>CM055117.1:73230853-74628353 GCA_029206835.1 Rana muscosa
TGATGTTTAGGCAGGGTTGCTCCTAAATTTACCTGCCAGGTATTGGCTACTTTGGCCCATTGTTGGGGGATCAATTTATGTTGCTCGGTCTGTAATTGCTGCACTTCTTTCTTCTGCCACTAGGTGGCCAGGGTACCTGGTGGCATTGGATAAGACAAAGGCAATGCCAGGTCAGATTAGGAGTATATGGGGTATCGCAGCCAATGGGCAGGGGTTTTCTTAAATCCCTTGGCCTGCTGGGAGAGCCTATATATTTGGATAGTCAGGTGATCTGTGTTCTGTGCCACCTGGACGGCTGTCTGGGTGGACATGTGTTGTACTGCTAGGCCAGAGTTTGGGCCTATCCTGAGGACATCTGGCTGCTAGGCTGTCTTGGGGCCTATCCAGAAGCAAGAGAGCAGCGCAGGTTTGGGATTGCGGCTTGCAGTCCAACCAAAAGTGACTCTTCTGCCGGCCGGAGAACCTGTCGTGGTGGGAGGTAGAGGGGAAGCTGTCGCCTCTAAGGGACCATCCACCTCATTACCAGGGACCACAGTGAGTAGCTGAAGCAAGTACCGGAGTAGAATTCTCACCAACCGTTGACAGTGAAGAATCGGGAAACTTAAGTGGGTGTCAAGCCAGGGACCCAGCCAGTGGAGGTGATGCTTGCAGAGCAGCCTTTTGTGTAAAGCCAGGGACCGAGCAGACCAGTGGGGTGAAGCTTGATAAGTATCTGGAGTGCCAAGCTAGCGACCCAGCAGAGAAGCGGGGGTGACGCTTGAGTAAGATAATACAATTAAGATTGCAAGAGCTCAAGGGATTTAGTGGCAGTGAATCATCTAGTCTAGTGAGAGACTGGGAGCTCAGTGGGTTGAAGGACTACAAGAAGTGATTGTAGTGGAAGTGGCAGAACTGTTACACCTTGTGTTAGAAACTGTTAATGACTGTTGCTATAGGAGACCACATTCCTACACGTGCAGATGTAGCGTCTTGCTGGATGCCTTTCCCTGCATGGCTGTCCTCCTGTAGAAGTCTCGGAGTCTGCCAATTAACATTACAACTGCTTAGGGTTGGGGCCAGGACACCCTTCTCTCCCAAACTTCAGTTTGAGAAATAAAATCACTTTGCATTCAAGAAGTGTCTGGTGCCCATGAATCTAACTTGCAATATGCCCACTATGCCTCACAACCCACTCTGTACTGAAGGATGTCAGCAGCTCTTGGCTCTAAAGGGTCTCATTAGACCAGAGGAGGCTTGGGACCTTGCTACTGTAGCCCCCACCCCATTTAGGGGTGCTATATACCCAAATTTAAGGGCTGGTCTGAGATAGTAGTTAGGCTCCGACCGTTCTCAATTTGTAGGTTGTGCTGTTTTATTTCCAGGATGGTATACTGGTGTGCAGTTCCCTGTGGCCTATAGGTGGCACTGCCATAATGGGTCAGGGTTGAACCACTGGTATTCGTGCTGTGCCTTAGGGTGTCCTCTCTCGGCAGCGGTACAGTGGGTGTGGTTGACCTGCTGTGCATGCCGGGAGAGGATACATAAGGGGCAGACGCCACCTGGGAGCGGTCTTGGTTCCAGAGTCTGAGTCCTGGCGCATGGCCCTCCAGGCCATGGGGCCACTTGTGCATCAGTCCCAGGCACCTTTTAGTCCTGGGGCTGCATCTTCAACACTGGGCCCAGCACCTTTAGTTGGAGCCCGCTTCGAGGAGGAGAAGTCCCAGGGTGTCGCTCGCGAGAGAGCCCGCTTCTAAGAAGAGGAGGTCAAGGGAGGACCTTTGACGGATCGGTGAGAGTTCACGGTGAAGGAAGGGGCCCGGTAACTCTCTGGAGGGATTCTTCTATCCACCAAGGGCCTAGTAATGTGCTGCTGCTGGCACCTGTCCTTAAGTACCAGAAGCTAAGAGGTTCGGGGGCCTGATAGATTCTGTGGCAGAGAGTCTCCCGATCGCATCTAGGAAAAGAACCTGATCAAACGTCCGAGCATCACTTTGGCTGCTAGGATCCACTTTGTAGGAAACTATCCGGGTGAGCTAAACCTACTTGGGGATAGAGTAGTGATTGTGCTATCCATTGTGCCTGGACTAACCTCCCAAACCTTGCTGTCCTGTTTCTCATTCACCATTTTCCTATCTGCTAAACATTGAGAAAATGAACTCAACATTGGAATTAATGGTGGGAATACAGAGACTTGTCCCTATATCCTAGGAGACGAGAACCAACTGATGGAAGAACCTAGCTGTGGGACCCAAATACATAACACCGCTTAACCTCCTCATCCAGGAGGGTACGGGCATATAGTATGTTGTGCCTTTTTCCTGCAATTGAGCCAAAGCAAGGGAAAGGTTTCGTGTGCTACATTACATAAACATGTAAATGTATTGGATCACTCATGTACACTAATAAAGAAATCTGTAGAAACTGTGGGATTAGGAAAGTTGTTGTGCAGATCTTCCCTTGAGCTGGGACTGGTGGCTGCTGCTGACACTCAATAGGGCTCTGCTGTGCTGGGAGCTGCAGGGGGACCAATGTTTGTTTCTTTTTAGGGTGGATTGCACATGAAGCTCAGTTGGGGGCCGAGTTTGAAGGATGGACATAATAATCTTATAAGTGATACTGAACAAGTCATTATTTTACACTGAATAATTAAATGCATGCCTTGGCAGAGATAGGTGTGTATATGTGTGGGTGTGTCTTATTTTCCCTGTACGATGCACAATCTAATTCATGGAGAGCACAATGTACTATGATGGATCAGAACCTTGTCATGTTATACTGTACTGATGGATCCATCAGTACGGTATAACATGGCAATGTTCTGATCCATCAGTACAGTTAAACATGGCATATTGTACACATGAGAATGTCAGCACAGCACCCAATGGCATCTAAAATAGCGTCAGGGTGAGGGATTACCAAAATCTTCAATCTGCAAAATTCCCCCGCTCGGGCCGTGCATTCCATTCAAGCGGCAGCGACATCACTTTCGGTTTCTCACTGGCACAGAGAAACCGTAAGTGACGTTGCGGCTCAGAGGGAAAGGACCACCCATATCCTACAGTGGTGCCAATCTAAATAAAGGGCATCAAGAAGAATGACATTATTGGGAGTGTAGAGGCGCTTTGCGTTGCACCACAAAGCATCACAAAACCCTGCAAATGAAGCATCTCGTCTGCAATCATGTGATTGCATTGGAGTCGTGCTTCCCATCGAGCACTGTGTCCGGCGCCTGAACACAGTGCACTTAAAGGGCCTTTATTTTATTTATTTTTGTGACTAGCTTTGGGGGGGTGGCGCCTGTGCACCCCCCATTGGACGGGCCGCCACTGCTAATGGGAGAGCAGAGTAACAGTCCATAAATCTGTTTATGCATCCTACGATTTTTTTTTTTTTTTCTACTTTTAATGGCACAATCGCACCCTTGCAAAATGGTTTCTCTTTATGTACTGCTGGAGCATGCGTAACTTTGAATGCAATCATGCATCACAAAAAAAAAGTGAGCATATCCTTGTGATACATCACTGACAGGCATGTCTTTTATTTAAATAACTTTTTGAAAATGGTTAGGTAGCATAAACACATAACCTATATTTTAGCTACACTGTAAGTGGTTATCAAGCTACTGCTAGATAAACTCTCAATGCTTCAGACTTATTGGGGTCAACTCGCTAAGATAAATACTGCATGAGTTTTTTGATTCAAAATGCCACATTATCTTCCAAAAGTGGTCAGTTCACAATAAAAAATATTTAAAAAGGTAGCAAACAAAAAAGAAAATTATATTGGCTGCTGAAGGATAATAATCTAATATGCACTGCTAGGGGCATCCACAATGTGTCCTAATATGCTAGGGGCAACCTGTGGCACCACAGTGGTTACCTTCACTCATTTGGTATTTTCCTTTCCGCTGCTCCAGACCTTTTTGGAGGGAGGTGATAGATGCCATAAGCCCATTTGGATTACTTGCATTGAGCATAAATGCTCAATTATGCTACTACTACACCAAATAGTGTTAGGTGGTGACCTCCCTCAATATGATCTATTTTCTATAAAGCCTTCTATGCTAAGAGGGATCTTGCTAAAATGGAGACTTTCCACCCCACCTACGGGTACACACGCAGCAGGTGGTGTTTTAATATGGTTCTACCCTTCTATAGCCCAAACCTCCCTCAAACATTCAAGTATTGATAAACTACATTGACGGCAAGGGCTTTCTATTTAGACCGCTACTGCTGTACTAATCTCTCGTATAGATTGTTCCAAAATAATGTAACGAATTACTCTTAAATATAAAATGCAGGTGCTGATAAAACCAGTTGCCCCTTAAAATATATAAACCTATTTTCCAGAATAGCAACAAAAATATGTACATGTACAAATATATATATATATTTTAAATTAAATCTTTATCATTTGTGCTATAACATGGTGTTGGCTGATTTCTGCCAACCGCAGGCTGTCACACACCCCTCCAGCATGTGCCTTAGAATAACAGGGAGGTGAAGCCTCCGTCAATCAAGATGTAATATCCCGCCCCCATTGTGTTTGGCCGATTTAGTGGGCATGGAGAAGGAGGGAGGGAGTGGACTGTCATTTACCACTGTCTATACGCCCACATGTGTGACTCCAGTCACATGGTTTGCTCATATGTGATGGGGAAGAAATGTTCAGGGTAGGAAATACGCTGAAAACTGAGCATGTGCACTAGCTGCCTATACTGCTCTGCAAAATCCTCAACTGCAGTGGGATACATGGACAGAAGGGGGGGAGACAGAACAGCAGGATCAGCCAGGTTTTTTACAGAAAACAAATACCATAGTGACTATGAACGGCATATAGTAAATCACTGTTTGGATAGTTTTTAATGACACTTTAAGCATACTATTCTTTTTTTCATTTAATATCTTTATCTTCCTTTTATACCAACAAGAAAAAGAAAACAAAAAGGAGCAGAAAAAAAAGGGACATTCCAACCAAACATGTTCATGGTTACAATTATATACATAATACCTCATATTCAATTTATCCAAATATACATCTACACATATATTTTGTCCCCAACTTCGTTCACTCTCAAAGTCTACTATATCTGAATCCTTGTATCTACCCAGATTAACCTTTTTGTTCCCATCTTCTACTTTTATCACCCTCTTAATTTATCTAGGATCCTCCTCTTAGCATACTATTATTCACTCAAGGTACCATAGGTATTTATTTGACAATATATCTACAATGTATATCTGTTCCAAAGCTTTATAAACTCCTTGCCTAATTGCCCTTTGCACTAAAATGTGCTGATTTATGTACCCTATTATTATAAAAAACAAAAACCTTCAATAAATGTAACAATACAAAATACTGTATATATTATGTAGCGCACCAACCCCAGACTTTACCTGCTTTTCTTAACTTGGCTCCTCTGCAGGAAAGACTGAGGCACACACCGCACTACATGCCCGTACCCTCCTGGATGGGGAGGTTGAGCGGTGTTAGTTTTCTCGGGCCTGCCTGCGGCTGGTGATAGAATCCTCCCGAGCTGATCTCTCTTCTGCTGTGGCCAGAAACAAGTCCTTAATTCTCCCCAGTAAAGTAACTGTCCACACCAACTGAAAGTCCAACTTCTGTATTTTTATTTCACATGGATAATAAATCGTCCCTTTAAGAGCAGACAGGTTGATATGGGACGCAGGTCAGATAAGGTGGGAGGGGGTCCAGGCATAAGCTTAATTTTGGTTCTCTTACTGTTCTGATATGCACGAACAGGTTTGGCGTACGATCTTTTCCACAGACCTAGTGAATATGAAAGTCCCTGCCACTGACTTGTTGAAGGTGGTCACTGCCACTGACCGGGTGAATAGGGCCTTGCCCTGTTTGGTCACTGCCACTATGACCTACAGAACATGCACTGCCTTCTTGGTGAACTTGGCCCATGTTAAAGAGCAAAACGTCCCTCCGGAGAGTTACCAGAGGCCCTCACTGTCACCACGACTCTGCGCTGGGTCTTCAGAAAGGGTCACCTCCCTGGCCTCCTCGATACTAGATACGGGTCCCTTCGCAAGGCGGCACCCTGGGAGCTCTCGATCCTTAGCGGACCCCAGCCGAAAGTTGCTGGGCCCCGGGCCTCCTGTTTAGTACCTCACCCCAGACTGAAGGTGTCTGGGATGGAACAGCAGCTCCGTCTCCGGACCTAGGGCTCCCGGAGGCGACACACGCACCCAGGCCTAAGGTGCCTGGGCGCGGAACGAACGACCCCCGCTGGAAGATGGCTGCTCCTTTTTATACCCTCTCCCGACAGGCACAGCAGGTTCCCCGCCCTGCTGTACTGCTGCCGAGAGGGGACAAGAAAAGGCACAACCCCGCACTGTGGTTCAACCCGGGCCTATGGCAACAACGCCACCTATAGGCCCCAGGGAACTGTACACCAGTACTATCTCCCAGGGACAGAAATGGTCCATGAACCCTAACAATTGGTGTATCCGAGCCTTATTACCACTCAGATACTTCCCTTAAATATAGCACCCCGCTACAATTATAATGGATAACGTTGGCACTTGATCAAACCTGATGTAAACTAGAATTTTAAAGCAGTTGTAAAGGCAGAAGGTTTTTTATCTTGATGCATTCTATACAATAAGATGAAAAGCCTTCTGTGTAGCAGCCCCCCATAATACCTGAGCCCCATCTATATGTTGCAGCAGTGTCTCGGCTGCCTGGAACTTCCGCATTGACGGAAACAGCGTGGCGCCATTGGCTCCCGCTGCTGTCAATCAAAGTCAGTCAGCCAATGAGGAGCGAAAGAGGGGCTGGGCTGCGGCTCCATGTCTGAATGGACACACAGAGCTGTGGCTCGGCTTGGGTTCCCCCATAGCAAGCGGCTTGCTGTGGGGACACAACAGGAGGGAGGAGGGGCCAGGAGTGCCGGCAAGGGACCTTGGAAGAGGAGGCTCTGGGCTGCTCTGTGCAAAACCACTACACAGGGGAGGCACGTATAACATGTTTTGTTGTTTTTAAAGAAAAATAATTGTGGCTTTACAATCGATTTAGTCACTTGCCCATCATCAAATGACTGAAGGACGGTGCAGCGCTCATTCTGGGAGGACGTCCTATGACTGAGCCCCAAAACGCCCGCTATCGTGTGCCTGCAGTGATCGTGGCTGCACAGTGTTGCTACGACATGTCCAATCACAGCCGGTCACATGTAAATACGGAAGTGCCGTGAATCGGCTCGCCTCACACTGACAGAGTGTGTGGCAAGGAGTGCCCATCGGCAGCATCTCCTCACGGAGGAGACCTGGGCAGGTAATCTGGGCACTGATCATCTGTGTCCTGATTACAGGAAAGCCCCAGCAGTGCCTATCGGTGCCCATAAGTGATGCTAGTCATTGCCTGCCCACCACTGCGCCTATCAGTGCCTATCAGTGCCGCCTCGTGCCTATCAGTGCAGCCTCATCAGCGCACATCAGTGAAGGAGAAAAAATACTTATTTACAAAATTTACTGACGGAAAATAAACTTTTAGGTTTTTGTTTTTTTAATTTTTCTGCCTTTTTTTTTATTTTTTTTGTGAAAAATAAAAATCCCAGCAGTGATTAAATACCACCAAAAGAGAACCTTGTGTAAAGAAAAAAGATAAAAAAATAATAATTTGGGTACAGTGTTGCATGACCGCAATTGTAATTCAAAAGTGTGACAGCATTGAAAGCTAAAAAAAATGGCCTGGGCAGGAAGGGGGTTAAAGTACCCTGTTATGAGGTGGTTGAGCTTAGAACCATTTTCAAGTTTAAATTTCCTTTTTTTTTTTTTTTCTCCTAGATGTCCTACAGCACCCCCCTACTCTGCTGTGCCTTCATGAAAACTGAATCAAAAATGAAGAGATCAGCATTTGCTTCGCTCACCACAAACTGGTGGATGGAAGTTCCGTTTTTGGAAACTTAAATATTTAATCCTGTTTTAAAGGAAATTTTTGCTTTGTTTCGTCTAACTTTTTGATGTGAATTTCCAGCTTTAAGGAGCATGAGCCGGAGAGCCTGAGAGGCTGTGCTGTGTTCCCTTTTTGTTTGGAATAATTGCAAGAAAACAAGTGATGTAAAAATATGGGGGGTGTAAATGATGAATGTAATTTATATTTTTGTTTGCCAATTTTGCACAGCGTTCACTTTTGGCATGTACAGCACTTGCAAAATAAACGAAAAGGAAGTATCACTTGTTTGAATACTTAAAGGAAATTTTAAAACACAAAGTCTATAGTGATTGGGCAAGGGGCTTTTAGGATTAATGTGTAATATTGGATGACTTACTATTTTACCCAATGCAGTGCACTGAATGCTCAGCAATGCATTACTGCTGTATGATCTCCACTGTATGATGTCCATGATTAAGCCCTGAGAGCGGGACGAAACATGTTGGAGTTGTCCTGGATGAATCAAGCTGAGGCTGCTTTTACCTGCTTACTTAGGCTGGGTGAGGTGTGTGGTGACCAGGCTATCGCTTCCTATTTTTTCCAATGTATTACCATGCACTTGCAACAAAGGCACATTGGCTTAGTGTGGAGGTGCAGTTTTAAATTACTGGCACTGGAACACACCATGATACACGTATTGTGGTAATGTCTCTTAAAAGTATGTGTAGCGGCCTCCTCACTCCCCTCTTTTTCTCGCATGCTCATCTGTCTCTTGTCTAGGGGTACCTTAGAGGGGAGGGATCGGGGAACACCACGCCTGGCCTCTACCACAGATGTCAGTGCGGTATAAGCAAAGTTCTTTTCTACCTTTGGGTCAGTGCTGTGCACCTGGATCCTCCACCAAGAGTTACCTTGAACAATGTCTGTCAGGAAATGAGCCCCACACCATTAAAGTCCAATACTCCTTTATTCTTCTGCGAATGAACACAATTAGTTGAACTCCCTTGGTAGAAACAGAACAGAAAAGGAGGTGTGGATGCGAATAGGCCCAGACACAATTGGTTCTCCACTTTCCTCCCTAAAAGTGAGTTGCGGTCTCCGAGCGAGGGGGGATTTACTTCCAGGCGGTCTCCGATGGGAGGCTCACCTATCACCGGCGATGTGCTGCACCGGGTCTTCAAGCGAGGAGCTCCCCCCGGTCCATTGCGCCTTCCGGGGTTCCCTACGATCTCCTTCCCTCGCGGAACTCAGTGTTGGGCACTGAGCTCCAGACCTCCATCCGAGTACCTCACCCCAGGCTGAAGGTGCCTGGGATAGAACACGACCTCCAGCTGTCCTATAGGCCTAGGCCGCCTAGAGCAGTGTTTCTCAACTCCAGTCCTCAAGGCGCACCAACAGGTCATGTTTTTGGGATTTCCATTGATTTTCACAGGTGATTTGAGCAGTTTCACTGCCTTAGTAATTATCACAGCTGTTTTATCTGCAGGAAATCCCAAAAACATGACCTGTTGGTGCGCCTTGAGGACTGGAGTTGAGAAACACTGGCCTAGAGGACCGACACGAACCACCGCCCACAGGCTGAAGGTGCTTGGGACTTCGACCCCACGACAAAGATGTCCGGTCCCTTTATACCCTCTCCCAGCAAGCACGGCGAGTTCCCCGCCCCACCATACCACTGCCGAGAGAGGACAAAAAGGAGGCACGGCACACAGCAATGATTCAACCCCAACCCAGGGCGACGGCGCCACCCGCTGGGCTGCAGGGAATTACACATCACTGATGTCTCTGCCAAGTTCAAATTACACCCGGGAAAGTACATACCCGCTACATATGTATAGGTGTAAAGCTGGCTTTAACATATATTTTATATAAATCTAGTGCAAGTACCTGATTTTGACAGTAGTTACAATTCCCTACACGGCAAACTGGGAACAGGAGAAGCAACATAAAGACAACAAATTGTGCTGTAAGTGCTCATGTATTACAAGGAACATGCTAATAGGAGTAAAAAGCAGAGTGATAATGAGTTAATCAGTCTGCTGCGCTTCTCCTTTCACAAAGTTAACCAGATTTTTCAAATAAAATCAGGGGACATTCTACTGACCACGCCCAATCTAAATGGAGGAGAAGGTTGGGATAGTAGTGGGTGCACGGTGTAAAATGGTGGGTGTGGACAATTTATGCTGCCAGTGGGAGGGGCCTAAAGGTTTAAGTGGTTGTAAACCCTTAGTGTATATCCAGTGAAGGGACTGGCCTCTGGTGATACAGAAAAAAACAATTCTCCTACATAAGTTGTACCTGTTTATCTGAATTCTTATCTTCTCTCCATCCATCCAGAATTTATAAAGCTTGTGTGAGTGGTCAGGGGGAAAAAGGGTGGAGAGGTTCATGCTGATAGAGTAACAAAGCAGCAGATGAAAATTACAGTTGGTGCTCTTAATCAAGACAAATACACACTATACAAGAATATGCTTTGTTCATATTTCATGCCTGAGGTTCACAACCACTTTAAATAAAACATGAACCTACTTTGCTCTCGGTCAAGAGTGCATAGCTCATAGAGTGCAGGGGTCAGGAGTTAATAATGCGCAGTGTAGAGGTCAAAAGTAAACTAGAGTGCCTTCCAAGCAAAAAATTCCTTCTCCTCCCCAAATCAACCCTGCAGACCAGTTGAAACAGGTGCTGAGAACATGAGAGAATGCCTACCCCCCCCCCCCCCATGTTTCCATGCAAGCTTTGACCAAGTGCTCCTGGACCGAGGTGTCACTGAAGCGGATATCAGATCGCTGCCCTCCTCACCAGCTCGTGACAAAGGACTGCCCAATCTCACACAGCGACAATGCCTCTCCCCAGCTGCACCCTGCACAAAGACTTTCCAGCTTGCTGGATCACAATCTAGGTGCCAGCAGCCTGAGAGGGATTTTCACTGGGCTATGTTTAACATTTAACCCTTTAGTTATCGCCACCGCCTTTTTAACAGAGGTGGAAACTCCTAATCTTGGCAAGATCAGTTATGGTTTTATAATGAAGGTCTGTCACCAGACAGGTATGTTCAGTGATTTATTGTATACCGTAGCGCTCTTCAAGAGACACTGATTCGTTTAGCTTGCATTAAAAGCATTAAAGACAGTTTTAACACTTTTCAAAATGAGGTTTATTAATGAAAAGGTCAAACTGGTGCAAATAAAATATTTACAGAAAAAAGGGTGCTACAAAGAAATAAGACAATATAACAACAAAGAAATAAAAGGTTTGAAAAGGAAGATTACTTGCAGTGTCCTTTTGGTTTTAGCAGAGTTCAGTTGAGGTGTTCTTAGCACTTCTACCTTGACAGAAGTTCCTTGTGTAGCGCCCTGCTCCCAATGCATGTGCACTATATGTTAAAGTGGATGTAAAGCCAAAGTTTTTTCTTTTTTTACCGTCACAATGTAGTGCATAAGATTTCCTATCATTTGTGCCAGGTCTTGCCACAGAGTTAATCCAGCTCTGAGCAATCCTTTTTACTCTTTCGTCCATGGACCGACACAGCTTCTCTATTGAAGAAGTGGGTATTATCCGTTAATTAGGAGTGACTAGGCAGAAAAACTTGTAAAAAGTGTTGCATCACACCTTCTACAGTACCGCCCAGGGGGCGGACCCCCTCTGGGTATAACCTCTTAGTCTGCATTTCGCAGATCAGTTTTTTTCTGTCTAGCAAAGAGTAGGACATGGCTCCCTTTGGGCCCATTGGTCCGGGGGAAAAAGATATATATATATGAGAGAGAGAGAGATTTTTTTTTTTGCTACATTTTTTGTTTCCTGCGATCTTCGATCAACTGTCGACTGGGTGACAGGCTGGATCCTCGATCCTTGTAGTCTCCCCAGTTTCGGCCATCGAGCGTGTGCCGACCCTAGCTACGCGCTGGGTTTTCCACGACATGCCTGTCGCTCCACGGGTGGCCGGTGAGCCTACGCTCCAGGGCCTGCATCGGACCGCTCAGCTTCGGCTGACCTTACGGCCGAGTCGCAGCAGCCTGGCCGGTGAGCTTGCGCTCCAAGGCTTGCATCGGACCGCTCAGCTTCGGCTGACCTTACGGCCGAGTCGCAGCAGCCTGTCCGGTGAGCGTCACGCTCCAGGGCATACATATGATCGTCCCTTTTGGGTCCAATCACAGCATGCCTGGCCAACAGTCACCTTCCGTGCGCGGACGATGATCTGTTTGGAATGTCTTCCAGCATAATACATGCAGGATAGGGAAGTAAAACTCCCCTGCCTCGGCTGGGTGATTTTAGCTGGACATTCCTGGAGAGATCAAGTAAGTGGTTGTGGCCCCTTTCTTCCCTCTCTCCCTGCCTTTCCCTCCTCCCTGGGCTTCTAGCTAAAGGGTGCTGGGGGTCACCTAAGGGGTTCCACTGGAGTGGGGCTGGCTGTAACTAACATTTAAAAGAAATGTCATTTCTGTTTACCTGTGTGTGTGTGTGTGTGTGTGTGTGTGTGTGTGTGTGTGTGTGTGCTTCCTCCTCCATGCTGTCGGCGGCCATTTTGAGGTGGTCCATGCCGAGTTCGGCCTCTTGTGACTGCCCGGCGGCCATCTTCCTGTGGTTCGACCGTACCCACTGACCCCTATCAGCTGATCGGCGGCCATGTTTGTCCACCCTGTATGTATATATTGCTATTCGGCGGCCTTCTTTTTGTGGGCTACGGCTGCTTGACCTCTATCTTTGGCTCGGCGGCCATTTTCTTAGAGCCCATATTATCTTCCATACAGACGTTTTTGGCAGCCATTTTGCGAGAGCCTCCGGCCTCTAGGGTGCATTACACTGGCGCCAAAATTCACACAGGAAGTGCTGATAAAAGAAGCAGACTGACACAGCAGCAGTGGGACAGCATCACAGGCGCAGCACACGGCAGCATAGCAGTACCGGTCCAGGGTGGTGAGTCCTCTGGGTAACCCAGCATCTCGGCAGCGCAGGAGGGTGGCCTATTGATATCTTGCCTGGAGCCCTGTGAGTGTCAGCGTGGCATCTGAGCCAGATGTCTTCTCCCCTGAAACACCAGATTTAGCAGCTGGTGCCCCTGAGGTGTCTATGAATGCTATGACGACAATCCTAGTGGCGTTTGCTGCCAGGGTGGAAGCAGCACACGGGAATACAGGGGGTAGTAAACGCCCCATCCCCTGCAAGCTTCTGGGGTTAATTATGATGCAGAACCAGGTCCAGCTACGGCTCCGGGCCCAGATTCTGACGCATCAGAGACTGCAGACCATGCACGGACAGTGAGGATGACTCCAGGTCCAGGTCAGTACGCGAGACGGCTTGGTATCTGACCTTATTACTGCAGTGCGGGATACGCTAAAGTTGGAAAATACTGCAGAAGCAGCAGAGACTCCGGTCCACTTGGGTTTCATAGACCTGCCCGCACTGCTAAGGTGTTCCCTTGTGTGTCTTTTGATAAACTCTTATACAAGGAATGGGAGAACCCACTGAGAGTCTTTACAGCCCCAAAGAGGTTTACGGTACCCCTTTGAGGAGAGTTTTCTGAAGAGATGGACCTCTCCCCCTATAGTGGACCCTCCGGTGTCCAGACTTAATAGAGCCACCACAATTCCTGTAGAAGGGGCTCCTGTTTTCAAGGACCCTGTGGATAAGAAGGCTGAAGCACTCACTTGCTACCTATACTCAGTGGTAGGCTCGGCAGTACGCCCGGCATTGGCGGGGGCCCTAGTGTCTCAGACACTTACTGAATGGGCAAGATTGCTACTCCAGGGGTTAAGGAGCAAGATGCTCCTCCTGATGAGATAACATTGGCCGACCAGTTGGTCCAGGGCCCTAGGTTTGTCTGCGAGTCAGACACGGATACTATTCCCCTGCTGTCTAAAGCTTCGGTTTATGCAGTAGCAATATGCCGCCTGATCTGGCTAAAGGGCTGGTCTGCGGACCAGACCTCCAAGAAAGCCCTGTTGGATCTGCCTTTTAAGGGCGATAGACTTTTTGGGGCCTCTATGGATGACATCATCAAGGATGCCACAGGAGGTAAAAGCACTTTGCTTCCTCAAACTAGCAAGGGTATGGGCCACGCCAAGGGCCCTCCTTTACTGCACGCAAGCGGTTTTTTCGTCCCCCCTAGGGCGACAGGGAAAAGACCCCAGACCGATAAGGCGCCTGCCCAAGGACAAAAGCGTCCTTGGTCCCGCAGACCCAACAAGCCTGCGGACTAATCTGCGTCTGCCTGAAGGTCCGCCCCCACCCAGCTCTCGGGTGGGGGGATGTCTTCGCAAATTCGCGACTCAGTGGACAGCTCTAGTCTCCGACAGGTGGGTTTGCGAAGTAATCTCCTCAGGCTACAAGATAGAATTTCTCTCTTGTCCACCGGACAGATTCATCACCTCCAATCTCCAGCTACTACCGACCCGTCGGGAGGCCCTGTATGGGGCGGTCCAGGGTCTACTGGAACGCAAGGTAGTTATTCCAGTTCCAGAACAGGAACGGGGTCAGGGTTTTTACTCAAATCTGTTCATTGTGCCGAAGAAGGATGGGGTTCATCCAATCTTGGATCTCAGAGCCCTCAATTGCTTTGTGAAGGTACAAAGATTTCGGATGGAGTCGGTTCGATCTGTAGTCACGGCTCTTCATCTGGGGGACTTTCTGGCCTCCTTGGACATCAAGGACGCATACCTGCATGTCCCCATATACTCCAGACACCAGAAGTCTCTGTGATTTGCTGTCGGGAAGAACCACTACCAGTTTGTGGCCCTCCCGTTTGGCCTTGCCTCAGCACCCAGGACGTTCACCAAGGTGCTCGCTCCGATTCTGGCACTTCTAAGACAGCGGGGTATCGCTATCATGAGCTACTTGGACGACCTTCTACTGAAGGTGCCTTCAAGCTCAGAATTTAGAGGTAAGCGTGTCCATTACCTGTCAGACTCTTCGAGACTGTGGTTAGATACTAAACACGCAAAGGTCAGTATGGTGCCCACTCAACGCCTAGTGTACCTGGGGTTGATTCTGGATTCCTCAGAGGCAAAGGTATTCCTCCCTGTGGAGAAGTTGCAGACCCTTCGGGGCTGCAGTACGGCAGCTGACTTCCAGGAATTGGTCGTCACTCCGTTTTGGCATGCGAGTGTTGGGCCTCATGGTAGCCTCCTTCGAGGCGGTCCGATATGCTCAATACCACACTCGAGTGTTACAGAAGGAAGTTCTGTCCAGATGGAACAGATGCCCTTCATCTCTGGATTATCAAATCCCAGTGAGCCACCTAGTCAGGAGATCCCTGGTATGGTGGCTGACAGCACCGGCTCTAATGGCCGGGAAGTCATTTCTTCCGGTTTACTGCATAGTGATCACGACGGACACCAGCCTTACAGGTTGGGGGGGAGTCTGGGGTGTTCAGACAGCGCAAGGTCGCTGGACCCCAGAGGAAGCCCTCCTGCTGATCAATGTCCTGGAAATCCGGGCGAACAGGCTGTGCCTCTTCAAATGGTCTCAGAGGCTGCAAGGGCGTCCAGTCAGGATCCAGTCAGACAACGCCACAGCAGTGGCATATGTCAATCATCAAGGAGGAACAAGAAGCTCAGCTGCAGCATCGGAGATCGCTTGCATCCTGAAGTGGGCAGAGGAGCGTACCGGCACTGTCGGCCGGGTACATTCCGGGTGTGGAAAACTGGCAGGCGGACTACCTGAGCCGCCAGATGCTGGACCAGGGAGAATGGTCCTTACACCCGGAGGTGTTCCAACTCCTCTGCCAAAGATGGGGCACACCAGACGTAGATCTTCTGGCTTCCCGACTCAATCGGAAGGTATTGAGGTTTGTGGCCCGGTCAAGAGACCCATGGGCAGACGCAATGGACGCGTTGGTGGCATCGTGGGGTCAGTATCTGCTAATCTATGCCTTCCCTCCCTTTAAGGCTTCTTCCTCTTCTGCTCCGCAGAGTGGAGGTAGAGGGAATTCCAATGATCCTAATCGCTCCAGATTGGCCTCAGCGTCCTTGGTACGCTGATCTAGTACGTCTGGTAGCAGACATCCCCTGGTGCCTACCACTACATAAGGACCTGCTATCGCAAGGTCCCATACTCCATCCTGCTTTACAGTCACTGACTTTAACGGCATGGCTGTTGAGAACCAGGTACTGAGAGACCGGGGGCCTATCAGATTCAGTAATCTCTACTATGAGAAGTGCTCGGAAACCGTCCTCTAGGAAGGTTTATCACCGCACTTGGAAGGCCTACATCTCCAGGTGTGAGGAAATGAAATGGCATCCGCGTACCTATTTGGTTTTCAGAATCCTGCTGTTTTTACAGCATGGGGTGGACCAAAGGCTTGGCTTAAGTACGATTAAGGGACAGATATCTGCCCTGGCTGTCTTTTTTCAGCGACCCCTGGCGGCTCACTCTCTCGTGAGTACATTTGTGCAGGGGGTTTGACATGTGGCCCCTCCGCTCCGTCCCCCGCTACCTCTGTGGGACTTGAACCTGGTCCTCTCGGTGCTTCAGAAGGCACCGTT
This sequence comes from Rana muscosa, assembly GCA_029206835.1. Lineage (NCBI taxonomy): Eukaryota > Metazoa > Chordata > Amphibia > Anura > Ranidae > Rana > Rana muscosa. Next base: position 73,247,212 of record CM055117.1, read on the forward strand.
TGAGAATATTAGAGATATTCCCCTGTTGACACTTTCTCAGAAGGTGGTCTTTTTGGTGGCTGTTACGTCAGTTAGACGAGTCTCTGAGCTGGCAGCCTTGTCCTGCAAGGCTCCCTATTTGGTTTTCCACAAAGATAAGGTGGTGCTGCGGTCGCAGCCTTCCTTTCTTCCGAAGGTCGTTTCGGCTTTTCATCTCAACGAAGACATTGTACTTCCATCCTTGTGTCCTCATCCGTCGAATCCTAAGGAGTCGGCGTTGCATTCCTTGGACGTTGTCCGAGCTTTGAGAGTATACCTATCTGCTACTTCCCTGTTCTGGAAGTCAGACTCACTGCTTGTTTCGGTGGCTGGTCCCAAGAAGGGCCAAGCAGTCTCATCGGCCACCATCTCTAGGTGGATCCGACAGATAGTAATCCAGGCTTACGCCTTAAAGGGTCAGGCGCCCCCCTTTCCTGTCACGGCGCATTCGACCAGGGCAATAGGTGCCTCTTGGGCTTTCCGACATCAAGCGTCTGTTTCCCAATTATGTAAAGCGGCGACTTGGTCGTCCGCTCACACTTTCACAAAATTCTACAAAGTTGATGTAGGTGCATCTTCAGATGCCTCTTTCGGCCGCAAGGTTTTGCAAGCGGCTGTTTAGATTTGCAGCTCCTCCGTTGGAGTGCTGTTTTGTGTTTGGGGTGAAGTTTATTTTTATGCTTTTACCACCCCTCGTTTTTTCTCTGACACTGCTTTGGGACGTCCCACTTTGTCAATAGAGAAGCTGTGTCGGTCCATGGACGAAAGAGTAAATAGGATTTTTTACTCACCGTAAAATCCTTTTCTCTGAGTCCATGGACCGACACAGCACCCACCCCTCCTTTTAAGTTTGTACTGCTTTTTGACGAACTGATCTGCAAAATGCAGACTGAGAGGTTATACCCAGAGGGGGTCCGCCCCCCTGGGTGGTACTGTTGAAGGTGTGATGCAACACTTTTTACAAGTTTTTCTGCCTAGTCACTCCTAATTAACGCATAATACCCACTTCTTCAATAGAGAAGCTGTGTCGGTCCATGGACTCAGAGAAAAGGATTTTACGGTGAGTAAAAAATCCTATTTTTTTTTTTTATGTTTCAGTGAGATAAAACTGACAAACGGTTACATTTGTCTGTTCCGCCCCCTTGCTTTGAGTGACAGGTTATTTACATATCTCATGCACTAGCTTTAGACAGGCATTATTTTTTAATTCCCACCCCCACTCCTTTTCTGAAGTCATGTGGTTACTTTTCTGGGTTTTGACTGAATGTTAGTGATCATAGCAGAAGGAATACACAGGAGAAAATGCATGTTGACAAGGGGAGTGTAGAGGTGGGTGGGGAGTCTACTGACATCACGACTCCACCCACCGAGCGCCCGACAACAGATCCACCCACAGAATCTGCAGTTTTTCAGTAATTATACCAGACAGAGGGGAGACATTTGACAGATAAGGATACATGCAGGAGCCATCTATATCCTTATAGATCAGCACTATGGCAGTAGTTTAGAAAAGGATGAGAGTGGGTTTACAGCCACTTTAAATTATAGTTATCTGAGCAATAGTTTGGCTCAGAAGGATTGTGTTATAAATTGCACTCTGTTTCAGTTCAGCTGGTTGTGTAATTTCCCTCCTGACAGTGGGTGTCGCAGCCACTGCTGGTAAGGATTGGAAAGGCTACAGGCTGAACGTATTGGGTACCTCTTTCCTAGCAAGCAGCCCAGGGGGTGTGGTGAACCTTCTGTGCATGCTGGGAGGGGTTTTTTAAGTGACAGACGCCATTAGGGCAAGAGGAGATTCTGGGGTCATGTCTTCGGTCCCCACCTGAGGGCCCTCCTGGCCACAGGGAAGTGTGGCAGTTCCCGCCTCGGGGCCACGTTGGCCTGAGGCTCCGTTACTGACAGGTAGGCCCAGAAGTTGCTGGGGCCTACTAATCCAGGGATGATCCTTTGTCGCCTTACCTGCTGGAAGGGACCAAGCAATTGACGACTCAATTGGAGGATACATCCGGATCATTATCTACCTCACAGTGCTGCTGGAAGATACTGGCACTGAGAGCTGTGTTCTTCATTCAGAAGATAACCCAAGTAAAGGTTACTCCAAGTCTGTGGCAGAGACTGTTCTATTTGCACTGAGACTGTGGCAGAGACTATATGTGATCGAGCTGTACATCGTCTGCTAGGCCAGTGAGATTGGGCCTGTCCGGTGTTTGCTGAGTCCAGTGTGGAGACCCTTGTTCCTCTGGACCTAGGAAAATTCTTATGATTCGTAACTAAGGTACCTGAGGTCTCCCCATCCCTTTTATCCCCTCTGTTGGAAACTTTATTTCAAATAAACTCTTGAAAGAGACTTTTGTGTTGGTGCCAACTTCTTCTGGACAACTCTTCAAGGAGAACCCCTGAGACAAACATACGGAACAGTGTGGTAACGTGCAAGGCCCAAAATTAAACCAGCGGCCCGCTACGGGGGTATTGCTATACTTGGTTGATGGTACATGAGAGCTGTCCAAAATGTGGATGCATTCCACTTTTCTTCACATTAAGGGGGGTGTTGACAGAGACCATCTGACCAATCATCTGATTTAAGGGGTGGTTGGAATATCATCACGTTAATGACCACAGCCGAGATGGTGTTCATATCTTTAAATATCTACAGTTTGCTAACCAGCAGGTTATTGTCCAGCGTGAAATTCACTTAAAATTAAATATGGCAGGTATACGTAGGAGGGATAAAGGGTGCCAGTGGTTTGCCATATGGTCTGGTGTCTGGACTTGAAATGTTAACTGAGAAAGTATGTGTCTATATTCTGACTGTGCTTTTGTTATTTTAGAAGTTATGGAATAAACTGGGATGATGAATTCTACAGAGACAGATATGCATATTCTAGGGATTCCAACTCCGTTATTTTTGACCCACTGTCAACTTTCTAGTCACTGAAATGGCTAAGTCAAACACTTTTATGGGCTCTTGGATAGATATTGGGAGATTGTTAAGGTGTCTGGCATGAATAGGCTGGAGAAGGCAAAGGGGGAAGGTCAGAGCTGCTATGTCTACTTATGATAAGATGGCATGAGGTGACCTGAACAAAATGGCACACACACACACTCTCTCTCTCTCTCTCTCTCTCTAGTTGTAGCACAGTATGCACGAGGAGGTCTTATTTGAAATAGGGACTAGATATTTAAATTGGTGTAGCACCTTGGTGTTTAGGCAGGGTTGCTAGTAAATTTAGTTTGCCAGGCGGTAGTTGCCCTGGTTAATTATTAGTACATCCACTACTTCCTAGTTCTGGACTTGCTGCACCTTCTCTCTTCTGTCGCTAGGTGGAGTTATGCTGGTGACATTAAATAGCCAAGGGCTTAGCAAGGTCATGTTATGAGAGGATATGTCTCAGCCAATTGGCGGGGGTTTCTTTAGTCCCTCGGCCTGCTGGGAGAGACTATTTATTTGGGTGGAGTCAGATGATCAGGGTTCTGTGCTACCTGGACGGCTGTCTAGGTGGGCGTGTGTTATGCTGCCCCGGGCTGCTAGCTCGGAATCCTGAGACCTATCCTGGGGACATCTGTCTGAGGCCTATCCAGAAGCAGCGCAGGGTTGGGGCTGCCGGATTGGAGTCTAACCGAGAGTAACTGTTCAGCCGGATGGGGAACCAGTTGTGATCGGAGGTAGAGGGGATGCTGTTGCCACTAAGGGACATCCACCTGGTTACCGGAGGCCACTGTGAGTAAGCTGGAGCCAGTACCAGAGCAGTCTTCTCACCAACCGGGGGCAGTGAAGTGGGAAAACTTCAGCACGTGCCCAGCCATGGACCTAGCGGGTAAGCGGGGTGACTCTTGAGAAAGATGCTGAGTTATGGAAGTGGAAGAACTCAGGGGATCCAGTGGCGATTGGGTCTGAGAGACTAAGAGCTCCGTGAGCAGGACCGTCTTTAATGTTGATTGGACCCTGGGCAAAAAATTTCTGGGCAGCGATTGCGATTAGTTGCCAGAAGTTGGTGTATTATTACTGCTCGCTGACTGGTTGCTAGAGTTTACAGCACACATTACAGCTCACTGAGTAGTTTCTAGAGGTTACAGCACATGATTTCTGCTTGTTGATTGGTTGCTAGAGATTACTGTACATCAATACTGTACTGTTCATTGATTGGTTGCTAGCGGTTACAGCACATCATCTCCTCACTGCCTGCACATCATGAGCTGGGGAGGTGAGGGGACCCATTAATAGACAGAAAATTCCTTGGGATAAGTGGCAGTGCTGGGGGGGGGGGGGGGGACTGTTAACTGACTACCAATATAAAGAGGAGTTTTAACACTGACCACCAAAGTAAGAAGGGATTTACACTGACCACCAATGTAAGGGGGACCTTCACACTGGCCACTAGTGTGACTGAAGGGATTCTACACCAAGCACCAATGTAATAATGAGATTTACACTGACCACCAATGTAACTGAGACATTTAGCCTGCGTTCACATTTTGTGTGTCAGGAACACATGCAAAATCGCTTTCCTGACACCACAGAAATATGCTGCCCTTTAGCAGATACATAGAAGTGCCATTAATTGTTTTCACCCTTGCGCACCTGCTGACATGTGCCTTGGCACCGTGTAATCTTGAAAAGGGGTTTGGGACTTTCTTACGCATTTGTAGCGCATAGAGCGGCCCATTGAAATGAATGGGCTGCCCTACACATGATCTACACCTTTGCATTCTAAAACCTCTGCACCCCAAACTTCCCCTCATCCTCTCCACTCCAACCCTTTAACTCTGCCTGCCTCCCGCTTATCTTTGCACCCACTTTCCTTACCTCCATACATCTCCTCTTTGCTCACCTGTGACCCAAACTGTAATTCCTTCTCTGCCTTCCTCTACAAACACACAAACACACAAACAAACACAAACTAACTAACTAATTTACTTACCTTGGCAGAACAGGCTGATGTTAGGCTTAAAGTGGAGGTTGACCCTGAAAAAATCTTCACACTAAAAATAAAAAAAAATAAAAAAAGTTTTATACTCACCCTAAATGCCTGTTGCTATGCGGAAGTCCCCTAATCTGCCGCTAATGTTCCTCTTCTCTGTCAGCGGTGGCTCTCCTTCCGCTTCCTCTTCTTGTGAATGGGCCGCGCTGCCTTCTGGGAACTGTGTGTATCCCAGGAGGCAAGCCGCCCATTCACAAAGCGCCGTAGGAAACGGGCAGTGAAGCCTTACGGCTTCACAGCCTGTTTCCCCTACTCAGAATGGAGGAGCCGGCAGCCTGCCAGCAGCGATCGATCGCCGCGGCAGGACTGACATCGCGGGAGAGTAGGACAGGTAAGTGTCCTTATTAAAAGTCAGCAGCTACACTGTTAGTAGCTGCTGACTTTTTTTTTCCTGCACCACCACTTTAATAACTACAGTTGTAGGCAGGACTTTCAAGCATGCTCCTTTACCTCCCCAGTGCGCAGCATTCAGCATAGGTCAGTGATGGAGGACCTTGGCACCCCAGATGTTTTGGAACTACATTTTCCATGATGCTCAACTACACTGCAGAGTGCATGAGCATCATGGGAAATGTAGTTCCAAAACATCTGGGGTGCCAAGGTTCGCCACCACTGGTATAGGTGATGGTAGATATCACCTCAGGGGGAATGATATACATATGAATACCGCCTCTATTTACAAATTAATTCTGACGGTCCGCTGCTATTTACATATCAATGCTAGTTATTTGCATGTAAACCACAGGGTCTGCAGGTGAGCCATCTGTACACAACAATGGGGCAGAGCTGGGCAGCATTAGTAGCAGAACTTCACACTGAGATATTGGGACACGGCATGGGACTAAAATCTCAATTTAGCAAGTATGAGGCAGCTGCTTTGGGCCCCACAACAATGCCCCTTTCACCTTGCCTTAAAGACAGCCCTGTCCGTGAGTGAAGACCTACAGTGAGGGACTGTAGAGAGGAGAACTATCTGTGTTACGAATAGTTAAATACAACTACCGTTTGTGACTGTTACAAGATTTGTTGCCATAGGAGACAGCAGTCCTACCTAGACAGAAGTGGTGTCTGGCTGGAGGCCTTCCCCTGTATAGCTGTCTACCTATAGAAGTCTCAGAGTCTGCCAATTTTAACATTGCATCTACTTAAGGGTGTCCTGGCCCTAACCCTGTCTCCCACAGTTCTTTTAGAGTCAAATCTCTTTTGCATTCAAAAAAGTGTCTGGCGCCCATCACTTACACCCAACATGCCTTGTAACCCACTCTACAAAGTATGTCGACTCTCCCTGACCCTGGAGGTAACCACTGGGCCTCTAGAGGTCCTGGACCTTGCTACATTGGGTACCAAAACTGGGGCACTTGACAAGCAGGGACAGCCTCCTTAAGTCAGACTTTGCTGTTTGACAGAGCGGTGGAAGTCTCATAACAGAATGGACGGGGGAAAAGGGTAAAACCTCTCCTATAAGTAGTAATTTTCTGACTAAAGCGCCGCTTTAAAGCAAACGGATAAAGTCCTGCTGGATCACTTCCGGCTGACTTCTTTTGAAGGTATAGCTATGTAAAATTTTAAGGCTGGGTTCACAGCACGGAGCGGCTCACAGCAGGGGTCCGGGGGAGCAGGTCCGTTTTCAGTCCAAATTTTTGGCTGAATTTGGATCAGAAACGGACCAGAAGAAGACGCACAGGACTCCTGCAATTTGCAGCGGCTCCGGAGATGTATGAACCGGCTCCATAAAGAGCTGGTCAAAATCTCCTGACATGCGAATAGTGTGAACCCAGCCTTACAAATAAGCGCCTATACTTTTTTTTTTAATACAATAATACACTATCTGAATGAATGAATGACTGACTTGTAATAGCGCTACACATGCAAATTGAATCATCTCTAGGCGCTTTTTGCAGCCAGTGTCTGCTTGGCTGGTGCAGTCATTTTCCCCCGTAGGATCTCGACATGCTTGGGACACACAATCGTACACACATATATATATATACTGGGCCAATTTGGACAAGATCCAATTAGCCTACCAGCATGTCACACTGCTCTGCACATGCTCAGTTGTTCTCAATTTTTCGGCACTGTGTCAAAGGTAAGGGCCAATCTGCTGACAGCCAAAAGCCTTACTGCTGCTCAGGGCTTCATCAAAATGGCAGCCTCTGGCACGAAGAAACAGTAACAGTACTAATTTTGGAAGCATAATTATTAATGTGGAATGTACTGTATGTTCCTTTCTGAAGAACATTATTTTTTTAAGCTGCTATGGGTACAAGTTTTTTTTCCCCCAAAAATCAAGGGCAGGCTTTATAATCTCTGTTGGTCTTTTTCTGTATTAATTTTTCTCCCTTTTTAGTGTGGCCCATTTTTGACAGTAAGGGGAACAAAACCTCTCCACACGCCTAAATATATACAAAAGGGTGAGGATTTTTGTCATTTTTACGGGCTCAGTCCTGATTAGGTATTGCCCCTCATTTCTTGTGTGATCACCAGTACAAGAAGAGAATTCTACTAGAACACAGACTGCAATAAAAGAAACTGACAGAGGTTATAGCCCTTCCCCACTCTAGCCAAAATAATTTTTTAGATGGAGTTGGGCTTATAAAATGTAACCACAAATATTACATATGGAGTTTATTTTATCAATATTTATTGACCAAGGACTCCCCCAGTACTATGGATTTAACAAAAGACAACCCAAAGAAGCAGCTTGCTTGGAAACTTTAAACACGGGCATTCGTTAAAGGGGAGTTCCAGTCCCCCAAACATTTTTTTTTTTTTTTAAAGACTGCTCTGTAACTGTCAAAACCTGTAAATGAACATTTCTAACATGTCATACTTTTTGGGCTTTTACTTTCTTTAAAAATAGTTATTTACTTACTGATCTCGGAAGCAGGCAGTTTGCATTTTAGTTGTGGGCATCTGAAGCCCTCTCGTGTGTATTTCCTGGATTTCTGTGCAGCCATCTACCCATCATGCACCTGCAAATCTCGCACATGCTCAGTAATGCCTCAGGGAGGCCGTCCTTCTTCCTGACAGGTTGCTATGGCAATTTCGTGTCTGCGGAAGTTCTCGCCCCCATGCTATAGCAACCTGTCAATCACAACACAGGCAAGGAGAGGAGAGGTAAGAGAAGTCAGATTAGACAGGTAATGCACCGGCATTAATAGGAGGTGTGGTCCGAAACCGGGTGACACCATTCTGTGTTTTTAAATCATAACTTTCTTTATTTTAATTTTACACCTCTGGCACCGCTGACGTTCCTGGCCGTTTTTTTATAATTGTCTTATAATCTAACTGTGTGCAGGGGGAGAGAGAGAGGAGCTTTCAGAAGTCATCGGAGATGTCTGGGTGGGCGGGACAGAGCAGCTATCGAGCGCCAGCCAATTATGTGGCTTCTTAAGAAAGGGGGTGGAGCCACATACACGTAGCGGCCTGCCCTGACCCCATCCTATTGGCTGGCGTTCGATAGCTGCTCTGTCCCGCCCACCCAGACATCGCCGATGACTTCAGAAAGCTCCTCTCTCTCTTCCTGCACACAGTTAGATTACGCTACGTGTATGCGGCTCCACCCCCTTTCTTAAGAAGCCACATAATTGGCTGGTGTTTGATAGCTGCTTTGCCCTGCCCACCCAGACTTCGCCGATGACTTCTGAAAGCTCCTCTCTCTCTCTCCCAAAAAACGCGAGATTTCGGTAGGAGGCGATTCACAAGGAGTCATGGGATACATGACGCCGATATCCCAAGAACCCTTGCGAATTGCCTTGTGACGTAATCGCCTAGGCTATTAAGACCAGGAAGATATGCAGAAAAACTGGAAAAAAGGTATTTACCAGTCAAAAAAAATAAAAATTTTGCCCATTGTGAAAACTATGCACTAAGGGCATGCAGCACAGCCAAACATAAAAAAAATGGGTGGAACTCCACTTTAAGGGGTACACATTTATTTACTTCAGTTAATGTTTGAGCTGCCTATTTAGTGCAGTTTCTGAAAGACCACGTCCTTTCACAAAATAATGGTTATATTAAGGGGGTCCACCACCACTATCAAATGCTATAGCTGGTGACCTAATTATATTCCAGTATTGAGGAGTTGGAAACTTCACATAGTAATCAGGGTCCAGTAGCCTCTCCATGGCCAAGGGAGCCCAAACCTTCTCTGGTCCACCTTGGCTGCCTAAGCTATCACCAGGTTTCACTCTTTCTTCAATTTTAGTTCTTAGTGACACAGTGAGTTCTGCTTTACCAGGTCCATACTTTGTGGAGCACCCTCTGGTGTTGGTACATTTATTTGGTATGACTCATGGTAGCTGTGTGAGTCTGTAATTAGGTTGGGTTACTATAGGTCAGGCTGGGTGGCTTTACAGCAGTGGTGGCTGGTGGTATATTTTGTGGGGGTGGCGGTGGGTGGAGATGTTCGCCACCACCAGCCGCCACTGCTGTAAAGCCACCCCCCTGGTCGGTAGGTCGGGTCACAGGCATCTACCCCCACCCCCCCCCCGAGGTCGGTCACCATCCCCGCATTTACCCAATATAGGTCGCGGGCAGCACTTCCTCAAGGCAGCGGCTTCACCCTGCGTCTCCTCCTCCTGGGCTTCATGACGGCTTTTCCCGGTGTCTCTTCCCTCCCACTTCCTGACTGGCCAGGAGGAAAATCCAGAAGACAATAGCGAATATTAATTTGCTATTGTCACACCACTGGGTGGGCTCAGGGTGCTTGGAGAAGCTTCTGGAAGTTAGTGGGAAGAGGCCAGGAGGTCCTGATCTGTACACTTGCGGTAATCTGCCAATCCCAAGGCAGGGTGGCTGGGTCAGCCCTTAAATATGTTTAAGCCTGGGCAGCAGGGGAGTCGGGTGGAAGATGGAGGGCTGAGGTTGCTGTCATGTGGAGGGGTCTCTGGGTCTGGGGCACTGTCTCCAGTCTCGTAGTGGAGGAAAGGAAGCCTAAGAGGGGGAATCTTCATTACCTTTGGACATCCGGGCTGGCATGGAAAGATCTGATCAGTTAGAGGCCTGAACAGGAGTCTTGACTGGTGCAGCAAGGCACAAAGGACAGTACGAGTACCTCAGCACATCCAGGGGCATACAAGGGGAAAGACTGCCAGATGTAGCATACTTTCCAAGGACAGCGTTGTGCAATATCCCAATTCCTTCTCCTGGGGAGTTCCTTTGAGCAACTGAATGGTATGGTAGAATCTGCAAGCGTCAGACTGGGTAAAGTTCTGCAGAGGAGACGAGATATTTCTGCATAAAGTTTGCAACTTTTGTACTATTTCACTAAAGGGGATTGAGGGCTCCTGCTCCGTTAAGGAACTTGTTACTGATCCATAGAGACTGCGTTTATTTTGAAGGAAGTACAGTCTAGGATCTTTATTTTTGTACATCGAGAAGGAAGTTTGCCCTAATCTGTAGTTTTTTCAAGTCAAGTTGGGCATCCCATAATCTCTATCCAAGTTGTTTTCCACCCAAAAAACAACAAAAATAAGCTCATGGACTGATTTCTTGTGTCTGGATGCAAGCTGGAAATGTGTGTTGCCTGGCTGTGCAGGAATAGGGGGAACCAGTAACCAGTGGCTCCTTCAGGGGGAAGCGCTACATTTGGATACAGGGACCGTTTGTCCCAGATCACACTTAACCCTCCAGTGAGTATGTGAACTACCACCCACAAGCTGTGTCTACCCGACAATGGAAAGCCCTAGAAGCCAACCCAACAAGTATCGTTCCCAGACCTCCTTCCAGGAGAAAATCCACCATAACATAGCCAGCCACCTATTTGGTTCTCAGCCCTCCCCCTTCAATAAGGAAGTGTCACATCCAGTTGCTTTAACAAAACTTTATTTTAAACATTTCCAACGGAGATGTATGTCCTTCGTCGAACTATATACTGTTCTTTAACTTAAGACTGTTAGTGCTGACCAGTGCCTTCTCTTCTATCAATTTATGCCATACCTCGGAGGAAAAAAAAAAATCTGAACTCCTTACCCTCAAGCCCTGGGGGTAGTCCCACTTTCCCCAAAGACGGAACCCAAGTCCAAATTACTTACATTTTTGCTTTATTCTCCCTTTCTCTCTGCTGTGTGAAGGGCTGATCCCCGAAGGGGTCACTGGAAATAAACTGGGTCTCCCTCACCCGTTCCTAGGTTGCCCGCCCTGTTTCCAGTCCCAGAAGCACACCGACAAATTCAGACTCAGTCTAGGAGTATTAAGATTTATTACAGATTTTGAGGAAAATGGGGATGTGGGTACAGGCTACCATAGGCACATAAATCCTAGAAGACAGCTTCGTAAAAAAATATTTTTCTAATGCTGATAGAAGAGAGGACAGCCAGTAATTCTTAGACCCTGTGGGAGGAGTCACAACTTTTGACTTCTCATCCCCAAGAAGTATTTCCACACCTGGAGTTATAGGCAAAAGAGGAGCCCGGTAAGGATGTGTTTGGTTCCTGGGGCACAGGAGAGGAACTGATGTTGTTCCTCCCACTGTAACCACGATAATTTAAGTTACGGTACTGCCTTGTACAATCTATCTGATCTCTTCATGAGAGTAGGATCGTTGGAGGTAATATTGTGAACTTTTCGTTCTGTTTTAAAGTATAACTAAAGGCAAAACTTTTTTTAGTTGTGGATAGGGATTAGAACAGTTGTTTGTCCCTGTTAAGGAGATTCACCCCCTGTATTTGTTCTGGTTACCATTATCATTGACAGTGAATGTTAAAGAAAATCAAAAATTTTGGGTTAACCCCAAAAAAGAGGAAATCTTCCAATGGGGACAATAGTTCTGGTGATTTGGGGGTCCCCAAGGAATTCCCTTAATCCCTACTATAAAAACAATCCTTCTTCAGGATAAGCTGCACAATGAATGCCATATATTAGTTTCATCAGTGTCACTAAATTCACCTTGTATGATAACTTTACCCCCCACTACAGCCGACAGATCGAATATGTCACTAAAAAAGACACACAGAATACACATTCTAAATCATGCTCCAAATGGTTAAGCTGCTGTATTGGAATCCCTGTACTTAAATTAGATATTGTTTACTAGTTTAAAGGTACTATTCCTGGATGTATATATAAATGTAGAATATGTATTTTTGGTTATTTATATGCCTTCAGCATTTTTATTTAGCTCTGTATATTATGTCTGGATCTTCTTTTCGATGACCACAGGTGGGTGTATTCACCCTCTTTCACCCCCTGTTCTTGCTGTGCCCCGAAGCCTATGTGCCCACACTGATGGCTGCAATGATGGGCGGACTTACTGACCACTGCTGGTATTTAGAACACGATCCTTTGACCTGCTTTAAGGGAGCAATCGGCTCCCCCTGTGGTATGCTTTGTCACTGCCGCACTGGTCATGGGCTTTTGTGATGGCAGTGATCACGGCGCACATACATGGGCTGCTTGATCCCCTACGATGACGTGTCTGCTAGCTAGAGCGATGTGACGTACTGTAGGCTCCCGGAATACTTCCTGGGTTTCGCCCTGTCACTCTCTCATTGGCCCCAGGTTGCTGCGTGAGCAGCGCCTACGGCGCATGCGCATGACCGTCCGAACTCACGCACCAGCGTCACTTCCGGATGTGATGACGCCTTCCTGTAGGGACACATAAAAACGGTGCACAATGCACTGTGAGGCTGTCCACAGGAGAGGTTCCATCCAGGTCTACCAGCATATAATCCCTGTCAAGCTATAAGGTAAGAACCATCCATCTGGGATACGAGCAGATAGATCTAGGGAAGCGGGTCCTTTCTAAACTTCCTTTTTTGTATTTATGTTTTTCAGCTGGGTCAGTCTATCATTAGGGGTCACCCTAACAGATTACCATTGTGTGGCTCGAGCAAGTGCTCCTGACTGACACACTCCTCTACAGTATTGTCTGGCCTGTTATACCTGGATTTACGTTCCCTACCTATCAGTAGCCTGTGCATAGTTACTTTTTTACTTAAATCACACATGATTGTTTACCACGGTGAGCCCTTGGATAATAATATATATATGAATAAATTCCCCTCCCTTTCCCCCCCCTCCTTCCTTTCCCCCCCCCCCACCTCCACTCCCCTCTCTTTAGTTTGTTTCGAAACACCTACTTTTGACACTTATGGGTCACGTTATGTGTTTTACTTTTAGAATGTGTTTATATAATACTGGCACCCTGTGATACACGGATTGCCAGGTAAAAATACCTAGGCTGGTTTCACTACTTAACACGGCCTTGTTCGTAAGTATAGAAACTATTATATATATATATATATTTTTTTTTTTTTCTTTTCTTTCTTGTTCTCCCCTTCTTGTTCTTGGTTTGCCTCGATGGTGATTATTGACACATTATTTCACTTACGGTTTTATAAGAATTTTTGCACCTGCTATCTAACTTGCTCAATTTTCAAAAAAATGTTTTTAATAGTACCTATGGATATGGACTAATTCATATTCCAGTCCTTCTTCTTTCTTTTTTCCCCCCTTTCCCCCCCCCTCTATTCCCTTCCCCCATTCCTTGTTTCTTTTCTTCTTCGTTCTTTTTTTCCCCCCTCCCCTCCCCTTTCCCCCCCCCTCCCCCCCCCCCTTTTTTCATGTTTTTTCTACAACTTTGCACAGCTACTTTCATGCCCCATCTGTTGTGTGATTGGTTTCGGTGCTGGCAGTGTATAGGTGGTGGGTGTTTTATCCTTCTGTGGTCAATCGAAAACTTTTAATCAATGTATATCAGCTTCTTCTTTAAAATGTTTTTTATTAGTTCTATTCTAGATCTAATTTTTATAAGTTAGTATCTATATACATTCCAGGTATTTTTCCTTTTTCTCTTTTTTTTCCCCCTTCCCCCCCTTTTTTGATTTTTTGATGGACTACGTAGGTACAGCCTGGCTAGGCTATATCAGTGGGATTCAGTCAGAATGCAGGGTCAATACAGGTCAGGAAATAGGATTAACGCAATATATTTCCAAAATGAAAAAACTGCTCAAGAAAAAGTCAAACCTGCATTGGCATGTGGACTTTCTCCAGCAATATGTGCGAGAGAATATTAGCCCTTTAGGGCTCAGAATTCAGATTTACCCCTCCTTTGACAACTATGGAGCTGAGTTTAAACTAGCTTGGGAACAAATTCTTACACAATGTAGTACCAACTTAATCAACTTGCTGGTTTCCCACTATCAGATTGAGCTAAAAAATCTAGACCAAGACATCTTGTCCCTCCAGGCCACCAGTGAGGCCTTGAAGGGTCATGAACACTTCACTGCCAAATGGCAGGAAGTAAAAGACTATATCACCAAAATTAATAAAGATATTATCTTTAAAAAACAAAGCAAGTTGGTTAAAGATAGGGCTGCCTTTTTAGAAGGCTTTGCCTATCACTGGCAATTGCCATTTCAGAATCGTGGTCCCAAGAAAACTAGGTTCAGAAAATCCAAAGCAGGTAGGGGTAATGGGATGGGTGTGACTGATGATGACGATGTTGAGTCTGACTCATCTGTGTCTACGTTTTCTTCCCAACAGTCGACTACGAGAGGACAACTGAATGCACACGGTAACAATGGTGGACGAAAAAGGACCTATGGTGGTGGGCAATTCACCCCCTACCCCAAAAAAAGACCTGACAATCATAATACAAGACCTACTGACCCTGCGACCCGACATGATCTGACACCGAGTAAAGGTAATGAAAGTAATTCACTCACCTATATAGGCCCTATCGCACAAAAGGCCCTACAGATGATGACCCAACAAAATGGAAATACCAGTACTCCATCAACCTCATTCCCTGCAGGGTTGGGACCTACCAATATGCAAGTATCCAATACAGCAGTGGAGGCTAGCTCGCAAGCTCCATTTCCCAGCCTGTCCCAAACACCCACTTTACACCCATCAATTCAATTACAAAATTTTAAGAAGCAAAGTACCCTTGACTGCCATATTAATCAAGGCAATACGCAGATCCTAAATTTTCAGACACTAGGAGTGCATCAGCATCCAACGTAGAGATGGATGTACTGAATCTCACTCCTTACCGATTTTCTAGGGACGAACTTAGTGTACTCAAATTTGGGTTAAGTTTTTGCCCCACACAAAACATAGATAGGTACGAATTTATTAAGGACATCCACATGTTCGTTAGAAATCTTACTTTTAAATATATATTTGATAGGGACCGTATCCGCACAAAAAACGAGAAAGATTTTTCTGAAAGTATCAAGCACTTCAAAATGGAAGAGTTTAGGGCGTTACGGGATTTGATACTACTCCTGGACGAAAACGACAGTGGGGATGTGCAGGATGAAGTCACGCCTGTACCAATTAAGCCCCTTGTAAGGAAGTTTAAACCTAAATCCAAGAATTTCCCAGACCTTGCTACTAGCCCACAAGCCTGGGCTTTTCTATGTAACGTTATCAGTGATACAAAACGCCTTAAGATATTGCCCAAGCACAGTAATCTTACTCGTGCGCAACGATTGGGCATTTCCAAAATACAGAATCACCCTGACGTGGTTGTTAAGGGAGCTGACAAGGGGGGTAACATCGTTCTTATGACTAAAGATTTTTATGAAAACATGTGCCTCAAGATTTTGTCAAATCTTGAATGGTACCGGCCCATTACTGTTGCACACACTGCACCTTATAAAATCCAATTCCTGGGTATCATCAATGATGCCTTCACCAAGGGGCTAATTAACCAAGATGTCTACGATTACCTGAATACTCGGTCCCCCAGGGTGGCGACATTTTATGCACTACCGAAGGTGCATAAGAGTCCGGTGTCGCCCCCTGGGAGACCGATTATTTCAGGGATTGGATGTTTAACGGAAAATGCCAGCAAGTTGGTTGATTCAGTGTTAATGCCACATGTCATGGCTCTTCCTTCTTACATTAAGGACACGCTAGCTCTCCTGAAACAAATAGAGGGTATGGTCGTTCCTCCAGGCTCCCTCCTCGTGACATTGGATGTGGAGGCTTTGTACTCTAGCATCCCTCACGAGCAGGGAGTCGGGATGATACGTACCTTCCTCTATGAAGAAGACCACCACCAGTGGCCCTATAACGATTTCATTGTTGGACTATTACAGTTCATTCTTACCCATAACTGGTTCAGCTTTAATAACTCCCACTACCTCCAGGTGCAGGGCGTAGCCATGGGCACCTGCTGTGCCCCTGGCTACGCCAATCTGTACCTGGGGGGGTGGGAGAGGGACTTGTTTTCGAACGAGTCTATGACTAGATTTACTGACAGTGTTCTCGTCTGGATGCGCTACATCGATGACGTGTTCATCGTGTGGACAGGTACGGGAACACTGTTCGATGAGTTCATCCAAAAGTTAAATGTAAATCAATACAATCTAAAATTTACATTCAGTCGTGATCCTAATGTAACTACCTTCCTGGACTTGACAATTTCTAAGAACATAGACAATGTGCTCTTCACGAGCCTGTTCCGCAAAAGTACAGCAGGGAACACGCTACTGCATGCAAACAGTGCTCATCCACCAGCCTTGATACGTAGCATTCCTTATGCTCAATATATCAGGCTGAGATGAAATTGTACACTGTCATCCGACTTCCAAATACAGGCTAAATTACTAAGGAATAGGTTACTAGCCAGAGGCTACAGTAAATCTCTATTACGCCAAGCGTATAACAAGGCCAATAGCCAAACCAGAAATGAACTCCTGTATAAAGTAAAAAATACCCCCTCTCAATCCACCGTTAAAGTAATTACTAGGTTTTCCAACCAACATACGGACATACGGTCCCTACTCAAGAACCATTGGCACCTAATACAAGATGATCCCACCCTGGGCAAATATGTAGGGGCACAACCCGAGATCATTTTCAGGCGGGCAACCTCACTTAGAGACAAACTTACCGCTAGCCACTATGTTCGAAACTGCAATAATGTTACTAATCGAACTATAGGGACGTCACAATGTGGGAAATGCTCCTTCTGTAAATGGGTTTTACCCTGTCAAAATACTATACTCCCCAATGGTGAGGTTTTTTTCCCAAAATTTTCTGCTAACTGCCGCACTGAAGGCGTGGTTTATCTCATGACCTGCAAATGCGGTAGTTTCTATGTGGGTAAAACAGCCAGACAGTTAAGACAACGTATCAACGATCACATTTACTACTCGGGCAACGGGAAGATGTTGACACCCATTAGTCGACATCTGGACCTCTACCACCGTTTTGATACCTCAGTTGTGTCTTTTTCTGTTCTGGCCGTTGTTCCCAAAAGTCCCAGAGGGGGTGAGTGGGATAAAATCATCCTCCAGAGAGAAACTATCTGGGTTGAGAGGTTGAATGCCACACACCCCCCTGGTCTAAACGAAACTCAGTCATACAGACCATTTCTGTAAATGACTGATCTAAACCACTTTTAACCATTTGGAACATGATTTCTGTCACTGACATATATACCACTCTGATCGACATCTAGAATATCTTACGGGCTATGGATGGGGGTGAATATTTACTGCCACACTAATGCTATACATACTTTTCCACATATGTTATGTGCCTACTCTCGTTAACACACCCTTTTTCTCTCCCCCCATCCCCCTTCCCTCTGTATTACTATATGTCTATTTTATTTAATGCCTGATTGCATCTTGATTTGATGTTTCATCTAGTTGCATAATACTATAAAAACAATCCTTCTTCAGGATAAGCTGCACAATGAATGCCATATATTAGTTTCATCAGTGTCACTAAATTCACCTTGTATGATAACTTTACCCCCCACTACAGCCGACAGATCGAATATGTCACTAAAAAAGACACACAGAATACACATTCTAAATCATGCTCCTAAATGGTTAAGCTGCTGTATTGGAATCCCTGTACTTAAATTAGATATTGTTTACTAGTTTAAAGGTACTATTCCTGGATGTATTGTGAGGGGGTTAGCTCGGCAGCGGGTGTGTGTGACCCCCGGGATGGGCTCCCCAGACAAAAACAGGCCCAGCAAACGGAGGTTGTGGTTTTCGAAATCAAAAAGGTGCGGTTTATTTTCTATTTACAGTGACAAAACACAGCAAAGCAAAAGAAACATAACCAAAATAAATCCTGGTCAAGTTGACCTCTGACTAAACATACAGGTTTCCTAACTAACAACTGGGATCAGCCTAGTGCTGTCCTAGTCCCTAAGTCCCTGGTTTAGTAAAAGTCCAAACAAATAGCCACACAGGCTTTGCCTCACCGCACAGGGGTTCACTCTCCCTAGACAGTCCACACAGGTCTGGTTCCAGGCATGAGCTAACATCTAATGAAGCTGGGAGTTCTTATAGAGGCCTAAATGAGCTGACAAGCTTCAGGTGGCCTCATCAACTCCCTGTCTGTACGACGCCCAGCCCTCTCCCTAGAGGTATGAGTCATCCATGAGCCCACTAGCCTTATACAACTCTCCACCTAGTTGTATAAGTCGGCGTAAAGCCTGAATCTGGGCGAAATATATCTACCCCCCCTGGATGCAACCAGGTGACTTTACCTTCCTGCTGTCACATACCCCCCCCCTCTTGTTTTAACCTCGGGGTTGGAACACCAGCAATCAGGCATTCGTGTACTCGAGACAAAGCATCCACATTCCCCATTTGAACGCCAGGGCGATGCTTTACTGTGAAGTTGAATTCCTGGAGGGCCAGGAACCACCTATTCACTCTTCTATTTGTTTCCTTGTTTTGAGCCATCCACTTTAACGGAGCGTGATCCGTAACCATGTCAAAGTGCCTACCTAGCAGGTAGTACCGAAGGGAATCTAGAGCCCACTTCACCGCTAAACACTCCTTTTCAATGGTGGCGTAATTTACCTCATGGGACTTCAACTTCCTGCTGAGGTAAATGACTGGGTGCTCTTCCCCGTTCCAGACCTGGGACAATACCGCTCCTAACCCCACATCTGACGCATCACTTTGTACGACAAAGTCTTTAGAGAAGTCGGGTGAGTACAACACTGGCTGGCTACATAAGGCTTGTTTCAAGAATTGGAATGCTGCCTCAGCCTCGGGGGTCCATTTAATCATGACCGACCCTTTCCCCTTCGTCAGGTTGGTTAGGGGCACAGCCTTAGAAGCAAAGTGGGGAATGAATCGCCGATAATACCCAGCGATTCCCAGAAAGGCTCGTACCTGCTTCTTGCTGTTGGGACGTGGCCAACTCTGGATGGCCTCGACTTTGTTGAGTTGGGGTTTTATTACTCCCCTCCCAATGGTGTATCCAAGATATTTGGCCTCCTCCTGCCCAATGGTACACTTCTTGGGGTTAGCCGTAAACCCCGCTTCCCGAACAGAGTCCAGGACTGCTTGCACTTTTGGCAGATGTGAGGCCCAATCTGTGCTATGGACAATTACGTCATCCAGGTAAGCCGCAGCATACTTCCGATGGGGCCTCAGCATCTGGTCCATTTTCCGCTGGAATGTGGCCGGCGCATTCTGTAACCCGAACGGCATTCTTTTATATTGGAACGCCCCGTCTGGGGTTACAAATGCGGTTTTCTCTTTGGCCGACTTGGCCAGGGGGATTTGCCAATACCCTTTTGTGAGGTCAAGAGTCGTCATGTATCGGGCTGTTCCCAGCCGGTCGATCAACTCATCTATACGTGGCATGGGGTAGGTGTCAAATTTTGTAACTTTGTTCAACTGACGAAAATCGTTACAAAATCGCCAGCTCCCATCCGGTTTAGGCACCAACACAATGGGACTAGACCAATCACTTTGGGACTCCTCTATCACCCCTAAGTTCAGCATTTTCTGTACTTCCTCCCGTATTGCCTCCCGTCGGGCCTCTGGGATCCGATAGGGTTTTAACTTCACCCTTTCACCGGGCGGGGTAATGATGTCATGCTCTACCCCAGATGTTTGTCCCGGCAGCTCAGAGAATACCTCCTTGTTGCGAAGCACAAACTCCTTAACCTCCTGTTGTTGGGGTTGTGACAAGGTGGCTGCTATTCCAACCTCAGGAATCACGCAACCAGTTTGAGCTGGTGACCAAGTGTCTGCGACTAGGGACTCTCTATCCCTCCAGGCTTTCAACAGATTAACGTGATAGACCTGTTCGGGCTTTCGCCTTCCTGGTTGTCTGACCTTGTAATTCACTTCGCTCACTTTTTCCATTATCTCATAGGGGCCTTGCCATTTGGCAAGGAATTTACTTTCAACCGTAGGGACAAGTACCAGTATCCTATCCCCCGGGGAAAAGGTACGGGTCTTGGCTCCACGGTTGTACACTCTCTGCTGTGCTAACTGCGCTTGGGCCAAATGTTCCTTCACGATGGGCATTACCTGTGCAATTCGGTCTTGCATCAGGGCGACATGCTCAATCACACTCCTGTGGGGAGAACTCTCACTTTCCCAAGTTTCCTTGGCAATATCCAACAGCCCTCTTGGGTGTCTCCCATACAGTAACTCAAAGGGGGAGAATCCCGTAGAGGATTGGGGCACCTCCCTAATAGCAAACATCAGATAAGGAAGTAGACAGTCCCAATCCTTTCCATCTCTATCCACCACTTTCTTCAACATTTGTTTTAGGGTTTTGTTGAATCTTTCAACCAGCCCATCGGTTTGGGGGTGATACACAGATGTACGTAATTGCGTCACTTTGAACAATTTACACAGCTCCTTCATAACCCGGGACATAAAGGGTGTACCTTGGTCCGTAAGCAGTTCTTTACAAATACCCACCCGGCTAAACACAAGAGATAGCTCTTTGGCTATGGTTTTGGCCGAGGTATTTCGGAGAGGGATCGCTTCTGGATAACGGGTGGCATAGTCCATTATAACTAATATGTACTGGTGCCCCCTAGCGGACTTGATTATAGGCCCTACCAAATCCATGGCGATCCTCTCAAACGGGACCTCAATGATGGGTAGAGGGACCAGCGGGCTACGGAAATGTGGCATCGGGGCCGACCTCTGACACACAGGGCAGGAGGAACAATAATTTTCTATGTCCTTCATCACCCCCGGCCAATAGAATCTCTGTAATACCCTCTCTCGGGTTTTCTCTGTCCCCAGATGACCTCCAAGAATGTGCCCATGGGCCAACTCCAACACCAACTTCCTGTAAGGTTTGGGCACCACAAGCTGCTCAACGGTTTCTTCTGCCCTTTTTGCCACCCGATACAGTAGGTCCTTCTCTATGCTGAAGTATGGGTAAGTGCAGGTATTATCTGGGTTCACTAACTCGCCATCTATTTTCACTACGTTTTCCCGTGCCTTTATTAGGGCGGGGTCTTTCAACTGTTCTGTGGCAAAGTTTTCCCTGTGAACCTCAAGATCAGAAAACTCCACAGACGGTAGGTTTTCGTCTGAGGAGGTGGGCTCCTCTCCAGTTTCTTGAGTCTCCCCTGCCAATACTGATAAGGGAAATTCCGGAGAGTCCTCACCACTCTCAGGGGAGTTCTGGCTATCACATTCCTGGTACATAGGGGCACCAGTGGGGGGCTCAGGATCATCCCACAGTTCCCAGAACTTCGGAAAATCCCTTCCCACAATGGCGTCATGCGGTAACTGAGATACTAAGCCCACTGGATGAGAGAGGGTACCTTTGGGGGTCTCGAAACACACTGTAGTCACTGGATACTCTCGGGTGTCCCCATGCACACAAATAACAGCTACCTTGCTATTCCCAAAGACCTCTGTTTTAACTAACTCAGACTTTATCAGGGTCACAAGGCTACCTGAATCCAGCAATACCACAACATTTCTACCATTAACACACATTTTGCATAAATGTTTCTCAGTTCCTCGAATGGCAGTGCATGCGACTGTCGCACACAGCGACTGACGTCTGCCCGTCAGAAAGTCACACTGCATGGGTTCCTCCACAACCGGGCAATTGGCTGCAATATGTCCCGCTTGCCGGCAGCGGTAGCAAACGATCCTTCTTGCCGCCTCTTGAGCCGCTGATTTCCCAGGCTGTTCTCGCCAAACTTGGGGTAGAGCTCCCACCCTCTCACTCTCTCCACCCTCACCCCTTGGAATCCTCTTATCCGCCCCTGGGGATGGTCTGGTCTTAGGGTGGAAAGTCCGAGTGTCTCTGGAAGAGGCCGTCAGGTTCTCTGTAGCCAAGTATTTCTCCACACGATCCACAAGACCATCGGCCGTCTCTGGGTCTCCATGGCTTACCCACTTTTGGATGGCAGTAGGAAGAGCTCTCAAAAACCGATCCATTACAACACGTTCCACAATCTTTGGTGCGGACAAAGTCTCTGGCTGTAGCCACTTTCTGCTCAGGTGAATGAGATCATACATTTGAGACCTGGGGGGTTTTCCAAGCTGGAAAGTCCAGTTATGCACACGCTGAGCCCGGACAGCCTGGGTGACACCCAGCCTTGCCAATATTTCAGCTTTTAGCATCACATAGTCTTTTGCTTGGTCAGGCTCTAGGTCATAGTAAGCCTTCTGCGATTCACCAGTTAACAGAGGAGCCACCAGTCCAGCCCACTGCTCCTCAGGCCACTTTTCTCTTTCAGCAGTCCTTTCAAATGTGGTCAAAAATACCTCTGGATCATCCTCTCCAGTCATTTTTGTCAATAAACGACTCACCCCAAAGGACGCGGTATTAGTGGGACGGCTTTCCTCACTGGTCTGCGGACGTTGCTGCATTACTGCTTCCATTTGTTGTAGTCTCTGCTCTTGCTTCTGTAACAGGTCTATGAAGCGGGCCTCAGATTGCTGCTGGGCTTGTTGCTGAGCTTCCAGACTCTGTTGGTGAGCTTGCTGCTGGGCTGCAAGGCTCTGTTGATGAGCTGCAAGGCTCCTTTGCAAACCTGCATTTGTCTGCTGTTGATTGGCATTTGCTAGAGCCAGCTGTTTCAGTATCTCCTCCATGCTGGCTTAAAAAAAAACTGCCACTGGTTCTCCACCAACTGTGAGGAGGTTAGCTCGGCAGCGGGTGTGTGTGACCCCCGGGATGGGCTCCCCAGACAAAAACAGGCCCAGCAAACGGAGGTTGTGGTTTTCGAAATCAAAAAGGTGCGGTTTATTTTCTATTTACAGTGACAAAACACAGCAAAGCAAAAGAAACATAACCAAAATAAATCCTGGTCAAGTTGACCTCTGACTAAACATACAGGTTTCCTAACTAACAACTGGGATCAGCCTAGTGCTGTCCTAGTCCCTAAGTCCCTGGTTTAGTAAAAGTCCAAACAAATAGCCACACAGGCTTTGCCTCACCGCACAGGGGTTCACTCTCCCTAGACAGTCCACACAGGTCTGGTTCCAGGCATGAGCTAACATCTAATGAAGCTGGGAGTTCTTATAGAGGCCTAAATGAGCTGACAAGCTTCAGCTGGCCTCATCAACTCCCTGTCTGTACGACGCCCAGCCCTCTCCCTAGAGGTATGAGTCATCCATGAGCCCACTAGCCTTATACAACTCTCCACCTAGTTGTATAAGTCGGCGTAAAGCCTGAATCTGGGCGAAATATATCTACCCCCCTGGATGCAACCAGGTGACTTTACCTTCCTGCTGTCACAGTATATATAAATGTAGAATATGTATTTTTGGTTATTTATATGCCTTCAGCATTTTTATTTAGCTCTGTATATTATG
This sequence comes from Rana muscosa, assembly GCA_029206835.1. Lineage (NCBI taxonomy): Eukaryota > Metazoa > Chordata > Amphibia > Anura > Ranidae > Rana > Rana muscosa. The sequence goes on from CM055117.1 coordinate 73,270,739, forward strand.
TCTGGATCTTCTTTTCGATGACCACAGGTGGGTGTATTCACCCTCTTTCACCCCCTGTTCTTGCTGTGCCCCTAAGCCTATGTGCCCACACTGATGGCTGCAATGGTGGGCGGACTTACTGACCACTGCTGGTATTTAGAACACGATCCTTTGACCTGCTTTAAGGGAGCAATCGGCTCCCCCTGTGGTATGCTTTGTCACTGCCGCACTGGTCATGGGCTTTTGTGATGGCAGTGATCACGGCGCACATACATGGGCTGCTTGATCCCCTACGATGACGTGTCTGCTAGCTAGAGCGATGTGACGTACTGTAGGCTCCCGGAATACTTCCTGGGTTTCGCCCTGTCACTCTCTCATTGGCCCCAGGTTGCTGCGTGAGCAGCGCCTACGGCGCATGCGCATGACCGTCCGAACTCGCGCACCAGCGTCACTTCCGGATGTGATGACGCCTTCCTGTAGGGACACATAAAAACGGTGCACAATGCACTGTGAGGCTGTCCACAGGAGAGGTTCCATCCAGGTCTACCAGCATATAATCCCTGTCAAGCTATAAGGTAAGAACCATCCATCTGGGATACGAGCAGATAGATCTAGGGAAGCGGGTCCTTTCTAAACTTCCTTTTTTGTATTTATGTTTTTCAGCTGGGTCAGTCTATCATTAGGGGTCACCCTAACAGATTACCATTGTGTGGCTCGAGCAAGTGCTCCTGACTGACACACTCCTCTACAGTATTGTCTGGCCTGTTATACCTGGATTTACGTTCCCTACCTATCAGTAGCCTGTGCATAGTTACTTTTTTACTTAAATCACGCATGATTCTTTACCACGGTGAGCCCTTGGATAATAATATATATATGAATAAATTCCCCTCCCTTTCCCCCCCCCTTCCTTTCCGCCCCCCCACCTCCACTCCCCTCTCTTTAGTTTGTTTCGAAACACCTACTTTTGACACTTATGGGTCACGTTATGTGTTTTACTTTTAGAATGTGTTTATATAATACTGGCACCCTGTGATACACGGATTGCCAGGTAAAAATACCTAGGCTGGTTTCACTACTTAACACGGCCTTGTTCGTAAGTATAGAAACTATTATATATATATATATTTTTTTTTTTTCTTTTCTTTCTTGTTCTCCCCTTCTTGTTCTTGGTTTGCCTCGATGGTGATTATTGACACATTATTTCACTTACGGTTTTATAAGAATTTTTGCACCTGCTATCTAACTTGCTCAATTTTCAAAAAAAATTTTTTAATAGTACCTATGGATATGGACTAATTCATATTCCAGTCCTTCTTCTTTCTTTTTTCCCCCCTTTCCCCCCCCCCCCCTCTATTCCCTTCCCCCATTCCTTGTTTCTTTTCTTCTTCGTTCTTTTTTTCCCCCCTCCCCTCCCCTTTTCCCCCCCTTCCCCCCCCCTTTTTTCATGTTTTTTCTACAACTTTGCACAGCTACTTTCATGCCCCATCTGTTGTGTGATTGGTTTCGGTGCTGGCAATGTATAGGTGGTGGGTGTTTTATCCTTCTGTGGTCAATCGAAAACTTTTAATCAATGTATATCAGCTTCTTCTTTAAAATGTTTTTTATTAGTTCTATTCTAGATACAAGTATTAAAATTATATTAACTGAAGTATCTCTTTTGAACTGTTTATGTATAATCTTGACAGAATATTATGCTCCCGACGAAGCGTTTTGGAACGCGAAACTAGTCGAGCGAAAGCAAGATCTTTATCTTTGAATTTACCGCACCCATCAATAAGACCAGCCATCTCTCGTGCATACCGTCCAACTCCTCATTTGTGTTTGTTGGCTATACATTATTCCATTCTACTTTGTGTATTTTACATGTCAATGTAATTCCTGGGAGATGTGTCGAGTCTTGTAAATGGGACCCTATATCAACTATTGATAACTGTTACATAATGTCAGTGTCTTGTATTAATGTACTTTTTACCTAAATTCAATTATATTTTTCTACCAACAATAAAACCCTTAGAATTTTTACAATATCTATCTGTGTGCCGTTTAAAGTCCACCTTTAGTTTAAATATACATTCTCCCATTGAATATCGGGACGTTGGCGCATTTATACTAGGTGCATCCACAGTGTCACCCTGTGGTGATGCACAATTTAGCAATTTCCTTCTAAAACAATGGGGACAATAGTTCTGGTGATTTGGGGGTCCCCAAGGAATTCCCTTAACCACATCCCGTCCAATCTATAGCAGAATGACGGCCGGGCGGGGGCTCCATTAGCCTGAATGGGCGTCATATGATGTCCAGCAGGATAAGCCGCTCGTGCGTCCCCCGAGGGCACGCAGCGTGGCGATCGGTAGATCAGATCGACACACCGCATCTCCGATCTCTAAAAACAGCTTATGATGTAGGCTCTTTACCATGTGATTAGTTGTGTCCAATCACAGCTTAACCAGGAAGTGGCAGTTTTCGGCGGGTAGAGGAGAGCCGATACGCAGCTCTTCTGATGGGGGGGTCTGCGCTGATAATCAGTACATTGTTATCACAGTGCCCATTACTGATGCCTGTCAGTGCCTCCTCATCTGTACCCATCAGTGCTGCATACCAGTGCCTGTCAGTGAAGGAGAATATTACTTATTTACAAAATTTTATAACAGAAATGAGGAAAAACTCAAATAAAAAACCCAGTGGTTATCAAATACCACCAAAAGAAAGCTTTATTTGTGGGGGAAAAAATTATAAAAAATGTCATATGTGTACAGTGTTGTATGACCGCGCAATTGTCATTCAAAGTGCGACAGCGCTAAAAATTGGCCCGAGCAGGAAGTGAGTGAAAGTGCCCAGTATTGAAGTGGTTAATTTGCAGGGATTTCCTTTCACTTCCTGTTTGGTGATGGGACAGGAAGTTAAAGGGAAATCTCTGCAATGGGACACAAATGGTGAAAAAAAATCTGACAGGGGTTATAACCTTCCCTAGCTCTATCCAAAATGAAAATAAAAAGTTTTGCTTATAGTTCTACTTTAACCACTAGCCGACCAGCTCACGCAGATATACTGCGGCAGGTCGGCTCTCCTGCGCGAATCACCGTACCCGTACGGCCGGTCGAGCGGGACCTGCAAACTCGATGTCTGCTGGCGACCCTCGATCGCCTAATACAGAGGCAGAACGGGGATCTGCCTTTGTAAACAAGGCAAATCCCCGTTCTGACAGGGGACATGTCAGAGATCTACTGTTCCCAGTCATCGGGAACAGTGATCTTTGCCAAGTCCCAGTGAGCCCATCCCCCCTACAGTTGGAACACAGTGAACCTCTTGATCGCCCCCTAGTGTTAACCCCTTCCTGCCAGTGTAATTTTTACATGAATCGGTGCATTTTTATAGCACTGATCAATGTAATAATGTCACTGATCCCCAAGAAGTGTAATTTGGGGTCAGATTTGTTTCGCCGCAATGTTGCAGTCCTTGCAGATTGCCGCCATTACTAGTAAAAAAATAATTAAAGTCCCTCAATCTATCCCATAGTAGACGCGATAACTTTTATAACCAATCAACTGTAGCATGGTGCTGAATTTAGGGGAAGTGTTTGAGTGGTAGTTTACTCAAACACCCTAATTTGTCAGGGTTTTGCAACCAATTTATCCGCAGGGAGAGTATTGGTGTACAGTTCCCTGTGGCCTACAGGTGGCACTGCCATAGTAGGCTAGGGTTGAACCACTAGTACAGGGCTGTGCTTTTTGTGTCCCCCCCTCGGCAATTGTACGGTTTAGTCCCAGGGTGAGGTATTACTCTGCTGTTCCTGTCCGTCCTGGATGTGTGGACTCGGGAATTGCAGCAAAGGTCTGGGCCCAGCACCTTTGGCTGGAGCCCATCAGGGATCGAGGAATCTCAGGGTGCCGCCTTGCAAGGGGATTCGTATCTGAGTAGAGGAGGCTGGGTGAGGAACCGTTCCGAAGGACTGATGCGGTAGTCACGGTGAAGGAAAGGGTCCCGGTAACTCTCCGGAGGGATGTCTTCTCCCTAGGCCAAGGTCAAGTTCACCAGGTCTGTGATAGAGGCCTTGAGTAAAGTGTGAGTGTCATTTGGCTGTTAGTCTTGTCCTAAATAGACTATCCATTTGAGGCCGAGTCTGTTCGAGAAGCTGAACACTGAAGTGACTGAGATTGTGCCCGGACCTCTCTCCACATCTTGTACTGTCCTTTTTCTTGCTCCAACCTTTGTTCCTATCAAGAGACTGTTATTTGCCAAGAGAAGAAATAAACTCTCTGTTGGAGTTACAGCGAGTGTGGACATTCTATTCACTGGGGGAAACAAGTACTCAAATCTGTTATCCACAGAGGTGAGAAAACATTTTCTGGCTCGACTGTGAAATGACCCACCAACAACACCGCTCAACCTCTTAATACAGGAGGGTACGGGCTTGTGGCATGGTGTGCCCCTTCTTCCTGCGAAGAGCCGAAGAACAAGGCAGGTAAAAGGGGTCTGTGCTACACAACATACGCCTATTGCGATTTTTTTTTACCAAAAATATGTAGAAGAATATATTGCGGCCTAAACTGATGAATAAATGTGTTTTTTTTAATATATATTTTTTTTGGATATGTATTATAGCAAAAAAGATATATATATATATATATATTTTTTTTTTCAAAATGATTGATCTTCATTTGTTTATAGCACAAAAAATAAAAACCACAGAGGTGATCAAATACCACCAAAATAAATCTCTATTTGTGGGGAAAAAAGGACGTAAATTTTGTTTGGGTACAGCGTCGCACAATGGCGCAGTTGTCAGTTAAAGTGACACAGTGCCGTATCGCAAAAAAAAAATGCTCTGGTCATTTGGGGCTGAGGTGGTTAAGCTTTGAAAATGAAAACTAGAATCCCATTGGTTGCCAGGCACAGCTGCTCCAGCCTTAGTAAATCGCCCTCATGGTTTACAGTGCTCCATACATCAGACCCAAAAGAGCATACCTCCCAACTTTCTGAGATGGAAACAAGGGACACCTATTAGCAAAAGTACACTATATTGTCAAAAGTATTGGGACACCTGCTTTTACACACACATGAACTTTAATGGCATCCCACTCTAAAGCCCCGTACACACGGTCAGACTTTTGGCCAACAAACTTCATTTTGAGCAAGTTGGACCAACAATCTGACCGTGTGTACGCTCCATCGGACAAACTTTTTTGCTTTTTTTTGTGTTTTCATCGGACAAAAGTTGGGTCTGCAAACAGACAAACTTTTGGCCAACAAAAGTCTGATGGAGCAAAGTCCGACTGTGTGTACAGAAAACCATCGGACTTTTGTCCGATGGACAAAACAACTAATGTTAAAATCAACCAACAATAGCAGAAGTTGACCAAAGGGTGGCGGTAAAGAGCAGAAAAGAGCTGAAAAACCACGTGATGTTGCAAAAAGTTTAGGGAAAGTTTGCAGAAAAGTCCTGTGGTGTGTATGCTATGGGTGTGCCCGGCCAACTCCGTTCGGACAAAAATCCATGGAAAAGTCAGATGGAAGTCCGACCGTGTGTACGAGGCTTTAGTCTGTAGGGTTCAATATTGAGTTGGCCCTCCCTTTGCAGCTATAACAGCTTCAACTCTTCTGGGAAGGCCGTCCACAAGGTTTAGGAGTGTGTCTATGGGAATTTTTAACCATTTTTCCAGAAGCACATTTCTGGGGTCAGGCACTGATGTTGGACGAGAAGGCCTGACTCTCTGCTCTAATTCATCCCAAAGGTGTTCTATTGGGTTGAGGTCAGGACTCTGTGCAGGCCAGTCAAGTTCATCCACCCCAAACTCGCTCATCCATGTCTTTATTGGACCTTGCTTTGTGCACTGATTCAAATCATTTGGTGGAGGGGGGATTATGACAATATAGTAGTGTATGTAGGCATAGGACACACCCCCTTCCACACCCCTCTCAAAGGAGAATTATAAAAAAAATAAAACATTGGGTAAACCCACAAGTCCTTTTTTAGTACTATTATTTCTTTATATTGTCTTTTGAAATATACAAATGCAGACATTTAGGAATTGGATGAAAGGTTTAGCACTGTGAAACACTTTTTGATACATAAATAGTGCATTCTATTCACAATTCTATAGATCAGACCAAAATGAGGGACAAATGAGGAGGAAAGAGGGACTTTGTTCCAAATAAGGGACAGTCCCTCGAAATCAGGGACAGTTGGGAACTATGAAAAGAGGGTCACAAGGGAGGAGGGGGGGATGTTGAATGCAAAACCGAGGTATACCTCCCAACTGTCCCTGATTTCGAGGGACTGTCCCTGATTTGGAGCAAAGACCCTCTGCCCCTCTTTTCCTCCTCAATATAAAGGAATACTAGTGGTAAAAAAAGAACTTGTGGGTTTAACTAATCTTCTTTTTTTTTTGTTTGTATAATTCTTCTTTAACCGCTTGCCGACCGCTGCACGAACATTTACGTCGACAGAACGGCACGGACAGGCAAATGGGTGTATATATATATATATATATATATATATACATGTCCCCTTTAAATTGCCACCCTGTGGTCACGCACGCCGCCTGCGGCAAGCTTTGTGCCCGCGGGACCCGCGGCCTCGATGTCCGCTGGTGTCCCATGATCATATCACAGAGCTGAAGAACGGGAAGATGTTAGTGTAAACACAACATCTCCCCATTCTGCCTAGTGACATGTCACTGATCGTCTGTTCCCTGTCATCGGGAACAGCGAACAGTGAGGTGTCACGGCAAGCCACGCCCCTAACAGTAAGAATCACTCTTTAGGTCACGCTTAACTCCTTTAGCGCCCCTACAGGTTAACCCCTTCACTGCCAGTGTCATTTTCACAGTAATTGGTGCATTTTTATAGCACTGATCGCTGTAAAAATGACAATGGTCCCAAAATGGTGTCAAAAGTGTCCGATGTGTCCACCATAATGTCGCAGTCATGATAAAAATCGCTGATCGCCGCCATTACTAGTAAGAAAAAAAAAATATTAAAAGAAATGCCATAAAACGATCCCCTATTTGGTAGACGCTATAACTTTTGCGCAAACCAATCAATAAACGATTATTGCGATTTTTTTTTTACCAAAAATATGTAGAAGAATACGTATCGGCCTAAACTGAGGGAAAAAAATGTTTTTTTAATATATTTTTGGGGGATATTTATTATAGCAAAAAGTAAAAAATATTGCTTTCTTTTCAAAATTGTCGCTTTATTTTTGTTTATAGCGCAAAAAAAAAACAAAAACGCAGAGGTGATCAAATACCACCAAAAGAAATCTCTATTTGTGGGGAAAAAAGGATGTCAATTTTGTTTGGGAGACACGTCGCACGACCGCGCAATTGTCAGTTAAAGCGACGCAGTGCCGAATCGCAAAAAGTGGCCTGGTCTTTGGCCAGCGAAATGGTCTGGGGCTTAAGTGGTTAAGGGGGCGTGGCAGGAGGTGTGTCCTATGCATAGATACTTTTGCTCATAGGTGTCCCTTTTTCCCCATCTCAAAATGTTAGGGGGCATTTAGGAGTTTTGTTCACATTTGAATGTTTCTCTTCAAAAATGGAGAGCTGTGCCTCATATACAATAATCATCTATATGACACATATATATATATATATATATATATATATATATATATATATATATATTTATATACATACACACACATGAAGCAGAGTCACATTACAACGTGTTTCCTATATACAGTGCACTGACTATATTATAGTCACGTGACTATAATTACTTCAAGAGCCGCCTACAGAGGACGCACATGCGCAGTGAGCAGCTCAGCGCTCCGCACTATATTCCCAGCAGGCATTGCGTCTCTGAGCACGTCTTGCGTTCTTCTTACGTCGCCGGACGTACAACGTGACCTGAGCGGTAGGAGGTGGGGGCGGTGTGACCTACAGCAGCGACCGGAGGAGAAGATGGCAGCGGCTGGCAGGTTCTCCTTGAAGGTAAGAGCGGCAGAAGGAGAAGGGGGCCGGGGTGTGAGCGAATGGAGGGTGTCTGAGACATGTGCTCTCTATGGAGGAGACCTCCCTGTATGGACTGACAATGAAGGAAGAATACAGAGGTCGGGGACACCCTGAGAGGGGAATGACAGCACGTGGATCTGTTACCAATAGCAACCTGATTTTTCAGTAATATAACCCAGATTGGTTGCTATTGGCAACGTCTACATTTTTGCTTTCCTTTCCCCCAACCCTGAGCTGAGACTGACATGGAGGCCACCATTACTGACCTCCCTCCTCCTCATATGACTGTCATACTGATCCTCTGGCTTCCATGCTTACTAGTCTGCACTCTGAATGTGGACTTTCCTTGCTGCATGCTTGTTCCAGGTCGGTAACCCTGAGTGTCCTCCTGAGGTCATTGTATCGTCAGCCATGGAGGAAGAGTCCAAACACACAATCCTGTATGGTCACAGTAACATCCACTTTTACTCCCAGCCGGAGTGCCCCAAATCCCACTCCAGGGGTGGAGGCCGAGAGTAGAGAATGTAAGGGAAGTGTCACACCAGGGGAGGTAGAGTCCACCGACTTCATAACTTAGGATAAAACAGCTGATGTGTTTCGGGCAACACTCCCCCTTCATCAGGGTGTTGGAATGATGTGATCGGGGGATATTCAGACTCTACGGGACTCGCCTGCAGGAGTTTGTTGAGACGCCGGTGTCTGGTCCTATGAATTAGATGGACTTGTGTTTTTTTTTTTTTTTTTTTTTTTTCACCAGATTAACTATGTAATGTCTTAAAGGATAGGGTTTGTTTTTTTACTTCCTCTGTGCTGTTGGTTTTGCACAGTTTTCCCGATCCTCCTCTTCTGGGGTCCCTCATCCACGCTCCTCCTCCTCTTCTCGAGTGCCCCATTGGAGAGCCGCTCTCCCTCTGGGGAACTTTGTGCGGGCGCGCTCCCATGTTCTGCTGCTGCGTCTCGTGACACAGACAGCAGGACTCGGCTCCCGCATCATTGGATTTGATTGACAGCAGCGCAGCCATTGGCTCCTGCTGCTATCAATCTATCCAATCAGGACACGAGACACCGGCTGGAGCTCGTCCCTGTCACTGGAAAGACCGGGTTTAGGTAAGTAAAGGAGGAGCTCTGGGGGGAAGCTGCAGCACAGGAGCTTTTTCACCTTAATGCATTAAGGTGAAAAACTTTGAGGGTTTACAACCCCTTTTAACAAACTCTTGTTGGTAAGTCCCTTAGGGATTTATTTACTAAAATTGGAGAGTGCAAAATCAGGTGCACTTCTGCACAGAAACAAATCTGCTTCCAGATTTTATTGACAAAGCTATGGTAAAGTCGTGTGGTGTGTTTTTTTTTTTTTTCTTCTCTCTCTCTCTAAAAATGATAAACATGTCATACTTGCCTTCTCTGTTGCATTGGATTTGCACAGAGCAGTCTAAATCCTCCCCTTCTTGGGTCCTTGTTCTGTGATCCTGGCCCCACCCTCCTGTTCAGTGCCCCCACAGCAAGCAGCTTGCAATGGGGGCACCCAAGCCGAGTCACAGCTCTGTGTGTCCATTCAGGCACAGAGCCCCGGTTTGGCCTCCCCCCTCCTGATTGGCTAACTGACTTTGACAGCTGCGGGAGCCAATGGCACAGCTGCTGTACCTCAGCCAATCGGGAGGCGAGTCCCTCACAGCCAAGGCACTCGTGGATAGAGGTCGGCCGATATTTGACCTTTTTTTTAAGAAATCTGCCAATTATGTAAATTAGGCCGATTAACACTGACCGCACCGTGCCTGTTCCTCCTCCCTTCCCCACACTCCATTGGCAGAGCGGCGCTTGCCAGAGCCGCTGAGTGTGTGAAACTAACATTTGTAACTGAATGCACGGGGGTGGGAGTGACCCAGCAGCCATCAAACACCAGCCAATGGGATGGAATCTGGGCGGGCCGCTACGTGTTTGTGGCCCTGTCCCCTTTTTTAAGCAGCCCAATCATTGGCTGGTGTTTGATAGCTGCTGGGTCCCGCCCACCCCTGACATCACTGCTGAATTTTGACAGCTAGTCTCTCTGCTTTCAGTTACATATGTCAGTTTCACACACAGTTACACTATGTCTCAGTGTGAAACCTGCCAGTGCCAATTATTGCCACCTGCCAGTGCCAGGGTTTCCAATCAGTGCCACCTAATATCGGTACCAGCTATTAGTGCCAATCAGAGCTTCCAATCAGTTTCCTGTACTGAGGACATTAGGTGTGTGGTAGGGTGACAGGCGCAAGCAGGTGGGGAGTGGGGTCGGTGAGTTTATGAGATGAAGGGAAAAATAAAAATCGGCCTAAAATATCGGCTGCAAAAATCAGCGTCATATATCTGCCATCGGTCCCCCTGATTTCTAAATATCGGCCAGAGAAAAACCCATATTGGTCGACCTCTACTCGTGGACATCACTGTATAGAGATGGGGCTCAGGTAAGTATTAGGGGGGCTGCTGCATACAGAATGTTTTATCTTTTGCATTAACCTCTTAGCGCCGACATCTCCTGGCCCTTTAAAAGATTTATGACGCAGGGGGTAGGGCGCGGCTTAAGATCACGTAATCGTTTTCACGCGATCCGAAAACTGATTGTGAGCTTTCTTTTAGGCGATGGTAACTGTGCCGGGAGTGTGCAGAATGCACGCGCTCGACACAGGTGTATTGGCAGCAATTTGTGCAAATATGCAGCCCCTCAGTGCTAAGGACCAGGTGCCGAGAGGCTGCATATTTGCGTATGGCCAGCGCCAAGGGGTTAAGATGATCAAAAAAAAACCTTCAGTGTGCAGCAGCCCCCCTGAGTCCCATCTCTATCCAGCAATGTTGCTTGAGAGTCTCGGCTGTCCAGGACTCTCCCTCCTGATTGGCTGAGACACTCTGTGTCTGAATGGAGCAGCGGCTCGGGTGCCACCCATAGCAAGCTGCTTGCAGTGGGGGCACTCATCAGAAGGGAGAGGCCAGGAGCTCCGGCGAGAGACCCGAGAAGAGAAGGATCGGGGCTGCTATGTGCAAATTAATGAAAACAGAGCAGGTAAGAGTCGGTTCACACAGGGGCGGCTAGACTTTGGGGGAGACTCGGCAAGGCGATCCGAAGACGACTTCAGAGGCGACTTCTGTCTAGAAGTCAATGCAAGTTGCCCCCAAAGTCGTACAGGAACCTTTTTCTAAGTCGGATCGACAAGCGTCGCTCCTATTAGAACGGTTCCATTGAATAGAGCGGGACGCGACTTGTCAGGTGGCTGAGTCGCCCCTGTGTGAATGGGCTCTAAGTATAACATGTTTGTTAGTTAAAAAAAACAAAAAAAACAAGGCTTTAAAGAGAAAGAAAACCCTCCCTTTTTTTTTTTTTCCAGCTCATTATGAAGTACTTACCTGAGATCGAAGCCCCGCAGCGGTGCTCGGACACCTCCTCCCTCGATGCCATCTCTCCAGGACTCCCTTCTGCATATCGCGGCCCTGGCGCTGTTACTGGCCGGAGCCGCAATGGCGTCACTCTTGCGCATGCACACGGGTGCCGCCACTCACGGCTTCATGCTCACTCTGCGCATGCGCCGTAGACATCAGTGCCTTTCTTTTGTAAATATCTCCTAAACCGTATGGGTTTAAAAGATATTTGTTGCACCTACAGGTAAGCCTTAATCTAGGCTTATCTGTAGGTTAAAGTGGTCTGTAAGGGCTCTTTCACACGGGCGGATCCCGTGATGATCCGCCCCGTGAACATCCGCTTGTTCAGCGGGGATCGCTCCGTTGATCGCCGCTGAGCCGGCGGATGACTTGTCCGTCTCTGCACACTGTGCAGAAACGGACCGGTCAAATCGCCGCTTTCCTCTATGGGGGGATCGGATAAAAAAAGGACCGTCTGTCCGTTGTCATCCGATCCGCAGACGGATGGGAAAACTAGGATTTTCCTTCGTCATGCTAAGCGGATCATAGCGGGGACTGATGTCAGCGGATGTTCATCCGCTATCCCATAGGGATACATGTATGTCCGTTTTTCATCGGAAAACAGATGGATGAAAAACGGACATACAGGAACGTCCGTGTGAAAGAGAGCCCTACGGGTTTACAACCACTTTAATATCATTTTAATTAAGCAAGCTGAGGTTAGAAGCTGATTGGCTACCATGCACAGGTGTACTAGATTCTGAGTTCTGCAGTTTTAGTAAATCTCCCCCATAGAGTCTGAATCAGGGTTGGCAACTTTCAGTAAATTTACGAACAGTTTGTAAAATCTGTACTTTTTGCATCTGTCCTTGAATGTCCATTACGGACATGTAGGTTGCATGTCCGTAACTGACATTCATGGACAGATGCAACAATTATGGATTTTACCAACTGTTTGTAAATTTACTGAAAGTTGGCAACCCTGGTCTGAATGTCTGCAGATGATTCTTTTCTAAAGCCTTAATGAAGGGGGGAGTGTTTCCTGAATCACTGTTTTATATTATGTTTATGTGAGGTCAATGAATCCATCATGGACTCTACTACCATTGGTGTGCCACTTTAAATACAGTCTTAAAGGGTTAGTTCACCTTTTACATTTTTTTTTTTTTTTTTTTCTGCAAAGATGAAATAACACCGGACCGCCTCCCATCATCCCACGTCTCTTAACATGCAATTTACTATCGATCACTTTTTTCAGACTGCTGCCCACATGAGAGAATCCTTGTGGCCTCTATCCAGGGTGTGGGATTTGGGGGACCCTGGGCTGAGGGAGTAGCCTAACCAGAGCCAGTGAGCTCCATAGACCAGATGTGACTTTGATCATTCAGGATTGCCATGGTGGTGCCTCTCCAACCTCACTTTTAAAAATAGGATTTTTGTACTCACCGTAAAATCCGTTTCTCTGACGTCCATGGACCGACGCAGCTCTCATACTGATTACATGTGGGTATATGTCCCTGCTCGCAGGAGAAGACCTAGGCAGAATGTTAGAGGTTAAAACATTCTAGAACAAGCCAGAGCTGAACAGCCCCGCCCAGGGGGCGGTCCTTCCGGACATTACCCTTCCACCTGCAGCTAATCAGCCTCAGTTCGTAACAAAGCAGTACAAACTTAAAAGGAAGGGTGGGTGCTGCGTCGGTCCATGGACGTCAGAGAAACGGATTTTACGGTGAGTACAAAAATCCTATTTTCTCTTATCGTCCATGGACCGACGCAGCTCTCATACTGATTACATGTGGGACGTCCCAAACCAGTATAAGAAAAGGGTGGGAGCAAAAAAAGTAAGGAACAACCAAAACTTCACTCCAAACCAGCAGAGCCCCTCAACGGAGGAGTTGCAACATTAGACAGCGGCCCGCAACACTTTGCGGCCGAAGGAAGCATCCGAAGATGCAGCCACATCAACCTTGTAGAACTTTGAAAAGGTATGAACGGACGACCAGGTCGTCGCCTTGCACACTTGTGCAACCGACGCTTGATGTCGGAAGGCCCGGGAAGCACCAATTCACTTGGTGGAATGCGCCGCAACCGGAAAGGGAGGCGCCCGCCCCTTAAGGGCATAGGCCTGTATGACGGTCTGCCTGATCCACCTAAAGACGGTGGCAGACGACACCGCTCGGCCCTGTTTTGGACCAGACACAGATTTCCGAATGGAAACAGTAGCAGACAGGTACACTCGTAAGGCTTGTACCCATCTTAATGCAGGAAGCGCAAACTCTCAGGGAAGCGATGGGTGAGGACACAAGGACGGAAGAACAATGTCCTTCTTAAGGTGAAAGGCCAAGACCATCCTTAGAAAAGAAGGATGGTCGTGGGCGCAACACCAACATATCCTTATGGAGGACCAAGTAAGGCGACTTGCCAGACAAGGCTGCCAACTCAGACACCCGTCTAACCGAAGCAATGGCCAATAAGGCCAACTTCCGGGACAAGGTCAAGAGAGGAATCTCTCTGATATTCTCAAAGGGATGTTCTTGGAGAACCGAGATGCATCAAAATCAGATCCCAAGTAGGGAGAGGAGGCTTGACAGGGGGGACCACATGGCGGGCACCCTGCCCAAAAGGTGCTAATCAAGGAATGGCCCGGCAGAGGTCGTTGAAAAAGACAGTCCGGGCCGAAATCCGACCCTCAAAAAAAAGGTATGCAAGGCCAGCTTTTGGGTCACACCACGCTGTAAGAACAGCAAAATCCTGGGAACGGAAAACATCCGAGGATGCCACTCAAGTTCCTCGCACATAGCGATGTAAGCCTTCCAGGTGCGGTGAGATATCTTTCTGGAGGAAGATTCCCGTGTCAACAACATAGAAGAGATGACCGAATACGAGAGAACCCGGTCCTTTAGCACCTGGCTTTAAACAGCCATGCCATTAAAGCCAAGGACTGTAAAGCAGGATGAAGTATGCTCTGCGAAGCCGGCGAGGCAACAACAGTAGCAGAGGGTAAGCATATATCAGGCGATACTGCCCCCAGGGGCTTCCAACGCGTCTAACGCATCCGCCCAGGAGTCCCTGGACCTGACCACGATCTTGCCACCTTGCGAGTGAGTCGAGAGGCCACAAGGTCCACTTCCAGTGCCCCACCTCCGGTAAAGAAGGTGGAAACACCTCCGGATGCAAGGACCCTTCGCCTGCAATGCACACAGCCGACAGGACAGTCTTGCAGCGAGACGTATGAAAATCCCAAAGAGACTCCGCAATGTATCGGAGAAGGGAGGCCCCAGTGTACAGGGTGCCTCAAATGTTGGCCAATAAAGGCAACTTGACGGAACTTCCCTAGAAACCCGGTCAGAGGACTAGTACCTCAGCCTCCACAGGTGGCGCAAACCCACCCCGGGCACAGAGACCCTAAAGGCTAAAGCAGTTGTAGTGCACCTGCTAGACGACTGATGAATGAAGCAGAGGCTTTTGCCCAGTCATTGAGCTACAAAAAATGCCAGAGACGCAGCCACTAACGGGCGCAACGCCAACCTCAGCCTGGCGAACACAGTCCAAGCCAGCGCTTCTGATCACCACTGAAAGCAGGTGGAAAGTGATACCCCTGAAACCAGGGATCCTTGTGACAATGCTCCATCCAGCAGCTACCCATGGATAGGTGCTGATTGTGCAAACACATAGTTTATACTTTGTATTGCGTCAAACGCACAAATGGAGAGTGTGGGAGGAAACACACCCAGCCACAAAGAGCATAATACCACCAGATACGGCGTATGTAGTTTAGTATTTGTGGATAAACCTATTAAACGCGTATATACTGTGCCAGCGACGAAGGCGTGCACATCATCGGGGCCTGGACGTAAACCAGCCACACAGATTGCGTACACAACCATGTAGGTATGTTAGCCTGCGAATAAACAAATTGCACATGTTTATACTGTACATAGCGCTGAGAATGCGCACACCATTGGAACGCAGGGGAGAAACCTGAGCACCCGGATGAAACCCATGCAGACTGCATACGCATACCGTGTATGGTATTATAGTATGTGTGCTAAACATTTTGCACAAGCCCATGTGTGCATAGCACCGAAGGCGCGCACACTGTTGGCGCGTGGGAGGAACCGAAGTACCCCACGCATACTCGGAGAATGCAATACCTACAACTACTGTAAATGTATTTAGTGTAGTGTATAGACATAATGTGTATGTTTACACCGTGTATTGCACCAAAGGCATGCATGTCATGTAGCATGGGCAGAAACCCACGCAGACTGCATACACATACCGTATAGGTATTATAGTGTGTGTGTGCTAAACCTTTTGCACAAGCTCGTGTGCATAGCACCGAAGGCGCGCACACTGTTGGCGCATGGGAGGAACCGAAGTACCCCACGCATACTCAGAGAATGCAATACCTACAACTACTGTGAATGTATTTAGTGTAGTGTATAAACATAATGTGTATGTTTACATCGTGTATTGCACCAAAGGCATGCATGTCATGTAGCGTGGGCGGAAACCCACGCAGACTGCAAAGACATACCGGGTAGGTCCAATCGCACAAATTTAGACTGTGCATAGCGCCGAAGCGCCCACTCGGAAGAACTCCACGCAGACAGCACACAGATACCGTGTAGGAATGATAGCATGTGAATCAACATAATATTGCACATGTTTATGCTGTGCATTTCCATTGGAGCGTGGGGGGAAACCGGAGTACCCGGAGGAACCCCACGCAAACAGTATACCCATACTGTAAACATGTATAATATGTGCAATAAACATATTGAACATGTCTATACTGTGCAGAGAGCCGAAGCGCACATACCATGAGAGTGCGGGAGGACACCGGAGCCCCCGCCAGCCCAGAGAGTATGATACATACATATACTGTGAATGTATCTGGAGTCGTGCATAAACATATTTTGTACGTTTTTATATCATGTATGGCACTGAAACACAGCATTGGAACGTGGGGACAGCCACGCAGACACAGAGACCAATAACACATACATACACTGTGAATGTATGCAGTGTAGAGGTATAGGATGAGTTTAAATTATGGCGCAGAGGCACATAATCTTCTCTGTATCATTCCAACCTGCTTGACAGTGCTGCTGAAGCAGCATACAGGTAACAGTTAACCTCTGATCCTCAGACCGTGTGTCTGTCAGAGCTCAAACCATTCCCCAGGAAATGGCGGGAAATGTTACCTCAGGTATCACACACAAGGCTCACAGGGACTAGATACATAAATGAATAAAGTCCTCCCTCATCCATGCTGCTCTTGAGGCAGCGTGTGAGGAAAACTGAGGAAACTGTAAAAGAAAAGCTTGTCCCAGCAATTTCAGCCTGAGTGTGATTCTCACATCATCAATGAGATCACTTACAAGCGCCCTGTCATTCACTGACAGAACTGGAGTCTTCCTCACAAGGGAATGTCCTGTTCATAAACATTAAATATTCAGAGGTAGGGTCCTGAGCCCAATAGCTAGGCCCATATCTGACTCAGAGCACTCCTTCACTAAAGATTTTTGTGGGGGAGGGGGCTTATAGCTCCTTTTGCTCGCACACCGCTTCCATTCTGACAGGAATGATTCCAGGACTGCTGACAACTGGTCCGTAAGGACCGCAGGTGCAGGAAACATATGAACATGTTTAACTGTGCAGCACTGCCAGTTGCCCCAGGCAATGTGGAGAGCAGGTGTATCAGACTCCATAACGCCACCCTCTGAGACCTTATACACTATACAGTGAATATACAGTCCACCCACTGGCTACGCTGAGGAGGGGACACCCGGGAGGACCCACCAACCCTTAAGGACAGCTCAGTCTGTGAGGAGATTGTGAGGGGATTCGCGCCGCCGCCAGAAATAAATGCGCGGCGGCCACAAGAAAATGGCCGCCGTCCGCAGCTATAACTGTGCCACTAAACGCCAAGATGGCCGCCGAGCGCAAAATTCAAAGCTCTAATGCGCGCCAATGGCGCACGCAATAACCACCTCAAACAGAGCCAATGGCGCACGCAATAATCACCTCACACACCAGAAAAAACTGCAGACATGAGCGCCCAACCAGGCCAGACTGACCCCCAAGCACCCCACAGCACCAGTACAGGGTGCAGAGAGCAGCATAACAGGGGGGGGGGGACAGGGAGAAACCCCCACACACAGAAACACAGCCAGCATGTACTCACCTGCAGTAGGAGAGACTACTTACCCGTCCCTTTCAGGGACCCACTGGCTTGTTTCAGACAGACCTATCACAGAGTCGTACTGCGTAGCTGTCTGCCCGGTCCACCGCGAGAGATACAGTCAGTCAAGTACTGTTCAATCTTGAGAGGACCGCGGGAGCGTGAAAGCAACCCGGCCACCCCTGGAGCCATGGGGTATGTCGTGAACTGAGTCGCACGCACGCAAGGCGAGGATCAGCACGCTCGATGGTCGGACAGGGAAGACTACGAGGATACTAGTGTACCCAACCTGTTGCCCAGCCGACAGTTGATTGAAGGTCTCAAAAATAAAATAATAAAATTCCCAAAGGAATAAAAATCAAAAGTGAAATCTTCCAGGAGACTGGCTCCTGAGAGCCACGTCTTCTCCTTCTGCTAGGCAGAAAAAAACTGAGGCTGATTAGCTGCAGGTGGAAGGGTAATGTCCGGAGGGACCGCCCCCCTGGGCGGGGCTGTTCAGCTCTGGCTTGTTCTAGAATGTTTTAACCTCTAACATTCTGCCTAGGTCTTCTCCTGCGAGCAGGGACATATACCCACATGTAATCAGTATGAGAGCTGCGTCGGTCCATGGACGATAAGAGAAATATTGGCTTCACTCACCCGGTATACCTATCTGTACACTCATGCAGAGGGCCATCTTTGTTTCATGTTCAGGTACTCCATGTATCTGCATGCAGGCAGTCCCATTCATGTCTGTTGGGATACAGCGGCTGCATGGAGGTGCGTATGGATGGATGTTTTTTTTCAAAAGCTCATACTTCTGCTTTAATGTGTTACTAAACCCACAACAGTAAAACCAGTCTGTATATGCAGTAAAACATACTTGTTAAGTTGTTATACTCACTGTGGAACCTAATGGGTTAATCCTCTGCATCGTACAGAGGCTTTTTGATCCTCTCTTCTCTTATCCTCCCCTTCTTCCTCAGCCCCCAATCTATTTGCTGATAGTAGAGCCTTGGGGGCCCTCGCAATACACACCAAACTGAGCATGTGTTGTGTGAGGGGTGTTTGTTTTTTTTTGTTTTTTTTTGGGGGTGGGGGTTCTTGGGAGAGTGCATGTGATCAGCACTGTCCAGACAGAGGGTGAGGGATCCTGCAGCCTCATGGGACAATCGGGGGAGAGAGAAAACTCCCCTTACAAGCTTTAACCAGACACTGATAGAATTCACAAGACTGCTATATACTGCTGATGAGAAAAGGTTTTTATCAGTTTATATTTACTAAAATAATTGCATTTCCATGTTCTGTGGGAGACCAGATATAGTGAATGCGGGTTCCGGGTTTAGTAACACTTTAAGTTGACAGTTAAAGTGCAATTTCACCCCTTTTTTGTAGGTTTTTATTTAGAACCCCCTCTTGCCTTTTTTGCTGTGTTATTCACTACAAAACAATGCTGTGTACGTGATCTCCCAATCCACTTCTGCACCCCGGGTCCCATGTGGCCATCTTTAGTAAAGTTATCAGGAGCCGGCTTTCTCCCCAATTCTTTCAGCAGGCTCCCTGATGACCTGCATGCCCCACAACACATCATTAGGGGTCAGCTGAAAGAACCAAAATTAGAATAGACAGAAAACGCCGCCTCCCTTCTGGTATGCGTGACATAAGTATCTCAGGAGGCTGTGGGCAATGGGAGGGGGGGGGGGGGGCATCATTCTCACCTAGGTGACAATCCAAGATGTTGAAATCTACATTTAATAAAATAGGGGAGAAAAAACACTTTTCTGTGTTTTGTATGAAAGGAGTAATTTTAACTGGAGGTGGGTGAAGGTGACCTTCCTCTTGGTTAACGGGCTGCTCACAGATTCCACCCCCATAGATGGGCAGTTCTGATGTAAACTGGCTCTGTAGTGGAGCTGCACGATTCTTTTGCTTAAAATAAAGATCACGATTCTCAAAAAAACGGCACTTACGAGACTGCGCAGCGCACTGATGATGCTGCCCCTCCCATGGCATTAGAAAACATCGGGACACCTGCTTGGAAATGTCGCGCACCTTCAGGCTAGTCACTGGGGGATGTGTGGTGAATCGAGATCGTGATTTTAATACGATTAATCGTGCAGCTCCACTCTAGGCATAATAGACTTATTTATTTTTTTTCTTTTATAGATCTTTTTAGCAGTTTGTGAGAGAATGCAGAAAATATATATTGGTGTTGCTGTGGACCCCAGCCTATAATGATGAACTCCTTAATTTTTCTTTAGAAGTTTTTTTCAGCTGTATTAACTATTGGAATTTATTTTCTAGGTGCGCTCCTTCAGCACTAGTGTGACCAGACCAGCTGGCAGGCTGGTTAGGGTAAGTGTAACCTAAAGTTACTGTAAAGAGTGTGTGGTGTGTGTGTTTTGTTTTTAGAAAAAATAAAAATAAAATTGTATACTTACCTGCTCTGTTGCAGTGGATTTGCACAAAGCGGCCTGGATCCTCCTCCTTCTCTGGTCCCTCCTCTGTGCTCCTGGCCCCTCCCGCCTGTTGCTTGCCCCAACAGTAAGCAGCTTGCTATGGGGGCACCTGGACCGAGTCACAGCTCCGTGTCCATTCAGACACAAGGCCGCCACCATGCTCCGCCCCCTCTCTCTCTCCTGGTTGGCTAGCTGACTTTGACAGCAGCAATTGCCAATGGCGCCACTGCTGTGTCTCAGCCAATCAAGAGGGAGAGTCTCGGATGGCTGAGACTCGTTGACAGAGATGAGCCTCAGACTGCTCAACACATTTTTTGTACCTTTTTTTTTTTTTTTTTTTTTTTTTTTTAATGCATGTTATTTACCTGTGTACTGTAGACAACCAATTTAAGACCGTTTTGGGTGTGATGTCAGCAGCCCCAGCAGACTCAAAGCTGTCACTGAAGTATTGCCCTTCACTCCTCCCCTGGCAGCTAAATAAAATGTTTTGTAGAAAAGGGAGGTGCGGAAGAGGTGGGCCAGCACAGACAGTAATTAGACACTCCCAGCAGAAGGGAGAGGTGGGTTGTGCTAGGATATTGACTCATCTAGGAGTAGTCTAAGGCTTGGTTCACACTAGCAGGCTCCAAAGTCGTGCAATTTTCAACTTTGGAGTCCGATTTTTGTGGGCGCCAGGCACTGGAGGTCCTCTGGCACCCGCCGATTGTCAGGCAAAGATTTAGAATGAAGAGCTGCCTATGTAAACAAGGCAGATCTCTATTCTGATGGGAAGGGATGGATTTTGTGTCCCTGCAAAGAAGGGAATAAAATCCATCTCTTCTCTTTGTAAAGGCAGCACACACGACACACAAACACTGGTTAGGCATACAGTAAACCCTTGATCACCCTAGCCCCTTCCCATCCAGCGTCATTAGTACAGTGACAGTGCATATTTTTAGCACCATTCACTGTATTACTGTCACTGGTTCCCACAAAGTGTCAGTGTGCGATTGTCCACCGCAATATTGCAGTCCTGCTATAAGTCACTGATCGCTGCTATTACTAGTATAAAAAAATAAAAATAAATTCTAGTATATATGCCGTAGTTTGTAGACGTTATAACTTTTGCGCAAACCATTTAAAGCGGAGGTCCCACAAAAAAAGAAATATTAAAAGCCAGCAGCTACAAATACTGCAGCTGCTGACTTTTAAACGATGTCGGCAGCAGAAGACGAGCAATCGGTTGTCTCTGCTGCCCCGCAGCCATCCTCGGTGAGGGAATCAGGAAGTGAAGCCTTGCGGCTTCACTGCCCGGTTCCCTACTGCGCATGTGTGGGGGAGCGGAGTAACTTCCCAGGAGTAGGTGCAAATACCTGTATTATACAGGTATCTGCACCCCTCCCCCTGAAAGGTGCCAAATGTGACACCAGAGATGGGGAGGGTTCCGAAAAGCAGAAGTTCAATTTTTGGGTGGAACTCCGCTTTTAATATACACTTATTGGGCTTTTGTTTTTGTTTTGCTTTTTGTACCAAAAATATGTAGCAGAATACATATTGGCCTAATTTTATAAAGAAATTAAATTTTTTATTTTTATTATTGGATGTGTTTTATAGCAGGAGTGTTTATTTTTTATTTTTTTTAAATTGTCGTTTTTTTTATTTTATCGCAAATAATAAAATACGTAGTGGTGATCAATTGCCACCAAATAAAAGCTCTATTTATGTGCAGTGTTGCACAACCATGCAATTGTCAGTTGAAGTAACGCAGTGCCGTATCAAAAAAATGGCCTGGTCATGAAGGGGGGGGGGGTAACTCTTCTGGAGGGCAAGTGGTGCAACTCCAGTGCTTGGAGTCGCAGACCTCAATACAATTATGCAGATCTGGAGTTCAGATTTCCTTGTGCTTTTATTTTAGATCTGTGGCTGAGAAATTGCAGAATGCATAGAGTGCCATTATGATTTAATTTGAAACGATTCAACTGTTGTGTTTTTTTATTTTTTATTATTATTTATATTTTTTTAGCCCCCAATCCAGGTGTATGGTCTGGAAGGTCGCTATGCCACCGCCCTCTACTCTGCTGCTTTCAAGGAGAAGAAGCTGGATCAGGTGGAGAAGGATCTAACCCGAGTATTGGTAAGCAGAAGGTGGCAGACAGGAAACTAGATAGTTTTGATTTTATTTTTTATGCCTTCTTTATGTATAGAAAAGTTTTCACAATTCCAATGAGCAGAAAAACCTAGAAATGCACACGATACATAGACCTAACCACCCACATACAAATTTTTAGAAAGGGTGCCTAGGAAACCGCCATAAGATTAGGTCTAGACTCTAGAATATTCAACATGGGTACCACATAAACCCATCTTGGGCCAAAAGTATAGCCAAACAGACTTTAAGAGATCTAGATAATTTATTACTCAATAGCCCGTCATGAAACCCAACACAATGTGGAGGGGTATATGGAATAGACTAGAAAAGAACTGCGCAGAGTTTTTTTTTTTTACAAAAGCTGTTTAACTATTTGAGATCACATGACCAGTAGCTACACTGATGGCTCCAGGCCATGCTTTTAGGATCATGGCTCTCTAATGGAATCCTATTCACAGTCTTAAAGTAGAGTTGCAATAACATGTCCACCCCCAAAAAAAAGTCTTTTGGCAAATATTGCTGCTATTCTGTTAGTCCTAGTTTTTTCATTTTTGGATAAAGTAAGGGAGGGTTACAACCCCTTTCAGGTGTGTGGGTCCTTTTTTTTTTTTTTTTCTTCCAACCGCCATTTGTTCTGTTGGGGAAATTCCCCTTCACTTCCTGTCACATAGCCAAAACAGGAAGTGGGGATAAATGCCTTCAAAGTGAGGGAACCCGGGGTGTCGCCAGAACTAGACTGGAAGATTTTTCCCTCTATTACTGTTCTGGCGTTAACCCAAAATTTATGATTTTATTTTCACCCTTTCCATTTGTCCTGTTTACCTTTATCGTAGAAAGTGAATCTTCCTAACGGGAACACAGACAGCAATAAAACCTTACAGGTGTTCTAATCCCTCTCCACTCTATCCAACAATAAAAACAAAAAAATGTTGCTTTTAGTTATACTTTAGCAGGGATAGGCAACCTCGGCTCTCCAGCTGTTTTGAAACTACAAGACCCTGACAATCGCAGGCATAACTCCTAGAGGCATGATGGGATTTGTAGTTTCACCAAAGCTGGAGGGCTGAGGTTGCCTACGCCTGCTTGAATGGATATTTACATAAAAGTGAGTGGAAGTGTGGCTATTTTTCTTATTTTTTTTGCTGGATTGAGTAGGGGGAAATTTAGAATGTCGGGTAGGTTGCCAATTGCTTCCTGTTCTAGTGAAACTTATAGAAAAAAGACGAGGGAACGTCTGCTCAGTGGGGACACAGACAGCAATATAAACTTGGAAAAGTTTTTATTATTGGTGATCCTTCTTCTTTTTTTTTTTTTTTTTTTTTTTTTTTTAAGATAAATTCACCTTTTTAAAAAAAATGCACATCTTTTTGCTGCTGATTTGCATTTTTTTTTTTTTTTTTTTTGTTACTTATTTGCAATCTTTGACAGTGGGAGAGAGGCTGCAGCTGTTGGAACATGTTTCAGAAGGTGAATTTATCCTTTTAAAGGTTATCCCTCACTTTGTTCTGGTGACATGAAAGCAAGTGAAGAGAAATCACCAGTAAAGAAAAAATAAAAGCTCCTGCAATTTTGTCTTCTGAATACAATTTCCTTTACTTGTCCCCAGTCTCTCTCTGATCTGTGCTGTCATAGGAATGATGAGGTTACTTGATATGCTAATGCAGGGCTTGACAAATTTGCTTGGAATCTAGGAGCCAGCTGAAAAAGCTAGGAGCCAGCCTTTCGGTTGCCGATTTTCCAGCATGCTCGTCTGACAGAAGCCAGCCGAAGGTGCATTGTAGAGCTAGGGGCAACTGGTGCATCGGTCATGTTTGTGTGATCAGATTGTAAGGCAAGTGTACATGTTGGGTTAAAAAAGACTGATAAAATGGAGCCCTTGAGGTTTTCCTCTCTGCCGAGAGAGAGAGACTCTCTTCCTGTGTCCTCTCACGTAACATGTACACTGGGGCCCAGGATGCCCAATCTCCCACAAGGCCTTGCGGCGCCCTAGCAGTGAAGTGCCCGGGCTGAGTGGTGTATGTGGTAAAGGCAGAGCTTCCTCACAAGACACCTCCCGCAGTACAGCCCAGGAGCCAGGTCGCTAATTCTAGTCGCCAATGCGACCTGGCGCCTGGGGTTTGTTGAGCCCTGTGCTAATGCATGGTATGACCTTATACCGATCAAGTGATTGGTTTAAGTGTCCACTGCTAACAGTGTACTGAAATATGTAAGTTACAATTTGTCTGTCAGCGCAGTGATTTCCATACAATGTATTTTATCTTGCAGGCACTTGTTAAAGACCCCAAACTGTCCTTCATCATTACTAACCCCCATGTGAAGCGCTCACTGAAACAGAAGACTATTGCCGATCTCTTAACAAAGGAAAAGTTTACCCCCGTCACCGCCAACTTTTTCAGTAAGTGTTGATGTTCATCTCCTGCCATGGAGTTCAGGCAGACCTCTCCATTCTTCTTTGCTCACATTGGTCTTTGTGTGTCTGTGTGCCACATGAGCTTTGCCTTTGTGACTAGGATTCCATATTGGTGATGTAGTAAAGGAGGGGATGGTGCTCGGTGGTAATGATGATGTATGGTCTCTGCGTTTTGTTCTCATTTTAATCTGTGTACTAAATTAGTGTCTTCCCAGCATTTGCATTGGGTTTTGCTGTTGGTCCCTTAGAGAATCCTTACCTCTGTCTTAACTTTCAGCAAAAGATCTCTAACTCTAAACATGTAACCGTTAATGTTTTAAAGCGTCGCCTATGGATATTTTTAAGTACCGTAGTTTGTCGCCATTCCACGAGTGTGCGCCATTTTAAACCGTAACATGTTGGGTATCTATTTACTTGGCGTAACATCTTTCACAATATACCAAAAAATTGGGCTAACTTTACTGTTATTTTATTTATTTTTAATTCAGTTAAGTGTATTTAAAAAAAAAAATTGCGGTGAAAGACTGCTGCGCAAACACGGTGTGACAAAATATTACAACAACCGCCATTTTATTGTCCAGAGTCTTTGCTATAAAAAAAAGTGTATATTTATGTGTGTTAATGTGATGTTTAGGGGTTCTACGTAGATTTCTAGCAAAAATACTGATTTTAACTTGTAAGCAACAAGTGTTAGAAATAGGCTTGGTCCTTAAAGCGGAGTTCTACCCTAAAGTGGAACTTCCGCTTATCCGATTTACCCCCCCACGGTACAATTGGCACCTTTTTTGGGAGGGGGTGACGGGTATCCTTTTTCACTTCTTGGAGCCCCAGCCGTGGATATTGACTTCACGGCTGGGGCTCCCCCCCTCACTGGGCCAGTAATGGAGAGGAGCGGGCCTCGTGCGTGCGCAGTAGGCTTCCCGGCGTGAAGCCGAAAAGGCTACACTGCTGGGTACCCTTACCCACAATGGCGGCAGCAGCTGATAGCTGATGGAAACGTCAGCTGGGGTGCCGACATTTCTGGACTCCAGGACAGCTAAGTGTCCTATTAAAAGCCAGCAACTGTAGTATGTGTAGCTGTTGTTTTTTTTTTTTTTTTTCTTTTGGGCGGAACACCGCTTTAAATGGTTAATCCATTTTGTAGAAATACAATAAAAACTCAGTTGTGTTTACAAAGAATAAAAAGACTATAGCAGTGACCAAACTCCTTTTTATCTTGGGCTAATGGGCTGCCCTGTGCTCTATTTGAGGATTGGAATTCCTTTAGAGTGGTGGCACTTTGGAAGTGGGTGGAGGTAGATTTAACCACTTGATGACCAGGCCTATTTTTCAAACTTGTTTACAAGTTAAAATCCAGGTTGTGTGTGTTTTTTTTTTTTTTCTAGCAAAAAAAATTACTTCTAGACCGCCTGCCATTTTAAGAATATACCGGGGTTATGGCATTCCCAAAACTTTTGAGAAGGACACAAATATTAATCTTTACAAAGTCTGCTGTGTAGTTTTTATGATGGCGATTTGCGTATACTCCAGAATGTTATTAAGAGTGGTCAGATTAATTGCAAAGTCCCTCTGCCATAGAACTTAATCCCATAATAAACATCTCCACTGCATTTCAGTTCTGCCACAAAAGGACCAATGTCAGTGATTCTCTCGTTAGCACAGGTGTCATTGTGGACAATGCTGTAAATTACTTGGTAATGCTGAGAATAACAGACTGAAGGCTTTAAAGGGTGGTGATGCTTGAAATCATTCTTCTATTCATTGTTGCCTGCAAGGAATCGCATCATTGCTTTGCACAAAAAGGGATTCACAGGCAAGGATATTGCTGCTACTAAGATGATATTGCACCTAATTCAACCATTTATTGGATCATTAAGAACTTCAAGGAGAGAGAGGTTCAATTTGTTGCGAAGAAGGCTTCAGGGTGCCCAAGCAAATCCAGCAATATATTGTGGTAGTGCCAAAAACTTTGCTGGAGAGAGAGAGAGAGACTCTGCCCACATCCCTGTTAGTACAAAATGTGTTTTTTTTTTTTTCATCTATGTGGGACTTTAAAAGGCAGAGTCTCAAAAACAATTGAATTATATCAAAATATATTTTATTAGAATGAATTGAAAATATAAGGAATTGGTTAAATTTGGGTGCAAATACACAAACGGTAGTTGACATATGACAAGAAATGGTAACAGCGATACAAGAAAAACCACTTTGTTCTGCCCTGGCAAGTAGATAAGGACAGAGCCCGACGCGTTTCAAGGTTGAAAATGATGAAAACCTTCTCCAGGGGCTAGTGTTAAGAGTACATTATCGTATATTTCTTGAAAAATCCCCAAAAGCATCCAGTTCAAAGAAAACAGGATATAACAATTGCTGCCAAGGATCGGAACGGTGAACAGACTTGCATGGAGAGGCTTGTGAAATCTGGGTCGCGGCCAGGCACAAAGGGCACTCCACAGCCAAGATGTAGCCCACAGAGCCAAGGGCCCCTCACATTCCTTATGCCTTGTTAGTAAAAACGAAAAAGAAGGGCTAATGTTGTAGTTTTAAACACCAAGGTGGAGGTGAGCGTGCACCAGAGACACCCAAGATATGATCTGTAGCTTGGAGTGCGTGGTGGAAGCGGCCCATTCGATCCTTGCAGCAGCCTGGCTTTTTAAGAAAATCCAGCAAGAGCCAGGACCGTCTCCTACAGTTGATTAAGTTGCGGCATGAGGGCACCACCAGTGCAGAGCTTGCTCAGGAATGACAGCAGACAGGTGTGAGGACATCGGCATGCACAGTGAGAATACTTTTGGAGGATGGCCTGGTGTCAAGAAGGGCTATTCTGCAAAAGGTACAGGGATTGGACTGCTGAGGACTGGGCTAAAGTAATTTTCTCTGCTGAATCCCCTTTCCAATTTTTTTTTGGGGCATCCAGAAAAAATGTGCGGAGAAGAAAAGGTGAGCGCTACCATCAGTCCTGTGTCACGCCAACAGTAAAGCATCCTGGGACCATTCATGTGTGGGGTTGCTTCTCAGCCAAGAGAGTTGACTCGCTCACAATTTTGCTTGGGGAACAAAACTTCAAAAGTTTTGGGTCCATGGCCAGGAAACTTCCCCAGACCTTAATCCTTTGAGAACTTGTGGTCAAACCTCAAGAGGTGGGGGTGGGTAGTACGGAGGGAGGGGGGTAATTATAGGGAAAAGAGGAATTCACATCGTTAAGTAGTAACCAAGGAAGTAATAGAATGTACATAACTAGGGGAATGTAATATAAATGTTATATTAAGAGTTGGGGCCGAAACAACTAATCGATTATGAAATTAATCGATTATAATTTTCATAATCAATTAATCGGCCAGTAACATAATGGGGTTAAACAAAAAAAAAGTCCTTTATAGTACAAAAAGAGCAAATCGCTACTGTAAATATTAGTTTCACTGTCCCACAGTAAAAAAAAAAAACCCTTGCAGTAGTGATTATTTGCTCTTTTTGTAATTTTAGTTTAACCCCATTATGTCGCTAAACATCTCAGGCCTGAGTCACACCTCTGTTTTTTGGTGCTTTTTGCAGAAACGCACTACAGTTCATTTACATGGTTTCCTATGGGACACGTTCACATCCATGATTTTTTTTCAGCTGCTGCGTATTTGGAAAGGGCAAGAACTTTTTTTTTTAACGCAAAGCGGTGCTATTTT
Source organism: Rana muscosa (assembly GCA_029206835.1). Lineage (NCBI taxonomy): Eukaryota > Metazoa > Chordata > Amphibia > Anura > Ranidae > Rana > Rana muscosa. The sequence goes on from CM055117.1 coordinate 73,298,909, forward strand.
GGTTCAATATACTTCAATGGAGAAGCTGCAGAAAAACATGTAATGTGTTTTTGCAGAAATTTGTGTTTTTGTAATCTGCCCAACAAATTGACCAAAAAAAATACTTTTTTTTTTTTTTTTTTTTTTTTTTTTAAGGTTATTAACCGACTAATCGAAACAATCGGCCAACTAATTGATTATGAAAATAATTGTTAGTTGCAGCCCTATTAAGAGTATGTAAGACTATTTGGAATTGTAATGTGAACTATATGAAAAATTAAAGAATTTTTTATCAAGGAGGCGGGTGAAAAAAAACAAACATCCTGACAAACTCCAAGCATTGATTATGCAAGAATGCCATCAGTCAGGATGTGGCCCAGAAGTTGATTGACAGCATGTCAGGGTGAATTTCAAAGGTCTTGAAAAAGGGTCAACATTGCAAATATTCTTTGCATTAACTTCATGTAATTGTCAATAAAAGCCTTTGACACTTATGAAACGCTTGTAAATTATACTTCAGTATAACATAGTAACATCTGACCAAAAGATCTAAAAACACTGAAGCAGCAGACTTTGTGAAAATTAATATTTTGTGTCATTTCTCAAAATCTTTGGCCACAGCTGTACTGTACAACTTACTTACAATGTGTATATAATGCCTTCACTTACTCCTTTTTGTTTAAAGGGGGGTGGGGACTTCTCATCTATTCTACAATAGTAATGCCTAATTCTGTCATGAACTTTGTCTGCTGTTTGTAGATTTGCTTGCTGAGAACGGTCGTCTTAATAACACTTCTGATGTGATCAACGCGTTTGGGAAGATCATGAGTGCACACCGAGGAGAGGTGCCGTGCTCTGTCACTACTTCTTCAGTAAGTCACATGGCCTGCAATCTTCTTAAATCTGTTGCTGTATAAAAGGAAGGACATTTTTGAATTCAAGGCAGAAAGCCATCCTGGAAGTTGTAGTTCTGCATATCCTGGAGGACTTTATAGCTATTTTAATATATTTGAGCCAGTGCCACGTTTACTAACCCCTAGCATGTTTTCCTCCTTCTCAGCCTCTGGATGAAGCAAGTTTGACAGAATTGAAAACTGCCCTGAATGCCTTCCTTGCCAAAGGAGAATCTTTAAAATTGGAGACCAAGGTAGGAATCTGGGTTATGTGATCGTGTGCTCATTAAAGAGGTGCGGTATGACACCAGCCGGTGTACAGTACCTCATCTGGTTAATGCCCACGTTTCAAACCAACCTTCCCAGCAGATACTATGTACGTCTGATCCATGGAATATATTTCCCATAATGCTGCAGCAAGGTAATCAGACACCTGAAACATCTGGCTTGTAGATTTTGTTTCTGGACGGCAGCGTTTTGTCACATCAACAGATGTGCTTTAAAATAAATCTGTCATAAGAGAAATAGAGATTGCAATGCTGATCTTTTGAAAATGTTAGTTTAGGGCAACATAACAGTGCCTTCTGTTAGCCAAACTTCCTTCAACCCACCCCCTAATGGTATAATCACTGATCTACTGTTCCATTGAAACCCTCATTGCACTGTGGTAACAGAGAGGGGCTTCCAAGTATGGGGGAGCATGTGACCTCCCCCACAGTTCATGGGCATGAGTGACCAATCGCCAAGACAAGCGTACTTTCACATGGAGAGGGTCACTGATGTTCACCCCGAATGGGCACAGTGACTCTTTTTCTGCCTGCTATGCGGTCTTGTTGGCTGTAATTTTCTGAGTTACTGGCCTGGAACAAGTATGCTGATTTAGAAAAGTCAGGAACTACTTTTCCATATACTTGTTCCAGGTAACCAAAATATAATATTGGCACAAGAGGGTCAGCTTTACAGCGAGGTAACTTAAGTCTTTAGAAGGAGGGGGGGGGGGGGGTCACCAATGGCTGCCTCCATATATCTCCTGACAGCTGTAATTTAGATGGAGAATGTTAACTGGTCAGGTGATGATTTATAGTATTCCAGAAAAGTCTTTCTTTATGGATCTGCTTTGTTAGGATTACTGCTTCATGTTGTGATGATTTGGCTGTCGTGTATGGACAAAGAGGCAGGAGGTCAATCTAAAAATCCCTGGGCCTTTCCTTTTTAGCTAACAACTTTGATCCAAGCAAAAGCTTTTCAACACAGTTTTAGACCACTTTCACACTTGAGGCGCTTTCACGCTAAAAAGCGCCTGAAAAGCTTACGAAAACGTATTTCCATTAAAATCAATGAATGCTTTCACACTGGGGCAGAGCGCTGAAAAAACGCCCCTCTCCATTTATATGAATTGAAAGCGCTTCAAACGCACTTCAAAAGCGCTCAGTGTTTTACTGGCAGTTTTTCAAGCGCCTTAGTGTGAAAGAGGCCTTAGGTCTACCAATTTTGACTGTTGGCGTGTTTGTTTATTATTTTATATATGTTTTGGGTGAATCAAAATCTCTGCTGTTCATGGCACTATTATGTTGTCCTAAATGAACATTTTCAAAGCGAGATCAGCATTCTAGTCTTTCTCCGAGTTGATACTTATCACAGCCCCCGAACCGTGTTGTCTTTTTCCTGCTGTGGTAAAGATCATTGGGAGCCATTCTCTACCTTCCGCTGAACCATAATTGCTGTCGTGACCAATCTAAAGCAAATAAATGGGTGGACACTGGGAGGAAAACCTTGTTGCTGGTTTGGGCCATCCTAATGGAATGACCAGAAACTCAATGTATGGCAATTGTAGGCCAACATGTTTATCAAGCCACATAAATAACTGTGGTCAGTAATGGCTTACAGAACCATTAGAAGCTGCATTTAACATGTTGATGTGGACTGTTCTGACATTTTGTCTCCTTTTTCTGCAGACGGACTCCACTATCCTGGGAGGAATGCTTGTCAGCATTGGGGACAAATACATCGACATGTCTACCAAAACCAAGATCCAGAAACTGACCAAGATCATGAGAGATACTGTCTGAGTGATCCACTTCTCTAAATATATTGATTGCCAGTAGCTGAATAAATCCTTTTACTGAGTGCTGTGTAAACATGCCTCCTTTACATGGTTTTTACTGGCTGGTGTCAGTATTTGTCCTCTACTGGGAATCAGGTTTTTATTTTTTTCCCCCTCATACCATTTAATGTTCACATAGACCAGTGATGGTGAACCTTAACACTCCAGATGTTTTAGAACTACATTTCCCATGATGCTCATGCACTCTGCAGTGAAGTGGAGCATCATGGGAAATGTAATTCCAAAACATCTGGGCTGTCAAGGTTCGCCATCACTGACATAGACCATTTACTACACAGTTGGGCTGGCCAAATTAGTTTTAAAGGTGTACAAACAAGTGGCAATTGCCTCCACCTATAACTGGCCTTTTGCAGCAAGGAGCACATGGAAGGGCAACGTACATCAAAAACAAATTCCCAGCTCTGTCAGCCTGCAACAAAACCGAATTGACCCTCTAACAGTTCACATTAAAAACAAGGGGTTTAGTCACACACATATTTGCAAATGTGTGCAACTGAACCCCTTGTTTTTAGCATGAACTGTTGGGGTCAGTTTGGTTTTGTTGCAGGCTGGCTGGTAAGTGAGCTGGGTATTTTTTGTACTTTGTTAATGGTGTAGATTTATTTAGAGGTTAAACATTAACAACCAGTTAGCATCATCACCACTCTAAATTTTAATGGCTGATAATCATTAGGGAATTCAGTACTTTTTTAAAAAGGAGCAGAACTGGAAATTTTACCAAAAAAAAAAAGCATGGAGGGGACATGGGACTAGTCACCAATTACCTCTGGTCTCTCGGCAGTGCTTTTTTTTTTTTGTGGCATCATGGAAGTTCACTCCAAATCCAAAGCTAGGTACACACGGGAAGTTTTTTAAATTTTTAACCCAGTGGGCTGAATGGGGGGGAAAAAAAAACTGATGGGTCACTGTACTAACTAAGCGATGTTAGTGCTGCAGTCTCCCCAGCTGTGCCTAGGTGTTCTGACAGGGGGGCTTTATTGGGTACACCCATTTGATTGTTTAGTAACACACCCATTGCTAATCTGTCAATCACATGGCAGCAACTCAATGCATCTAGATGGGGTGAGGATGACTTGCTGAAGTTCAAACTGAGCATCAGAATGTGGAATAAAGGGGATTTAAGTGACTTTGAACATGGCATGCTTCTTGGTGCCAGATGAGCTGGTCAAAGTATTTTAAACTGCTAATCTGGGATTTTCATGCACAGCCACCTCCTAGGGTTTACAGAGAATGGTCTGAAAAAGAGAGAAAATATCCAGTGAGCGGAAGATGTGTATATGAAAATGCCTTGTTGATGTCCAAGGAGAATGGTAGACTGATTCTAGATGATAGAAAGGCAACAGTAACTGAAATAAGCACTCGTTACAACCAAGGTATGCAGAATACCATCTCTGAACGCACAACGCCTTGAAGGAGAAGACCACACCGGGTGTCACGACTGTCAGCTTGGAACAGGAAACGGAAGCTACAATTTGCACAGACTCGCCACAATTGGACAATAGAAGATTGTAAAAATGTTGCCTGGTCTGAGTCTCTATTTCGGCTGCAACTTTCAGATGGTAGGGTCAGAATTTTGTGTAAACATGAAAGCATGGTTCCTCCCTGCCTTGTATCAACGGTGTAGGCTGATGGTGTAAGGGATATTTTCTTGCCACACTTTGGGCCCCTTAGTACCAATTGAGCATCTTGGGGTGGGAGTTTGTCACCAGTAAATGGGTGTCCCCAAGAGATGGGCACCATAGTATTTTTGTAGCATGCAAGCGCCAACTCAAGTTACACTGCAAGTGTCAGTGAAAGACTGTCGCCAGAGCCTTGTGCGCTGCGATGTTGGACATAGGCCGCTTCAGCATTGCTATTTTGGAATGGCCTTTGCACAGTGTGACTTGAGTTGGAGCCTGTGCACTGCAATGTGCTATGATTGTTCACTCACAGAGATAATGCTGGTGGTGACCAGGGAACAGATGGCAGTTGCTGGACATGGCATATACCACACCAGGGTCAAACTGTAAGTTACTTACTCTTATCTCTGTGCATTACTTACGCGCTCTGAACTTTCTGCACTACTCAACACTGACCTACTTGTGTTGCTACCCCTTTTTGCCCTGGCTATTAACAGTTTTGCTACACCCACAATTCATTGTGGCATGGTATGCCTGCCCCATCATTCACCTTCTTATGGAGCCCCCCAAGGTTTTTCTCTTTATACTTTGAGGCTGGGTTCACGCTATTGCAAATTGGATGTGGAATCTCCACATCCAGTTTGCAATAGCAGGAGATTGTGACTGGCTCTCTATGGAGCTGGTTCATATATCTCTGATGCGGCTCCGGTGCTAATTTGCACAGGAGCTCTGTGCGTCTTTTGGTCCGAATTCAGCCCTGGATTCCTGCTGGGCTGCATCGGCATCCAGTGTGAACCGAACCTAAATCTCTGCCTCTAAACTTTCAGAATCCTATTCATTGGTCTGTTCTTGACCAATGAGCTTGCCCCTGAGTAGTGTATTGTTACCTGTATAGAAGACACCTGGGAGCCAGAAATCTTGCACATTGATAGGGGATCAAATTTTTATTTCACTCATTAAAATGCAAATCAATTTACAATAATACCTCGGATTGCGAGTAACGCAGTTAACAAGCTTTTCCCAATACGAGCTATTATTTTAATAAAAAAAATAAAAATCCTGACTCGGTTAGCGAGTGTTGTCGCGCAAAACTAGCAGGATTCAAGCCTCTGCAGTACTGCATTTGGCCAGAGGTGGGGGGGCGCCAGTGACACTCGGAGCCGCTTGTAAACACTGTTTCTTGAGTGCATCTGAGTCTCTTCAGCAGTCTATTGTTAGTACTCCCAATCTACAAGAGACAGCTTCTGCTCTTAATGCAGCACACACCACTTTAAAACATGAGGATCAACCTGTTGCTTTTACCAGTGCTGTTTAAGTCTTGGGTTGCCTAAAACGCTTAATGTTGCAAAGACTTACCCTTTGCATGTACTTTTCATTAGAGGCTGGAAATATCCTCAGTTGTTTGAAGCCCCCCACCCCTTATTGTTTATTAGTGAGGATTTTGTGCAGAAGGGGTCTTTTCCCACTGTGGATCCATTAGCGTCCCACCTTAGGGACACGTGTCATTTCTACCTTCCAATAACTTTTTTTATTTTTTTATTTCTGGGCAGGTATTGCCCTTCAGTTGTTTGGCTGTGACCTTATTTTGTCAAATTACGTCTGCTTGGTTGAAATATCCCTTAAACGTGCCCCGCTAGCGGCCAAATAGTGCTGCAAAATTGACAGTAAAGTGCTGCTAAAAATAGCGGCACGTTACCGCCGCCCCAGTGTGAAAGGGGCCTTACAGTCATGACTGATTCTGTGTAATTGAATGGGGCGTGTTCAAAATAATAGCAGTGTAGCGTTCAAATAGTGAGATCATTGAATCTGTGAAAATAAATAAAGCTGTCAAACAAGTGGCCCTTAATTAACTAAATCCAGCCTGCCAGGCCCTGTCCCATAGCCCTCACAGCCAGTTCTGCAGCTGAACTATTCCACCAACTCCGGTTCTCACCCTCCAGTCCCGCGATGAGGACAGATCTTCAGAGAGAACGATCTGCCTGCAAGACAAGACATAGCTGCCTACACAGGGAGGAACTAGAGCCGGGCCAGGTAGGGGGGAGAGAGATGTGAGGAAGCTTTGGGGGAGAAGTTGGGGTTGCACACAGCACAACTCTGCACTCTACGTAGCGCACCCCCTGCACTCTACGTAGCGCACCCCCTGCACTCTACGTAGCGCACCCCCTGCACTCTACGTAGCGCACCCCCTGCACTCTACGTAGCGCACTCTACGTAGCGCACCCCCTGCACTCTACGTAGCGCACCCCCTGCACTCTACGTAGCGCACCCCCTGCACTCTACGTAGCGCACCCCCTGCACTCTACGTAGCGCACCCCCTGAAACCTGCACTCTACGTAGCGCACCCCCTGAAACCTGCACTCTACGTAGCGCACCCCCTGAAACCTGCACTCTACGTAGCGCACCCCCTGAAACCTGCACTCTACGTAGCGCACCCCCTGCACTCTACGTAGCGCACCCCCTGCACTCTACGTAGCGCACCCCCTGAAACCTGCACTCTACGTAGCGCACCCCCTGAAACCTGCACTCTACGTAGCGCACCCCCTGAAACCTGCACTCTACGTAGCGCACCCCCTGAAACCTGCACTCTACGTAGCGCACCCCCTGAAACCTGCACTCTACGTAGCGCACCCCCTGAAACCTGCACTCTACGTAGCGCACCCCCTGAAACCTGCACTCTACGTAGCGCACCCCCTGAAACCTGCACTCTACGTAGCGCACCCCCTGAAACCTGCACTCCACGTAGCGCACCCCCTGAAACCTGCACTCCACGTAGCGCACCCCCTGCACTCTACGTAGCGCACCCCCTGCACTCTACGTAGCGCACCCCCTGAAACCTGCACTCTACGTAGCGCACCCCCTGAAACCTGCACTCTACGTAGCGCACCCCCTGAAACCTGCACTCTACGTAGCGCACCCCCTGAAACCTGCACTCTACGTAGCGCACCCCCTGAAACCTGCACTCTACGTAGCGCACCCCCTGAAACCTGCACTCTACGTAGCGCACCCCCTGAAACCTGCACTCTACGTAGCGCACCCCCTGAAACCTGCACTCTACGTAGCGCACCCCCTGAAACCTGCACTCTACGTAGCGCACCCCCTGAAACCTGCACTCTACGTAGCGCACCCCCTGAAACCTGCACTCCACGTAGCGCACCCCCTGCACTCTACGTAGCGCACCCCCTGCACTCTACGTAGCGCACCCCCTGAAACCTGCACTCCACGTAGCGCACCCCCTGCACTCTACGTAGCGCACCCCCTGCACTCTACGTAGCGCACCCCCTGCACTCTACGTAGCGCACCCCCTGCACTCCACGTAGCGCACCCCCTGCACTCTACGTAGCGCACCCCCTGCACTCTACGTAGCGCACCCCCTGCACTCTACGTAGCGCACCCCCTGCACTCTACGTAGCGCACCCCCTGCACTCTACGTAGCGCACCCCCTGCACTCTACGTAGCGCACCCCCTGAAACCTGCACTCTACGTAGCGCACCCCCTGAAACCTGCACTCTACGTAGCGCACCCCCTGAAACCTGCACTCTACGTAGCGCACCCCCTGAAACCTGCACTCTACGTAGCGCACCCCCTGAAACCTGCACTCTACGTAGCGCACCCCCTGAAACCTGCACTCTACGTAGCGCACCCCCTGAAACCTGCACTCTACGTAGCGCACCCCCTGAAACCTGCACTCTACGTAGCGCACCCCCTGAAACCTGCACTCTACGTAGCGCACCCCCTGAAACCTGCACTCTACGTAGCGCACCCCCTGAAACCTGCACTCCACGTAGCGCACCCCCTGAAACCTGCACTCCACGTAGCGCACCCCCTGCACTCTACGTAGCGCACCCCCTGCACTCTACGTAGCGCACCCCCTGAAACCTGCACTCTACGTAGCGCACCCCCTGAAACCTGCACTCTACGTAGCGCACCCCCTGAAACCTGCACTCTACGTAGCGCACCCCCTGAAACCTGCACTCTACGTAGCGCACCCCCTGAAACCTGCACTCTACGTAGCGCACCCCCTGAAACCTGCACTCTACGTAGCGCACCCCCTGAAACCTGCACTCTACGTAGCGCACCCCCTGAAACCTGCACTCTACGTAGCGCACCCCCTGAAACCTGCACTCTACGTAGCGCACCCCCTGAAACCTGCACTCTACGTAGCGCACCCCCTGAAACCTGCACTCTACGTAGCGCACCCCCTGAAACCTGCACTCTACGTAGCGCACCCCCTGAAACCTGCACTCTACGTAGCGCACCCCCTGAAACCTGCACTCTACGTAGCGCACCCCCTGAAACCTGCACTCTACGTAGCGCACCCCCTGAAACCTGCACTCCACGTAGCGCACCCCCTGAAACCTGCACTCCACGTAGCGCACCCCCTGCACTCTACGTAGCGCACCCCCTGCACTCTACGTAGCGCACCCCCTGCACTCCACGTAGCGCACCCCCTGCACTCTACGTAGCGCACCCCCTGCACTCTACGTAGCGCACCCCCTGCACTCTACGTAGCGCACCCCCTGCACTCTACGTAGCGCACCCCCTGAAACCTGCACTCTACGTAGCGCGAAACCTGCACTCTACGTAGCGCACCCCCTGCACTCTACGTAGCGCACCCCCTGCACTCTACGTAGCGCACCCCCTGCACTCTACGTAGCGCACCCCCTGCACTCTACGTAGCGCACCCCCTGCACTCTACGTAGCGCACCCCCTGCACTCTACGTAGCGCACCCCCTGCACTCTACGTAGCGCACCCCCTGAAACCTGCACTCTACGTAGCGCACCCCCTGAAACCTGCACTCTACGTAGCGCACCCCCTGAAACCTGCACTCTACGTAGCGCACCCCCTGAAACCTGCACTCTACGTAGCGCACCCCCTGAAACCTGCACTCTACGTAGCGCACCCCCTGAAACCTGCACTCTACGTAGCGCACCCCCTGCAACCTGCACTCCACGTAGCGCACCCCCTGCACTCTACGTAGCGCACCCCCTGCACTCTACGTAGCGCACCCCCTGAAACCTGCACTCTACGTAGCGCACCCCCTGAAACCTGCACTCTACGTAGCGCACCCCCTGAAACCTGCACTCTACGTAGCGCACCCCCTGAAACCTGCACTCTACGTAGCGCACCCCCTGAAACCTGCACTCTACGTAGCGCACCCCCTGAAACCTGCACTCTACGTAGCGCACCCCCTGAAACCTGCACTCTACGTAGCGCACCCCCTGAAACCTGCACTCCACGTAGCGCACCCCCTGCACTCTACGTAGCGCACCCCCTGCACTCTACGTAGCGCACCCCCTGAAACCTGCACTCCACGTAGCGCACCCCCTGCACTCTACGTAGCGCACCCCCTGCACTCTACGTAGCGCACCCCCTGCACTCTACGTAGCGCACCCCCTGCACTCCACGTAGCGCACCCCCTGCACTCTACGTAGCGCACCCCCTGCACTCTACGTAGCGCACCCCCTGCACTCTACGTAGCGCACCCCCTGCACTCTACGTAGCGCACCCCCTGCACTCTACGTAGCGCACCCCCTGCACTCTACGTAGCGCACCCCCTGCACTCTACGTAGCGCACCCCCTGCACTCTACGTAGCGCACCCCCTGCACTCTACGTAGCGCACCCCCTGCACTCTACGTAGCGCACCCCCTGCACTCTACGTAGCGCACCCCCTGAAACCTGCACTCTACGTAGCGCACCCCCTGAAACCTGCACTCTACGTAGCGCACCCCCTGAAACCTGCACTCTACGTAGCGCACCCCCTGAAACCTGCACTCTACGTAGCGCACCCCCTGAAACCTGCACTCTACGTAGCGCACCCCCTGAAACCTGCACTCTACGTAGCGCACCCCCTGCAACCTGCACTCCACGTAGCGCACCCCCTGCACTCTACGTAGCGCACCCCCTGCACTCTACGTAGCGCACCCCCTGAAACCTGCACTCTACGTAGCGCACCCCCTGAAACCTGCACTCTACGTAGCGCACCCCCTGAAACCTGCACTCTACGTAGCGCACCCCCTGAAACCTGCACTCTACGTAGCGCACCCCCTGAAACCTGCACTCTACGTAGCGCACCCCCTGCACTCTACGTAGCGCACCCCCTGCACTCTACGTAGCGCACCCCCTGCACTCTACGTAGCGCACCCCCTGCACTCTACGTAGCGCACCCCCTGCACTCTACGTAGCGCACCCCCTGAAACCTGCACTCTACGTAGCGCACCCCCTGAAACCTGCACTCTACGTAGCGCACCCCCTGAAACCTGCACTCTACGTAGCGCACCCCCTGAAACCTGCACTCTACGTAGCGCACCCCCTGAAACCTGCACTCTACGTAGCGCACCCCCTGAAACCTGCACTCTACGTAGCGCACCCCCTGAAACCTGCACTCTACGTAGCGCACCCCCTGAAACCTGCACTCTACGTAGCGCACCCCCTGAAACCTGCACTCTACGTAGCGCACCCCCTGAAACCTGCACTCTACGTAGCGCACCCCCTGAAACCTGCACTCTACGTAGCGCACCCCCTGAAACCTGCACTCTACGTAGCGCACCCCCTGAAACCTGCACTCTACGTAGCGCACCCCCTGAAACCTGCACTCTACGTAGCGCACCCCCTGAAACCTGCACTCTACGTAGCGCACCCCCTGAAACCTGCACTCCACGTAGCGCACCCCCTGCACTCTACGTAGCGCACCCCCCTGCACTCTACGTAGCGCACCCCCTGAAACCTGCACTCTACGTAGCGCACCCCCTGAAACCTGCACTCTACGTAGCGCACCCCCTGAAACCTGCACTGTACGTAGCGCACCCCCTGAAACCTGCACTCTACGTAGCGCACCCCCTGAAACCTGCACTCTACGTAGCGCACCCCCTGAAACCTGCACTCTACGTAGCGCACCCCCTGAAACCTGCACTCTACGTAGCGCACCCCCTGAAACCTGCACTCTACGTAGCGCACCCCCTGAAACCTGCACTCCACGTAGCGCACCCCCCTGCACTCTACGTAGCGCACCCCCTGCACTCTACGTAGCGCACCCCCTGAAACCTGCACTCCACGTAGCGCACCCCCTGCACTCTACGTAGCGCACCCCCTGCACTCTACGTAGCGCACCCCCTGCACTCTACGTAGCGCACCCCCTGCACTCCACGTAGCGCACCCCCTGCACTCTACGTAGCGCACCCCCTGCACTCTACGTAGCGCACCCCCTGCACTCCACGTAGCGCACCCCCTGCACTCCACGTAGCGCACCCCCTGCACTCTACGTAGCGCACCCCCTGCACTCTACGTAGCGCACCCCCTGCACTCTACGTAGCGCACCCCCTGCACTCTACGTAGCGCACCCCGCACCCCCTGCACTCTACGTAGCGCACCCCCTGCACTCTACGTAGCGCACCCCCTGCACTCTACGTAGCGCACCCCCTGCACTCTACGTAGCGCACCCCCTGCACTCTACGTAGCGCACCCCCTGCACTCTACGTAGCGCACCCCCTGCACTCTACGTAGCGCACCCCCTGCACTCTACGTAGCGCACCCCCTGCACTCTACGTAGCGCACCCCCTGCACTCTACGTAGCGCACCCCCTGAAACCTGCACTCTACGTAGCGCACCCCCTGAAACCTGCACTCTACGTAGCGCACCCCCTGAAACCTGCACTCTACGTAGCGCACCCCCTGAAACCTGCACTCTACGTAGCGCACCCCCTGAAACCTGCACTCTACGTAGCGCACCCCCTGAAACCTGCACTCTACGTAGCGCACCCCCTGAAACCTGCACTCTACGTAGCGCACCCCCTGAAACCTGCACTCCACGTAGCGCACCCCCTGAAACCTGCACTCCACGTAGCGCACCCCCTGCACTCTACGTAGCGCACCCCCTGCACTCTACGTAGCGCACCCCCTGAAACCTGCACTCCACGTAGCGCACCCCCTGCACTCTACGTAGCGCACCCCCTGCACTCCACGTAGCGCACCCCCTGCACTCTACGTAGCGCACCCCCTGCACTCTACGTAGCGCACCCCCTGCACTCTACGTAGCGCACCCCCTGCACTCTACGTAGCGCACCCCCTGCACTCTACGTAGCGCACCCCCTGCACTCTACGTAGCGCACCCCCTGCACTCTACGTAGCGCACCCCCTGCACTCTACGTAGCGCACCCCCCTGCACTCTACGTAGCGCACCCCCTGAAACCTGCACTCTACGTAGCGCACCCCCTGAAACCTGCACTCTACGTAGCGCACCCCCTGAAACCTGCACTCTACGTAGCGCACCCCCTGAAACCTGCACTCTACGTAGCGCACCCCCTGAAACCTGCACTCTACGTAGCGCACCCCCTGAAACCTGCACTCTACGTAGCGCACCCCCTGAAACCTGCACTCTACGTAGCGCACCCCCTGAAACCTGCACTCTACGTAGCGCACCCCCTGAAACCTGCACTCTACGTAGCGCACCCCCTGAAACCTGCACTCTACGTAGCGCACCCCCTGAAACCTGCACTCCACGTAGCGCACCCCCTGAAACCTGCACTCCACGTAGCGCACCCCCTGCACTCTACGTAGCGCACCCCCTGCACTCTACGTAGCGCACCCCCTGCACTCCACGTAGCGCACCCCCTGCACTCTACGTAGCGCACCCCCTGCACTCTACGTAGCGCACCCCCTGCACTCTACGTAGCGCACCCCCTGCACTCTACGTAGCGCACCCCCTGAAACCTGCACTCTACGTAGCGCACCCCCTGCACTCTACGTAGCGCACCCCCTGCACTCTACGTAGCGCACCCCCTGCACTCTACGTAGCGCACCCCCTGCACTCTACGTAGCGCACCCCCTGCACTCTACGTAGCGCACCCCCTGCACTCTACGTAGCGCACCCCCTGCACTCTACGTAGCGCACCCCCTGCACTCTACGTAGCGCACCCCCTGAACCCTGCACTCTACGTAGCGCACCCCCTGAAACCTGCACTCTACGTAGCGCACCCCCTGAAACCTGCACTCTACGTAGCGCACCCCCTGAAACCTGCACTCTACGTAGCGCACCCCCTGAAACCTGCACTCTACGTAGCGCACCCCCTGAAACCTGCACTCTACGTAGCGCACCCCCTGAAACCTGCACTCTACGTAGCGCACCCCCTGAAACCTGCACTCCACGTAGCGCACCCCCTGCACTCTACGTAGCGCACCCCCTGCACTCTACGTAGCGCACCCCCTGCACTCTACGTAGCGCACCCCCTGCACTCTACGTAGCGCACCCCCTGCACTCTACGTAGCGCACCCCCTGAAACCTGCACTCCACGTAGCGCACCCCCTGAAACCTGCACTCCACGTAGCGCACCCCCTGCACTCTACGTAGCGCACCCCCTGCACTCTACGTAGCGCACCCCCTGAAACCTGCACTCTACGTAGCGCACCCCCTGAAACCTGCACTCTACGTAGCGCACCCCCTGAAACCTGCACTCTACGTAGCGCACCCCCTGAAACCTGCACTCTACGTAGCGCACCCCCTGAAACCTGCACTCTACGTAGCGCACCCCCTGAAACCTGCACTCCACGTAGCGCACCCCCTGCACTCTACGTAGCGCACCCCCTGCACTCTACGTAGCGCACCCCCTGCACTCTACGTAGCGCACCCCCTGCACTCTACGTAGCGCACCCCCTGCACTCTACGTAGCGCACCCCCTGAAACCTGCACTCCACGTAGCGCACCCCCTGAAACCTGCACTCCACGTAGCGCACCCCCTGCACTCTACGTAGCGCACCCCCCTGCACTCTACGTAGCGCACCCCCTGAAACCTGCACTCTACGTAGCGCACCCCCTGAAACCTGCACTCTACGTAGCGCACCCCCTGAAACCTGCACTCTACGTAGCGCACCCCCTGAAACCTGCACTCTACGTAGCGCACCCCCTGAAACCTGCACTCTACGTAGCGCACCCCCTGAAACCTGCACTCTACGTAGCGCACCCCCTGAAACCTGCACTCTACGTAGCGCACCCCCTGAAACCTGCACTCTACGTAGCGCACCCCCTGAAACCTGCACTCTACGTAGCGCACCCCCTGAAACCTGCACTCTACGTAGCGCACCCCCTGAAACCTGCACTCCACGTAGCGCACCCCCTGCACTCTACGTAGCGCACCCCCTGCACTCTACGTAGCGCACCCCCTGCACTCTACGTAGCGCACCCCCTGCACTCTACGTAGCGCACCCCCTGCACTCTACGTAGCGCACCCCCTGAAACCTGCACTCCACGTAGCGCACCCCCTGAAACCTGCACTCCACGTAGCGCACCCCCTGCACTCTACGTAGCGCACCCCCTGCACTCTACGTAGCGCACCCCCTGCACTCTACGTAGCGCACCCCCTGAAACCTGCACTCTACGTAGCGCACCCCCTGAAACCTGCACTCTACGTAGCGCACCCCCTGAAACCTGCACTCTACGTAGCGCACCCCCTGAAACCTGCACTCTACGTAGCGCACCCCCTGCACTCTACGTAGCGCACCCCCTGCACTCTACGTAGCGCACCCCCTGCACTCTACGTAGCGCACCCCCTGCACTCTACGTAGCGCACCCCCTGCACTCTACGTAGCGCACCCCCTGAAACCTGCACTCTACGTAGCGCACCCCCTGAAACCTGCACTCTACGTAGCGCACCCCCTGAAACCTGCACTCTACGTAGCGCACCCCCTGAAACCTGCACTCTACGTAGCGCACCCCCTGAAACCTGCACTCTACGTAGCGCACCCCCTGAAACCTGCACTCTACGTAGCGCACCCCCTGAAACCTGCACTCTACGTAGCGCACCCCCCTGAAACCTGCACTCTACGTAGCGCACCCCCTGAAACCTGCACTCTACGTAGCGCACCCCCTGAAACCTGCACTCTACGTAGCGCACCCCCTGAAACCTGCACTCTACGTAGCGCACCCCCTGAAACCTGCACTCCACGTAGCGCACCCCCTGAAACCTGCACTCCACGTAGCGCACCCCCTGCACTCTACGTAGCGCACCCCCTGCACTCTACGTAGCGCACCCCCTGCACTCCACGTAGCGCACCCCCTGCACTCTACGTAGCGCACCCCCCTGCACTCTACGTAGCGCACCCCCCTGCACTCTACGTAGCGCACCCCCTGCACTCTACGTAGCGCACCCCCTGAAACCTGCACTCTACGTAGCGCACCCCCTGCACTCTACGTAGCGCACCCCCTGCACTCTACGTAGCGCACCCCCTGCACTCTACGTAGCGCACCCCCTGCACTCTACGTAGCGCACCCCCTGCACTCTACGTAGCGCACCCCCTGCACTCTACGTAGCGCACCCCCTGCACTCTACGTAGCGCACCCCCTGCACTCTACGTAGCGCACCCCCTGCACTCTACGTAGCGCACCCCCTGAACCCTGCACTCTACGTAGCGCACCCCCTGAAACCTGCACTCTACGTAGCGCACCCCCTGAAACCTGCACTCTACGTAGCGCACCCCCTGAAACCTGCACTCTACGTAGCGCACCCCCTGAAACCTGCACTCTACGTAGCGCACCCCCTGAAACCTGCACTCTACGTAGCGCACCCCCTGAAACCTGCACTCTACGTAGCGCACCCCCTGAAACCTGCACTCCACGTAGCGCACCCCCTGCACTCTACGTAGCGCACCCCCTGCACTCTACGTAGCGCACCCCCTGCACTCTACGTAGCGCACCCCCTGCACTCTACGTAGCGCACCCCCTGCACTCTACGTAGCGCACCCCCTGAAACCTGCACTCCACGTAGCGCACCCCCTGAAACCTGCACTCCACGTAGCGCACCCCCTGCACTCTACGTAGCGCACCCCCTGCACTCTACGTAGCGCACCCCCTGAAACCTGCACTCTACGTAGCGCACCCCCTGAAACCTGCACTCTACGTAGCGCACCCCCTGAAACCTGCACTCTACGTAGCGCACCCCCTGAAACCTGCACTCTACGTAGCGCACCCCCTGAAACCTGCACTCTACGTAGCGCACCCCCTGAAACCTGCACTCCACGTAGCGCACCCCCTGCACTCTACGTAGCGCACCCCCTGCACTCTACGTAGCGCACCCCCTGCACTCTACGTAGCGCACCCCCTGCACTCTACGTAGCGCACCCCCTGCACTCTACGTAGCGCACCCCCCTGAAACCTGCACTCCACGTAGCGCACCCCCTGAAACCTGCACTCCACGTAGCGCACCCCCTGCACTCTACGTAGCGCACCCCCTGCACTCTACGTAGCGCACCCCCTGAAACCTGCACTCTACGTAGCGCACCCCCTGAAACCTGCACTCTACGTAGCGCACCCCCTGAAACCTGCACTCTACGTAGCGCACCCCCTGAAACCTGCACTCTACGTAGCGCACCCCCTGAAACCTGCACTCTACGTAGCGCACCCCCTGAAACCTGCACTCTACGTAGCGCACCCCCTGAAACCTGCACTCTACGTAGCGCACCCCCTGAAACCTGCACTCTACGTAGCGCACCCCCTGAAACCTGCACTCTACGTAGCGCACCCCCTGAAACCTGCACTCTACGTAGCGCACCCCCTGAAACCTGCACTCCACGTAGCGCACCCCCTGCACTCTACGTAGCGCACCCCCTGCACTCTACGTAGCGCACCCCCTGCACTCTACGTAGCGCACCCCCTGCACTCTACGTAGCGCACCCCCTGCACTCTACGTAGCGCACCCCCTGAAACCTGCACTCCACGTAGCGCACCCCCTGAAACCTGCACTCCACGTAGCGCACCCCCTGCACTCTACGTAGCGCACC
This sequence comes from Rana muscosa, assembly GCA_029206835.1. NCBI lineage: Eukaryota > Metazoa > Chordata > Amphibia > Anura > Ranidae > Rana > Rana muscosa. The sequence goes on from CM055117.1 coordinate 73,316,291, forward strand.
CCCTGCACTCTACGTAGCGCACCCCCTGAAACCTGCACTCTACGTAGCGCACCCCCTGAAACCTGCACTCTACGTAGCGCACCCCCTGAAACCTGCACTCTACGTAGCGCACCCCCTGAAACCTGCACTCTACGTAGCGCACCCCCTGAAACCTGCACTCTACGTAGCGCACCCCCTGAAACCTGCACTCTACGTAGCGCACCCCCTGAAACCTGCACTCTACGTAGCGCACCCCCTGAAACCTGCACTCTACGTAGCGCACCCCCTGAAACCTGCACTCTACGTAGCGCACCCCCTGAAACCTGCACTCTACGTAGCGCACCCCCTGAAACCTGCACTCTACGTAGCGCACCCCCTGAAACCTGCACTCTACGTAGCGCACCCCCTGAAACCTGCACTCTACGTAGCGCACCCCCTGAAACCTGCACTCTACGTAGCGCACCCCCTGAAACCTGCACTCTACGTAGCGCACCCCCTGAAACCTGCACTCCACGTAGCGCACCCCCTGAAACCTGCACTCCACGTAGCGCACCCCCTGCACTCTACGTAGCGCACCCCCTGCACTCTACGTAGCGCACCCCCTGCACTCCACGTAGCGCACCCCCTGCACTCTACGTAGCGCACCCCCTGCACTCTACGTAGCGCACCCCCTGCACTCTACGTAGCGCACCCCCTGCACTCTACGTAGCGCACCCCCTGAAACCTGCACTCTACGTAGCGCACCCCCTGCACTCTACGTAGCGCACCCCCTGCACTCTACGTAGCGCACCCCCTGCACTCTACGTAGCGCACCCCCTGCACTCTACGTAGCGCACCCCCTGCACTCTACGTAGCGCACCCCCTGCACTCTACGTAGCGCACCCCCTGCACTCTACGTAGCGCACCCCCTGAAACCTGCACTCTACGTAGCGCACCCCCTGAAACCTGCACTCTACGTAGCGCACCCCCTGAAACCTGCACTCTACGTAGCGCACCCCCTGAAACCTGCACTCTACGTAGCGCACCCCCTGAAACCTGCACTCTACGTAGCGCACCCCCTGAAACCTGCACTCTACGTAGCGCACCCCCTGAAACCTGCACTCTACGTAGCGCACCCCCTGAAACCTGCACTCTACGTAGCGCACCCCCTGAAACCTGCACTCTACGTAGCGCACCCCCTGAAACCTGCACTCTACGTAGCGCACCCCCTGAAACCTGCACTCTACGTAGCGCACCCCCTGAAACCTGCACTCTACGTAGCGCACCCCCTGAAACCTGCACTCCACGTAGCGCACCCCCTGCACTCTACGTAGCGCACCCCCTGCACTCTACGTAGCGCACCCCCTGAAACCTGCACTCCACGTAGCGCACCCCCTGCACTCTACGTAGCGCACCCCCTGCACTCTACGTAGCGCACCCCCTGCACTCTACGTAGCGCACCCCCTGCACTCCACGTAGCGCACCCCCTGCACTCTACGTAGCGCACCCCCTGCACTCTACGTAGCGCACCCCCTGCACTCTACGTAGCGCACCCCCTGCACTCTACGTAGCGCACCCCCTGAAACCTGCACTCTACGTAGCGCACCCCCTGCACTCTACGTAGCGCACCCCCTGCACTCTACGTAGCGCACCCCCTGCACTCTACGTAGCGCACCCCCCTGCACTCTACGTAGCGCACCCCCTGCACTCTACGTAGCGCACCCCCTGCACTCTACGTAGCGCACCCCCCTGCACTCTACGTAGCGCACCCCCTGAAACCTGCACTCTACGTAGCGCACCCCCTGAAACCTGCACTCTACGTAGCGCACCCCCTGAAACCTGCACTCTACGTAGCGCACCCCCTGAAACCTGCACTCTACGTAGCGCACCCCCTGAAACCTGCACTCTACGTAGCGCACCCCCTGCAACCTGCACTCCACGTAGCGCACCCCCTGCACTCTACGTAGCGCACCCCCTGCACTCTACGTAGCGCACCCCCTGAAACCTGCACTCTACGTAGCGCACCCCCTGAAACCTGCACTCTACGTAGCGCACCCCCTGAAACCTGCACTCTACGTAGCGCACCCCCTGAAACCTGCACTCTACGTAGCGCACCCCCTGAAACCTGCACTCTACGTAGCGCACCCCCTGCACTCTACGTAGCGCACCCCCTGCACTCTACGTAGCGCACCCCCTGCACTCTACGTAGCGCACCCCCTGCACTCTACGTAGCGCACCCCCTGCACTCTACGTAGCGCACCCCCTGAAACCTGCACTCTACGTAGCGCACCCCCTGAAACCTGCACTCTACGTAGCGCACCCCCTGAAACCTGCACTCTACGTAGCGCACCCCCTGAAACCTGCACTCTACGTAGCGCACCCCCTGAAACCTGCACTCTACGTAGCGCACCCCCTGAAACCTGCACTCTACGTAGCGCACCCCCTGAAACCTGCACTCTACGTAGCGCACCCCCTGAAACCTGCACTCTACGTAGCGCACCCCCTGAAACCTGCACTCTACGTAGCGCACCCCCTGAAACCTGCACTCTACGTAGCGCACCCCCTGAAACCTGCACTCTACGTAGCGCACCCCCTGAAACCTGCACTCTACGTAGCGCACCCCCTGAAACCTGCACTCTACGTAGCGCACCCCCTGAAACCTGCACTCTACGTAGCGCACCCCCTGAAACCTGCACTCCACGTAGCGCACCCCCTGCACTCTACGTAGCGCACCCCCTGCACTCTACGTAGCGCACCCCCTGAAACCTGCACTCTACGTAGCGCACCCCCTGAAACCTGCACTCTACGTAGCGCACCCCCTGAAACCTGCACTGTACGTAGCGCACCCCCTGAAACCTGCACTCTACGTAGCGCACCCCCTGAAACCTGCACTCTACGTAGCGCACCCCCTGAAACCTGCACTCTACGTAGCGCACCCCCTGAAACCTGCACTCTACGTAGCGCACCCCCTGAAACCTGCACTCTACGTAGCGCACCCCCTGAAACCTGCACTCTACGTAGCGCACCCCCTGAAACCTGCACTCCACGTAGCGCACCCCCTGCACTCTACGTAGCGCACCCCCTGCACTCTACGTAGCGCACCCCCTGAAACCTGCACTCCACGTAGCGCACCCCCTGCACTCTACGTAGCGCACCCCCTGCACTCTACGTAGCGCACCCCCTGCACTCTACGTAGCGCACCCCCTGCACTCCACGTAGCGCACCCCCTGCACTCTACGTAGCGCACCCCCTGCACTCTACGTAGCGCACCCCCTGCACTCCACGTAGCGCACCCCCTGCACTCCACGTAGCGCACCCCCTGCACTCTACGTAGCGCACCCCCTGCACTCTACGTAGCGCACCCCCTGCACTCTACGTAGCGCACCCCCTGCACTCTACGTAGCGCACCCCCTGCACTCTACGTAGCGCACCCCCTGCACTCTACGTAGCGCACCCCCTGCAACCTGCACTCTACGTAGCGCACCCCCTGCACTCTACGTAGCGCACCCCCTGCACTCTACGTAGCGCACCCCCTGCACTCTACGTAGCGCACCCCCTGCACTCTACGTAGCGCACCCCCTGCACTCTACGTAGCGCACCCCCTGCACTCTACGTAGCGCACCCCCTGCACTCTACGTAGCGCACCCCCTGCACTCTACGTAGCGCACCCCCTGAAACCTGCACTCTACGTAGCGCACCCCCTGAAACCTGCACTCTACGTAGCGCACCCCCTGAAACCTGCACTCTACGTAGCGCACCCCCTGAAACCTGCACTCTACGTAGCGCACCCCCTGAAACCTGCACTCTACGTAGCGCACCCCCTGAAACCTGCACTCTACGTAGCGCACCCCCTGAAACCTGCACTCCACGTAGCGCACCCCCTGCACTCTACGTAGCGCACCCCCTGCACTCTACGTAGCGCACCCCCTGAAACCTGCACTCCACGTAGCGCACCCCCTGCACTCCACGTAGCGCACCCCCTGCACTCTACGTAGCGCACCCCCTGCACTCTACGTAGCGCACCCCCTGAAACCTGCACTCCACGTAGCGCACCCCCTGCACTCTACGTAGCGCACCCCCTGCACTCCACGTAGCGCACCCCCTGCACTCTACGTAGCGCACCCCCTGCACTCTACGTAGCGCACCCCCTGCACTCTACGTAGCGCACCCCCTGCACTCTACGTAGCGCACCCCCTGCACTCTACGTAGCGCACCCCCTGCACTCTACGTAGCGCACCCCCTGCACTCTACGTAGCGCACCCCCTGCACTCTACGTAGCGCACCCCCTGCACTCTACGTAGCGCACCCCCTGCACTCTACGTAGCGCACCCCCTGCACTCTACGTAGCGCACCCCCTGCACTCTACGTAGCGCACCCCCTGAAACCTGCACTCTACGTAGCGCACCCCCTGAAACCTGCACTCTACGTAGCGCACCCCCTGAAACCTGCACTCTACGTAGCGCACCCCCTGAAACCTGCACTCTACGTAGCGCACCCCCTGAAACCTGCACTCTACGTAGCGCACCCCCTGAAACCTGCACTCTACGTAGCGCACCCCCTGAAACCTGCACTCTACGTAGCGCACCCCCTGAAACCTGCACTCTACGTAGCGCACCCCCTGCTGCACTCTACGTAGCGCACCCCCTGCACTCTACGTAGCGCACCCCCTGCACTCTACGTAGCGCACCCCCTGAAACCTGCACTCTACGTAGCGCACCCCCTGAAACCTGCACTCCACGTAGCGCACCCCCTAAGACCTGCACTCTACGTAGCGCACCCCCTGAAACCTGCACTCCACGTAGCGCACCCCCTGCACTCTACGTAGCGCACCCCCTGCACTCTACGTAGCGCACCCCCTGCACTCTACGTAGCGCACCCCCTGCACTCTACGTAGCGCACCCCCTGAAACCTGCACTCCACGTAGCGCACCCCCTAAGACCTGCACTCTACGTAGCGCACCCCCTGAAACCTGCACTCCACGTAGCGCACCCCCTGCACTCTACGTAGCGCACCCCCTGCACTCTACGTAGCGCACCCCCTGCACTCTACGTAGCGCACCCCCTGCACTCTACGTAGCGCACCCCCTGCACTCTACGTAGCGCACCCCCTGCACTCTACGTAGCGCACCCCCTGCACTCTACGTAGCGCACCCCCTGAACCCTGCACTCTACGTAGCGCACCCCCTGAAACCTGCACTCTACGTAGCGCACCCCCTGAAACCTGCACTCTACGTAGCGCACCCCCTGAAACCTGCACTCTACGTAGCGCACCCCCTGAAACCTGCACTCTACGTAGCGCACCCCCTGAAACCTGCACTCTACGTAGCGCACCCCCTGAAACCTGCACTCTACGTAGCGCACCCCCTGAAACCTGCACTCCACGTAGCGCACCCCCTGCACTCTACGTAGCGCACCCCCTGCACTCTACGTAGCGCACCCCCTGCACTCTACGTAGCGCACCCCCTGCACTCTACGTAGCGCACCCCCTGCACTCTACGTAGCGCACCCCCTGAAACCTGCACTCCACGTAGCGCACCCCCTGAAACCTGCACTCCACGTAGCGCACCCCCTGCACTCTACGTAGCGCACCCCCTGCACTCTACGTAGCGCACCCCCTGCACTCTACGTAGCGCACCCCCTGCACTCTACGTAGCGCACCCCCTGCACTCTACGTAGCGCACCCCCTGCACTCTACGTAGCGCACCCCCTGCACTCTACGTAGCGCACCCCCTGCACTCTACGTAGCGCACCCCCTGAACCCTGCACTCTACGTAGCGCACCCCCTGAACCCTGCACTCTACGTAGCGCACCCCCTGAACCCTGCACTCTACGTAGCGCACCCCCTGAACCCTGCACTCTACGTAGCGCACCCCCTGAACCCTGCACTCTACGTAGCGCACCCCCTGAACCCTGCACTCTACGTAGCGCACCCCCTGAACCCTGCACTCTACGTAGCGCACCCCCTGAACCCTGCACTCTACGTAGCGCACCCCCTGAACCCTGCACTCTACGTAGCGCACCCCCTGAACCCTGCACTCTACGTAGCGCACCCCCTGAACCCTGCACTCTACGTAGCGCACCCCCTGAACCCTGCACTCTACGTAGCGCACCCCCTGAACCCTGCACTCCACGTAGCGCACCCCCTGAAACCTGCACTCCACGTAGCGCACCCCAGCTATAACCGGTCCTTTTACTCACTTTTTTTTAAACACACTGCTACTATTTTTTTAACATAACTGTATATACTCTATAGATAGACAGGATTTACTTCTTCCTCCTACTGGTCAATCTTTTTGCCCTTGGGGTCCAAAGACCTTATCTTTAAAATCTATTTACCACATTTTTCGCTGAACCATTAATAATATAGACGGATAATTTCTTTGTCAGTGGGCAAACGTACAAAATCAGCAGGATCAAATACTTTTTTCCCTTACTGTAAGTATGAGTCCAACTTTTACTGAACAGAATAAATTGGGCAGAAACCTAACCCTTGCTAGTGCTGAGAGACGGTAATGTATTCCATCCATTGACAATGACAGATCTTGGGAGAAGTAGACTTCCTAGCTTTAAACATTGTAGGAAATCACAAACTCGGCTATGTCCCTGTTCATTTTTCAGTGTCAGGCTTTAAATACACCGGGGGGAATTTACTAAAACTGGAGCAAACCTGCATAGTAACCAATCAGCTTCAAACTTTAGCTTGTTCAGGTAAAGCAGTAGTAAACTTCACCTTTGAACTTGTATCTACAAATGAGCATATAATAAGGCTTGCCTGTAGGTACAGTGAATATCTCCTAAACTTGCAGTGTTTAGGAGATATTCACACTAGAGGCAACCAGTGATGTCACCAGCCCACTGCGCTCTAAAGGGATGGTATGCCGTCCCTTCAGAGCTCTGTGCCGCTGTGGCGACTCCTGCACACATGCACGGGAGTGACATCATCGCAGCTTGGCCATTCAAAATGGCTGGAGCCTGCAAACCCAGAAGAGAGGCTGAGTGAAGATAAAAGCCCTGTCAGCAGTGACAGTGCGCCACTGGATAGCTTTATTTTAAGGTAAGTCTGCCATAATGTGCTAGTTTGCAGTTCATACTAGCACAATATGGCTTAAACAACCAGGGGGCACACTTTTTTTTTTTTTTTTTTACTACCACTTTAAGCTTTAAAAATTACAGCTAGAAGCGAATTGGTCAACTTCTCAAATCTTAGTATATTCTCATCTCCGTGTCACCATTTGGAAGACTTTTCTTCTCTACTTGTTCTGTCTGGCACCCATTGCTTGGTCAACAGGTAAATAATAATTTTAGAGACACAGACAGCAATAATGTGACCCAGCCGTCCTCAGTCCTGCTTACTTAATTACCCTACCTCTATTCCAGGGAATAGAATGCTGCAGTCACTGTAAAACCACCTTCTTCACCCACAGGCCATACATCATCTATTAAGCCTCGTACACACAAACAAGTTTCTCGGCAAGAAACGACAAGAAAACTGCAGAGAAAATCGTTCGTGTGTATGGGTTCTCGTCGAGAAAACTGACCAGAATCTCGACGAGAAAAATAGAGAACCAGCTCTCTATTTTCTCGTCGGCATGTTTCTCGACGAGAAAAGTGTGTGTGTGTGTGTACACTTACCTGTCGCCGTGGAAACCCGCGCATGCTCGAATTGACTGACGCATGCGCGGTAGCTTCCTAGGCATAGGTAGGGTGTAGCAAGATGGCCGTGACGAATGTGACGAGCGCACGCTCGTCGTAGTCGATGACGTCACCGCGTTCGCTCCATTCAAAGAACCGCGGGTTCTTTGAATGGAGCGTGTGTACACTCGGCCGGGACAGGTTTCTTGTCCAAGATTCTCGTCAAGAAAAACTACGTGTTTGTTCCTGGCGAGATTCTCGCCCGTGTGTACGAGGCCTTACTGATTGCAGGAGGTAGAGCCAGCACAGACCACTTGTCTCTTGCACAGATATTGATTTGTTGTAGAGAAGTGTTACATAACTGACATTGGGCAGTGTGCACCTGGTTGTAGCCATTGGACCACTTTTCTCAACCCTAGGGTTTCCTTAAATCATTGATCATTGAGACTTTAAGCGCATAGGATAGTACTTCCTGTGTAGTTGTTCCTTCAGACGAGCCTAGATGATCAGGGTGAAGTTGTTCTTTAAAGCGGAGGTTCACCCGATTCATTTTTTTAAAAGCCTGCAGCTGCTGACTTTTTAAAAATGGACACTTACCTGTCCAGTGCGCCCGCAATGTCAGCAGACGAGGCTGAGCAATCACTCAGTCCTCAGATGCTTCTGCCACGATCTTCGGTGAGGGAATCAGGAAGTGAAGCCCTATGGCTTCACTGTCCAGTTCCCTACTGCGCATGCGCGAGTATCGCGGCGAGCCGTCACTGGTCCCCGCTCTCTCTTAGGAACAGTGTGTTTCCCAGAAGACAGCAGGGGTGACACGAAGGGGCGGGACTCCTGCGGGAGTCAGAACCCGGAAGTGGTGCAAATACCTGTTTTATACAGGTATCTGCACCCCCCTCCCCCCTGAAAGGTGCCAAATATGACACCGGAGGGGGGGAGGGTTCCGATGAGCGGAGGTTCACTTTTTGTGTGAACCTCCGCTTTAATGGCCTCTGAAATTATTGTAGACAATAATGATCCTGTCTCGAGGGGACCTGTTTTCTTTTGAGCTAGGATGCTAGCTCTGTGGGAACAGGCCTGATCAAAGGTCTTATGTGCACAAACCTTGGCCATAATTGTGGATGTTCACAGTGAAGAGGGTAAAGCTTCTGTGTCTGTAAAAGGTCAACAGTTATGAGCAAAGTAAGCACACTATAGGCCAGTGATGGCGAACCTTGGCACCCCAGCTGTTTTGGAACTACATTTCCCATGATGCTCAACTACACTGCAGAGTGCATGAGCATCATGGGAAATGTAGTTCCAAACTATCTGGGGTGCCAAGGTTCGCCATCACTGCTATAGGCCATGGGCTGTGACATGGAGTAATGAACATAGGCATGTGCACAGGGTGTGCCCAGGCACACCCTAATCACCCCATACAGCACAGATTCCCCCTACTTCCCTGGCTCCCTCCTTCCCCCTGCAGTGCTACCAGCTTCCCTCCTCTCCCACCAGCTGTTGCTGCAAGAATGTTTTAGGATGAGTGGAGGAAGGGGCCGGTAAATATGTAATTGACCATCCCCTTCCCTTTCTGAATGAACATCTGGAGTGATCAGTAGTTTGCGTTTGAGCTTTGGGGTGCACACCCTAATGCAATAGACTGCGCACACCTATGGTAATGAAACATGGACACAATTTAATACTTCACTAATAGATTTAATAAACTTTATTCCCCACCAAAACAACATGAAAATCATACAAACACAGACTAGGCGATAAAATGTCTTGATATGTTGGCTAGACAGACAAGAAGTCTACAAGTTGCAGTTCAGCTAACTGGACGATACACTGAAAGTGTCAAAATGGTTCTAAAAGACAGAACACAGTATAATTAGCTCCTCTTTAAACTAGTTTCTAGTTCTGGTATGTCTTATAAGATTCCGGGCGAGTTTTCTGCTTTCATTTGTTCTCCACTCTTCCCCCAAGGCCATAATAACCAACAGGTCACTCTTCAGAATATGGACTCAGAATTTTGTTCTCTAAAAAGGGATTGTGGTCCAAAAGGGAATGTCCACATTTGCTGAACTTGCATGCTTAGATAGAGAAGAGGAGTGCTTACTAGACATTCCTGGCCTTGGCCTCTCTTAAAATTGATTGGGTAGGTATAAATCCAACCCAGCCAATTAACTCTTTTTCAACCAAGGCAAAGCCAGCAGGGAATGTCTACTACTGTTGTGTAGTGCCCTAGAGACACACAAACGTTCCCCAATCTGACCATTGATGGCTCAGTCAGGTGAATGTTCTCATGTCTGCAGGTACTTTTCCTTGCTCATTTTTCATGAATAGAAGGGGACACTGGCATGTAATGGGTGCAGAGTGTAAACACAACTGGAAAATCTGCTGGGTATCTTGCCACACAAGTCCCGGAGAGATCTTCAAGCTCAGCATGTGAATTAACTTGCCAGCAATCACTTAAAAACAAACATTTTTGGGGGGATGAAATCAGCTTTACAGAACCCCGATACAAACTAACCTGAACAAAATGGCCGCCAGTGGCCTACTTAATATTTTCACATCAGTAAAAATTATCCAAGAAAGCAAGACGGCAACTTTTACATAAAAACCAAATACTTTAAAAGGTATAAGCCTTAATATGGCAAACAAATACATGCTTTTCTTTTGGAAATGATTCCCTTCGATGTAACCAAATGTATGGCAAAAAATGGTGAGTGCAAAATTCAACACTGTCCCTAATAAATAAAAGCTGAAATATTTAAGTATGAAATGTAAACGCTGAAGACTTTGAAACCCCTACAATATTCCAAAATACAGTTATAATACAGTGGTCTGTAGTCCTCCCTCCCCCCCCAAAAAAAAAGTTATATCACAGACTGACAACCGGGGGTCTTTCCCTTTGCTGAAGTTCAACTTCAGCCTCTGACTTGAAGCTTGACAACAGCTAGAGAGAAGCAGGTCACCGAGGTCTAGTGAAATGTTAATTTGTGCAATGATGTGTGTCCATTCTGGACTATAATAATAATAATAAAAAAAAAAAAAAAAAACATGATATTGCCTAGAGGCTAAAAAGCATTTATAGGAATTGCCATAGTGGCATACGTACCATATTAAAACACACGTACCTTATACAATGTCAATAAATTAATTATCAGACTCTAACGGCAGTATTCAGTAGTCTCAACGTTAACTGCCGCCAATGCTCTTGAACAAGAGCAGACAGCATGGGGCTCCCATGGTCCTCTGCCGCAGAGCCCTGACATAGACCTTTATCTGAATTGGCTGCTTTCAATTAACTATTTCACACCCAGGAATGTCTCCTGAAGGGACCTCAGCACATTTTCAGTGTCATGGTAGTACCTGGACCTGAAAGTGTTGTCAAAGAACTAGCAACACTATCAAGAAGCTCACAAAATGGCAGCCGTATCACTGTGCTGATGACAGGCCAATAGCCATACTGATCTACATAATCAATACATGATAATATGACAATGGAAAAAAAAAACTTTCAGATGGTTAATGACTAAAATAGCAAAAAAAAATGTTAGTTTACAGAATATTGTAGCTCAATAACTCAGGCATGTTTGTTCAATAAGGCAGCACGAAAGTAGTGAGGGTGCCCCATACTACAATAACCCATTGCAACCAGATTTCAGCTTACTGAGGTCAACTCAGATGATTTATAATTGTTTGCTATGGGATATTGTAATTTGTTCCGTTTTCTACCTCACTGTTCCTAAAACCATTTTTTACTGAATAAGCTTAATAGACAACCAACAAGCTTTCTTTCATCCAAATGTATCTGGGTGATATGGGCCTCAGTCTGTATCCATAAGCCTGGCTGAACCACAATGTGCAACAGGAAATCAACTCCTATGTTTTACAAGTAGAATGATGTGACCTATCATGGAGGTATTTTGGCTGCTGGGAGTGCTGCTACTTGGCCAGAAAGGCTTTATAGGCCCAGCTACTGTACACTCTATGATTCTGGGACCTGCGGGTCCAACAACAGAAAAAGCTGGAACCACAGTGACGGCTCTACGGCCATAGGCTTTATTCAGCGGATAACAAACAGCTGTAGGATGTCAACACATTTCAGTCATGAATAATGCCAATTTTGGCTGAAGAGCATTAACATCCTTTGTTACCCGCTGAACAAAGCCTATGATTGGAGAGCATTCACCATGGTGTCGGCCTTTTCTGTTGGATTAACCGCTGTGGACGAGGTTGTAGCTGCCTCTGACTGAGTACCGGTGATACAGCCGCGATACCATTTTAGGAGGTTGTAGCACTGGTTTGTGTATTTATGGTCTTTATATATAGGAAGAAAAAGAGAGACTAGTGGAGCAAATACACAACTCACCTGTATTTGGACCTCTGTCTTCTTGGGAGGATGAGGGGGCAGTTCTGGTTGAGTCACTCCCACATCTTTATGTTGCCCAGGGTATATTCCAATGACCCGAACTTGGCAAAATAGAATTTAACTAGGACAATTGTGTGCAATCTGCTGCAACATCACAGGTGAAACATCTAACTGCAGTCCATCAATGACGCTCCCTTGGCCATTGCTTCCATGGAATGATTGGGGTTGGCCCAGTAACTCACGACATTCCTGAAATTCTCTAAGTACATCTATGAAGGATTTCACTTAGCAAATTTAAATCACTGCTCAGGTCTCAGCTCTAAACTCCTGACATGAAAACAATTAGGGGGCTGACCTTGCTAGTGTCCTGAACATTTTAGGTGATTGGCACCATCTTGTTTCTATTCTTCTCAGTCAAAGACCCAGAACATGACTGGGTTCCTGGCATTGTACAAAATCCTGACTAAGAGAGTGAGCATCTGCATTGTGTCAGTGTGGAGACTCTCTCTCTCTCTCATTCTTTCCAGAGATTTCTGGGAGAATCCCCCTTCAGCTGAAGGATTACAGGCATAAAAAGCTCTAGTGTGGCACCAACCGAAAACACTGAAAAGAAAAACCCCCATGTGCCACCAACCTTCGAACAATAAAATAGAGAACTGTACATATAAAACATGGTAGCGGATTTACTAAAACAGGTGCACATAGAAACCAATCAGCTTCTAGGTTTTTCTTGTCAAGGCTTAACTGAACAAGCTGAAGTTAGAAGCTGATTGGTTACTATGCACAGCTGCACCAGATTCTGTGTGATCCAGTTTTAGTATCAGAAGTACAGAAAAGTACAGAAAATACCTGTTGATCGTGCCAGAATTGCAGGGCCCTCAACACTTCTAGTGAGCAGAAAAGAAAGCACAAACATCTGTCTTGTGTAAACTACGACCACCAGCAAACCACCATGAAATGGGGAGTGAACAAAGGCAGACATGTTTGAAGTCCACCCTGTATGACAACAATGGCTCCCTCCATAGATACAATGGAAAAATGCATGTAGACACAAAGGGGTTGCTTTACTAAAACTGGAGTGTGCAAATTCTGTTGCAGCTCTGCATAGAAACCAATCAGCTTCCACATTTTGTTTGTTAAAGCTTAATTGAACAAGCTGAAGTTAGAAGATGATTGGTTTCTATGCAGAGCTGCACCGGATGTTGCACTCCCCAGTTTTAGTACGCCACGGTTTACACTGATGCGGTGCAAGATGTGCAGCAATTCCTGTATGCGTTTTCCGCACTGCATCACAATCGTACTCCGTTCATGTGACAATGTGCTGCGGGTGTCAATGTTAACGACACCCCAAAAATGATTCACAAAATGCAGTGCGATTGGCAGAATCAGATTGCATAGGTGTAAACACCCATGTGATCTAATTGTAGTGCGGCAAAAAAAATTGAATGTGTGGGTGCGTGCGATTTAAGCCATACAAAATGAATGGCCTCAAATTGCACTGCAAAGAATTGCATGTGATTTGAACAGGAGTTCACAGTGTGAACTTAGGCTCAATTAACCCCAGGGGAAACAAAGTGTGTTGCTGGCAGGATCACCAGATGAAAATTAATGGTGGTTAATGGTGGTAGCTTGAAAAAAAAAAAGAAAAGAAAAATAATGCAGCCACAACATCTAAAAACTGGTAAAGGGCAATATAATAATTTTTGTGTTTATCAGGGGTCTCAATCTGGCAGCCCTCCAGCTGTTGCTGCGAAACTACAAGTCCCTTGAGGCATAGCAAGGCTGACAGTTACAAGCATGACTCCCACAGGCAGAGGCATGATGGGACTTGTAGTTTCGCAACAGCCTTCCGGGCCGCCAGTTTGAGACCCCTGGTTTGGATGCACTCTAAAGCAACTCTGTTGCTTGAAAAAAACATCTAAAATAAGCAGTGTACCCAAGTAGACTCTTAATACTTACCTCCTCTCTGGTGGGTGACAAGTCCTCACTTGTAGGGCTACGGCTTTCAGAAGAATTTTGAGTGGCTTACACTTCTAGCCACATATGCCTGCATCACCTGCCACCCTCTATGGTTCTGCCAGCCTTGCATCACTACAGGATACAGTAGCTCATGCAGGGCAGATGGAGGAACCATAGCGGGGGGAATCAGGCACCCAATGCCAACAACAATGTTGGTTCTTGCAGATACTGCGAGAGGCTGTAGTTCATCAGGGGAGTGAAGAAAGGATTCCCTACTGTGAGTGGTAAGTCATCTTTCACAGACTGCTTTTATACAAATTTCCTTTTAAGCTACTTTGAATCTAATTTTGCAAGGTAATAGGTAGAAAATCAGGGCAAAAATCTCTTGTAAGGAACTTTCAAGTAAATGTAAACCATACAGGACCATATGGATGAACGTGTGCTTATTAAGAAGTGGATTTATTTCTTTACAGCCACCAATCAGATTCAGACTTTCAATGCAGCTCTGATACTGATTGGTGGAAAAGTATTAGAAGAGAAATAACTCTAGTTCTTATTAAGAACATATCAATATATAAAGGTCCTATGAGATCCTCCATAGATGTGCATGAGAACAGTACAACAGTAGCTTCTAAACTTCATTATGGACTGAATTTTAAAACACTTTTTTTTTTTTTTTAGCATAAAACTTTGTAACTCTTCTTACATTACCATTAGAAAAAACAAAAACCCCAATAATGAAATGAAACAACTGATACTGAGGAGTGTTATAAGACAATAACTTAGTGTAGAGTCCATGAATATTGCATGACTTAGTCTCTAAATTATTTTGGTCAAATATTCTACATTTTCCACACTTCCCATGATTCTGCAGTGGGTATAGAGCTACAAGTTCCAGCCTGACAGGACATATCATGCTCTAGCAGCAAGGAATCATGGGTAGCTGGACCTGAACCCTGCAGTATTCCTTTCCAAACTCTTAAACGTACCGTCTGCTTTATATACAGTTAGTGATGGGAGAGGAAATCAGAACATGTTTTAAATGTTCCTATCACAGCGAAGGTCATCTGTACCCAGAAAAGCAAAAAATACAACCGGCTAATATCTAAAATGGAGTCCCACATATAAAACACAGACATTTTCTTAGAAAATGGCAATCCCAATTAAAAATCTGTGACGGTAAAGCGCAATGTCGGATCCGGGTTTGGCGATGTACCATCGTGAAGGGCCCTGCGGACGAGGCGCTGAGGGATGGAAGGAGGACACAGCTTGTGCAAGTCTTCCTATGGTTCATCAAACAGCTGCAAGTCCAGCCGGACGACAATCTCGCCTGTTGGGACCTCGTGCAGCAGCAGACACTTGGTAACTGGACCCTTCGAGCCTTGGTCTTTCTTAATGTCCGATACTCGTATTTCTGTCCGTCCAAGGAAATCTAAGAGAAGGGTATTAGAAGACCATAGTCACTTTATTCTAATCTTCAGGATATCGTAAATATAAATATATGCCATCTAGGAATCTCTACAGTATTTGGTGTTCATATTTTGATATAACTCTTCTGGTAGTAACCACATCAAGAACAGTGATACCACGTAACAATTTACTGTAGTAGGGATTTATTTTGTTGATGTCCACTCTATATATCACGATCTTATAAATCCTCATTGACATCAGTGCTTAGTGCAGAGGGAAAATTAAATCCACTTAATGTATCCTTGTATTTTGCCCGTTTAAATCTTACACGTAGATTTGTTTTTCTCCTCTGTGGCCCCATCCACCCACTGGAGCAAGTATCAAAAAACAAAAAACGTTTGAACTCTAAATTTGGTTTGTTTGGGGATTAAACACACCTGAGGACTTCCTTTTCATGCCATGTGGAATGGCTGCATAGGCACCAAGCACAGAATCGTAACTGTACTCTTTGCTTGATTCCCAAAGATGGTCCTCTCAAGGTGTTATACTTGTGTTATCACCATACCGCACAAAGCTGTAAGTCTTCCTAACAGTTACGATTGGACTTTAACCTACCCTCTTACTATATATTTTACTATTATCAACTTCGCCATACGTGCACAATTTGGATCCTTGGACAACCCCGTCCAAGTGCCCCCTTTAGAAAAAATGTTAAGACAGCCAGATCCTACTAAGCCTATTTCGGTCTACTACTCTGCTTTTGTACGAGATTCTACTTCTAGATTTAGTACTTCGCAGGTGAAATGGGTTTCTCTAGATATACCATTTACAGACGCAGATTGGACTGAATTTAGTGACACCTATAAAAACTCTGTCATCTCATCCAAGAACAGAATTATACAGCTTAGAATCTTTTACCACTCACATCTTACTCCTGCTCGACTACATAAGATGGGTTTGAGCCAATGAGCAGAATGCTTCAGAGGTTGTGGCCAGGTTGCCGATTTGCTCCACTGCTTCTGGTCCTACGCAATAGTTCAGGGATTCTGGGCAGAAATGGGCTCCTTTATTGCCTCCACATTGGGCTTACCGAATTTCTTTTTCATACATCACGGGACACAGAGCGACTTAGTCATTACTAATGGGTTATATAGATTACCTTCAGATGTTGGCACTGGCCAATTCCAAACCGGAAGTACCCTCCCCTATATAAGCCCCTCCCATCCGGGAGCACCTCAGTTTTTTGCCAGTGTCTAAGGTGTTGGCCAAAGAGTAACATGTGTTTTCACTGGGCTTGCGTACAGGTTCTTTTGGGCCTTAGTAAGCTGTTCCGCATCCCACCAAAAAAGCTTCATAGCTAAACGGTCGGTACCCGGGCCTTGCAGCAGAAGAGCAAGGTTTTGCCTGTAATGCCTCTCTTAGGAGGGCTGGACCCTGGGATCCAGAGCTCTGGTCATACCCACGACCAAGATGTTGTCTGTGCAGGGTGCTATACAGGTCCAGGGGAGTGGAATCCTTGGGAACCCGGTCCCTGAAGGTTTAATTACAATGCCTGCCGTGATAGGTGAAGTCTGGACTTCTGTGGACCAAACAAAGTCCTGCGGCGGGGATCAGGTAAGTGGGGGCCCCCAGGAACTTGGTTCTATTGGGGGACCCCCAAGCCTAATTTGTCTTTCTGTCTGTTACCTAACGGTATTCCCGCTAAATATCTGTGTTTGCCTGTAACTACTGAAAATGTAAAATTTTAATAGTAGTCAAAAAAAAAAAAGGGACCGCGGTACCTGTGTTAAACCACTAGAGGCCGCTGTAGTCCATTTTTCTTGTCATGTGGATCTTTGGTTTTTTCAAGTCAAAAGATCCAGGCAGTTGGTAAGTTTCTCTGTGGGAATCCACTTCCTCTGCCCTGTTGCTGCGCTCATCCACCGCACAGGCCCTCCGGCAAAAAGGGCCCTGGCTCCTAGTCCCTGTTTGATTTCGAAAAGGGCGCCAATGGCGCGCGGGCGCGTGCACGCGCCTCCTATGAAAAAAAGGGGCGGGGCGGGTGGATGACGCTCGATGCGCGCCGCGGCGCTTCTGCGCATGTGCAGGCGTCCCAGCATGGTTAAAAGACACAGTACAAGTGTCAGCTGGATGCAAACAGAGCTAGCAACAAACAGTGGCACACAGAGGCGGTTGATGCAGGCATCCCCATAGAAAGGCACTTTAGTGGACACCAGCTGGTATATAGCAGCAACTGTGTTAGACTATTACCAGCAAAAATTGGTGTATGACGACGGGAATACCTCAGCTTTGTGCTTAAAGGATATGTCGTCCAGACGCTCCGGAAATAGGTCTTCCAGGAAGCCAAAGGGGTCTCCATCGGGCTCTGAGGATATTGGGCATGCTTGTACTGCACCAATCTCCCCTGAGAATTCAGAGGTCAGTAGCCGTAGAAACCCCGCAGGAATGCCTGGTGCTGCGGCTGTCCCCAGTCCACCTGCTCCTGTATATATAACAGAGGAGGTTTTATCCTCAACTCTGGGAGTATTGGAAGAGAGATTAACAGCATTGATCGCTGCTTCCCTGTCACAGGAAAAGCGCGTCCGATCTCCGTCTCCTCCTTCAGAGTGCCTGTTAGTGGAGGAACAGCCCCACACAGAGATCGACCTACCTGAAGGGGATCAGGATGAGGTTGATTCAGTTATGGAGGAATCAACAGTGGAAGAACCTTTCTCAGCATCTCAGGCTGAAAGATTATGGGTTCAGTCTCTGACTAACATGGTCCGATCAGCATTTAAAATGCCTCTGGCGGAACCACCATCCACTACGGTTTCCTCGCTGGGGTCGCTAAAAGCTCCCCAGGCTGTCTGTTCCTTCCCAATCCACCCTTTATTAGAAGGGCTTATTTACCAGGATTGGGAGCATCCTGATAAAATATTTGCTCCCCCCAAGAGATTTCCGGTGATCTATCCCATGGAGGATAAGTTCATAAAAAAATGGAGGGTCCCTACAGTGGACGCAGCCATCTCTTCTGTTAACAAATCACTGACATGTCCAGTAGATAATGTTCCAATGTTCAAAGACCCAATAGATAAAAAATTGGAGTCTTTACTAAAATCTGCTTTCTCTACAGCAAGCATGGTGACACAACCTGCGGTAGCAGCGATTGGAGTCTGCCAAGCAGTGAAAGATCAGTTGAAACAAGTCTTAAGGGACTAACCAGATCAGCAGGCTCTTGCCCTAGCTGACCTGCCTAGAGCCTTGTGTTTTGCGGTGGACGCCATAAAGGATACAATCCAACAGGCCTCCCGCTTTACGCTGTCTATAGTACATATGCGTAGGCTTCTGTGGCTCAAAAACTGGTCTGCTGAAGCTCCCTGTAAAAAACTGCTGGTTAGCTTCCCATTTCATGGAGAACGCTTATTTGGAGAAGATCTGGACAAATATATCCAGAAAATTTCTGCCGGTAAAAGTTCACTCTTACCGGTTAAGATCAAGGGTAGAAGTCCTTCTTTTAAGAGGCCTACTTCTCCAGTCCCGGGCACATCGGCTGTGAAGCAGTTCCGACGGCCTCCGCGGTCAAATTCAGGGGGCAGAAATCAGGGACAATCACAGGGTAACAAGAAGCCCTGGATCAAGAGAGGTACAAAACCTCCCCCCAAGGCATGAAGCGTTGCCCCCACTCAATCGGGTGGGGGGAAGACTTCAGTTGTTCACAGAGACCTGGCGGGACACCATCAGAGACAGATGGGTGCTCTCCGCAGTAAGTCTGGGATACAAGCTGGAGTTAAAAGGCACTCCTCCTGCCCAATTTATGAGGTCAAACGTGCCAAGAGATCCCCAGAAGAGAGGATCCCTCCTTCTGGCACTAGAACAACTATTGCTCCAAGGTGTAATCATGAAGGTTCCCCTGGAAGAAAGCGGATTCGGGTTTTACTCGAACCTTTTCACAGTCCCCAAACCAAATGGGGACGTGAGGCCCATATTAAATCTAAAAGGGCTAAACAAGTTCCTAAATATCAGGACTTTTCGGATGGAGTCGATCCGATCGGTGGCCACCGCCCTACAAGGGCAGGAATGGTTAGCCTCGATCGACATAAAGGATGCTTATCTGCATATTCCCATCTTTCCGGCCCACCAGAAATTTCTATGCTTTGCAGTAGAAGGGCGCCATTTTCAGTTCAGAGCCTTACCTTTCGGTCTGGCCACAGCACCACGAGTGTTCACAAAAATTCTGGCCCCATTATTGGCCAATCTAAGAACACAGGGTGTAACGATAATGGCATATCTAGACGACCTGCTACTAATAGACCACTCAGTGGAAAAGCTGGAAGTAGCTATTCACAAGACAATCAAGTATCTGGAATATCACGGTTAGATTATCAACCGGGACAAGTCAGCTCTACGACCAGTCAAAAGTCTGGAATACTTAGGGCTAAGGCTGGATTCAAATCAGAGAAAGATTTTCTTACCTCCAGAGAAGGTGTCGTCTTTAAAAGATTTGACCCACTTAGTGGGTACAAAAAGAAAACCATCCATACGCCTCTGCATGAGGCTGCTGGGAAAAATGGTGGCTTCATTCGAAGCGGTACCCTACGGTCAATTCCATTCAAGGAATTTGCAAAGGGCCATACTGTCAGCCTGGAACAAAAAAGTTCAGGCTTTAGACTTACCAATGTCCCTGTCCCCTTCCGTTCGCAAGAGCCTCCATTGGTGGTTGGTGCCCCAGAATCTGGAAAAAGGGAAACCCTTCAGTCCGGTTTCTTGGAAGGTAGTCACTACAGATGCCAGCCTCATAGGCTGGGGGGCAGTACTGGAGCAATGGTCTCTCCAGGGCAAGTGGTCAGAAGCAGAAAAGGCCCTGCCCATCAATCTCTTAGAGATACGAGCAGCCCGGTATGCCCTAGTAGCATGGACATCCAAACTCCAAGGGTCCCCTGTCAGAATTCAATCAGACAATGCCACAGCAGTGGCATATATCAATCACCAGGGTGGCACCAGGAGTCGTGCAGCCCAGAGGGAAGCAAATTGCATCCTGGAGTGGGCAGAAAAATATGTCCCAGCCATATCCGCGGTTTTCATCCCAGGAGTGGAAAATTGGAGAGCGGACTTTTTAAGTCGCCAACAATTATGCCCGGGGGAATGGTCTCTTCACCCCGAGGTTTTCCAGGCAATATGCCAGCGGTGGGGAACACCGGATGTAGATCTGCTAACATCCAGATTCAACGCAAAGGTGGACAGATTTGTGTCTCGCACAAGGGATCCTCTAGCTTGCGGCTCGGATGCCCTAGTGTTCCCTTGGGATCAGTTCAAGCTGATATATGCATTCCCACCGCCACAATTGTTACCGCGATTACTCCGCAGAAGCAGGGTAGAAAAGAAACCAGTGATTCTGGTGGCTCCAGCGTGGCCCCGAAGGGCATGGTACGCGGAGATTGTAAAAATGTCAGTGAGGAGTCCTTGGACCCTCCCACATCGTCCGGACCTGCTGTCGCAGGGACCGATATACCACCCTTCCTTACCAGCCCTAGGTTTGACGGCCTGGCTATTGAAGCCCACATTCTGAAAAAGAGAGGGCTCTCTAATTCTGTGGTATCTACCATGATCAATGCCAGGAAGCCGGTATCCAGGCAGATCTATTATAGGATCTGGAAAGCGTACATTAAGTGGTGTGAGGCCAAGAAATGGCATCCACGTAAGTACGTGATAGGGAGGATTTTGGACTTCCTACAGTGGGCTGTAGATAGGAAGCTGGCCTTGAGTACTATCAAGGGTCAGATTTCGGCCTTGTCAATATTTTTTCAAAGGCCCTTGGCTTCGCATTCACTAGTCAAAGCTTCATACAAGGAGTGATGCGTATTAGCCCTCCGGTTAGTATTCCCATATGTCCTTGGGACTTAAACCTGGTTCTGTCAGTTCTACAGAAACAACCGTTTGAACCATTGCAACACATTTCCTTGGTTCTTCTCACCAGGAAATTGATTTTCTTAATAGCCGTTTGTTCGGCTAAAAGAGTATCGGAATTAGCCGCCTTGTCCTGTAAGGAGCCATATCTGGTTGTCCATAAGGACAGAGTAGTATTACGTCCTCATCCAGCCTTTCTTCCTAAGGTGGTATCGAGGTTTCATTTGAACCAAGATGTGGTTCTTCCTTCTTTTTTCCCCAAACCTAGCTCGGTAGAGGAAAAGTTATTACATTCCTTGGATGTAGTAAGAGCAGTTAAAGCTTATCTAAAAGCCACTGCTCAGATTCGCAGAACGGATACTTTGTTTATTCTGCCGGAAGGCCCTAAAAAGGGTCAGGCAGCATCAAAATCCACTTTAGCCAAGTGGATTCGACAGGTCATAATACAAGCCTATGGCTTGAGAAAGAGACCGCCTCCGTTCAAAGTTAGGGCGCACTCCACAAGAGCAGTTGGAACTTCATGGGCAGTGCATCACCAGGCCTCCCTGGCTCAAGTATGTAAGGCCGCAACATGGTCTTCGGTACACACGTTTACTAGATTCTACCAGGTAGACGTTAGAAGTCAGGAGGATGTCGCCTTTGGGCGCAGTGTGTTGCAGGCCGCAAAAGATCCTCATGCCTGATGGCGCCCAGCTTATGTATCCCTCCCCTCATTTGGCATTGCTTTGGGACGTCCCATTAGTAATGACTAAGTCGCTCTGTGTCCCGTGATGTACGAAAAAGAAAAAGGGATTTTTATAACAGCTTACCTGTAAAATCCTTTTCTTGGAGTACATCACGGGACACAGAGCTCCCACCCCTCTTTTTGGGACACTTATTGCTTGGCTACAAAACTGAGGTGCTCCCGGATGGGAGGGGCTTATATAGGGGAGGGTACTTCCGGTTTGGAATTTCCAGTGCCAACACCTGAAGGTAATCTATATAACCCATTAGTAATGACTAAGTCGCTCTGTGTCCCGTGATGTACTCCAAGAAAAGGATTTTACAGGTAAGCTGTTATAAAAATCCCTTTATTTTGCACCGCCGTTTGGGAATTTTCGGGGACCTGACACTCTTCTCACATGCCAAAAGATTGCTATGTATATTATACGTTTATGTTAAGAAAACACTTTTATTATACTGGAAAGGGCCGGTCCTACCTACGTTGGACCATTGGTTAGCTGGTTAACGATTCCCTACCTTTGTATAAACTCACCTTTGAAGAAACCAAAAGTGTTTTATAAAGTCTGAGGTAGATGGATTTCTAACCCCCTTATTTTAGCCTCTATATGTTGATTTATTATGGTTATGATTATTGTAAACCTTGTTATGGAGTAAGGGAGTAAGTGACATTTGCGTCTTATGTGACTTTCTTGTGATTTCTATGTTAATAATCATACTGGACATGTGAGACGGTATGCTTTATTGTCAATTTTTTTTATTTTTTGTACATTCGATTTCTTTGTACAATTGTGTGGTGTTTTATTTTTTATCTTCTTTTGAAAATATGCAATAAATATATCTTTTGAAAAAAGCACTGAATCTTATGAAGAAGGAAGGAGAGTCGCATGCTCTTGGAAGTAGTGGATATTTCTCTTCACTGTGGTGGAGTAATGGAGGCAGTGAACAGTAGGTAAGTACCGTATATACTCGAGTATAAGCCGAGTTTTCCAGCACTTTTTTTGTGCTGAAAACGCCCCCCTCGGCTTATACTCGAGTCACCTTTTTGTGCCTGATCTCCCGAACTTTGGGGACCCAGTAGCGGTCGGCCGTAGGTTCCCTGGACCCCAAACTTGGCACACATGTAACCCCACTCTTTCTCTACAAGTGTGAAAAGTTTATTGTGCGGGGGACCTATGGCCGGAGAGCATCGATTTTTCAAAGCCAGGCACCCCTTCCATAAACTCTCATGTTAAACGGTCATTTCTCTGGTGACTTTGAGGACCCGGTACCAGCCGGTCGTATGTCCTCTGGACCCGAAACTTGGCACACATGTAGCCCCATTTCTCCTCTACAAGTGTGCAAAGTTTGTTGTCTTTGTTGTCTGGGGGACCTACGACCTGGGAGCACCGATTTTTCAAAGCCAGGCACCCCTTCCATAGACTCCCATGTTAAACGTCAGTCTAATCATGGACACAGTGAGGCATGGACACAGTGAGGCAAAGTGAGGCACACCCTAGGCTTATACTCGAGTCAATAAGTTTTCCCAGTTTTTTGTGGTAAAATTAGGTGCCTCGGCTTATATTCGGGTCGGCTTATACTCGAGTATATACGGTATAAGCAGTAGTTGGGTTGAGGAACTATTAAGTAAATCTGTTACTTTGCTGTGAATAGTTAACACACAGGTTGATTTATTAAAACCGCAGGGGGAATAAAACTGGTGTAACTGTGATTGGTAGCCAATCAACTTCTAGTTTCATCTTGTTCAATTAAGCTTTGGCAATAAGTCCAAAATCGCATGACAAGTCGCACCCCATTTTCGGCAAAGCATATATTTCTGTTAAACGAGGTCGCAAACCGCAATGAAATCGGTGGTGCAAATCGCTCTGGTATGTGGCTTTGAAAGCACGCTGAAGTAGCATGATAGCAAAACCGCACTGATGTGAACCAGGGCTAAAACCTGGAAGCGGATTGGTTTCTATGCAGAGCCACACAAGATTTTGCACTCTCCAGTTTTGGTAAATCAACCCCAATGGGTCACCAAGTTATGCTTATAGCATATGTTACTTTATATGTTGAGACTGCTTTGTATTCTGCATGTGATAGATGTAATCTATTTCGATTATGGGTGACCATTTTATTTCTTGACAGGGGCCCTAAAGGGATGCTGCGATTTAGGGAGCAATGTGGGCTGTCAGTAAGTGCTTGCTATCACATATCTAAGATTGGTATATTTTTTCCTTAATTTGTTGTGTATAAGTATGTAAAAGTATCTGTTATGCAAAATTAGAAATGTTTGCATACCACTGTTACAACATACCAGAACTATTGCTGAATGATTGTGTCTGAATGCGAAAGTCTGATTATATGTTTGGGTATAGTTGCCATTCAAGGTCCTCTAAAGTGAAGTCAAGATGGAGCCAGTGACCAGAAGTTGCATCTGGCTCTGCTCAGTCCTACCTGAACAGAACCTGAAGCGTCCCCTCCCCACCCAAACACCTTTGATGGATCTATGAACCCTACAAGCAGAATGTACACTTGTGCGCAGCCATTTATCAGAGTACAATGTGAAGCATCTCAATAGGATTATATTCTTATTTTTACACGCTATACAGTGTCAGCACACAACTGTCAGTACTGACCGTCCGGAGAAAACTGGTCCCTTTCAAAGACAGTGATACAGACAACATCCTGCTCCAGATCCTTGATGAAGAACTGGCAGTTGGAATTCCACTTGGGGTTCAAAGTGTCCTGGATGGTCTTGGTGATGTGGCACTGGGAGCCCATCGTAATCTCACAGTATGGATTACTCTTACCTGGAAAGAATAATACATACCAGTATAAATAGAAGATACAAATTATAGTCTTGTATACAGGGACATTTTTTATTTTCTAACAGTGTTTGCCCGCCCAATGCTGACATGTCAGATTTTGGTAGTGGCCAAAAAAAAAATGTCAAGGCAAAATAAAATAAAAGATTTAAAAAGGAAAGAAAAGTACATCTATGTAGTACATGTACATTTATCATTATAATTATTCTTATACAGGATTCATATAGCGCCAACAGTTTACGCAGCACTTTTTATGCATGTTCTATCCATTTTAAGGCCCTGCAAGTACTGGAAAATACCAGTTGATCTGCCAGAAATGCACTTGGCTCCCAATTCCTGTTGTGTAATAACACACATAATTTTTTGGTGTCAGCCCTTCCCAGTTGTCTTTTGCTAATTTACTCAAATCATTTCTCTATTGTACATTGGAAGAAGAGGAATTGTCTTGGGCCACACATAAAAATACACTAACAATAAGGATAGCCAATGAGCAGAAAAAGTCGGGAAGATCACAAGTTAAAGGGGTTGTAAAGGTTTGTTTTTTATTTTCTAAATAGGTTCATTTAAGCTTTTCCTTATATTTCCCTTCTAAATGTTTTTATTCTTTGTTTTCTTTGTCTGAATTTCTCACTTCCTGTTCCTCCTCAGTAAGCTGTTCAGTACGCTGTTCTGGCTGACTCCACACCAATCGGATGATGAGAAGTTTAGTGAGGAGAAACAGGAAGTGAGAAATTCAGACAAAGAAAAAAAAAAATTTAGAAGATAAATAGAAGGAAAAGGTAAGTGAACCAACAATGCACTAGCTTAAAGGAACCTATTTGGAAAATAAAAAACGAACCTTTACAACCCCTTTAACAATCACTGAGATATAGATAATGCACCTATTCTGAGCACATTTTTTAAAATTATTATTGTAATATTTTTTATTATAAAAGTAAAAGAGGGCATGGCTGTATCTAGGGGGGTGCTGGGGTGGATTGCGCCCTACAGATTTAAGTTGCCCCCCCCCCCCACAACCTCTGTGTTGTGTGGGGAGGAAGTGAGCGGGGGCCCTGGGGGAAGTGTAGCCCACCCCAGCACCCCCCTAGATACTGCCATGCAGCATTTACTTGACTGGCGCTATCGGGAGTCCCTGTATTTACTGCTGCCGTTGCTATAAAAAAAAAACGCATCCCTAGTATCCCGCCATACGCGCCTGGACCTAGTTTGCCCCTGGCGGCTGCTGTGGCTTCTAAGCTTGCGTTGCATCCCTCCAGACATGCCTGGGCCGCATGCTGAACTCTCTTGGACCACATGTGACCCGTGGGCTGCTGGTTGGGCACCCCTGATATAAAGACTAGTTGTTCTGTAGTCACAAGATAACAACTAGGAGGGCTAATTATACTCTTCAATGAGATAGAACAGCGCCAAGATCTTCTATAAATGGTATTACACTGCTGCTGCTGCTGCACTATTGGGATTAAAGCGGAGTTCCACCAAAAAATGGAACTTCAGCTTTTTGGAATTCTCCCCCTCTCCGGTGTCACATTTGGCACCTTTCAGGGGGGAGGGGGGAGGGGGGAGCAGATACCTGTCTAATACAGGTATTTGCTCCCACTTCCAGGCATAGATTGCCGCAGGCTCCGCGGCGATCTACGCCATGTCAGGCCCCTCCTCTGTCCCCTGCACTGTCTTCTGGGAGACACACAGGTCCCAGAAGACAGCATTGACCAGTGAGGACGCGACTCGCACACGTGCAGTAGGGAACCGGGCTGTGAAGCCGCAAGGCTTTACTTCCTGATTCCTTAAAGTGGAGCTCCACCCTAATTTTTAACTTCTGCTACTCGGATTCCTCCCCCCCTCCGGTGTCACAATTGACACCTTTCTAAGACAGGTATTTTCACCCACATCCGGGAGTCCTCTCTCCGGGAATCTGCGGGAGTGACGTCACTTCCCCCAGACTTCCCGTAGTGTTCTGGGAGACACTGGGCTCCCAGAACACAGGAGGACGAATCAGAACGGCGCAGCGCGACTCGCGCATGCACCGTAGGGAACCGGGCATGAAGCCGCAGGGCTTCACTTCCTGGTTCCCTCAGCGAGGATGGCGGAGGGAGCAGCAGAGCGACGAGCGGTCGCTCGTCCTCTGCTGCGGACGTCGCTGGACTCCAGGACAGGTAAGTGTCCAAATATTAAAAGCCAGCAGCTGCTGTAGCTGCTGGCTTTTAATTTTTTTTTCCGGCGGAGCTCCGCTTTAACTGAAGATGGCGGCACCTCCACCCGAGAGCCGAGGGACAGATCGGCTTCGGGTGAGGACATCAGGGGCACCCTGGACAGGTAAGTGTCCTTATTTAAAAAGTCAGCAGCTGCAGTATTTGTAGCTGCTGACTTAAAAAAAAAAAAAAAATTCGGCAAAACTCTACTTTAACCCAACCTAAATCATATGTCTGCAAGATGACAGCGCTGTGAACAATCAATATTTCTATGTTACATAGTTAGTCAAGTTGAAAAAAGACACAAGTCCATCTAGTTCAACCATAAAAAAATAAAAATAAAGTGTATAAATGTAAAGTTTAATTAGTGCATGAAACTAATAAACCTGGTGAATGTATCACATCTCTCCAAAGAAAGAGCTAACGTGCTATTCCTATAATTTACTAATAAATTACTATTTACAAACTAATATTCTTAATTCAAGTTAATACAGTGTATAAAATTCAAAAATAAATAAACTTATATAAAATCCATCACATTTCATATATAAAAAAAGTGCCAACGTGCCATTAGACAAATTTCACTTATGAAATTCAGTGCTATGAACCTTATAAAGTGCTAACATACTATAGTGCAAAAGGTTTTTTCATCACTCAGAAAGTGAATAATCCTATTATAAATAATCCTACATAGGAATAAAAATAAAAGGAAAAAATACTCGTATATCGCTAAGTGAAAAAAAACGTTAAAAGTCCCAAAGGATTTTTTTATCAGTTTCTGTGTGCAGTTCAAATAAACTACAATATCTATATCTAATCTAATTTCATTAATTGTCCAATTGGATATCCCAGTGACCTTTGGTGTCATACTTTGTGGAATTTTATTTCATTCCTGAACTTTAATAAAGTGTTTTATGATCACTTGCATGGATTGGACAATCTGTTAAAAAGACCTCCTAATGCATTCCATTAGGAGCCTTATGGCCCAGTGAGATCATTACTTGTACTGAGGGTTTGTTTGTTATTTCCTGGATCTAAAAACAGTTAATGTGTTTCTAAAGTCTAAATGTTTTTTTTACCATTTCCTGCATTAGGTAAAAAAACATCCCACTAACTATTCACGCCCCCATCCCTAAACACTTACACCTCCACTAATCCAGTGCTGTGCCATCTGCAGCACCCCAACTCCCATTCCTTAGTCTCACAGAGGACCCTGAGAGCAGTGGGAGCCATAGGCCCCTGCTGTTAGTCAAATTCTGTTAGGAGGAGGGAGGGGGGCATGGCCTGCGTCTGTGGACACACACAGCTCAGCTTAGGAGCACACCCTCACATGTGCCCCCTCAACATAAGGTTTGCTAAGGGGGGCACCCGCAGGAAACGAGGAGGGGAGAGCACCGGCGGGGATCTCTGGTAGAGAAGGTACGGGACCACTCTGTGCAATACCATTGCCCCAATTACACAGAGCAGGCAACTATAACATATTTTTAAATTTAATAAAATGATGTCTTTACAGTCACTTGAAGTGCTCTAAATCCTCTGATCAAAGCCAAAATGAATCAAGCCATTCCCTCACGAACCTTCACAGCGACACATACTCACCATGTGACCTGCATGGCTTTAATTCAATACCTTCTACAATGTTCACCATCAGCCGTCCAATCCCTGTGGCTCTCTGAGAACGCACTATAAAGAAAAAGAACAAACAGCATGATATGCAGCTTCCAATGTCTTTAAAGTGAACATATCACTGTTCTGCATAACCTAATGATACCTGTAACTGCAGACACAGGAAGGTGCAGGTAAATACTGTGATACCTGTAACTGCAGACACAGGAAGGTGCAGGTAAATACTGTATCTTTGGCTTTCAAAATTAGGTCTCCAGTACTAACCAAAGCCAGCAGAGGTTGTGGTATTTTGACGTCAAGATTTTTTTTAACATCAATATCATCCAGCATTGCTAATAAAAAATAAAATAAACACATCAAGCCAATATCTAGAATCTGACAGCTAAGGTACCCCAGAGTTTGTTTAACCCAGTTAATTGGGCCAGTTATACATTAGCAACACATCCTGTGCTGCCAGCTGTCACATCACACACTTGGTTAATACATATTTCCATTGCTGTAGGTCTCCTTTAAAGCTCCAGGTAGATTTAGACACAAATGAGAGCAGCTCTGTAATTATTCATAAACAATTTAATGTGTTTTATAATTAAAAGCAAGCAGAGTAAGTATCGGAATTTGACTTAGTATTTGCATTCTGCAGTTTACTGTACCCTCTGTACAGCAGAGCTTAGAGAGGGGATGGAAAAGCAGCACAGGGATCTTATAAGGTGTGCTGCAGTGCATGGAACATGCTAATAGGAAGAGAGAGCAGAGTGACAGACAGATGAGGGCATTAGTTTGCTGTTATAACTACTGTCCAATCACAGAGCAGGGGTGGGGAGAAGACCTTTAAGTGAATGATCAGGTCTTCTTCACCGCCAGGCCAGACTGAGCTATGTGAAATGGCTGTAGAATTCTCAGGACTTTATATCCATAGAAACAAAACCCAAAAATTGGTTTGAGTAAAGTCCTTCAGTGCAGTGACATCCTTTATATCTACACACACACTGTATTTTTTATTTAGATGGCTATATATTTATACATCATATGGTGATGAATGTATTATGGATTGATGCTTGAAATTTCTTCCACAAGCGTCACTTCTTTTCCTCTTGGTAGGTATACACATTTGGCCTATGGTCTGCTACCTGTTAGTCTCCTTACTTAGAAAGTTACTTACACTGATTATTGTTACATCATTAGGACAGTTTTTTCTGCCGCCTGCTGCAAATCTGACCTCTTCTTTTTGCTCCGGTGCCCGGCCCAAAGGATCCCTTACGCTACCTAAACACTCATGTACAAAGTGCCCTACCTTTACATGGGATACAATTTGTAAATGATTATCTTCTGCAGTATTTTTTGTATTGAATATATATATATATATATATATATATATATATATATATATATATGGTTTCAGTTTTTAGATATGCAGTGATTGCTGCTGAATTGTCATGCGTCCTGAAAAAGCTAAACAGGAGAAATGCGTTGACCCATGAGGACTCACGATTTCAAAATACAGCTATAAATTTAATGAACCAACTCAAGTATATTTACAGTAATTTAATATTGGTGATAGTGAGCCAGCAGTTGTATTCACTACGAAATCATCTGTGTATTGTTTTTAATTGCTACTCCAGCTTGTGATATAAGCTGTTTTAAATATGGTTGTAGATAAAAAACAAAAGATTATGAATTATTTGTAAACCCTTTCATTGCCAGTAAAGTCCATCATTTTGTGGTTGTGTTTTTTATGGATATACATTTATCATGGATGTGGCAATTGAGCGGTAGACTTGACACAATTCTCAGGACTGGATATTCAAAAATATAAATCACTTGGCAACTAAAACAGCTTTTGTATATGTATTTTATCTGTGCCATTTAGTTGTTTGACTACAATTAAAGCGGAGTTCCGCCAAAAAAAAAAAAAATTATTTAAAGTCAGCAGCTACAAATACTGCAGCTGCTGACTTTTAATATTGGAACACTTACCTGTCCAGGGCGGATGTCGGCACCCAAAGCCAATCTGTCCCTCGGCTCTAGGTGGAGGTGCCTCCATCTTCAGTGAGGGAATCAGGAAGTGAAGCCTTGCAGCTTCACTTCCTGGTTCCCTACTGCGCATACACAAGTCACGCTGCGCTATCTCACTGGTCCCTGCTGTCTTCTGGGACCTGTGTGCAGTATCTGCGGCGATCTATGCCCAGAAGTGGGAGAAAATACCTGTATTAGACAGGTATCTGCTCCCCCCTTCCCCCCTGAAAGCCAAATGTGACACCGAAGGATTCCGAAAAGCAAAAGTTACATTTTTGGGTGGAACTCCGCTTTAAGTTGAAGGCGCTCCTGGTAGACATGTTTAATATAGCTGCTGAACACACCATCAGCACTTTCTGCACAGTTTTATAAAATAAGCTACTTGGAGGGGTCAAGGTGAATCTATATGCAGCTGTAAAACTCAACCCCAGATTTATAGCCTACATCACTTATGAATTTCTTCAAAACCTGGTTTGCAGTTTATTTTATATCTAAACTGGAATATCTCTCTGAAATCGGTGTGTATGATTATTGCCACACACCAACTAAAAATTTATGTTAGGCCTCTTTCACACGGGACGGATCCGTGCAGATCCGCCCCGTGAAGCTCCGCTTGCTCAGCGGGGATCGCTCCGTTGATCCCCGCTGAGCCGACGGATGACTGGGCGGTCCCCGCACACTGTGCAGGGACCGCCCTGTCAGAGCGCCGCTCTCCCCTATGGGGGGATCAGATGACGACGGACCGTAGAGTCCGTTGTCATCCGATCCGCTCCGCCGACGGAAGGAAAAATAGGGTTTTCCTCCGTCACACTTTGGCGGAGCGGAGCGGGTCGGATGTCAGCGGACATGTCTCCGCTGACATCCGTGCCTCCATAGGGGTACATGGAGGATCCGTTTCAGGTCCGCCTAAAAAACTGACAGGCGGACCTGAACGGACCTCCGTGTGAAAGGGGCCTTAAAGTGATACTAAGGACTTTTTTTTTTTTTTTTTTTGTTTAAAAATAAACAAACATGTAATGCTCACCTGCTCTGTTTTTGGACAGAGCAGCCCAGATCCTCTTCTCAGGTCTCTCCCTCTTGCAGCTTGCTATGGGGGCACCTGAGCCGAGCCGCTGCTCTGTGTGTCCATTCAGACAAGGAGCCGAGGCTCAGCTCCGCCCCCTCACTCCTCATTGGCTCACTGAATTTAATTGACAGCAGCGGACACCAATGGAGCTCCGCTGCTGTCTCAGCCAATGAGGAGGGAGAGTCCTGGACAGCTGAGACTCTTGTGCAACATCACTGGATCGAGTTGGGGCTCAGGTAAGTTTTAGGGGGCTGCTACACACAGAAGGTTTTTTATCTTAATGCATAGAATGCATTAAGATAAAAAAACCTTCTGACTTTAGAACCACTTTAAACAGCAAATTTAAATCATTCATAGGTAGATCCGCACAATTAAAAAAAATGTTTAAGCCAGAATATTTATATCCTTGCATAAGATGAACCCCAAAGATTGATTAATATTATCTTGTAGTGAGAATACCAGCAATAAAAGAGGACAGACGGGAGAGACAGTTACTTTGGAAGGGCGATGTTCACTAGCTGACCGAAGAGCAGAGACAAAGTGGGACAATGGTATAGCACATTCTAAACAGCATTGCTACCCTCCTTATATTTTGCAGTCACCTAGCACAGCTGTAAAAGTCAAGAGAACATGTGCATTGCTTCAAAGAGTTTTTTTATCGAGTACCCGTACAGTTCCTATATTCATATGTATTTTAACCCTGTATTTAGCTGTAGGCCAGGGTTGTGCTTTCGTCAGATGAGTGTAACGATTGAGCTTGTTACCTAGATATGCCTTCTCCCTCTTCTTTTTCTCGGTCTCAATGTACAACTCTGATGCCGCTTTGATCTTCTGCACCCACGCTGTCCTGCAAAGAAAATACACAAAATTCATTCTTACTGAGACACTAGCCGTCTATACAGGCATACAAGGCATCGGACATTTATTACATAATTCATATTTACTAAATCGATATATCAGATAGAAATAGGCAAGGAAACTAAAATCATTGTCTAGTTTGTTTATCTTCAACTTTTTAACCACTTCCCGCCCGGCCTATAGCAAAATGACGGCCAGGCGGTGGTTCAGTTATCCTGGCGTCTTTCAGGACAACAAGCTGGCGCGCGGCGATAGGGTGGCACACCGCAACGCCAATCTCATTAAAGAGCCTCGGACGGAGGCTCTTCACCACGTGATCAGCTGTGTCCAATCACAGCGGATCACAGTGTAAACAGGAAGAGCCGTGTATCGGCTTTTCCTCTATCGCGTCTGACAGACACGACTAGAGAAGAGTCGATCAGCTGCTCTCCTGAAAGGGGGGGTCTGCGACGATTATACGCGCTACCCCCCAGAGGATGCCCACATAGGACCACCAGGGATGCCACCAGGGATCCAGAGATGCCCACCACTGATGACCACCAGGGATGCCAATCTGTGCCAACAAATGATGAAAATCTGTGCCCATCAGTAATGCCTGCCAGTGCCTCCTTATCAGTTATCAGTGATGCCCATCAGTGCCATCAATCCGTGCCCATCAGTGCCACATATCAGTGCCCATCAATGCTGCATATTAGTGGCCATCTGTGCCTGTCAGTGCAGCCTCATTAGTGCTCATCAGTGAAGGAGAAAACTTATTTACAAAATGTTGTTATAACAGAAACAAAGAAAAGCTTTATTTTTTTTATTTTTTTATTTTTTAAATACATTTTCAAACTTTATTATTTGTTTAGCAAAAAATAAAAACCCCAGGAGGTGATCAAATACCACCAAAAGAAAGCTCCATTTGTGGGAACAAAATTATAAAAAAAATTGTTTGGGTACAGTGGTATTGAAGTGGTTAAACAGGGACAATTCCTTTCATTTACAGGTGGAAAGGAAGAAAATTGCTTGATTTCCCCATCAACACACACAACATAGGGTTAATGGCGGTGTTCTGCCAGTGGGGAGCCTTCTATGGCAGCAGAACACAATGATAAGTGTTGCCAGCTATAACTGGCAGCACTGATAGTTTGGGAAAAACCTGACAGGCTGGATGTACACAAGTCGATTGATAGATCGACTTGTGTACAACCAGGATGCCCATACATGGATCGAAATTTGCCTGGTCCCTGCGGAACCATCTGAATTTTGATCCATGTATGGCTGGCTTAACGAAATCCCTGTCAGGTTTTTATTTTGCTTGTTGGGGAGATTTATGTTCACTATTTGTCCTATAATTAGATTATAGACTTGGGCAAAATGGGAGATTAAAGCCCAAATCCATGCAAAAAAAAAAAGTGTCATATGCAGTGGGACACGGTTTACCTGCTCGTTTTTGGCTAGGAGACTGGAGAATAGAGAGATACTTACCTATTCCTCCGATCCTCCTGTGGCTCCTGCCCCCGCGGTCTAGCGCGGTTGACTGTTCCTGACATCATCATGCCTGCTCTGGATGTGGGGATGTCAGGAACAGTCCACGGCTGGATCAAGGGGGAGTGCTGTTTGCTGGAGGAGCAGAGGATCGAGTGAGCGTTCAGTGCGTGCACAGCTTTCTTTCTCGTACATCACGGGACACAGAGCGACATAGTCATTACTAATGGGTTATATAGATACCGTCAGGTGCTGGCACTGGCAACTTCCAAAACCGGAAGTACCCTCCCCTATATAAGCCCCTCCCATCCGGGAGCACCTCAGTTTTTTGCCAGTGTCTAAGGTGTTGGCCAAGAAGAAACATGTGTTTTTCACTGAGCTTGTGTACAGGTTCTTTTGGGCCTCAGTAAGCTATTCCGGATCCGACCAAAAAAGCTTCATAGCTAAACGGTCGGTACCCATGCCTTGCAGAGAAGAGCAAGGTTTTGCCTGTAATGCTTCTCTTAGGAGAGCTGGACCCTGGGATCCAGAGCTCTGGTCATACCCACGACCAAGATGTTTTCTGTGCAGGGTGCTATACAGGTCCAGGGGAGTGGAATCCTTGGGAACCCGGTCCCTGAAGGTTTGATTACAATGCCTGCCGTGATAGGTGAAGTTTGGGCTTTTGTGGACCAAACAAAGTCCTGCGGCGGGGAACAGGTAAGTGGGGGCCCCCAGGAACTTGGTTCTATTGGGGGACCCCCAAGCCTAATTTGTCTTTCTGTCTGTTACCTAATGGTATTCCCGCAAAATTCTGTGCATGCCTGTAACTACTAAAAAAATGTAATAATTTTTAATGGTGGTCAAGAAAAAAAATAAAAATATTTTTTTTTATATATATTTAATATATTAGACTGCGGTACCTGTGTTTGTCCACTAGAGGCCGCTGTGGAATGTTTTCTTGTCATGTGGACTAGTTTCTTCTCAGCAGAGCAAAGTCCAGGCAGATGGTGAGTTCTCTTATAGGAAACTGCTTCCTCTGCCATGTTGCAGTGCTCGTCCATCCCCCGGCCTGCGGCAAAGAGGGGCCCTGGCTCCTGTCCCTTGTTTCCATTTTTGAAATTAGCGCCGAAGGCGCACGTGGCCGCGCGCGTGCACGCGCCTCTATATATAGAGGTGAGCCGGGAAAGGGGGCGGAGCCTGGGGGATGACGCTCTGTGCGCGCCGCAGCGCTTCTGCGCATGTGCGGGCATCCCAGCAGTTTAAAAAAACCACAATATTGTAGTAAGCTGGCTATGAAGTACAGAGACAGAGCTGGCAACATTTAAAGGCATACAGCAAGCGGTTGATACAGGCATACCCTAGAAAGGCACATTAGTAGACACCAACTGTTTCTTATAGCAGCATTTATGCTAGACTATTATCAGTAA
This sequence comes from Rana muscosa, assembly GCA_029206835.1. Lineage (NCBI taxonomy): Eukaryota > Metazoa > Chordata > Amphibia > Anura > Ranidae > Rana > Rana muscosa. Next base: position 73,351,647 of record CM055117.1, read on the forward strand.
CTGGTGTATTTCGGCTGGAATACCTCAGCTTTGTGGCTTAGGAATATGCCGTCTAAAAACTCCGGGACTAGAAATTCCAGGAGGAATAGGGGGTCTCCATCGGGCTCTGAGGATCTTGGGCATGCTTTGGCTGCACCAGTCTCCCCTGAAGAATCAGAGGTTAGTGACCATAGAGCACCCTCAGGAGTACCTGGTACTGTGGCTGTCCTCAGTTCACCTGCTCCTGTGTATGTAACAGAGGAGGTTTTTTCCTCAGCTCTGGGAGGGCTGGAAGAGAGATTGTCAGCATTGATCGCTGCTTCCCTGTCACAGGAGAAAAGCGCTCGATCTCCGTCTCCCCCCTCAGAGTGCCTGTTAACAGAGCAACAGTCCCATACAGAGGTTGACCTACCTGAGGGGGATCAGGATGAGGTCGATTCGGTTGCAGAGGAATCAACAGTGGAAGAGCCGTTCTCAGCATCACATGCTGAAAGGTTATGGGTTCAGTCCCTGACTAATATGGTCCGATCAGCATTTAAAATGCCACTTGCGGAGCCATCCTCCACTTCTGTCTCCTCGTTGGGGTCGCTAAAAGCTCCCCAGACTGTTTGTTCCTTTCCGATCCATCCTTTACTGGAGGGGCTCATTTACCAGGATTGGGAGCATCCTGACAAAATATTTACTCCCCCCAAGAGATTTCCGGTGGTCTATCCCATGGAGGATAAGTTCATCAGAAAATGGAGGGTCCCTACAGTGGACGCAGCCATCTCTTGTGTGAATAAATCACTGACATGTCCGGTGGAAAATGTCCAAATGTTCAAGGACCCAATAGATAAAAAATTGGAGTCCTTATTAAAATCTGCTTTTTCTACAGCAGGATTGGTGACACAACCAGCAGTGGCAGCTATTGGGGTCTGCCAAGCAGTGAAGGATCAGTTGAAACAGGTCTTAAGGGACTTGCCGGATCAGCAGGCTCTTGCCCTAGCTGATCTACCTAGAGCCTTATGCTTTGCAGTGGACGCTATAAAGGATTCAATCCATCAGGCCTCCCGCCTTACGCTGTCTGTAGTACATATGCGCAGGCTTCTATGGCTCAAGAACTGGTCTGCTGAAGCTCCCTGTAAAAAATTGCTGGTCAGCTTCCCATTTCATGGGGAGCGCTTATTCGGGGAAGACCTGGACAAGTATATCCAGAGAATTTCCAGCGGTAAAAGTACACTTTTGCCGGTTAAAAATAGAGTTAGAGGTCCCGCTTTTAAAAGGCCGGCCTCTCCAGTCCCTAGGACATCGGCTGTGAAACAGTTCCGACGGCCTCCTCGGTCAAATCCCGGAGGTAGAAATCAGGGACAGTTGCAGGGTAACAAAAAGCCCTGGAGCAGGAGAGGTACAAAACCTCCCCCAAAGTCAAATGCATGAAGGGTTGCCCCCACCCAATCGGGTGGGGGGAAGACTTCAGTTGTTCACAGAGACCTGGCGGGACACGATCCGAGACAGATGGGTGCTCTCCGCAGTAAATCTGGGATACAAATTGGAGTTAAAAAACTCCCCTTCTTCCCGCTTTATAAGGTCAAACGTGCCAAGGGATCCCCAGAAGAGAGGATCCCTCCTGTTGGCACTAGAACAATTATTGCTTCAAGCAGTAATTATAGAGGTTCCCCTGGAAGAGTGAGGGTTCGGGTTTTACTCAAACCTCTTTACAGTTCCGAAGCCAAACGGGGACGTGAGGCCCATACTAAATCTAAAAGGGCTAAACAAATTCCTGCATATCAGGACTTTCCGGATGGAGTCGATCCGATCGGTAGCCACTGCCCTACAAGGGGAGGAATGGTTAGCCTCGATCGACATCAAGGATGCTTATTTGCACATTCCCATCTTTCCAGCCCACCAAAAATGTCTACGCTTTGCGGTAGAAGGCCGCCATTTTCAGTTCAGAGCCTTACCCTTCGGTCTGGCCACAGCACCAAGAGTGTTCACAAAAATTTTGGCCCCATTATTGGCCAATCTAAGAACACGAGGTGTAACGATAATGGCATATCTAGACGACTTGTTGCTGATAGACCACTCAGTGGAAAAACTAGAAGTAGTTGTTCACGAGACAATCAAGTATCTGGAATATCACGGTTGGATTATCAACCGAGACAAGTCAGCCCTAAAACCAGTCAAAAGTCTGGAATACTTGGGGCTAAGGCTGGATTCAGACCAGAGAAAAATTTTCTTGCCTCAAGAAAAGGGGTCGTCTTTGAGAGATTTGATCCACTTAGTGGGCTCAAAAAGACAGCCATCCATACGCCTGTGCATGAGGCTGCTGGGAAAAATGGTGGCATCATTCGAAGCAGTACCCTACGGTCAATTCCATTCAAGGAAATTGCAAAGGGCCATACTGTCAGCCTGGAACAAAAAAGTTCAGGCTCTGGACTTACCAATGTCCTTGTCCCCTTCCGTTCGCAAGAGCCTCCGCTGGTGGTTGGTTCCCCAGAATCTGGAAAGAGGGAAATCCTTCAGTCCGATTTCCTGGAAGGTGGTCACTACAGATGCCAGCCTTATAGGCTGGGGAGCAGTACTGGAGCAATGGTCTCTCCAGGGAAAGTGGTCAGAAGCAGAAAAGGCCCTGCCCATCAATCTCTTAGAGATACGAGCAGCCCGGTATGCCCTAGTAGCATGGACATCCAAACTCCAAGGGTCCCCTGTCAGAATTCAATCAGACAATGCCACAGCAGTGGCATATATCAATCGTCAGGGGGGCACCAGGAGTCGTGCAGCCCAAAGGGAAGTAAATTACATCCTGAGATGGGCAGAAAGATATGTCCCAGCCATATCTGCGGTATTCATTCCAGGGGTGGAGAATTGGAAGGCGGACTTTCTAAGTCGCCAACAATTATGCCCAGGGGAATGGTCCCTTCATCCCGAGGTTTTCCGGACAATATGTCAGCGGTGGGGAACACCGGATGTAGATCTGCTAGCATCCAGATTCAACGCAAAGGTGGACAGGTTTGTCTCTTGGACAAGGGATCCCCTAGCTTGCGGCTCGGATGCCCTAGTGTTCCCTTGGGATCAGTTCAAGCTGATATATGCATTCCCACCGCCACAATTGTTACCTCGATTACTCCGCAGAATCAGGGTAGAAAAGAAACCAGTGATTCTGGTGGCTCCAGCGTGGCCCCGAAGAGCATGGTACGCGGAGATTGTAAAAATGTCTGTGGGGAGTCCTTGGACCCTCCCACATCGTCCGGACCTGCTTTCGCAGGGACCGATATACCACCCTTCCTTACCAGCCCTAGGTTTGACGGCCTGGCTATTGAAGCCCACATTCTAAAAAAGAGAGGGCTCTCTAATGCTGTGGTGTCTACCATGATCAATGCCAGGAAACCGGTATCCAGGCAGATCTACTATAGAATCTGGAAGGCGTACATCGCCTGGTGTGAGGCCAGGAAATGGCATCCACGTAAATACGTAATAGGTAGGATTCTGGACTTCCTACAATGGGCTGTAGATAGGAAGCTTGCCTTGAGTACTATCAAGGGTCAGATTTCGGCCTTGTCAATATTTTTTCAAAGGCCCTTGGCTTCGCATTCACTAGTCAAAGCCTTTATACAAGGAGTGATGCGTATTAGTCCTCCGGTTAATATTCCCATATGTCCATGGGATCTAAACTTGGTTTTGTCGGTTCTACAGAAACAACCATTTGAACCACTACAGCATATTTCCTTGGTTCTTCTCACCAGGAAATTGATTTTTCTAGTAGCCATTTGTTCGGCTAAAAGAGTGTCGGAATTAGCAGCTATGTCCTGTAAGGAGCCATATCTGGTTATCCATAAGGACAGAGTAGTGTTACGTCCTCATCCAGCCTTTCTTCCTAAGGTGGTATCGAGGTTTCATTTGAACCAAGATGTGGTTCTTCCTTCTTTTTTCCCCAAACCTACTTCGGTAGAGGAAAAGTTATTGCATTCTTTGGATGTAGTAAGAGCAGTTAAAGCTTATCTAAAAGCCACTGCTCAGATTCGCAGAACGGATACTTTGTTTATTCTGCCGGAAGGCCCCAGAAAGGGTCAGGCAGCGTCAAAATCTACTTTAGCCAAGTGGATTCGACAGGTCATAATACAAGCCTATGGCTTGAGAAGTAGACCGCCTCCGTTCAAAGTTAGGGCGCACTCCACGAGAGCAGTTGGAACTTCATGGGCAGTGCATCACCAGGCCTCCCTGGCTCAAATCTGTAAGGCCGCAACATGGTCTTCGGTACACACGTTTACTAGGTTCTACCAGGTGGACGTTAGAAGTCAGGAGGATGTCGCCTTTGGGCGCAGTGTGTTGCAGGCCGCAAAAGATCCTCATGTCTGATAGCGCTCAGCTTATATATGGTGTATCCCCCCCCTCATTTGGCATTGCTTTAGGACATCCCATTAGTAATGACTATGTCGCTCTGTGTCCCGTGATGTACGAGAAAGAAAATAGGATTTTTATAACAGCTTACCTGTAAAATCCTTTTCTTGGAGTACATCACGGGACACAGAGCTCCCGCCCCTCTTTAGGGACACTTATTGCTTTGCTACAAAACTGAGGTGCTCCCGGATGGGAGGGGCTTATATAGGGGAGGGTACTTCCGGTTTTGGAAGTTGCCAGTGCCAGCACCTGACGGTATCTATATAACCCATTAGTAATGACTATGTCGCTCTGTGTCCCGTGATGTACTCCAAGAAAAGGATTTTACAGGTAAGCTGTTATAAAAATCCTATTTTTTATTTTGCCCAGAGTTGGGCTTTAAGAACAAGATTTTTGTATTCAGCATAGAATCCTTTTCTTGGAGTCTATTGAGAGACACAGGAAGTCTTTAACCTCTGGATTATACTGCTGCCTACAGGAGGATTGAGCAGTGGCAAACAAAAAGAAAACGTAGAAAAGCAGCACCAAGAGTAGGATCATAAACACAGAGGTGGGACTTGTGTCCTTAGATGGACTCCAAGAAAATGATTTACGTTAAGTACAAAGATCCTAGTTTCTTTTTCGTCGACTGAGGGACACAGGAAGACGTTAAATTGATTGTAGAGGTGAATAATAAAAATAAAAATAAAATAAATGTTCTCAGGAAGGATGTACTGGAAATGGAGCTAGTTCAAAGAAGGGCAACAAATCTAATAAAGGGTTATGAGGAAAGGTTGCGAGCACTGAACTTATTCTCTCTGGTTTAACAAGACACGTGGCCACTCATTAAAAATAGAAGAAAAGAGGTTTAACCTTAAACTGCGTAGAGGGTTCTTTACTGTAAGAGCGGCAAGCAGGGCCGGCCCTACCATGGGACTCAATGGGCCCATGGTCCCAGGCGGCATTTACAGAGGGGCGGCAGCCGGCAGTGACAAGGCAGCATGAAGGGATACAGCCGCAGAGTTTCCATAGCGACCCGGCCCCTGCTCCAGGGGGGGGGGGGGGCGGTGCGGGCTCCCTCTCACATTAGATTCAATGTCAATGCGTCTGTGTGGGCGGCAGGCATCACCTCGGATACCAGACTGTGACAGGCAGACCACTGCCCTCCCCTTCACACAGGTGAGATGGGGCTGCTTAATGGAGGAGGCGGGTCATGTACTGCGTGGAATGACAGGCGTGGAATGACAGGCAGTACTGCGGTGAATGTTCTGCCTTCCTGGTTCATAGACCCGCCTTCTCCACACTGCCTCCGAACTCTGTGTCCTCCCTGTTTCTGCTCCTCTGGCTCAGAAACAGTTTGGTCCTACCCCCTCCCCCCTTGTCTCCTCCCCTCACCTCTCCATTCAAATCAAACGCCGCTTGTGTCTTTTCACCTCCCTCTTCGCTTACAACCGCCTCTCCCACACCTGTCCTCAGTCATGGCGGGGCCCGCTGGGGGATTAACATGCTCTCTAGCTGGAGCTAAAGAAGTGTGACTAGGTAAGAGTGGAGTGGGGGCGGGCGGAAGTGGGAATGTTAGAACATTCTGCAGTGCGGGATACAGGGCTGGTTGATCTTCTACACACTGAGGGAGACTGAAACTTCTCCTGACTCCCCCTGTACTGGGAACATCCTATATTTGGGGTTGTGACAGAAGCCAGCATGGGGGAGGGGTGAGTCCTGGACATGCTGGGTCTTATAGTGTACAGGCAGTAGGGGGCCCCCTGTGTTCATTCAGAGACCTAAAACCAAAGCCCCCCCAACAGGGCTAATAAAAAAAATATGGTAAAAAAAAAAAAACACTGACACCATCCACTGCCCCACTGACACCGTCCACTGCCCCACTGACACCGTCCACTGCCCCACTGACACCGTCCACTGCCCCACTGACACCGTCCACTGCCCCACTGACACCGTCCTCTGACACCGTCCACTGACACTGTCCACTGCCACCGTCCACTGCCACCGTCCACTGACACCGTCCACTGACACCGTCCACTGACACCGTCCACTGCCCCACTGACACCATCCACTGACACCGTCCACTGCCCCACTGACACCACCCACTGACACCGTCCACTGCCCCACTGACACCGTCCACTGCCCCACTGACACCGTCCACTGACACCGTCCACTGCCCCACTCTGCATTTTTAATTTTTTTGCGCTATAAACAAGAAAAAAACGAACATTTTGAAAAAAATAAGTATTTTTTACTTTTTGCTATAATAAATATCCCCCAAAAAACTGTCTTCATCAGTTTAGGCCAATATGTATTCTTGGTTAAAAAATAAATAAAAAATAAAACGCAATAAGCGTGTATTGATTGGTTTGCGCAATAGCGTCCACAAAATAGGGAATAGATTTTGGTGGGCGGGATTATTTTTTTTGGGGGGTGGGGGGCAGCATTTCATTCTTGGGCCCAGGCAGCACAATGTCTTGGGCCGGCCCTGGCGGCAAGGATGTGGTCTCAGCGGGGAGCATCGATAGTTTAAAAAATAGGATTTTTATAACAGCTTACCTGTAAAATCCTTTTCTTGGAGTACATCACGGGAGACAGAGCGAAATAGTCATTACTAATGGGTTATATAGATACCTTCAGGTGCTGGCACTGGCAACTTCCAAAACCGGAAGTACCCTCCCCTATATAAGCCCCTCCCATCCGGGAGCACCTCAGTTTTGTAGCAAAGCAATAAGTGTCCCCAAAGAGGGGTGGGAGCTCTGTGTCCCGTGATGTACTCCAAGAAGAGGATTTTACAGGTAAGCTGTTATAAAAATCCTATTTTCTTTCTCGTACATCACGGGACACAGAGCGACATAGTCATTACTAATGGGATGTCCTAAAGCAATGCCCAACGAGGGGGGGGATACACCATACATAAGCTGAGCGCTATCAGACATGAGGATCTTTTGCGGCCTGCAACACACTGCGCCCAAAGGCGACATCCTCCTGACTTCTAACGTCCACCTGGTAGAACCTAGTAAACGTGTGTACTGAAGACCATGTTGCGGCCTTACAGATTTGAGCCAGGGAGGCCTGGTGATGCACTGCCCATGAAGTTCCAACTGCTCTCGTGGAGTGCGCCCTAACTTTGAACGGAGGCGGTCTCCTTCTCAAGCCATAGGCTTGCATTATGACCTGTCGAATCCACTTGGCTAAAGTAGATTTTGACGCTGCCTGACCCCTTCTGGGGCCTTCCGGCAGAATAAACAAAGTATCCGTTCTGCGAATCTGAGCAGTGGCTTTTAGATAAGCTTTAACTGCTCTTACTACATCCAAAGAATGCAATAACTTTTCCTCTACCGAAGTAGGTTTGGGGAAAAAAGAAGGAAGAACCACATCTTGGTTCAAATGAAACCTCGATACCACCTTAGGAAGAAAGGCTGGATGAGGACGTAACACTACTCTGTCCTTATGGATAACCAGATATGGCTCCCTACAGGACATAGCTGCTAATTCCGACACTCTTTTAGCCGAACAAATGGCTACTAGAAAAATCAATTTCCTGGTGAGAAGAACCAGGGAAATATGCTGTAATGGTTCAAATGGTTGTTTCTGTAGAACCGACAGAACCAAGTTTAGATCCCATGGACATATGGGAATATTAACCGGAGGACTAATACGCATCACTCCTTGTATAAAGGCTTTGACTAGTGAATGCGAAGCCAAGGGCCTTTGAAAAAATATTGACAAGGCCGAAATCTGACCCTTGATAGTACTCAAGGCAAGCTTCCTATCTACAGCCCATTGTAGGAAGTCCAGAATCCTACCTATTACGTATTTACGTGGATGCCATTTCTTGGCCTCACACCAGGCGATGTACGCCTTCCAGATTCTATAGTAGATCTGCCTGGATACCGGCTTCCTGGCATTGATCATGGTAGATACCACAGCATTAGAGAGCCCTCTCTTTTTTAGAATGTGGGCTTCAATAGCCAGGCCGTCAAACCTAGGGCTGGTAAGGAAGGGTGGTATATCGGTCCTTGCGAAAGCAGGTCCGGACGATGTGGGAGGGTCCAAGGACTCCCCACAGACATCTTTACAATCTCCGCGTACCATGCTCTTCGGGGCCACGCTGGAGCCACCAGAATCACTGGTTTCTTTTCTACCCTGATTCTGCGGAGTAATCGAGGTAACAATTGTGGCGGTGGGAATGCATATATCAGCTTGAACTGATCCCAAGGGAACACTAGGGCATCGGAGCCGCAAGCTAGGGGATCCCTTGTCCAAGAGACAAACCTGTCCACTTTTGCGTTGAATCTGGATGCTAGCAGATCTACATCCGGTGTTCCCCACCGCTGACATATTGTCCGGAAAACCTCGGGATGAAGGGACCATTCCCCTGGGCATAATTGTTGGCGACTTAGAAAGTCCGCCTTCCAATTCTCCACTCCTGGAATGAATACGGCAGATATGGCTGGGACATATCTTTCTGCCCATCTCAGGATGTAATTTACTTCCCTCTGGGCTGCACGACTCCTGGTGCCCCCCTGATGATTGATATATGCCACTGCTGTGGCATTGTCTGATTGAATTCTGACAGGGGACCCTTGGAGTTTGGATGTCCATGCTACTAGGGCATACCGGGCTGCTCGTATCTCTAAGAGATTGATGGGCAGGGCCTTTTCCGCATCCGACCATCTGCCCTGGAGAGACCATTGCTCCAGTACTGCTCCCAAGCCTATAAGGCTGGCATCTGTAGTGACCACCTTCCAAGAAATCGGACTGAAGGATTTCCCTCTTTCCAGATTCTGGGGAACCAACCACCAGCGGAGGCTCTTGCGAACGGAAGGGGACAAGGACATTGCTAAGTCCAGAGCCTGAACTTTTTTGTTCCAGGTTGACAGTATGGCCCTTTGCAAATTCCTTGAATGGAATTGACCGTAGGGTACTGCTTCGAATGATGCCACCATTTTTCCCAGCAGCCTCATGCACAGGCGTATGGATGGCTGTCTTTTTGAACCCACTAAGTGGATCAAATCTCTCAAAGACGACCCCTTTTCTTGAGGCAAGAAAATTTTTCTCTGGTCTGAATCCAGCCTTAGCCCCAAGTATTCCAGACTTTTGACTGGTTTTAGGGCTGACTTGTCTCGGTTGATAATCCAACCGTGATATTCCAGATACTTGATTGTCTCGTGAACAACCACTTCTAGTTTTTCCACTGAGTGGTCTATCAGCAACAAGTCGTCTAGATATGCCATTATCGTTACACCTCGTGTTCTTAGATTGGCCAATAATGGGGCCAGAATTTTTGTGAACACTCGTGGTGCTGTGGCCAGACCGAAGGGTAAGGCTCTGAACTGAAAATGGCGCCCTTCTACCGCAAAGCGTAGAAATTTTTGGTGGGCTGGAAAGATGGGAATGTGCAAATAAGCATCTTTGATGTCGATCGAGGCTAACCATTCCTCCCCTTGTAGGGCAGTGGCCACCGACCGGATCGACTCCATCCGGAAAGTCCTGATATGTAGGAATTTGTTTAGCCCTTTTAGATTTAATATGGGCCTCACGTCCCCGTTTGGCTTCGGGACTGTAAAGAGGTTTGAGTAAAACCCGAACCCCCATTCTTCCAGGGGAACCTCTATAATTACTGCTTGGAGCAATAATTGTTCTAGTGCCAACAGGAGGGATCCTCTCCTCTGGGGATCCCTTGGCACGTTTGACCTTATAAAGTGGGAAGGAGGGGAGTCTTTTAACTCCAATTTGTATCCCAGATTTACTGCGGAGAGCACCCATCTGTCTCTGATCGTGTCCCGCCAGGTCTCTGCGAACAACTGAAGTCTTCCCCCCACCCGATTGAGTGGGGGCAACCCTTCATGCATTTGACTTTGGGGGAGGTTTTGTACCTCTCCTGCTCCAGGGCTTCTTGTTACCCTGCAATTGTCCCTGATTTTTACCTCCGGGATTTGACCGAGGAGGCCGTCGGAACTGTTTTACAGCCGATGTCCTAGGGACTGGAGAAGCAGGCCTCTTAAAAGAGGGACCTCTAACTCTGTTTTTAACCGGCAAAAGTGTACTTTTACCGCTGGAAATTCTCTGGATATATTTGTCCAGGTCTTCCCCGAATAAGCGTTCACCATGAAATGGGAAGCTGACCAGCAATTTTTTACAGGGAGCTTCAGCAGACCAGTTTTTGAGCCATAAAAGCCTGCGCATATGTACTACAGACAGCGTAAGGCGGGAGGCCTGATGGATTGAATCCTTTATAGCGTCCACCGCAAAGCATAAGGCTCTAGGTAGATCAGCTAGGGCAAGAGCCTGCTGATCTGGCAAGTCCCTTAAGACCTGTTTCAACTGATCCTTCACTGCTTGGCAGACCCCAATAGCTGCCACTGCTGGTTGTGTCACCAATCCTGCTGTAGAAAAAGCAGATTTTAATAAGGACTCTAATTTTTTATCTATTGGGTCCTTGAACATTTGGACATTATCCACTGGACATGTCAGTGATTTATTCACACAAGAGATGGCTGCGTCCACTGTAGGGACCCTCCATTTTTTGATGAACTTATCCTCCATGGGATAGACCACTTGAAATCTCTTGGGAGGAGTAAATATTTTATCAGGATGCTCCCAATCCTGGTAAATAAGCCCTTCCAGTAAAGGATGGATCGGAAAGGAACAAACAGTCTGGGGAGCTTTTAGCGACCCCAACGAGGAGACAGAAGTGGATGATGGCTCCGCAAGGGGCATTTTAAATGCTGATCGGACCATATTAGTCAGGGACTGAACCCATAACCTTTCAGCATGTGATGCTGAGAATGGCTCTTCCACTGTTGATTCCTCTACAACAGAATCGACCTCATCCTGATCCCCTTCAGGCAGGTCGATCCCTGTATGGGACTGTTGCTCTGCTAACAGGCACTGTGAGGGAGGAGACGGAGATCGAGCGCTTTTTTCCTGTGACAGGGAAGCAGCGATCAATGCTGACAATCTCTCTTCCAGCCCTCCCAGAGCTGAGGAAAAAACCTCCTCTGTTACATACACAGGAGCAGGTGAACTGAGGACAGCCACAGTACCAGGTACTCCTGAGGGTGCTCTACGGTCACTAACCTCTGATTCTTCAGGGGAGACTGGTGCAGCCGAAGCATGCCCAAGATCCTCAGAGCCCGATGGAGACCCCCTATGCTTCCTGGAATTTTTAGTCCCGGAGTTTTTTGACGGCATTATTCCGAAGCCCAAAGCTGAGGTATTCCAGCCGAAATACACCACTTACTGACAATAGTCTAGCACAAATGCTGCTATAAAACCAGTTGGTGTCTACTAATGTGCCTTTCTATGGGGATGCCTGCATCAACCGCTTGCTGTATGCCTTTTTTAAATGTTGCCAGCTCTGTCTCTGCACTCTATAGCCAGCTCACAACACATAATTGTGGTTTTTAACATGCTGGGACGCCCGCACATGCGCATAAGCGCTGCGGCGCGCACAGAGCGTCATCCCCCAAGCTCCGCCCCCTTTCCCGGCTCACCTCTATATATAGAGGCGCGTGCACGCGCACGCGCGCGGCCACGTGCGCCTTCGGCGCTAATTTTGAAAAGGAAACCAGGGACAAGAGCCAGGGCCCCTTTTGCCGCAGGCCGGGGGCTGGACGAGCATTGCAACATGGCAGAGGAAGCAGTTTCCCACAAGAGAACTCACCATCTGCCTGGACTTGCTCTGATAAAAAGAAACTAGTCCACATGACAAGAAACGTTCCACAGCGGCCTCTAGTGGATTAACACAGGTACCGCAGTCTAATATATTAAATATATATATATATATATTTTTTTTTTCTTGACCACTATTAAAATTATTACATTTTTTAGTAGTTACAGGCATGCACAGATATTAGCGGGAATACCGTTAGGTAACAGACAGAAAGACAAATTAGGCTTGGGGGTCCCCCAATAGAACCAAGTTCCTGGGGGCCCCCACTTACCTGTTCCCCGCCGCAGGACTTTGTTTGGTCCACAGAAGCCCAAACTTCACCTATCACGGCAGGCATTGTAATTAAACCTTCAGGGACCGGGTTCCCAAGAATTCCACTCCCCTGGACCTGTATAGCACCCTGCACAGAAAACATCTTGGTCATGGGTATGACCAGAGCTCTGGATCCCAGGGTCCAGCTCTCCTAAGAGAAGCATTACAGGCAAAACCTTGCTCTTCTCTGCAAGGCCCGGGTACCGACCGTTTAGCTATGAAGCTTTTTTTGGTCGGATCCGGAATAGCTTACTGAGGCCCAAAAGAACCTGTACGCAAGCTCAGTGAAAAACACATGTTTCTTCTTGTCCAACACCTTAGACACTGGCAAAAAACTGAGGTGCTCCCGGATGGGAGGGGCTTATATAGGGGAGGGTACTTCCGGTTTTGGAAGTTGCCAGTGCCAGCACCTGAAGGTATCTATATAACCCATTAGTAATGACTATGTCGCTCTGTGTCCCGTGATGTACGAGAAAGAAAAACTATTACCTGAACGACCACAACATACAGGGATACACAATGTAATACTGACATAAAATCACACACATAGGTTGGACTTGATGGGCTTGTGTCTTTTTTAAACCTCACCTACTATGTAGCTATGTTTATACTTACCTGCTCTGTGCAATGGAATTGCACAGAGCGGTCGCGAACCTCCTCTTTTTGGGTCCCCCCGCCAGTGCCCCTCCTCTCTGTTCAATGCCCCATGGAAAGCCGCTTCCCATGGGGGCACTTGTGCATGCTTGCTCCCGAGTCCCGCTGCTGCACAAGTTCAATCATAACTAGTTCTTTTTACCCCTTCCCCCCATAACATCCCATCACACTTGGCCCTGCTCCCTCCCTTGCTACAATATAGGTTAATCGTTATTATGGACAGCTTCACGGACTGACAAGAGGATGTTGGAGGGGATGAGGTCAAGCGCACTTATTAGCGCTACCTGAGATTTACAAGGTACATGACCATACATGCAGACACGTACATAGAAGTGTGTGTAAAGATTAGAAACTTGAAAGTGCAGAAGTATCCTTACCTCTCATTGATGCTCTCAGCCCGTAGCGTGTACACCCGATCAATGTGAGAGATGTGGAATATGGGCTCATCCCCCGATGGATCTGTGGGCAGTTTCACCAGCACTTCATTCAGGAATATGGGCTGCAGAGAGAAGGCATACCGATATTAAATCCTGCGTGTTTGGTGGACTTGTCAAATAGCTTAAAGACGCTGGATATTAAAGATACACATACAAATCTTGAACAACCTTTGAGCAAAATACCTAGGAAAGCACTACTAAATAATAGGATTTTTAGAACAGCTTACCTGTAAAATCCTTTTCTTGGAGTACATCACGGGACACAGAGCGACATAGTCATTACTATGTGGGTTATATAGATACCTTCAGGTGCTGGCACTGGCAACTTCCAAAACCGGAAGTACCCTCCCCTATATAAGCCCCTCCCATCCGGGAGCACCTCAGTTTTGTAGCAAAGCAATAAGTGTCCCCAAAGAGGGGTGGGAGCTCTGTGTCCCGTGATGTACTCCAAGAAAAGGATTTTACAGGTAAGCTGTTATAAAAATCCTATTTTCTTTCTCGTACATCCCGGGACACAGAGCGACATAGTCATTACTATGTGGGATGTCCTAAAGCAATGCCCAATGAGGGGGGGGGATACACCATACATAAGCTGAGCGCTATCAGACATGAGGATCTTTTGCGGCCTGCAACACACTGCGCCCAAAGGCGACATCCTCCTGACTTCCAACGTCCACCTGGTAGAACCTAGCAAACGTGTGTACTGAAGACCATGTTGCGGCCTTACAGATTTGAGCCAGGGAGGCCTGGTGATGCACTGCCCATGAAGTTCCAACTGCTCTCGTGGAGTGCGCTCTAACTTTGAACGGAGGCGGTCTCCTTCTCAAGCCATAGGCTTGCATTATGACCTGTCGAATCCACTTGGCTAAAGTAGATTTTGACGCTGCCTGACCCTTTCTGGGGCCTTCCGGCAGAATAAACAAAGTATCCATTCTGCGAATCTGAGCAGTGGCTTTTAGATAAGCTTTAACTGCTCTTACTACATCCAAAGAATGCAATAACTTTTCCCCTACCGAACTAGGTTTGGGAAAAAACAAAGGAAGAACCACATCTTGGTTCAAATGAAACCTCGATACCACCTTAGGAAGAAAGGCTGGATGAGGACGTAACACTATTCTGTCCTTATGGATAACCAGATATGGCTCTTTACAGGACATAGCGGCTAATTCCGACACTCTTTTAGCCGAACAAATGGCTACTAGAAAAATCAATTTCCTGGTGAGAAGAACCAAGTAAATATGCTGTAATGGTTCAAATGGTTGTTTCTGTAGAACCGACAGAACCAGGTTTAGATCCCATGGACATATGGGAATATTAACCGGAGGACTAATACGCATCACTCCTTGTATAAAGGCTTTGACTAGTGAATGCGAAGCCAAGGGCCTTTGAAAAAATATTGACAAGGCCGAAATCTGACCCTTTATAGTACTCAAGGCAAGCTTCCTATCTACAGCCCACTGTAGGAAGTCCAGAATCCTACCTATTACGTACTTACGTGGATGCCATTTCTTTGGCCTCACACCACGCGATGTACGCCTTCCAGATTCTATAGTAGATCTGCCTGGATACCGGCTTCCTGGCATTGATCATGGTAGATACCACAGGATTAGAGAGCCCTCTCTTTTTTAGAATGTGGGCTTCAATAGCCAGGCCGTCAAACCTAGGGCTGGTAAGGAAGGGTGGTATATCGGTCCTTGCGAAAGCAGGTCCGGACAACGTGGGAGAGTCCAAGGACTCCCCACTGACATTTTACAATCTCCGCGTACCACGCTCTTCGGGGCCACGCTGGAGCCACCAGAATCACTGGTTTCTTTTCTACCCTGATTCTGCGGAGTAATCGAGGTAACAATTGTGGCGGTGGGAATGCATATATCAGCTTGAACTGATCCCAAGGGAACACTAGGGCATCCGAGCCGCAAGCTAGGGGATGCCTTGTCCGAGAGACAAACCTGTCCACCTTTGCGTTGAATCTGGATGCTAAAAGATCTACATCCGGTGTTCCCCACCGCTGACATATTGTCCAGAAAACCTCGGGGTGAAGGGACCATTCCCCTGGGCATAATTGCTGGCGACTTAGAAAGTCCGCCTTCCAATTCTCCACTCCTGGAATGAATACCGCAGATATGGCTGGGACATATCTTTCTGCCCATTTCAGGATGTAATTTACTTCCCTCTGGGCTGCACGACTCCTGGTGCCACCCTGATGATTGATATATGCCACTGCTGTGGCATTGTCTGATTGAATTCTGACAGGGGACCCTTGGAGTTTGGATGTCCATGCTACTAGGGCATACCGGGCTGCTCGTATCTCTAAGAGATTGATGGACAGGGCCTTTTCTGCATCCGACCATCTGCCCTGGAGAGACCATTGCTCCAGTACTGCTCCCCAGCCTATAAGGCTGGCATCTGTAGTGACCACCTTCCAAGAAATCGGACTGAAGGATTTCCCTTTTTCCAGATTCTGGAGAACCAACCACCAACGGAGGCTCTTGCGAACGGAAGGGGACAAGGACATTGTAAGTCTAGGGCCTGAACTTTTTTGTTCCAGGCTGACAGTATGGCCCTTTGCAAATTCCTTGAATGGAATTGACCGTAGGGTACTGCTTCCCTCACGTTCCCGTTTGCTTCGGGACTGTAAAGAGGTTTGAGTAAAACCCGAACCCCCATTCTTCCAGGGGAACCTCCATAATTACTCCTTGGAGCAATAGTTGTTCTAGTGCCAACAGGAGGGACTCTCTCTTCCGGGGATCCCTTGGCACGTTTGACCTCAAAAAATGGGAAGGAGGAGAGTCTTTTAACTCCAATCTGTATCCCAAACATACTGCGGAGAGCACCTATGATCGTGTCCCGCCAGGTCTCTGGAGTCTTCCCCCCACCCGACTGAGTGGGGGCAACCCTTCAATGAATTTAACTTTGGGGGAGGTTTTGTACCTCTCCTGACCCAGGGTTTCTCATTACCCTGCGATTGTCCCTGATTTTTACCCCCGGGAATTGACCGAGGAGGCAGGCCGAACTGTTTCACAGCCGATGCCCCAGGGACTGGAGAAGCAGGCCTCTTAAAAGAGGGACCTCTAACTCTGTTTTTAACCGGCAAGAGTGTATTTTTAATTCAATCTTATTTTATTTGTTTATGCAATGAAACGACAGAAAAAGACATACATTGTCTTAAACATTACAAACATTAATAGGATACATCCTCAACAGGCATCATGTGTGTCAGAACAGAGCAGGGCTAAGTACCATCAGATGAAGGTATACACAAACCTATTTGGAGAGTATGAAGTAGGGTCACTCAATGGGTTGTAGGTAGTAGGTAAATTGAAGCCCTGGTACGTTATCCTACTGGGTTCTTAGAGGTGTATTTATGTGTAGAGAAAAGAGAAAGAGTCAGAGTCAGGGGCAAATAGTAGGGGTACACAGATAGGGGACAGGGATCAGAATCACTCCATCAAGGTCCGAGAGCGGTCTCGTCCAGGGCACACTCCGCCCAAGAGATAAACTCTGAGGAGTACCGAAACACGGACCACGAAGTCCATGTGAGAGAGAACTGTTCACTTTTGTCATTTTCCTCCGCCACCAGGCGCTCAAGGTCCCTAATGCGGTCCACCTCAACAGCCCAATCCCCCAGGGAAGGCATGGTTGCCGTTCTCCAATGACGGGGAATCACTACCCTGACCGCCGCCAGAAAGTGTCGCAAGACATCATTTCTGATGGATTTAAATGATCCTGGGATAATAGACAAGAGAGCCACCTCAGGTGAAGGGTGGATAGAGGTCGCCATCAATTTGCAGTAGAGTGTGAAAATCCGCTGCCAGTACTTCCGCACAGGAGGGCACTCCCACCAGATGTGGAGCATGGTTCCCCGGGAGCCGAGGCACCGCCAGCAGGCATCCGACACCTCCGGATTGAAGTGGTGAAGAGTTGATGGACATCTGTACCATCGTTAACAGTTTAAACCCCTTCTCCTGGGTCTTGGTGGCTATGGACAATTTGTGCGTCAGGGTAAAACATTTCTGCCAGTCAATAGGGGAGATAGTGTGACGGAGGTCTGTCTCCCAGGCCACCGTAAACGGTGGAAGGCCAGGGGAGTAAACATCGAGCAGAAGGGAGTATAGTTGCGATACAACATGTGTTGGAGGTTCCACCTGCAGGAGCAGTTCCTCGAATCCCGTCGGTTCAGCAAGAATGTCTGTAATAGATGGGAAAGTCCGGATGTAGGAGGCAGTCTGTTGCCTCCGAAGCCACTGCATGGGGTGACGGGAGGTCAGACCGGTAGAGGTATCTGACCTCAAAGTGGGGTCTGCACGAAGGACCTGGGCAAGTCGCCTATGATCCTCTCTTCGCCATGGTCCGAATCTTGCTACCGACATAGCTGGCGGAAAGGCCGGGGTCCCAAAGAAGGGAGTCATAGGCCCCATGCGGTTTGATAAGCCCCTTCTGGACAGCATGCGATCCCAAATCTGGATCGTTTGATGGGTAATGTCATTAAGAGGGCCCGAACCCCCCCGTACCGTAGGCAAGGTCCAGGGGAGAGCGGAGAGCTCAATTGGGTTCATGTGGCTTTCCAACTGAACCCAAAGCTTGGTTGAAGAATGATGGAACCAATCTAGTATGCGGGTGAGCACCGCTGCTTTATGGTATAGGGAGGCATCTGGGGCTCCAGCCCCCCCCCCCAGCCTTTGGAAGAGAAAGTGTTTCATACCGTATCCTGGGACGGGCCGCATTCCAAATAAATTTGGAAAACAGTTGGCGTATTTTCTTAAAGTACGAATTAGGTATGTGAATAGGGATGGTCTGAAACAAATACAGGAACCTAGGGAGAACATCCATTTTCAGGGCATTCACTCTACCTAGCCATGAGAGCTGTTTGGACGCATAATTGATTAAATCTGCCTGGGTCCTAAGAAGTAGGGGGGCAAAGTTCAAGGAAAAAAGTTGGGAAGCGTCCGCCGGTATTTGAATTCCGAGATACCTTATGGAGGAGGAACCAGTTTTGAAGGGGAAAGAAGACGATAGTCTTCGCAGGGCCGACGTAGGCAGAGATATGTTGAGGATTTCCGATTTATTGTAGTTGACCTTGAAGTTGCTAACTTCTCCAAATTTCCGAAACTCCTGCAATACCAAGGGCAAGGATGTGTGAGGGTGTGTCACGAACAGGAGCAGATCATCTGCAAAGAGGGCAAGTTTAGTATGTGTGGGCCCGACTGTTATGCCTTGGATAGAAGAATTGTTACGTAGAGCAATAGCTAGGTGTTCCATAGTGAGAACGTAGAGGAGGGGGGACAGTGGGCATCCCTGTCGCGTCCCGTTAGATACAGAGAAGGCTGGAGATAGCGAGCCATTTAGTCTAATCCTAGCATATGGAGAGGAGTAAAGGGACATTATTCTCGCCATCATATTGGTTCCCACGCCTATTTGTTGCAGGGATAGTCGAAGGAACTGCCAGTCTACTCGGTCGAATGCCTTCTCGGCATCGACTGTTAAGAGGCATAGTGGGATATCGTGGGACCGGGCATAGTTGGTTAAAAGAAGGGTCTTCAGGGTATTGTCCCTAGCCTCACGGCCACTCACAAAGCCGACCTGGTCTAGGTGTGTTATCCCAGGCAACGATGGTTGTAATCTATTGGCTAGGATTTTAGCAAAGACTTTCAAATCGACCCCAATCAAGGAGATCGGCCTATAGCTTTCACAAAGAGTGGGGTCTTTGCCTGGCTTTGGGATGAGGGATATGTGAGCCTCAAGTGTTTGTGGAGGGAACACTGAACCCTCCGACAAAGAGTTGAACACCTTAGTTAGAAAGGGCGTGAGGAGGGCGGCAAAAAGTTTGTAGAACTTAGGAGTAAAGCCGTCTGGGCCCGGGCTCTTTCCACTCGGTGTACCCGCTATGGCTTTGGTGACTTCGTCTTCTGTGATTGAGGTTTCCAGATCAGCGATGACGTCATCGTCTAACGTAGGGAGCGCGGTTTCCAATACATATGACATCTGGTCCTCCACCCCGGAGGAAGGGGAACTTGTCCCTTGAGTCCTAGGGATATTGTACAGGGACTGATAAAAGTCCCTGAATTCCCCCGCCATCTTAGTGGGTGAGGATACCATTTCCCCCTGTGCCCCCCGAATATGAGGCACAAAGGCGGAGGTTGTTTTTGGGTGCAGGGAGCGAGCCAGTGGCCTACCACATTTATCTCGAAACTTATATTGATGGAAAGTGAGCTTATCTGCATATGTACGTGCAGAGGCTTCATAAAGTTCTCTAAGTTGTGATCGTGCCCTAGAAACGTCCGCCAGCATTGTCACTGTCGGGGATCGTTTGTGCTCAGTTTCTAAGTTTCTAAGCGTTTTATTTGCTGCCTCTATGGCGGCTGAGCGCTCCTTTTTAAGACGCGTACCCATTTGGATAAAGGTACCACGTAGGACAGCCTTAAGTGCCTCCCATTGAAAGGGCAACGATGTCGTATCCAAAGCGTGGTCCGCAAAAAAGTTAGAGATTGTATCTGAAACCCTTGTCACACATTCCGGGTTCGTAAGCAGCGAATCGTTCAAGCGCCATGACCATTCCCTAATCGGAGTGGAAGGGAGCGAGAATGTCATGTGTATAGGAGAATGGTCAGACCAGACCATTGGGTCTATGGTGCATTCCGGGGACCAGTCCAGGCAGCTATGGTCACTCATTAGGTAGTCTATGCGACTATAGGTGTGATGAACATGGGAGAAGTGGGTATAGTTACGGACCGTGGGGTACAGCACTCTCCAAACGTCTACCAGACGCAGATCGTAGAATGCCCGTTTCAGAGCCCTCAGTTTGGGGAAGGAGATACACGATCGCGAGGTGGAGGAATCTAAAAGTGGTTCAAGAGGGGTGTTAAAATCTCCCCCCAATATGAGCTTACCCTCCCTGAATCCTGACAAAATCCTTATGTATTGTAACGCGGCCGATACTTGATTAACATTAGGAAGGTAAATGTTAGCTACTGTAAATTTGGTACCCCATAACACGAATTTCACAAAAACATACCTCCCCTGGGGGTCCGAGAGATGGTCAAGCACCTCTATAGGGAGCGTCTTATGGAAGGCCACAGACACTCCCTTGGCTTTCTGGGTTGGGCTAGTGCTGTGGAACCACCTGTTGAAGTATCTGTTGGAACAGGAAGGGGTGGAGGCAGAGTGAAAATGTGTCTCTTGGAGAAGAAGCACATTGACTTGGCGTTTGTGCATTTGATACAGGATTTGTCCTCTTTTGGAGGCAATATTGAGCCCATTGACATTGTAGGAACAGAATTGTAACCTAGGGTGAGAGGTCACTGTGTGGGCCATGATGGAGCGATGGGGGGGAGGGGGGGAAGGGGGGGAAGGAGAGAGAGAAGAAGAAAAAAAAAGAAAAGCGGGGAAGAAAAAAAAGGGGGAAACACAACAGGGGAGGAAGAGAGAAGGTAGAGCGAGGCGGGTGAGAGATTGAACGGAGAGAGCACCTGGGGAAGGCGGCTCAAGAATACTAAAGTGTGCGCAAAAACGTAACACTTCGTGAAATATCACGTAGTAGGCACTAACTGTGCCAATCCTATTTAGGGGGAGAGAACGGGGTTAGAACAGCTGAGTTGTGATCCCGACAACCTAACAGGCATATATAACATAACTGTAAGTGTAACACACCCAATGACCGTGGCATCTAATGCTCAACTGCCTAGTCACTAAAGGGCAGAGTGTCAGACTAATACCATTGGTACGCTGGAGTGTAATAAACAGTCTAAAATTACATAGAAAAATAACATCAACGTAGAACAAGGTGTACACAATCTGGTGACAGAATAAAGGCACAGGTATTCCCGCGTAAGCATGCGAGGGTTGGAAGCACCAATTACTACATTTATAGCAGCATTAACTATGATAGTTGTCACGGCTTAGCTCAGATATCTGTGTAAACGCACAGAAGGTGTCAGTGATAAGGCCAGTCAGTCCCAAGCTCCAGGGACATAGATGTCCAGAGCCCGAGGGAAGACCCGGAGGTCCCCGGACAAGCCAAAGGGCTATGCCCGGGAAACACCAAGCCAGCCAGTAGAGCCAATGCCGTGAAAGAACATATCAACACCACCGACCGCCTTTCCAAAGCCCCCGCAAGCACAACCGCACCAGCTGAGGGCAAGGAAACATTCTCCGTGCCAAGCGAGACAACTAAACCGTCAGCAGCACTTAGATAACAAAGTGAGCAAGAGTCAGCGGGGTGGATACGCAAGTAAAACCGTGAGTACAAAACAAAATAGAGAAAACATTAGGCAAACCTGGCCGGAGTCTCATAAAGGAACTGTAGTCACCTGGTGGACTAAAGGACATATCAAAAAAGAACCATTTCAGGTCTCGGACGACAGAATCTGGATCAGTCTTCTGGTGACGTGGCTCGCCGTACTCTAGGACCGGAAGGTACCGATCTAGACTGTGGGCGTCCTCGACGCTGTAGAGGAGGACCCGGTAGCCGCTGACGGTCATCTGGGGGGTCCAACCAGTTCGGGATGACAATAGGGTCCCGGTCCAGGAACAGGAAGAAGGCAGGAAGCTGGTCCGGGTCTGACAGCACAAATTTGTGGTTATCTTCTCGGGTCACTTTGATGCTGAAGGGGTGGCCCCAAGTGTACGTGGCGCCTACTTGGCGAATCAAGTCCAGCAGAGGACGGACCGCTCGCCGCATGTACAGCGTGTTGCGGGAGAGGTCCGGGTAGAGGTGTATAGGTGATCCGTGAAAGTCCAGTGGCCCCAGGCGCCAGGCCTTGCGCAAAATTTCTTCCTTCAAGGTATAGTAGTGCACCCGGCAAAGTACGACACGAGGGCGGTCCCTGCGGTCACCCCCCATGCCTCCCACTCTATGCACTCTGTCCAATTCAATGGGAGATGTAACTTCCCTGCCCAGGACCTGATTGAGGATAGTGATGACAGTGGGTTTGAGATCGGCACCTGATGTAGCCTCCGGGACCCCCTGCAGCCGGATGTTGTTCCTGCGGCTCCGGTTCTCACTATCTTCTATCCGGAGCTGGTGTTGCCGTAGACGGGAGAGGTGAGCCGTAGATGCATTTTCAAGCGCCTTTATGCGGGCTGAATGGTCCTCCTGGGTGGTGGCCATAGCAGAAACCGTGACCTCCGACGCGGAAACCCGTTGTTTGAGGGCATTCAGTTCAACATGGAGAGAAGTTTCCATTTTGGAAGCCCAGGAATCAAAGTCAGCTCGGAAAGCAGAAAGTACGGCAGCGGATGTGGAGCCCTGGGAGAGCATCTCTGCTGAGGCCGTGTTCACGCTAAGAGTAGCGGGATCCATCGGAGGGGTTGGGTGTACACCTGGGCCGGTCCCACCGACAGAGAAAGCTGCTGCAGCCGGGGGAGGAGGTGTTGGTTTGCCTGGAGTTCGGGCTGATGAAGCCCTGTCTTTCCCTGTACGGGAGTCCTGTGAGGCTGTGCGTAGCAGGTACCGTTGGATATTACCTGGTTGCAGTGCAGCGGAATCAGTAGAGGTAGAGCTGGAAGCCGCCATCAGCAGATTGGGCGTGATTGGTTGGGAACGCAGCCTGCGGTCGTCGGGAGAGCACAATGCTCAGCAGTACATGTCTTCAGCCGTCCATCCTCAGCCACGCATCCCCATAGGTGGAGTGGAAGAACAGAAAGTGCGACCCGTGTCGTACATGGGAATAGACGCTTGCTTTGCTGCTACTGACGTCTTGGAGCAGGCGCAGGGGAGTGCCGGTGTTTGCGTTACAGGACAGCGGTACGGCAGCCTGGGCAGCACTGGCGGCTGAGGAGGGGGCAGAGCAAGGCTAGTGGCAAGGGGGAGCACGGAGTCCGGGTGGAGCAAGATGGGCACTACACTGCTCGCTAGTCTGTGACTGGAGGGTTACGGGGAGGGCCAGATGAATGAGGTGGAGGCCCAGCCGCCCCGTACACCAGAGTAATCAGACCTTGATGGGTAGGCCAAAGCGGTTTTAAACGGGTAAGGGGGGACCCAGCAGTCCTATGGTCGGGTATAGCAAGATGGCCGCCCCTCGAACCTATGGGGTCAGGGCTCCCACCGAGTGCTCCTTTCTGACTGCCAGCTGGGGAGGGATCAGCCTACTTCTGGTGCCTTTTACTCTGCCCCCGCCCTGCTTACCCCGTGCGAGATGGTGCTTTGTGCTGGATGTTGCTCTGGGTGTATTGGGAGCAGCAAGATGGCCGCCGACTTCCAGGAGTAGGCCGAAGCCGCGGACTTTCCTAGAACTGGCCGCCGCGGGTGTGTCAGGCCGAACGTCCCGGGATCCCTCAGGTATGTAGACCAGACCAGTGCAGACACACTTGCGGCCGATCCGCCCGCCGCACACTCCGTCGACCGCAGCACTTTAGGCCGGAGGATGCTGCTGTTCCCGCAGGCCGCAAGATGGCGGCCAGGCCCCGGAGCCGACCACGGGCCGAAAAGAAGACCGAGGGGGTTCCCTAAGAGTCAAACACCTCCATCCAAGCCTGGATGGAGATGTAGAATGTCCGTGGGGTATCCGGAGACCCTCCGGGAGGCGGTGGAGGCTTTGTGGGCCCCAAGATGGCGTCGGGCCTGGGCTGTGTAGAGCAGGCCTGGTAGTTGCCGCACGGCCGGCCCGGAGTCACAATTCAGGCTGGGTTGCAGGTATGGAATCCTCAGGAACGACAGGGGAAGAGTTGGAGCAATTTCCAGTGGATTAGGAGCGAGGATGGCTATAGATTGAGGGTGCAGGTGTGGAGCTCAATGTCTGCACGTCCTCCTCAGTCGGCTCCCGGACACGCCCCCCCCAAGAGTGTATTTTTACCGCTGGAAATTTTCTGGATATATTTGTCCAGGTCTTCCCTGAATACGCGTTCACCATGAAAATGGGACGCTAACCAGCCATTTTTTACAGGGAGCTTCAGCAGACCAGTTTTTGAGCCATAGAAGCCTACGCATATGTACTACAGACAGCGTAAGGCGGGAGGCCTGATGGATTGAATCCTTTATGGCGTCAACCGCAAAGCTTAAGGCTCTAGGTAGATCAGTTAGGGCAAGGGCCTGCTGATCTGGCAAGTCCCTCAAGACCTGTTTCAACTGATCCTTCACTGCTTAGCAGACCCCACTGCTGGTTGTGTCACCAAGCTTGCTGTAGAAAGAAGCAGATTTTCATAAGGACTCCAATTTTTTATCTATTGGGTTCTTGAACATTTGGACATTATCCACTGGATATGTGAGTGATTTATACACACAAAAGAGATGGCTGCGTCCACTGTAGGGACCTTCCATTTTTTGATGAACTTATCCTCCATGGGATAGACCACCGGAAATCTCTTGGGGGGAATAAATATTTTCTCAGGATGTTCCCAATCCTGGTAAATGAGCCCTTCCAAAAAAGGGTGAAGTGGAAAAGAACAGACAGTCTGGTGGCTTCTAGCGACCCCAACGAGGATACAGTAGTAGTTGATGGTTCCGCAAGGTGCATTTTAAATGCTGATCGGACCATGTTAGTCAGAGACTGAACCCATAATCTTTCAGCTTGAGATGCTGAGAAAGGTTCCTCCACTGTTGATTCCTCTATAACAGAATCAACCTCATCCTGATCCCCTTCAGGCAGGTCGATCCCTGTATGGGACTGTTGCTCTGCTAACAGGCACTCTGAAGGAGGAGACGGAGATCGGGCGTGCTTTCCCTGACAGGGAGGCAGCGATCAATGTTGACAATCTCTCTCTAATCCTCCCAGAGCTGAGGAAAAAACCTCCTCTGTTACATACACAGGAGCAGGTGAACTGAGGACAGCCACAGTACCAAGTACCCCTGCGGGGTCTCTACGGTCACTTACCTCTGAATTTTCAGGGGAGACTGGTGCAGCAGAAGCATGCCCAAGATCCTCAGAGCCCGATGAGACCCCCTTCGCTTCCTGGAAGATTCAGTTCCGGAGCTTCTGGACGGCATATTCCTAAGCCTAAAGCTGAGGTATTCCAGCCGTAAAAACACTACTTTTACTGAGAATAGTCTAGCACAATTGCTGCTATAACAGTTGGTGTCTACTAAAGTGCCTTTCTAGGGGATGCCTGCATCAACCGCCTCTGTGTGCCTTTTTACTGTTGCTAGCTCTGTCTGTGCACTTCAATAGCCAGCTGTGATTGTGCTTTAAAACACGCTGGACGCCCGCACATGCGCAGTAGCGCCGCGGCGCACACCGAGCGTCATCCACCCGCTCCGCCCCTTTTTCCAGATCGCCTCTATATATTAGAGGCGCGTGCACGCGCACGCGCGCGGGCACGTGCGCCTTCGGCGCCTTTTAGAAAAAAATAAAAATAAGGAGCTAGATGGGAGCCAGGGTCCCTGCCGCAGGGCCCGGGGATGGATGAGCGCAGCAACAGGGCAGAGGAGACAGCTTCCCAGCAGAGAACTTACCAACTGCCTGGATTTGATTTTGGAAGAAAAAAATCCACATTACAAGAAAAAGAACCATATCGGCCTCTAGTGTCTAACACAGGTACCGCGGTCTTACACATTTTTTTTTTTTTTTCTTGCCTACTATTAAAATTTTTACATTTTCTCAGTAGTAACAGGCATACACAGAATATTAGCGGGAATACCTTAGGTAACAGGCAGAAAGACAAAATAGGCTTGGGGGTCCCCCAATAGAACCAAGTTCCTGAGGGCCCCCACTTACCTTTTCCTCGCCACAGGACTCTGTTTGGTCCACAGAAGCCCAAACTTCACCTATCACGGCAGGCATTGTAATTAAACTTTCAGGGACCGGGTTCGCAAGGATTCCACTCCCCTGGACCTGTATAGCACCCTGCACAGAAAACATCTTGGTCGTGGGTATGACCAGAGCTCTGGATCCCAGGGTCCAGCCCTCCTAAGAGAGGCATTACAGGCAAAACCTTGCTCTTCTCTTTGCAAGGCCCGGGTACCGACCGTTTAGCTATGAAGCTTTTTTGGTCGGATCCGGAATAGCTTACTGAGGCCCAAAAGAACCTGTACGCAAGCTCAGTGAAAAACACATGTTTCTTCTTGGCCAACACCTTAGACACTGGAAAAAACTGAGGTGCTCCCGGATGGGAGGGGCTTATATAGGGGAGGGTACTTCCGGTTTTGGAAGTTGCCAGTGCCAGCACCTGAAGGTATCTATATAACCCACATAGTAATGACTATGTCTCTCTGTGTCCCGTGATGTACGAGAAAGAAAAAAATCTGATGGTTATATATATCAACATAAACTGCTCAAAATATTTAAGAACAGCAACTAAACAATTAATTTCTAAGTAATGGAAAACATCATTTTTCAATTTGCAGACAAAGAGCATTTCTTTCATGATGATGAATAAAAAAAACGGACTGCAAAACTAACTGATACCATATCTAAACTGTTTAAAGTAAGGGAACACTGAGTCATATAATAAATTCTTGCTCTATGATGGCACAGATGAGGTTCATTGCTTTTTGAGAACAGTACAGGCCCGTCCACACCAGGCCGATCAGCTGTGGTGTATGCAAGCATTATGCTAGAAGTTAATGCAGTCCAGTCATTTGAATGGACAGCGAAATGCACTACAATAGGTTCAAAATTGTATCTGCTGCATTTTTGGAAACATGGGGGATATTTACTAAAACTGGTGCACACAGAATCGGGTGCAGCCGTGAATAGTGACCAATCAGCTTCTATTGTCAAACCTTAAATTGAACAAACTGAAGATAGAAGCTGATTGGTCACTATGCACGGCTGCACCCGATTCTGTGTGCACCAGTTTTAGTAAATCTCCCCCAAAGTGTACAGCAACACAAAGTAGTGTCTTGCTGTGCATCGCGGTGTGTGCTACTAAATCCTCATTCCTCCATTTCCCTTACTTTCCTCTATATTTATGTTCTTTTCCTTGAGTTTATAACATGTTGGGTATCCACAGTGAAAGACATGCTAGCACAGAATCCAACAATCATGGAGAGAGATAAGGACCAATATAAATGTGTGGATTTACCGTATTTGTCCATCCAGTACTCGCATGGTATGAATAACAGACAGTACTAGAGGCCATGTCATAATGCTATATCTTGTTTATTACCTGTAACAGCATCAGCTTGTTACAATTATGACAGTTTTTCAATAAATGGAAATTCTTAAAGCGGAGGTTCACCCAAATTACTGACTTAATGCTATACACTTCTGTGCATTGCATAGATGCGCAAATGACAAAAAATTATTTTATAAGTGTTGTAATTACCTTATATTTTCTGTTTTATTTATGGTACTTCCTGTCTTACTCCCGCGGGAGTGGGCGTGCACATTCCTTTCCCCGACTCCTGGGAGCTAAGTGTCAGCATTCCCAGGAGTCAGTGCGGATCGCTGCTGCGTGCGAAATCTCGCGAGATCATCTGCTCTCCCTCCCCGTACTGACCTGTGTATTTTTGGTTGCCATCACAACGGGGCGGGAACTTCCGACGCCTCCGCCCGTTGTGATGGCAACCAGGAAGTGTTGACGGCGCTGCTCGCCGTCAACACTTATCACGTCAGATAGAGCGGTGAATGCCGGGAGACGCGCATTCACCGCTACCCGGAAGTCTGTGCTTGTGGGCTTCAGAATGCCCACAAGTAAAATGGGAAAACAGCAACCTTTTTTATAAACGTTTTTTTTTTACCAAAACGGACGGGGGATGTAATAAAGCGCAGGACGAGTGAGTACTAAATAGTCATCTGTAACGCAATTGAATGGACTGAAAAAAAAAAAAAACTATGGACCGCAGAACCTCCGCTTTAATTAAACGTATTGCACAAGAAATGCCTGCACATCCATTTGTATTTATTTCTTCAGTAAAAGGGGAAAAAAAAGTAACTTTTTTGCACTATATAATATAAGATTTAAGACAAACACTTTTCAAAAAGGAAGGATACAGAGCAACCATCACACCCATTTGCAGATCAGCTTTCAACATTTTAATTGCTTTAATGTGACTTTCCTGATGGAGCATAACTTCTTCAACTGCAGCTGCCTCTAATCTGCATACTAGGCTCCACTATCACAATTATCAGTTTCAGCTTCACTGCTCGGTACCCAGTAGGCAGCCCTGTAGGATAAGGTGACCAGATTTTTAAAATGAAATCTGGGGACATATTTTTTTTTTTACTAGAAATGCCGGCAATCAGCGACTCTCTGCCCGTCGCCGCCGACCGCACGCCTCACAGCCTGTCAAGTCTTACTCTCTGCGCCCCGGCTACTACTGGGTGGGGAGCGGAGGAAGATCCCTCCGCCAGGAAAGGCAAGGAGATAAGCAGGCAGGCGGCTGGCTTGGACTTGAGCCAAGGCAGAAGAACATGTGAGCGGAGCTGAATGGTCATGCACCCGAAACTGAAGAAATATTCCCTCCACTCCGACCAGCACATGATCATCAGAAAGGGGCACAGATAATGGAAAAAAATACAAACCCTAAGCTAGTAGGAGTGGCGGAGGGGGGGGGGGGGGGGTGTAATTAAGATTTTTTTTTTTTTTATTCTGCACCAACTGTCTTTGAAATTGCCCTAGGCCCTGTTCAAGTCCAATCCCCAGACAAAACCGGGGACAGACCTTGTCCGGGGTCAGTGTCCTCAATCCGGGGACTGTCCCCAGGAAACAGGGGATGTCACCCTACTGTAGGAGGAATAAAGCTGTTTCACATAGGCAAGCCCCATCATGAAAGGGTCATTCTAAAAAGCACCAATCAAAAACTGGCATTTGTGAGAATTGGAATTTGCAATCCCAAGGTGGTATACTAGTGCACCATGGCCTCTCAGGAATAGGTTTTTTTCTCCCTGCCAGGTTTGAACTTTAGCAAGTTGCCTTCACCATATCTAGATGCCTACATGCATTGAGCTGCTGCCATGTGATTGGCTGATTAGCAATTTGTGTTACCAAGCAATTAAACAGGTGTACTTAATACAGTGCCCGGTGAGTGTATATTGTGCAGCACTTTACAAAGTCATTCACATATACCCATAATTCTTTCCTAACAGTAATACACACACAACATATACTCCTAAACAAAATGAGGTATTCACTCACTGTTTTGTACATCTTGTACTGGAGATTGGATTTGGGGCTAAAAACTTTGTCATTGCCAGATGATCCAAGCGGTTTGATGATTTGGGTCAGCAACAGGAAGTCATTGAAAAGAAAACCGTATAATTCCTTGTTGCTCTTTGCTTTGTATAGTTTTCCACTGTGCAGAAACTTCCGCGGGCCCAAACAGTTCGTCACAGAATTAAAAACTAATTGCTAAAAGTGAAAAACACAGAAAAGATTCAAGAAGTTAGAAGCCGGAGGAAAAGTATAATTTTGGAATAGTTTAGGTACCACACTATTCTCTATCTCTAGTAAGTAACATGGAAGCCATAACAGACCTATACTATAGTCCTGTTAAAGAACGCAGTGCATGCAGCCAGTAGAAAGAACATTCCTCACTTGAAGAAATGGCCTCTACAATAGGGTAAGACCCACCCATCACAGGAGATGGTAAGACCACACAGTGGAAGAGGGAAGACTGGGATCCTACCATCATGCTGCAGGTACCAGCAAAGCTGGTTGAGGACAGGACCTCCTTTCTTTCTATTAACAGGAATAAAATTGTGATAGCATATTAAATCAAACTTCAGGCAGAAATGTAAGTACCTTGATAAATGTCCCACATACACATCCTACCCTTATCTTATACCTGCAAGAATATTCCATATGCACAGTTGAGCTCTCCTCTCTAAAATCATAGTATACACCCCTCTGATGAGTGATTACAGGAAAAATGGCTGTTAAAGTTCTACTCCTTTTGCCACCTCTTTGACCTCTTGTAAACCATTTACATACTTTTTATGATTTACAATAAAGGTTAAGTTTTAGTTAAGTGGCCTTTTGGGTGCATAGGGAAGCACACCCTCGTCTAGTTCTAGCCTCCTGTAAACCATGTTCAGCATTTGGTTTTGCAAACCAACATATGTTTAATTACCTTAGTAAATCAGATTATTTCAGTTTTTGAAGTCATAATTATGACTGTGGACTGCTAAATTGAAGAGACTCCTCACAGTAGCTATATTTGAAAGGCAACATTAAAGGCTAACTCCACCTTTTTCACCATGTTACATTTACAGCCCTCTTTCCCCTAGGGATGTCCGTTAAGCAATGAAACATGTTGGGCGGGGCCTGGCCTGTGAAATCATCACACACCAGTGGTATCTTTCTAACAAATGTAGTGATGTTTAAATACTACACTATGGGATTTGTCTCTTTCTCTTCCATTTGAGTTGTGATGTTATTTACTGAGGCATTTGAGTACCTTTGGAGACAGAGCTGCATGACAGCCGCTTTGGATCTCTTATGTAGCGGGGCTTTTAAATCTAGGGGAATGTTTGAGTGGTAGTTGTACTCAAACACACTATTTGATAGGGTTCTGTAAACCATTCTTTTACTGCAGGTGGGATGCTGGTGTATAGTTCCCTGTGGCCTGTTGATGGTGCTGCCATTGGAGGTCAGGGTTGAACCGCCGGTACAGTGCTGCGCCTTGGATGCCCCCTCTCGGCGGTGGTATGGTGGGCGTGTCGGCCTGCTGTGCATCCCGGGAGAGGATATAAAAGAGGCAGACCCTGTCTGTAGGTGGCGAGTTCCCGGGGGGTGCGACCCCGGGGACTTGTGATTCTGTTCGTGGCCATCCCAGGCACCTTTAGCCCTGGGGTGGAGTTCCTGGCCCGGTACACTGGCGGATCAGTCCCAGGCACCTTTAGCCCTGGGGCTGCAACTGAAGGCCTTGGGTCCAGCACCTTCGGCTGGAACCCACAGAGGGAGGAGGAATCCCAGGGTGCTGCCTTGCGAGGAGACCCGTATCTAGACGAGGAGGCCGGGGAGGACCGTTCCGAGGGACTGGTGAGAGATCACAGTGAAGGAAGGGGCCCGGTAACTCTCTGGAGGGATGTCATCTTCCTGTTAGAGGCCTAATGCCAGAACCATCGTTCATCAGGTCTGTGGCAGAGTTTGTGTAGAGACTGTGTGTAATCTAATTCGAGCATCACTCCGGCTGCTAGGATCCACTCTATCGGGAGACTATCCAGATGAGCTGAGACTACCTGAAGATATGGGTAGTGAATAAGTATTTGTTTGTGCCTGGACCTACTCCAACACCTCTTGCTGTCCTGATCTTCCTCCAACCTTTCCTGTTCAATGATTATGCATAAGGGAAAAATAAACTCTACGTTGGAGTTGCAATTGGTGTGGACCTTGGAGTTATTGGGGAATAGAGACTTGTCTTTATTGCAGTGAAGACGGGAACCATTCTTTGGAGAACCTGACCATAGAGACCCAGGTACATTACACCGCTCAACCTCTTCACACAGGAGGATACGGGCATGTGGCATGGTGTGCCCCTTTTCCTATGAGTGAGCCAAAAGGTAAGGAAGAGGGGTGTGTGTGCTATACTTATAATATTGAGATTCCACATTTCTGGTAAAGAGTTTGAGTACTTGTGGGCACTTTGAAGTGGACTGCTTGCAGTGTGTTTTTAGGCACATTACCGTTTTCACAGGAATAAGTAAGTTTGGTTTCGCTCAAGACCTTCTCAAGAACTTCACATGTTCAATTTGGTACTTAAACTAGAAGGTAATTTGCACGGATTTTATTATTATATATGTTTACTATATTTTTTTAATATTTACATTTTTTGGGACTGGCAGCACTGTTTTTCTGATCATATTGTGTATTATGAGGTTGTAGTGATTTATTTTTATTTTTTATTTAATTTTAATTTATGTTACACCCCTAACATGGTAGACAGCCCGGGCGCCGCTTCCCTCCTATAGTCACCAAAAAAAATTAAAATAAATAAAACAGCCCCTTTAACCACTTAACGACCGCTCACTGTATATATACGTCGGCAGAATGGCACCGACAGGCACAATCACGTAGAGTGTACGTGATCGCCTTTGTACAGTTGGGGGGTCCGATCGGACCCCCCTCCTATACAGTGAGCGGCCGTTTATCGTTGGGGAGCGATCAGAGATGAGGGGGTGACCATTCGATTTCGGCCACCCCCTCGCGATCGCTCCCGGCGAATGAAAATGCTTCCTCCGCCATGTGATGTAAACACAGGCAGGAGGAAGTGATGTCATCTCCCTCGCGGCGGTCTTTTCGATTCCGGCGCCGAGGAGAGAAGAAGGAGGTTAGTGCACCAACAGTCCACTGACACATAGGCACACATTTCACCCCCCAGTCACCCCCAGATCACCCCCCAATCACAGTGTCACTGATTGCAGTGATCATTTATTTTACTGATCACTGCATTTAGTGTCATCTGTGATAGTAAAAAGTTGCAGGGCAGTTAGGTTTAGGCCCCTTTAGGTCCAGGGTAGCCCCCTAACCCCCCCTAATAAAGGTTTAACCCCTTGATCGCCCCCCAGGTAACCCTTTCACCCCCTAACGCCAGCGTCACTAAGCGATCGTATTTTCGATCGCTGTATTTAGTGCCGGTGGTGCCCTAGATAGCCAGTTATTTATTTTTAGTTTCGCCGCAGGTTTTTAGAGCGTCAGGTACCCCCATATATTATTTTAACCCCCTGATTGCCCCTAGAGTTAACCCTTTCACCAGTGATCACCGTATAAGCGTCACTGGTGACACTGGTTACCCAGTTAGTTATTTAGTTATTTAGGTAACCCGTCAGGTTTTTATATAGCGTCGGGTACCCC
This sequence comes from Rana muscosa, assembly GCA_029206835.1. Lineage (NCBI taxonomy): Eukaryota > Metazoa > Chordata > Amphibia > Anura > Ranidae > Rana > Rana muscosa. Next base: position 73,384,734 of record CM055117.1, read on the forward strand.
CATATTTAACCTAATAAAGGTTTTAACCCCCTGATTGCCCCTAGTTAACCCTTTCACCAGTGATCACCATATAAAAGGTTACAGGTGACGCTGGTTGGTTAGTTTGCTTTTTATAGCATCAGGGCACCCGCCGTATATAACCCAATAAAGGTTTAACCCCCTGATCGCCCGGCGGGTGAGATCAATTAGGTTTTAGCGCCAGAGAGGGTCTGCGTCGCCCCAGGCAGCGTTAGGTTAGTGCCAGTAACGCTAACACCCACGCGCAAAGCATACACCTCCCTTAGTGGTATAGTATCTGATCAGATCTATACTAGCGTCCCCAGCGGTTTAGGGTTCCCAAAAATGCAGTGTTAGCGGGATCAGCCCAGATACCTGCTAGCACCTGCGTTTAGCCCCTCCGCCCAGCCCAGCCCAGCCCACCCAAGTGCAGTATCGATCGATCACTGTCACTTACCAAACACAAAACACATAACTGCAGCGTTCGCAGAGACAGTCCTGATCCCTGCGGCCGCTAACAGTTTTTTTTGTAGCGTTTGATATATTTGCTGACGACAGTCGGGTGCTTTTTTTCCTGTGAATCTTACTAGTGTACCCCTAAATTTAGAGCCCAAAATGGCAAGTCGAAGGTACACTAGTAAAGAGGCCTACGAGATTCTGAGCATGACAGATAGTGAAGAGGAGGTCACGTATCTGTCAGATTCAGGCTCAGAATATCTTCCCGTAGAAGACAGTGACGTCAGCGGCCCCACGTCAGATAGCTCTGACGACGAAGTTGAGGTCCCTGCTAAGGTCAGGCGTACCCAATCCCGATCTTCTGAGGTTGTTGAGGAGCAAGAACCGCAGGGCTCTCGTATCATGGAGCAGAGGAGTACTAGCGCCGCTATTCCTTCTGGTGAATTGGCAAGCACCAGCGGCCTAGTACAGCCTGGGTGTACATCCAGCACTGCAGGATCACGTGGTGACGTGGCGAGTCCCATAAGTGCAGTTCAAGCTGGCGAGGTGGCAAGCACAAGTAGTGTCCCGCTGCCACCAATAAGAAGACAAAGGCAGGCCCGTCCTACCCATAGTGCTCTTCCTGCAGAATTCGCCTATCCTGATTGGGTCCCCACCACTTCTGCAGAACCCGTACTTCCCCCATTCACTGCCCAACCCGGTATTCAGGTGGAAACAGCTGATTTTATGCCAATCGATTATTATTCGCTGTTTTTCACGGAAGATCTCTATAGATCTATTGTGGACCAGAGTAATTTATATGCTGGTCAATTCATCGCTGCTGATCCCCAGTTGCCTTCCATTGCCAAAGATTGGAAACCAATTACGGTTTCCGAATTTAAGACCTTTCTGGGCCTTTCCCTCAACATGGGCACACATAAATTTCCGTCATTGCGTGCTTATTGGTCCACGCACCCAATTGACCACATGCCCGTGTTCTCTGCCTCCATGCCCAGGAAACGATACGAGCAGATTTTCCGGTTCATGCACTTCAACGACAATGAACTTTGTCGTCCACGTGGGGACCCTGAATACGACCGGCTCTATAAAATTCGGCTCCTCATAAACCACTTCAACGAACATTTTGCAGCCTTGTTTATTCCCGATCAAGCTGTCTGCGTTGATGAGTCCCTGATTAAATTTTCTGGCCGCTTGGCTTTCAAGCAGTACCTTCCCAGCAAGCGTGCCAGATACGTGCCAGATACGGGGTCAAGCTCTATAAGTGCTGTGACAGGGCAACAGGCTATGTATGGAGCTTTATGGTTTATGAGGGAAAAGATAGTCAGGTTGAGCCGGTCAACTGGCAAGATAGTGTGGAACTTGGTGTCACCCTTATTCGGAAAGGGGTACCACTTGTATGTGGACAATTATTACACGAGCGTGCCACTGTTTAGTCACTTGTTTGATCATCAGATTGGAGCATGTGGCACCGTGCGACCTAATAGCCGGGGCTTTCCCCAGCGGCTTGGAGATGCCCGTCTTAGGCTGGGGGAGAGAGCCTGCGTAAAGTGTAATAACTTGCTCGCTATGAAGTGGAGGGACAATAAGAATGTTTTCCTTCTTACCTCCCTTCATGCAGACACGACAGTCCAAATTCGTACGGCGACTGGTGTTGTGGAGAAACCCCTCTGTGTCCACGAATATAACAAAAATATGGGAGGGGTGGACCTCAACGACCAGTTGATGGCGCCGTATCTAATTGACCGTAAGGCGAGACGCTGATACAAAAAAGTGTCTCTATCCTTATTCCAATTGGCTTTGCTGAACGCTCATGTGCTATACAGAGCTTCAGGCGGGACGTTATCTCTTCTAAAATTCCAGAATGAGATAGTCACAGAACTCCTGTATCCAGGCGGTTCTGCACCTCACCATCCCCTACCAAATGCAGTAAGCCGGCTGCATGAGAGGCATTATATGCATCTCCTCCCGAGTACCCCTACCCAACGAGCCCCCCAAAAAAGATGTCGTGTCTGTAGCAAGCGCGGATTTAGGCGTGACACCCGTTATTATTGTCCACTCTGTCCTGACAAACCTGGTCTTTGCCTTGGTGAATGTTTTGAACGCTACCACTCAAAAGTGAAGTTTTAGCATAGGGTACAGCATTTCACAGACTAGGACACACTTACACAGGGTCTCCCAAGATGCCATTACATTTTGAGAGACCCGAACCATTACAGTTGTTAAAGTTTAAAAAAAAAAGAGTAAAAAAGTTTAAAAAAAAACGTAAAAAACAAAAACACAAAAAAAAAAAAAAAAATAGTTGTCGTTTTATTGTTCTCTCTCGCTCTCTCTATTTTCTCTCTATTGTTCTGCTCTTTTTTACTGTATTCCATTCTGCAATGTTTTATCATGCTTGCTTTTCAGGTATGTAATTTTTTGTTTTCAGGTGCGCCATTCAACTGCAGCGCGGAATTATTTATCTTGACAGCAACAGCGTTTGCTCCCCCGATACATAAAGCCGTGACTCCAGTGCTGTAGGAGGTGATTTCACCACCACAGTTAAAAAAAAAGAGCATATATGCCGAAGAATGGGGGCAGCAGGGGCGGAGGAGCGATTTTGCTCCTAATGCCGCGTATATACGGTCGAAATTCCGACGGAGGCTTGCCCGTGGAAAAGTTTGACCGTGTGTACGCGGCATAACCTTTTATGCCGCGTACATACGGTCGAAATTTAGACAAAGGCTTGCCCGTGGAAAAGTCCGACCGTGTGTACGCGGCATAACTTTTTTGCGGGAGGATGCCCCCATGCTTCGGCATATATATATTTTAGGCACAGGTTGCGTTAAAAATTTTTTTTATTTTTTACTAGGTTTTGTTTTGGTATTTGATTTGCAGGTATGGTATGGTAAGGTCTTACTGTTGTACTGTAATGTTACTTTGTTTTAATGTTAACCATCATTTGCTTAGCAGGTACGCCATTCAGTTGCATCGCGGATTTATTTATCTTGACAGCAACAGCGTTTGCTCCCACGATACATAAAGCCGTGACTCCAACGCTGTAGGAGGTGATTTCACCACCACAGTTAAAAAAAGAGCATATATGCCGAAGCATGGGGGCAGCAGGAGCGGAGGAGCGATTTTGCCCCTAATGCCGCGTATATACGGTTGAAATTCCGACGGAGGCTTGCCCGTGGAAAAGTTCGACCGTGTGTACGCGGCATAACCTTTTATGCCGCGTACATACGGTCGAAATTTCGACAAAGGCTTGCCCGTGGAAAAGTCAGACCGTGTGTACGCGTCATAACTTTTTTGCGGGAGGATGCCCCTATGCTTCGGCATATATGCCCATCATTAGAAGTGGGTGGATGAAGGGAGGTATTCTAATGGTGGGCATACCCACCGATCAATCTCTTTTTTTCGTTCAGCCAACAGGCTGCATGAAAAAAAAAGATTACAATACATGTCCAACAAGGACCAGCAACGTACTGGTATGTTGCTGGACTTTGAATGTTTATACCAGAATGATGCCTGCAGGTTTAGGTATCATCTTGGTATCATTCTTTTCAGCCAGTGGCCGGCTTTCATGTAAAAGCAATTCTAGCAGATAATTAGCCTCTAGACTGCTTTTACAAGCAGTGGGAGGGAATGCCCCCCCCCCGGATATAAACAGCGCCATTTGGAAATTGGGAAAGCATTTTATCACACCGATCTTGGTGTGGTCAGATGCTTTGAGGGCAGAGGAAAGATCTAGGGTCTAACCCCCCATTTTTTTTCAAAAAAAGAGTACCTGTCACTACTTATTGCTATCATAGGGGATATTTACATTCCCTGAGATAACAATAAAAATGGTAAAAAAAAAAAATATGGAAGGAACAGTTTAAAAATAAAATAAAAAAGCAAAATAAATAATAATAAAAAAAAAAAAGCACCGCTGTCCCCCCCTGCTCTTGCGCAAAGGCGAACGCAAGCGTCGGTCTAGCGTCATATGTAAACAGCAATTGCATCATGCATGTGAGGTATCACCGCGAAGGTCAGATCGAGGGCAGTAATTTTAGCAGGAGACCTCCTCTGTAAATCTAACGTGGTAACCTGTAAAGGCTTTTAAATGCTTTTAAAAATGAATGTAGTTTCTCGCCGCTGCGCGTTTGTGCGCAATTTTAAAGCATGTCGTGTTTGGTATCCATGTACTCGGCCTAAGATCATCTTTTTTATTTCATCAAACATTTGGGCAATATAGTGTTTTTTAGTGCATTAAAAATAAAAAAAGTGTGTTTTTCCCCCCAAAAAATGCGTTTCAAAAATCGCTGCGCAAATGCTGTGTGGAAAAAAAAAATGCAACACCCACTATTTTAATCTGTAGGGCCTTTGCTTTAAAAATATATATAATGTTTGGGGGTTCAACATAATTTTCTTGCAAAAAAAAATATGTTTTCATGTAAACAAAAAGTGTCAGAAAGGGCTTTGTCTTCAAGTGGTTAGAAGAGTGGATGATGTGTGACATAAGCTTCCTAATGTTGTGCATAAAATGCCAGGACAGTTCAAAACCCCCCCAAATGACCCCATTTTGGAAAGTAGACACCTCAAGCTATTTGCTGAGAGGCATGTTGAGCCCATTGAATAGTAGGATTTTTATAACAGCTTACCTGTAAAATCCTTTTCTTGGAGTACACCACGGGACACAGAGCTAGTCATTCCATAATGGGTTAAGGGTCACCAGCGGTGATTGGACACTGGCACAACCAATGGAAGACAGTTCCCCTCCATATAACCCCTCCCATTAGGGAAGTACCTCAGTTTTGTAGCAAAGCAGTAAGGTTCCCATAAGAAGGGGGGGACCTCTGTGTCCCGTGGTGTACTCCAAGAAAAGGATTTTACAGATAAGCTGTTATAAAAATCCTACTTTCTTTATCGTACACCACGGGACACAGAGCTAGTCATTACATAATGGGACGTCCCAGAGCAATGCTCATATGAAGGGGGGGAGACACAGATCAAACAGGCCACTTGCGGACCAGAAGCCCTATACTGCTGCCTGCAGCACACTTCGCCCGAAGGCGGAATCCTCATGTCCTTTCACATCTATTTGATAGAATTTGGAAAATGTATGGACTGAAGACCAAGTTGCAGCTTTACAGATCTGAGCCATCGAAGCCTGGTGGTGCACTGCCCATGAAGCACTTATCGCCCTGGTAGAGTGCGCCTTAACAGGAAAAGGAGGAGTCCTGTTCTTTAAACCATAAGCTTGAACAATTACTTGTCTAATCCACCTGGAAATGGTGGATTTTGATACCGCTTGGCCCTTCTTGGGCCCATCTGGTAAAATAAACAAAACATCTGTTTTACGTATCTGAGCGGTTGCTTGCAGATACACCCTTACCGCTCTCACTAGATCTAGAGAGTGTAATAATTTTTCCCCCGCCGTCCGCGGGTTTGGAAAAAAGGAAGGCAGAACAATGTCTTGATTCAATTGAAAAGCTGACACCACCTTAGGCAGAAAAGCCGGATGGGGTCGTAGTACGATTTTGTCCTTGTGACAAATTAGATAAGGCTCTTTACAAGAAAGAGCTGCTAGCTCTGATACTCTCCTAGCAGAAGCTATAGCAATCAGAAAGGCCAACTTCCTACTCAATATAATTAAAGGAATATGGTGAATAGGTTCAAAAGGTTGCTTTTGCAACACTGACAATACCAAATTCAAATCCCATGGACACAAGGGAGACCTAACTGGAGGATTTATCCTCAGTACCCCCTGCATGAATGTCCGAACTAGGGAGTGAGATGCCAATGGTCTCTGAAAGAAGACTGATAGAGCCGATATTTGACCCTTGATGGTGCTAAGGGCTAATTTCATATCCACTCCTAGCTGGCAAAAAGCAAGAATCCTGCTTATTTCATATTTCTGAGGATTCCAACTTCTGGATTCACACCAGGAAACGTATGCTTTCCAGACTCTATGATAGATGAGTCTGGAGGCTGGCTTTCTAGCATTAATGAGCGTAGAAAGAGCCGGACCAGAGACCCCTCTCTTTTTCAAAATGTGGGTCTCAGCAGCCAGGCCGTCAAATTTAGCCTTTGTAAGGAAGGGTGGAATACTGGACCCTGTGACAGCAGGTCGTGTCGAAGTGGAAGCTTCCAGGGCCTTCCTATCGCCATCTTTACGATCTCGGCGTACCAAGGCCTCCTGGGCCAGTTTGGGGCTACTAGGATTACTGGTATTCCCTCCTCCTTGATCCTGCGAAGCAGTCTTTGTAGAAGAGGGATCGGAGGGAATGCATAGATCAGTGAAAACTGATTCCATGGAGTTATTAGAGCATCTGTCCCGTAGGCTAGAGGATCTCTTGTTCTGGACACAAAGTTGTCCAATTTCTTGTTGAATCTGGAAGCTAGCAGGTCTACATCTGGGTTTCCCCATCTCAGACATATGGCCTGAAAGATCTCGGGGTGAAGAGACCACTCTCCTGGTAGCAGCTGCTGACGACTCAGGTAGTCTGCTTGCCAGTTTTCTATCCCTGGAATGAAGATTGCAGAGATGCAAGGTACATGCTCTTCTGCCCATGCCAAGATCCGGTTCACCTCTCTTTGGGCTGCCCGACTGCGGGTGCCTCCTTGGTGATTGATGTAAGCTACTGCAGTAGCATTGTCGGATTGAACCCGAACTGGGTAGCCCTGTAACCTGTATGTCCAGGTTTTGAGGGCTAGATATACTGCCCGGATCTCTAGCACGTTGATGGGCAGGATCCCCTGAGTCTTGGCCCAGGTTCCCTGGGTAGAAGCCTCCTCGAATACTGCACCCCAGCCCGATAGGCTGGCATCTGTAGACACCACCTTCCAGGCTGCTGGGAGGAAGCACTTTCCCTTCCGTAAATTCTTGGCTTCTAGCCACCAATTGAAGCTGTGGCGTACTTGTGAGGACAGGCGCATGGGTATATCCAGAGCTTGGCTCTTCCTGTTCCAGGAGGCTAAAATATTGCCTTGAAGTAGTCTCGAATGAAACTGGGCGTAAGGGACCCCCTCGAAAGAGGCTACCATCTTTCCCAATAGTCTCATGCAAAGGCGAATAGACGGCCTTTTGTTTGCTTTGACCTTGTGGATCAGGTCTTTCAGAGACTGTATCTTTAGCTCTGGCAGGTATACCCTGTTTTGGGCTGTATCTATGATCATGCCCAGGTACACTATCCTTCTTTGGGCCTGGAGAGAGGATTTTTGTAAGTTTATAATCCATCCTAAATGCTCCAGGTATCCTACTGTAGTGTCTACAGCGTGATCCAATCCCTCCTTTGACTGATCTATTAATAGTAGATCGTCTAGATAGGCTGTTACCGCAATGCCCCGTGTTCTCAGGTTTGCTAACAGAGGAGCTAGCACCTTTGTGAATACTCTGGGCGCGGTGGCTACACCAAATGGCAGGGCCACAAATTGAAAGTGGCGATCTTCTACCGCAAACCTTAGGAATCTTTGGTGAGCGGGGAGGATTGGTATGTGTAGATATGCGTCTTTAAAATCTATGGACGCCATGAATTCTCCGCCTTTTAAAGTAGCGACCACGGATCGAATCGTTTCCATTTGAAAATGGCGAACGTTCAGAAACCGGTTTAGAGATTTTAGATCCAGGATGGGTCTGACTTCTCCGTTCGGTTTTGGAATCACAAAGAGGTTTGAGTAAAAACCTGAACCTCGCTCCTTTTGGGGTACCTCTGTAACCACACCCTGAGCTATTAAGTGATTCAAACCTTTGAAGAAGGATCCTCTTTTTTGTGGATCCTTGGAGAGTCTTGAACTTCGGAATTGAGAAGATGGGATCTCTCGAAATTCCAGTTTGTACCCTGAGGATATTGTGGATACCACCCATTTGTCCTGGGTTTCTGTCCGCCAAGTCGCTGAGAACTGACGAAGCCTTCCCCCCACTCGGCCGAGCGGGGGCGCCCCTTCAATGAGAGGTTTTGGGGGCTTGCTTATTAGCTCTTGAACCCCACGGCTTCTTGTTCTTCTGAGCCTGTTCTTTGGCTTTTGTGGGCGGCTGAAAAGGCCGTCGCCACTGGCTGGAGTCTGATTTCCCGGGAGCTGGGAAGAGAGTGCGTTTAAAACAAGGTCTCTTGTTTTTCTTTTTCTCAGGTAAAAGTGTAGTTTTACCACTTGATATCTTTTGGATATATCTTTCTAAATCTTCCCCAAATAGGCGTTCGCCATGGAACGGGAAACTTGCCAACAACTTTTTGCATGGGGCTTCCGCTGACCAATGCTTAAGCCAAAGTACTCTGCGCATCTGTACCAGCTGGAGTGTAAGGCGTGATGCCTGTATGATAGAATCTCTCATGGCATCCACTGTGAAGCATAAGGCTTTAGGCAAATTCTCCCAATTTTTAGCCTGCTCTGAAGGCAGCTCCTTCAGCCCCTGCTTTACCTGTTGGCTGACGACCTGACACATACCGACTGCTGCTACTGCAGGTTGGATAATTGAGCCGGCCAAAAGGAAGGAGGATTTCAGTAGGGATTCCAACTTCTTCTCAGAAGGATCTTTAAACACTTGTACATTATCCACTGGACGTCAGGTTTTTATTTACACAAGAAATAGCCGCATCTACCGCAGGCAGGCTCCATTTCTTTAAAAAAAATTCCTCCATAAGATAAAGAATGTTAAACTTTTTTGGAGGTGAAAAACGCTTATCTGGATGTTGCCAGTCTGCGTACATTAGATCCTCTAGTAACGGATGAACCGGGAAGGAGCATGCACCTTGCAGGGATCTTAATGATCCTAGGGAGGAGACAGGTGATTCTGTTACCTCCAAAGAGGGTAACTTAAATGCAGATCGCACGGCTCCTGCATAGCATTGTACCTGTGACTTTAAAATCTGGGATACCGAAAAAGGCTCATCCGATATCCCTGATCCGTCTGACTCCTCATCCTCTGCTGATGTAGCCTCCTCCTCATCCTCCTCCTCCTCAGGTACTTCTGAAGGGAGGTCCAATACTGGAGGAGATCTGCTTCGCTTATTGTCCTTTTTCGAGGATTTAGCGATTAAGGTAGCAATTTTCTCCTCCAGATTATTCAGGGCAGCTGATAAAGTGTCCTCAGTGACATATGCAGGCCCAGGCTTCACTAGGGAAGCCGCCATACCTGACAGAGGTAATGGCTCATCCTGTACAGGTGCATTTGGCAACACAGGAGAGGAAGGTACAGAGTCAGCACAGCTAGAGCCTCCTGTCTCAGGCGGCGGTGCTCTTTTATCTCTTTTTGTCCGCATTACTTCCCCTGGAAGACTTACTGTTTAGACAAAATACAAGGTACCTAAATGCATATACTACCGTGTTCAGTTTAGCAAATACATTAAGTATGCAACTTTTAACACATAACTATGCATAACATGGATGTCTTCTAGGAAGTACCCAGTCCAACCACATGGAGTCTTACGTCCCTGTATAGCTGCTGTGTTTCTCTGCCAGGAACAAGAGAACTAAAGAGCTTGCTTGCTGCTGCAGTGCCTCACACTGACAGTCTTTTAAATTTGGCGCCGTTTCTGTGCCTGCGCGCGCCACGTGCCCGCGCACGCCTTCGCCCCCCCTCCGATAAAGCGCGCTCCCGCGCGCGCGGCCTTTAGCGCTATGGTGGTGGCCATAGTGAGAGAGGACTCTCATCCGCCCCTGTTCCCACTTACCTGCATCTGCAGGTGTCTGTGTCGGCCACCGAAAGGAGGAGCGGGGTGCCCCAGCAAGCTCAGCAGCGGAGGTGACGAGCAGTGTACTTCGCCGAAGCCGACACTGAACAGAGTGAGGTGAGTATATTCAGCTCTTTACTCCCCCCAGTGGTGGAAAAAAAGAAGACATCCACTCTTGAAAAAAGGTCCCAACCTAGTTATGGACCTTCTAATCTCACCTTATCCACGCCGCAGGTTTTTCTGCTGAAAGTTTTCAGACAGATACCAAACTTCACCCTTCACGGTGGGCTATGTGTGCCAACCTTCAGGGATATGGGTTCCTGTTTAAAGGATACCTCTCCCCTGGGCCTTGTACAAGACTCTTACCAGGACTTTATAGCGAAATAGCGAAAGTGCTGGATCTTAGAGCCCAGTCCTCCGAAGAGAGACATTACAGGCGACGCCTCATGGATGAGGCCCGGATCCCATCCAGATTCGGCTTAATTTGTAGGCGTCTTGGATGGATCCGAAAGCATAGCTCTTTTACCCCCAGAGGGTCTCTTTGGTAGAGCTTTCCTTTAGCACCTCCTAACGCGTCCAACACCTTTCGACACTGGCAAAAAAACTGAGGTACTTCCCTAATGGGAGGGGTTATATGGAGGGGAACTGTCTTCCATTGGTTGTGCCAGTGTCCAATCACCGCTGGTGACCCTTAACCCATTATGTAATGACTAGCTCTGTGTCCCGTGGTGTACGATAAAGATTTTTTTTTTTGTCCCAAGTGATTGAATAATGACAAAAAGAAAAAAAAAAATGTACAAAAAGTTGTCACTAAATTATATATTGCTCAAACATGCCATGGTTATATGTGGAATTGCACCCCAAAATACATTCTGTTGCTTTTCCTGAGTACGAGGATACCACATGTGTGAGACATTTTGGGAGCCTAGCCGCGTACAGGACCCCGAAAACCAAGCACCGCCTTCAGGATTTCTATGGGTGTAAATTTTTGATTTCACTCCTCACTGCCTATCACAGTTTCGGAGGCCATGGAATGCCCAGATGGCACAAACCCCCCCAAATGACCCCATTTTGGAAAGTAGACACCCCAAGCTATTTGCTGAGAGGTATGTTGAGTATTTTGCAGATCTCGCTTTTTGTCACAAAGTTTTAAAAATTGAAAAAAGAAAAAAAAAAAAATGTCTTTCTTCATTTTCAAAAACAAATGAGAGCTGTAAAATACTCACCATGCCTCTCGGCAAATAGCTTGGGGTGTCTACTTTCCAAAATGGGGTCATTTGTGGGGGTTTTGGGCTATCTTGGCATTTTATGGCCTTCAAAACTGTGATAGGTAGTGAGGAGTGAAATCAAAAATTTGTGCCCTTAGAAATCCTGAAGGCGGTGCTTGGTTTTCGGGGGCCCGTACGCGGCTAGGCTCTCAAAAAGTCCCACACATGTGGTATCCCCGTACTCAGGAGAAGCAGCCAAATGTATTTTGGGGTGCAATTCCGCATATAACCATGGCATGTTTGAGCAATATATCATTTAGTGACAACTTTTTGTACATTTTTTTTTCTTTTTGTCATTATTCAATCACTTGGGACAAAAAAAAAATATTCAATGGGCTCAACATGCCTCTCAGCAATTTCCTTGGGGTGTCTACTTTCCAAAATGGGGTCATTTTGGGGGGTTTTGTGCTATCTTGGCATTTTATGGCCTTCAAAACTGTGATAGGTAGTGAGGAGTGAAATCAAAAATTTATGCCCTTAGAAACCTTGAAGGTGGTGCTTGATTTTTGGGGTCCCGTACGCGGCTAGGCTCCCAAAAAGTCCCACACATGTGGTATCCCCGTACTCAGGAGAAGCAGCAGAATGTATTTTGGGGTGTAATTTCACATATGCCCATGGCATGTGTGAGCAATATATCATTTAGTGACAACTTTGTGCAAAAAAAACAAAGTTTGTCATATTCCCGCAACTTGTGGCAAAATATTAAATATTCCATGGACTGAACATGCCTCTCAGTAAATAGCTTGGGGTGTCTACTTTCCAAAATGGGGTCATTTGGGGGGGTTTTGTGCTATTTTGGCATTTTATGGCCTTCGAAACTGTGATAGGTAGTGAGGAGTGAAATCAAAAATTTACGCCCTTAGAAATCCTGAAGGCGGTGCTTGGTTTTTGGGGCCCCGTACCCGGCTAGGCTCCCAAAAAGTCCCACACATGTGGTATCCCCGTACTCAGGAGAAGCAGCAGAATGTATTTTGGGGTGCAATTCCACATATAACCATGGCATGTGTGAGCAATATATCATTTAGTGACAACTTTTTGTAAATTTTTTCTTTTTTTTTTCTTTTTGTCATTATTCAATCATTTGGGACAAAAAAAAAAAAATATTCAATGGGCTCAACATGCCTCTCAGCAAATAGCTTGGGGTGTCTACTTTCCAAAATGGGGTCATTTGGGGGAGTTTTGTGCCATCTTGGCATTTTATGGCCTTCAAAACTGTGATAGGTAGTGAGGAGTGAAATCAAAAATTTATGCCCTTAGAAACCTTGAAGGCGGTGCTTGGTTTTTGGGGTCCCGTATGCGACTAGGCTCCCAAAAAGTTCCACACATGTGGTATTCCCGTACTCAGGAGAAGCAGCAGAATGTATTTTGGGGTGTAATTTCACATATGCCCATGGCATGTGTGAGCAATATATCATTTAGTGACAACTTTGTGCAAAAAAAATAAAGTTTGTCATATTCCCGCAACTTGTGCCAAAATATAAAATATTCCATGGACTAATCATGCCTCTCAGTAAATAGCTTGGGGTGTCTACTTTCCAAAATGGGGTCATTTGGGGGGGTTTTGTGCTATTTTGGCATTTTACGGCCTTCGAAACTGTGATAGGTAGTGAGGAGTGAAATCAAAAATTTGCGCCCTTAGAAATCCTGAAGGCGGTGCTTGGTTTCCGGGGTCCCGTACGTGGCTAGGCTCCTAAAAAGTCCCACACATGTGGTATCCCCGTACTCAGGAGAAGCAGCAGAATGTATTTTGGGGTGCAATTCCACATATAACCATGGCATGTGTGAGCAATATATCATTTAGTGACAACTTTTTGTAATTTTTTATTTTTTTTTGTCATTATTCAATCACTTGGGACAAAAAAAAAAAAATATTCAATGGGCTCAACATGCCTCTCAGCAATTTCCTTGGGGTGTCTACTTTCCAAAATGGGGTCATTTGAGGGGGTTTTGTACTGCCCTGCCATTTTAGCACCTCAAGAAATGAGATAGGCAGTCATAAATTAAAAGCTGTGTAAATTCCAGAAAATGTACCCTAGTTTGTAGACGCTATAACTTTTGCGCAAACCAATAAATATACGCTCATTGACATTTTTTTACTAAAGACATGTGGCTGAATACATTTTGGCCTAAATGTATGACTACAATTGAGTTTATTTGATTTTTCTTATAACAAAAAGTAGAAAATATCATTTTTTTTCAAAATTTTCGGTCTTTTTCCGTTTATATCACAAAAAATAAAAATCGCAGAGGCAATCAAATACCATTAAAAGAAAGCTCTATTTGTGGGAAGAAAAGGACACAAATTTCGTTTGGGTACAACATTGCATGTCTGCACAATTTACAGTTAAAGCAGCGCAGTGCAAAATTCTGAATTCACCTCTGGTCCTTTAGCTACCAAATGGTCCGGGGCTTAAGTGGTTAAGGAAAAAATAAAAAAATGTCCTTAAACTAACTGCACTATGTTCGGGCGCCGGCCACGTGCATTATGGGAAGTGCCACGTTAATGCAATCACGAGATTGCAGACGTGGCGCTTCATTGGCGGGCTTTTGTCCCACGTTGCGGCGCTGTCCGATGCGCCGCGTAGCTTCCGCCTGGTGCTCGTAGAATCTATTACTACGGCCGGGCAGTTTGCTTGACATCTGAGTTAGATGTCACTTCCTGTTTTCTCTCTCCCATTGCACCCGAGAGAGAGAAAACCAGAAGTATGAGGAGCGGACTCCTCCATGGCCGCTGCCAGTGGAAGGAGACACATTAGGAGAGGACACCACACAGCAAGGTAAGTGACGCTGTGCTCCAGCGGAGAAGGGGAGAGGGATTTGATGTGACAGAGGCTGCGTTTGATGGGACACAGGGCTGCATTTGATGGGACACAGGGCTGCATTTGATGGGACACAGGGCTGGATGTAAGGAGGGACTCCGCTGGGGGCACCTGATGTAAGGAGGGACTCCGCTGGGGGCACCTGATGTAAGGAGGGACTCCGCTGGGGGCACCTGATGTAAGGAGGTAACTCCGCTGGGGGCACCTGATGTAAGGAGGTAACTCCGCTGGGGGCACCTGATGTAAGGAGGTAACTCCGCTGGGGGCACCTGATTTAAGGAGGTAACTCCGCTGGGGGCACCTGATTTAAGGAGGTAACTCCGCTGGGGGCACCTGATTTAAGGAGGTAACTCCGCTGGGGGCACCTGATTTAAGGAGGTAACTCCGCTGGGGGCACCTGATTTAAGGAGGTAACTCCGCTGGGGGCACCTGATTTAAGGAGGTAACTCCGCTGGGGGCACCTGATTTAAGGAGGTAACTCCGCTGGGGGCACCTGATTTAAGGAGGGACTCCGCTGGGGGCACCTGATTTAAGGAGGGACTCCGCTGGGGGCACCTGATTTAAGGAGGGACTCCGCTGGGGGCACCTGATTTAAGGAGGGACTCCGCTGGGGGCACCTGATTTAAGGAGGGACTCCGCTGGGGGCACCTGATTTAAGGAGGGACTCCGCTGGGGGCACCTGATTTAAGGAGGGACTCCGCTGGGGGCACCTGATTTAAGGAGGGACTCCGCTGGGGGCACCTGATTTAAGGAGGGACTCCGCTGGGGGCACCTGATTTAAGGAGGGACTCCGCTGGGGGCACCTGATTTAAGGAGGGACTCCGCTGGGGGCACCTGATTTAAGGAGGGACTCCGCTGGGGGCACCTGATTTAAGGAGGGACTCCGCTGGGGGCACCTGATTTAAGGAGGGATTCCGCTGGAGGCACCTGATGTAAGGAGGGACTCCGCTGGGGACACCTGATGGCATGTGGTGGCAGGCGACACGCCCAGGGCTCCCACTGATTCTGCATTATGGTTGAATGATTTCATTTTATATTACAATGAAATAATAGAAATAATGCGCTTCAATCATCCTGACTAGGGATGAGCCGGACACCCCCCGGTTCGGTTCGCATCCAGAACATGCGAACGGACCGAAAGTTTGCGTAAACTTTTGAACACTGTTCAAGTCTATGGGACTTGAACGTGAGAAATAAAAAGTGCGAATTTTAAAGCCTAATATGCAAGTTATTGTTCTAAAAAGGGTTTGGGGAGCGGGTCCTGCCCCGGGGGACATGTATCAATGCAAAAAAAAGTTTTAAATACAGAAGTTTTTTCGGCACCAGTGATTTAAATGATGCTTAAAGTGAAAAAATAAAAGTGAAATATTCCTTTTAATATCGTGCCTGGGGAGTGTCTATAGTATGCCTGTAAAGTGGCAGGTGTTTCCCGTGTTTAGAACAGTCCCTGCACAAAATGACATTTCTAAAGGAATAAAAGTAATTTAAAACTGCTTGCGGCTTTAATGTAATGTCTGGTCCTGGCAATATGGATGAAAATCATTGAGAAAAACAGCATGGGTCCATTACCAGTCCCTTTGGGTCTTGTATGGATATTAAGGGGAACCCTGCACCCAAATTAAAAAAAGGAAAGGCGTTGGGCCCTCAGGCCCTATATACTCTGAACAGCAGTGTACAGGCGGTCCCAAGAAAGACAGGGACTGTAGGTTTGTTCCTAAGTTGAATCCGTTTGTAATTTGGAACCGTTACATTTTTTAAGTGTAGCTCCAGCCAAAAAAAGCTGAGTTAGACTTACCGGTAACTCCTTTTCTGAGAGTCTTCCAGGACAGCCCATGAGACCTAGGGCTCCTCCTACCAGGACAGGAAACACGTTACCCCTACCAGATAAAAGGGCGGTCCTCCAGGCCCCACGTCAGTCTTCTCGAGAACTGTAGGACATCCCTGAAAAACACATGCATAATACACATAACTTCCAGACAAAACCGGTTGGGAATCCGGCTGTCCTGGAAGACTCTCAGAAAAGGAGTTACCGGTAAGTCTAACTCAGCTTTTCTCTCAAGCGTCTTCCAGGACAGCCCATGAGATGATGAGCCAGAACTTACCAGTCTAGGGTGGGACAATTGCCTAAAGGACCTTTCGACCAAACGCCTGCTCCTGAGCAGATAGGAGATCCAGGTGATAATGTTTAATGAAGGTCGAATAACTGGACCATGTGGCAGCTCTGCAAATTTGTTCCGGTGACGCACCAGCCCTCTCAGCCCAAGACGCAGACAATGCTCTTGTTGAATGCGCAGTGACAAAAGGTGGAGGAACTTCTCTAATTTTGTAAGCTTCCGAGATAGCTTGCTTTATCCATCTAGCCAATGTGGCTTTAGATGCACTCGCAAGCCCTGTACACACGGCCGAGATTCTCGTCAGGAAAAAACGTCGTCTTTCCTGACGAGAATCTTGACAAGAAACTTGTCCCGGCCGAGTGTACACACGTACGATTCAAAAGAACCGCCGTTCTTTTGAATAGCACGAACGCGGTGACGTCATCGACTACGACGAGCGTGCGCTCGTCACATTCGATGCCGTCGCCGCCATCTTGCTACACCCTATGCCTATGAAGCTACCGCGCATGCGTCAAAGTCATTTCGAGCATGCGCGGGTTTCCACGGCGACGGGAAAGTGTACACACGCTCAGGTTTCTCGTCGAGAAACAGGCCGACGAGATTCTCGACGAGAAAAAAGACAGCAGGTCGTCTTTTTTCTCATCGGGGAATCTGGGCAGTTTTCTTGACGAGAAAACTGAAACCCGCGTACACACAGCTGGTTTTCCTCGGCAAGAAAGCTCTCCTGGCAGTTTTCTTGTCGTTTTATGCCGAGAAAACCGGTCGTGTGTACGCGGCCTTACCCCTGTGCGTACCTGAAAAAAGGACAAACAAGGCGTCTCGTTTTCCTAAAGGTCTTGGTGACCTCAAGATAGACTAGGAGAATCCTTCTCACATATAAAAAACGAAACTTTCTTTCTTGGTCGCCCTGTGGCGAACTACAAAAGGTTGGCAGTACAACGTCCTGATATCTGTGGAATGTACTGGCTATGAGCTGAGGTAATTGCTACCAAAAAAATGTATTTAAAAGTAAGTAACTTAACGGAAATATCCTCTAGGGGCTCAAAAGGAACTTCTACCAGAGTTTGAAGCACCAGGGACAGGTCCCAGGTTGGACAACTTCTCACCACTACTGGTCTGGCCCTAGAAATGGATTTGAAAAATCTAGCTATAGTGGGATTTTCCAGGAGAGAAAACTGGAGGAAAACACTGATAGCTGCCGCCTGTACCTTTGGGGTACTAACTTTGTCGACACCCTCTTGAAAAAATTCCAAAATAGAAGGAACATCATGAGTTAATCTTTGATTTTCAGATAACCATGAATTAAACTTTTTCCAAACCTTGGAATATATGGCTTTAGTGACTGATTTTCTGCAATTTACCAGGGTCTTGACTACTTTGTCAGAGAACCCCTGGGCCCTTAGTATCTTTTCTTCAGATACCAAGCCATCACATTTAAGGAAACTACCTGTGGGTGTGACACTGAACCCTGCGATAGCAAGTCCTCTCTCTTCAGAAGCCTCAGTGGAGGCTCCGAGACCAGAGTCTGTAGCAGGGAAAACCATGGCCTCTTGGGCCAGAAAGGGGCTATCAGAATTAGGTCTGTTTGTT
The DNA here is from genome assembly GCA_029206835.1 of Rana muscosa. Lineage (NCBI taxonomy): Eukaryota > Metazoa > Chordata > Amphibia > Anura > Ranidae > Rana > Rana muscosa. Next base: position 73,402,610 of record CM055117.1, read on the forward strand.
GAGGTACGCAACTGTTGCGATGTTGTTGGATAGAATCTGGAGATTGTGACCCCTGATCTCCGTCTTAAAAACTTGCAAGGCTCTCTGAACTGCTAGAAGCTCTCTCTGGTTCCATGAAGCTCTTGCTTCCCTCAAGGACCATTCTCCTTGTGCGACTTTGTTGCTGAGGTGGGCTCCCCATCCCCAGGAACTTGCATCCGTAGTGATCCTCTGGGATATAGGAATGGACCATGGTAGACCTCTTGTTAGGTGAAGGTTTGTCCTCCACCACCACAAGCTTCTTTTTACCTTTTTACTTTTTTGGCAGGTAACAAAACCCTTGACTCCAGAGACCTTGCGTCTCCGTCCCAATTCCTCAAAAGAAACATCTGTAACGGTCTTTGATGGAATCTTACCCATGGTACTGCAGGAAAGCACGAGGTCATCAGACCTACTGCTCTTGAAACCTCTCTCAGCGAGACCGATTGATTGGTCTGTAAAGCTGAGACTGTTTGCACCATTTTTGAGACCTTCTCCTGTGGGAGGAAAACTTTTTGGTCTACTGAGCAAAAGTCGTATCCCAGATATGTCACCTTCTAGGCCGGAATCAAGGAAGACTTCTCTATGTTTATCAACCAACCTAGGGGATTGAAGGAAGTCTTGTACAGTCTGGAGATCCGCTGATAACTTTTGGCAAGACTCTGCCACCACTAGGAGGTCGTCCAGGTAAGGGATAATAGTTATCGCCTTTAACCTTAGCGGAGCCAGCGCCTCCCCCAACACTTTTGTGAAAATGCGTGGGCATGAGGACAGACCGAAGGGGAGGGCTTGAAATTGGAAGTACCGAATCTCTGTTCCCATTTTGACTGCTATTCTCCAGAATTTTTGGAAGGCTGGATGGATAGGAATGTGCAGATAAGCATCCCTTAAATCCAAAGTGGCCATGAAGAAGTTTGGGTAAAGCAGGTTTTTTATTGTGAACACCGTCTCCATACGAAAGTGCTTGTATCTGACAGCACGGTTTAGAGACCGAAGGTTCAGAATAAGCCGATACTTTCCTGACGGCTTTCTGATGACAAATATATGAGAATAAAACCCCTTGCCCTGATCTGAGTGGGGAACAGGGATAAGGACTTTCTGATCTAACAAGTCTCCGATTTGGAGACCCAGAGCCCTCGCTTTCTCCCGATCTTGGGGAAAGGAGGTGACCAATAGTCGCTCTGGTGGTTGGCAAGAAAATTCCAGCCTGTACCCATTGGCCACTAGATCCAGGATGAATGGACTTGAGGTGGCTGCTGCCCACTGTGGGAGAAAGGCCCTCAATCTTCCTCCCACTGGGAGAGATGAGTCACTGTGGCTTGGCGGGTTGTTGAGGAGGGTTAAACAAGACGCCCCCTCTACTTCTGCCTTTGTGCCCTGTCCAATGTTTCTTGGGCCTATTGTTCTTTTCCCTAGGACCTTGCTGCCTACTTTGGGCACAATTTTTTTTCTGGCTGTCGGCTTTTTCTTGTTTTTTGGAAAGGCTTTTTTCTTATCAGCCGTACGATCCAGTGCCTCCTGCAGACCTGGCCCAAAAAGATGACCCCTGTTAAGGGAAGCCCACATAGGCGCAACTTAGAGGCTGCATCACCTGACCAGCTTTTAAGCCACAGGCTTCTTCTGGCCGAATTCACTAAGGCCGAAATCCTGGATGACATTCTTACCGACTCTGCGGAAGAATCAGCTAAAAACCGTACGGCGCGAAAAAGGAGAGGGAAAGATTTCAGAATCTGCTCTCTAGAGGTACCTGCCAACAAATGGGTTTGTATTTGTTTGAGCCATACTTCCAAATTCCTGGCTACACAAGTGGAGGCCAGAGCTGGTTTAAGATTCCCCACAGCTGAATCCCAGGCTCTGTGAAGGAGGATATCTCCTTTTTTATCCATCGGGTCCTTAAGCGTGCCCATATCGTCAAAACGCCAGGTCCGAGTTTTCTGAAACTTTTGAAGGAGGTGCGTCTAACTTCAGATTTTTGTTCCACGGCTGCGCTGCATCCTCATCAAATGGAAATCTTCTTTTTAGGTTACCAGAAAAGAAAGGTTTTCTCTCTGGATTTTCCCACTCCAGCTTGATAGTATCAAGGAGGGAACTATGCACTGGAAAGACTTCAGATTTCTTTCTGTGCAAACCTTTGTACATAAGGTCATGTTTAGACAACTGTACCTCCTCCTCTTCCATCTCAAGTGTTGTATAGATAGCCTTAAGTAAGTCATCTACATCCTCTAAAGATAACTTAAATCTTGAGCTCCTAGCGGACTCTCTATCCCTGGGCTCTGTATCCGATCCTGATTCTTCACGAGAAGAATGGGTAGATCTGACCTCAGCATCCGAGCCGTCACTCTCCACACCCTGCTGTGGAGCGCTAACGACTGAAGTCCTAAATGGAGATGGATTCTCTGCGGGAACCTGAAGCTTGTCAATTAGAGTTTTAAATGAGCTAAAGGTAGATGTAAGCTCATCTCTAACTGAAGTCAGCATTTTCTGACATGAGGCTACCTGGTCATCTTTACCAAGGCTTTCTATACAGGTGCGGCAAACAGCTTTGCTCCATGAGGAGCTCAATTTGTTTCCGCAAACCGCACATTTCCTTTTAGGTGGCTGTGTTTGGGCCTTGTCCTGAGTCTTGGCCTGCAAAACAAATGACCCCAATAAATACCATGCCACAAATACTCCAAAACACCCCGTGCAGGAGGAAAGGAAAATGTGCCCCCTTCACCTAGTTCCTACTAGTTACAAGGGGGAAAGACACTCACAGGGTGTGCAAGTAAGTACAACCACTTCAAGATTACCTGAGAGGTTCTGGTGTTAGGGCCTGCTTCCGCTGCCTGTGCAGGTGTTGCAGAGGAGTCCATCCTGCCCCTTTAGTGGTCTGCAGCCTGTGCTGGGTTTCACCGTTTTAAACGCCAGCCTCCCAGCTACCCTGTTCGCGCAGTTTTAGAGACAGGAACTCGTGTCTCCGGCGCCCGCTGATGACATGACCCGCCACGGAAGTAACCCTGCTGGGTACTTGCTGTGGGCCAGCTTGGAGCACATAAGCTCCGCCCCCTCGTGCGCAGCTTCCTCTTGTCCCCTGCATACTCCAGCCACGCTGTCTGCAGGGAGAGAACCACTGACTGCCGCCATGCGGCTCGCGGACTGGAGCACGGATGTACACCGCGGTGCTGGCATTCCCCATGCACTGAGAAGCGGGGACAGCTGCAACAAACCTACTCCCCTGGTGGATGTGCTCATGAGACCTAGAGGAACCAGTTCCAGAAAACATGTTACCCCCCGTCCGGAGGAAACACTAATACTGACATAGGGCCTGGAGGACCGCCCTTTTATCTGGTGGGGGTAACGTGTTTCCTGTCCTGGTAGGAGGAGCCCTAGGTCTCATAGGCTGTCCTGGAAGACGCTTGAGAGAAATCTATTTTTAAGCTTTTTGGAAAACATAGGGAAGGGTTATCACCCCTGTAACATTTGTTTTGCTGTCTGTGCACCTGTTCAGAAGATTTCCCCTCACTTTCTGTTCTAACGATAATTAGATTTAGAAAATTTGTGGTTTTTAGGGAAAGCAGGATTGGTGATAAAGCATCAATGGAGAGGAGACACGTTTTTCCCATATTAACTCACAGGAGAGAATTTCTCTTCCTAGGGGTAGATTTCCTCTGACTTCCTGTTGTCTCCCTCCGTTTGTAAGTAGCAGTCGTTTGTAAGTCGGATGTTTGAAAGTAGGGGGCCTGCCCTATATACTCTGCAGAAATTTGGGCCTTAGGTGTTGGTGTTGCCACAACACTGTAAGCCCTCACAGTTACTCTTGGTGGGCGCAGGAACGGGCCCTGCCATGAAATATTAGATCAAGAATTGTAATTACATGCCCCTATTGAACAGGGTCAGAAAAATTGTGCCTTTGGGAACAGGGTCAGAAAAATTGGGCCTTGGGAGGTGGTAATTACATGCCCCTGTTGAACAGGGTCAGAAAAATTGGGCCTTTGGGAACAGGGTCAGAAAAATTGGGCCTTTGGTGGTGGACGGTGTAGTGGTGTTGCCACAACACTGTAAGCCCTCACAGTTACTCTTAGTGGGCGCAGGAACGGGCCCTGCTGTCAAATATTAGATCAAGAATTGTAATTACATGCCCCTGTTAAACAGGGGCAGTAAAATTGGGCATCAGGCACTGGTGCTGGTGCCACAACACTGCAACCCCTCACAGATACTGTAGTTGGAGCGCAGGAATGAGCCCTGCTGCAAAGTATTACAGCAAAAATTGTAATTACACGCCCCTAAAAAAATTAAACAGGGGCAGAAAAATTGGGCCTTAGCCACTGGTGGCGGTGCCCAGAACCAAAAATGTTCTTACAAGCTATCAACATGAACATTTAGGAGGAAGAGGATAGTCCCTCAGCATAACAGAATAGTCACTCAGCATCAGCATAGGCAGTCTTGAAGGGATCTCACATTCAAAAAAATATTATTCCGTTACATCAGCATCAGGTGCTTGGTAGCTGGTGATCCAAGACCGATTCATTTTTATGAAGGTCACGATCGACCGAGTCAGTGGACAGGCGCACCCTGTGATTGTTTACAAAGCCTCCAGCAGCACTGAATGTGCGTTCCGAAAGAACGCTGGATGCAGGACAGGCCAGTAGCTCAATTGCATACTGTGCAAGCTCTGGCCAGTGATCCATCCTCAAGACCCAGTAACCCAGAGGATTTTTGGTGGGAAAAGTGTCCAAGTCTGATCTTGCCCCTAGGTATTCCTGCACCATGTAAATCAGACGCTGGCGAGGGTTGCTGGAACCGATCATACCTTGGGGCTGCAGACTAAAAAATTGTCTGAACGCATCGGTCAGACGGCCACCTTCTCCACCGCTCCTTCTGTGACTGACCGAAGCCTCAGCAACACGTTGTCCAGGACCAGGAATTCGTAACCTCCCAGGCTCTGGAAACGTGTTGCACAAACCTTTCTGCAAGGCCTCCCGAAGATGTTTCATCCTTTGCAATGGCTGGATAAGGTCCACAACCTTATCCTTGTAACATGGATCAAGGAGGGTTTCCAGACAGTAATGATCCCTCTCCTTGATACCACGAATCCGAGGATCCTTTCGCAGGCTTTGCAGGATTAGGGAGGCCATGCAGCGTAGGTTTGCTGAGGCATTTGGTTCGGAGTCCTCTGGGTCACTAAGGACGACATGATCCGCAGCCACCTCCTCCCAGCCACGTACAAGTCCATGGGTTTCTGGGGACTGTAAATGATCCCTTGAAGACTGCTGCTGATGCTGAGCGCTAGGCTCCACCTCCATGCTGACACAATACTCCTCCTCCTCTTCTTGTGTGATCGGCGGGCCCGCAGGAACACTGTCTGGATAAAGGGGGCCTTGAGAGGTAAGGAAGTCCTCCATTATTCCACGCAGCGTGTGCTCCAACAGGTGGACAAGAGGGACAGCATCACTGATGCATGCACTGTCACTGCTCACCATCCTCGTGGCCTCCTCAAATAGTGACAGGACAGTGCATGCATCCCTAATCATGACCCACTGGCGTGGCGAAAAAAAAAACAAGCTCCCCTGACCCTGTCCTGGTGCCATAGTCGCACAGGTACTCATTGATGGCCCTTTGCTGCGTGTGCAGCCCCTGCAGCATGGCCAACATTGAGTTCTATCTGGTGGGCATGTCACAGATTAGGCGGTTCTTGGGCAGGTTATATTCCTTTTGGAGGTCAGCCAGCAGAGCACTGGCATTATATGACCGGTGGAAATGCACACAGACTTTCCTGGTCTGCCTCAGGAGATCCTGTAAGCCCGGGTACCTGCCCAAGAACCGCTGCACCACCAAGTTAAGTACGTGAGCCAAACAGGGCACATGGGTCAGTTGTCCCTGTCGGAGGGCGGAGAGGAGGTTGGTGCCATTGTCGCAAACAACCATTCCTGGCTGAAGCTGGCGTGGCGTCAACCACCTCTGAGCCTGCCCCTGCAGAGCTGACAGAATCTCTGCCCCAGTGTGGCTCCTGTCCCCCAAGCACACCAGCTCAAGCACCGCATGGCATCTTTTTGCCTGCGTGCTTGCGTAGCCCCTTGAACTCCTACAGAGCACGCTGGTTCAGAGGACAAATCAGCAGAGGAGAGGCCATGGAGGAAGAATAAGAGGAGGGGGATGGAGGAGAGAGGTGTGGCAGAAACACCACTAGTAGCATTTTGGAGGCGTGGTGGTGGAACAACCCCCAACACTACTGCACCCTGTTCTGCATCCTTCCCAGCTGCCAGCAGAGTCACCCAGTGCGACGTGAAAGATAGGTAATGTCCATGCCTGCTGGACCATGAGTCAATGGTAATATGCACCTTACCGATGACCGCCCTGTCCAGCGAGGCCAAGACATTGCCTTCCACACGCTGGTAGAGAGCCGGAATCGCCTTCCGTGAAAAAAAGTGGCGTTTGGGTACCTGCCACTGAGGTACCGCACATTCCACAAATTCAAGGAAGGGGGCAGAGTCTACTGAAAAGGCAGCAGTTGAAGTGCTAGCAATTTAGCCAAGCTGGCATTCAACCGCTGGGCATGTGGATGGCTGGGAGCAAATTTCTTTCGCCGGTGTAGCAACTGGGGCAGGGAAATTTGCCTGCTACAATCGGACGCTGGTGTATCGATAGCAGATTGTCCGCAAGTACTTGGCAGTGGCACACCTAATTCTACACCTTCACTCCTCTCAGTGCAGGTTTCTGAAGGACTGAAGGTATAGTGAGGTTAGAGATCCCAGCTGATGAGGAGCAAAGAGAGGTCCGCCTTTTTCTTTGGTGTTGGTCTTTTAAGTACGCTTGCCAAGCCTCCTCCTCCTCCCTCCTATCAGGCACCCACGTAGAGTCAGTGACCTCATCATCCCCTCCCTCCTTGCTTGAGGTGATTTATTTCGCATTTGTAGCGCTATATATAAGTTATTCACTCACTCCTCGTCACTGGAGCAAACCTGGCAGTATGCTGCAGCTGAAGGGACATGACTGACAGTTTGTTGTCCTTCTTGGGCACCCCCTCTCTCTGGGCTCACGTTACTGCCTTCCTCAAGCTAGGTACCATCATCAGAGTCTTCAAAACGCTGCGCATCCTCCTGCAGCATGTACCTGACACTGTGGTCGAACAGTTTGGGGGACTCCTCCGTGCATGATGATGGGGCTAGGGAAGGAGTAACTGATGATGACCTTGAGCCGATGCTTTGGCACCTGCATTGGCAGCCAAGGTAGCCTGGGTGACAGAGGATGAGGAGGATGAGGACGGCTTGGTCATCCACTCTAGCAACTCTTCTGCATGTTGTGGCTCAACGTGGCCAGCTTCCAAAAAAAGGACAAGCGTGCCCCATGGCCACGTACTGATGAGGATGCACCGCGTCCATGAGCAGCACTGTTGCCTCTAGACACAGAGTCTGCTTGCCTTCTTTTATTGGCCTGTGAGTGTCTGCCTCTCCTTGTTGGCCTTCCAGACATACTGTATTTGATATATTGGAATAGGTACACAAGGAATGGCCTGCAGTGAGATGTAGCTGCACAAAGCTGGGATGTGTATATATATACTGATTATACTGCAGCTAACTGAATCAACTGCCTGTAGTATATTAGGAAGAGAACAGGAATTTTCTGCAGAGAGTTTTAGCTGCACACGGTGCCCAGTATACAGTAGGCTTGTGCAATTCGTTTCGTAACGAATTGAAATTCGTCCGAATTTAGCAACTTTCGGACATTCGGAAGCATTCGAATTTCCGAACAAAGCAATTACGAATAAGACCGAATCCGAAATAAATTATACCGCAAATAGCGAATGCCCGAATGTCTTCGGCATAATTCGTTATGAAAAAGTTACGAATGTACGAATCCATACGAAGCACAATAACACTCACTCTGCTCTGCTCTCTGCTTCTCCCACACCGTGCTGAACTCCCTCTCAAAATGGTGTACAGGGGCGGAGGTTATAGCCGCATGTAAAAAACGAAAGTAAAATACGAGATTTCGAATCCATTCGAAGCACAATAACACTCTGCTCTGCTCTCTGCTTCTCCCTCACCGTGCTGAACCCTCTCAAAATGGTGTACAGGGGCAGAGGCTATAGCCGCATGTAAAAAACGAAAGTAAAATACGAGATTTCGAATCGTTACAAATAACCGCAATGTATTTAGAAAAGTACAAATCCATTCGAAGCACATTAGGCATAATAGGCAGCGTCGTTGTGAGAGAGACATGGAAAATTACGAATCAACGAACCCAAAAAAAGTTACGAAAGTAGGAGTTGTGTCCAGAATCAACGAAAAACAACGTACTCTACCGAAAGTACGAACCCAAAAAAAGTTACGAAAGTAGGAGTTGTGTCCAGAATCAACGAAAAACAACGTACTCTACCGAAAGTACGAATTATAAAGCAACAAAAAATTCAACGAAAAATGTCGCTTGCAAAAATACGAATGAGTCCGAACACGAAAAATCCCGTCTAGCAAAATTACGAATGATTACGAATCAACAGGACCGGAAAGAAACGAACCGAAACGGAACGAATTTTTCCGTTGTGCACAAGTCTAGTATACAGTACACTGACTTAATATACTGCAGCTATCTGAATCAACTGCCTGCCTGTAGTATTATTAGGAAGAGAACAACAGGAATTGTCTGCAGTGAGTTTTAGCTGCACACTGTGCCCAGTATACAGTACACTGACTTAATATACTGCAGCTAGCTGAATCAACTGCCTGCCTGTAGTATTATTAGGAAAAGAATAACAGGAATTGTCTGCAGTGAGTTTTAGCTGCACACTGTGCCCAGTATACAGTACACTGACTTAATATACTGCAGCAAGCTGAATCAACTGCCTGCCTTTAGTATTATTAGGAAGAAAATAACAGGAATTGTCTTCAGTTAGTTTTAGCTAAACCGTATACAGTATATATATATATATACATATATATATATACACATATATATATATATATATATATACATACAAAGCGTGCAATGCATATAGAGTCATGGCCAAAATTGTTGGCACCCCAGAATTTTTTCCAGAAAATCAAGTATTTCTCACAGAAAAGTATTGCAGTAACACATGTTTTACTATACACATTTTTATTCCCTTTGTGTGTATTGGAACAAAACAAAAAAAGGGAGGAAATGAGCAAATTGGACATAATGTCACACAGAACTACAAAAATGGGCTGGTCAAAATGCTTGGCAGTGGCACCCTTAACTTAATATTTGGTTGCACACCCTTTGAAAAAAATAACTGAAATCAGTTGCTTCCTATAACCATCAATAAGCTTCTTACACCTCTCACCAGGAATTTTGGATCACTCTTCCTTTGCAAACTGCTCCAGGTCTCTCTTATTGGAAGGGCGCCTTTTCCCAACAGCAATTTTAAGATCTCTCCACAGGTGTTCAATGGGATTTAGATCTGGACTCATTGCTGGTCACTTTAGAACACTCCAGCGCTTTGTTACCATCCATTTCTGGGTGCTTTTTGATGTATGTTTGGGGTCATTGTCCTGCTGGAAGAACGAAGCTCTCGGACGCAAACCCAGCTTTCTGACACTGGGCTCTACAGTGTGACCCAAAATCCTTTGGTAATCCTCAGATTTCATGATGCCTTGCACACATTCAAGGCACCCAGTGCCAGAGGCAGCAAAACAACCCCAAAACATCATTGAACCTCCACCATATTTCACTGTAGGTACTGTGATCTTTTCTTTGTAGGCCTCATTCCATTTTCGGTAAACAGTAGAATGATGTGCTTTACCAAAAAGCTCTATCTTGGTCTCATCTGTCCACAAGACGTTTTCCCAGAAGGATTTTGGCTTACTCAAGTACATTTTGGCAAACTGTAGTCTTGCTTTTTTATGTCTCTGTGTCAGCAGTGGGGTCCTCCTGGGTCTCCTTCCATAGCGTTTAATTTCATTTAAATGTCGACGGATAGTTGGCGCTGACACGGATGCTCCCTGAGCCTGCAGGACAGCTTGAATTTCTTTGGAACTTGTTTGGGGCTGCTTATCCACCATCTGGACTATCCTGTGTTGCAACCTTTCATCAATTTTTCTCTTCCGTCCACGCCCAGAGAGATTAGCTACAGTTCCATGGGTTGCAAACTTCTTGATAATGTTGCGCACTGTGGACAAAGGCAAATCTAGATCTCTGGAGATGGACTTATAACCTTGAGATTGTTGATAATTTTCCACAATTTTGGTTCTCAAGTCCTTAGACAGTTCTCTATTCCTCTTTCTGTTGTCCATGCTTAGTGTGGCACACACAGACACACAATGCAAAGACTAAGTGAACTTCTCTCCTTTTTGTCTGCTTTCAGGTGTGATTTTTATATTGCCCACACCTGTTACTTGCCCCAGGTGAGCTTAAAGGAGCATCACATGCTTGAAACAATCTTATTTATCCACAATTTTGAAAGGGTGCCAAGAATTTTGACCAGCTGATTTTTGGAGTTTTGTGTGACATTATGTCCAATTTGTTTTGTTCCAATACACACAAAGGGAATAAACATGTGTATAGCAAAACATGTGTTACTGCAATACTTTTCTGTGAGAAATACTGGATTTTCTGGAAACATTTCTGGGGTGCCAACAATTTCGGCCATGACTGTATATACAAAATATACTGGAATACTGGATCTAACTAGCTGAATCAACTGCCTGCTCAATCTAGCTAACTGAAAAAAAAAAACAATCTCTCTCTGAACGCCGCCGGAACACACTACACAAGGCAGACGCGCAGGCGGCCTTATATAGTGTGGGGCATGTACCTACTCCCCTGAGCCATGATTCGCCAAAGGCGAATTATAGCTCTTTGTGCTGACGGTGCTGTGATTGGCCAAAGCATGTGGGTCATAGTGCATGCTTGGCCAATCATCAGCCAGCAATGCACTACAATGACGCAGTGCATTATGGGGCGTGTCGCGCAAATCGAATTTGTAGCGAACGGCCCATAAAGTTCGATCTTCGTCGAATGAACGAACCGCCGATGTTCGACTCAAACTCAAAGCTTATCCCTAATCCTGACACCATAACAACCATGGCGCCGGGATGATTGAAGCGCTAACACCAGGTGTTTGGAGTATCTTTATCTGCGGATTGTTAAACTTTCTAGAATACACATATTTATATTGTTGTGTAGGATCTGGGCCTGCTGTCCCTCCCTCTCTCTCTCTCTCCATCCATCCCTCGTTCATCTCAAATGCTAACCACACCACCTTAGAGCTACTCCCACTATTTCGCTGAAACCACGCCCATTTCCACTAAATGGGAGAGGTCTGGCACCCCCCCATCCTAAAACTTCACCAGCCGCCACTGACAGGGACAAACTTTTAGGCTGGCCAAATAGACATACAAAATATCAGTTGGAACTTGTTGGTTCCATAGATCTAATATATATATATATATATATATATATATATATATATATATATATATATATATACACACACACACACACACGCACACACCCCAACTTCCCCTTTCTGCCGATTTTATAAGCTACTAGGTTGAGTTTACAAGCCAGAGCAATACCTCACAGGGGACATTCTCAACTGACAGGTCTATTCAAAGATCTGGTGTTAGAATGCTAGGAGTTTATCTTGAGCACTTAGCTTGACATTTTCAAGATTTCTGGTCTAATGGAAACTGTGATGCTTTCTAAATAAGCCAAGACAAAACAGATATAACCAAGGTATAATAAATTACTTCCCTTGCAATAGGGGGAGAAGATAATACGTGGCACACTGCTCTAAAAAATGCTGCATCTGTCCTGACTGATGCCACTTTAGGGTCATCTATTTCAAATATGAAGGATGAGCTTTATTTTCAAGGTTTAAAACTAAAAGCTATGATCTACTACAGCCACACACAGCAAGTGAAGTGCATTGCATGTGTGGACGGGACTATATATATATATATATATATATATATATATATATATATATACACATATATACAGTAGTTGGTAGGGTTCTGCTTTTCTAGAGCACCCCTCCTGTCTGGTGAGAAATGTGAGCTGAGCAGCACCCTGTAGGAACAAACCTCAGACAGGCCTTCACATTGCACATGTGCCTGGATCCACTCCAGTCGGTCAGAGTTCTCCTTTTCTCGAACACCCTCATTAACTTGAGAGCACAGTTCCTCTGCCTTCTCCAGCGCTTGTTTCAGATGACTGTGATCTGGGTGATTTTCAGGTGTATTTTCTATAATCTGGAGAATGTAACACATTTATACATCATTGAATTGTTGTGTATCAGTAAAGATAGTAATTCCTTCAACATTCCAAATATTAGATCTGGATACGCTTAAAGCAGTCCACTTTAGGAGTATCCACATCGTCTATTTAGATACCGTCAGAAACGTTATCCTTCAAGCATTGTCAGAAAAGTCAGTTGTACTTCTGGTAGGCATTCTGTGGCTGCTTTTCTGTCAAGGCCAATTTTATTTTATTTTTTTAAAGAATAAAGCTTTACACTTTTTCCAAATTAAGTGCAGACAGGTAAAGAGCACAGTCATAATAAATTCAGATAACATTCCCAGTACAATAGATAGAAGTAACAAAGCCACAGTATATAGATACAAACCAATAGGAAAAAAGAGAGCATCTTAGGATTGGTTGGAAACAAAAGTAGCCCATGTACAATACTTCTGTCAGGTACCCAATGAGGGTGTTTGTGTTATAGTATAATGTCCTACATTTATTACTGTAGCACGTTGCCAACATCATATCCTGAGTCTTGGAGTGTGAAAAATATAAAAAAACAAAAAACATAGTGGTGCCGTCTAATTTTAAAGTGGAAGATTAGGCAAAAACAAACTAACTATATTCTCTATCTAGCACTGTAAATCAAAAATCGCTATACTTACCTGTTCTGCAGCCGTTCCGGTCTGGTTTCCAGAGGTGGAAGCTGTGCGCAGGAGAGAACCAACAACGGCTGGGAAATGCCTGGGAAGGGACGTCACCCATAGAGTTACTATAGGACTTCCGTTGTTGGCTGCCTCTCCTGCACACGCCTACACAATGAAGTCATCAATGACAGCTCAGCGTGGGGCCAGACTGGCTGCAGAACAGGTAAGTACAGCGATTTTTTGCTTTACATGGCTAGATAGATTAGTCTGGCATAGAGTAGGATTAGAGTTAGTTAGCTTTTGCTTAAAGCGGAGTTCCACCCAAAAGTTGAACTTCCGCTTATATGCTCCCCCCCCCCTCCGTTGTCACATTTGGCACCTTTCAGAGGGGAGGGGGTAACGGGGACCCGTTTATGACAGGTCCCCTTCCCCACTTCCAGGAGAAGGGCTGCAGCCCGATCTTGTGGAATTTCGCCCCCCCCCTCCTCTTTCCCCCACCGCCGGGCCAATTAGAAAGCAAAGCGCATTTTGTGCATGCGCAGTAGGGAACCAGGAGTGAAGCCGAAAGGCTTCACTCCTGGTTCCTTTACCAGAAATGGCGGTGGAAGCACCCAGGAGTCGATCCAAAGATCGGCTGGGGTGCCGACATTGCGGGATCCCTGAACAGGCAAGTGCCCTAATATTAAAAGTCAGCAGCTACAGTATTTGTAGCTGCTGACTTTTATATGTTTTATTTCTTTGGCTGGACCTCCTCTTTAAACTTCCACTTGAAGGCCAACTTTTTAAATCCATTTTATGGCACTGCAAGGCAGCCATCATTGGTGGAGCTGTTAGAGAGTAAGGATGAGCTCCGGCGTGTTCGCAAAGGCCACGTGCAGAGCCCGTCAGGAGGTCGGCACTGTGCTAATCACAGGTAGTGAGACATTGTCCTGCAGAGATCAGGCAATTTCTCACTGCCTGTGATTAGCGCAGTGCAGTGCCGACTTCCTGGTGGGCTCTGCACGTGGACTTTGCGAACACGCTGGAGCTCATCCTTATTAGAGATCACTGGGCAGCTACCCGACTTGTCCACCAGTAACACCCAATAAGGGATCAGAAACAAAACAATTTCAAAGTCCTGGTGGGCTTCAGTGAAGCTGGAAGGACAAAGCGTACCCAAGGAACTCATGGTTACTTTGCAGAAATGCTCTGCTGCTTCTAATCAGGAATTATATTCTAATTATAAGTTTACATTTTCTAAATTAAAATAGGACTATAGTCACTTTAAATCATGCTAATTAATCTGTGTTAGACAACCAGGCTTCAGATTTAAATATAGAACTGCTTTTGAAAAAAAAAAAAAAAAGTTGTCAGCCTTGATATGAAAATAAAAGAAGAGGTATTTGCCCGTTAGTAACCTCGAAGGTTACAATATTCTCCACATCACTGCCTTACTATAGCACCATTCTCTCTGCTGCCAATTCTTATTACACTTCTGGAAATTATGTAATTATGGAGTCCTGTTTAGCTCCAAACTGTACTGCAAATCATAGATGCACCATGCACAATGCACCTCGTCAGCAATTTCTACATGACATTGGTTATGCGATCAGAGAAGGCTTTTTTTTTATATTTAAAGACTAGAGATATTTTGTATAAATTCATAGTTTGAGGAGGTAAGAATTAATCTTCTTCAGAAAACTTTTGGTGATCAAGTGTGTTTCTACTCTCGATTTCTTGGTTGTGCTCCATATATATGGATAACACAAATAATGCTTTCATGGATGTTTACAGCTAGGAAATCTGAGTTTGTCTTCTCAGCAGGTGTAGATTTAGGGCAGCGCCTACATGGAATTGAGGCCATTTATATAAGGCCTTCCAACATGTATAGGAAAAATGTGACCTCAAACAGAACAGCAAATGAAAGAAAATCTCATCAACATGTACAACCTTTTCTCACTGTATCCAAAACTAAAAGCAAAATGATGTCCAGAGTTGGATTTTAAGCCCAGGTTCACACTGACTGCGGGAATGAAATTGTGTGAGTTCAGCTAAACTCGCATGATTTCATTCCTGCATGTCAGTTCTGATTTCAGGGGTGATTTCAGAGACAACTGTGAAAGTTTCTGCACAGATGTCAATGGAAATCGCACCCCGAAAATCGCCAAAAGTAATACAGGAATCAGTGCGGCGCCGCAAATGCGGACGCTGCCTTTGCCGGCAATTTGGAATGCGATTTGACATGTCAAACTGCATCCCATATCGCATCAATGTGAACCAGGGCTTAAAGGTGAGATCTTACATTATGAAGCTGGTTACTTACATTTTTAATGATAAGCGGGTATCTAGTTACTCTTTGCATAGGTTTAAGAATGAAGCTGGACAGAGGCATTCCTTTACATCGAGGATCCATAGCTAACCTCTGTAGGGACAAGACAATGAATGAAAAAGTGTGACTGTATCAGCATTTGTGCAAAAATCAAGAATACCACCCATGCATAAAGTTTTAAAATGTGTAAAATTGTATTTTCTGTTAATAAAGCTGTAATTATTTTACATATACAGTATATCATTAAATCTATAGACACAAAAAATAAATAAAAAAAAGATCAGATAAATGTGTTAAGTGTAATTACCTCCATATCTTGCAAGTCACGAAGTGGGCAATGGGCCCATTCTAATACTGAATCTTTCTCTACATTACGTGGGAATAAAGCCCTGTTTTACCTACATTGGACATAGGACATGAAGGACCGCCATAGCTTGTGGTTCAACATGCAGGCATGATCCAGGTCCAATATTTGACATTTGGAGAGGGTCATTTAGAAGCAGATTTAAAGTACAGCCATGGCTAAAAGTTTTGTGAATGACACAAATATTAAATTTTCACAAAATCTGCTGCCTCATATTTTTATGATGACAAATAATGCCTTGTACACAGGATCGGATTTTCCATCGGGATAAACTCAGACGGATTTTTCTGACGGAATTACGATTCCGTTCAAGCCGTCTTGCATACACACTGTCACACCAAATTCCGACCGTCAAGAATGCGTTGACGTACAACACGACGACGAGCCGAGAAAACTGAAGTTCAATGCTTCAGAGCATGCGTCGACTTGATTCTGAGCATGCGTGGTTTTTTCTCCGTCAGAGTTCCCTACAGACGAACATAATTTCTGATTTTTTCTGTCGGAAAAAAAGAACATGTTCTCTTTCTAAATTCTGACAGAAAAAGGTCTGATGGGGCACGCACACGGTCGGAATATCCGATGAAAAAATTCCGTCTGACTTTTTCCATCGGAAATTCCGATCGTTTGTACAAGGCATTACATATACTCCAGAATGTTATGAAGAGTGATCACATGAATTGCAATTAATTGCAAAGTCCTTTTGCCATGAAAATGAACTTAATCCCATTAAAAACATTACCATTGCATTTGTGAAGAAGGCTTCAGGGCACCAAAGAAAAGCCAGCAAGCGACAGGACCGTCTCCTGCAGTTGATTCAGCTAAAGGGATTGGGGCACCACCAGTGCAGAGCTTGCTCGGGAATGGCATCAGGCAGGTGCGAGTACATCTACACGCACAGTGAGGAGAAGACTTATGGAGGATTTACGGGGTGTCAAGAAGGGCAGCAAAGAAGCCACTTCTCTCCAGGAAAAAACATCAGGAACAGACAGATATTCTGCAAAAGGTACAGGGATTGGACTTCTGAGCACTGGGGTAAAGTAATTTTCTCTGATGAATCCCCTTTCTGATTGTTTGGGGCTTCTGGAAGAAACCTTGTCCGGAGAAGAAAAGGTGAGCGCTACCATCAGTCCTGTGTCACGCCAACAGTAAAGCATCCTGAGACCATTCATGTGTGGGGTTGCTTCTCAGGCAAGGGAGTGGGCACACTCACAATTTTGCCTAAGAACACAGCCATGAAGAAGGAATCGCACAAAAACATCCTCCGAGAGCAACTTTTCCCAACCATCCAAGAACAGTTTGGTGACTAACAATGCCTTTTCCAGCATGATGGAGCACCTTGCCATAAGACAAAAGTGATACCAAAGTATTTTTTGGGTCCATGGCCAGGAAACTTCCCAGACCTTAATCCCATTGAGAACTTGTGGTCAATCCTCAAGAGGCGGGTGAACAAATTATGTATATGTGGGCTTTTAGCACCATAAATGGTTGTCAGCAAGGACACATCTCCTTTAGAAAACTTTTTAAATGCTTCTTTAGCCTCACTGATATAACAAAAACATTTTCTAAAATCTAACCTTTGAAAAAATAATATACAAGAATAGGGGAAGCCTGTCACTTTGGGATAAACACCCTGAGGTTGTCATCCTAATGTTCTTACCTTGACAAACTCCTTGAACTCTGGCACTTCGTCGGTTTTCTGTTGGATGAGTGCAGCACCATTTAGCTGACAGCTACAGAAGCGGATGTATGGTTGCATGTGCGGTAACTGAGCAGTCAAGATGTCACCGATCATCTTAACAGGCATCTTTTCACCAGACATCTTTTTGCGAACTCGCAAAGCCCTTGGTATAAAAATTGGCAGTTAAATGAAAAAGTACAACTTTGGCCTCAGCACTGGATTGGAAGGTTATTTGCACATAGAGTTTTCTCTTAGCCCCCTGCAACCCCACAAATACCTGTTGAGCTTGCTACTGAAGTCCACCTAATGCAGCTTCCTGTGATGGGATGGCAATGATGCTACACAGCTCATGAATTCACTGCAGCATTGTCACCCTCATGTAGGCTATGCCTGTTTGCACTAAACAGGGTTAAAAAAGGTTGCAGGGAGTGTGGTTATTAGTATTGTTTTTGATAAACGGGTAGGGGTATTTACTCCATACTCATTCACATGGGGGAGGGGATCTGGGGGCCCCCCATGTTAAAGGGTGCTTCCAGATTCCAATAAGCCCCCCGCCCGCAGATCCCCACAACCACCAGCCATGGTTGCGGGGAAGAGGTCCTTGTCCCCAGCAACATGGGGGACAAGGTGCTTTGGGGCTTCAAAGTACCACCCCATGTTGAGAACATGTGGGCTGGTATGGTTGGGCGCTAGCTCGGTCCCCCTTTCCTTACCTGCCGGGCTGCATGCTCAGATAAGGGTCTAGTATGGATTTTGGGGGCGACCGTACTTTTTTTTTTTTCATTTTGGCTTGGGTTTACCTTAAGATTCATACCAGATCCGAAGGGCCTGGTATGAATTAGGGTGGGGGTCATTGCTGGCATTCACAAATTGCACCCAAATTGCATCTGTATCTTGGAGGTGCAACTTTCATGCAAGGGTTTACATTGAAGTCTATGGACCTTAAGTTGCATGATAGTCAGACCCAAGTAGTGCAGGAACTACTATGAAGTCGCACAGATATGAACAGTTATCAATGGGGAAACATGGAGCATGATTTGTCATGCGACTTTGGGGTCCAAAGTCGCACAAGTGTGAATGGGGTCTTAAGATAAACTTAAAAAAATCTATTTAGAAGGATCACCAGACTGTTAAAAGCTATAAAACACTACTTACTTGAGCAGTTTAATATTGCACATGATCAGCTCCTTCCAGTTAACAAATATCATTGCCACCTCCTTCTCGGTTAAGAGTTCTGATTCCAACAATGGCTTATGGAATGTCTGAAATGCAGACCCACCCAATATCAGTGATCAGTATGTGTGTATAACAACAATTGCTTCCAACCTTAGAACAAGGAAACCTGTCGAGAGAAATATGGATGCCCCCATTGTTTATTGATTAAAAAAAAGGCTAAGTGCCTGGCTGATGGCCTTCTTGCCATTTACCCAGTGGAAGCATTAATATATGGGTTTCTGACCTTTCTTCGATATACAGTGCCTTGAAAAAGTATTCATACCCCTTAAAAATTTTCCACATTTTATCATGTTACAACCAAAAACGTAAATGTATTTTATTGGGATTTTATGTGATAGACTAACACAAAGTGGCACATAATTGTGAAGTGGAAGGAAAATGATAAATGGTTTTCAATTTTTTTTACAAATAAATATCTGAAAAGTGTGGCGTGCATTTGTATTCAGCCCCTACGTTACTCTGATACCCCCAACTAAAATCTAGTGGAACCACTTGCCTTCAGAAGTCACCCAATTAGTAAATAGAGTCCACCTGTGTGTAATTTATTATCAGTATAAATGCAGCTGTTCTGTGGAGCCCTCAGAGGTTTACTAGAGAAGCATAGTAAACAAACAGCATCATGAAGGCCAAGGAACACACCAGAAAGGTCAGGGATTACGTTGTAGAGAAGTTTAAAGCAGGGTTAGGTTATAAAAAAATATCCCAAGCTTTGGAAATCTCACAGAGCACTGTTCAATCCATCATCCGAAAATGGAAAGAGTATGACACAACTGCAAACCTACCAAGACATGGCCGTCCACCCAAACTGACAGGCCGGGCAAGGAGAGCATTAATCAGAGAAGCAGCCAAGAGGCCCATGGTAATTCTATAGGAGCTGCAGAGATCCACAGCTCAGGTGGGAGAATCTGTCCACAGGACAACCATTAGTCGTGCACTCCACAAATCTGGGCTTTATGGAAGAGTGGCAAGAAGAAAGCCATAAGAAGTCCCGTTTGCAATAATCCATGTGGGGGACACAGCAAACATATGGAAGAAGGTGCCCTGCTCAGATAAGACCAAAACTTAACTTTTTGGCCTAAAAGCAAAACGCTATGTGTGGTGGATAACCAACACTGCACATCACCCCCACAGTGAAACATGGTGGTGGCAGCATCATGTTGTGAGGATGTTTTCTTCAGCAGAGACAGGGAAGCTAATCAGAGTTAATGGGAAGATGGATGGAGCCAAATACAGGGCAATCCTACAAGAAAATCTGTTAGAGCCTGCAAAAGACTTGAGACTGGGGCAGAGGTTCACCTTCCAGCAGGACAACGACCCTAAACATACAGCCTGAGCTACAATGGAGTGGTTTAGATCAAAGCATATTTAGGTGTTAGAATGACCCGGTCAAAATCCAGACCTAAATTCAGTTGAGAATCTGTGGCAAGACTTGAAAATTGCTCTCCACAGACGCTCCCCATCCAATCTGACAGAGCTTGCGCTATTTTGCAAAGAACAATGGGCAAAATCTTCACTCTCTAGATGTGCAAAGCTGGTAGAGACATCCCCAAAAAGACTTACAGCAAAAAGGTGGTTCTACAAAGTATTGACTCCGGGGGCTGAATACAAATACACGCCAACTTTAATAAGGGGTGCACCTATGACACGGTTGCCAGAGCATTATGGGTTTTCTACAGAGAAGGCACAGCAAAAGCTGCTTGCTTTCAGACTATCTTTCTTTCAGAAACTTTACAAGGCTCCATCTTAAAGCAGGCAGGAAATAAGTGGAAGAACAGATGGCTATTAAAAAGAAGATGGGTAATATAGCATGTCCAAGTCTCTGCTCATTCTTGTGTATTTGATTATATGGATCAATAAATAAGCTCCTTTGGTACATTTCAGCGTGAGGTAATCCATCTTCTCTTTAATAGTGATTGCCAGTGACAAGCTGCACAAGCACATGACTATGGTGGGCAAGCATGGACCGATCTGGAGCAATACCATGGTTTATTGATATTGTATGGTAGAAGGGATGAGTTATAGAGCTCTCTAAACCCCAATATATTCAACAGAGCACGATAGATAGGTAAACAAATGAAAGGGGGCCTAGATTAATATGCACCAATTCTTATTTACCTGATTTTGAGTGGTGCTAAACCCAAAAGCAAACATTTATTATATTGCAGCTTACCATTTCTTACATGTGATGGCTGCATTAATTTTTTTTTCTTTGATGCCCTGTACACACGATCGGATTTCCGATGGAATAAAATCCAATGGATTTTTTCATCGGAAATCCGATGAAGCTGACTTCCATCAGTCTTGCCTACACACCATCAGTCAAAAATCTGACCGTCCCAAACGCTGTGACGTAAAACACTCCGAAGAGCCGAGAAAAATGAAGTTCAATGCTTCTGAGCATGCGTTGACTTGATTCTGAGCATGCTTGGGTTTTTTCTCCGATGAAGTTCCCCACAGACGATCGGAATTTGCTATCGTTTTTTTCCCATCGGTATAATTTAAAACATGTTCTATTTTTTTATACCGATGGAAAAAAGATCGATGGGGCCCACACACGATCGGTTTGTCCGATGAAAAAAGTCCATCGGTCTTTTTTCATCAGAAAAACCAATCGTGTGTACGCGGCATTAGGCTTTCTTTCTTCTATATTCATCAGGTGATCCAGCCAGTAAGTCTGTTATTTTTCAAAAGAACATGCCCTCCAGCAGAATGCATCACTTATAGAGATGAGACAAACCATTTAGCACTAGCATTGTTGCTTACAATGACCAGCTTTTATTTATTTACAGTATGTAAAACCTTTATCCCAAAAGGAAAAAAAACGCTTTCTGTAACTGCTTATAAAGTATTAGCTGGAGTTTGGATTTAATTTGTTAGTGTACTTAAATCTGCTAGTACATATAACACTCCCCCACCCCAGACTGACAATGCTGCTGTCCCTGTGCTCCTTCATACAAAATGGAGGCACTCTAATACAAGTGGTATTTTACTGAGCAGATCACCAGGTGAAAACAGGGGAAAAAACATAGAAAACTGATGCAGCCACCACGTCGAATGATCGGTAGGTAAGCTGCAATATATTAAATTTTGGGTTTAACCACTTAAGCCCCGAACCATTTTGCTGGTCAAAGACCAGGCCACTTTTTACAGGAAGCTGTGATCACTGTCCTGTCACTAGGAAGAATGGTGAAATGCTTGTTTACATCAGCATTTCCCCGTTCTTCCTCACCATGACACAATCGCGGGTATGCCCGCAGACATAGAGTGCGCGGAAGCAGCGGTCGGACGCAGTCCACAATGCCGCTTCTTAAAGGGGACGTATATATACACGTCCTTTTGCACAGCCATGCCATTCTGTCTACGTATATAGTCATGCGGCAAGCGGTTAATACTGCTTTTGGGACATATACCATGCACTATACGGTCCCTTTTAGAAATGCTTGGCTGCCCTGTCTTCTTTTTCATGCATCATGGAAACAAGTGATGATGGTTACCATATGGCAGTTGTCAAAGATAAGAGCTCATATTTTGTAGATGTAAATGAGATACCTGAGCTTATGCAAATAGTTTCAAGTTCCACTTTCATTGGTATTTTAGGCATAATGGTCACCACAATAGAACATGTGAGAGGGCCTGGTATAAATTTTATACTACCATCTAGCTCACCTCTGTGACCAGCTGAAGATCATTCACATAATTCTCTTCTGTCACAATCAGCTCGTGAATATAACCCTGGCGTTTTCTCTCCGTGGGACTCAACATGTCTAGGAGATGGAGGTCCGCACACCCTGAAATATAAAGAGGACACCATAAACATCTGTACTAGCAGCTCCCTTCAGACCTGCAGTGATAAAAACGGGTTATGAACATAAAAGGCAGGATAAACAGAAAATGTAGAGCTTTACAATATGAAAATGTAGGGATTACGATACTGTTTTGGGGGTCAGAAGTTTTGTTTTGTGATGGTTAGTTAGATGGCCCTTGGGCAGAAAACAACAGGCATTATCACACAATGGCAGTGTTTTTTGATGGACCATTAGCTTCCGTAACATGGTAGGTGGTCATATTTACAAGTTAAATGTACCAAGATCAGAAATGGCAAACCACACAATGGCACAACCATAGGTGTGCGCAGACTATTGCATTAGAGTTCCCCCCCCAAATGTATTAAAACATGGACGGTGTTAGTAGGGCAGTGGATGGCGCCAGTAGTGTCAGTAGGGCAATAGGCAGTGGACAGTGTCAGTAGTTTATTTTTGTTACTTTATTTATTTATTTATTTTTTACAATTTTTTTTACAAGCCCAGTTGGGGGGCTTTAGTGAAATATCAGCAGGGGAAATCTGCAGCACATGGAGTGATTAGGGTGTGCCCAGGCACACCCCCTGCGCACGCCTATGGCCACAACCCCATAATCTCGGGCATGCAGGAGCCTTTAAAATTACTAGATAGATGACTGACATTGTGATGAGAGCTTTCCCCAAATACAGTACCTTTAGAAAACATTTATTTTCAACTTGAAAGACAACCGTATTGTCCACCTGGACAAATAAATACCTCCTTGATTCAGTAATCTTTGCTGTGCAGTCCTGCCTGCTGCACTGCCTTTCCAGTAAACATGTCCTCTTAGTGCACATGCATGCCATGGTCCCATTCACTCTTACCTCTAAGTACCTCTGCAAGCTGCCACAAGAATGGCTTCTTCATAAGAATGAATAGGGGTGCAGCACGCATGTGCACTTAGGAGGACCCAGCAGAGCCACTTTTGCTGGAAAAGCTGTGCAGTGGCGGGCAAGACCACAGAGAGAAGATCGCTACATAAAGAAATAAGATATTTATCTAATTGGACAGCTCTTTGAAGTTAGCAAGAACGGAATAATGCACAATTGTACATACATAAACTTTTGTTTGGATTTTAGTGCTGTCCAAAGATAGAACATGAAGCAGAAATCTGACAAAAGTGAGGGGAAGACCTACCTCTGAACATGTGACCCCGCTAGAAGATTTTGGATTCCCTCTTAACTTTGTCTTGCAGTGACCCAACCTCCCCCACACTTTTTTGTGAAAATTATGACTGTCAATGGAAAGCATCAAGATACAACAATGCAGAAGTACAAGAGGACAGAACATGTTTTGGATGGCACGAGTCATAACAATTATAGCAAGACTGCTAGTAGGTAAACCATTCTAGGAAGCCCTGTTTGGTGTTTCTTAATTATTATTAGATCACTATGAGTTCTATTTATAAAAAATAAAATAAAAAATTTGCTATGTTTGTCAACTCCATTTAGTTGCCATATTTTCCTGAAATACCTTAATTAGGAAAAAATCCTGCATTACGGCCACTAGATGGAACAGATGATCATAGGAAATAAGCATATTATAAACAATATAGTGAATATTCATGATGGATGTGGAAATACTTA
Organism: Rana muscosa; assembly: GCA_029206835.1. NCBI lineage: Eukaryota > Metazoa > Chordata > Amphibia > Anura > Ranidae > Rana > Rana muscosa. The sequence continues at coordinate 73,426,469 of CM055117.1, forward strand.
AGTCATTTGCACAGCTATTTTATTTTTATAAATATACCCCTATTTCTTGTTCATACATCACGGGACACAGAGCAGCATAGTCATTACTATGTGGGCTATATAGAATTACCTTCAGGTGCTGGCACTGGCAACTTCCAAAACAGGAAGTACCCTCCCCTATATAAGCCCCTCCCATCCGGGAGTACCTCAGTTTTTTGCCAGTGTCTAAGGTGTTGGCCAAGGTTAACATGTATTCATCTGGGCTTGTGTACAGGTTCTCTGGGCCTTAGCAAGCTATTCCGGATCCGACCAAAAAAGCTTCATAGCTAAACGGTCGGTACCCGGGCCTTGCAGAGAAGAGCAGGGTTTTGCCTGTAATGCCTCTCTTAGGAGGGCTGGACCCTGGGATCCAGAGCTCTGGTCATACCCAAAACCAAGAGGCTATCTGTGCAGGGTGCTATACAGGTCCAGGGGAGTGGAATCCTTGGGAACCCGGTCCCTGAAGGTCTAGTACAATGCCTGCCGTGAGAGGTGAAGTTTGGGCTTCTGTGGACCAAACAAAGTCCTGCGGCGGGGAAAAGGTAAGTGGGGGCCCCTCAGGAACTCGGTTCTATTGAGGGGACCCCCAAGCCTAATATGTCTTTCTGCCTGTTACCTAAAGGGTATTCCCGCTAATAGCTGTATATGCCTAAGAAATCCTAGAAATGTTTTTTCATAAGGGAAGTTTTAAAAAAACTGTAAACCTGGAAATGTTTTTTCATAAAGGAGGTTTTAAAAAAAAAAAAAAAAAAAAAGACAAAGGTGCGGTACCTGTGTTTGTCCACTAGAGGCCGCTGTGGAACGTCTTTTTTCTTGGGACTATTCCTTCCATGGTGAAAGTCCAGGCAGATGAGTGAGCTCTCTATCAGGGAAGCTGCATTCCTCTGTCATGCTGCCAAGTAGTTTCCTTCCATCCCCGAGTCCTGGTGAAACAGGGACCCTGGCTCCTCTCCCTACATGGCGCCAAGAGCGCACACATGCACGCGCGCGCGCACACATGCTTTCCTTTTATAAGGTTTAGCTTCAAAAAAGGGGGCGGAGCCTGGCGGATGACGCGCTCTGTGCGCCCAGCGCTTCTGCGCATGTGCGGGCGTCCCAGCAAGATAAAAGGACTCAGTCCACGCTGCTTGCTATGGACACAGAGCATGAAAAGGAGCTGGTAGCATGGTATAGGGGCTTACAGCGGGCGGTTGATACAGGCATCCCCAGAAAGACGCATTAGTAGACACCCACTGATGTACATAGCAGCAAATTGCATTAGACTATTTCAGTAAGGGGTGTATTGCGGCTGGAATACCTCAGCTTTGAACTAAGGAATATGCCGCCTAAAAAACTCCGAGATATACCTCTCAGGAAGTGTAGGGGGTCTCCATCGGGCTCTGAGGATCTGGAGCAGTCATCTGCACCCTCCTCCCCTGAGAAATCAGAGGTTAATACCCATAAGGAACCCCCGGGAGTGCCAGGTACTGCGGCTGTCCTCAGTCCACCTGCTCCTGCATATATAACAGAGGAGGTTTTTTCCTCAACTCTGGAGGGATTGGAGCAGAGATTGGCTGCATTGATCGCTTCTTCTCTACAGGAAAGAAAGTGCGCCAGATCTCCATCACCTCCATTAGAGTGCCTGTTGACAGAGCAACAGTCCCAGGAAGGGACCGACCTACCTGAAGGGGATCAGGAGGAGGTTAGCTCTGTTTTTGAGGAATCGACAGTAGATGAACCATTTTCAGCATCACAGACTGAAAGATTGTGGGTCCAGACCCTAACTGACATGGTTCGATCTGCATTTAAAATGCCTCTTGTTGAACCATCAACTACTGCTGTCTCCTCATTGGGGTCGCTAAAAGCTCCCCAGGTTAATTGCTCCTTTCCAATACATCCATTATTGGAAGGACTTATATACCAGGACTGGGAACATCCTGATAAACTATTTGTTCCGCCTAAAAGCGGTGATCTATCCCATGGAGGAAAAGTTCACCCAGAGATGGAATGTTCCTACGGTGGATGCAGCCATCTCTTCTGTGAACAAATCACTGACATGTCCAGTAGATAATGTTCAAATGTTCAAAGATCCAGTGGATAAAAAATTGGAATCTTTATTAAAATCTGCTTTTTCCACAGCAGGGGCTGTTACACAGCCAGCAGTGGCAGCTATTGGGGTCTGCCAAGCTTTAAAGGATCAAATGAAAATGGTCCTGAGGGATTTGCCAGACCAGCAGGCCCAGGCTCTGGCTGATCTGCCTAGAGCATTATGCTTTGCGGTTGACGTCATCAAGGATTCTATCCATCAGGCCTCCCGCCTCACGCTGTCTTTGGTACATATGCGTAGGCTTCTGTGGCTCAAAAACTGGTCTGCTGAAGCTCCCTGTAAGAAGCTCTTAGTTAGCTTCCCATTTCATGGGGAACGCCTTTTTGGCGAAGACCTGGATAAGTATATCCAGAAGATTTCCAGTGGTAAAAGTACTCTCTTACCGAGTAAAAAGAGGTCTAGTGGTCCATCTTTTAAGAGGACTACCTCTCCTATCCCTGCGACGTCTGCTACTAAGCAGTTCCGACGGCCTCCTCGGTCAAACTCAGGAGGTAAAAATCAGGGACAGCCACAGGGTAATAAAAAGCCCTGGATCCGAAGAGGTACTAAACCAGCCTCCAAGTCAAGCCTATGAAGGGCTGCCCCCACTCAAACGGGTGGGGGGAAGACTTAAGTTGTTCGCAGAGACCTGGCGGGAGACGATCAAAGACAGATGGGTGCTCTCCGCAGTAACTCTGGGATACAAGTTGGAGTTAAAAGAGTCTCCTCCGTCCCATTTTATGTGGTCAGGCATGCCAAGAGACCCTCTGAAAAGAGGGTCTCTCCTATTGGCGTTAGAACAACTATTGCTCCAAGGAGTAATTATGGAGGTTCCTATGGAAGAGTGGGGGTTGGGTTTCTACTCAAACCTTTTCACAGTCCCGAAGCCAAACGGGGACATAAGACCCATATTGGACCTAAAGAGTCTAAACAAATTTCTAAACGTCCGGTCTTTCCGGATGGAGTCGATCCGATCGGTCACCGCTGCCCTACAAGGGGAGGAATGGTTAGCCTCGATCGACATCAAAGATGCTTACTTGCATGTTCCCATCTTTCCAGGTCATCAAAAATTCCTACGCTTTGCAGTAGAAGGGCGCCATTTTCAGTTCAGAGCCTTACCATTCGGTCTGGCCACAGCACCACGAGTGTTCACAAAAATTCTGGCCCCACTGTTGGCCGATCTAAGAACACGGGGTGTAACGATAATGGCATACCTAGACGACCTGTTGTTGATGGACCACTCAGTTGCCAAGCTAGAAGTGGTAATTGTCGATACAATCAAGTATCTAGAGTCTCACGGTTGGATCATCAACCTGGACAAGTCAGCCCTACAGCCAGTGAAAAACCTGGTATATCTAGGGCTACGGCTGGATTCAGACCAGAGGAAGATTTTCTTACCTCTAGACAAGGTATCCTCTTTGAGGGCCTTGGTCCGTCTGCTTTGTGCAAAAAGACAGCCGTCCATACGCCTGTGCATGAGGCTGCTAGGAAAGATGGTAGCATCATTCGAAGCTGTGCCATACGCCCAATTCCACTCAAGGAATTTACAAAGGGCCATATTGTCAGCCTGGAACGGAAAAGTTCAGGCTCTAGACTTCCCGATGGTTTTGTCCCCTTCCGTTCGGAAGAGTCTCTGCTGGTGGTTGATCCCCCAGAATCTCCAGAAGGGAAAACCCTTCAGCCCGATATCTTGGAAGGTGGTCACTACAGATGCCAGCCTTATAGGCTGGGGGGCAGTACTGGAGCAATGGTCTCTCCAGGGCAGATGGTCAAATGTAGTAAAAACCCTGCCCATCAATCTCTTAGAGATACGAGCAGCCCGGTACGCCCTAGTAGCCTGGACATCCAGACTCCAAGGGTCCCCTGTCAGAATTCAATCAGACAATGCCACAGCAGTGGCATATATCAATCATCAGGGAGGCACCAGGAGTCGTGCAGCCCAGAGGGAAGTAAGTCACATCCTGGAATGGGCAGAAAAGCATGTCCCATGTATATCAGCTGTCTTCATTCCAGGGGTGGAGAATTGGAAGGCGGACTTTCTGAGTCGCCAACAGTTATGCCCAGGGGAATGGTCCCTTCATCCCGAGGTCTTCCGAGCAATATGTCAGCGGTGGGGAACACCGGATGTAGATCTGCTAGCATCCAGATTCAACGCAAAGGTGGACAGATTTGTCTCCCGGACAAGGGATCCCCTCGCTTGCGGCTCGGATGCTCTGGTGTTCCCTTGGGATCAGTTCAGACTGATATATGCATTCCCTCCGCTACAATTGTTGCCTCGACTCCTTCGCAGAGTCAGGTTGGAGAAGAAGCCGGTGATCCTGGTGGCTCCAGCGTGGCCCCGAAGGGCCTGGTACGCGGAGATCATCAAAATGTCTGTGGGGAGTCCTTGGACCCTTCCACGTCGTTCGGACCTGCTTTCGCAAGGACCGATATACCACCCTTCCTTACTAACTCTAAGTTTAACGGCCTGGCTATTGAATCCCACATCCTAAAGAAGAGAGGTCTCTCTAACTCTGTGGTATCAACTATAATCAATGCCAGGAAGCCTGTATCCAGGCAGATCTACTATAGAGTTTGGAAGGCGTACATCACTTGGTGCGAGGCCAGAAAATGGCATCCACGTAAGTACGTTATAGGCAGAATTCTGGACTTCCTGCAGTGGGCTGTAGACAGGAAGTTTGCCTTAAGTACTATCAAGGGCCAGGTTTCGGCCTTGTCAATACTATTTCAAAGGCCCCTGGCTATGCATTCACTTGTCAAATCCTTTATGCAAGGTGTGACTCGTATTATTCCACCGATTAAGGCTCCCATATGCCCATGGGATCTAAATTTGGTTCTGTCGGTTCTGCAGAAGCAGCCATTTGAACCTTTGCGGCACATTTCCTTGGTTCTACTCACCAGGAAATTGATATTTTTAGTAGCCATATGCTCGGCTAGAAGAGTGTCGGAATTAGCCGCCATGTCCTGTAAAGAGCCATATCTGGTTATCCATAAGGACAGAGTAGTATTACGTCCTCACCCAGCCTTTCTTCCTAAGGTGGTATCGGGGTTTCACTTGAACCAGGATGTGGTTCTTCCTTCTTTTTTCCCCAAACCAAGCTCGGTAGAGGAAAAGTTATTGCATTCTTTGGATGTAGTAAGAGCAGTTAAAGCTTATCTAAAAGCCACTGCTCAGATTCGTAGAACGGATTCTTTATTTGTTCTGCCGGAAGGCCCCAGAAAGGGTCAGGCAGCATCAAAATCTACTTTAGCCAAGTGGATTCGACAGGTCATAATACAAGCCTATGGCTTGAGAAGTAGACCGCCTCCGTTCAAAGTTAGGGCGCACTCCACGAGAGCAGTTGGAACTTCATGGGCAGTGCATCACCAGGCCTCCCTGGCGCAAATTTGTAAGGCCGCAACATGGTCTTCAGTACACACGTTTACTAGGTTCTACCAGGTGGACGTTAGAAGTCAGGAGGATGTCGCCTTTGGGCGCAGTGTGTTGCAGGCCGCAAAAGATCCTCATGCCTGATGGCGCCCAGCTTATGTATGGTGTATCCCCCCCCTCATGTGGCATTGCTTTGTGACGTCCCACATAGTAATGACTATGCTGCTCTGTGTCCCGTGATGTATGAACAAGAAAGTAGGATTTTTAAAACAGCTTACCTGTAAAATCCTTTTCTTGGAGTACATCACGGGACACAGAGCTCCCACCCCTCTTTTGGGGACACGTATTGCTTTGCTACAAAACTGAGGTACTCCCGGATGGGAGGGGCTTATATAGGGGAGGGTACTTCCTGTTTTGGAAGTTGCCAGTGCCAGCACCTGAAGGTAATTCTATATAACCCACATAATAATGACTATGCTGCTCTGTGTCCCGTGATGTACTCCAAGAAAAGGATTTTACAGGTAAGCTGTTTTAAAAATCCTACTATTCTCTATATATTTCATATTGGAACAAGGATATGAAGTTACATTTTATAGGGGCTATGATGGGATCAATGTTCATTTATGAAAACTGATCCCTAGGTTCAGAAGTTAAAGAGAACCCTGTCTCCAAGACATTTCAACAACAATCTTCCCAAAAGAGCATTTTATATATGTTATTTACTTGTAAAAGCCTCCCCCTTTTGTTGTGTACAGTAGACATCCAAAAGCCCTCAGACTGATGCTTGGCACCACCATTGTGGATGTGATGTCAGCAGCCAGCAGATTTAGAGAGGTCACTTAAAAGATATAGTATGATTTCAAGATCATACTTCCCCTAGGTGGATGCAGCATCGATCCCCCGCTGGCTCTAAAACTGAGAACCGAGTGATCAAAGACCGTTGATAGCTCGGTTCTCAGAGCGCCGTGAGCACAGAGCTGGTCACTGTCAGTCACCACTGTCTGCTCTGCTCCCCCCACCCTTTGCATTAGCTTACTGGAGCGCTGGGCTGTGAAGGGGGCAAAAGCGGCTGGCTCAGACTCTCAGTGCCTCGATGAGAGGCTGGGCCGGGTGCCGGTCCAGGGTTGTGGGCGGATCCAGACTGTTGCGATCTTGTCCCAGTTATTGTATGTATTTAATCTGTATATTTATCTGCTCGCCTGACGTTTAGATTTAAAAGCTACAGTATACGCGTGAGTGAAAAAAAAAAAAAAAAGTGAATGAAAACTCTAACTTACCTGTGCAAAAAAAAAAAAAAGTGTGGAAAACTTCTGCATTGGTTTGGTGAAAAACCCCCTTTATTTTTTTTCCAAATGATAAAAAAAAGTCTTTCTTTGGGCACTGTAAACCAAGATAACAGGGCGTACTCACCAGTTATACTGTCCTTTAAGTGCATTTTGGTGTTCAGTGCTTGAAAATTACATTGAGCTAAATGATTCATTGTCACTTTACGCTGCTCTGTTGTAGACCGTAAGACTGGCTGCATTCCCTTAAATATAGCTAGCATCTTACTATATAATTGCTATTATTTTCCTCTGGCAGGTTATCAATGACAAGCTACAGATAAAGCATATTGAAGATCTCACCAGACATCAACCAATGGGTGGGTGGTTCAACTTTTATCCAACCAGAAGCAAAAATAGGAATTTTGGGAGGGCTGTATGTAGACCGAACAGTGAGTTTGAGGACCCTTTCGCACTAAAGCGCACTACTTTAGGAAATCTTATTTATTTAAATGGACTGACAGCCCACCAAAATGCAAGAAAGACTTGCATCTGCAGCCTTTTGAATCAAGCAGGCCATCACAACTCATGGTGTTTTTGTCTAGTATATTGCAGGGGTGTTGGAAGCTACCGTGTGTGCGCATTGCAGTGCCATTCTAAATTAATATGAGTTACATCACGATTAAAAAGCAGTAACCGAGATCCAGTGATATGAAATTGTGCTATGGAGATGCAGCAAAGCAGGTATGGTCCTATTCACATGGTGGACATGCCTAAAGGTTTGACGATTTTGGATTAGAATTTATAACTATTCACTCTGGTACTCAATTTTAAAAAGGGTGCCATCTAAATTAAAGCATATTTAAAACCAAAATAAAAAAACTAACATATTGCTGCTTACAATTCCTTAGCTGCTTGGGATTTCATGTGAGCTTAAAAGAAAGCACAAAAAATAAAAATAAAAAAATCTTTATTGTTTAAACCAGGGGTCTTCAAACTTTCTAAACAAAAAGGGACAGTTTGTCCCCCCTGGTCAGTGGGAATGGAAATTTTCCTGCCATTGGTGGCAGTAAACATCGCAACATTTGGTATTAGGGGGAAAAATAGCGCTCTATCGTTGGTATCATCAGGAGGAATAGTGCCCCATTGTTGAGCGTCAGTATAAGAATGGCTCCCCCATTGTTGCTGTCATTTGGCAGAATAGTGCATCGTATCAGCAGGGAGACTAGTGCCCCAAGGGCTGGATAAAAGCAAACAAAGGGCCGAAATTTGGAGACCACTGGTTCAAACTACTAGCCTCATCAATCCACTATGTAACAAAGATGACCACAGGCAGACATGTTTGAAGTCCAGTGACAGCTATGGCTTCCCCCATAGATACAGTAAAGTTATTGCAGCCGCAAAGGGACAAAAAGGGTATTACCTGCAGGATTTCCAGGTGAAAAATAAAGGGGAAAAAAAGACAGAAAAATTAACTAGATGCAGCCACTACATCTAAAGACCGATAAAACTTCAGTGTATTACATTTGTTTTTTTAGTTTAGATACACGCAAATACAGATTGGGAACAGTTCTGGTAGGTCTGGGATCCATGGATACAACACTGTTCAATGGAATCTCGAGAGGATTAGGCAGGAAAACCCTGTGAGACACTCCATTCTGTTGACCCTTTTTTTCTGACTTTTCCTACTCTCACATTCTGGAGTCCCAGACAATCGTGAGAATAATAGGATTTGGGTACAGTGGAACCTCGGATTACGAGCATTATCTGTTCCAGGAGAATGCTCGTAATCCAAAGTACTCGCATATTAAAGCGAGTTTCTCCATTGAATTCAATGGAAACGAAAATAATTTGTTCCGCATTGACTTCAATGGCATGCAATACTGCATGCGGCCAGAAGCGTAGGGGGGGGCGCCGGAGAGCTTCGGAAAAGCCCGAGAACACCTCGGCTGACCTCGGAAAGGCTCGGGAACGTAGTATTTCTGAGCATTTCAGAACGGCGCCCCACACCTCAGGCCAAATGCGGTACTGCACACCGCTTTGGCCTGAATCCTGCTCGTTTTGCGAGACAACACTCGCAAACCGAGTTAGGATTTTTTTTAAATACAGTGCTCGTATTGCGAAAGGCTCGTTAACTGCGTTACTCGCAATCCGAGGTTCCACTGTGCATAAAATAAAATCACTTTCTTGGAATTCATTGAGGGACACAGGAAGTAATTTACCGTTGCATTATACTGCCAGCTACAGGAGGATCGGAAACCAGCGAAGAAAAAAAAATTGTAGGCTAGACCAGGATAATCCTTCTAACAACCAGCGTGCCTCAGTTTTGTAGCAAGCAGTTTTTAAAAGCGTGATCATAAAAACACAGAGTAGCCTCAATGGACTCCAAAAAATATTTTAATTCTAAGTACAAAATACACATTTTCCTCTCATCCATTGAGGGACACAGTCATTCAGCTTCAGGATATCCAAAAGCAGTCTCCAATATGTTCAAATGGCAGTTTTTGAAGTTCCGAGAACCAGACTCAGATCCAATGGAGTCACAGGGAAACACACAAGGAACGAATTAATCAAAAAACTAAGGCCAATGGCCTCTTAAACACAACAGGAAAAGCGGAAACTGGTATCTTAATAGTGCCGACAGCTGAACGCTGGTCAAGATCCAGCTGTAGGAAGATGAGGATTTGTCCCATGAAGTATCTCCTGGGGTAGATGTCCTGAGACTCAAACCATATGAGGTATGCATTTCACATCCAATATGGGAAGTCTACATCCTGCCAAGATCTAACTTTTTGACCATGCCATTCAGAAATGGCCCCCATCTCTCAGAACCCAGGCTTCAACAGCTATGCCGTTAAAACCAGCAACTGTTAAGCAGGATAGTTCTTAAAACAGAAAATCTGGATACTTCAAAATTGCCCAAGAAGCATCTGCCCAAGCCAATACACAGTAATGAGAAATCACCAGGATGCACTCCACCTTGCTCCTGCAAAGCAGACAAATAAGTAGAAATTTCAGAGGGGAAAGGCATCGCTCACTGTGTATTAATCCCAGAGCCACGAAAACATCCACTGCTTGCGATAGAGGATCCCGGTACCTGGAGACAAATCTGTCCAGTTTGTTGTTGAACCTAGAGGTTCATATCCAGTATGCCCCCACCTGTGACACAGGTCCCAAATATCTTAGGGTGTGGGGACCATTTCTCCAGGTCCAGACGGCTATGGAAGTCTACATCTCAGGAATGGACAATTGGTGGGTAAACAGCAGACAAGGCTGGAATATGAAGAAGTGATGAACAGGGTAGGATTTGTTCTCCCTTTTGTTCTGAATCATATCATGCCAATTTCAAATAAGATCCAGGTAAAAGGTTACTTATTCATCAATTTAGTATTACATCTGATTTTTTTCAGTCCGCAAATATTTATAAAAAGTGCGATGTGGCCCTCATACCTGAAAAGTTTGGATTAGAGTGCAACAGTGCAAAACAAAGGAATCAACAGAAACCTCTGCTTTTAAATTAGACTAGAAAAGGTCCCTTTTGCAGTCTAGTGCCTGCTCAGTATTGGGGGATTTGGTATTTTGCAAAGATGAATAGATGAGTTGACATCTGCAAAAGGAATGTCAACTTTTTAGTTATTCTTTATACTAACAGTTTTTGTAGGTTTAGATTTTCTTCCAAAATAGGAGAAAAAAAAAGCATCACTCCACTGTTTAACACACTCAGAATATCATTTTGTGATAAATGGATCATAATGCAGCATTAGCCCAAAACAGGTGACTATTCCAGCAAGATCACAATGGAGACAATATTTGCAAGTTGTCAGAGAAAACAAGAAAGAAAAGTAAATTTTAAAAAGTTGGATAAGGGGGGTCTTCAACATGTTTGGACACTTAAACTGACATTGGGACTAAATGTTTCCCTAACCTAAAGTATAAATATATTCTTTGAAACATTGCCTGTGCCATATGCAACAAAGGAAAGACAGGGGAAGATTAGAAAACTGAATGCATGGCTAAAAACCTGGTGAGGAGGGATTTGGGTTTCTAGAGCACTGGGCAGACTTTTCATTGGGGTACAACCTATATGCTAAAGATGGTTTGCACCTAAATGGAAGGGGGTCTGCTGTGCTTGGGGAGAGGTTTATGGGAAGGCTGGAGGAGTATTTGAACTAGGATTGAGAGGGAGGGTGAACTAGAATTCAATTGGGCAAACAGGTCAGACATTAATGGATGGTGGAATGGGAATAGATAGGAGGGTTATGGCAGGTGATAAGAAGGTTCCCATGTTACAAACAACCATTGGAAATTAGAGTGTCATTTGTACTACTAAAAAAGATATGCAAAACACAAGAGCAAAAATTTGAGAATAAATTAAGAAGTGTTTGTTCACCAATGCCAGAAGTCCGCAAAGCAAAATAGGAGTTGGAAGCTTTGGTGCACAAGGGGAACAATGATTTGAGTCTAACTTTTTATTCAGACAAATACCAGGGTACAAACTAAGATTTACATGGTATTGCTGAATCTTGGCTTTATGCTTCACGACTGGGCTATTATTAATCCTGGCTATGCTCTCTTTTAGAGAGACAGGGTAAAATGTAAGGCTGGTGGTGTCCGTCTCTAGAAGTAAAGTGATCTCAAAGTGAGTGTGAAAGAAGACCTAGTTGATGAAAAGTGTGATGAGGCTGAATTATTATGGGTGAAACTGCATATAGATGTGCGTAGTTCAATGTTAATCATTGGAATTTTTTATAGGCTATCCAGTGTTAATGAGGAGGTGGAGACTCTGCTCTTTGCCCAGATGGATAGGGCTGCTGGGGCTGGGACAGTGATAATAATGGGGGATTTAAACTACACCGATATTGACTGGAGTAATGGCACTGCTGGAAAAGTTAAAGGGCACACAATTTATAAAACAATTACAAGACAATTTTTTGGTACAGTTTATAGAGGCTCCGACTAGGAATAATGCTCTGCTGGACCTGGTAATCTCAAACCATGCTGATCTTATTACCAATATTCATATAAAAACATCTGGGTAGAAGTGATCATAACATGCTTTCATTTAATGTAAGTTGTAAGCAACAAACACATACTGGAAAGATAAAAACACTTAACTTTAAGAAACACATTTTCAAGGATGAGGGCTGCTCTCCAAAACTTAGACTGGGAGGGAATATTGGCATCCATGAACACAGAACAGAAATGGAAATTCTTCAAAAAGATTGTATGTGAACTCACTGCAACGTATATTCCCAATGGGCATTAAGTTTTAAAAGAGTAAAAATAAAACCAATGTGGCCAATAGGGATGGCCGAACGGTTCGGCCCGAGCGTAAGTTTGGGCCAAATTTTGGTTGTTAGGGTGTTCTGGCGAACACCGAACAATATGCCGAGTTCGGGGAAAATTCGAAAGCTGCGGAACCCCGTTAGAGTCTATGGGACACTTACATGAAAAACCAAAAGTGCTAATTTTAAAGGATTATATGCATGGTATTGTCATAAAAAGTGTTTGGGGACCCAGGTCCTGCCCCAGGGGACATGTATCAATGCAAATAAAAGTTTTAAAAAAACGTACGTTTTTTCGGGAGCAGTTATTTTAATAATGCTTAAAGTGAAACAATAAAAGTGAAATATTCCTTTAAATTTCGTACTTGGGGGGTGTCTATAGTATGCCTGTAAAGTGGCGCATTTTTCCCATGTTTAGAACAGTCCCTGCAACAAAATGACCTTTCTAAAGAAAAAAAAGTAATTTAAAACTGCTCGCGGCTATAATGAATTGTTGGGTCCCGCAATACTGATAAAAGTAATTGAAAAAAAAAACGGCAGTCCATTACTAGGCCCTTTGGGTCTGGTATGAATATTAAGGGAAACCCCGAACCCCAAATTTTAAAAAAAAATTGCGTTGGGTTCCTCCAAATTCCATACCAGGCCCTTCAGGTCTGGTATGGATATTAAGGGGAACCCTGTGCCAATTTTTTTTTTAAAATGGCGTAGGAGTCCCCCTCAAAATCCCTTCAGGTCTGGTATGGATTTTAAGGGGAACCCCGCGCCAAAATAAAAAAAATGGCATGGGGGTCCCCCCAAGAATCTATACCAGACCCTTATCCGAGCACGCAACCTGGCAGGCCGCAGGAAAAGAGGGGCGGACAAGAGAGCGTCCCCCTTCCTGAACCGTACCAGGCCACATGCCCTCAACATGGGGAGGATGCTTTGGGGTCCAAAGCACAAGGGCCTCATCCCCCACAACCCTTGCCCGGTGATTGTGGGAATCTGCGGGCGGGGGGCTTATCGGAATCTGGAAGCCCCCTTTAACAAGGGGAACCCCAGATCCCGGCACCCCCCTATGTGAATTGGTAACGGGGTACCATTTCACAAAAAAAAGTGTAACATTTTTTAAAAAACACAAGAGACAGCTTGGGACAAGTCCTTTATTAACCACTTAAGGACCAAGGCTGTTTTTCAGACTCATTCTTTACAAGTTTAAAACAGGTTTTTTTGCTAGAAAATTACTTAGAACCCCCAAACATTATATATTGTTTTTTTTTTTCCTAAAACCCTTGAGAATAAAATGGCGGTCGTTGCAATACTTTGTCACACCGTATTTGCGCAGCGGTCTTACAAGCGCACATTTTTTGGAAAAAATTCACTTATTAAAAAATAAGACAACAGTAAAGTTAGCCCATTTTTGTTATATTGTGAAAGATGTTATGCCGAGTAAATTGATACCCAACATGTCACGCTTCAAAATTGCGCCCGCTCGTGCAATGGCGTCAAACTGTTATCCTTAAAAATCTCCATAGGCGATGTTTAACAAAAGTCTATAGGTTGCATCTTTTGAGTTACAGAGGAGGTCTAGGGCTAGAATTATTGCTCTTGCTCCAACGATCGCGGCGATACCTCACATGTGTGTGAACACCATTTTCATATGCGGGCGCTACTCACGTATGCGTTCGCTTCTGCGTGCGAGCTCGACGGGGCGCTTTAAAAACATATTTTTGTTTTCTTATTTATTTTACTTGATTTTATTTATTTTTACACTGTTGTAAAAAAAAAAAAAAAAAAAATGGGTCACTTTTATTCCTATTACAAGGAATGTAAACATCCCTTGTAATAGAAAAAAGCTTGACATGTCCTCTTAAATATGAGATCTGGGGTCAAAAAGACCTCAGATCTCATATTTAGACTTAAATGCAATAATAAAAAAAAAAATTGTCATTTGAAAAAATGACAACAAAAAAATGTCCCTTTAAGACGCATGGGCGGAGCTGGTTTTTACGTCAGCTTCCGCCCTGCTATGGTATGAGACGGGTGGGGGCCATCTTCCCCTCACTCATCTCCATACCCAGCAACGTGAAGGACCCGATCTGCCGCAGATAACAGTGATCTAGCGGCAAATCCGCCGCAGAGACCACCATTATCGTTTACAGGACCGGCTTCTGAAGAGATGGATATCTCGGTTGTCGCAGCAGCTGCTGCCGTTACCGAGATATCCCTCTTCAAAGTGCCGACGTATATGTACATGAGCCGGTCCTTAAGTAGTTAAAAAAATTATGTAGATAAATTCTCGACCCGATACCGGAAAAAAAAGCAGCCGCTACTGATGCCTCAGGAGGTTCCTGTCGAATGACGCTACAACCGCCGTGACAGCTCTTAAATAGCTGAGGGCGAGGCCACCCGTGACGTGCGCGGGTGACCCCGCCCCCTCTGACCCCACAGGGGTTTCCTGCGGTTTCCCCGTGGCATCATGGGTGACCCCGCCCTCAGCTATTTAAGAGCTGCCACGGCGGGTGTAGCATCATTAGATTGGAACCTCCTATGAGGCATCAGTAGCGGCTTCTTTTTTTTTACGGCATCGAGAATGGATGTTCATCGCTGGAATTTCTTTTTCTTTTTTAATAAAGGACTTGCCTCAAGCCGTCTCGTGTTTAACAGTTTTGACACTTTTTTGTGAAATGGTAGGGGTACAATGTACCCCGTTACCAATTCACACAGGGGGGGCGATCTGGGGTTCCCCTTGTTAAAGGGGGCTTCCAGATTCCGATAAGCCCCCCGCCCGCAGACCCCCACAACCACCGGGCAAGGGTTGTGGGGATGAGGCCCTTGTCCCCATCAACATGGGGACATGGTGCTTTGGACCCCAAAGCATCCTCCCCATGTTGAGGGCATGTGGCCTGGTACGGTTCAGGGGGGTGGTGCTCTCTCGTCCCCCCTCTCTTTTCCTGCAGCCTGCCAGGTTGCGTGCTCGGATAAGGGTCTAGTATAGATTTTTGGGGGGAACCCCGCACCTTTTTTTAAAAAAAAGTTGGCAGAGGGTTCCCCTTAATATCCATACCAGACCTGAAGAGCTTGGTATGGAATTTGGGGGGACCCCCACACAATTTTTTTTTAATTTTGGTTCAGGGTTCCCCTTAATATTCATACCAGACCCAAAGGGCCAGGTAATGGACTGGGGGGGACCCATGCCGTTTTTTTCAATGACTTATCTGCATTGCGGGACCCGACAATTCATTATAGCCGTGAGTAGTTTCAAATTACTTTTTTTCCTTTTGAAATGTAATTTTGTTGCAGGGACTGTTCTAAACACAGGAAAAATGCGCCAATTTACAGGCATACTATAGACACCCCCAGTTACTAAATTTAAAGGAAAATTTTACTTTTATTGTTTCACTTTTTGCTCCCGAAAAACGGTTGTTTTTAAAACCTTTTTTTTGCATTGATACATGTCCCCTGGGGCAGGACCCGGGTCCCCAAACACTTTTTATGACAATAACTTGCATATTAGCCTTTAAAATTAGCACTTTTGATTTTTCATGTTCGTGTCCCATAGACTTTTACGGTGTTCGCACAAGTTTTTTGCCTATTCGGCAAGTTCTGGTGCAAACCGAACTGGGGGGTGTTCGGCCCATCCTTAGTGGCAAAAGCAAAAAAAAGAAAAGCTTTCAATAAGAAAAGCTTTTAAAAAAAATATAAAAATCAAGGAACACAAATTTTAATGTTAAAAGAAATATAACAGAATATGTAAAAAGGAAATCAAGGCCTCAAAAATTTTAAACAAAAACAACGAGATTACAAAAGAGAAACAGATCCAAATAAATTCTTCAACCATATTATTAGTAAAAAGGGTCAGGTGTGAGCATGTAGGCTCTTTACAAAATAATCCAGAGTGAGTGACTGGGGACAAAGAGAAGGCAAATTTATTAAATATCTTCTTAAGCTTTGTTTTTTCAAGAAGCATGGGGGAGCTCAAGTCCATAATGGTGATGGTATTGACACAGCCCCAAATGAACCATTATGGCTCAAAATGTATATGGTCCAGAAATATTTAGACAAAATAGGAAAGGTGAAAAAAGCACCTGGACCATATGGCATACACCCGCGGATCCTAAAAGATTTGAGGTCTGCCATTTCAAAGCCATCGTTTCCAATATTTAGGAACTTTTAATGACTGGAATAGTACAACTGGACTGGCGTAAGGCCAATGTGGTGCCCATATTTAAAAAGGTCAAAGTCTTTACCAGGTAACTATAGACCTGTTAGTGCAATGTCTATAGTTGGGAAGATACTAAAGGAGTTTGATAAAAGACCAGAGACGAGTTCTTGCTGGAAACAAATATTTTAAGCAACAGACAGCATGGATTCATGAAAGACAGAAGTTGTCAGACAAATCGGATTTCTTTTTATGAGGAGGTAAGTAAAACCTAGAACAGGTGGCTATGGATGTGGTATATTTGGATTTTGCAAAAGCATTTGACACAGTTCTCTACATGGCTAATGTGTAAGGTAAAGTCTACAGGGTTTAAAAAAATCAGTTTGTAAATGGATAGAAAACTGTCTAGAAGACCAAATTTAGAGAGTAGTTGTTAATGATTCATATTCTGAATGGTCTAAGGTAATCAGTGGTGTACCCCAAGGTTCAGTTTTGAGAAACTTACTTTTTAATATCTTTATAAATGATATAGGGTCTGGGATTAAAAGTACCATTTTATTGTTTGCAGATGACACCAAGCTATGCAGTGGAATAACATCCTTACAAAAGGTCTCCAACTTGCAAGCTGACCTCAATGCACTGTTTAATTGGGTGAATGTGTGGCAAATGAGGTTCAATGTTGATAAATGTAAAGTTATGTACTTGGGAGCCAAGAACGTGCATGCATCATACATACCAAGGGGGAGTAAACTGGGGGAATCAATGGTGGAAAAGGATCTGGGTGTTCTGGTAGATCATAAGCTTAATAACACCAATGCCAAGATGCGGTTTCCAAAGCGAACAAAGTCCTTTCTTGTATTAAGCGTTATGGACTCCAGAGAGAGATACATTTTTCCCATGTACAAATCATTAAAAAGGACCTAATCTGGAATATGCAGGTCAGTTTTGAGCACCAGTTCACAAAAGTGAAATTGGGGAACTGGAGAAAGTGCAGAGAAGGGCAACCAAACTGATAAGAGGCATGGAGGAGCTCAGCTATGAGGAAAGATTAGAGGAACTGAATTTATTCACTCGAGAAGGAGATTAAGAGGGGATATGTTCAACATGTACACATACATAAGTGGTCTATATAGGGAACTTCTTGAGTTATTTCACTTTAGGGTCTTCACAGAGAACAATGCGGAACACTTTATGTCTGGAGGAAAAGAGATTTAATCTCCAAATACCGAAAGGCTTCTTCACAGTAAAAGCTGTGAAAATGTGGAATAGACTTCTTCCTGGTTCTGGCCAGCTCAGTAGATTGTTTTAAAAAAAGGCCCGAATGCTTTCCTAAATGCACATAATATAACTAGATACTAATATTTATAGGTAAAGTGGATCCAGGGAATATCCGATTGAATCCTTTAGAACTGGATGGACTTGTGACTTTTTTCAACCAGACTAACTATGTAAAGATACAGCAGATGTTTCCCCCACTGGATGCCATATCAGGTTCATATTTACTACTGCAATAACCCCATGAGATTCAAATCCCATGGTGCTCTGCCCTGCAAATGTTGATGGGTTCTCATGGTTGAGAACTTGGACTTGTCTTCACAGTTGGCCCAGCACTGTGAGATAGACAGCTTCCATGGCCAGTACTTCCCAGCGATTAGGGTAATTTTTTCCCTTTTATTCCAGGTCTGTTGTGTCCCACAGAGAAGGATAAGAACTTGCATCCACCAGCCACTCAGGCTAATTGTTTGTGAAAGGCAGTCCATAGAAGATTTGATTGTCTTTCCTTCCCTATCGCTTAATGCCTCCCGCAGCGCTTGTGTTCTGCTAGCAGGTGGGCACAGGGAGCCTTCCCGGCTGGCAGAAGACAATGATTACTGCTAGCGGCTAAACCAACCAAATTTTGATCTATGTAAGGCCAGCTAAAGTCAATGTCGGCTTCCCACTTCTCTTAGGCCTCCTTACCACAGCCAATTAGCTGCATACACTGCATTCTAGCAGCATGAATCGGCGGATTCTTGCTGCTAGAATGACAGGTGTGTGTGAACAGTGGCTCAGCCTGTAAAATATATTGACAGGCTGACAGTGGCCGTCATTGTTTGCCTGCAGCCATGTACCAAGCAGTTACCTGCTGTTAGGGATAGATGTCCGAATCTAAAATGCATTTAGGGGTGTCTAGGCTTCGACATCCATCAACTGCAGTTAATGATTGTTGTGCAGCTTTAGATGAACAGTGACGCCCACTGTCAGCCTGTGAATACAATGTACAGCCTAAGTGGCTGCCGCTTTTTCACATGCACCTGTCATTCCAGGTGCAAGAAATTCTTGCAGTTGGCATCTGGTGAATGCAGCTAAAAGGCAGAGTGAAGAAGACCTTATAGAACAATAAATAAGTGACTACATACAAGTAAAACACACACATTGAGGGTCGTCTTTTATAAGAAGGATTTAATTTTCTATACATGTAGTTGATTGTAAAGGCTGTATTACAGTTGTTAAAGCTGTAGTTTATTTTATATATTTATATATTTTACATTCATGAAAATACTGAGGTGCGGATGGACAGGGAGCTTCAACAGACAAACAGTGCACAGACAGTTGGGGAGCCATTTTGTAAAACATTAAACAAGAGTGAAGGGTGGCCGGCAGAGAACAAAGAAAAGGTTACAGCCATGACTACAAAGGCCGAGTCTGGGCTGTATCCTATTTTCCTTCATCTCGTCACCTCAGACTAAAGCATTAAAAGCAGAGGCTAGTGTACCAAGACAGATAAATGAGGGTTACAGCACATTACAACATTTTAAGCTTCTAAAAATGACAAGTTCCACAGTCTAGTTAAAATAATAACGATAAAAAAATATGTAAACATTGCAATTAATTCCAGGTTAAAATAGTGTATACATTCTTTGTCCTGATGATGACAATGAACAGCAAATAAACCCCTTCACTGACCGAGGGGGAGAGGGTGCGCCTCTTACTGACCACAGAAAACGTGACTTGGCCTTTTATGTTAGTACTTACGTTACTTTTGTCAGCTTACCCTTCGGAAACGTAAATAGAATATATACATATTTAGGACAGTACAAAAACATGGATGGATGTCTGTGTATATGTGCAAAAAGGAAGGGCATAAATGGAGCAAATGTAAACTCACTAAAATATTAAAGGGGTCCTCCAGGACTGTAAAAGCCTCAAAATAGCTCTGTGTCCTGTTCACTGCACTGCCGCCTACAGGTGAAATGTGGTAGAGTGTGACTCAATCATTCAGATTTAAAGTGACACTAAACTCTTGTTTCTTTAAAAATATGTATTCTTAAGTCAAAAAAGTACCCTCTATTGCTCTCAGCCTCTCCTTTTTTTGATACTGTGATCTGATTTCCAATTAGAGGGTGGCTATGTTTGTTCTCCATGGTCCCACTCTATATAGGAACATAGCCAACCCCTCTTGCTTGCCCCCGAGGTGGACTATGGATTTGTAGTGTGTACACAGCAGTGCATAGGACCGCAACTAAGGTTCACTGCTCATTCCAAGCAAACAGAAGTGATGGTGGAAAGTAGAGAATTGGGAGCTCTCGAAAAGGTTACAAAGGAAGAAAAATAAACAATTTCATGAAAAATGACTGGATAGTGAAAAGAGAAGCAGCACACTGATGAGCTCATCTCTCCATCGTTCTGTTCTTTCCTCCTACCAGCAAGCTTTTTGAACTGTAGCACACAACCGATTGACCCCTTGTGCTACTTCTCCCCCCCTCTCTAAATTGTGTTGTACAGGGGCTGATCCCAAATCAAACTCAGGAACGTGCCTTTAAAAAAAAATGCATTTAAAGCGGAGCTCCACCCTAAAGTGGAACTTCCGCTCATCGGAACCCACCCCCCCCCCCCTCTGGTGTCATATTTGGCACCTTTCAGGGGGGAGGGGGTGCAGATACCTGTCTAAGACAGGTATTTGCACCCACTTCCGGGAGTCCTCTGAGGGTAGTACGTTACTTCCCGCAGAATACCCGTTGTGTTCTGGGAGACACTCGGCTCCCAGAACACAACAGGGACCAGAGAGAACGGCGCATCGCAACTCGCGCATGCGCCGTAGGGAACCAGGCAGTGAAGCCGCAAGGCTTCACTGCCTGGTTCCCTCACTGAGGATGGCGGTGGGGGCAGCAGAGTGACGAGCCAACGTCGCTGGACTCCAGGACAGGTACCGTATATACTCGAGTATAAGCCGACTCGAGTATAAGCCGAGGTACCTAATGTTGCCCAAAAAACTGGGAAACCTCACTGACCCGAGTATAAGCCGATGCCCCACTGTTCCCTGTAAAAATAAATTTTTGCATTGTAATTATTACCTGTAAAGAAGTTGCGGCTGCGGCGTCCATCGTTCAAATTCCGCGGCGTCCATCGTTCAAATTCCGCGGTCTCTTCCTGTTCCTTACTTGATAGGCGAGTCTCAGCAGACACTCTCCGCCTATCACGATCATTCTCTCATCCTTAGTTTTCCCAGCAGACACTGTGTTGGGTATTCCGCCAATCACAGACGTCTGCTGGAAAACTGAGGATGAGAGAACGTTCGTGATAGGCGGAGAGTGTCTGCTGAGACTCGCCTATCAAGGAAGGAACAGGAAGAGACCGCGGAATTTTGAACGATGGACACCGCGGAATTCGAACGATGGACGCCGCAGCCGCAACTTCTTTACAGGTAATATTTACAATGTAAAATTTATATGACTCGAGTATAAGCCGAGGGGGGGGGGGGGAGGGGGGGGGACTTTCAGCCCCAAAAAAAGGGCTGAAAATCTTGGCTTATACTCGAGTATATACGGTAAGTGTCCTAATATTAAAAAAGTCAGCAGCTGCAGTATTTGTAGCTGCTGGCTTTTAATATTTTTTTTTCAGGGGAGCTCCGCTTTAAGTCTGTCTAAATGATTACAGAGTCCCTTTGTCTTTTATGTGGCTGGAGTTCGATTTTAAGGTACTGATAGAGTTAGGGCAGTGGATTCAAAATAGCACACACACACACACACAATTGTTGTGGAATGACAATAGCATTAACAGATAATACTGTACTGGCCTAATTTCATACTATGCGTGACCAACATCTCTAGCCAACATTTGGAGAAATCTGTATTAACGGACTCTTCTCATAAGAAATGTTATCTGGAAGTAGCTTGATAAGACTGCTTCCCACTTCAGTGGTATTTGGACGAATTGGACTGAGATCACTTTACAATCATGGACAAAAATATTGTCACCCCTGCATTTCTGTCAGATAATGCACCCCTTCACCCTGAAAATTGTTGCATTACAAATGTTTAGGCATTCTCACGTTTATTTCTTGTTTGTATTGGTGTGATAAAAAAAATGGAGAAGCAAAAAGCCAAATCTGTCACATTCCACGCAAAACTCACAGAATGGACTGGACAAAATTATTGGCACCTTCTAAAAATGTTAATAAATAATTGCATTCCAAGTTTGTGATGCTCCTTTAATTTGTAATTAAACATGGCTGAATCAATTAACAGGTGCCAACAATATAGAAATCACACCAGGAACCAGTTAAAGTGGTGAAAAATGTACTCAACTATTCTGTTGTGTGTCTCTGTGTGCCACATGGAGAAGAGAAAGAGCAGCAAAGAATTGTCTGAGGATTTGAGAACAAAAAATGTGGAAAAGCATGGACAATCTCAAGGTTACAAGTCCATCTCCAGAGATCTTAATGTTCCTGTGTCCACTGTGCGCAACATTGCCACGTTTACAGCCCATAGCACTGTAGCCAATCTCCCTTGACGTGGACAACAGAGAAAAACTGTTCAAAGATGGCAACAAAGGATTGTTTGAATGGTGGATAAAGGACCTCAATCAACTTCCAGATACATTCAAGCTGACCTTCAGGGCACAGGGTACAACCGTGTCAGTTTGCACTATTAGTCACCATCTGAATGAAAAGGGACGGTATGGTAGGAGACCCAGGAGGACCCCACTGCTGACACAGAAACATAAAAAAGCCAGATTGGAGTTTGCAAAAACTTACCTGAGGAAGCCTAAATCCTTTTGGGATAATGTGCTGTTGATAGAAGAAACAAAACTGCAGCTTTCTAGTAAAGTCCATCATTCTACTGCTTTCAAAAAAATAAATGAGGACTTTAAAGAAAAGAATACAGTCCATACACTCAAACATGGTGGAGGTTCACTGATGTTTTGGGTTTGCTTTGCTGCTTCAGGCACTGGATGTCTTCACCGTGTGCTTGACATTATGAAATCTGAAGATTATCAAAAAATTCTGGGGTGCAATATAGGGCCCAGTGTCAGAATGTTGCATCTCCGTCTCAGAGGTCATGGGTCTTACAGCAGACAAAAACCCAAAACACACGTCAAAAGGCACCCAGAAATGGTTTAAGACAAAGCGCTGGAGAGTACTGAACTGGCCAGCAACGAGTCCAGATCTAAATCTCATAGAGCACCTGTGAAAAGAGCTTAAAACAGCAGTTGAGATAAGGAACCCTTCCAATCTGAGAGACCTGGAGCAGTTGGCGAAAGAAGAGTAGTCTAAAATCCCAGTAGAGAGATGTAAGAAACGCATTGATGGTTACAGGAAGCGATTGATTTCAGTAATTTTTTCCAAGCGGTGCACTACCAAACACTAAATTGAGGGTGCCAATCATTTTGTCCAGTCAATTTTTGGAGTTTTTCCAGAAATGTGTCAGATTTGGCTTTTTTGTTTCTCCACTTTTTTGTGTCGGACTCGTACCAATACAAACAAAAATAAACATGAGAATGCCTAAACATTATGTAATTGCAATAATTTTCTGGGCAAAGTGGTGCATTATCCAGGGTGCCAATAGTTTTGGCCATAACTACCATAAGTACCTCTGCTAAGCAAAAGGGATCATCAACTGGAGAGGGCTGCTTATGTTATTAAACTGATTAGTAAAACAGTTGTAAAACAGGCATTACCTTTTCTCAAGCATCTTGGAAAATCCCTTTAAGAGAATGACTTTCATTACTATTCATATCTTCGTTACCTCCATGATACCTGTATTACATAACCCATGAGGCCATTTTCAAACCTCTTTTTCAGAGCTAAACACCTAGAGAAGTTTGGACTGCTCATTTTCCTTTGTGGATTTTAGACATACTGGTCACCAAAAAAGGATGGTGGTTTTCCAACTTCAACAACCTCTACGTTCCTCGGTGAGCAGTCCATCACAAGATCCCAGGTCCACCCAAGACCTCAGAATAGACATAATATGCTTGGTCTTATGCTGTACAATGTGACTGCATGACCCAAGACATGACCTGCATATATTTCTAAGGGATAGTTTGCCACACTGCTTTTCATAAGAATGTGTTCGATATGTTACATTTGTAGTAGAGAATGTGGGTGGAGTGGCGATCTCTGGTATCCAAAATGAGCTTATCAAGGCCCAGACAAAACACAGAATATAACTTTAGGGTGAATGCGTCCTTGAAGTCATGTATTACATAACTTACATACCCCTGGAGGATAACCAAGACTTAAAAAAAAAAAAGAAAAGAAAAAAAAGGAGAGCCCCTTTAAACCAGATATATATAAAAAAATAATACATTGCACGTAAAGATACATTTTAGCTTCTTGTCCGTATACAAAAATGTGCTAATTCTGTATAATTGACAGTCTAATGTAAACCAATGAGCTGTATATGCCTTCTAGAGTGATGTATTCTTTTTAGAAATGACACGGAATTTAATTAAACATATAAAAGTAATACCGGAAACATGAATAAAACAAAATTAATTAAAATAAAATATTTATGGGTACATTTCAATAGTACATGCAGCATTCCTTGATAGTGGGTCTTTTTGCTCTGTGAACAAAATGAAAACCAAATTTTTTTTTTCAATTTTAGAAAACTTTATACTTCAGAGGGTTACCTGTTCAGATCTAGAGGGTCAAACTGAACAGCTCCTTTGTGAATCTGTGATTTGTAACTGTTTTTTTTAAGTGACGGAGAAAGCCACAAAAGGACCCACTATCCTCTGTACTCTTTGAGCATCAATTAAATTATTTTATTTTTATTTTTGCTTCAGGATCAGCGGATACAACAATATGGTCACATGCATCTAAATGAAAAAATGAGGTAAAATTTCTGTGCAGCGGGGTCTTCTAGTCAGAAGGCAGTGGATGATCATGCTGGTAGTCACATGATCAAGGCTGCATCTCCCATCATCCCTCTGGGCAGTGATATGGGGATAGTGGGTCTCTTTGAGGACTTTCAAGCCTGAGAAGGGGGATGGACAACATATGATTCCTAGAAAAAGGAGGAAAACAACACATAAGCAAAACCAAAATGAAAAAGGGAAAAAAAATAAAACCCACCACACACTACAACAATGACTCTACGTGATGCAAAAGAAAGAGTAAAAGAAATGAAAACCAGCATGCTACACACAGGGAGTGACATGGAACTTGTATGAATAGAGAACTACCCGGAAAACCCATTTAGAGGAAAGCCCTTTAATAGGGTCAGTCTAAAATTATTACTAGTGTAGAATATGAAGAATACAAAGCAGGATTGGTTACCCTACACTTGTCAAGAACACCAACCCCACCCACCCAGGATGGGTAGCAAGATATTGCTTCTGGAGTCCTCAAGAACTCTACGAAGTCAGGGTTGACTCACGTCACACTCCATCATTAACATTTCTAGTTGAACTGACCCTTTAATGTGTTCAGTTAATCAATGGATACCAAGTAAGTAATCCCTCAATAATTCTGCAATTATAAAATTAAGCATGCAAGAACTGCACTTAAAGCACAGCTCTATAATTGTATTGATATTAGCCAAGTAATAAAATTATGTGTGCAAACAATATTTATTTACTAGCCTGGAGTGTACATGCTTTTCATGTATTTAGTGTGACTATGAAAAAAAAAAAGTTGTCAAGCGTCGACTATCACGGTCAAAAAGGTAGCCGTACAAACCACGCTAGTGAAAAGTATTTTTGTTTACGGAACATATATAAAGCACATCTCAAGCCTACTGTTCCAACAAAGCATTCAGCCAAATTATTTCACCTCAGTTTGACATCATAACTGGATAATTTAAGATCTTAACCACTTGCTTACTGGGCACTTAAACCCCCTTCCTGCCCAGGCCAATTTTCAGCTTTCAGCACTGCGTCGCTTTAACTGACAATTGCGCGGTCGCGCAACGTGGCTCCCAAACAAAATTTACGTCCTTTTTTCCCATAAATAGAGCTTTCTTTTGGTGGTATTTGATCACCTCTGCGGTTTTTATTTTTTGCGCTATAAACAAAAATAGAGCGACAATTTAAAAAAAAATAAAAAAAAAAAAAATTTTTTTACTTTTTGCTATAATAAATATCCCAATTTTTTTTTTTTTTCTCAGTTTAGACCGATACGTATTCTTCTACATATTTTTGGTAAAAAAAATTGCAATAAGAGTTTATTGATTGGTTTGCGCAAAAGTTAAAACGTCTACAAAATAGGGGATAGTTTTATAGCATTTTTATTAATAATTTTTTTTACTAGTAATGGCGGCGATCAGCGATTTTTATTGTGACTGCGACATTATGGCGGACACATCGGACACTTTTGACACCATTTTGGGACCATTGTCATTTTTACAGCGATCAGTGCTATAAAAATGCACTGGTTACTGTAAAAATGACACTGGCAGTGAAGGGGTTAACCACTAGGGGGTGGGGAAGGGGTTAAGTGTGCCTAAGGGAGTGATTACTACTGTGGGGGGAGGGGACCGACTGGGGGAGGTGACCGATCTGTGTCCCTATGTACAAGGGACACGGCATCGGTCTCCTCTCCCTGACAGGACGTGGATCTCTGTGTTTACACACAGAGATCCACGTCCTTGTCTGTGTACCGGCCGATCGCGGGTGCCTGGCGGACATCGCGACCGCCAGGCACGCGCATCGGCATCTCAGTGAGACGCCGGGCATGCGCGCACCCCCAGTGGCCGCAGGGAACGAAGCAAGGGGCGGACGTCAATTGACGTCCTCCCGGCATTCTAGGTCCGCGCTGTAGCCGTCATTTGGCTATAGCGCGGGCCTGTAGTGGTTAAACATGGGCAACCAAACACAAAGGGTAATAAACACTACCTTCAAAGTTGTCTATTTTACTGGCAAGCCTCACTATATTAGATCTTTCAGTAAAGTGTGATATACAGCGCCTTGAAAAAGTATTCACACCCCTTGCCATTTTTCACATTTTGTCATGTTACAACCAAAAACATAAATGTATTTTATTGGGATTTTATGTGATAGACCAACACAAAGTGGCACATAATTGTGAAGTGGAAGAAAAATAAATTGCTTTCCAAATGTTCTACAAATACATTTCTGAGAAGTGTGGCGTGCATTTGTATTTAGCCCCCTTTACTCTGATACCCCCAACTAAGATCTAGCAGAACCAATTGCCTGCAGAAGTCACCTATTTAATAAATAGAGTCCACATGTGTGTAACAATCTCAGTATAAATATAGCTGTTCTGTGAAGCTCTCTGAGATTTTTTAGAGAACCTTAGTGAACAAACAGCATTGTGAAGGCCAAGGAACACATCAGACAGGTCAGGGATAAAGTTGTGGAGAAGTTTAAAGCAGGGTTTGGTTATATAAAAAAATATCCCAAGCTTTGAACATCTCACGGAGCACTGTTCAATCCATAACCCAAAAATGGAAAGGAGTACGGCACAACTACCAAGACATGGCCGTCCACCTAAACTGACAGGCCGGGCAAGGAGAGCAATAAGCAGAGAAGTAGCCAAGAGGAGCATGGTAACTCTGGAGGAGCTGCAGAGTTCCACAGCTCCGGTGGGAGAATCCGTCCACAAGACTACCATTAGTCGTGCACTCCACAAATCTGTCCTTAATGGAAGAGTGGCAAGAAGAAAGACATTGTTGTGGGACACAGCAAACATGTTGAAGAAGGTGTTCTGGTCAAATTTAACTTTTAGGCCTAAAAGCAAAATGCTATGTGGCGGAAAACTAACACTACACATCACCCTGAACACACCATCCCCACCGTGAAACACGATGGTGGCAGCAGGGCCGCTGATAGGGGGGGCCCAAGCACACATGGGGGCCCGGACAGGGAGGCAGATCGGTGCGCTGTGACAGTTACACAAGCAATGCTGTGTGTGTCTCTCTCCCTCCTGTCGGCTTTCAGCTGCTGGAGGGAGAAATACATGGCATCATTTCTGTAACTGTCACAGCGCACCGATCTGCCTCCCTGTTCGGGCCACATATGATCCTCCCATAGGTGCCTGGTCTTCCCCCAGCGCTGCCTGTTTTCCTCTCCCTGAAAGCAGGGGGATTCGTCAGGACACTGAGAGCGGGGGAGGGCTTGCCTGTCCTAATGCAAGGCACTTCTGCGAACTGCCCAGGGGTCCTAGGTGCTTGTGGGGGCCTTTGAAGTTTCCTCCCCACAGTTTCGGACAGTGGTAACAGTTCTCCTCACTTTGGCTGTCTCTTTTGCTAGTAGTACAGGTCAGTTTTGTTATCTGTCTCTCAGATGTCTGCAATGCTCTCTCTCCCTCCCTGGCATCTCCCTCCCCGCCTCAGCCACTTTCCGGGCCGTCCTGCTCTCGGTCATCCTCCTCACACAGATCCATTCATCTTGCCTGTCACACTGCTCCTCTCAGATGGTTGTTATCTCTCACTCGGTCACTCCCCCCTCCCTTCCCTGTATTTTCCTCTGCAGACACTTCAACTTCACACATGTGTGTGTCCTGGGATCTACAAATGGCAGGAATCCCCCACCCTGCACACCCCCAACACTGTCTCTTTACTAGGCACTGGAGATCACTCCCTCTCCCCTCCCTGCCAGACAGCCCATTTACTTTTCTTATACTATGGCTATTTCTTATACTTATTGCTTCAGGAGACCATATCTGTATTCTACATTACTGTTCTATACTGTACCCTCTTGCCCCCTGTACTATGTCCACTTACCCTCCCCCTGTTCTGTACCCTCCTGCTCCCCCTGTACTGTATCCTCCTAACCCCACCATACTGTACCTTCCTGCCCCACCCCCCCATACTTTGCCCTCCTGCCCTCGCACTGTACTTTCCTGTCCCTCTCCTACTGTGCCCCCTGTACTGTACCCTCCTAACTGCTGTACTGTGCCCTCCTGCCCCCCCTGTACTGTACCCTCCTGCCCCCTCCTCCCACACTGTACCCTCCTGTTCCCCTGTAAGTTTAAAAGTTTTGTTGTGTTTGTGTATGCTAATAATGATTTTTGTGGTGTATTGTTAGCAAAAATATTGTTTGGATATTTTTTTGGGGGGGGCCCTGTCAGGTAGGCTGTACGGGGCCCCGTGATTTCTAACAGCAGCCCTGGGTGGCAGCATCATGTTGTGGGAATGCTTTTCGTCAGCAGGGACAGAGAGGCTGGTCAGAGTTGATAGGAAGATGTATGGAGCCAAATACAGGGCAATCTTTGAAGAAAACTTGTTAGAGTCTGCAAAAGACTTGGGACTGGGGCGGAGGTTCACCTTCCAGCAGGACAACGACCCTAAACATACAGCCAGAGCTACAATGGAATGGTTTAGATCAAAGCATATTCATGTGTTAGAATGGCACAGTCAAAGTCCAGACCTAAATCCAATTGAGAATCTGTGGCAAGACTTGAAAATTGCTGTTCACAGACGCTCTCCATCCAATCTGACAGAGCTTGAGCTATTTTGCAAAGAAGAATTGGCAAAAATGTCACTCTAGATGTGCAAAGCTGGTAGAGACATCCCCAAAAAGACTTGCAGCTGTAATTGTAGCGAAAGGTGGTTCAGCCCACTCAGGTGGGCTGAAGACAAATACACGCCACACTTTCAGATATTTATTTGTAAAACATTTTGAAAAACTATTCATCAGTTTCCTTCCACTTAACAATTATGTGCCACTTTGTGTTGGTCTATCAAATAAAATCCCAATAAAATACATTTACGTTTTTGGTTGTAACATGACAAAATGTGGGAATTTTCAAGGGGTATTATTATTCAGGATTTATATAGCACCAACAGTTTGCGCAGCGCTTTACATCAGGGAAGACAGTACAGTCACAATACAATTCAATACAGGAGGGATCAGAGGGCCCTGCTCGTTAGAGCTTACAGTCTAGAAGGGAGGGTCAGGGTAGTATCTGTAGGGGATGATCAGATGGACAAAAATGAAGGGGTATGAATACTTTATCAAGGCACTGTATATTTAAATTGCTATTCTACTTTTATTTTTCTATTTTTATTTAAAGGGATGAATACTGCTCAACTATATGTTCCATCAATAATTCATTCTAACAGAATGCTTTATAAATGTTTGTTCTGTTCTCTACCACATCTTGTTGTGGTGTGCTAGATACGAAAATCCAAACCATTATACGTTTTCTTTAATTACACTAAAAAAACTTGACTTTAAATGGTGCCAAATAATTGTACACATACATTAAAAAATAAATACATTTTATTAACAAAGACATAAAATAATTCAAAAACAAAACGGTCATTTTTGTGCCATCAGATTACACATTTAATTCAATAAAGTCTCTTCGTTAGCAGTTTACACCCATATTGTCAACAAGTTTTGGCAACCCTGGCTTCTTCAGGAGAGATGTTACCATCAGGGTGTACAGCCAAACATACAACTCAACCAAAATGAGACAGAAGTAACCATATGGAAACATATATCTACTGTATATTTCTCTCTATCCTGGGACCACATGCATACATACCACCATTGGCAAACCCAGGTGGTATTTAGTGGACCGTAGGAGGAGCACAAAAGGACCAAAAGACCCAAATCTACACATGGGGGCACCAATTTAGCTGCATGTTACCAACCAAGTCAGTAAATATTGTATACAAGAAGGGTTACACCAGACTAAAAAGTGTATTGGCGTCCTCATGGCTCCCTCTATAAGGACACAAATCCACTTTAGTCTGGTATAACATTTCTTGTACAAGATTTACTGACTTTGTCGGTAACATGCAAATAAATTTGCACAGTAATGTGTACATTTAGAGAAACTTCTGTTTTGGTTCTTTGTGCTCCTCCTAAGGTCCACTAAATACCAACTGGGGTTGCCATTGATGGATACACGTGGTCACAGGTTAGAGACAGATATACATATATATTTCTCCATATGGTTACTTCTCTCCACCATTTTGGGTGAGGAGTACCGTATATACTCGAGTATAAGCCGAGTTTTTCAGCACATTTTTTTGTGCTGAAAATGCCCCCCCTCGGCTTATACTCGAGTCACCTTTTTGCGCCTGATCTCCGGGACTTTGGGGACCCGGAACCGGCCGGCCGTAGGACCCCTGGACCCCATACTTGGCACACATGTAGCCTTACTCTTCCTCTACAAGTGTACGTTTGTTGTCCGGGGGACCTACGGCCAGGGATCACCGATTATTCAAAGCCGGGCACCCCCGGCACTCCCATGTTAAACGTCAGCCTAGGCATGGGCACAGTGAGGCATGGGCACATGGACACAGTGAGGCATGCAGATGGACACCCTAGGCTTATACTCGAGTCAACACGTTTTCCCATTTGTTTTGTGGTAAAATTAGGTGCCTCGGCTTATATTCGGGTCGGCTTATACACGAGTATATACGGTATGTTGTGTGGCTGTACACCTTGACAGTTACATCTCTGCTGAAGAAGCCAAGGTTGCCAAAACATGTTGAGAAGATGGCTGTAACTGCCAATGAAGAGACTTTATTGGATTAAATGTGTAATATGATACAAAAATGGCCATTGTTTTTAAATGATTTTATGTCAACTTTGTTACATAGTTAGTCAGGTTGAAAAAAGACACAAGTCCATCTAGTTCAACCATAAAAATAAATAAAATATCGTACAATCCCATATACCCAATTCTATACACAGTTGATCCAGAGGAAGATGAAAAACCCCAGCAGAGCATGTAATTTTTATTAATGTATGTGGAATTACTTGGCACCGTTAAATTATCTTTTTTTGTTTAAGTAATTGGTTATATTGGGATATGGTACTTGTGGCATTTCTCCCAGCCCGATAAATCTTATTTTTGATACCATTCTATGTTTTACCACCAATATTCCTTTCAATTCTGATGACTCTGTTCTATGTCCAATTTTCACAACCAAGAAAAGGTGACCTAGCAAACTCTGTTTCAAAACATATTTTCAAAAATTACGAGGCTTAGATTAAGTGGAAGGTCTACTCTTGGCCTTAGAGAACTTGTGGCTCCCCACCTACTGTACATATGTCCTGCACACCACAAAATTATCTTTAAAAAGATGAGCTCCAGGATAAGCAATTATCATCTAAAAACAAAAGTTATGTGTATTCTTACACAAAACTTTTTTATTTTTTCCAGATCTTTTAAGTAATCCAGTGTAAAACTTGGCTTCTGTGCAGGGGCTTACTGTAGTAAAGACCAGTCACTGCTGCACACGCTTTATGCAGGGTGTCTGGTCTTGTCGCCACCACCCACCTGTAGTTTTCCGCAGGCAATCTTTAGTGGGTGGGCCTGCTGGGTCCTTTCTCACAGCTCTGCCCTGTGCAGCAAAATTATGATATCATATCACTAGAACATTTACAAAAGTTAAATGGATCTATGGAGTGCAGCTGGAGTTCATGGGAAGCACGGGGTATTACTAGTTGGCAAATAGATTATTGAGGAGTTAACCTTAAAAGAAAAAAAGTTACATTTTCACTTTGTTAAAGTGATTGTAAAGTCACTGTGTGACTTTACATATATCCACTGGGCATGCTGCCATTCACTACAGTGGATTTGTTTTTTTAAATGAAGAGGCTAAATACCTTTTGTCACACCGCAGCTGTGTGGTCACGTGATCCCCCCTGTGCTGGCCGGCCGGATCTATGGAAAGCAGGAGGGGCCGAGATCACCCTGTGATGTCAGCCTCTGTCAGCTTCTCCAGCCGGCCAGCACAGGAAGATCAGGTAACCGCACAGCTGCGGTGTGACAAAAGGTATGTCTTTTCATTTAAAATAAATCCATTGTAGTTAATGGCAGCCTAATCCGAAGGGGGATTA
This sequence comes from Rana muscosa, assembly GCA_029206835.1. Classification (NCBI taxonomy): domain Eukaryota; kingdom Metazoa; phylum Chordata; class Amphibia; order Anura; family Ranidae; genus Rana; species Rana muscosa. Next base: position 73,458,642 of record CM055117.1, read on the forward strand.
CTTCTATATTTGTTGCATTTTTCAGCTGAATAGTGGCAGGAGGGGCTGGGCAGGAGAGCCACTCTCAAAGACAGGGAGGTAGGGGGAGAGGGAAGAGCAGCGGATGACGGAGGCACGTAAACTGACTATGGTAATCAGGGCTCAGCAGCCCTGATTTCCCTGGTCAGCAGAGGCAGGGGGACACAGAAACTGCTAGGATCAACCAGGTTTTTCACAAGATAGGAAGGGAAACATTACATAGCACAAGCACTGTGCTATACAGCATGCCTTAAAGGAACAGGATCTTCACTTTTTATTTTAGGTTTGCAACCACTTTAAACTTGCGCTTTTCCATATTTTTTTTTACCACTACATTGAATTTAGAGATTTGTAGATTAACCACTAGAGGGGAGGGCTCTGTATTTTATCTAACCCTTCCTACTTAACATCTGCTGAGATTAAATATAAAAAAAGATATTTTCCTGCGCTAGTGCGGGGGACCTAAAAATAGGATTTTTATAACAGCTTACCTGTAAAATCCTTTTCTTGGAGTACATCAGGGGACACAGAGCGGCATAGTCATTACTATGTGGGTTATATAGTTTACCTTCAGGTGCTGGCACTGGCAACTTCCAAACCGGAAGTACCCTCCCCTATATAAGCCCCTCCCATCCGGGAGCACCTCAGTTTTGTAGCAAAGCAATAAGTGTCCCCAAAAGAGGGGTGGGAGCTCTGTGTCCCGTGATGTACTCCAAGAAAAGGATTTTACAGGTAAGCTGTTATAAAAATCCTATTTTCTTTCTCGTACATCACGGGACACAGAGCGGCATAGTCATTACTATGTGGGACGTCCCAAAGCAATGCCCAATGAGGGGGGGGGATACACCATACATAAGCTGAGCGCTATCAGACATGAGGATCTTTTGCGGCCTGCAACACACTGCGCCCAAAGGCGACATCCTCCTGACTTCTAACATCCACCTGGTAGAACCTAGTAAACGTGCGTACTGAAGACCATGTTGCGGCCTTACAGATTTGAGCCAGGGAGGCCTGGTGATGCACTGCCCATGAAGTTCCAACTGCTCTCGTGGAGTGCGCCCTAACTTTGAACGGAGGCGGTCTCCTTCTCAAGCCATAGGCTTGCATAATGACCTGTCGAATCCACTTGGCTAAAGTAGATTTTGACGCTGCCTGACCCTTTCTGGGGCCTTCCGGCAGAATAACAAAGTATCCGTTCTGCGAATCTGAGCAGTGGCTTTTAGATAAGCTTTAACTGCTCTTACTACATCCAAAGAATGTAATAACTTTTCCTCTACCGAACTAGGTTTGGGGAAAAAGGAAGGAAGAACCACATCTTGGTTCAAATGAAACCTCGATACCACCTTAGGAAGAAAGGCTGGATGAGGACGTAACACTACTCTGTCCCTATGGATAACCAGATATGGCTCCCTACAGGACATAGCGGCTAATTCCGACACTCTTTTAGCCGAACAAATGGCTACTAGAAAAATCAATTTCCTGGTGAGAAGAACCAAGGAAATGTGCTGTAATGGTTCAAATGGTTGTTTCTGTAGAACCGACAGAACCAGGTTCAAGTCCCATGGACATATGGGAATATTAGCCGCAGGGCTAATACGCATCACTCCTTGTATAAAAGCTTTGACTAGTGAATGCAAAGCCAAGGGCCTTTGAAAAAATATTGACAAGGCCGAAATCTGACCCTTGATAGTACTCAAGGCAAGCTTCCTATCTACAGCCCACTGTAGGAAGTCCAGAATCCTACCTATTACGTATTTACGTGGATGCCATTTCCTGGCCTCACACCAAGCGATGTACGCCTTCCAGATTCTATAGTAGATCTGCCTGGATACCGGCTTCCTGGCATTGATCATGGTAGCTACCACAGGATTAGAGAGACCTCTCTTTTTTAGAGTGTGGGCTTCAATAGCCAGGCCGTCAAACCTAGGGCTGGTAAGGAAGGGTGGTATATCGGTCCTTGCGAAAGCAGGTCCGGACGATGTGGCAGGGTCCAAGGACTCCCCACAGACATTTTTACAATCTCCGCGTACCATGCTCTTCGGGGCCACGCTGGAGCCACCAGAATCACTGGTTTCTTTTCTACCCTGATTCTGCGGAGTAATCGAGGTAACAATTGTGGCGGTGGGAATGCATATATCAGCTTGAACTGATCCCAAGGGAACACTAGGGCATCCGAGCCGCAAGCTAGGGGATCCCTTGTCCGAGAGACAAACCTGTCCACCTTTGCGTTGAATCTGGATGCTAGAAGATCTACATCCGGTGTTCCCCACCGCTGACATACTGTCCGGAAAACCTTGGGGTGAAGGGACCATTCCCCTGGGCATAATTGTTGGCGACTTAGAAAGTCCGCCTTCCAATTCTCCACTCCTGGAATGAATACCGCGGATATGGCTGGGACATATCTTTCTGCCCATTTTAGGATGCAATTTACTTCCCTCTGGGCTGCACGACTCCTGGTGCCACCCTGATGATTGATATATGCCACTGCCGTGGCATTGTCTGATTGAATTCTGACAGGGGACCCTTGGAGTTTGGCTGTCCATGCTACTAGGGCATACCGGGCTGCTCGTATCTCTAAGAGATTGATGGGCAGGGCCTTTTCTGTATCCGACCATCTGCCCTGGAGAGACCATTGCTCCAGTACTGCTCCCCAGCCTATAAGGCTGGCATCTGTAGTGACCACCTTCCAAGAAATCGGACTGAAGGATTTCCCTTTTTCCAGATTCTGGGGAACCAACCACCAACGGAGGCTCTTGCGAACGGAAGGGGACATTGGTAAGTCTAGGGCCTGAACTTTTTTGTTCCAGGCTGACAGTATGGTCCTTTGCAAATTCCTTGAATGGAATTGACCGTAGGGTACTGCTTCGAATGATGCCATCATTTTTCCCATCAGCCTCATGCACAGGCGTATGGACGGCTGTCTTTTTGTACCCACTAAGTGGATCAAATCTCTCAAAGACGACACCTTTTCTTGAGGCAGAAAATTTTTCTCTGGTCTGAATCCAGCCTTAGCCCCAAGTATTCCAGACTTTTGACTGGTTTTAGGGCTGACTTGTCTCGGTTGATAATCCAACCGTGAGATTCCAGATACTTGACTGTCTCGTGAACAACCACTTCTAGTTTTTCCACTGAGTGGTCTATCAGCAACAAGTCGTCTAGATATGCCATTATCGTTACACCTCGTGTTCTTAGATTGGCCAATAATGGGGCCAGAATTTTTGTGAACACTCGTGGTGCTGTGGCCAAAACCGAAGGGTAAGGCTCTGAACTGAAAATGGCGCCCTTCTACTGCAAAGCGTAGAAATTTTTGGTGGACTGGAAAGATGGGAATGTGCAAATAAGCATCTTTGATGTCGATCGAGGCTAACCATTCCTCCCCTTGTAGGGCAGTGGCCACCGATCGGATCGACTCCATCCGGAAAGTTCTGATATGTAGGAATTTGTTTAGCCCTTTTAGATTTAATATGGGCCTCACGTCCTCGTTTGGCTTCGGGACTGTAAAGAGGTCTGAGTAAAACCCGAACCCCTATTCAGGGGAACCTCCATAATTACTCCTTGGAGCAATAGTTGTTCTAGTGCCAACAGGAGGGATCCTCTCTTCCGGGGATCCCTTGGCACGTTTGACCTCATAAAATGGGAAAGAGGAGAGTCTTTTAACTCCAATCTCTTCCCAGACTTACTGCGGAGAGCACCCATCTGTCTCTGATCGTGTCCCGCCAGGTCTCTGCGAACAACTGGAGTCTTCCCCCCACCCGATTGAGTGGGGGCAACCCTTCATGAATTTGACTTGGGGGGAGGTTTTGTACCTCTCCTGACCCAGGGTTTCTTGTTACCCTGCGATTGTCACTGATTTCTTACCCCCGGGATTCGACCGAGGAGGCCGTCGGAACTGTTTCACAGCCGATGTCCCAGGGACTGGAGAAGCAGGCCTCTTAAAAGAGGGACCTCTAACTCTGTTTTTACCCGGCAAGAGTGTACTTTTACCGCTGGAAATTTTCTGGATATATCTGTCCAGGTCTTCCCCGAATAAGCGTTCACCATGAAATGGGAAGCTAACCAGGAATTTTTTACAGGGAGCTTCAGCAGACTAGTTTTTGAGCCATAGAAGCCTGCGCATATGTACTACAGACAGCGTAAGGCGGGAGGCCTGGTGGATTGAATCCTTTATGGCGTCAACCGCAAATCATAAGGCTCTAGGTAGATCAGCTAGGGCAAGAGCCTGCTGATCTGGCAAGTCCCTTAAGACCTGTTTCAACTGATCCTTCCCTGCTTGGCAGACCCCAATAGCTGCCACTGCTGGTTGTGTCACCAAGCCTGCTGTAGAGAAAGCAGATTTTAATAAGGACTCCAATTTTTTATCTATTGGGTCCTTGAACATTTGGACATTATCTACTGGACGACATGTCAGTGATTTATTCACACAAGAGATGGCTGCGTCCACTGTAGGGACCCTCCATTTTTTTTTTTTTGATGAACTTATCCTCCATGGGATAGACCACCGGAAATCTCTTGGGAGGAGTAAATATTTTATCAGGATGCTCCTAATCCTGGTAAATGAGCCCTTCCAGTAAAGGATGGATTGGAAAGGAACAAACAGTCTGGGGGCTTTTAGCGACCCCAACGAGGAGACAGAAGTGGATGATGGCTCCGCAAGGGGCATTTTAATGCTGATCGGACCATGTTAGTCAGGGACTAAACCCATAATCTTTCAGCATGCGATGCTGAGAATGACTCTTCCACTGTTGATTCCTCTACAACAGAATCAACCTCACCCTGATCCCCTTCAGGTAGGTCGATCCCTGTATGGGACTGTTGCTCTGCTAACAGGCACTCTGAGGGAGGAGACGGAGATCGGGCGCGCTTTCCCTTTGACAGGGAAGCAGCGATCAATGTTAATCTCTCTTCCAGTCCTCCCAGGAAAAAACCTCCTCTGTTATATACACAGGAGCAGGTGAACTGAGGACAGCCACAGTACCAGGTACGCCTGAGGGTGCTCTACGGTCACTAACCTCTGATTTTTCAGGGGAGATTGGTGCAGCCGAAGCATGCCCAAGATCTTCAGAGCCCGATGGAGACCCCCTATGCTTCCTGGGATTCTTAGTCCCGGAGACTTTAGACGGCATATTCCTAAGCCCAAAGCTGAGGTATTCCAGCCGAAATACACCACTTACTGACAATAGTCTAGCACAATTGCTGGTATATAAACAGTTGGTGTCTACTAATGTGCCTTTCTATGGGGATGCCTGCATCAACCGCCTGCTGTATGCCTTTCTAAATGTTGCCAGCTCTGTTTCTGCCTTTCATAACCAGCTGACAACACCTAATTGTGCTTTTTATCATGCTGGGACGCCCGCACATGCGCAGAAGCGCTGCGGCGCGCACAGAGCGTCATCCACCAAGCTCCGCCCCTTTTTCCAGCTCACCTCTATGAATAGAGGCGCGTGCTCACGCACGCGTGCGGGCACGTGCGCCTTCGGCGCTCTTTTTTGAAAGGAACTACGGACAGAAGCCAGGGCCCTGTTTGCCACAGGGCCGAGGGGATGGACGAGCATTGCAACAGGGCAGAGGAAACAGTTTCCCATCCAGAGAACTCACCATCTGCCTGGATTTTGACTTGGAAAGAAAAAATCCACATGCCAAGAAAACAACGTTCCACAGCGGCCTCTAGTGGTTTAACACAGGTACCGCGGTTTAACCATTTTTTTTTTTTTTTTTTTTCTTGACCACTCTTAAAATTATTACATTTTTTAGTAGTTATAGGCATGCACAGATATTTAACGGGAATACCGTTAGGTAACAGACAGAAAGACAAATTAGGCTTGGGGGTCCCCCAATAGAACCAAGTTCCTGGGGGCCCCCACTTACCTGTTCCCCACCGCAGGACTCTGTTTGGTCCACAGAAGCCCAAACTTCACCTCTCACGGCAGGCATTGTAATTAAACCTTCAGGGACCGGGTTCCCAAGGATTCCACTCCCCTGGACCTGTATAGCACCCTGCACAGAAAACATCTTGGTCGTGGGTATGACCAGAGCTCTGGATCCCAGGGTCCAGCCCTCCTAAGAGAAGCATTACAGGCAAAACCTTGCTCTTCTCTGCAAGGCTCGGGTACCGACCGTTTAGCTATGAAGCTTTTTTGGTCGGATCCGGAATAGCTTACTGAGGCCCAAAAGAACCTGTACGCAAGCTCAGTGAAAAACACATGTTACTTCTTGGCCAACACCTTAGACACTGGCAAAAAACTGAGGTGCTCCCGGATGGGAGGGGCTTATATAGGGGAGGGTACTTCCGGCTTGGAAGTTGCCAGTGCCAGCACCTGAAGGTAAACTATATAACCCACATAGTAATGACTATGCCGCTCTGTGTCCCGTGATGTACGAGAAAGAAATTAAGTTGGTGGTATTTTCTTAATGGTGTTACTATATAATTGTTCATGCATGCTCTGCTGCCTTGGCCAAAATACTATATGTAAAAGAGTTGAGAAAGGCATGTGGCCTGATGTATGAGTCCTTTTAAAGGATTTATTTCAAACAGATAGCCATGTACAGAAAATATCACGTATTCATAGGCGGCTAGGTTACAAGAAAAATAGCACTAAAACAGAGTATTACATGTAAAACGATGACCATATATGTTGTTGATGAGGTTGTGATCACTCAAACCCGCACTGATCCGTGGCTGGACGTGCACGTAGGGCCGCAGTACACAGCCGCATCTCTCCATCCCCCCAAGCACACATACTGAGAGCAGAAACGCTGCACAGTGGCGCAGGGCAAAACTATTGCAGGGGCATCTGCACAGCCCCACCGAAGGCTTAATGGTGAGAGAGCTTGTGCCTACGTTCATGTCCAGCCACGGATAAATGCGGGTTTGAGAAATCACAACAACACTCTATTGGGAAGGATTGCAAGACAAATGGATGACCTTATCCCTATACACACTTGTATGGTGCCAAGAGCATGGTGATGCAGAAAGAATATTACAACAGTGAAAAATAACCCTCCTGTTTGGTCAATATTCACCCTGTGATACATCATCCACCTGCCCCCCACTATACTAACATACAGAGCAGACCTGGTCTTCTAAGGCTCTGAGGAAGAGGACTATCCTCGAAACACGTTAGCCGAATAAGCCGATTATTCACATTTTATCCCTTTTTTGGGCATTGTTTTACAATGTAATACGATTTGTTTTAGTGCTATTTTTTTTGTAACCTAGCCGCCTATGAAAACGTGATATTTTCTGTACATACCTATTTGTTTGAAATAAATGCTTTAAAAGGGACTCATGCATCAGGCCACGCGCCTTTCTCAACTATTTTGCATATGAGATTAAATATCAGCCAAAAAAACATATTATATTCAATGAGTCAGCTCTGTTGTAGGCTTGTATTGTCAGAAAAGACAGTAAGGCGCAGTCACTGTGTAGTATAGAAAAACCAAAGCCAGCGCATAAAGCTGGCCATAGATGGCTCAAAATTTGTCCAATTCAGCAGGGACTGGCCTAATTCTGATCCATGTGTGTCCCTCCCAGTTCCACAAAAGTCGATCATTATATCAAATTCCTTTTGAATGGGAATTTTGGAAAACTTCTCAATCAGTGGCTGCAGCTGATGATCAGTTTATTCTGACAACGGAGGCGTCCCGCTGTCAGAATACAGTGTCTCAGCAGGGAGGATTCCTCTATCCACCTCACTTGTTTAACATTGAGTCAGCTATGGCCCCCTAAATGTGCAATAAGCAAATATAGTTGCCTCAATGTACATCATTTATTACAAACTACTTAAAGAAACAACTTTTCCAAAAACTAACAAATGCTGAGAAAATTATTTACAGCAAGCTGACCTCTTCTACATCTGAAAGATCCCTGGAGAGATTATACCTTTCCTTTAACAGCCATTTATGCAATAATGTCATCTAATGTGATTTAGAAAACTAAAGGCTAGCTCCATACCAATAAAAACAGGTATTTCTGTATTGTGCAGATGCCAAAAAGATAAATCTCGAATCCTGGTTCCAAGATCTGACTTCTGCTTTCCCATTATTTTTGGGGAGTTTTAGAACAGGCAAGGTCAAGGCAAATCCAGCAAGGCAAGGAGACCTTGACTTGATTAACTATAAAAACATTATAACTGCAAAGGATCAGAGAAAAAGGAACCAGAAACATATAAAAGCAAATGGGAGTTTGAAACGGCTGGAGCTTGTATATAAAATTATTAAACCTTTTAGGGTGGACCTGACCTTTAAATTGTTGTGCAAAATAATTCTAATTAAAAGTGATCGTTTTTTTTTACCTACCAATGGAATGCATTCTTTTTTGGTATCAAGCAATGAAAGGTCACATGATATGAGTGCTAAAGCTAGAGATTGAACAGCTGGGCTATGATCATGTCAGCACTTAAGTGGAAGGTCGTCAAAGAGACGGGTAAGGCAGCAGAAGACAAAGCTTTGATTTCTGCAAAGAGCCGCAGAATCACAGCAATGCTGCATGTCATTAATAACAGAAAGGCCATAGAAATGAAAGTAGTCCACCCTGTATGTACTCACACTGTTGGCTGGGGTCCATGTCTGTGGTGAGCTTGACGTAGTTGGAAGGGAAGAGACCCACTTGACCATTCAGTTCACCTTTCCACCAGTCTGGATCTTCTTTGTTCAATACGTTGATCACCTGACCCTTGGAGAAGGCCAGCTCATCATCATTCTGCGCAATGTAATCATACATCCCAATGACCTGGCATGCTACAAAGACAAAACACAAAGCAGGGTCACTCATGGGTTATGTGATGCTCATCTTCCATTCTATGTACTGATGGGGACACACAAGCGGTTTTCTAGCCAGTGAGATTTCTGCTCAGGATAGGTTGTCAAACTGCTTTTTCAGGAGGCATGGCAGCTCATTCAAGTGAGTACTGCCGTGCCTGCACAAAATGTGGCTTGCAGAGCCGCAGAAGTGTGAATCAGGCCTAAGAAAACAAAGTGTATCCTCAGGTGATACAAAGAGATGAAATAAATTTCCCTACATAGGTTGTGTCAGTTTATCTGCAGTCTTCTCTTCTCTACATTCGTTCAATGTGCAGAACTTATAAGCTTGGCTGAACTTTCAGAAAAAAGGGGCGGAGAGCTGAAGTTACACTCTGCAGAGCTCAGGGAGGAGAGCTCTGAGAGGTGATTTGATTTGAAGAAAGAGACATTCCCCCCAGAGCCGAGGCTGTCAATCAGCTGGAGGTCCCTCCCCTATCACCTTTTTTCTCTTGGTGTCAGGAAAACTCGTCAGAAGTAATTCATGCTGATAGCAGAGGAATGAAGCAGCAGACAGAAATGACAGTTAGTGTTTTTAATTGAGAAAAGTACACACTATAGAGGGATAGGCTTTGCTCATATTTCATGCCTGAAGTTTACAACCACTTTAAGTCTCCAGCATCCTCCAAAAACAGAAAAAGAATTTTTGGGTGCACTGAGGCCAGAGTGAGATCACACTGGAACAAGACAAATTAAAAGGGAAATGCGGTGGCTAAAAGGCTTTATGTGAGGATTATTTCTGCAGTCAAAAAACAAACTGGAAGTTTAGTTGGTGTTCACTCCAATTGGATCTAGATCTTGTATGTATGCAATTTTAAGCTTCTCTGTGGCAGGGGCTAATTTGAATGATTCTCTATAAAGTGCTAAGGAATCACTATTCAAATAAAAGAAATAATAAGCACATAAACACTTATATGGCTTTGGAAGGACAATTTGTTTCAATAAATATTTTCTCAAAACTCCAATAAAGTGTTTTAACCAAGCTATGGTTGTATTAAATCTACAAAAAAAGGTCAACACAAAGGCCAGTGAGACAGTAAGGGCCGGTTCACACAGGGGTGACTCGTCGGGTGACTCGTCAGGCGACTCAGCCGCCTGACAAGTCACGCTCCGCTCTGTTCAATGGAACTGTTCTAATAGGAGCGACTCAAGTCGCTCCGACTTAGAAAAAGGTTCCTGTACTACTTTGGGGGCGACTTGCATTAACTTCAATACAGAAGTCATTTTGCAAGTCGCCTCTGAAGTCGTCTTGAGATCGCCTTGCCGAGTCGCCCCCAAAGTCGTGCCGCCCGTGTGAACCGGGTCTAAATGTTATAATTGAGCCCCCCCAAAAAAACAACCCAAAACAAATACCAGTAACCTGCAAATGAAGAGTTATAGAAGTCTGGAGCAACGAGAGATAATTAAAATGGTTTAAACCTCAGACATGAACAAAGCACATCCTTCTGAAGTGTGAAATTGTCCCTGTCCAAAGTGTCATTTCTTTCTGCTGCCTCATTCCTCTGCATGAGTCATTTCTGACAGGTTTTCCCCGACACCAAGAGCTAAAATGGTGACCGGGTGGGAGCTCCAGCACACAGCCTGTGCTTCATATCATTAGCTCTCCAACCTTCCTGTGTGAAATGGGGAGGGGGTGTCCCTTGCCTCCAATCAGCTCTCAGAGCTGTCATCATAGTGTATAACTTGAGATCCCTGCTTAAGGAGCTGAAAAAAAAATACTGTGACCTGTGGGTTTTCAGAATGATCTACAGGGCAGATCGCTGCAGATAAACAGGTCCAACTTTTGTAGGAGGATTTGTCTAATCTCTGCATTATCACCTGCTGCTAGTCACGTCACTGGGGTTGTGTAAGGGTTTTTGAACATTTTAAGGCTGATGAGTCAGAGGTGTGTGTGCATTTTTGGCACAGCAGATTATCAAGATATTCTAAATTTAGTGCAAGATCTAGTAAAACGGCAAGCTAATCCACAGACCCCATCAGTGTGGGAAAATCAATCAAAACATACATTACTACTAAGATTGGGACGCCTGCATTTACACGCACATGAACTTTAAGAAGCATCCCAGTCTTCGTCCGCAGGGTTCAATATTAAGTTGGCCCACCCTTTGCAGCTATAACAGCTTCAACTCTTCTGGGAAGGCTGTCCAAAAGGTTTAAGAGTGTCTATGGGAATGTTTGACCATTCTTCCAGAAGCGCATTTGTGAGGTCAGGCACCGATGTTGGACGAGAAGGCCTGGCTCGCAGTCTCCGCTCTAATTCATCCCAAAGATTTTCCATCGAGTTGAGGTCAGGACTCTGCAGGCCAGTCAAGTTCCTCCACCCCAAACGCCCTCCATCTTTATGGACCTTGCTTTGTGCACTGGTGCACAGTCATGTTGGAATAGGAAGGGGCCATCCCCAAACTGTTCCCACAAAGTTGGGAGCATTAAAAATGTCTTGGTATGCCGACTCCTTAAGAGTTCCCTTTACTGGAAGGAAGGGGCCAAGCCCAACCCCTAAAAAACAACCCCACACCATAATCCCCCCTCCACCAAGTGATTTGGACCACTGCACAAAGCAAGGTCCATAAAGACATGGATGAGCGAGTTCGGGGTGGAGGAACTTGACTGACCTTAAATCAGATAGAACACCTTTGGGATGAATTAGAGCAGAGACTGCGAGCCAGGCCTTCTCATCCAACATCGGTGCCTGACCTCACAAATGCGCTTCTGGAAGAATGGTCAAATATTCCCATAGACACACTCCTAAACCTTGTGGACAGCCTTCTCAGGAGAGTTGGAGCGGTTATAGCTGCAAAGGGTGGGCCAATTCAATATTGTACCCTTTAGACTTAGACTGGGAGGCCATTAAAGTTCATGTAAAGGCAAGTGTCCTGATATTTCTGGTAATAAAGTGTATTTGAAAGGTCAATTAATATACAAAAACTAAGCAAGTTTGAAAGGTGAATAATAATCAATAAAGGATTTTATGCCAGAACTATTGGTGTTTGACTCCAGACAGGTGCCTAGAGACAAAAGTTGTAAAAAGCTGTAGAAAAGCAAGTTTCAAAAAATGAAGACACTGGAGACTGACGGTTGTATTTAGTAAAAAAAAAAAAAAAAAAAGAAAAAAAGAAAAAAAAACACATAGTAACCTGATATAGGAGGATAGAGAAAGTACTTACTGGTTGGTAACACTGCTGGTTTAGGCGGCTCTGTAGGGGTGCTCTTATTTGTACCAGGGCTCAAAAGCTTAACATAGTTGGCGGGGAACCAACCAATCTGTCTCTTCTTGCCACGGGCCTGCAAAGATTCAAAATGAAATAAAACGATGGAAGCCTGATGGGAAATAAAATGGTATTTCTGATTTACTGAACTTTTTTTTCTTGAAGTAGATTGAGGGCTCATTCACACCATATGAGCATGAAAACTGCACAGATTTTAGTTGCAGGGACGTCAGTTTTCATGCGCCTTTTGGTGAGGTTTTTATGCATGTTGACATGCGCGTCAGTTATGTGCCCTGTTCAAACCAATGTTGATTTCACGTCAGTTTTTTATTCCGTGCTGAAAACTACATAAAAGCTACGCAGAAAAAAATCTGTATGTTGTGGTGTGAACAGGGAACATAGAAAACCATTGTTTTCTTAGAGCCCCTGCAAAACACGTGCAGAAAAACGAACGTCTCTGCACCATGATGTGAATGAGGCCTGAGGGACACAGAATTAAGTAATTTCAGGCACATTGGGTTATGCTGCTGCTCTCAGGAGTTTGAACACTGGAAAAACAAAGCTGTAGGTGTAGCCTAGTGTAACTCCTCCCACTCGCATTATGCCTGTTTTGTAGCAAAGCAATAGTACTAGTGGAACATAAGAACAGAGGGGAGAGACTCAAGTCCCTGTTTATCCACTTGCCGGATTAACTGTAAATGTACATAATTACTTTACAGTTAAATACCGGGGTTATGGCTGCAGCTAGACGCCATAACCCACGTATTTTTTTTATTTATTTTTTCTTAGGCAATCAGCTTTCTAATAAAAGTTATCCCAGCGGCAGATTGGCCACAGGATCCCTTTAACAGGTGGCGGGAGAGGTGTGCCCTCCCGCTGCTTCCCAGTCGTTTCCAAGATTACTGGAGCCGTCGGAAAGCCCAGAAGCGATCCGGTGCGGCCAATGGCCAGGCAGGTAGGTAGTTGAGTGAGGGCAAGATAGCCCCCACTCGGTTTTATGCCCTTGGAGGACCAGAGCAAAGTTTGACATCACTTCCTGTTCTCAGTCAGATAAAGGATATCTTTTTGGCTTTAAAAAGGTAAAATGAGAGATATTGGGTCTTTTTGACCCCAGATCTCTCAATAAAGAGGTCCTATCATGCGTATTTCTATTACGAGGGATGTTTACATTCCTTGTAATAGGAATAAAAGATCAGAAAAAAATAAAAAATTAAAGGGAAACTGTAAAAGTAAAATAAATGTGGAAAACATTTTTTTTTTGTAAAGCCCCCCATCCCTCTGAGCTCACACTCAGAAGCGAACGCATACATAAGTCGCTTCCGCATATGTAAAACAATGTTCAAACCACACATGAGGTATCACCACGTTAGAGCGAGTGCAATAATTCTAATGCAAGACCGTCTCTTAACTCCAAAACAGGTAACCTGTAAACATTTCTAAAGTAACGCCTATGGAGAATTTGAGGTACAGTAGTTTGTTGCCATTTCACGAGCGCGTGTAATTTTTTAAGTATGACATGTTAGGTATTTATTTACTCAGCGTAACATCATCTTTCACATTATACAAAAAATAAAAATAAAATTGGCTAACTTTACGGTTTAGTTTTTTTTTTTTTAATCCATTAAAGTGTATTTTTTTCCCCAAATGTTGTATTTGAGCCTGAGTTTACACTGCTGCGAATCTTGAGCGGTTTAGATGTGCTTAGGGAGCCCAAGATCCGCATGTCACTTGAATATAATTGTTATCTATGTGTTTGGTTCACATTTTAGAGTTGCGAATTAGAGGGAAAAAGAAAAAAAATTATTACTTCTGTGCTTCTTTGGTGCGGGTGCGATGCGACTTCTATGCTGCAATTGCAAGCTTGTTCGTACCTCCACACCGCCAATCTCAACGTAAATTCGCACCTCATCCTGGACTAAAATCCGCATCAAGATCGCACCACAGCAGTGTGAATCCAGGCTCAAAGACCTCTGCGCAAATACAGTGTGACATAAAATATTGCAACGACTGGCATTTTATTCTCCAGGGTCTCTGCTATATATATATATATATATATATATATATATCACACACATTTAGGGGTTCTAAGTAACTTTCTAGCAAAAAGTACAGATTTTTACTTGTAAACAATAATTGTCAGACCACGGCCCGGTCAGCAAGCGGTTATGATACATCAAAAATCCTATTTTCTTAAATAGTACATTAGGATAGGTTCTCACTACTGTGACCTGATTTTCAGTGCGATTACAGTGCAACTTGCATGTGGTTTGCATATTCCATGATGCCCAAAATCGTGCAAAGTGCCACCAAAGTAGTACAGGAACCTTTTCCAAAACCATGCAGTGCTGAGTTGCATTGATGTGAGCGGGCACCATTGAAAACAACGCGATTTCCATTGCCTAGCTATTCTGTGTGACTCAAGTTGCATCTGAAATTGCACTAGTGTTCACGAACCTAAGGGACACAGGACAAAGTAATTCAGGTACACTGGAACATCCAACAGCAGTCCAAATGATGGTTACAGAGGGGGCCAACAGAGACTACAGAACCACCTGAAGAGCCTACAACTGAAGCAAGCATCAGAAGAGGCTTAAATGTAGTCCTGGTAAAATTTAAAGCGGATGTAACCCTAAAAAAAAAAAAAAAGCTCCCGTTTCTTAAAGGCATGATCTATAGCAGGGGTCTCCAAACTGCGGCCCAAGGGCCGGATGTGGCCCTTTGCTAGCCTTCATCCGGCCCTTGGGGCAGTATTGCTCCCAACGATATGAGGCACTATTCCCCCCAATAGCATCAACAATGGGGCACTATTTCTTAGACTAATAGCAATGATGGAACACTATTCCTCCTCTTACTGCCCACCAACACTGGAACCATGTTTATTCTCACTGATGCTCGGCCCAAGGTCATTTTCTACCCCGACTGGTCAGAATCCGGCCCCCCTGAAGTCTGAAAGACCATAATCTGGCCCTTTGCTTGAAAAGTATGGAGACCCCTGATCTATAGCATAGTGCTTGTGCCATGTAATTTGTCCCATTCTATGCTGTAAAATACCTGGTTGATCCTGCCTGTTCCTGTGTCCCGCTGTGTATGCAGAACCACGGCAATGATGGCTGCTGATGATACCGTGAGTCAGTTTACATGCCTCCCTCATCCCGCTCTCTACTCTGGGTCTCTCCTTTTCCTCCCCTGCCTGTCTGTTCTAAAGAGTTGATCTTCTCCCTGCCCATCCCCTCCTACTGCTCTTCCCTGTGGCATGAAAATACCATTTATAAATTACTGCCATCCCCTCTGTTTTATCAAGATATAAAGTACTGTGGGTCCATTTTTTTCTAATTCTAAATACCTTCTTTCAACACTGATGTGCAGTCACGTGACCTTCCTCTGCTGGTCGGCTGAGGTCAGGGGGGTATCCAAGCCCCTCCCTCCACATACCTTCGATAGGGGAAAGAGAGCAAGGACACCTGACTGCACATAGGTGCTGTGAGAAAAGGTATTAAAGATTCAAATAAAAAAATAAAAAAAAACTGACACAAAGTAATTTATATCTTGATAAAACAGAGGGGATGGCAGTTATTGATTATTCTGACCAGATGTTAGCTCTGCAAATCTAAAAAACGGATGCCCGATGGTGAAAATCTTATGAAACACTGATTTAGTGCAGTGCATTTTGATATGGAAGGGCGGAACCTTGCCCTTAATGCGGCGTTAACCTAAAACCAAAAACGTAATATATTGCAGCTTACCAATCATTAGATGTGGTGGCTGCATTAGTTTTCTTTTTTCAGCCTTTTTCCCTCTGTTGTCACCTGGTGATCTGGCAAGTAACACCTTCTGTATAGGGTGCCCTCACTTTGGATGAAGGAAAACAGGGGGCACAGCAGACAGCAGCAATGTTAGTCTGGTGGGGATGGTAGTGTTAAATATGCTAGTAGATTTAACATACACTAACAAATTGAAGCCAAACTACAGCTAATACGTTATAAGAAGTTACAGCAAACAGATTTTTTTTCTTTTAGGATAAAGGTTTTACATAAATAAAAGCGGACCATTGTAAGCACCCCTGTAAGCAGTAAATGGTTTGCCACATCTCTGTAAACAGATACATATGGAGAAGAGCTTGTTCTTTTGAAAAACAGACTTACTGGCTGGCAGTGGCGGTGCATCCATAGTGGGCGCAGGAGCGCTGCCCCCTCTCTCTTCTGCGCCGTCACTCAAGTGTACAATACATAGAGATTCATGCATTGCATGAATCCCTATGTATTGTCGCCATTGCCGCCCACTATTCAGATGGCCGGCCCCCCCGGTGAGCGCCGGCCATCTGAATAACAGCAGTTTGTTGGTGTTTGGAAGTGCCTATCAGAGCCACCGGCTCTGATAGGCTTTCTGATTACAGCCTGTGGGCTCTAATCGGCTTCCAAATAGTTAACCAGGGGACGCAGGGGGTGTGCGTTCCCTGGTTAACACTGACAGTCGTCTCAGCCAATCAGGTTCACCGGGTCTGGTTACCGATAACCTGATTGGCTGAAGCGACATCGAGGGCGGGACTTGGGAGAAGACATCGAGGGAGGATGGCTGACCCGAGAAAAGGTAAGTGCTGGGGGACGGGGGGGGGGGGGGGGGGAAGATATCTGGCGGTTTTTGAGGGGGCACAGTGGCGACCATTCGACGGCACAGTGGCGACCATTCGACGGCACAGTGGCGACCATTCATGGCTGGGCGCAGTGGCGACCATTCATGGCTGGGCGCAGTGGCGACCATTCATGGCTGGGCGCAGTGGCGACCATTCATGGCTGGGCGCAGTGGCGACCATTCATGGCTGGGCGCAGTGGCGACAATTGATGGGCCACAGTGGCGACAATTGATGGGCCACAGTGGCGACAATTGATGGGCCACAGTGGCGACAATTGATGGGCCACAGTGGCGACAATTGATGGGCCAGAGTGGCGACAATTGATGGGCCACAGTGGCGACAATTGATGGGCCACAGTGGCGACAATTGATGGGCCAGAGTGGCGACAATTGATGGGCCAGAGTGGCGACAATTGATGGGCCAGAGTGGCGACAATTGATGGGCCAGAGTGGCGACAATTGATGGGCCAGAGTGGCGACAATTGATGGGCCAGAGTGGCGACAATTGATGGGCCAGAGTGGCGACAATTGATGGGCCAGAGTGGCGACAATTGATGGGCCAGAGTGGCGACAATTGATGGGCCACAGTGGCGACAATTGATGGGCCACAGTGGCGACAATTGATGGGCCACAGTGGCGACAATTGATGGGCCACAGTGGCGACAATTGATGGGCCACAGTGGCGACAATTGATGGGCCACAGTGGCGACAATTGATGGGCCACAGTGGCGACAATTGATGGGCCACAGTGGCGACAATTGATGGGCCACAGTGGCGACAATTGATGGGCCACAGTGGCGACAATTGATGGGCCACAGTGGCGACAATTGATGGGCCACAGTGGCGACAATTGATGGGCCACAGTGGCGACAATTGATGGGCCACAGTGGCGACAATTGATGGGCCACAGTGGCGACAATTGATGGGCCACAGTGGCGACAATTGATGGGCCAGAGTTGCGACAATTGATGGGCCACAGTGGCGACAATTCATGGGCCACAGTGGCGACAATTGATGGGCCACAGTGGCGACAATTGATGGGCCACAGTGGCGACAATTGATGGGCCACAGTGGCGACAATTGATGGGCCACAGTGGCGACAATTGATGGGCCACAGTGGCGACAATTGATGGGCCACAGTGGCGACAATTGATGGGCCAGAGTTGCGACAATTGATGGGCCACAGTGGCGACAATTGATGGGCCACAGTGGCGACAATTGATGGGCCACAGTGGCGACAATTGATGGAACAGTGAGGCTGCAATTGATTTTGTTTGTTTGTTTGCGCCCCCCCCCCCCCCCCCAAAAGAAATTTTGAGCACCAGCCGCCACTGCTGGTGAAAATAGAAGAAAGAATGCCTAAAAAAAAATTTAAAAAAAGAAAGAAAAATTAAACGCAGTCGTATCTAAGAATTGATAAGCTGCAATATAATAAATGTTTTCTTTTAGTCTATAGGCTTGAATAAGGAATTGCCAAATCTATCTAAAGATAGTAGAACAAAAATTCCCCTATGGGGGCCAACAGTACTGACATAGTCAGATAGTCAGATAGTCTAAAGAAAACTACAAACATTGACTTTAATGGCACGTACCACTTCCAAACAATGAAGGGAAACCCCCTTTGGATGCCATGGAATAGAACACAGAAAACGAAGCTGAAAGTCCTGGTTAAGGTGGAAGGAAGACATGACCCCTGGTAGGAAGAAAAAAAAAAAAAAAAGGCCTTGGACCACAAGACAACTTTGTCTCTATGTAGTATAGGAAAAGGTTCTGTACAGGTTAAGGCAGCTAACACAGTGGTGATGGCAATGAGGAAGGCAACCTTGCGAGTAAAAGTAAACAAATCGGTTAAAAGGGCAGTTTCTGAAGAACTGGCAGAATCAGGTTGAAATCCCCTGGTGTCACAAGGGAAATAATGTGAGTGATACTCTGTACAAAAGGTCTTCACTAAGTAATGAAATACAAGTGGGTCTTTAAAAAGGAACTGTACAAAGCCGAGATTTAACCCTTGATGGCAGTCCCGGGCAAATTCTGATCCACACTCGACTGGAGAAGAGTCAGAATTCTGCCCACCAAGTACTTCCTGGGATAGAATGTCCTTGCCTCGCACCATGAGCAAAACAACTTTTAGGTGCTATAATAGAATTGCAAGAAGTTGGATTCCTAAATTTTAAAAGCATGGGGTAACTGAATCAGACAGACCCTCATCTTTCAGGACCCAAGTTTAAACCTCCAGACCATTAAAACCAGCGAGAAGCAATGTGGTAAACCAGTCTTTGGGACAGAAGATCTAGAAGGGCCCATTCAGTGTCTGCCAAGAGTCTGATGAGGTCAAAGTACCACTGGGGTACTCATGGTGATGAGAATTATGGGAATTCCCTCCATTTTCATCCTGAGAAACAGGTGAGGAAGGAGTTTCCAAAGAGGAAAAGCATAGATCAGGCTGAACTAATCCCAAGAGGTCAATCAGAGCATCAACTGTGAA
This sequence comes from Rana muscosa, assembly GCA_029206835.1. Classification (NCBI taxonomy): domain Eukaryota; kingdom Metazoa; phylum Chordata; class Amphibia; order Anura; family Ranidae; genus Rana; species Rana muscosa. The sequence continues at coordinate 73,477,776 of CM055117.1, forward strand.
AGCTAGAGGATCCCTGGATGTAAACCTGCTCAAAGTGTTGTTGAACCTGGAAGTCAAGAGGTCCATGTCTGTCACCCCCCACCTGCAACAGGCGAGAATGGTCACCTCAGGGTGAAAATACTATTCCCCAGAGCCCAGGCATTGATGACCGAGAAAGTCTGCCTGCCAATTTTCCATGCCTGGGAGGTGTACAGTGGACAGGACTGGAACAAACCGGATATTCTGCCCAAGTCAGAACCTGACCAGTGGAAGGAAGGATTTGCTGACTGCAGCACTAGAATCGTGATCCACAAGGTCATTGCAAGCCTGTTGGTGTTTTGTTTTTTTGGGTTGGTAATATTTGATGGCCCAGAGACTTGGTCTGCCTGTTCACCACTGATGTTATATTGCAATGATCTGGAGTGAAAAACATATGGAACGATTTTAGAAAGAGGCAGCCATTAAGTCCAGAAACCTTATGCAAATGCTGAGGGCTGGTAAGCTCCTAGACTGTGGAGTCCAAAAGTGGAAGCAGAGAGTCTCAAATCTGTTTTGTGACAGAACCACTTAAGGACAGGTCTGTGTCCAGGACCAGGCATAGATACACCAAGCGATAAGATGGTATTAGTACTAATTTCTGAAGGAGATTTAGCACCCACCTGACCTCTGTAGGGTCTGAACAGTTCGCTTGACATTGATCGATAGAGCCTGTGCTGATTGATTTCACAGAGCCTGCGCCGAGTGATGCCCCAGAAGAAGGTTGGCCAGATATCCTACTAAAAGGATGCCCTAAAAGCAAAGCAGAGCAAGAACAGGAGCTAGCACCTTGGTGAAGGCCCAAAATGCAGTGGACAGGTTAAAGTGTAGGGAAACAAATTGGTAATGATGTGTGCCCACTGCAAACTGCAGGTAGCATTGATGTGCCTGGAAGATGGGAACATGCAAGTAGGCATCCTTGATGTCCAGAGACAAAAGGTCTCCTGGATAGGGGGAGTCAATGATTGACCTGGCAGATTCCATGCAGAATTTTTGTACCAAGAGAAGTGGTGATAACTTTCAGATCCAGTATGGGGAGATGGGATGCAGCCTTTGGCCTTGGGGATGGTGAACAGGTTCAACTAGAAACCGTGGAACCTTTCCCTTTCAGGGACAATGACAATGGCTCCTTGAGAGAGAAGCTGGCCAGAGCAGTGTGGAGGTCTACCAAGTGGGGGCACCCCCTGTGGAGAGGATTTGTCTGCAAAATTGTTGGGTTTTTTTTTTGTGCAAAAATGAGCTCCAGGCTTTGCCTTGGAGGCCTGAGATGAGTGAAAGGAACTTTTCTTCGTCTCAGAAGTAAAGGGTTTCTAATGATGAGATTTTGCCTTTTTTTCTGGGGCTAAAGGGTACGCTTTCCCCCGGTGACCTCCTTGATAAAATTATCCAGAGATTTCCCTAAGAGGTGTTCCCCCAACAAAGGAAGTACCCACGAGGCGTTTCTTGCACTGGCACTCCACATAACATTTGAGCCAGAGTCCTCAGAAGCAACCCTCAGGATCGATCCAGGATTCTAAGACATATCCTTGTACCAGACAGCCAAGGTCTGGTAGATGGACATGGAAGAGCAGGGTCTGCAAGTCAGAATAAGGCCTTAGAAAGGGCTTTAAACACTGGTCATCAACAGTCAGAGTCTTGTTAAGATAGAAAACTGGTGGAATCCACAAGGGAACAGTTCACTTTTTTTAATAAACTCATACCCAATAGGATATTGCTGGGCAAAACACTTGAGTGCATAAAGCACTTGGTCCCATCTTTTTAGCTGGTCTCACTGCTGAGATAGTGTGGTTGACAGCTCCTTCATAACTCTCCACCCCCCATCCTTTGCTTTCCAAAGATACCTAGCAAGGAGATAAACATTTAGCAATGATTGACTGCACTTGACGCGAACCAGGCTCTTTCTTTGAGGCAATCTCTGTCACTAGGTATGTGGGCGAAGGGGCCAGTCAGCACATCATTCCTGGCTGCCTGCACCATGACAACAAAAGTAGCTGTAAACCCTGGCTGCTTGCATCCTAGCAACCAAATAAACAAACAGTCATAGGGATGCATTCAATGCACAGGGAGCGGTGGCAACTGAGCTCAACCTTCCTAATGCCCACAACTCTGGCTTCTACCAGGGTAGGAGCAGGAAAGGAAAGAAAAGAAAAGAAGAAAAGAAAAAGGAAAAAGAAAAGGAAAAGGAAAGCATTTTCTCCACATTTCAATACTGTTTCATTGGAGAAGCTAATACATTGTCTAATATAATTTAGACAAAAATACAGACCTGTATTTATTTTTATTAATGCTTATGAGAGGAGTTCAAGATTTGGGATAACTGAAGCACTACTCAGAGTAGGTTTTACTTAGAAATTGAAAATGGTTGGTGTCAATAGGCTTTGTGCTTGTGTCGATGGCATCATTTTGACATAAGTTTGGAGATGCTTATGAGATCATTCAGAACTTATTTGACCTGCAGTTCTTGGTTTGGCATAGCTTCATATTTACCATAGATTTATATTGGAATGCAAATTCCACTTGAAGTGAACAAAAGCCCTTCAGCACAAGCCCAAATACGGAGTTCAGAACAAATTATATAAAACACATGAGTTCATGAAAGACCGGAGGTGTCAAACAAATCTGAATTTTCTTTTAATGAGGTGGTAAGCTAACCTTGGACAGAGGGGTGGCTGTGGATGTGGTATGAGGAAAAGATGATCCGCACTCCGGTCGTTGCTCTTAAAAATAGTAGTATTTATTAACAAGCCACAGTGAACAAACGCAAATAGGAATGGTTGACGCGTTTCAGCCTATAAGGCCTTAGTCATGACCCATGTGGATGTGGTATACTTGGATTTTGCAAAAGCGTTTGACACAGTTCCTCACACACGGCTAATGTGAAAGGTAACGTCTACAGGCTTGGAAAAATCAACGATTAAAAAACTGCCTAAAAGACCCGATTCAGAAAGTAGTGGTTAATGATTCATACTCTGAATGGTTTAAGGCTAATTAGTGGTGTACCCCAAGGTTATCATTGGGACCCTTGCTTTTTTATACATTTATATATGATATAGGCTCTAGGATTAAAAGTACCATTTCAGTCTTTCCAGATAACACCAAGCTATGCAGTGGAATAACGTTCTTACAGGACGTCTCCAACTTACAAACCGACCTAAATGCACTATTTAATTGGGCAACTATGTGGCAAATGAGGTTTAATGCCGATAAATGTAAAGTTATGCACTTGGGGGCTAAGAATATGCATTTATCATACATATTAGGGGGGAGTACAACTGGGGGAATCAACAGTGAAGAAGGATCTGGGGGTTTTGGTAGATTGTAAGCTTTATAATAGCATACAATGCCAAGCCAAAGTGGTCAAAATCTCTTCTTGTATTAAGCGAGGTATGGACTCCAGACAGAGATCATTTTGCCCCTGTGCAAATCATTAGTAAGATCTCATCTGGAATATGCAGTTCAGTTTTGGGCCCCAGTTCATAAAAAGGATATTGGGGACTGAAGAAAATGCTGAAAAGGGCAACCAAACGGATAAGAGGCATGGAGGAGCTCAACTTTGAGGAAGGATTAAAGGAACTGAATTTATTCTCTCTTGAGAAGAGGAGATTAAGGGGGATTTAATCAACATGTATAAATATATAAGTGGTCCATATAGTGAACTTGATGCAGAGTTATTCACTTTAAGGTCATCACAAAGGACAAGAGGGCACTCTTTACGTCTGGAGGAAAAGGTTTTAATCTCCAAATACGGAAAGGTTTCTTCACAGCAAAAGTTGTGAAAATGTGGAATAGACTCCCTCAAGAGCTGGTTCTGGACAGCTTAGTAGATTGCTTTAAAAAGGCCTGGATTATTTCCCAAGTGTACATATTACTACTGGGTACTAACATTTATAGGTAAAGTTCATCCACGGAATATCCAATTGCCTGTCGGGGGGATCAGGAAGGATTTTTTTCCCCTGCTGGAGCAAATTGGGTCATGGTTTGCTGTGTTTTTTGCCTCTCTCTGGCAGTTAGATGATCTTGAATGAAATTAAAACAAAAGCATACCTGTAACTCTCCTTCCCACCAGCCTCCAGGGTTCTTCTTCCTAATCAGGATCAGTTGGCCAGGAGCCAGGGTCAACTGCTCAGGACCGGTAGCCGCATAAGGGGCAATAACTTGAGCAATTTCTGAAGAGCAAACAGAAATAAAAATATTTTACCATGCAACACTACAATATGTCACTAATGCCAAAAGTTACCATGAAGTATTTCTACAGCACATATTTTGTATATTGACATTCAACACATTTGTTTACCACCGCGCCCAAGAGGATGAAAAAATAAATAATTTTTTTATGAATATAGTGCACACTACTGAGAACAAGATAATCAATGTATATTTAACAAAAACCCTTTGTGTGAAAAAAGCAAAGGTAATTAAAGATAATTACTCAGTTGTCCCAGAAGATGCCATTTGTGGAGAAATGCGTCGGACAGAGTTTACATATTAGGTCATCACAGCCAGCGAGACGGGTGACAACGTGCCCTGTTTGTTTTATATACTGCTTGTGATTAACAGCCTTGCTGTATATGTAACCTTGTATTTTAGATAAAGTCCACTTTGTGGTTTTACGCAATGAGGATTCTCCCTGTTTACATTCTATATATGCCCAGATGGTGAGCGGCCTTATAATTTCAAAGGGACACTTGAGTTCATTTACACTAGCGAGAGTGCCATAGCAGGAATGCCTTAACATAATAAACATCTATTGTGAAGATGAAGCTTGTTTGATCTCTGTAGTCAAGATCCATACCATCTGGTAAGAGGCAACCTTTTTCATTTTGCGGTGCACATTGGAGCACTTTTGTGGTGGAAACTTGTTCATAAGCACTATGCACTTTATTATTTGACATTTTTTTTTAGATACCAATGAGAAGGTTTGATGGACTTTATATTCTGATCCCATATTGATATATACGATTTAATATTGCACATTTACATTTATGATTTGCACATGCACTTTACTTTGATATGTTAATTTTTACTATAAGAAAGAATACATTTATATTCATACCATCATTTATGGTGGCATTCAGATAATTGATTTGAGATCACATTATTGGTGAATTAGCCACTTAAAGAAACAGCATACAATTTTTTACACAATGAGGAGTATAGACCCGTCATCACTTAAAGTAAAAAATAACAAACATGTTATACTTACCTGCTCTGTGTAGTGGTTTTGCACAGAGCAGCCCCAATCCTCCTTCTCGGGTCCCTCTTTGGTGCTCCTGGCAATTCCCTCCTGTTGAGTGCCCCCACAGCAAGCAGCTTGCTATAGGGGGCACCCGAGCCGAGCTACAGCTCCATGTCCATTCAGACACGGAGCTGTGGCCTGGTCCCCTGCCCCCTTCTCTCCTCGTTGGCTGACTGACTGATTGACAGCAGCAGGAGCCAATGGCACCGCGCTGCTGTCTCAGCCAATGAGGTGGGGAGTCCCGGACAGCTGAGACACTCCTGCATCGCTGGATGTAGATGGACCTCAAGTACTAGGGGGGCTGCTGCACACAAAGTTTTTTATCTTAATGCATAGAATGCATTAAGATTTAAAAAAAAAATGTCTACCTTTACAACCACTTTAAGGCAGCAAATTAAGTAGCTACTATGAATACTGTACTTGTACAATATGGCAACTGCTTCTGTGCCCTTCAGTCACAGTTCTACGTCAAGGATGCTTTAAAGAATGCAGCAGAACTGGGCATTCAACTGAAGCCTAAATATTTATGCATATGGAGTTCTGTGTTTAATTACCATTTGCTGCAGCACCTTTTGCACAGTGCTCACGTTCACTGAACAGCACTCAATTTATTGAGATGTTACATTAATTTAAAGAAGCGGTAGGGAAATGGACCTCCAGCTGTTGTGGATCTACAAGTTCCATAACAGCCACAAGCATGACGCCCACAGGCATAATGGGACTGTAACAGCTGAACCGCTAAAGTTTGCCTACTCAATAAATCATTCCAGGAACTAGGAAAACAGTTTGTAACCTCTTTTACTTATATCCACGATGATCTCCAATGGTACTGTGAACTACTGACAGGAGGCTAGACATTAAAGCCAAAGACACGTGAATGGGGCTCATGCGGCTCTTCTATTGCCAAACTGCCCCAAAAACTAACTGAAAGTAGGTTTTTTTTTTTTTATTCCTAGGTAAGTGTTGAACACATACCTGGCTTTTTTCCAAGGCTTCCTGTTTTACCCGCTGTCCCAATACCCTAAAAAAATAAATAAAAAAAAATAAATAAAAAAAAAGTACATTAGAGAAAGAGTTGGCAATAAGGCAATATAGATCTCATAAAAAAAAAAAATAATAATAATAGGATCGGATTGGTACATCAGGATTAAACAAAAATGTATTTTGCTGCTGACCCCTACTATTAATAACGGAGAAATATATTTCCTTTATCAGGTGGCAGGCTCTGTAAAACAATGCAACGGGCAATACTTCCATAGTATGCGCTAGAGCTGCACAATTAATCGTTAAAAAATCGTGATCTCGATTCAACCCCCCCTGACGATCTCCAATGCAGAGTTTGCCGATTCTTTCATATGACAAGTGAGAGACTTTATCTGCTCACTCAGCTGTCAAAAGAAAATACTCGGGCAGTCTGCCAAGTTTAGATCAAAGGGATAAACTTCTGTGTGTGTAAAGAAAAATTCAGAGCAGTATGCCAAGTTTTTAAAGCAGAGGTTCACCTTACATAGAAACTTAATATTTCCATTATCTTAACACTATTTACATTAGTATGTCACCAACCTTTTTTAATTTCGGAGGCTCTAATTGTAGATAAGCAGCTGTGTTCCGTTCCACTTCCTGCTCTTCCTCCCGCGGGAGTAGGCGGGTCTTTCTGTTTCCCCGGCGGCGCTAAGTGTGCTGGGATGTCGGTGCAATGTCTCCTGGGAGCAAAGTGTCATGCTTCCCAGGAGACGCCGTCCAACGAAATCACGTGACTCATATACCCGGTCATACGCGCATTCACCGCTACCCGGAAGTCTGTGCTTGTGGGCTTCACGATGCCCACAAGCAAAATGGAAAAGACAGGAACACTTTTTATAAATCTTTCTTTTTACCGAAAATGGACGTGGGACGATTGAAAGTGCAGGACAAGTGAGTACTTATTAGTTATCTGTAACCACATGTAGTAGAGATATAAAAAAGTATGGACCGCGGAACCTCGGCTTTAACAACATGAAACATTGTAACCAACTTCCTTCTTAGATCAAACCTCTGAGTAAATGCAGGAAGTTTAACCATTTAAAGTCCAACTCTTTTTCTGACACTTGTGTTTAAGATAAAATCAATATTTTTTGCTAGAGAATTACTTGGAACCCCCAAACATTAAATATATTTTAGCAGAGACCCTAGGGAACAAAATGTCAATTGGTGCAATATTTTATGTCACACTGTATTTGCCCAGCGGTCTTTCAAATGCAATTTTTTGGGAAATAATACACTTCAATGAATAAAAAACAAAACGAAACAGTAAAGTTAGCCCAATTTTTTGGGTTTTAATGTGAAAGATGATGTTACGCTGAGAGAATCGTGAGCTATCTTCTAAGCAAAAAAAACCGTGATTCTCATTTTAGCCAGAATCGTGCAGCTCTAGTATGTGCTTTTGAACACACAGTAACGTAGGTAAAAAAAAGCAAGCGTAGGGTACTTAAAACCAGAAAAAGGTGCAGTAGATGATCCTGCCCCAGTAAAACCAAAACAAAGAAATCCATTTTGAGAAGAGTTGCTCTACATCAGGGTCATTATTATTATACAGGATTTATAAAGCACCAACAGTTTGTGCAACACTCTACAAAATAAAGAGAGACAGTACAGTTACAATACAATTAAAAGTGGTTGCCAACCCAATTCCCCCCCCCTCCCAAGAGGTTATAATTACCTGCTTTGTGCAATGATTTTGAATGGGAAGGCTGGAAAGCATTGTGCCTGTAATCAGTAGATCACAGGAGTAATGCCAGGATCCTGCAGACTGTCCCATAGAGCAGTGGTTCTCAGCCCTGTCCTCAAGAACCCCCAACAGCCATGTTTGCAGGTTTTCCTTTGTCTTGCACAGGTGCTTCAAATCAGAGTCAATGGCTTGGTATTTTGGACAGCTAATTTTATCAAAGAGAAATTCCCAAAACATGGCCTGTTGGGGGTACGTGAGGACAGGGTTGAGAACCACTGCCGTAGAGGACCGTTACTAAAGAGCAGGAAGAATCAATGAACTACTCAATGAGTGCTCATCAGTGCCCTCACAGTTCATTGAGAACTTCAAGCCATCTGCCGCAATGGCAGACAGTAGCTGTAGTTCTTTAATTCACAGAACTGAATAAATGGATGTGGCTGTGTGGGCAAAGCGCTGCAGTTTTTACCATGGTTAAAAAAGTGTTTTAAAAAGATTTAAAAAAAAATCGAGTAATTCCGAAACAATTGCCCAATTTTGAACTTCACTAAATCACCTATCCCTCAACTGGGAGTGCAAAGCTTTAGGACTACAACACATTAATGTAACACAGACTGATCCCAGTGACCATTTCCTACAAAGTACATGCTGGTCTAGCCACAAATTAGACTTGCTATTAAACATATAATTTTACCTCAGAATCTTTTAGTCTGACGTAGTTGGAAGGAAAGACGCCGGTTTTATCTCCCACTGTTCCCGTCCACCAGTCTCCATCTTTCTTAATGACTACTATCATATCGCCTTGCTGGAAGGTCAGATCTCCTTGTTCATTGCTCTCATATGTGTACATTGCTATGTATTCTGAAAATAGCAGTTAACAAGAATAAAGTTTACTTACCAAAAAGTTTCAGAAAAGGAAGGAAGGACAAGAATGTGCAATACTCAAATCACCCCTTGCCCTGTCTTCCCCACCTTACTCCAGGCAAATTCAGGCAGTAAACAGAGTAATGAGAGAGGTGTGAACAAGAACTACTGAACATTGATGCGAGCGGCAAAAGCAAGTCAAATACACCCATAAGAAAGTTTCATGGAAAAAAAATAAAAAATGTCATTGATGTGTGTTTGCAATGCTTTCAGGACATACTGAAATATAAAATAGGTGGGATGCATGGCAAACCCAAAAGCAAACAATTACAAATACCGCACAATTGTAATTTATTCATCCTGCACATTTCCACATTGTAAATTTTTGCCTTACAATTTGTGACTTTTGGCGTACAGTGAACACAGCAATTACACCACTTTATTTACACCAAGACATGTTTTATACTGTAAAGCCAATGTAACCCAACTGTTCTAGAACTTCCTTGCCCTGCATTGTATGTGCAATGTAATCCCTTGTTTAAAGCAGGGTATGCACAACCCAAAATCGGCCAAGGCAGCCAGTTGTGTACCGCTGTTTGTTTGTTCAGCGACCCCCCGCTGTCAGAATACAATAGAATAGTGGGAGACATCCCTGCATCAACATTGTTTGTGTTGATGCAGGGATCTGTCCGTTTTTTTTTTTTTTTTCATTCAACCCACTGGTTTATCGGAAAAAAACACAGACCATGTATACCAGGGGTGTCCTAACTTTTGACATCCCTGGGCCACATTGGAAGAGCAGGAATTGTCTTGGGCCACACATAAAATACACCAATAATAAGGATAGCCGGCGATCAGAAAAAGTCGGGCAGATCAGTTAACAATCACTGATATAGATAATGTACAGGGATTGGACAAAAATCTGTAAACACCACATGATTTGTAGGTAAGAAAATGACGACATGTTTCACGTTGAAAGCGGAAGTGAAGTAATATGGGACAGTAGGCGGCATTAAAGTGTTACTAAACCTAAAAATGTTTTTTTTACCTTAATGCATTGTTTGCATTAAGGTAAAAAAACCTTTTCAATTTCCCTGTGCGAAAGGGAAGAGAGGGGAGAAGAGATCAGCGCTGTGCACAGCTGCATCGATTCTCCCCTCTTTTCCTCTTCACACAGCATTCGAGAAGCAGCAGGAGCCATTGGCTCTTGCTGCTGTCATACAAATGCAGTGACGAGGAAGTGGGGGGGCGGACCCAAGTACCGCTGTGCAAGTCGATGGAGCGCAGCTCCGTAGACACACAGGTCGGGAACACGCAGACCACGCTTCACCCCATAGCAAGCGACTGGCTATGGTGGACATAAAAAGAAGAGGAGCCAAGATCACCACCGGGGACCCCAGAGGAGGAGGATCGGGGCCACTCTGTGCACAGAGCAGGCAAGTATAACACGTTTGTTATTTTAACAAAAATAAAAAAAAGACTCTGGTAACACTTTAACTCCAAACATACAAAGAGCACTAGACACAACAAACTGGATTAATAACGGCCGCAGCCTTGTTCATTGGTTTTCACAAATATAAAACGATCTTCACAAATCTAAACAATTAACAATTCACCACAACTCTTTTAATCAAATACTTTAAAACTGTAAAAAAATTAATAAAAATATTATATCAGTGGGGCGCTCTTCAAATTTTCCTCTGGCGACTGGCAAAGACCCCCCTCAGCCTCCTGCTTAAATAGGGGTCCAGGGAATTTCTGGAATATTCGGGGGGGGGGGGGGTCAGGTGACCTTATATGACCTATCCTAGAGGACTCCCAGAACATTCCCAATCAGTTGACCTTTTCAGACCTATCATAAAACCCCCCATTGAAATCAATGGGGGGCTTGTAACTCCTACCGCAACCATCCCATGAGGGAAAGGGGGGGACCTTAAAACAGGCTATTCCCCTCCCCTCTTTCCTCACAGTCATTCGATGCACAAATTTTGGCCGACTATGTGAAGCCCATGGTGCAGACATTGTTTCCCGCAGACAGTGTTATTTACTAAGCAGATGCTTTGATTCACACAGCTGGGGTTGTCAAATCGTGGTTTGACGAGCATACAGATGAAGTCTCGCACCTTCCCTGGGCGCTGCAGTGGCCAGACCTCAATACCATAGAGCCACTATGGTAAATTTTGGAGAACAAGGTTCAGACTCGTTTTCTGCCTCCAGCATCTCTGCAAGAACTGGAACGATTTTTACATGAAGAGCGGTATCAGATTCCATTATCCACCATACAAGACATATATTTGTAAATACCCAGGAGAATTTAGGCTGTCTTGGATGGCAAAGGCGGTCCAACACCATATAAGGTATCGATTTCATTTTTACCTGGTGTTTCCATATTTTTGTCCAACTCCTCTACCTATCTGAGTAATGAAACTAAATTTTGCGTAATATTGTTTATTATAAAAGTAAAAAAGAGGGCAACATAAAGCAAGTGCGATGTTTGACACTGTTTTTGATAAACTAATGCATCAGTATCTGATTGGATGAATACACTAGTAATTCTTCATTAATTCTCAAGGTGCTCAGAGATTTGGGTTCTAATTTTGCCCTTCGTGTTCTTAATCATTTAAAAAATCTACTACAAATATAGGTGCTGCTAAAAACTGATGTCATGAATAAGGCATGATTGTGAAGATTGGATATTTTTCCTTTGGGAAGATAAAACTTCAATTCCAGTAAAAGAGACATGGTCAACTTTTTCTTCGGCTACATGTGTTCGCAAAGTGTAAACGCATTTTTACAAAAAAAATAATTTTTTAATAAGTAAATTTACAATTTTGTTTTGGGCCGCATTAGTAGCCACATCTGGCCCGTGGGCCACAGGTTGGACACCCCTAATGTATACCGATTTACAATGCCTTTAGATTTCACTTTCATACAACAGCAGTTTACTTCCACAAACAGAACGGCTGGCAGCACCTAACTGCAGACTTACCTTCACCTTGGATAGCTGCCTTGAATGCTGGTGATGAGACTCTCTTTAAACTGGCTGGACTTTCTGAAGACGTTGAGTCAATACTTTGAGAATTAAGGAAAATAAAAATATATTGAGAACAGAGGATGGCACTGTAGATCAGCTACATTCTTCTCTATTGTGTGTTAACCAAGCTAGCCATCATAGCCCTGATCCCTCCTAAATGGCTTCTGGGAGCTGTGCCTCTACCATTATTTCACTAGGTCTTCGGCCATCATAAGCCTCATGTGAAAAACCTGGGAGGTTTGAAACTATTTTGATCAGAGCCTTTGAGCACTTAAATGGACTTTCAAAGGTGGATACTAAATATAGGCAAGCCTTTTAGCCTTAACTTAACAAGTTAATAGAACTTAACTTAATACAACAAAGGAATTTCCCAATAGGTCACAATACTGTTTAACAAAAAATAATTCCCATTCCCCAAAAAAATTGAAAAAAGGAAGAAGCCGCTTTGGCTTAAATACTCACCCAATCTTCTAAGTGGTCCCCCGTAGAAAGCCCCCACAGCCCCTAGATGGCGCTTCTTTTCCACTACGCATTATTTATCCTACTCATGTAAGCCTAGGGTGTCACAAGGACATGCTTTCTGAGGGTATGGACAGGGCAAGACTGCAAAAAGTGCAACCACAGCATGAAGTGCGAACAATATAGAGTTGGGCTTTAAGCAGACAACTATATAGTAAAACACGAACAGTAAAAAAGTACCAGTGGATTGGAAAGCATGTTATTGACTCGATTGCTCGGATAATGTCTATCTGGCAATTCTTGAGAACGTATGGTCTTTATAATACAGACTACTAACATTCTTTTAAAATAGGTATTCTGTAAGTTTTACTTTATCTATGCCATATTACCCTATAAGGCCATTACCATCCTTACCCTGCATTTGGGGCAGGAATATCTGTACAATGTGTATTGATACCTTCTGTTTCTACTTCGATCATATACTGCTTCTATTTCTCTTTTTTTTAATTGCAAAAATTTAAATACATTTGAGTAAAATAAAAAAGTACCAGTGTTCTGGAAAATATCAGCTCCTTGCACAATACAGTTGTTGGTAAACGTAAAGTAGATTGAAAAGATGTTGTACAATCAGCTTGTAATGCATGTGGTCAATGCTGAGGCATACAAATAAAACCAATGTTCTGGCTATACCAGCCCAAAATCCTGCTGTATTTTTCTAAGGGGCAATGGTTATCAAAATTTGGCCCACGTTAACACCTTTTGTTTTGGATAGAATGGGGAAGAGTTTCACTTTGTCAGATTTCTGTGACCTCTGACTTCATTGGGGTGATTCTCCCTCTGTTCCTGTACCACTTGATGCCCGCATCAAAATAGGAAGGCATAGAGCATTAATAAAAATAAAAAAAGCCCCTTTTTCCACTTTCTACCTACAGCAAGGGTATATAAAAAAACGTAATAAAAATAAATAAAAAAACACCCTACTAGCAGCACGATCCAACAACTCACACCACACCAAACACTGCAAAATCAACAGTTGCTCGGGGAGCAAGAGCAATGTTTAATAAAGCAGTACTCAGCAGGGTGGTCCAACCATAGGGAAGCCTGGTGCGTTAGGCTCGACTTGCTCCCACATTCCAATGTTCTGGCAGCACATAGTTTTTTAGCCCTTGCAAAAGCATTTGGCTGAATTAAAATAAAATTAAATTGCAGTAATTAAGAGGGTTTAACCACTTAAGCCCCGGACCATTTGGTAGCTAGAGGACCAGAGGTGAATTCAGAATTTTGCACTGCGCTGCTTTAACTGTAAATTGTGCGGACATGCAATGTTGTACCCAAACGAAATTTGCGTCCTTTTCTTCCCACAAATAGAGCTTTCTTTTAATGGTATTTGATTGCCTCTGCGATTTTTTTTTTTTGCGATATAAACGGAAAAAGACCGAAAATTTTGAAAAAAAATGATATTTTCTACTTTTTGTTATAAGAAAAATCGAATAAACTCAATTTTAGTCATACATTTAGGCCAAAATGTATTCAGCCACATGTCTTTAGTAAATATACGCTTATTGACATTTTTTTTATCGGTTTGCGCAAAAGTTATAGCGTTTACAAACTAGGGTACATTTTCTGGAATTTACACAGCTTTTAATTTATGACTGCCTATCTCATTTCTTGAGGTGCTAAAATGACAGGGCAGTACAAAACCCCCCCAAATGACCCCATTTTAGAAAGTAGACACCCCAAGGAAATTGCTGAGAGGCATGTTGAGCCCATTGAATATTTTTTTTTTTTGTCCCAAGTGATTGAATAATGACAAAAAAAATAAATAAAAAAAAAATTACAAAAAGTTGTCACTAAATGATATATTGCTCACACATGCCATGGTTATATGTGGAATTGCACCCCAAAATACATTCTGCTGCTTCTCCTGAGTACGGGGATACCACATGTGTGGGACTTTTTAGGAGCCTAGCCATGTACGGGACCCCGGAAACCAAGCACCGCCTTCAGGATTTCTAAGGGCGCAAATTTTTGATTTCACTCCTCACTACCTATCACAGTTTTGAAGGCCATAAAATGCCAAAATAGCACAAAACCCCCCCAAATGACCCCATTTTAGAAAGTAGACACCCCAAGGAAATTGCTGAGAGGCCTGTTGAGCCCATTGAATATTTTTTTTTTGTCCCAAGTGATTGAATAATGACAAAAAAAAAAAAAAAAAATTACAAAAAGTTGTCACTAAATGATATATTGCTCACACATGCCATGGTTATATGTGGAATTGCACCCCAAAATACATTCTGCTGCTTCTCCTGAGTACGGGGATACCACATGTGTGGGACTTTTTAGGAGCCTAGCCACGTACGGGACCCCGGAAACCAAGCACCGCCTCCAGGATTTCTAAGGGCGCAAATTTTTGATTTCACTCCTCACTACCTATCACAGTTTTGAAGGCCATAAAATGCCAAAATAGCACAAAACCCCCCCAAATGACCACATTTTGGAAAGTAGACACCCCAAGCTGTTTGCTGAGAGGCATGGTGAGTATTTTACAGCTCTCATTTGTTTTTGAAAATGAAGAAAGAACATTTTTTTTTTTCTTTTTTTTTTCAATTTTCAAAACTTTGTGACAAAAAGCGAGATCTGCAAAATACTCACAATACCTCTCAGCAAATAGCTTGGGGTGTCTACTTTCCAAAATGGGGTCATTTGGGGGGGTTTTGTGCCATCTGGGCATTCCATGGCCTCCGAAACTGTGATAGGCAGTGAGAAGTGAAATCAAAAATTGACACCCTTAGAAAGCCTGAAGGCGGTGCTTGGTTTTTGGGGTCCCGTACGCGGCTAGGCTCCCAAAAAGTCTCACACATGTGGTATCCCCGTACTCAGGAGAAGCAACAGAATGTATTTTGGGGTGTAATTCCACATATGCCCATGGCATGTTTGAGCAATATATCATTTAGTGACAACTTTGTGCAAAAAAAAAAAAAAAATTATTTTTCCCGCAACTTGTGTCAACATATAAAATATTCCATGGACTCAACATGCCTCTCAGTATATAGCTTGGGGTGTCTACTTTCCAAAATGGGGTCATTTGGGGGGGTTTTGAACTGTTCTGGCATTTTATACACAACATTAGGAAGCTTACATCCACTCTTCTAACCACTTGAAGACAAAGCCCTTTTTGACACTTTTTGTTTACATGAAAACATATTTTTTTTTGCAAGAAAATTATGTTGAACCCCCAAACATTATATATATTTTTAAAGCAAAGGCCCTACAGAATAAAATGGTGGGTGTTGCATTTTTTTTTTCTACACAGTATTTGCGCAGCGATTTTTCAAACGCATTTTTTGGGGAAAAAATACACTTTTTTTAATTTTAATGCACTAAAACACACTATATTGCCCAAATGTTTGATGAAATAAAAAAGATGATCTTAGGCCGAGTACATAGATACCAAACACGACATGCTTTAAAATTTCGCACAAACGCGCATTGGCGACAAACTGCATACATTTTTAAAAGCCTTTAAAAGCATTTACAGGTTACCCCGTTAGATTTACAGAGGAGGTCTACTGCTAAAATTACTGCCCTCGATCTGACCTTCGCGGTGATACCTCACATGCATGGTGCAATTGCTGTTTACATATGACGCCAGACCGACGCTTGCGTTCGCCATTGGGCAAGAGCAGGGCAGGACAGGGGTGCTTTTTTTTTTTTTTTTTTTTTATTATTAATTTTGCTTTTTTATTTTATTTTTAAACTGTTGCTTCCATATTTATTTATTTTTATCACTTTTATTGTTATCTCAGGGAATGTAAATATCCGCTATGATAGCAATAGGTAATGACAGGTACTCTTTTTTGAAAAAACTGGGGTCTATTGGACCCTAGATCTTTCCTCTGCCCTCAAAAGCATCTGACCACACCAAGATCGGTGTGATAAAATGCTTTCCCAATTTCCCAATGGCGCTTTTTATATCCGGGGGGGGGGACATTCCCTCCCACTGCTTGTAAAAGCAGTCCAGAGGCTAATTAGCCACTAGGATTGCTTTTACATGAAAGCCGGCCGCTGGCTGAAAAGAATGATACCAAGATGATACCTAAACCCGCAGGCATCATTCTGGTATAAACATTCAAAGTCCAGCAACATACCAGTACGTTGCTGGTCCTTGTTGGACATGTATTGTAATCTTTTTTTTCATGCAGCCTGTTGGCTGAACGAAAAAAAAAGATTGATCGGTGGGTATGCCCACCATTAGAATACCGCCCTTCATCCACCCACTTCTAATGATGGGCATACATGCACCATTTATATATGCCGAAGCATGGGGGCATCTTCTCGCAAAAGTTATGCCGCGTACACATGGTCAGACTTTTCCACGGGCAAGCCTCCGTCGGAATTTCGACCGTATGTACGCGGCATTAGGAGCAAAATCGCTCCTCCGCTCCTGCTGCCCCAATGCTTCGGCATATATGCTTTTTTTTTTTTAACTGTGGTGGTGAAATTACCTCCTACAGCACTGGAGTCGCAGGGATCAGGCCTGTCTCTGCGAACGCTGCAGTTATGTGTGTTGTGTTTTGCAAGTGACAGTGATCGATCGATACTGCACTTCGGTGGCCTGGGCTGGACGGAGGGGCAAAACGCAGGTGCTAGCATGTATCTGGGCTGATCCCGCTAACACTGCGTTTTTGGGAACCCTAAACTGCTGGGGACGCTAGTATAGATCTGATCAGATCAGATATTGAGCTGATCAGATACTATACCACTAAGGGGGGTGTATGCTTCACGCGTGGGTGTTAGCGCTACTGGCACTAACCTGACCCTGCCTGGGGTGTGACGCAGACCCTCTCTGACGCTAAAACCTAATTGATATCACCCGCCGGGCGATCAGGGGGTTAAACCTTTATTGGGTTATATACGGCGGGTGCCCTGACACTATAAAAAGCAAACTAACTAACCAGCGTCACCCGTAACACTTATATGATGATCACTGGTGAAAGGGTTAACTTGGGGCAATTAGGGGGTTAAAACCTTTATTAGGGTAATATATGGGGGTACCTGACGCTATATAAAAACCTGACGGCGAACCTAAAAAAAAATTACTGGCTACCTATCGGCATCACCGACACTAAGACATCGATCAGAAAAATGATCGCATAGTGACGGCGGTGCTAGGGGGTGAAAGGGTTACCTGGGGGGTGATCAGGGGGTTAAACCTTTATTAGATAATATATGGGGGTACCTGACGCTATAAAAACCTGCGGCGAACCTAAAAAAAAATACTGGCTACCGATCAGCATCACCGACGCTAAGACATCGATCAGAAAAATGATCGCATAGTGACGGCGGTGCTAGGGGGTGAAAGGGTTACCTGGGGGGTGATCAAGGGGGTTACACCTTTATTAGGTAATATATGGGGGTACCCGACGCTATAAAAACCTGCGGCGAACCTAAAAAAAATTACTGGCTACCGATCAGCATCGCCGACGCTAAGACATCGATCAGAAAAATTATCGCTTAGTGACAGTGGTGATAGGGGGTGAAAGGGTTACCTGGGGGGGCGATCAAGGGGGTTAAACCTTTATTAGGTAATATATGGGGGTACCCGACGCTATAAAAACCTGCGGCGAACCTAAAAAAAATTACTGGCTACCGATCAGCATCACCGACGCTAAGACATCGATCAGAAAAATGATCGCATAGCCACGGCGGTGCTAGGGGGTGAAAGGGTTACCTGGGGGGTGATCAAGGGGGTTAAACCTTTATTAGGTAATATATGGGGGTACCCGACGCTATAAAAACCTGCGGCGAACCTAAAAAAAATTACTGGCTACCGATCAGCATCGCCGACGCTAAGACATCGATCAGAAAAATTACAACTTAGTGACAGTGGTGATAGGGGGTGAAAGGGTTACCTGGGGGGCGATCAAGGGGGTTAAACCTTTATTAGATAATATATGGGGGTACCCGACGCTATAAAAACCTGCGGCGAACCTAAAAAAAATTACTGGCTACCGATCAGCATCACCGACGCTAAGACATCGATCAGAAAAATGATTGCTTAGTGACAGTGGTGATAGGGGGTGAAAGGGTTACCTGGGGGGTGATCAGGGGGTTAAACCTTTATTAGGGGGGGTTAGGGAGCTACACTGGACCTAAGACTAAACTTTGGTGACACTTTTACAGTCACAAATGTCACTGATTGCAGTGATCACTAAATAAATGGTCACTGCAATCAGTGACACTGTGACTGGGGGCTGGGGGGGGGGGCTGGGGGGTGATCTGGGGGGGCGATTTATGTGCCTATGTGTCCTGGTGTCAGTGTAGTGTTGTGTGTACTAACCTGGCATCTTCTCCTGTACGGCGCTCGGTATATGTGAGCGCCCCAGGAGAGATGACATCACTTCCTCCTTCCTGGCAGGCAGGGGAAGCTCTCTCATTCGCCGGGAGCGATCGAGAGGGGGTGGCCGGAATCGAACGGCCGTCCCCTCATGCCGGATCGCTCCCGAAGGTAAAACGACCGCTCACTGTAAAGAAGGGGGGTCCGATCGGACCCCCCAACTATACAAAGGCAATCACGTATATATACGTGATTGTGCCTGTCGGTGCCATTCTGCTGACGTATATTTACAGTGGGCGGTCGTTAAGTGGTTAAATGAACTTTAATTCTTTAGCTCTGCCCATTTTCATAGAGTAAAACTCAAACACAAGGCAACTTGCTGTTAAATGATAGGAATCTCCCCGCTCAGACTTGTCACTGCTTGAAGACATTAACTTTCTTTGGCATAACATGGGCCAACTTCAGAGACCCATCATTTTTAGTGCAGGCTGTGCCATATACCACCCTCAGAAACCGATTGAAACATAAGATGGTTTTGGGGCCATGTTGGGATGCCTCCAAAAATACAGAGAAGCTAAAGCATGGGAGATGTTGGCAATGCGAAACGAATCAAAGTCCCACCAATCAATTTAATCTCTGCTGTTCACGCTACTAACAAGACAAAAAAGACACCAACTGCATTTGCCCAATATGTTTTGTAATATAGTGACACCATAAAGATTTATAATTTTTTGAAAAAGAAACGTGACACAGCTGATGTGTCCAGTAATGCTGTCGGCATACCTTGTAGACTTCCTAAGAGGACCTGAAATAAGCTTCACATATGATTTGGGAAACCAGCCCTTGTGACCTTGGACCTCTCCAAACCACCACATGTCCTGCTGCTCCAGAACAGTGATGATGTCATTCTTATTGAAGTTTAGATGGTTGTCTTTCTTGGCTCTCCATGGATATAAGGCCTGTGCTTGAAGTCCTTCCACCTTTTCACCCTTAAACAGTAAAGCATAAAGTTTGACATTTTATAAAATACAGATGCAAATGACTTAAGTGTATGTAAACCCTAGCAACGAACTTCTCTTATCTGTGGTTTAGATTTGGTAAATATACCAAATAAAAGCATTATGTTACATCTATTCCATACATGCAAATAAAAAATAAAAAACCTGTTGATCCTGCCAGAAAACTTGTGAGCAGATAACTTCCCATGCTCTCTGCCTATGTAGCTCATAATAGGGTGAAAACACTGGTCCTCTATAGATACAGTATGGTGGTGAGCTAGCGTCATCACCTTAGGACAGATGTGTGTTACTGGCAGGATCACCGGGTGAAAAAGTAAAAAACCAGACCCTGAATTTCTTAAAAAAAAAAAAAAGATATTAAAATGTTGTCCTTTTGTTTAATTACATGCTAAAGTGATGAGTATGAAGCTTCTTAATTTTTTAATCCTTGCTCATCTTCCAGTTTAAGTGCCATCACTGCCCAGGTTTCAGGGTCTCTCGCTTGCAGCCAACACTTGCATACAGTGTCTCCCTGCATTGTGTGCATCAATAGAAACACAACGCCCCATAGCCTAGGATGGCAAGGTACGCCCTCTGCTCATCCCTCCTCTTTAAGCCAACAGATTGACTCCACACTGCACTGCCCACTTTTAACTGTTTCCTGGGAATACTGGAAGTTCAGGGAAGCAGCACAGAGATCAGGAGCTAGCTGCATTGAAAGTTGTAAACTGCAATAGTTAACAGCTATTAAAATAGGATTTTTATAACAGCTTACCTGTAAAATCCTTTTCTTGGAGTACATCACGGGACACAGAGCGGCATAGTCATTACTATGTGGGTTATATAGTTTACCTTCAGGTGCTGGCACTGGCAACTTCCAAACCGGAAGTACCCTCCCCTATATAAGCCCCTCCCATCCGGGAGCACCTCAGTTTTGTAGCAAAGCAATAAGTGTCCCCAAAAGAGGGGTGGGAGCTCTGTGTCCCATGATGTACTCCAAGAAAAGGATTTTACAGGTAAGCTGTTATAAAAATCCTATTTTCTTTCTCGTACATCACGGGACACAGAGCGGCATAGTCATTACTATGTGGGACGTCCCAAAGCAATGGCAAATGAGGGGGGGGGGGGGGATACACCATACATAAGCTGAGCGCTATCAGACATGAGGATCTTTTGCGGCCTGCAACACACTGCGCCCAAAGGCGACATCCTCCTGACTTCTAACGTCCACCTGGTAGAACCTAGTAAACGTGTGTACTGAAGACCATGTTGCGGCCTTACAGATTTGAGCCAGGGAGGCCTGGTGATGCACTGCCCATGAAGTTCCAACTGCTCTCGTGGAGTGCGCCCTAACTTTGAACGGAGGCGGTCTCCTTCTCAAGCCATAGGCTTGCATAATGACCTGTCAAATCCACTTGGCTAAAGTAGATTTTGACACTGCCTGACCCTTTCTGGGGCCTTCCGGCAGAATAAACAAAGTATCCGTTCTGCGAATCTGAGCAGTGGCTTTTAGATAAGCTTTAAAGGAGCACTAAAGCTTCCCTTTTTTTGCCCAAAAATAACAAACATGTTATACTTACCTCCACTGTGCAGCTCGTTTTGCACACAGTGGCCCCGATCCTGGTCTTCTGGGGTCCCTCGGAGGCTGTCTTGGCTCCTCCCCGCAAGGACTCCACCCCATAATGCGAGTGAGCTCGCATGGTGTGGAGTGATTGCGGGCGCGCTCCCGTGATACAGCGGCGGCCATAGCCGCCGACTGTATCACTCGGCCCCGCCCCCCGCGTCATTGGATGTGATTGACAGCAGCGCCAGCCAATGGCTGCGCTGCTTTCAATCCATCCAGTGTAGCCAATCGGCGGCCAGGCTGAAAAACGAAGAGGATGACGGGGACGAGCGTGGGACTTTCGAGGGGCCAGGTAAGTAAAACGGGGGCTCGGGGGGGGGGCGGTATTGTCGAATGTTTTTTCACCTTAATGCATAGGATGCATTAAGGTGAAAAAACATGTAACTTTACTACTCCTTTAACTGCTCTTACTACATCCAAAGAATGTAATAACTTTTCCTCTACCGAACTAGGTTTGGGGAAAAAGGAAGGAAGAACCACATCTTGGTTCAAATGAAACCTCGATACCACCTTAGGAAGAAAGGCTGGATGAGGACGTAACACTACTCTGTCCTTATGGATAACCAGATATGGCTCTTTACAGGACATAGCGTCTAATTCCGACACTCTTCTAGCCGAACAAATGGCTACTAGAAAAATCAATTTCCTGGTGAGAAGAACCAAGGAAATGTGCTGTAATGGTTCAAATGGTTGCTTCTGTAGAACCGACAGAACCAGGTTTAAGTCCCATGGACATATGGGAATGTTAACCGGAGGGCTAATACGCATCACTCCTTGTATAAAGGCTTTGACTAGTGAATGCGAAGCCAAGGGCCTTTGAAAAAATATTGACAAGGCCGAGATCTGACCCTTGATAGTACTCAAGGCAAGCTTCCTATCTACAGCCCACTGTAGGAAGTCCAGAATCCTACCTATTACGTATTTACGTGGATGCCATTTCTTGGCCTCACACCACGCGATGTACGCCTTCCAGATTCTATAGTAGATCTGCCTGGATACCGGCTTCCTGGCATTGATCATGGTAGATACCACAGAATTAGAGAGACCTCTCTTTTTTAGAATGTGGGCTTCAATAGCCAGGCCGTCAAACCTAGGGCTGGTAAGGAAGGGTGGTATATCGGTCCTTGCGAAAGCAGGTCCGGACGATGTGAGAGGGTCCAAGTACTCCCCACAGACATTTTTACAATCTCCGCGTACCATGCTCTTCGGGGCCACCAGAATCACTGGTTTCTTTTCTACCCTGATTCTGTGGAGTAATCGAGGTAAGAATTGTGGCGGTGGAAATGCATATATCAGCTTGAACTGATCCCAAGGGAACACTAGGGCATCCGAGCCGCAAGCTAGGGGATCCCTTGTCCGAGAGACAAACCTGTCCACCTTTGCGTTGAATCTGGATGCTAGCAGATCTACATCCGGTGTTCCCCACCGCTGACATATTGTCCGGAAAACCTCGGGGTGAAGGGACAATTCCCCTGGGCATAATTGTTGGCGACTTAGAAAGTCCGCCTTCCAATTCTCCACTCCTGGAATGAATACTGCGGATATGGCTGGGACATATCTTTCTGCTCATTTCAGGATGCAATTCACTTCCCTCTGGGCTGCACGACTCCTGGTGCCACCCTGATGATTGATATATGCCACTGCCGTGGCCTTGTCTGATTGAATTCTGACAGGGGCCCCTTGGAGTTTGGATGTCCATGCTACTAGGGCATACCGGGCTGCTCGTATCTCTAAGAGATTGATGGGCAGGGCCTTTTCTGCATCCGACCACCTGCCCTGGAGAGACCATTGCTCCAGTACTGCTCCCCAGCCTATAAGGCTGGCATCTGTAGTGACCACCTTCCAAGAAATCGGACTGAAGGATTTCCCTTTTTCCAGATTCTGGGGAACCAACCACCAACGGAGGCTCTTGCGCACGGAAGGGGACAAGGACATTGGTAAGTCTAGGGCCTGAACTTTTTTGTTCTAGGCTGACAGTATGGCCCTTTGCAAATTCCTTGAATGGAATTGACCGTAGGGTACTGCTTCAAATGATGCCACCATTTTTCCCAGCAGCCTCATGCACAGGCGTATGGATGGCTGTCTTTTTGTACCCACTAGGTGGATCAAATCTCTCAAAGACGACACCTTTTCTTGAGGCAAGAAAATTTTTCTCTGGTCTGAATCCAGCCTTAGCCCCAAGTATTCCAGACTTTTGACTGGTTTTAGGGCTGACTTGTCTCGGTTGATAATCCAACCGTGAGATTCCAGATACTTGACTGTCTCGTGAACAACCACTTCTAGTTTTTCCACTGAGTGGTCTATCAGCAACAAGTCGTCTAGATATGCCATTATCGTTACACCTCGTGTTCTTAGATTGGCCAATAATGGGGCCAGAATTTTTGTGAACACTCGTGGTGCTGTGGCCAGAACGAAGGGTAAGGCTCTGAACTGAAAATGGCGCCCTTCTACTGCAAAGCGTAGAAATTTTTGGTGGACTGGAAAGATGGGAATGTGCAAATAAGCATCTTTGATGTCGATCGAGGCTAACCATTCCTCCCCTTATAGGGCAGTGGCCACCGATCGGATCGACTCCATCCGGAAAGTCCTGATATGTAGGAATTTGTTTAGCCCTTTTAGATTTAATATGGGCCTCACGTCCCCGTTTGGCTTCGGGACTGTAAAGAGGTTTGAGTAAAACCCGAACCCCCATTCTTCCAGGGGAACCTCCATAATTACTCCTTGGAGCAATAGTTGTTCTAGTGCCAACAGGAGGGATCCTCTCTTCCGGGGATCCCTTGGCACGTTTGACCTTATAAAATGGGAAGGAGGGGAGTCTTTTAACTCCAATTTGTATCCCAGACTTACTGCGGAGAGCACCCATCTGTCTCTGATAGTGTCCCGCCAGGTCTCTGCGAACAACTGAAGTCTTCCCCCCTCCCGATTGAGTGGGGGCAACCCTTCATGCATTTGACTTTGGGGGAGGTTTTGTACCTCTCCTGACCCAGGGTTTCTTGTTACCCTGCGATTGTCCCTGATTTTTACCCCCGGGATTTGACCGAGGAGGCCGTCGGAACTGTTTCACAGCCGATGTCCTAGGGACTGGAGAAGCAGGCCTCTTAAAAGAGGGACCTCTAACTCTGTTTTTAACCGGCAAGAGTGTACTTTTACCGCTGGAAATTTTCTGGATATATTTGTCCAGGTCTTCCCCGAATAAGCGTTCACCATGAAATGGGAAGCTGACCAGCAATTTTTTACAGGGAGCTTCAGCAGACCAGTTTTTGAGCCATAGAAGCCTGCGCATATGTACTACAGACAGCGTAAGGTGGGAGGCCTGATGGATTGAATCCTTTATAGCGTCAACCGCAAAGCATAAGGCTCTAGGTAGATCAGCTAGGGCAAGAGCCTGCTGATCTGGCAAGTCCCTTAAGACCTGTTTGAACTGATCCTTCACTGCTTGGCAGACCCCAATAGCTGCCACTGCTGGTTGTGTCACCAAGCCTGCTGTAGAGAAAGCAGATTTTAATAAGGACTCCAATTTTTTATCTATTGGGTCCTTGAACATTTGGACATTATCTACTGGACATGTCAGTGATTTATTCACACAAGAGATGGCTGCGTCCACTGTAGGGACCCTCCATTTTTTGATGAACTTATCCTCCATGGGATAGACCACCGGAAATCTCTTGGGGGGAGTAAATATTTTATCAGGATGTTCCCAATCCTGGTAAATGAGCCCTTCCAGTAAGGATGGATTGGAAAGGAACAAACAGTCTGGGGAGCTTTTAGCGACCCCAACGAGGAGACAGAAGTGGATGATGGCTCCGCAAGGGGCATTTTAAATGCTGATCGGACCATGTTAGTCAGGAACTGAACCCATAATCTTTCAGCATGTGATGCTGAGAATGGCTCTTCCACTGTTGATTCCTCTACAACAGAATCAACCTCATCCTGATCCCCTTCAGGTAGGTCGATCCCTGCATGGGACTGTTGCTCCGCTAACAGGTACTCTGAGGGAGGAGACGGAGATCGGGCGCGCTTTCCCTCTGACAGGGAAGCAGCGATCAATGTTGTCAATCTCTCTTCCAGTCCTCCCAGAGCTGAGGAAAAAAACCTCCTCTGTTATATACACAGGAGCAGGTGAACTGAGGACAGCCACAGTACCAGGTACTCCTGAGGGTGCTCTACGGTCACTAACCTCTGATTTTTCAGGGGAGATTGGTGCAGCCGAAGCATGCCCAAGATCCTCAGAGCCCGATGGAGACCCCCTATGCTTCCTGGGATTCTTAGTCCCGGAGACTTTAGACGGCATATTCCTAAGCCCAAAGCTGAGGTATTCCAGCCGAAATACACCACTTACTGACAATAGTCTAGCACAATTGCTGCTATATAAACAGTTGGTGTCTACTAATGTGCCTTTCTATGGGGATGCCTGCATCAACCGCCTGCTGTATGCCTTTCTAAATGTTGCCAGCTCTGTTTCTGCCTTCCATAACCAGCTGACAACACCTAATTGTGCTTTTTATCATGCTGGGACGCCCGCACATGCGCAGAAGCGCTGCGGCGTGCACAGAGCGTCATCCACCAAGCTCCACCCCTTTTTCCAGCTCACCTCTATAAATAGAGGCGTGTGCACGCGCACGAGCGCCTTCGGCGCTCTTTTTTGAAAGGAACTAGGGACAGAAGCCAGGGCCCTGTTTGCCACAGGTCCAGGGGATGGATGAGCATTTCAACATGGCAGAGGAAACAGTTTCCCATCCAGAGAACTCACCATCTGCCTGGATTTTGACTTGGAAAGAAAAAATCCACATGACAAGAAAACAACGTTCCACAGCGGCCTCTAGTGGTTTAACACAGGTACCGCGGTTTAACCATTTTTTTTTTTTTTTCCTTGACCACTCTTAAAATTATTACATTGTTTAGTAGTTACAGGCATGCACAGATATTTAGCGGGAATACCGTTAGGTAACAGGCAGAAAGACATATTAGGCTTGGGGGTCCCCTCAATAGAACCAAGTTCCTGAGGGGCCCCCACTTACCTTTTCCCCGCCGCAGGACTGTTTGGTCCACAGAAGCCCAAACTTCACCTCTCACGGCAGGCATTGTAATTAAACCTTCAGGGACCGGGTTCCCAAGGATTCCACTCCCCTGGACCTGTATAGCACCCTGCACAGAAAACATCTTGGTCGTGGGTATGACCAGAGCTCTGGATCCCAGGGTCCAGCCCTCCTAAGAGAGGCATTACAGGCAAAACCCTGCTCTTCTCTGCAAGGCCCGGGTACCGACCGTTTAGCTATGAAGCTTTTTTGGTCGGATCCGGAATAGCTTACTGAGGCCCAAAAGAACCTGTACGCAAGCTCAGTGAAAAACACATGTTACTTCTTGGCCAACACCTTAGACACTGGCAAAAAACTGAGGTACTCCCGGATGGGAGGGGCTTATATAGGGGAGGGTACTTCCGGTTTGGAAGTTGCCAGTGCCAGCACCTGAAGGTAAACTATATAACCCACATAGTAATGACTATGCCGCTCTGTGTCCCGTGATGTACGAGAAAGAAATGGGGATTGTTTATTTCATTGTGCTAAATGTGTTAAGCCAAAAACTGCTGAGGGTTTAATACTACTTTAATATAAACATATTTACCATTCTGTATGTATTACTACGATTAATGGAATGGAACATAGAAACATATCTGACAAAATATGCAACTTTGCTGTACAATACACTGCTTTAAGCAGCGATTTTGGGTTTAGACAGACATACTAGTGCAGTCAGCAGAAAATCTCTATGGGATCACTGATCAGGGAAAAAGCCACAACCCAAAATTTTGGGCAACAAAAAGGAAAAAGTGTCAGCTGCCCAGGCAGTGAGGAATAATGGAGGTATACTAACTTGGGTGCTCACCCTGTGGCCCTCCAGTTGTTGCAGAACTACAAGTCCCATCATGTCTCTGCCTTTGGGAGTCATGCCTGTAACTGTCTGACTTGCAATGCCTCATGGGACTTGAAGTTCTGCAACAGCTGGAGGGCCACAGGTTGAGCACCCCTGTAAATCTTTAAAGGAGGAGTGGGCTCCCTCCAGGCATAATCTATCCATTATTATATAGATGCTCATACTATGGAGGCTCTCAAAATATATAAAGTTAGGACTGCAGATAATACTGGGGTGCTTTGTTGCAGCCTCTGCAGCTTATGCATGTATTTGCAAATGGGTGAAAACTAAACCATCTGTTTTTAACGTGACCTGTTAAGCCTCATACACACAATCAGATTTTCTGCGGAGAAAGCGTAGGACTTTTGTCCGAAGGGTGTTTGGCCAGGAACTTGTATTGCATACAAATGGCAAATAAGAAAATTTTAAAGCATGCTATCCCACATTTGTTGGCGGAAAATCCGACCACAATTGTCCAATGGAGCGTACAAGCGGTCGGATTTTCCAACAACAGCCTGCCATCACACAATTCCAGTCGGAAAATCCGATCATGTGTATGAGGCTTTAGACAGGACAATTCGGTTTGTTGCAGGCTGGCTGGTAAGTGAGCTGGGAATTTCTTAGTTTTTGTTTGATGTACATTGCCCTTCCATGTGTTCCTTGCTGTTAAGGCCAGTTATAGGTGGGGCAGTTGCTGTTTTGTTTGTACATTAGGCAAAACAAGCAGTTGACCCTTGTAGTGTGGTAGGGGAAGGGTAAAGTGCTTTATTCACCGCAGTTTAGCTCCAACCCCTTGGCACCGGCCCCACGCAAATATTCAGCCTCTCGGTGGGTGGGCCACAGCACCTTGGCATTCATTTGAGTGAATTCGTGTAAATACAGCTGTTGCAATAGCGCACTCAGGGAACAGTTACCTGCGGCTTCTGATCATGTGAACACCGTGACAGCCAATCACATGATCATAAACCCCGCTTGGCATCCTAAACCCCTTAAAAGGGCCAGGAGGTGCCCGCGCCAAGAGGTTAAAAGGCAAATATGTATTAAAGCACATCTAGTTAAAAAAAGAAAAGCCCTTGCAGCTGAGATTTTTGTGTTCAAGGCAGACTTGGCACACAAGGGTTACTTGTACTATAATCTTACCTGTCCTAGTACAGGGGAAGGAGAAGAACCTGTTACGGTGGCAGGGGTAAAAGCAGAACGCTGTCTGATTTGACCAGCACTGGGTACAGTCAGTGAAGGTTGAGTTGCCCACGTATCCCAGTTATCAGACTCTGCTTTCTCATTATTAGTTGGCCACCTGAAGGAAACAAAAGAAAAAATCAAGAAAAAAAAAAGGCAATAAGTACTGGATTTGTGGCTTTCACACAGTGGAGGCAGTCATATATGGCAGCCATATATCAAGGTTTCCCATATGTCACATAAATGTGTGTAAAGCTCACAAACTGACTGACATACAAGGATATCAAACCAAAGTAACATGGCAGCTGGCAATGCGTGAATTCAAATGGTGAATAGTAGGAAATCTTATGGGAATATGGCAGATGGGAAAAACACACTTCCTGGGTACTTACGTTGAGCTGAAGTCAGCCCAGTTGTTGGCATTTGTAGATGTATCAGTAAAAGCTGATGGTGTGGCTGTGG
Source organism: Rana muscosa (assembly GCA_029206835.1). Taxonomy (NCBI): domain Eukaryota; kingdom Metazoa; phylum Chordata; class Amphibia; order Anura; family Ranidae; genus Rana; species Rana muscosa. Next base: position 73,506,601 of record CM055117.1, read on the forward strand.
ACGGTTTCAAGTGGACAGTGGTTTTGGCTGTAGTGTCTGCTACTTGCTTGGCTGTGCTTGGAAACTCACTCTCAGGCATTCGTTCAGCGTAATTGGCAGGGAACCAACCAGTTTTCCCTTTTAGCTCTCCTCCTAGCCACCCAGGCTCCCCGGTTTGACTCTCATCCACCTACAGATAGGAAAAAACTTCACATTACACGTGCCACATAAGCTAATGAACAGAGGTTAACAGCTCACATCCAATTTGTGTAAACAGATACAATATTCTTTGCAATACATGCACATTTCACTATGTTTTGTCTCTTTAAATAAAAAAGACTGCAATTACAGAAAAATAACTGACCCTGCCAGAAACCCAGTGAGCTCCCAACTATACCACTGCTGCACTGAACTCCCAAACTGTGTTGTCAGGCCTGCCGGATTTCTGAAGTCCGGAATGGAGATCTGAGAAGTGCCGACATGACTTGGGATTCCAATACAGCAGTGGCAATGTGCTGTCAACTCCAACAGGAAGTTGGGAGCGGGCTGGATTGCTATATTTGAAGCATTTTTAAGGGATAAAACATGAGGAAATTTGCCTGTATTGCAGAGATGCAATAAACGTTTGTTTTTTCCCCGAACATACTTTTTTTTAAATCTTTAATTTATTTTCCGTAACAAAACATACAAACAAGTAACACTATTGTACATGGGCACAACTAAATCCATGTCAGAACACCAGATGGGAGACCCTCGCAGGGGTCATAATCAAGTCGTTTTCAACTAGGATTGTCAAACATATCACCAGTAATACAACCATATGCGTCTTAAACTGACATGGCCCATGCCCTACACCTAATCTGCCGCAGCAGTGGATGGTCTGCCAGCAATTTTGCCCATACCCTGTCATGTTTTTTTGGGGCAACCTCTATGTAGATATGCATCTTTATACAAGAGTAGTACCATGTTAACGTGGTTTTTCCACAGCAGGATAGAAGGAGGAGCCCTTTGTTTCTAAAAAAGTAACCGGCCCAGTAGGGTCCTTTCCACTATCCTGGGCACTAGCTCCTCCACCAACCACAGCAGGCAACTCGCCACGGAAGGGGCAATGGGGATATCTATTAACTCCGTAATCACCTTAAGTACCTGAGACCAGAAAACTTTAAAGGGGTTGTAAACCTTCATGTTTTTCACCTTAATGCATTAAGGTGAAAAAACACCTTTCAGTGTCCGGCCCCCCAACCCCCCCCCCCGTTTTTACTTACCTGAGCCCCGAATTTCCGTGGGCGTGATCCCGCCGTCACTCTCTCCACGGGTTCTCGGCTCCTCATTGGATAGAGTGATAGCAGAGCAGCCATTGGCTCCCGCTCCTGTCAATCAAATCCAATGACGTGGGCACCGCCGAGTCCTGCATTCGGTGGCTACGGACCACACTAATGTATTATTTTATCTTATGCTTGTATGATAGAAAATTTTAGTTTTTCTTTCTATTTGATATTTCAATAAAAACTATTGAAAACCGAAAAAAAAAAATATATATAAAAAAGGATCTTACCATGATAATGTCACCAGGCGTGATAGTGATCTCATCAGGACTTCTGGCATCGAAAGGATAGAGTGATCGGTAATATACCACTTTGACATCCCCCTGTGATATCATTAGTGGTGCTTTCTCTGAAAATAGTACAAAGGTACAGAAGTACAATGAAGGTACAAACGAAAACAAATTTTAGACTTAAACTAGTCAAGACCAAAAAAGGTAAAAGTAATCTGGTCTGCATATTATTATCAAGAATATCTGGACTTAATCTATTCATCCTTGCTTATACAATACCTTCTATGGGCTTCTTCCACAGAGGCTTACTTCCCCTACAGATGGACCCAATCCCCTCTTAAAAAATGACAAATCCAATTTCCGCAGTATACAGGTTTTCATGCTATCTTACTGTAATTGAGCCCTTTCAAACTCCTTAATGATCTTGATGTAACCTCTCACAAATCAGTGGTGCTGGTCATTTTGTTGCCTTTTCAGCTTTAAAAACACATATGCTAAGGGACTGATGTACATGACCCCAAAGCTACAAATATTAAGGGTCTGTGTGGATGCATCAAAACTACTTCTCTTCCAAAGCATGTCAGCTCTAAAGCACCTTGAAAAGAATTGATGCAGCTTAGATAAAGGTCAAATGCAAGTCGGAAGGTGGTTACCTGCACCTGTCAGTGAATGATCAAATGTCAAATTCAAGTGCAATGCCCATGAAAACAAACTGCATTTACCCATCTACACAAGTTTAAAAAGCTCATTGACACAGCTCTAATAAAGATCCCCGTTGGTGAGGCTCATCCTACATCTCCATCTTTGCATAATATTTAACATTCTAAATGATAGTCTTGCTTTAAAACACAGTATGTTGACACCCCTCTCCAATAAAAGGAAAAAACAAGTAAAGTCAAAAGTGCTTAATCATTCATTCAAAAAGAAAACAAAAGCATCCAACAATCGCCAAGCAACAAGTGAATGACGGCCTTTTTTACTTAATATAAAAATGAAAAGATACGCCTCACCTGCATTTTTCTTATTACCATTTAATACCAGTGGATATTTGTTATTTTTGGAATAGCTATATAAAAAATGGTTTTGCAGCACCCTACTGGATGGAGCAACCCCTTCCTACCGAACATACGCACGTATGCGGCCTCACTGAAGTGGGTCTTCTTCTGTGGGGCTGCATAGGTGTATGTGCTGGGAGCACACTGCACAGCAACACTAACAGCTCTGGGTCTCATATGAATGAACAAGAGCCAGAAAGGCCTGGCTCTCGATCATATGATCATTGTGATAGGCTGTGACTTGCGATCACAGTGATCAGTCACTGTTCATCCCACTCCTGTACTCTCTCCTCTCTAGGCCCCTTTTACACTGGCAGAGTCCGCCAGAGAATCTGCCTGCTCAGTGGGGATCTCTCCGCTTATCAGGTGGATGATAGGTCTGTGTCCGCTCCGCTGATGCAGAGCGGACATGGACACAGGCCGCTTTCTTCTATGGGCAGTTGGATGGAAATGGACCGTCTGTCCGTTTCCATCTGACTGTCATCCGATCGGATGTCAGCGGGTGCCAACGGACACATGTCCATTGACATCTGCCGCTCCAAAGAGGAAAATTGATGGTCCCATCGGGTCTGCCTAAAAAACAGCCGGGCGGACCCAAACGGTCTGCCCATGTGAAAGGGGCCTAAAATGGGGAGAAACATACATTGTATCTATTTTTGCCCTTCTAAACCGGAAGATTGTAAAAAAAAAAAATTGCATCTATGTCAGTGTGTTTTATTAAAAGAAAAAAAAATGTGCACCATTGTTTGCCCCCCCCCCCCCAAAGTGCCCAAAAGGGACAACATTTTTTGCTGTAACGGCTTATAAAAGACACAATAACTAACAGTTATCATTCAAGGCATGCCCTGATTGTAACCATTTTGGGAAACCATTAAATAGGTAAGATTAGGTCCACTTTAAAGCGGCGTTCCACCCAAAAATTGAACTTCCGCTTTAAGGGAAGGTGACCCCCTGACATGCCACATTTGGCATGTCATTTTTTTTGGGGGGGGGGAGCGGATGCGCAGTGCCTGAAGGAAAGTCACCTCTCCCCCCTCCCTCTCAGCAATCATCTGGGACACGTCACAGGTGATTGCTCGGCCAATCGCGGTGAGCAGCGCGGCTCGCGCATGCGCAGTGCCTGCCCGGCTGTGAAGCCACAGCCGGGCGCCCACAGTAGTGATGCTGGCGCCGCAGAGAGGGGGAGACGAGCGGGGCTTCATTCCCCCGCATCGCTGGACCCTGGGACAGGTGAGTGTCCGATTATTCAAAGTCAGCAGCTGCAGTATTTGTAGCTGCTGACTTTTAATATTTTTATTTTAGTAGAAACTCCGCTTTAAGTACACAAGGTTAGGTCATAGTGACCCTGAAGAGGCCGATTGAGCATGTGAAAGCAGGAGCCAGATGGGGCTGAATGAGCATGTGAAAGCAGGACCCGGATGGGGCTGAATGAGCATGTGAAAGCAGGACCCGGATGGGGCTGAATGAGCATGTGAAAGCAGGACCCAGGTGGGGCTGAATGAGCATGTGATAGCAGGACCCAGGTGGGGCTGAATGAGCATGTGATAGCAGGACCCAGGTGGGGCTGAATGAGTATGTGATAGCAGGACCCAGGTGGGGCTGAATGAGTATGTGATAGCAGGACCCAGATGGGGCTGAATGAGTATGTGATAGCAGGACCCAGATGGGGCTGAATGAGCATGTGAAAGCAGGACCCAGATGGGGATAAATGAGCATGTGAAAGCAGGACCCAGATGGGGATGAATGAGCATGTGAAAGCAGGACCCAGATGGGGCTGAATGAGCATGTGAAAGCAGGACCCAGATGGGGCTGAATGAGCATGTGAAAGCAGGACCCAGATGGGGCTGAATGAGCACGTGAAAGCAGGACCCAGGTGGGGCTGAATGAGTATGTGATAGCAGGACCCAGATAGGGCTGAATGAGCATGTGATAGCAGGACCCAGGTGGGGCTAAATGAGCATGTGATAGCAGGACCCAGGTGGGGCTGAATGAGCACGTGAAAGCAGGACCCAGGTGGGGCTGAATGAGTATGTGATAGCAGGACCCAGGTGGGGCTGAATGAGTATGTGATAGCAGGACCCAGATGGGGCTGAATGAGCATGTGATAGCAGGACCCAGATAGGGCTGAATGAGCATGTGATAGCAGGACCCAGGTGGGGCTAAATGAGCATGTGATAGCAGGACCCAGGTGGGGCTGAATGAGCACGTGAAAGCAGGACCCAGGTGGGGCTGAATGAGTATGTGATAGCAGGACCCAGGTGGGGCTGAATGAGTATGTGATAGCAGGACCCAGATGGGGCTGAATGAGCATGTGAAAGCAGGACCCAGATGGGGCTGAATGAGCATGTGAAAGCAGGACCCAGATGGGGCTGAATGAGCATGTGAAAGCAGGACCCAGATGGGGCTGAATGAGCATGTGAAAGCAGGACCCAGGTGGGGCTGAATGAGCACGTGAAAGCAGGACCCAGGTGGGGCTGAATGAGTATGTGATAGCAGGACCCAGGTGGGGCTGAATGAGCATGTGATAGCAGGACCCAGATGGGGCTGAATGAGCATGTGAAAGCAGGACCCAGATGGGGCTGAATGAGCATGTGAAAGCAGAACCCAGATGGGGCTGAATGAGCATGTGATAGCAAATGTACCAGCCACACACTGTAGCACACACCTGTACCTGTCCAGGGGACCTGCCCTCCTGGCTTCATTGGCTCTGGAGGTTGCTGGAAAAGTTTGTTGGCTTTTTCCTGAGCCTCCAGTTTTCGCTCTTCCTCTATTCTTTTCAGAGAGTCTTCTCTTTTCTGTTTCTCCTCATCCTGTAGCAGTTTGTGTCGTGTCAACTCCTCCTCCTGCTTCACGCGGTCCTGCCACTGTTTTTCCTGCTCCAGGACCTTCCTGAAAGGTGGATGAGGGAGATTGGTAAATGAGTATCCATACCTACAGTCGCATCTTTTGCCCTGCCCATTTCATTCCTAAAGGATACTATAGCTGATACTAAAAACTTTTAATGCTCGTTCACACCACAAAAACACCCTCCAGTTCCATTCCAGATGCGTTTCTGCATGCTCGTTTTTAATGCATTTCCGGATGCTTTTTTTATTTTTTCCATCTTTTTTTTTTCCCACTGTACTGGGGTCCGGTAAGTTTTGGTTGCTTTTTTTTATGCTTTTTACCGTGTTCCAGTACATTTCTGTGCAGGAAAAAAGCAGCATGTTGTACTTTTTTGTATTTATTTTTTTGGGGAACCCACTGCACTTATGTGAACTATGCCACTGAAACCCTTATAACCTAGTTTCCATGCATTTTTGATGCAAAAAAAAAAGCACTGCACGTGGTGAGAACGGGCCCTAAAAAATGTACTTTATGCTAAATGGGGCATACAGACTCATTCAGTCTCGAATTTAGCGAAGATCACGACACCAGACGCTTAGGTATATGGTCAATAAATTTTGAAAAATGAATTCTTATTAATTTTTCAATTATTTTTGGCTTCAGTACTCTAATGGTTTACTCTTCTAATACTCTCAAAGTTTTTAATGCTGTAATGTTTTAACGTTCTGCAGTTTAATGATTCAATGATCTAATGCTGTAATGCTTCAAAAAGTTTTAATGTTTTAATACTTCTATTTCACGTCTCCTGTCTGCAGTAATAATATGCAACTTTGATATACATTTTATAGATTTTTTATATGTGTGTTTTCATCTACCACCACATCCATGTATATATAATATACATACATACATACACATTATATATATATATATATATATATATATATACATACACACAAACACACACACACATACACACACATACTTGGTTTTTATCTAATTTAGAGCGCTGGGATGTGGACACCTTTTAAGCAAAGGAGAATTTAACATCCATTATGTGATACAACTCCCAATCAGTCGCTCTTCTATGTATGAATCTATAAATCAATTACACTATGAAGACGTTTGTTCTCATTCTCCAAGGCTCTGATGAAGAGGAAACTCCTCGAAACGCATCTGCCCTTGCATGGGCACTACTCATTCTAAACGAACATGTAACCTAGTCTCTATGAATACGTAGCCATTTATTTGTATTTATTTATCTACTTGGTTTTAATAAACTGTATCCATTTGATCCATGCGTTAGATCACGTGCCTTTTTCCTCTTTTTTCACTTGGCTTAGGTATATGGTACATGACCAACTGGTCTGCAACGTCAGGTCAGGGACTTATGTAGGAAAGGAAAGTATTTGAACCTGTTACTGGTTTTATCATCTTGGGGGAATTAAATGTGTGGTGTATAGACCTTCCTCTGCTTTGAGGCTTTTCAGTAAAACAATGGATAAAAACAAAACAAAAAACACTGTTATACATACAGCTGCACGTAACACCAACCCAAAAGTTCAATGGCTTATTTCCAAATCTGAGCAGAAAAAGCCCAAGTGGTAAAACACTCAGACATACTGAATGAGCCCCAAGCGTTCTCAATCATTGCAAAAAGAAGCATTGGAAACAGAAAAACTCCTGGCTTATAAAAGGACTAGATGGTTCCCAATTTCTGCGTTCATTTCCCAGTTTCGGATCTACAAAATCGCAATATCTGAACAGACAAATACATAACCTTAACCGCTTGCTGACTGCCCTATAGCAGTTTTACTGCTACAGGGCGGCAGTTCTGCACAGAAACATGTATATATATACACACGTGTGATCCTGCACTTCCACCTGCAGGGGGGCGCTTCTGCTGTGAATATTCACAGCAGAAGCCGATCTGCGAGTGCCGGGCACTTGATGTCCTCCGGCACCCGCCGATTGTTGGTAAATCACACAGAACAGGGATCTGCCTATGTAAACAAGGCAGATCTCCGTTCTGATGGGGGGGGGGGATTAATTTTGTAGAATCCATCTCTTCCCCTAGTAAAAGCAGCACATGCTGTACACACAAACACTGGCTAGGCACAGTTAACCCTTTGATCGCCCTAGATGTTTAACTCCTTCCCAGCCAGTGTCATTGGTACAGTGACAGTGCATATTTTTAGCACCAATCACTGTATTAGTGTCACTGGTTCCAGCAGTGTCAGTTAGTGTCCAATTGTCAGCTGCAATATCCTACTATAAGCCACTGATCACCGCCATTACTAGTATTAAAAAATTCCATAAATATATAGGTACCACAGTTTGTAGGCACTATAACGTTTGCATAAACCAATCAATATATGTTTATTGGGATTTTTTTCCAATAAATATAAAAAATCTTATTTCTTCATAAAGTTAGGCCAATATGTAGTTGTTTTTGTTAAAAAAACTACTACATATTGGCCTAACTTTATGAAGAAATAAGATTTTTTTTTATTATTATTGGATGTGTTTTATAGCATAAATGTAAAATATATATATATATATATATATATATATATATTTTTTTTTTCAAAATGGTCGGGTCTTTTTTTGTTTATAGCGCAAAAAATAAAAACCGCATATGTGATCAAATACCACCAAATGAAAGCTTGATTTGTGGGGGGGAAAAAATTACACATTTTATTTGGGTACAGCGCTGCATGACCGTGCAATTGTCCGTTAAAGTAACGCAGTGCCGTATAGCAAAAGTCATGAAGGGGCGCAAGTCTTTTGGAGGTCAAGTGGTTAACGTGGTCTGTGCTGGGATCATGCATAATATATTTACTGCTTATGGAAAATGCCCACATGTCCAGCCTAGCGTGTTCTGGGCACTGTAATTCAAAAGTCAGGTTGAAAACAATTACACTAGAATTCAGTAGGATCAAGCTTCTGCATGGATATAGAGTCTTGACTGAGAGAAAAAATAAAAATGTGCTTTCAATAAAAAATTGTTAGCCTTAAAAACAGCAGAGCTGTAGAAAAAAAGTCCATCCTGCTAGACAACTAGCGAAAAAAAAGGCATACTGGTAGTGGGAGGGGTTATCCTGGGCTGGCCTTCAGTCTTTTGTTTGCCAGTGTCCAACCCTCCTGTCAGTGGCAGTATAACCCAAAGGTTAATGATTTTGTATCTCTTAATTGACAAAAATAAAAAAGGTAGCTTTTACTGCGAAGTTGAAAAGAATACATAAAATAGTATAATGTCCATAGTCTGGGAACTGATGGACTTAATTGCAGTTATTGCTTCTGAACCTACAAGTACTATGTATAAAAAGATCAGCTTCTTTCTTCTACCTGGAGTAAAAAAAAAAACGACACAAACAGAATAAACGTGTCATGGAGGATAAGCTAAATCCTTTCAGTTCACTTGTCTGACTCTCTTCATGAGGCTGTTCTGCAGTGGCGGCCCGTCTATTAGGGGCGCACGGGCGCCGCCCCTCTATCCATGCATGTGATTAGAGCCAGAGGGTCTAATTGGCTTAAAAAAGGGTGGGCTCAGGGCGCAGAGTACTGCGTGCCAAGCCCATCCAGTTGTGTGAGAATAGTGAATGATTATTCGCTATTGTCACACTGATCCTCCTCCTGGCCAATCAGAAAGTAGGTTGTGAGACCAGTTTCCCGGTTGACCGAAAGGAGAAGCCATCCTATTGGCCTATGAGATGTACGGCCTAGGAGACGCATGGGACACCCGACCGACGGAGCCAGGACACGGAGGATCCTGGGCGATGAAGCCGCCGGGACACGGAGGAGCCTGGGCGATGAAGCCGCCGGGACACGGAGGAGCCTGGGCGATGAAGCCGCCGGGACACGGAGGAGCCTGGGCGATGAAGCCGCCGGGACACGGAGGAGCCTGGGCGATGAAGCCGTCCCTGGAACACAGAGGAGCCTGGGGGATGAAGCCATTACCAGGACACAGAGGAGCCTGGGGGATGAAACCGCTGCCGGGACACAGAGGAGCCTGAAACCGCTGCCGGGACACAGAGGAGCCTCGGGGATGAAACCGCTGCCGGGACACAGAGGAGCCTGGGGAATGAAACCGCTGCCAGGACACAGAGGAGCCTGGGGGATGAAACCGCTGCCGGGACACAGAGGAGCCTGGGGGATGAAACCGCTGCCTGGACACAGAGGAGCCTGGGGGATGAAACCGCTGCCGGGACACAGAGGAGCCTGGGGGATGAAACCGCTGCCGGGACACAGGGAGCCTGGGGAATGAAACCGCTGCCGGGACACAGAGGAGCCTGGGGGATGAAACCGCTGCCGGGACACAGAGGAGCCTGGGGGATGAAACCGCTGCCGGGACACAGAGGAGCCTGGGGGATGAAACCGCTGCCGGGACACAGAGGAGCCTGGGGGATGAAACCGCTGCCGGGACACAGAGGAGCCTGGGGGATGAAACCGCTGCCGGGACACAGAGGAGCCTGGGGGATGAAACCGCTGCTGGGACACAGAGGAGCCTGGGGGATGAAACCGCTGCCGGGACAGAGGAGCCTGGGGGATGAAACCGCTGCCGGGACAGACGAGCCTGGGGGATGAAACCGCTGCCGGGACACAGACGAGCCTGGGGGACGCAGGCGCCTCCACCTGTCAGCACAGGTTGAGTGAGCTGGCACCGGGACGGGACGGGGGGGGGGGATATGGTGCACGCTGGAGCGGCCGGGGTGGGGGGGTGTTGTGTTGGGGTTCGTGGTCCGTCTTTGGCCCCTTCCGACTGATGGAGCACCAGCCGCCACTGCTGTTCTGTCTTACTATCTGTCCTGACCAGTCCTTCACTGTCATTCCTTTTCTCAGCAACCTGCCTTGACAAGAAATACACAGTCGCATAAACCAGGGAAACTTGGTATATTTCACTTTACAGCTTTAATCAGAGAACAGATATTTACTTTAAAGTGGTTGTAAACCTCAGACACGAAATATGAACAAAGCAAATTCCTCTATAGTGTCTCAATTAAGAGCACCAAGTGTAATTTCTGTCTGCTGCCTCATTCCTCTACTATCAGCATAAATCACTTTTGAAAAGATTTCCTGACACCAAGAGGAAAAAAGGTGACAGGGCAAGGGCTTCCAGCTGATTGACAGTCTCAGCTCTGTTCTTGTGTGCTGTGTGAGCGGGGTGTGTCCCTTCCTTCCAATCAGGTCTCAGAGCTCTCCTTACTGAGCTATGCAGAGTGTAATTTCAGCTCTCCAAACCCTCTTTTATGACAGCTCAGACAAGCTTTATAAATTCTTCACTTTGAATTGATGTAGAGAACACTGCAGATAAACAGATACAACTTATGTAGGAGGATTTATTTAATCTTTCTATCACCTGAGGCCAGTCACTTCACTGGGTATATGTGAGGAATTACAACCACTTTAATGTATAACTAAAGACAAGGTTTTTTCTTCTTTTTAGTTTTTAGATTGGAGAGGGTTTAGAACACTTGTCAGTTTTTATTACTGTGTACCAGGTTGGGAGATTCACTATCTTTATTTGTCCTCATAACCTTTATCACAGACTGAAGTCAAAGAATACCCCACATTTTGAATGGTGACCAGAACAGGAATATAGGAGAAATCTAATATGGGGGAACCAGGGATTCCTTCTAACTTCCTGTTGTGGTTATGGGACAGGAAGTGAATGAAAATCTCCCCAATGGGACACAGATGGAAAGTAAAAACTGACAAAGGTTACACTCCCCCTTACTCTATTAAAAATGAAAAAAAGTTGTGGCTTTAGTTCAACTTTTAAATGAACGTTATTCATATACCTAGAAAAGTTGTGCATGTGGTAAAAGAATGCTCTATCCCTGCATCCAAATAGTCTCTGGTCCTCTGCTGCAAAACTGACCTTTCCTCTGCTCCCTACATAAGCAGTGGTAAACAAAAAAAGTAAGAAGCAGTGCACAATAGTTTTTGCAGCATTTTATCTTTATTAGACTGGGCCAGACATAAAAAAAAAAAAGAAGGTGCAAATAAAAGGAATTGAAGATGCAGGTCCTCATAACACTGGTCCCCAGCTGTCTCCTGAACATATCCTTAAGCACACACGGGCAGAATGTGGGAAGACATTTGCCGGTACAAAAAAACATACCAGCCGACATTCTGCCCATGTGTGTGTCAGTCTGTCCGATAGAAGCCAGCTGGTAAATCAGCAGCCGACTGACTCCGAATCAGCACTCACAGCCAATGGCCATCCCCATCAGAACACAACAGCTTAGCGGGGGAGATCGCTGGACTAACCTCGCATGGCTAGTACAGTGGCTCCCGACCAGAGCGGTTCGTTTTTTTGTTCGTGCAACCCTCGGGATTGCAAGAAAAAAAAAAAAAACTGTAGTGTGTACCAGGCTTTACTCGCAGAGAAGCTCAAGTCTGCTGTCTGTGAGAGATCCTAACAAAAGGGTTTGGGCAGGACATACAGAGACTTGAGCATTTAGTATGGGTTTACACAGACACAAAACAGGCCTAGGTTTCGAGTATAGGGAAGCTCCTGGCAGCGGGGCTGGATGGTATGTGTGACAAACCCAAATGGGACAGGGCCTTTTGGAGGGGACTAGGGAGCTAACGTTCTACTCGCTGATTATGGCCCGTGGAGGAGACCGAAGGTTTTGTCTGCTTCTCCCGGTCAGGGCATAGAAAAGAGCTCAGTACAGTCCCCTGATCCCATGGAGAGAACAGATCATTCTCTAATGATGGGCAACAACGTGATAAACGCCAAGAGCCAAGCTTGGATTAATTATCTGAATAAAAACAATAAGGCTTCTCTTCTGGAGGGGACGGAAAGGTGTAATATTAACCACTTAACGACCGCCCACTGTAAATATACGTCGGCAGAATGGCACCGACAGGCAGAATCACGTATATCTACGTGACTGCCTTTGTATAGTTGGGGGGGCCGATCGGACCCCCCTTCTTTACAGTGGGTGGTCGTTTTACCTTCGGGAGCGATCCGGCATGAGGGGACGGCCGTTCGATTCCGGCCCCCCCCTCTCGATCGCTCCCGGCGAATGAGAGAGCTTCCCCTGCCTGTGTACTGTTTACACAGGCAGGAGGAAGTGATGTCATCTCTCCTGCGGCGCTCACATATACCGAGCGCCATACAGGAGAAGATGCAGGTTAGTGCACAAAACAGCACACTGACACCAGGACACACAGGCACATAAATCCCCCCCCAGGCCCCCCCAGATCCCAGTCACAGTGTCACTGATTGCAGTGACCATTTATTTACTGATCACTGCAATCAGTGACATTTGTGACTGTAAAAGTGTCACTACATTTAGTTTTAGGTCCAGTGTAGCCCCCTAACCCCCCCCCAATAAAGGTTTAAACCCCTGATCACCCCCCAGATAACCCTTTCACCCCCTAGCACCCCCTATCACCACTGTCGCTAAGCAATCATTTTTCTGATCGCTGTCTTAGCGTCGGTGATGCAGATCGGTAGCCAGTAATTTTTTTTAGGTTCGCCGCAGGTTTTTATAGTGTCAGGTACCCCCATATATTACCTAATAAAGGTTTAACCCCCTTGATCGCCCCCCAGGTAACCCTTTCACCCCCTATCACCACTGTCACTAAGCGATCATTTTTCTGATCGCTGTCTTAGCGTCGGTGATGCAGATCGGTAGGCAGTCATTTTTTTTAGGTTCGCCGCAGGTTTTTATAGCGTCAGGTACCTCCATATATTATCTAATAAAGGTTTAACCCCCTGATAGCCCCCCAGGTAACCCTTTCACCCCCTACCACCACTGTCGCTAAGCGATCGTTTTTATGATCGTTGTCTTAGTGTCGGTGATGCCGATAGGTAGCCAGTAATTTTTTTTTAGGTTCGCCGTCAGGTTTTTATAGCGTCAGGTACCCCCATATATTATCTAATAAAGGTTTTAACCCCCTAATTGCCCCTAGTTAACCCTTTCACCAGTAATCACCATATAAGTGTTACGGGTGACGCTGGTTAGTTAGTTTGCTTTTTATAGTGTCAGGGCACCCGCCGTATATAACCCAATAAAGGTTTAACCCCCTGATCGCCCGGCGGGTGATATCAATTAGGTTTTAGCGTCAGAGAGGGTCTGCGTCACACCCCAGGCAGCGTCAGGTTAGTGCCAGTAGTGCTAACACCCACGCGTTAAGCATACACCCCCCTTAGTGGTATAGTATCTGAACAGATCAATATCTGATCTGATCAGATCTATACTAGCATCCCCAGCAGTTTAGGGTTCCCAAAAACGCAGTGTTAGCGGGATCAGCCCAGATACCTGCTAGCACCTGCGTTTTGCCCCTCCGTCCAGCCCAGGCCACCCAAGTGCAGTATCGATCGATCACTGTCACTTACAAAACACAACACACATAACTGCAGCATTCGCAGAGACAGGCCTGATCCCTGCGACTCCAGTGCTGTAGGAGGTGATTTCACCACCACAGTTAAAAAAAAAAAAAAAGCATATATGCCGAAGCATTGGGGCAGCAGGGGCGGAGGAGCGATTTTGCTCCTAATGCCGCGTACATACGGTCAAAATTCCGACGGAGGCTTGCCCGTGGAAAAGTCTGACCATGTGTACGCGGCATAACTTTTGCGGGAAGATGCCCCCATGCTTCGGCATATATAAATGGTGCATCATTAGAAGTGGGTGGATGAAGGGCGGTATTCTAATGGTGGGCATACCCACCTATCAATCTTTTTTTTTTCGTTCAGCCAACAGGCTGCATGAAAAAAAAGATTACAATACATGTCCAACAAGGACCAGCAACGTACTGGTATGTTGCTGGACTTTGAATATTTATACCAGAATGATGCCTGTGGGTTTAGGTATCATCTTGGTATCATTCTTTTCAGCCAGCGGCCGGCTTTCATGTAAAAGCAATCCTAGTGGCTAATTAGCCTCTGGACTGCTTTTACAAGCAGTGGGAAGGAATGTCCCCCCCCCCCCGGATATAAAAAGCGCCATTGGGAAATTGGGAAAGCATTTTATCACACCGATCTTGGTGTGGTCAGATGCTTTGAGGGCAGAGGAAAGATCTAGGGTCCAATAGACCCCAGTTTTTTCAAAAAAGAGTACCTGTCATTACCTATTGCTATCATAGGGGATATTTACATTCCCTGAGATAACAATAAAAATGATAAAAATAAATAAATATGGAATCAACAGTTTAAAAAAAAAATAAAAAAGCAAAATTAATAATAAAAAAAAAAAAAAAGCACCCCTGTCCTGCCCTGCTCTTGCCCAATGGCGAACGCAAGCGTCGGTCTGGCGTTATATGTAAACAGAAATTGCACCATGCATGTGAGGTATCACCGCGAAGGTCAGATCGAGGGCAGTAATTTTAGCAGTAGACCTCCTCTGTAAATATAACGGCGTAACCTGTAAAGGCTTTTAAAGGCTTTTAAAAATGTATGTAGTTTGTCGCCAATGCGCATTTGTGCGAAATTTTAAAGCTTGTCGTGTTTGGTATCTATGTACTCGGCCTAAGATCATCTTTTTTATTTCATCAAACATTTGGGCAATATAGTGTGTTTTAGTGCATTAAATTTAAAAAAAGGGTATTTTTTCCCCAAAAAATGCGTTTAAAAAATCGCTGCGCAAGTACTGTGTAGAAAAAAAAATTGCAACACCCACCATTTTATTCTGTAGGGCCTTTGCTTTAAAAATATATATAATGTTTGGGGGTTCAACATATTTTTCTTGCAAAAAAGAAATATGATTTCATGTAAACAAAAAGTGTGAAAAAGGGCTTTGCCTTCAAGTGGTTAGAAGAGTGGATGTAAGCTTCCTAATGTTGTGTATAAAATGCCAGAACAGTTCAAAACCCCCCCCAAATGACCCCATTTTGGAAAGTAGACACCCCAAGCTATATACTGAGAGGCATGTCGAGTCCATGGAATATTTTATATGTTGACACAAGTTGCGGAAAATAGACAATTTATTTTTTTATTTTTCATTTTTTGCACAAAGTTGTCACTAAATGATATATTGCTCAAACATGTCATGGGCATATGTGGAATTACACCCCAAAATACATTCTGTTGCTTCTCCTGAGTACGGGAATACCACATGTGTGAGACTTTTTGGAAGCCTAGCCGCGTACGGGACCCCAAAAACCAATCACCGCCTTCAGGCTTTCTAAGGGTGTAAATTTTTGATTTCACTTCTCACTGCCTATCACAGTTTCGGAGGCCATGGAATGCCCAGATGGCACAAAACCCCCCCAAATGACCCCATTTTGGAAAGTAGACACCCCAAGCTATTTGCTGAGATGTATGGTGAGTATTTTGCAGATCTCGCTTTTTGTCACAAAGTTTTGAAAATTAAAAAAAAAAAAAAAATTTCTTCATTTTCAAAAACAAATGAGAGCTGTAAAATACTCACCATGCCTCTCAGCAAATAGCTTGGGGTGTCTACTTTCCAAAATGGGGTCATTTGGGGGGGTTTTGTGCTATTTTGGCATTTTATGGCCTTCGAAACTGTGATAGGTAGTGAGGAGTGAAATCAAAAATTTGCGCCCTTAGAAATCCTGAAGGCGGTGCTTGGTTTTTGGGGGCCCGTACGCGGCTAGGCTCCCAAAAAGTCCCACACATGTGGTATCCCCGTACTCAGGAGCAGCAGCAAAATGTATTTTGGGGTGCAATTCCACATATAACCATGGCATGTGTGAGCAATATATCATTTAGTGACAACTTTTTGTATTTTTTTTTTTTTTGTCATTATTCAATCACTTGCGACAAAAAAAAAATATTCAATGGGCTCAACATGCCTCTCAGCAATTTCCTTGGGGTGTCTACTTTCCAAAATTGGGTAATTTGGGGGGGTTTTGTACTGCCCTGCCATTTTAGCACCTCAAGAAATGAGATAGGCAGTCATAAATTAAAAGCTGTGTAAATTCCAGAAAATGTACCCTAGTTTGTAGACGCTATAACTTTTGCGCAAACCAATAAATATACGCTTATTGACATTTTTTTTACTAAAGACATGTGGCTGAATACATTTTGGCCTAAATGTATGACTAAAATTGAGTTTATTCGATTTTTCTTATAACAAAAATTAGAAAATATCATTTTTTTTCAAAATTTTCGGTCTTTTTCCGTTTAGATCGCAAAAAATAAAAATCGCAGAGGCAATCAAATACCATTAAAAGAAAGCTCTATTTGATGCGAAGAAAAGGACGCAAATTTTGTTTCGGTACAACATTTTATGTCCGCACAATTTCCAGTTAAAGCAGCGCAGTGCAAAATTCTGAAAACAGCTCTGGTCCTTTAGCTACAAAATGGTCCGGGGCTTAAGTAGTTAATCTTGTACCAGTTAATGGTCATAGAAAATATGGCGGCCCTCCTGCAGACTGGGTTGGAGAAGCTCCTAAACTTGGGACAGAAATTTATCAAAAATATCCCACAAGAAAGCTACGAAGATAAATGAATTCCACGATTTCTTATGATGGTTTTTCTAGTGGACAGGTTACACAAGTACCTGAAAGACAGCATGTGTAATGTACGGTACTTTGTGTTTTCAGAGGTGGGCTTGTTGCCAGACTGTCTGCGGTGGACTCTCTCATTAAATCAAAGCAGTGTCTGGGTGCTTGGCTGTTGATTACTTTACTGTTGGCTGTTCATCATATGTACTGTTAGATATTCAGATGATATTACGGTTTAAAGTTTGCATTGTTTAGGATAATGTGATCAAAGTCTTATCCAATTTTGTGTGGTATAAAATTACAAAGGGTCAGTTCCAGTTTGCACCTAAGCTAGTGTGGTCGTTGGTGCAATGCTCAGCTATAATACCTTATTCCAGAGTGGAGGAAGCTGTATCTTGGCAGAAGCACCCAGGCGTTCCGTCACAGTATGCCTGTGCCTTTCACGTGCACCAAAACACCACGATCTTATCCTTTCTTCTTCTCCTCCTTCCTTTCTTGAATGAACACAGTGAGCGATTGCTACCAATAGCTCCTGTGTTACTACATTACTGAAGCAAAGTAAACATTAGACTGCCTCACCTGAGGACTGAGACAAATGGATCCAGCAATATATTCCTTTGGTTATATCAGCTAGACACAGGTATATTCAACTTACATTTCTTCACAGAGCATATTACACACCTCAAAAGGCTCTCGAGAATCTATCCTACTCAGTCTGATCATTGCTCCAAGTGTCAAATTGAGAGCGATATGTTTGTGCATGTAGTGCGGTCATGCCCCCTTATCTGGGAAACTGTCGCTCCCAACACACATGCATAGCTGTTTGTCTTTTATGTGGCGTTTTATACCAGGAAGACCATTCTATCTAAATAGAAACAGACTGAACCCCCCACGGTCTGGCAGTGGAGATCTGCAATTGACTCCGCTTTGCCCCTATATAAAAACTCACCTATACGAGTAAAAAATGTCCTAAAAAATGTAATAAGATTTGGGACGCCTGGGTGAACACTCCTGAAGATCTAGTGTTTTCCTTGTTTGATCATTTATGCTGAGATGTATTATTATTTTTCCCTCCCCCCCAATCCTTTTTCCTATATCTCCCCCCAAGAAAATTAACTCATATTCCATCCTTGATATAAATGAGTCATGTTGGCAATAACCTAGGTAACAAATTCTCTGGATGAGGTTTAATACACACTGCAATATAGCCGTTTTGTCCTAAACTGATTGTATAATTTCTAAGTGTACTATTTGCCTTATGATTTTTTTGTATTTATGTTATTTATAAAAAAAAGTTGATAAATAAAAATTTCCCTGCAAAAAAACAAAAACAAAAACAAACACTGCACAGGGATGTGCATTACACCTGTGCATCACATGTGGGAAAACATAGCCCTATATGCACCTTATTCCCCGTGTGAATAAGACATTAGCAAAAATGTTTTATCGCAAGACCTAAAAAATCAGAAGCACCTTTTTATTCTACTGGTCCTAGGTTTTAAACTCTGAAAGCTTTAAGTAAAAATATGATTTTTGTACCGTAAAATCCATTTCTCGAGTTAATTGACGGACACAGCGCTCCATTAATCCTGACTATAGGGTTATATCGCCTTCTGCAGGAGTAGGACTAGGCAGAACAAAAAAAACGTAGCTATGCCCATGGGCTGTCTTTAGCTGGTATATAAACCCCTCTCTGCTATAGGCATTCAGTTTAGTAGCAAGCAGTATAAGAAGTACCAAAAAACTACTTAGGAGGGGTGGGTGCTGCGTCCGTCGATGAACTTTGAAAAATTGATTTTACGGTGAGTACAAAAATCCTATTTTCTCTTTCGATTATCGACGGACACAAAGCTCCATTAATCCCGACTAAAGCGATGTCCAAAAGCAGTGCCAAAAGGAAAATGAGGGTTGGGAAAAATAGCCCGAGGCTGAACACAAGAGCCCTAACTAGGTCATAGGAGCTCAACCAGGACAAAGGAGCCCCATCTGGAAAAAAAAAAAAAAATGTAAGAACAAATAAAAAAAAAAAAAAAGGAGGGAACCGTCCCCTCTTAAACAGCAGCCTGCAAAACCTTGCAGCCAAAAGAAGCACCCGCAGATGCCAAAATATGTACTTTGTAGAATTTGGTGAAAGTTTGCACCGATGACCAAGTGGCCGCATTGCAAGCTTGAGATATTGATACTTGACGATGAAAAGACCCAAGAAGTACCAATAGCCCGAGTAGAATGCGCCGTGCCAGGGAAAGGAGGGACATGACCTTTAATAGGATTAGGCAAATATCACCGTTCTTTCCTATCCATCTGGAGATGGTAGCCGAAGAAGCAGCCAGCCCTTTCCTTGGTCCTTGTGTAACCACAAAAAGCAAGTCTGACCTCCGAAATGACTTTGGTGGCTGCCAAATACACCCGCATCGCTCGAACCACATCCAAGGCATGTAAAGCAAATTCCTTGGGATGAGCCGGCTTGGGACACAAGCAAGGCAACACAATGTCCTCATTCAAATGGAAGTCCGAGACACCTTTAGGCAGGAACGAAGAACTACCTTATCTCTGTGGACCATGAAATGGGGAGTATGACAGGATAATGCCACGACACTCTATGGGCCGATGTAATAGCCACCAAGAATGCCACCTTCTGGGACAACGTAGGCAAGGGAATCTCCTGAATATTCTCAAAATGGGAGGTTTCTGGAGAACCGAGAGCACCAAGTTTAAATCACACGGCAGCAAAAGAGACCGTACAGGCGGAAGCCACATGTCGAACTCCCTGAATGAAGGTACAAACCAAAGAGTGCGTGGCTAGGGGTCGCTGAAAGATTGCCAATGCAGACACCTGGCTCTTGATGGTACTCAAGGCCAACTTCTGCTCAATACTCCGTTGAAGAAAGGCCAAGATCCGAGTCACAGAAAAAAATTGGATTTTTTGTACTCACCGTAAAATCCCTTTCTCAGACGCCCATGGACGGACACAGCTCCATAAATCTTGACATGTGGGTTATGTTCCTGTTCATAGGAGAGGACTAGGCAGAACATGTTAGTTATCTTAAAACATGTAACTTTAACAGAGTTGAACAGCCCCGCCCGGGGGGCAGTCCCTCCGTACATAACCCTCCACCCTGCAGTCAGCAGCCTCAGTTCGTAGAAAAGCAGTAAAAACTAAAAAAGGAGGGGTGGGTGCTGTGTCCGTCCATGAACGACAGAGAAAAGGATTTTACGGTGAGTACAAAAAATCCTATTTTCTCTTTTCGTCCATATGGACGGACACAGCTCCATAAATCTTGACATGTGGGACGTCCCCAAGCAGTGTCAGAAAAAACAAGGGGTGGGAACCGCATCAAAAGAAGACTTAACTTCACCCCAAACAAACAGAGCTCCTCAACGGAGGAGTTGCAACCTCAACCAGCCCCCTGCAAAACCTTGCGGCCAAAGGAAGCATCCGAAGATGCACTCACGTCAACCTTGTAAAACCTTGAGAAAGTGTGAACAGACGACCAGGTCGCCATCTTACACACCTGTGAGACAGATGCTAGATGTCGGAAAAACCCAAGAGGCACCAATTGCCCTGGTTGAATTTGCCGCGAAAGGAAAGGGAGGTGCCCGCCCTTTAAGGGCATAGGCCTGGATGACGGTCTGCCTGATGCACCTAGAAATGGTGGCCGACGAGACCGCCAGGCCCTTCTGTGGACCAGACACCGACACGAACAGTGAGTCAGACTTCCGGAACGGAGCCGTAGCAGACAGGTACACCCGTAGGTCACGTATCACGTCTAAAGAATGTAGCGCAAACTCCTTGGGATGCGACGACTGAGGACACAAGGACGGAAGTACAATGGTCTCGTTTAGGTGAAAAGCCGAAACTACCTAAGGAAGTTATGAAGGTTGCGGGCGTAGCACCGCTTATCCTTATGGAGGACCAAGTAAGGTGACTTGCAAGACAAGGCTGCCAATTCAGAAACCCTTCTGACCGATGTAATGGCAACTAGAAAGGCAACTTTCTGAGAAAGCATTAAGAGAGGAATCTCCCTGATGTCCTCAAAGGGTGGTTCCTGAAGTACTGAGAGCACTAGATTCAAGTCCCACGGAGGAAGCGGTGGTCAAATCGGGGGAACCACGTGTCGGACCCCCTGGACAAACATACTTACCAGTGAGTGACCTGCCAGGGATCATTGGAAGAAGACAGCCAAGGCTGAAATCTGCCCCTTAATAGTGCTTAAGGCAAGTTTCAGATCCACTCCGCGCTGTAAGAACAGCAGGGTCCGAGAAACCGAATATGCCCATGGGCGCCAGGCCATCTCTTCACATTTAGAGATGTAGGCCTTCCAAGTGCGATGGTAGAACTTCCGGGAAGAAGATTTCCGGGCTCTTAACAGGAGATTACCGAATCTGACAGACCACGGTCCTTAGTACCTGGCTTTCAATAGCCATGCCGGTAAAGCCAGCGACTGTAAAACAGGATGAAGTATGGAACCTTGAGACAGAAGGTCCTCCCGCATTGGCAGCCGCCAGGGAGCGTCAGCTACCAGTCTCACGAGGTCGGCGTACCAGGGACGCTGGGACCAGACTGGGGCGATTAGAATAACTAGAATCCCCTCGGCCTCCACTCTGCGGAGCAGACGAGGAAGCAATTCCATTGGGGGAAAGGCATAAATCAGCCGATACTGACCCCATGGAGCCACCAACGCATCCGACGCGTCTGCCCAGGGAACCCTGGACCTGGCCACAAACCTCGGCACCTTGCGATTGAGTCGAGAGGCCAGGAGATCCACAACTGGTGTGCTCCATTTCTGACAAAGCAATGGAAACACCTCCGGGTGTAACGACCATTCCCCTTGGACCAGCATCTTGCAAATCAGATCGTCCGCCTGCCAGTTTTCTACGCCCGGATGTAAACAGCCGATAGAGCCAGCACGCTCCTTTCGGCCCAACTTAGGATGTGAGCGACTGCCGACGCTGCGGCCGAGCTCCTTTTTTCATCCCTGATGGTTGACAGAAGCCACCGCCGTGCCGTTGTCCGACTAGATCTTGACCAGACGCCCTTGAAGTCTCTGCGACCACTTGGAGAGGCACAGTCTGATCGATCAAAGTTCGAGGACATTGATCAGCAGGCGATATTCGTCCGAAGTCCAGCAACCCTGGGCCGACTGGACCCCTCAGACTCCCCCCCCCCCTCAAACTGTGAGTCTGGCGTCTGTCGTGATCACAGTCCCATGGAAAGAAAGGAACGAAGAACCGGGGATATCAGCCACCCTCTCAGGGAAGCCTTGACCAGATGACTTGCCGGAATCCAGAGACAATGGAGATCTGTTCCATTTGGACAGGATCTCCTCCTGCAATACTCGTGTGGAATTGGGCACACGGTACTGCCTCGAAGGAGACCATCACGAGGCCCAGAACTCACTTGCAAAAAACGGAGAGACAACCATTTGCGGGATGCCAAGAATTGCACCGCCGACAGGAGCGTCTGCAACTGCTCCAAAGGAAGGAAGACCTTCGCCTCCGAGGAGTCCAGGATCAAGCCTAGGTACTCCAGACGCTGAGTCGGTACCAACACCGACTTCTGCATGTTCAGTACCCAACCAATTTCCCGGAGGGTCTGACTGGCTATAGACATGTCCTCCTCTAATTCTAAGCCAGAAGCAACTCTCAGAAGAAGATCGTCTAAGTAGCCCACGATAGCAATGCCTCGCTGTCTCAGCAAAACCAGATCGGGGCGAGCACCTTGTTAAAAACTCTTGGTGCTGACGCTATTGCAGAAGGGGACATGCAAGTATGCATCCTTGATGTCCAGGGATGCCAGAAAATAGGATTTTTATAACAGCTTACCTGTAAAATCCTTTTCTTGGAGTACAT
The DNA here is from genome assembly GCA_029206835.1 of Rana muscosa. Taxonomy (NCBI): domain Eukaryota; kingdom Metazoa; phylum Chordata; class Amphibia; order Anura; family Ranidae; genus Rana; species Rana muscosa. The sequence goes on from CM055117.1 coordinate 73,529,293, forward strand.
CACGGGACACAGAGCGACATAGTCATTACTAATGGGTTATATAGATATCGTCAGGTGCTGGCACTGGCAACTTCCAAAACCGGAAGTACCCTCCCCTATATAAGCCCCTCCCATCCGGGAGCACCTCAGTTTTGTAGCAAAGCAATAAGTGTCCCCAAAGAGGGGCGGGAGCTCTGTGTCCCGTGATGTACTCCAAGAAAAGGATTTTACAGGTAAGCTGTTATAAAAATCCTATTTTCTTTCTCGTACATCACGGGACACAGAGCGACATAGTCATTACTAATGGGATGTCCTAAAGCAATGCCAAATGAGGGGGGGGATACACCATATATAAGCTGAGCGCTATCAGACATGAGGATCTTTTGCGGCCTGCAACACACTGCGCCCAAAGGCGACATCCTCCTGACTTCTAACGTCCACCTGGTAGAACCTAGTAAACGTGTGAACTGAAGACCATGTTGCGGCCTTACAGATTTGAGCCAGGGAGGCCTGGTGATGCACTGCCCATGAAGTTCCAACTGCTCTCGTGGAGTGCGCTCTAACTTTGAACTTTGAACTTCTCAAGCCATAGGCTTGTATTATGACCTGTCGAATCCACCTGGCTAAAGTAGATTTTGACGCTGCCTGACCCTTTCTGGGGCCTTCCGGCAGAATAAACAAAGTATCCGTTCTGCGAATCTGAGCAGTGGCTTTTAGATAAGCTTTAACTGCTCTTACTACATCCAAAGAATGCAATAACTTTTCCTCTACCGAAGTAGGTTTGGGGAAAAAAGAAGGAAGAACCACATCTTGGTTCAAATGAAACCTCGATACCACCTTAGGAAGAAAGGCTGGCTGAGGACGTAATACTACTCTGTCCTTATGGATAACCAGATATGGCTCTTTACAGGACATAGCTGCTAATTCCGACACTCTCTAAGCCGAACAAATGGCTACTAGAAAAATCAATTTCCTGGTGAGAAGCACCAAGGAAATATGCTGTAATGGTTCAAATGGTTGTTTCTGTAAAACCGACAGAACCAAGTTTAGATCCCATGGACATATGGGAATATTAACCGGAGGACTAATACGCATCACTCCTTGTATAAAGGCTTTGACTAGTGAATGCGAAGCCAAGGGCCTTTGAAAAAATATTGACAAGGCCGAAATCTGACCCTTGATAGTACTCAAGGCAAGCTTCCCATCTACAGCCCATTGTAGGAAGTCCAGAATCCTACCTATTACGTACTTATGTGGATGCCATTTCTTGGCCTCACACCACGCGATGTACGCCTTCCAGATTCTATAGTAGACTGCCTGGATACCGGCTTCCTGGCATTGATCATGGTAGATACCACAGGATTAGAGAGCCCTCTCTTTTTTAGAATGTGGGCTTCAATAGCCAGGCCGTCAAACCTAGGGCTGGTAAGGAAGGGTGGTATATCGGTCCTTGCGAAAGCAGGTCCGGACGACGTGGGAGAGACCAAGGACTCCCCACTGACATTTTACAATCTCCGCGTACCACGCTCTTCGGGGCCACGCTGGAGCCACCAGAATCACTGGTTCCTTTTCTACCCTGATTCTGCGGAGTCATCGAGGTAACCATTGTGGCGGTGTGAATGCATATATCAGCTTGAACTGATCCCAAGGGAACACTAGGGAATCCGAGCCGCAAGCTAGGGGATCCCTTGTCCGAGAGACAAACCTGTCCACCTTTGCGTTGAATCTGGATGCTAGAAGATCTACATCCGATGTTCCCCACCGCTGACATATTGTCCAGAAAACCTCGGGGTGAAGGGACCCTTCCTCTGGGCATAATTGTTGGCGACTTAGAAAGTCCGCCTTCCAATTCTCCACTCCTGGAATGAATACCGCAGATATGGCTGGGACATATCTTTCTGCCCATCTCAGGATGTAATTTACTTCCCTTTGGGCTGCACGACTCCTGGTGCCCCCCTGACGATTGATATATGCCACTGCTGTGGCATTGTCTGATTGAATTCTGACAGGGGACCCTTGGAGTTTGGATGTCCATGCTACTAGGGCATACCGGGCTGCTCGTATCTCTAAGAGATTGATGGGCAGGGCCTTTTCCGCATCCGACCATCTGCCCTGGAGAGACCATTGCTCCAGTACTGCTCCCCAGCCTATAAGGCTGGCATCTGTAGTGACCACCTTCCAGGAAATCGGACTGAAGGATTTCCCTCTTTCCAGATTCTGGGGAACCAACCACCAGCGGAGGCTCTTGCGAACGGAAGGGGACAAGGACATTGGTAAGTCCAGAGCCTGAACTTTTTTGTTCCAGGCTGACAGTATGGCCCTTTGCAACTTCCTTGAATGGAATTGACCGTAGGGTACTGCTTCGAATGATGCCACCATTTTTCCCAGCAGCCTCATGCACAGGCGTATGGATGGCTGTCTTTTTGAACCCACTAAGTGGATCAAATCTCTCAAAGACGACACCTTTTCTTGAGGCAAGAAAATTTTTCTCTGGTCTGAATCCAGCCTTAGCCCCAAGTATTCCAGACTTTTGACTGGTTTTAGGGCTGACTTGTCTCGGTTGATAATCCAACCGTGATATTCCACATACTTGATTGTCTCGTGAACAACCACTTCTAGTTTTTCCACTGAGTGGTCTATCAGCAACAAGTCGTCTAGATATGCCATTATCGTTACACCTCGTGTTCTTAGATTGGCCAATAATGGGGCCAGAATTTTTGTGAACACTCTTGGTGCTGTGGCCAGACCGAAGGGTAAGGCTCTGAACTGAAAATGGCGCCCTTCTACCGCAAAGCGTAGAAATTTTTGGTGGGCTGGAAAGATGGGAATGTGCAAATAAGCATCTTTGATGTCGATCGAGGCTAACCATTCCTCCCCTTGTAGGGCAGTGGCTACCGATCGAATCGACTCTATCCGGAAAGTCCTGATATGTAGGAATTTGTTTAGCCCTTTTAGATTTAATATGGGCCTCACGTCCCCGTTTGGCTTCGGGACTGTAAAGAGGTTTGAGTAAAACCCGAACCCCCATTCTTCCAGGGGAACCTCTATAATTACTGCTTGGAGCAATAATTGTTCTAGTGCCAACAGGAGGGATCCTCTCTTCTGGGGATCCCTTGGCACGTTTGACCTTATAAAGCGGGAAGGAGGGGAGTTTAACTCCAATTTGTATCCCAGATTTACTGCGGAGAGCACCCATCTGTCTCGGATCGTGTCCCGCCAGGTCTCTGTGAACAACTGAAGTCTTCCCCCCACCCGATTGGGTGGGGGCAACCCTTCATGCATTTGACTTTGGGGGAGGTTTTGTACCTCTCCTGATCCAGGGCTTCTTGTTACCCTGCAATTGTCCCTGATTTTTACCTCCGGGATTTGACCGAGGAGGCCGTCGGAACTGTTTCACAGCCGATGTCCTAGGGACTGGAGAAGCAGGCCTCTTAAAAGAGGGACCTCTAACTCTATTTTTAACCGGCAAAAGTGTACTTTTACCGCCTGAAATTCTCTGGATATATTTGTCCAGGTCTTCCCCGAATAAGCGTTCACCATGAAATGGGAAGCTGACCAGCAATTTTTTACAGGGAGCTTCAGCAGACCAGTTTTTGAGCCATAGAAGCCTGCGCATATGTACCACAGACAGCGTAAGGCGGGAGGCCTGATGGATTGAATCCTTTATAGCGTCCACCGCAAAGCATAAGGCTCTAGGTAGATCAGCTAGGGCAAGAGCCTGCTGATCTGGCAAGTCCCTTAAGACCTGTTTCAACTGATCCTTCACTGCTTGGCAGACCCCAATAGCTGCCACTGCTGGTTGTGTCACCAATCCTGCTGTAGAGAAAGCAGATTTTAATAAGGACTCCAATTTTTTATCTATTGGGTCCTTGAACATTTGGACATTATCCACCGGACATGTCAGTGATTTATTCACACAAGAGATGGCTGCGTCCACTGTAGGGACCCTCCATTTTCTGATGAACTTATCCTCCATGGGATAGACCACCGGAAATCTCTTGGGGGGAGTAAATATTTTGTCAGGATGCTCCTAATCCTGGTAAATGAGCCCTTCCAGTAAAGGATGGATCGGAAAGGAACAAACAGTCTGGGGAGCTTTTAGCGACCCCAACGAGGAGACAGAAGTGGATGATGGCTCCGCAAGTGGCATTTTAAATGCTGATCGGACCATATTAGTCAGGGACTGAACCCATAACCTTTCAGCATGTGATGCTGAGAACGGCTCTTCCACTGTTGATTCCTCTGCAACCGAATCAACCTCATCCTGATCCCCTTCAGGTAGGTCGATCCCTGTATGGGACTGTTGCTCTGTTAACAGGCACTCTGAGGGAGGAGACGGAGATCGGGCGCTTTTCTCCTGTGACAGGGAAGCCGCGATCAATGCTGACAATCTCTCTTCCAGCCCTCCCAGAGCTGAGGAAAAAACCTCCTCTGTTACATACACAGGAGCAGGTGAACTGAGGACAGCCACAGTACCAGGTACTCCTGAGGGTGCTCTACGGTCACTAACCTCTGATTCTTCAGGGGAGACTGGTGCAGCCAAAGCATGCCCAAGATCCTCAGAGCCCGATGGAGACCCCCTATTCCTCCTGGAATTTCTAGTCCCGGAGTTTTTAGACGGCATATTCCTAAGCCACAAAGCTGAGGTATTCCAGCCGAAATACACCAGTTACTGACAATAGTCTAGCATAAATGCTGCTATAAGAAACAGTTGGTGTTTACTAATGTGCCTTTCTAGAGGATGCCTGTATCAACCGCTTGCTGTATGCCTTCTTTAAATGTTGCCAGCTCTGCCTCTGTACTTCATAGCCAGCTCACCACACAAAATTGTGGTTTTTAACATGCTGGGACGCCCGCACATGCGCAGAAGCGCTGCGGCGCGCACAGAGCGTCATCCCCCAGGCTCCGCCCCCTTTCCCGGCTCACCTCTATATATAGAGGCGCGTGCACGCGCACGGCCACGTGCGCCTTCGGCGCTAATTTCGAAAATGGAAACCAGGGACAAGAGCCAGGGCCCCTTTGCCGCAGGCCGGGGGATGGACGAGCATTGCAACATGGCAGAGGAAGCAGTTTCCCATAAGAGAACTCACCATCTGCCTGGACTCGCTCTGATGAGAAGAAACTAGTCCACATGACAAGAAACGTTCCACAGCGGCCTCTAGTGGACAAACACAGGTACCGCAGTCTAATATATTAAATATATATATATAAAAAAAAATATATTTTTTTTTTTCTTGACCACCATTAAAAATTATTACATTTTTTTAGCAGTTACAGGCATGCACAGATATTAGCGGGAATACCATTAGGTAACAGACAGAAAGACAAATTAGGCTTGGGGGTCCCCCAATAGAACCAAGTTCCTGGGGGCCCCCACTTACCTGTTCCCCGCCGCAGGACTTTGTTTGGTCCACAAAAGCCCAAACTTCACCTATCACGGCAGGCATTGTAATCAAACCTTCAGGGACCGGGTTCCCAAGGATTCCACTCCCCTGGACCTGTATAGCACCCTGCACAGAAAACATCTTGGTCGTGGGTATGACCAGAGCTCTGGATCCCAGGGTCCAGCTCTCCTAAGAGAAGCATTACAGGCAAAACCTTGCTCTTCTTTGCAAGGCCCGGGTACCGACCGTTTAGCTATGAAGCTTTTTTGGTCGGATCGGGAATAGCTTACTGAGGCCCAAAAGAACCTGTACGCAAGCTCAGTGAAAAACACATGTTTCTTCTTGGCCAACACCTTAGACACTGGCAAAAAACTGAGGTGCTCCCGGATGGGAGGGGCTTATATAGGGGAGGGTACTTCCGGTTTTGGAAGTTGCCAGTGCCAGCACCTGACGGTATCTATATAACCCATTAGTAATGACTATGTCGCTCTGTGTCCCGTGATGTACGAGAAAGAAAATCCCCCGGTTGAAGCGCAACAACCTCTGTGTATTCCATCCTGAATTTTCGCACCCTCACAAAGGTATTGAGGGCCCTGAGGTCCAAGATTGGACGGACACCGTCCTTCCTTGGGACCACCAACAGATTCAAATAGAATCCCTGAAACCTTTCCACCAGGGGCACAGGTAAAATTAATCCGCACCTGAGCAAGTCTTGTACTGCTCCCATCAAAGCAGACCGACCAGCCGGAAGGAGAGGAAGATTTGAGGGAAACAAGAAGAAATGCTATCTTGTACCCCAAAGTGTCCACCTCGCAGACCCACTGATCAGAGAGCAGGAAGGTCCACTGAGCTGCAAACACGCTAAGCCGTCCCCCCACCCCTGAGTCGGGCGGAGGCAAAATTTCATGCATTAGCAGGCTTGTTAGCCTGCTCATTCGACTTACGCTCCCAGGGACGCTTCTGTCCCCCAGCTGGAGCCTTGTCAGTCTGGGAGGATCTGCCGGCTGACCCCGACTGACGAAAATACCGCTTCTGCGCAGAATAGGAGAGCCCCGGCCAACGGCGCAGCTCCTTCCCATTAGAGGACTGCGGGAGAAGTGTGCTCTTACCTCCAGTGACATCCTTAATAATGTCGTCCAGCGAGGTACCAAAAAGCCTCTGAAAGGCAATCTGCCAGAGCTCTTTTTGGATGCTTGGTCAGCGGACCAGCATTTCAGCCAATCAGGCGGCGCAGTACCACCACAGATACAGAGGTTCTGGAAATCAAGGGGGAACTCTTTGGAGTGTGGGAGGAAACCGGAGCACCCGGAGGAAACCCACGGAGACACAGGGAGAACATGCAAACTCCAGGCAGATGGTGTCGGAGTCAGGGTTCAAACCAGCGACCCTCTTGCTGCCAGGTGAGGGAGTTAACCACTACACAACTGTGCTGCCCCCCAGAGTGGCATTACAGGCATAAACAAAGCCCTGTACCATTAGGTCAGCCAGCCTTACGCACTCTGGAGGAAGCTGATGCTCCTCTACTGTGTTGCAAAATCCTTGCCCATTCAGTGAATATCTGAGACACCAAAGTCACAGCCAATATAGGTCGTAACCCTGACCCCAGCATGGTGAACCTGGGAGCGGGTTACCGCTTCGGACCACCTATCAGTAGGGTCCTTAAAGGCAGGGATTCCCTCTACCGGGAGAGTGGTTACCTTATGTTCCAAGACCGGAGGAGAGGCCAATTTTTTTAAAAGGCACTCCCCAAAAGGATAACGGACCGCCCCACGCTGAGGGACCACGAAAGGACCTCTGCGGCCGTTCCCATTCCTTATCTATGAACTTTCAAAGAAAGTAACATAAGGAAAAAAACTTTCAAAGCGGACAGATTTATGTGACCCAAAGGAGACAGACTCCTATGCGGAAGTCCCAGCTGCATCTACCAGCTGGAGAGTGTCCCGCACAGCATCAGAAGTGCACTCATAAGTGCCCTGTCTAGCACTCCCCAGAAGATGGCGGGGGGAGGGGGCGCTTTTTTACCCCCCCTTATGCCCGCACGCCGTTTCTACCCTGGCAACAAATGATTCCAGGACTGTCGACAGCATATCCATGGAAACCACAGGGGCACCATTAGCTGGGCAATTTAGGGGAGGAAAGGTCACATACTGACTCCACTAACACCCACTGACAGCCCTCAGGGACCAGGTGAAAAACACTTAAGTCCACCCTCCTTGCTGCACTGACCGGGGGGGGGGGGGGGGTTACCCAGGGGACTCACCATCCAGAGGGAGACCGCTTAGCACCGCTGACCGCCTTGTATACACAGCGTGTGTGTGATGAAAAAAAACTGAGGAGAATGAGCTGTGCGCCATACAGAAACCCACTCCAAAATGGCCGCCAGACGCCTCAGATAAAAAGGGCGCGGACCACAAGAAAATAGCCGCCCGCAATACCGACATGCGCCACAGCGCGGCCACGACAAAATGGCCTCTGACAAGAGTGGGGAAGCAGGTGAACCAGACTCCATACTCGCCACCCTCTGAGACCTTATGCACAATAAAGTGAATAAACAGTCCACCCACTGGCTGCACTGACTGAGGAGGGGACACCCAGAGGACTCACTAACCCTTCAGAGGACCGCTCCGCTGTATGCACCGCACTGCCAGCGCGAGTGAAACCTGAGGAGAGCGAGGACATTTGCGCCGCAGCAGCGGCGATAGAGGCCAAAAACAAAAGTGAAAGCGCAGCGGCTTCAAGAAAATGGCCGCCGGCCGCGTGTAATACTTCGCCATTGATCTGCGGCAAGATGGCCACCGAGCGCAGCAAAGTTACAGCCAAAGCGCCTAATGGCGTCTCCAAACACCCCACGTTGCCCCAGCACACAGACATGAGCGCCCCCCCCCGCCAGGCCAGAGTGACCCCCAGGCACCCCCACACAGCACAGCACCAGATTAGGGTGCAGAGAGCAGCATACAGGGGGGAGACAGGGAAAACCCCCCCCCCATACATTGAAACACAGCCAGCATGTACTCACCTGATGCAGGAGAGACTACTTACCCGTCCCAGAGGGACCCACAGGCGTGTTTTAGACAGACCCATCACAGAGTAGTACTAAGTAGCTGTTGGCCCGGTCCACCGCAAAAGATGCAGCAGGCACTGTTCAATCTTGTGAGGACCGCGGGAGCATAAAAGTCCACCGGCCACCCCTGGAGTCACGGGGCATGTTGTGAACCGAGTCTCACGCACACAAGGCGAGGATCAGCATGCTCGATGGTCAGACAGGGAAGACTACGAGGATACTAGTGTACCCAACCTGTTGCCCAGCCGACAGTTGATTGAAGGTCTCAAAAATAAAATAATAAAATTTCCAAAAGGAATAAAAAATTAAAAAGTCTTCCAGGAGACTGGCTCCTGAGAGAGCCACGTCTTCTCCTCCTGCTAGGCAGAAAAAAACTGAGGCTGCTAGCTGCAGGTAGGAGTGTTATGTCCGGAGGGACCGCCCCCTTGGGCGGGGCTGTTCAGCTTTTTTTCTAGAATGTATGTTTCTAACATCTAACATTCTGCCTAGATCTCCTGCGAGCAGGGACATATACCCACGTGTTTCAGTATTAGAAGCTGTGTCAGTCCATGGACGATAAGAGAAAGGCAGTTTTATACCCACATTATACAAGGTGGTCTATTCAGAATTCAAGAAAGGCTACCTGAAAGCTAGAGAAGATGACAAATCGTACATGTCCTCGAAAGAGTCTCTCCAGCAACTAAAGTGGTTGTAAAGTCAGAAGGTTTTTTATCCTAATACATTCTCTGCATTGAGATAAAAATCCTTCTGTGTGCAGAAGCCCCCCCCCTAATACTTACCTGAGCCCCATCTCTATCAAGCCATGACCACAAGTACTTCGGCCGCCCTGGGACTTTCCCTCCCGATTGGCTGAGACACAGCAGCAGTGGCATTTGCTCCCGCTGCTGTCAAAGTCAGTCAGCCAATGAGGAGAGAAAGGGGGGCCGGGCTGGGTCACAAATCTATGTCTGAATGGACACAGGGAGCTTTGGCTTGCCTCGGCTGCCCCCATAACAAGCTGCTCGCTGTGGGGGGCACTTGACAGGAGGGAGGGGCCAGGAGCACTGAAGAGGGACCCGAGAAGAAGAGGATCAGGGCAGCTCTGTGCAAAACCAACTGCACAGAGCAGGCAAGTATAACATGTTTTTTTTTTTTTTTTTTTCTAAACAACTAGACTTTACAATCACTTTAAAAGATAATCCAAACATTATGATCAGACAGGCAGAGATGAGGGTGGAGGACTGGTTATCCAGGATAAAGAAGCGTACCTGGAAGAAGCAGCTAGACTGCTTGGTGATAAGGAGACATATGAAAAACTTCTTGGCGATTAAGATTAGCCAATTAGATCTGGCTCTGGAGAAGAAAATCCTAACTAAACAGGAGGGACACTTTATATTCAGGCCCTTTTCTCTTACACCCCACTTTTACCACATCCCCAAATAAAGAAAAATGTATCCAATCCACCTGGCAGGCCGATTATAGATGGCATTTACAGTTTAAACAGCAATCTGGGCAGTTATATCGATTTTTTTCCTCCAGGATTCAGTGACACAGCTCCGCTCTTATATAAAGGATTCAGGCCACAAGTTGGGAGATCATCTCCAACTATCAGTGGGCGTCGCTTGATATATTGATCTTGCATATATCTGCAGAATACACTTATGTATGCACGTAAATGTGTATAAACGCGCATAAACGAGTACTATAGGCGTGTATTTTATGCAGGCCATTTCTTTCATGCAGAAACTACGCGTTTCAAAGCAGCGTTTTTTTCTGCCCATGTGACTGAACGCTAGCTCTGCCAGCAAGAACCTTTCTTTCATGCATAAAATACATGTCTAAACGCAGCATTTTTTCTGCCCATTTGAATTGGCCCTTAAGAGGGCTAAAACAGTTTACAGAGAATGTAATTCTGCAAACTCTTCCTGATCCTTGGACTACTAGTGTACATCACCACAACCGTGACACCAATAGTGAGCTGTGTCTGCCCTGTAGTACCACCTAAATATCAGTGAAAATGCAATATAAAGAAAGAATTATAAAGTTAATCACATTAAACTATTCTAATTGTGAAATGCTTTAATTACTTTGGCAGCGGTAAAGCAGTGAATGAAGAGATGTTTCTGTAAATAAACTTTTATTTAAAGTATTTGCCTTGCAGGAAAAATAATTAAATAAAACATCATACAAAGAAAAAAATTAAATAAAATGAGAAGCAGGGAAGAGTGAGGTACATACCTCTGAGCCTCCTCCTTCTGTCTCTCCAGCTCTATGATCTTCCTTTCCTGCTCCCTCAGCTTCATCCTCTCCACTTCCACATCCTTCTGCTTTTCCAGCTGCTGCTTACTGTGCATTTCTCGCAGTTCCTAAAAGAAGGCAAAATAAAACAAACAGTCTCAGTAAATTGCTGGTAGGAAGGATAGGTAATCCAACATACTCAACCAACTGAAACTGCCCAATTTAGATGGAGATCTGGAGATACAAAGAACGCATAAAAAAGGGTAAAAATTTAATTCACATTTAGGGGGACGCAAGGAAAACACTTTACCGAATACTGAAATCACACAAAAAATAAATCCTTCCAATTTGAAACTGGTTTTCTTTAAACATAGGAGCCTGGGCTACAGCAATCACGGTACACCATATGACCGAAATTCTGTGGGGAACTGATCACCACTCCTACACTAGTGCCAAAATTAAGACACCCCTCCCAAATTATTAGGCTCTGGTGACTTAACTAAAGGGTACTGTAAAACTCTAACTCCAGGTTTTACGATGACGTCAAATAAATCATTTTGGCCAAGCTGGGCGAAACAAACTTTTTACTAACTGATGTGCCAGTTGGGAGCACTGTAGAAGACTGAATATAGAATCAGCTACATACAGCAATGTATTCCAGCAGCAGGACAGGGACTTCTGTCCTATCCCTGGAACAAAATTGAGTTAGGCTGAGCTCTGCTCAGCCATTCATAGGAAGCTTTGAAATTTAAGAATGCATACCAAGCTCTCTGATTGGCTGAGGTGGAGAGGCAAGAAATTACTTTATGACAATGTCTTAATGTTCTTAGAATGGGTTGTCCAACAAGCTTATACAGTTGATGATCAGGATAAATCGTTTTTTATAATCACATTGCCATCACCTTACTTACACAGTGCTCCCTACACTACAATAAGCAGGTAAAGTGCAAAAGCAACATAGTACATTACATGTGAATAAAGGTTCTGGTCACAAGAACTCACACAAAAGGAAAGCATAGAATCCTGTCATGGCAGGATTCTCCACACTGGGATTTCCACCTGTCTTAGCAGTGCCAAACATATTTCTCCCATGTGCTGTAGCCCGGCTTGGAGCCACACAGCTACACCCCATTCTCAGAAAGCCATTAAAGTGGTTGTGGCTGTGAGAAAAAAAGGGGGCGGAGAGCTGAAATTACACTCTGTAGAGCACAGTGAGAAGAGCACTGACAGCTAATAGAAAGGAAGGAAGGAAGAGACCCCCCCCCCCCCCCTTCACACAGGGACAGAGCTGTGGCTGTCATTAAGTTGGAGATCCCTCCCCAGTCATCTCTTGATGCAAGGAAAACTTATCAGAAGGGATTTATGCTGATAACAGAGGAACGAAGCAGCAGACAGAAAGGACATTTAGTGCTCCTAACTGAGACAAGTACACACTATAGAAGGACATGCTTTGTTTATACTGCATGTCTGAGGTTTATAACCACTTTAAACCTGCAGCAAAACCTTTCCATTGGGGCATATGGGATTTTATTCTTTAGCTACAGCTACATGTGCTGCTAACACACAAAAACACCTTTCCTACCAACTTCATTGACTATCCAGTGAGTAGCAGTGCAAAACCGCTTTTAACATGATGACCAGAAGAACATCAGCTGACAATCTACAGAATTGGAAAGGCAGTGAAAGTAGACCGTCAGGTTAAGGTCATCTTGAGCCAAAAAATACATTTAAGAGGAGGTCCGCCCACCCCTTTAAAAATTCAAAGTCAGCAGCTACACATACTGTAACATTAGGACACTTGCCTGTCCTGGAGTCCAGCGATGTCGGCACTGCAGCCGATCTTTACACCGGCTGTTCGGGTGCTGCCGCCGCCATTGCTGGTAAGGGAACCCAGCAGTGTAGCCTTTTGGCTTCATGTCCGGGTCCCTACTGCACTGCGTTCTCTCACTGGCCCAGCAGAAGGGGAGGGAGGAGGGGGGCCGAGCTGCTGAAGTACTTCAACGCAGCCCAGTCTCCCGGAACTAGGGACAGGTTACCTGTAAACAGGTACCCGCTTCCCCCTTCAAGGTAGCAAATGTGGCACCGGAGGGGGTGGGGGTCAATAAGATAAGTGGAACTCCACTTTACCTGTTGGTTAGCCCAGAATGGAGTCAATCTGATCCGTTGCTGGGCAGGAAGCCGAGTGAGGGCAAGATAGCCCCCACTTGGCTCTATTCCCATGGAAAAAGGGAGCGACGTCCGACATCACTTTCGTCCTCCGGCCTTAAAGGAAGGGGGTTTTTTTTTCTCCTCAAGACAAAATACCTTTTTACTTTGCTTTTAAATGTAAATGTGAGATCTGAGGTCTTTTTTGACCTCAGATCTCTCAATAAACAGGACCTGTCATGCTCATTTCTTTTTTTTTTTGTTTACAAACTTTTTTATTGTGTACAAAATAATGGTACAAACATTATGTCATGACATCAGAGAATTACAGTATTTTCAATCAATAATTATAATGATTTATGACAGAGTAACCGCCTTTATTTATTTATGACAACATCTATTACATATAGAAAACAAATGAATCAGTAGTATTTTGAAATGCAGGGTTATTTTTGTGTATAAAAGAATTGGATGTGAAAAGGGGATTCTAATATGGGTCTAAAAGGTAGTCTGAATATTTGAACCATAGGTTCCATTTTTTATCCAGTAGGTGCATGGTATTATGCAAGGTATGCAAAATGTTTTCCATAAGGTAAATGTTGTTTATTCTAATTTTCAATTGGGAAATTGGTAACGATGGGGATGTCATGCTCATTTCTATTACAAAGAATGTTTACATTCCTTGTAATAGGAATAATAGCGATCAAAAAAAAAAAAAAGGGACAGTGTGAAAATAAAAAGTTAAATAAATAAGAAAAAAAAAAAAAGTGTCCCTTCCCTCCAAGGTCGTACGCAGAATCAAACGTATACGCAAGTCAAACCACACGTGAAGCATCGCCGCGATCATTAGAGCGAGAGCAATAATTCTAGCACTAGACCTCCTCTGTAACTCTAAACGCGTAACCTGCAAAAAATGTTTTTAAAGGGTCACCTATGAAGATTTTTAAAGTACCGTAGTTTGTTGCCATTCCACAAGTGTGTGCAATTTTAAGGCATGCATATTTCGGTATCCATTTACTCGGCGTAACATCATCTTTCACAAAATACCAAAAAATAGGGCAACTTTTTTTTTTTTTTTTTTTAAAGTGCATTTTTTCCCCAAAAATTGCATTTGTAAGACCGCTGCTCAAATACGGTGTGACAAACTATTGTAACGATTGCCATTTTATTCTCTAGGATTTCGAGTAAAAAAAATTATATTATAATAAGATATATATATTCAAAGTAAATTTATAGCAAAGAAATACTAATTTAAACTTGTAAACAAAAGGTTCCAGAAAAGGTCCTAAAGGTCCAGAAAAGGTCCTAAAGTGATTAAACTCTTCTGTTACTCTATGCTAAAAGTTGTTGGTAGGTGCGACAGTGGACACCTCACTGTTTTCTAGCCTTTTCCCTCTCAGCTTGCAGTCCTTTTCACAGCCCTGGTGGATTTGACTATAAAAATGATGCCAAAAAGGAATACCATTTTCACACTAGAACTTAATTCTAAATTTCTCCTCACTGCCTATACCATGTCAACAAATTTGATTAGTCATTTTAGGGCTTATTCACACTAACCTGCATGGTAAAACGCATTGTTTTACCATGCAGAGAGCCATTAGTGTGAGGTCTCTTAAGGGGTGGTAAACATTGCGTGTTTCGGCATCCCAATGTTTACCTTTTTTTTATCTTTATTTGAATTGTCACATGACGACACTTCATTCAGGTCTTCACAGCATGGTGCATTGTGATGCAGCGTGATGACATGCAGTGACATCCATGTGCTGCAGAAAAACACAGCAAGTCTGCATTTTTTAGCACTGCATTGCACATCACACCAGCATTGTAACGTAAACAAGGTACATAGAAAACAATAGTTTTTTATATGCCCTTGCAGTGACTGACATGTATCCAATGTAGAAAAACACTATTCACCACACATAAGGGGATGAAGGAATCAAGATTAGGGGAATATGGGACTGAATCTCTAAATAATTTGAAAAAAAAACCAAGAAAAAAACAAACAAAACAGGCCTCTCTGCAATAACACAGAACACCTCTATTCCCGGTTCTGTAAAAAATAAATAAATAAAAAGAAGGACAGAAAGGGTGGGTAAAAGCCGATACCTTTAGCTGGTTATTGAATACATCAATCTCCTGAAGTTTTGCTCGGGTTTCCTTCTCCACTTCATCAAGCTGGTCTCTGAGTTGCTGACGGCCAAGTTCCTTGGCTTCCAAAGTTCTTCGCATTGATAGGAGAGAATCTCCTGGGGACAGGACAGAACAATTACAATTATTGAAGTATGGCCACGCTCCACAGCTATGCCAATATATTGTTTTCTCCCTAAAGTGGTTGTAAACCTCAGACAAAATATGAACAAACATATTGTCTCAATTAAGAGCACAAAGTCTAATTTCTGTCTGCTGCTTCCTTCCTCTGCTATCAGCATGAATCACTTCTGGCAAGTTTTCCTGACACCAAGAAAAAATAGGATTTTTATAACAGCTTACCTGTAAAATCCTTTTCTTGGAGTACATCACGGGACACAGAGCGACATAGTCATTACTAATGGGTTATATAGATACCATCAGGTGCTGGCACTGGCAACTTCCAAAACCGGAAGTACCCTCCCCTATATAAGCCCCTCCCATCCGGGAGCACCTCAGTTTTGTAGCAAAGCAATAAGTGTCCCCAAAGAGGGGCGGGAGCTCTGTGTCCCGTGATGTACTCCAAGAAAAGGATTTTACAGGTAAGCTGTTATAAAAATCCTATTTTCTTTCTCGTACATCACGGGACACAGAGCGACATAGTCATTACTAATGGGATGTCCTAAAGCAATGCCAAATGAGGGGGGGGGATACACCATATATAAGCTGAGCGCTATCAGACATGAGGATCTTTTGCGGCCTGCAACACACTGCGCCCAAAGGCGACATCCTCCTGACTTCTAACGTCCACCTGGTAGAATCTAGTAAACGTGTGTACTGAAGACCATGTTGCGGCCTTACAGATTTGAGCCAGGGAGGCCTGGTGATGCACTGCCCATGAAGTTCCAACTGCTCTCGTGGAGTGCGCTCTAACTTTGAACGGAGGCGGTCTCCTTCTCAAGCCATAGGCTTGCATTATGACCTGTCGAATCCACCTGGCTAAAGCAGATTTTGACGCTGCCTGACCCTTTCTGGGGCCTTCCGGCAGAATAAACAAAGTATCCGTTCTGCGAATCTGAGCAGTGGCTTTTAGATAAGCTTTAACTGCTCTTACTACATCCAAAGAATGTAATAACTTTTCCTCTACCGAACTAGGTTTGGGGAAAAAAGGAGGAAGAACCACATCTTGGTTCAAATGAAACCTCGATACCACCTTAGGAAGAAAGGCTGGATGAGGACGTAACACTACTCTGTCCTTATGGATAACCAGATATGGCTCCCTACAGGACATAGCGGCTAATTCCGACACTCCTTTAGCCGAACAAATGGCTACTAGAAAAATCAATTTCCTGGTGAGAAGAACCAAAGAAATATGCTGTAATGGTTCAAATGGTTGTTTCTGTAAAACCGACAGAACCAGGTTTATGTCCCAAGGACATATGGGAATATTAACCGGAGGACTAATACGCATCACTCCTTGTATGAAAGCTTTGACTAGTGAATGCGAAGCCAAGGGCCTTTGAAAAAATATTGACAAGGCCGAAATCTGACCCTTGATAGTACTCAAGGCAAGCTTCCTATCTACAGCCCATTGTAGGAAGTCCAGAATCCTACCTATTACGTATTTACGTGGATGCCATTTCTTGGCCTCACACCAGGCGATGTACGCCTTCCAGATTCTATAGTAGATCTGCCTGGATACCGGCTTCCTGGCATTGATCATGGTAGATACCACAGCATTAGAGAGCCCTCTCTTTTTTAGAACGTGGGCTTCAATAGCCAGGCCGTCAAACCTAGGGCTGGTAAGGAAGGGTGGTATATCGGTCCTTGCGAAAGCAGGTCCGGACGATGTGGGAGGGTCCAAGGACTCCCCACAGACATTTTTACAATCTCCGCGTACCATGCTCTTCGGGGCCACGCTGGAGCCACCAGAATCACTGGTTTCTTTTCTACCCTGATTCTGCGGAGTAATCGAGGTAACAATTGTGGCGGTGGGAATGCATATATCACCTTGAACTGATCCCAAGGGAACACTAGGGCATCCGAGCCGCAAGCTAGGGGATCCCTTGTCCAAGAGACAAACCTGTCCACTTTTGCATTGAATCTGGATGCTAGAAGATCTACATCCGATGTTCCCCACCGCTGACATATTGTCCGGAAAACCTCGGGATGAAGGGACCATTCCCCTGGGCATAATTGTTGGCGACTTAGAAAGTCCGCCTTCCAATTCTCCACTCCTGGAATGAATACCGCAGATATGGCTGGGACATATCTTTCTGCCCATCTCAGGATGTAATTTACTTCCCTTTGGGCTGCACGACTCCTGGTGCCCCCCTGACGATTGATATATGCCACTGCTGTGGCATTGTCTGATTGAATTCTGACAGGGGACCCTTGGAGTTTGGATGTCCATGCTACTAGGGCATACCGGGCTGCTCGTATCTCTAAGAGATTGATGGGCAGGGCCTTTTCCGCATCCGACCATCTGCCCTGGAGAGACCATTGCTCCAGTACTGCTCCCCAGCCTATAAGGCTGGCATCTGTAGTGACCACCTTCCAGGAAATCGGACTGAAGGATTTCCCTCTTTCCAGATTCTGGGGAACCAACCACCAGCGGAGGCTCTTGCGAACGGAAGGGGACAAGGACATTGGTAAGTCCAGAGCCTGAACTTTTTTGTTCCAGGCTGACAGTATGGCCCTTTGCAACTTCCTTGAATGGAATTGACCGTAGGGTACTGCTTCGAATGATGCCACCATTTTTCCCAGCAGCCTCATGCACAGGCGTATGGATGGCTGTCTTTTTGAACCCACTAAGTGGATCAAATCTCTCAAAGACGACCCCTTTTCTTGAGGCAAGAATATTTTTCTCTGGTCTGAATCCAGCCTTAGCCCCAAGTATTCCAGACTTTTGACTGGTTTTAGGGCTGACTTGTCTCGGTTGATAATCCAACCGTGATATTCCAGATACTTGATTGTCTCGTGAACAACCACTTCTAGTTTTTCCACTGAGTGGTCTATCAGCAACAAGTCGTCTAGATATGCCATTATCGTTACACCTCGTGTTCTTAGATTGGCCAATAATGGGGCCAGAATTTTTGTGAACACTCTTGGTGCTGTGGCCAGACCGAAGGGTAAGGCTCTGAACTGAAAATGGCGCCCTTCTACCGCAAAGCGTAGAAATTTTTTGTGGGCTGGAAAGATGGGAATGTGCAAATAAGCATCTTTGATGTCGATCGAGGCTAACCATTCCTCCCCTTGTAGGGCAGTGGCTACCGATCGGATCGACTCCATCCGGAAAGTCCTGATATGTAGGAATTTGTTTAGCCCTTTTAGATTTAATATGGGCCTCACGTCCCCGTTTGGCTTCGGGACTGTAAAGAGGTTTGAGTAAAACCCGAACCCCATTCTTCCAGGGGAACCTCTATAATTACTGCTTGGAGCAATAATTGTTCTAGTGCCAACAGGAGGGATCCTCTCTTCTGGGGATCCCTTGGCACGTTTGACCTTATAAAGCGGGAAGGAGGGGAGTTTTTTTAACTCCAATTTGTATCCCAGATTTACTGCGGAGAGCACCCATCTGTCTCTGATCGTGTCCCGCCAGGTCTCTGTGAACAACTGAAGTCTTCCCCCCACCCGATTGAGTGGGGGCAACCCTTCATGCATTTGACTTTGGGGGAGGTTTTGTACCTCTCCTGCTCCAGGGCTTCTTGTTACCCTGCAACTGTCCCTGATTTTTACCTCCGGGATTTGACCGAGGAGGCCGTCGGAACTGTTTCACAGCCGATGTCCTAGGGACTGGAGAAGCAGGCCTCTTAAAAGAGGGACCTCTAACTCTATTTTTAACCGGCAAAAGTGTACTTTTACCGCTGGAAATTCTCTGGATATATTTGTCCAGGTCTTCCCCGAATAAGCGTTCACCATGAAATGGGAAGCTGACCAGCAATTTTTTACAGGGAGCTTCAGCAGACCAGTTTTTGAGCCATAGAAGCCTGCGCATATGTACTACAGACAGCGTAAGGCGGGAGGCCTGATGGATTGAATCCTTTATAGCGTCCACCGCAAAGCATAAGGCTCTAGGTAGATCAGCTAGGGCAAGAGCCTGCTGATCTGGCAGGTCCCTGAAGACCTGTTTCAACTGATCTTTCACTGCTTGGCAGACCCCAATAGCTGCCACTGCTGGTTGTGTCACCAATCCTGCTGTAGAGAAAGCAGATTTTAATAAGGACTCCAATTTTTTATCTATTGGGTCCTTGAACATTTGGACATTATCCACCGGACATGTCAGTGATTTATTCACACAAGAGATGGCTGCGTCCACTGTAGGGACCCTCCATTTTCTGATGAACTTATCCTCCATGGGATAGACTACCGGAGATCTCTTGGGGGGAGTAAATATTTTGTCAGGATGCTCCCAATCCTGGTAAATGAGCCCTTCCAGTAAAGGATGGATCGGAAAGGAACAAACAGTCTGGGGAGCTTTTAGCGACCCCAACGAGGAGACAGAAGTGGATGATGGCTCCGCAAGTGGCATTTTAAATGCTGATCGGACCATATTAGTCAGGGACTGAACCCATAACCTTTCAGCATGTGATGCTGAGAACGGCTCTTCCACTGTTGATTCCTCTACAACCGAATCGACCTCATCCTGATCCCCTTCAGGTAGGTCGATCCCTGTATGGGACTGTTGCTCTGTTAACAGGCACTCTGAGGGAGGAGACGGAGATCGGGCGCTTTTCTCCTGTGACAGGGAAGCCGCGATCAATGCTGACAATCTCTCTTCCAGCCCTCCCAGAGCTGAGGAAAAAACCTCCTCTGTTACATACACAGGAGCAGGTGAACTGAGGACAGCCACAGTACCAGGTACTCCTGAGGGTGCTCCACGGTCACTAACCTCTGATTCTTCAGGGGAGACTGGTGCAGCCGAAGCATGCCCAAGATCCTCAGAGCCCGATGGAGACCCCCTATTCCTCCTGGAATTTCTAGTCCCGGAGTTTTTAGACGGCATATTCCTAAGCCACAAAGCTGAGGTATTCCAGCCGAAATACACCAGTTACTGACAATAGTCTAGCATAAATGCTGCTATAAGAAACAGTTGGTGTCTATTAATGTGCCTTTCTAGGGGATGCCTGTATCAACCGCTTGCTGTATGCCTTCTTTAAATGTTGCCAGCTCTGTCTCTGTACTTCATAGCCAGCTCACCACACAAAATTGTGGTTTTTAACATGCTGGGACGCCCGCACATGCGCAGAAGCGCTGCGGCGCGCACAGAGCGTCATCCCCCAGGCTCCGCCCCCTTTCCCGGCTCACCTCTATATATAGAGGCGCGTGCACGCGCACGCGCACGGCCACGTGTGCCTTCGGCGCTAATTTCGAAAATGGAAACCAGGGACAAGAGCCAGGGCCCCTTTGCCGCAGGCCGGGGGATGGACGAGCATTGCAACATGGCAGAGGAAGCAGTTTCCTATAAGAGAACTCACCATCTGCCTGGACTCGCTCTGAAGAGAAGAAACTAGTCCACATGACAAGAAACGTTCCACAGCGGCCTCTAGTGGACAAACACAGGTACCGCAGTCTAATATATAAAATATATATATATATAAAAAAAATTATTATTTTTTTTTCTTGACCACCATTAAAAATTATTACATTTTTTTATTAGTTACAGGCATGCACAGAATTTTGCGGGAATACCATTAGGTAACAGACAGAAAGACAAATTAGGCTTGGGGGTCCCCCAATAGAACCAAGTTCCTGGGGGCCCCCACTTACCTGTTCCCCGCCGCAGGACTTTGTTTGGTCCACAAAAGCCCAAACTTCACCTATCACGGCAGGCATTGTAATCAAACCTTCAGGGACCGGGTTCCCAAGGATTCCACTCCCCTGGACCTGTATAGCACCCTGCACAGAAAACATCTTGGTCGTGGGTATGACCAGAGCTCTGGATCCCAGGGTCCAGCTCTCCTAAGAGAAGCATTACAGGCAAAATCTTGCTCTTCTCTGCAAGGCCCGGGTACCGACCGTTTAGCTATGAAGCTTTTTTGGTCGGATCCGGAATAGCTTACTGAGGCCCAAAAGAACCTGTACGCAAGCTCAGTGAAAAACACATGTTTCTTCTTGGCCAACACCTTAGACACTGGCAAAAAAACTGAGGTGCTCCCGGATGGGGCTTATATAGGGGAGGGTACTTCCGGTTTTGGAAGTTGCCAGTGCCAGCACCTGATGGTATCTATATAACCCATTAGTAATGACTATGTCGCTCTGTGTCCCGTGATGTACGAGAAAGAAAAAAGGTGACAAGGGAGGGAGCTCCAGCAGATTGACAGCCTTGGCTCTGTTCCTGTCTGCTGTGTGTTGGTGGTGTGTCCCTTCTCCTCAATCTGCTGTAAGAGGTCTCCTCACTGAGCTCTGCAGAGTGTAGCTTCAGCTCTCCACCCCTTTTTGTCTCACAGCTCAGACAAGCTTTATAAATTCTGGACTTTGAACAGCTGTAGAGAATAGAAGGCTGCAAATAAAGAGGTACAACTTATGTAGGAGGATTTGTTTCATCTCTGAGTATCATCTGAGGCCAGTTACTTCACTGGGTATATGTAAGGGATAACAACCACTTACATTTTTTAGACCAAATGGCAAGTAGCCCCTTCCTTCATTGAAACCCTACAAAGCAAGATGGGCCCGTACATTGGCACATTTTGTCCAGTGCAAATACTGCCTTTTTGATATTTCGAATTTTTGCTAGAATGGGTAAGTATAACACCTGTTGGGTTTTTACCACTATCCAGGGTTTTTCTTTTTTTTTTGTGGAAAAGGAACACACTAAAAACATCCACACTGCTCCTCCCCCTCACCATCTGTGTCCCTATTGCAGATTTCAACAATTTTGTTTGGTTTAAACCTCGTCTTTTCCTCAATTTTTATCCTGTCTCCTTACAGCTGCCAATGTTAGCTGATTTTGAGTTGTCTCCTCTCCTTTGCAGGGTATTCTGCACAATCCAGGGAATACGGTTACATGCCGACATGAGGGTTCTACCTGCTCTGTCACAAACGGGGAATCCAAGCTGAAAACACACAGATGGCTGCTCCTCCCAGGGGCATGACTGAACTGTGCCGGTTGTGGTGCTTTATCCTCAGCAACAAAGTTTTTTTTTTAAAACCACCTTTATATTTAATCAAGTATAGAGAACATTTTGTTATCCTCTCAGGCTGACTGTGCATGTCATCATCAGACAAGTTTAAATCAATAAACAAGGGGTGGGTACATTACCACTAGCACAATGGCTGATGGGACATGTAGTCCTGAGTACTATGGTCAAGTGACCCAATTACGTTTGGAGAGCCTGCTCCAAGCTGGAAATTCAAATTATGGCTCATGCACACTGCAGCTCAAAGGAGCTCAAAGAAGCGGCTCCTACAGGCTTTTAAGCTCTTAATTTTCTGCCTAGAAACTCCCCTCCATGTTAGCCAATGTGTCTATGCACACACTGGCTTTTTCAGGCATATGCTCCTAAAAGGCAGAAAAAAAAAAAATCTCACCAAACACGTGTTTTTGAGAGGAGCTAGTGCCCCAAAGAGCTCAAAAGAGCTAAAAAAAAAAAAAAAGCTTGAAAATGCATGAAAATGTTTGTTACAGCCTTTTGTTTTGTTTATTCAGTGGTTAACAAAATACCATCTAGGAGGGTTTGTGAAAGAAAAAAAAACACTTACGCCCCAAAAAAAAAAAAAGCTCAAAAGATTTTGAAGAAGCAAAATAAAAAACGTGTACAAGAGCACAAAAAAGCACAAGCTTTTTTTAAGCTGAAAGAAAAGCTCAAATGCCTGTAAAAGCAGCTTTTTTTTTGAGCTGCAGTGTGCATGAATCCTAGGGCTTATGCACACTGCAGCTCAAAGGAGCGCGAAGAAGTTGCTTATACAGGCTTTTGAGCCCTTATTTTTTCTGCCTAGAAACTCTCCTCCATGACAGCCAATGTGTATGTGTCTATGCACACTTTGGCGGTTTCAGGCATATATATGCTCCTACAGGCAGCAGCACCCCCCCCCCCCCCCCAACCTCGCATTTTTGAGAGGAACTAGTGCCCCAAAGAGCTCAAAAAGGTTTCAAACAGCTCAAAGAAGCTCGAAAAACTTCATTTGTATTTTTTTTTGTTTATACAGTGGTTCAGAAAATACTATCTAGGAGGGTTTGTCAAAAAAAATGCTCATGCTCAAAAAAGCTCAATAAAAACATGCACAAGAGCACAAAAAAAGCACAAGCTTCTTCAAGCTGAAATAAAAGCTTAAAAGCAGCTTTATTCGAGCTGCAGTGTGCATGAGCCCTAGGTGGGAAGGAGGAAGACAGAGGATGCAGCTATAAAACAGGTACTAATGTATGACACGTGTATTTTTACAAGGGGTTCTTTCAGTAACTAACTGCAGTGCTATTTTGTACTCCAAGGTTTCCATGGTGGAAAGCGTACAGCATGCCACATACTTCTCTCAAGGTAGCATTTGGAAGGTGTACCCAACCTCCATATCAACTATCCTGACTGCATCAAAATCACAGCAGAACTGGGGGATATATGCTAAATTGAAAAATGTTCTGTACTTCGATCTACCCACCCCTCCCACACCCCTTTTCCTCTACCCACGCCCCCCCCACCCCCTTTCCTTTGCCCAAACACGCACACACTTGAATAGCAAACTGCATCCCTACTACTACTACTGATGTACTCAATGAAGAAGTCCATGCAGCAATGAAACTTGTTTGCCAAGTGCTGGGTGTGTAAAAAGAGATTATTATATATATATATATATATATATATAGATAGATAGATAGATAGATAGATATTTCTATATATATACAGGTCCTTCTCAAAAAATTAGCATATTGTGATAAAGTTCATTATTTTCTGTAATGTACTGATAAACATTAGACTTTCATATATTTTAGATTCATTACACACAACTGAAGTAGTTCAAGCCTTTTCTTGTTTTAATATTGATGATTTTGGCATACAGCTCATGAAAACCCAAAAATCCTATCTCAAAAAATTAGCATATTTCATCCGACCAATAAAAGAAAAGTGTTTTTAATACAAAAAAAGTCAACCTTCAAATAATTCTGTTCAGTTATGCACTCAATACTTGGTCGGGAATCCTTTTGCAGAAATGACTGCTTCAATGCGGCGTGGCATGGAGGCAACCAGCCTGTGGCACTGCTGAGGTGTTATGGAGGCCCAGGATGCTTCGATAGCGGCCTTAAGCTCATCCAGAGTGTTGGGTCTTGCGTCTCTCAACTTTCTCTTCCCAATATCCCACAGATTCTCTATGGGGTTCAGGTCAGGAGAGTTGGCAGGCCAATTGAGCACAGTAATACCATGGTCAGTAAACCATTTACCAGTGGTTTTGGCACTGTGAGCAGGTGCCAGGTCGTGCTGAAAAATGAAATCTTCATCTCCATAAAGCTTTTCAGCAGATGGAAGCATGAAGTGCTCCAAAATCTCCTGATAGCTAGCTGCATTGACCCTGCCCTTGATAAAACACAGTGGACCAACACCAGCAGCTGACATGGCACCCCAGACCATCACTGACTGTGGGTACTTGACACTGGACTTCAGGCATTTTGGCATTTCCCTCTCCCCAGTCTTCCTCCAGACTCTGGCACCTTGATTTCCGAATGTACTTTGGACCACTGAGCAACAGTCCAGTGCTGCTTCTCTGTAGCCCAGGTCAGGCGCTTCTGCCGCTGTTTCTGGTTCAAAAGTGGCTTGACCTGGGGAATGCGGCACCTGTAGCCCATTTCCTGCACACGCCTGTTCACGGTGGCTCTGGATGTTTCTACTCCAGACTCAGTCCACTGCTTCCGCAGGTCCTCCAAGGTCTGGAATCGGTCCTTCTCCACAATCTTCTTCAGGGTCTGGTCACTTCTTCTCGTTGTGCAGCATTTTCTGCCACACTTTTTCCTTCCCACAGAATTCCCACTGAGGTGCCTTGATACAGCACTCTGGGAACAGCCTATTCGTTCAGAAATTTCTTTCTGTGTCTTACCCTCTTGCTTGAGGGTGTCAATGATGGCCTTCTGGACAGCAGTCAGGTCGGCAGTCTTACCCATGACTGCGGTTTTGAATAATGAACCAGGCTGGGAGTTTTTAAAAGCCTCAGGAATCTTTTGCAGGTGTTTAGAGTTAATTAGTTGATTCAGATGATTAGGTTAATAGCTCGTTTAGAGAACCTTTTCATGATATGCTAATTTTTTGAGATAGGAATTTTGGGTTTTCATGAGCTGTATGCCAAAATCATCAATATTAAAACAAGAAAAGGCTTGAACTACTTCAGTTGTGTGTAATGAATCTAAAATATATGAAAGTCTAATGTTTATCAGTACATTACAGAAAATAATGAACTTTATCACAATATGCTAATTTTTTGAGAAGGACCTGTATATATATATTTCTACAAAGACATAAAAACTATAATATTTGTACACAAGGAAAAGTATGGGCTTACTGTGCAAACTGTTCTGCTGAACCTGTTTTAATTGGTCATTTAGGGACTGTTTCTCAGGAATCAATTTTCCAAGCAGCTGCTGAGACTCCTGTGGAAAAAAAAGATTTCCCATACAACAAAAATGATATGATCCCTTGGAGGAGAGACGTTTATTACAATTTGAGAAAACAGACAAGTATTTGCTATTTAACATTTTCATTATACTTTAAAGTGCTTTTAAAGCAAAGCTCCACCCAAAAGGGGGAAGTTCCACTTGTTTGCCAGAGGGTGGATTTGATTTAAATCACTAGTAAAAAGGCTCGATTTAAATCATAATTTTTAAAGAGCAACTGTCATCTCTGTCCTGAAGAGGCTCCTCCTCTGACCCGCTGTTGACTCACCGACAGTCCCATTCACTTTAAATGGGACGGCTGGTGATGCGGCAGTGACACAAGGTGAGGGACGGACGTGGCGGCAGCAGGTGAGTGGAAGCCCACTAACAGGCACTGTCATGATGGATCTAAAAATGACAAGTGCTCTTTAAATGTAAGGACTTATTCTTGCGGGTAGTTAGAATCTTTAATATTTGCAAACAAAATGAAGAAGGTTTCCTATTTAGAATAAGCTGTTAGGTTAGTAAAACAGCGATATCAGAACCGATTCAAGCATACAGTTTGTGGTGTACATAGATTTGCAAAACAATGGGATAAAGGAATATTCCTGAACTTTGTCATATCTCATAGTTACTGTAAAATTGTGTGAATGCATCAATGCAGTGCATGTTATCTCAGCTTGCAGAGCTTGGATTCATTAAATGAGTTTACAATTTTTTTTAATATTGCAGAATATACAGCCTCGTGCTACATAATAAGCTGCATTTCATGCTGAATAAACTACATTATTAATGAATCTTAAATAGAAAACCATCTTTTAGATAGATTTTACTCCAAAAGCATTTTATCGATTTAAAAATCAAAACAATTTGATAAAAAAAAACAAAAAAAAAACATTGATTGATATCCACCCTGGTTTGCACCCTCCCCTGCCCCTTTTAGCACTTTTTTTGGGGGCTTTGACAGGTACCCGCTCCCACCTCCAGTTTAGCTCCCTGCAGCGATCTGAATCGAAAGTTCGGCCCCCCTCAGTCTTCAGGGACACATCACAGACTATGGGATCATTCACAGGGTGCAGCGCGGCTCAAGCATGCGCAGTAAGGAAACTGGTTATGATGCTGCAAGGCTTCACTGCCACTTTCCCTTACTTGAGATGCCAGTGCCTGCCCCAGAAGCCAATTGAAGAATCGGCTTGGGCGAGGACATTGCTGGATCCCTGGACAGGTACGTGTCTTTATATTAAGTCAGCAGCTACAGTGATTGTAGCTGCTTACTTATTTTTGGAGGAGCCTGGAGCTCCACTTTATTAATCTTACTTAATGTAAAATGATGAAGTACTAATTTTGTTGGAAATTTACTTTATTATACAAAAGATAATGCTTAAAAATAAAGCAATATATTCACCTGAAGCTGCTGTTGTAAGTGTGTGATTTCAGCAATCCTCAGCTCTCTGGACTTGTTCGTACTTTCAATCTCCTGTCGCTGTGTGGTCAACCGATACCGAATGTCATGAAGTTTTCCTTCCAGCTGATGCTTTTTGTCATTCTACACAATGGATGGGCAAAAAAAAAACAAAACAATGATCTATTCAACTCCTTTGATATCACTCTTCTTGAGATTACAATTCAGCTAAGAACGTACCAAAGCTTCCAGCTCAAACTCCAGAGTCTTCTTTTTGGCCTTCAGCACAACAATGTCTTCCTGTTCCTTGTTCCTCTGGTTCAGGAGTTCCTGACGCCGATTCCTTTCCCACTCCAGCTGTCTCTGACGTTCAAGTTCTCGCTTTGCAGCCTGTTTAAAATAACAGGGAAATTCTAATGCCTCCATAGTTTTCTAAAAACGAATGCATCATTAACAAAAAGCCAGACACACAAATGAGATGTGGCAATAATTCAGTCAGTTCTTCCCAGTGAAAATGGAATCTTTAGGCCCTGTTCACATTAATGGGAATCGGATGCATTTTGAACCAGACCGGACTGCAATAAAGCCTGTTCACATACGCGGGCCGGTTGTGGTGCAAAATTAAAAAGGACCCTGTTCAGGTGTGATTTCAGAGTCAAACTTACACCTTAACCGGTGAATGGACTCTGCACCATTTTATGACTCTGCACCAAAACCGGACATACATACAGGTGCAGCTCATAAAATTAGAATATCATCAAAAAGTTAATTTCAGTAATTCAATTCAAAAAGTGAAACTCCTTTTATAAAAATGTGTTACACACAGAGTGATATATTTATTTCAAGCATTTCTTTCTTTTAATTTTGACGATTATGGCTTACAGCTAGTGAAAGCCCAAAATTCAGTATCTCAGAAAATTTGATTATTACACAAGACCAAAAAATATATAAAAAAATGATTTTTAATACAGAAAATTTGGCTTACTGAAAAGTATGTCCATGTACAGTATAGTAGTACATACTATGTACTCAATACTTGGTCGGGGCTCTTTTTGCATGAATTACTGCATCAATGCGACGTGACATGGAGGAGATCAGCCTGTGGCACTGCTGAGGTGTTATGGAAGACCAGGTCGCTTTGATAGTGGCTTTCAGCTCACCCGCATTGTTGGGTCTGGTGTCTCTCATCTTCCTCTTGACAATACCCCACAGATTCTCTATGGGGTTTAGGTCGGGCTAGTTTGCTGGCCAATCGAGCACAGTGATACCATAATCAATAAACCAAGTATTGGTACTTTTGGCAGTGTGGGCAGGTGCCAAGTCCTGCTGGAAAATGAAATCCGCATCTCCATCAAGCTGGTCAGCAGAGGGAAGCATGAAGTGCTCTAGAATTTCCTGGTAGAGGGCTGCGCTGACTTTGGACTTGATAAAACACAGTGGACCAACACCAGCAGATGACATGGCTCCCCAAATCATCACCAACATCACAGACTCTGGGACCTTGATTTCCAAATGAAATGCGATGATTGTACTTCAGTTGTACTCTTTAGAAAACCTGACGTACAATGTTAGTGTAGTAGTCCTGGCGGAGGCCGCTTAGCATCTCATCTACACCGGTCGGGAGAGCAGCAGCCTGGATGTTTCACAATGCTGTTTACCGCTGGATAAGTTAGTTGGGACACCAGTACCCCTGTTCTGTTCCCCCAGGGGGAGAGAACTTCTCCTCTCGCTTGGAGTTGCGCTTCAACTTCTTTCGAGGTCACTGTGCATTGCGATGCTGTTTATTCCCAAAGGCATCCAAGCGCACAAAAAATAGGATTTTTTTGTACTCACCGTAAAATCCTTTTCTCTGACGTCCATGGACTGACACAGCGTCTTCAATCTTGACAAAGTGGGTTATGTTCCTGCTCATAGGAGAAGACTAGGCAGAATGTTAGATGTTTTAACATACATTCCATTACCAGAGCTGAACAACCCCGCCCAGGGGCCGGTCTCTCCAGGCATAACCCTCCTACCTGCAGCCAGCTGCCTCAGTTCGTAGTAAAGCAGTACAAACTTAAAGAAAGGAGGGGTGGGTGCTGTTTCAGTCCATGGACATTAGAGAAAAGCATTTTACGGTGAGTACAAAAAAATTCCTATTTTCTCTTACCGTCCATGGACTGACACAGCATCTTCAATCTTGACAAAGTGGGACGTCCCAAAGCAGTGTCAAAGAACGAGGGGTGGGAACAGTATCAAGGAAAAAAACAAACTTCACCCCCAACAAGCAGAACTCCTCAAGGGAGGAGTTGCAACATTAAACAGCCACTTGCAAAACCTTGCGGCCGAAGGAGCATCAAAAGATGCAGCCACATCAACCTTATAGAACCTTGAAAAGGTATGTGCGGACGACCAGGTATAGCTGCCTTGCACACTTGTGCAACAGACACTTGATGTCGGAAAAACCAGGAAGCACCAACTGCCCTGGTTGAATGCGCCGTAACCGGAAAGGGAGGCGCCCGCCCCTTAAGGGCATAGGCCTGTATGACGGTCCGCCTGATCCACCGAGAAATGGTGGAAGACGAAACCACTTGGCCCTGTTTTGGTCCAAACACAGACACAAACAGCGAGTCAGACTTCCAAAACGAAGCCGTAGCAGACAGGTACACCCGTAAAGCACGTACCACGTCCAACGTGTGAAGCGCAAACCCTCTGGGATGCGATGGACGAGGACATAAAGACGGAAACACAATGTCCTCAGTAAGGTGGAAGACCGAGACCACCTTTTGGAGAAAAGAAGGCTGCGGGCCTAGCACCGCCTCATCCCTATGGAGGACCAAGTATGGCGGTTTGCAAGACAAGGCCGCCAATTCAGAAAACCTAGCTGACAGAAGTTAAGGCTACTAGAAAAGCCACCTTCTGATATAAAGATGAGAGGAATCTCTCTAATGTTTTCAAAGGGAGGTTCTTGAAGAACCGAGAGCACCAAATCCAAATCCCAAGGAGGAAGAGGTAGTTTAATAGGGGGAAGCACATGGTGAACCCCCCGCATGAAGGTACTAATCAAAAATGGCCCGCTACCGGCCGCTGAAAGAAAACCGCTAAAGCTGAAATCTGACCCTTAATGGTGCTCAAGGCAAACTTATGGTCCACTCCTCGCTGTAAAAACAGCAGGATCCTGGAAACGGAATACGTCTGTGGACGCCAATCCAGCTCCTCGCGCATAGCGATGTAGGCCTTCCAGGTACGGTAGTATATCTTCCTGGAAGATTTCCGTGCCCTCAGCATGGTCGAGATGACCGAATCCGAGAGACCTCGGTCTCTCAGCATCTGGCCTTCAATAGCCATGCCGTCAAAGACAGCGACTGTAAAGCTGGATGAAGAATGGGACATTGACACAGAAGGTCCTCCCGCAGCGGTAGTCGCCATGGAACGTCCGCCACTAGGCGCACAAGACCGGTGTACCAAGGACGCCGTGGCCAATCTGGAGCAATGAGGATCACCTGAATCCCCTCGGCCTCCACCCTGCGAAGTAGTCGAGGAAGCAACTTCAGTGGAGAAAAGGCATAAATCAGCTGATACTGACCCCACGGGGCCAGCAACGCGTCTGACGCGTCTGCCTAGGGATCTCTGGACCTGGCCACGAATCTCGGCACCTTGCGATTGAGTCGAGAGGCCAGTAGGTCCAAATCCAGTGTGCCCCACCTCCGGCGAAGGACCATTTCCCCCTGGTCCAACATCTGGCGTTTCAGATAGTCCTCAGAATGTGAGCGGTCTCAGACGCTACGGCCGAACTTCGCGGTCCCCCCTGACGGGTGACATTAGCCACCGCCGTGGCGTTGTCCGACTGAATCCTGACAGAGCGCCCTTGTAGTCTCTTTGACCATGAGAGGAGACACAGTCTGACTGTTCCAGGACAGTGATCTGCAGACGGGATTTCGTCCGAAGTCCAAAGCCCTTGGGCTGATGGAACTCCCCAGAGTCCATCCCAGTCCAAAAGACTGGCGTCTGTCGTGATCACAGTCCACTGGACAGGAAGAAACGACTTCCCTGACCGAAAGGCCGGGGATCTCAGCCACCATGTCAGGAATGCTCTGACCAGGTGACTCACCTGGATCTGACGATCCAGAGATAATGGCGACTTGCCCCAGCAGGACAGGATCTCCTTTAGTAAGGCTCAAGTGTAGAAATTGGCATACGGTACAGCCTCGAAGGAAGTCACCCTGAGTAGCAAAAACAGAGTGACGACCATTTTGCGGAACGTCAGCACCCGTACCGCAGACTGAAGAGTCTGTAATTCGTCTAAGGGTAGGAAGACCCTCGCCTCCGAGGAGTCCAGGATCAATCCTAGGTACTCCAGACGCTGAGTCGGAGCCAGGACCGACTACTGAATGTTCAGCAGCCAACCGAGTCACGGAGGGCCTGACTGGCTATCAACACAAAATCCTCCAATTCTGAGCCAGAGTCTGCTCTCAGAAGAACGGCCAGATAGCCCACGATAGCAATGCCTCGCTGTCACAGCAAAGCTAGAATCGGGGAAAGCATCTTAGTGAAAACCCGCGGTGCTGACGCTAAACCGAAGGGAAGAGCCACAATCGATAGCGGCCTACGCCTATCGCAAAGCGCAGAAACTTCCAGTGACCCGCGCAGATTGGAACATGCAAGAAGGCGTCCTGGAGTCCAAGGACGCCAGAACATCCCCCGGGTGGAGCGCAGCATTCTCCGAGCGAATGGATTCCATGTGGAATTTTCAAAGCTTAACAAAGGTATTGAGGACTTGAGGTCCAGAATTGGACGGACTCCGTCCTCCTTTGCGACCACAAAAAGATTTGAATAAAATCCCTGAAACCTCACCTTTGACGGTACCGGCAAAATCACCACGCACCGCAGCAAGTCCTGCACTGCCCTCAATAGGGCAGTACGACGCGCTGGAAGGAGAGAGAGATTTGAGGGAAAGAACCTGTCTGGGGGCCAGGAAAGAAAGCCTGTCCTGTACCCAGAGGTAACCACCTCGCATACCCACCGGTCGGAGATCCGGGAGATCCACCGATCCGGGAAACTGCAAAGTCGTCCCCCTACCCCAGAGTCGGGCGGGGGCAAGACCTCATGCGGTGGCGGGCTTGTCAGCCGTCTTGTTCGGCATACATACCCAGGAACGCTTCTGTCCTCCACCCACACTCTCGTCAGTCTGGGAGAAATTTCCCGTGGGCTCTGACTGACGAAAAAAACACTTGTGTGAGAAAAGGGCCCGGTATACGGCGCAGCTCCTTCGCCTTAGTAGGCGGAGGAAGAAGGGTGCTCTAACCACCCGTGACATTTTTAATGATGTCATATAGGGAAGCACCCAATATTCTTCCGCCCTTAAAAGGTAATCCGTCAGGAGCTTCCTAGAGGCCAGGTCAGCAGACCAGCATTACAACCAGATAAGGGGACGCCATACCACCGCAGACACTGAGGTCCTAGAAATTAAGGGGACAGCGTACATAGTGGTATCGCACACATACACCAGGTCCTTCACCATTTGGTCGGCCAGTGTAACGCAATCCGGAGGAAGATGATGCTCCAGCACAGTCTGGTGCAAAATCCTTGCCCATTCCGTGAGTGTCTAAGACACCAGGATCCCCGCTACAATAGGACGTAGCGCGGATCCCAGCATGGTGAACATGGCTCAGTCCACCACATCCCACCTCCTAGCAGTAGGGTCCCCTCAACCGGGAGAGTCATGGCTTTATTGAGTCGGGCGACCGGAGGGTCGCCAACCAGAGGAGAGGCCCATTGTTTAATCAGGCTCTCCTCAAAGGGGGTACCTAACCGACACAGATGCTGCAAGACCGCAAGGGTCATCTGCGTTTGTCCCATGCCTGGTCTATGATTTTGTCAAAGAAAGGTGTATAGGGAAAGAAGGATTAGTTTTAAACGAACCAAAGGAGATTGCCTCCACCAGAGGTTCTTCAGCCACAGCATCCAGCTTGAGAGTGTCTCTCACAGCATCAATGAGTTCACAAACAAGCAACCTGTCATTTACTGACTCAGATAAGGAGTCTTCCTCACAAGGAATGTCCTTGGTCAAAAAAAAAAAAAAATCCAGAGCTAGGGTCCTGCGCCGCAGCATTGCCCATATCTGAACCTGAGCACTCCCCTGGAGATGGCATGGGGAGAGGGCGCTTTTTTAGCTCCCCTGCGCTCGCACACCGCTTACATCCTGGTAACAAAATGATTCCAGGACTGCCGACAACTGGCCCCTAGGGACCGCAGGTGCCGTAGCACTGTCTGTTGCCTCTGACATAAATGGGGAAGCAGGTGACACTGACTCCATAATACCACCACCCTCTGAGACTGTCATGTGAGAGAAAAAGTCCACCCTCCTGCTGCACTGACTGTGGGGGGTTACCCAGGGGACTCACCAACCCAGTCAGGACCGCTCGGTTCCGCTGCCTGCGCTGTGCTCCCAGCGTGAGTGAACAGTGAGGAGACTGAGGAGAATCGTGCACAAATCAAACCAACACAAAAGAGCGCGCGGCTTCAAGAAAATGGCCGCCGCAATTACAAGTGTGCCACAGCGAGGCCATGGCAAGATAGCCGCCAATGCGGTTTGCAATGTAAAGTAAAAACATAGGAAAAACATGGCGCCGAATGGCGCACAAGGCCCAGACTGACACAGAAAACAGCCCACACCACAATGCAAACCCCTATGGACCCCCACCGGGACAGAGAGACCCCCAGTCAGCACATCGCTAGAGTAGGTGACAGAGTAGCAAAATACACAAGGGGGAGACAGGGGAACCCCCCACAGCATAGGAACACACAGCATGTACTCACCTGCGGAGGCAGGAGGAACTACTTACCCGTCCATGAAGGACCCACTGGTGTGTTCCTGACAGACCTATCACTGAGTAGCTGTCGGCCCGGTCCACTGTGAAAGATACAGAACTGTTCAGACATATGTGGACCTCGGAGCAAAAGCTCACCGGCCACCCCTGGAGCATGTCGTGGACTGATCTCATGCTGAGTGAGGATTAGCACGCTCGATGGTCGGACTGGGAAGACTACGAGGATAGCGAACTACCCAACTTGTTGCCCAGCCGACTATTGATAGAAGAATCTCAAAAATAAAATAATAAAATTCAAAAGGAATAAAAAAAAATTCCTCAGGAGACTGGCTCCAAAGAGAGCCACGTCCTCTCCTCTGCTAGGCAGAAAAAAACTGAGGCAACTAGCTGCAGGTAGGAGGGTTATGTCCGGAGGGACCGCCCCCTGGGCGGGGCTGTTCAGCTCTGGTAATGGAATGTATGTTAAAACATCTAACATTCTGCCTAGTCTTTTCCTATGAGCAGGAACATAACCCACTTTGTCAAGATTGAAGATGCTGTGTCAGTCCATGGACGGTAAGAGAAACCTGGATTTGCACTTACTGAGTGGCAGCCCTGCTGCATTCTAAACACATGAGGTTGACCACTTGGCACGGCGCCATTCAAAGAAGGCTTTGAGAATGCAAAACATTCTCTGTACGAGGTGAAGGGTGTGACATCACAGCTCCACCTCATCCAATCGGAGAACGTTTTGTTTCCATTTAGAAAATGCAAAGCACTCTCTGAATTTTGCCCGTGCAGTGCTGCCAACCTCCTATTTTCACAGTGCAGAAGATCGGCACAGGACCCAAGAGCAAGTGGACATCACTGAAGTAGCTGTCCAGTTCAGCGATTTCCAACTTCCTGGGGTATCAGCCAGGTATGGTGTATACATAGTTACACAGGTCCAAGCTGGACCATTGTAACTACGTAAAAATATGCCATACCTGGCATTCATTTTTAAAGTGGTATTAAAGATAGCTTTATAAAAATAAAAATAAACCCAACAATAACAAACATGTCATACTTACCTGCTCCGTATAATGTTTTTTCACAGAGCAGCCCTGATTCTCCTCTCGGGGGGGGGGGGGGGGTCCCCGCAGGAGCTTCTGTCTCCTCCCCCTTGACCAGTGCCCCCAAAAGCCCTTCTCTAAGCATCCATGACACAGAGCTGCTACTCGGCCCTGCCCCCACTCTCTCCTCGATTTCCAAGTGAAATGCAAAAATTTTTCCACAGTAATTGTAACGGCACCCCAATCTCAAGGGGTATTAAACGCCGTTTACGATGTTCCCTCTCCTAGACACACATCCACTCGCTACCGCTATCCACAGCTAAACGACCCTTTCCTATAGGAGCCGACCCCTCTGGAAGAAGACGAGACGCACTGTCTTTTCTGTAGTAGGAATGAATTTATTAATGCCAAACATTGTAACTTTATACACAATTCAGGGCACATGATTTAACATGAACAAGGGCCCAGCTCCACCCACACATCCCAAAACTCAACACCTCATCCTGACGTCTGCTAGGCTTCAAAAGATCCCAACACAATAGAATATACGATCTCCAATACACATCTTTTCACAAAGGGTTGGCAGCCAGTCTGTCTGGCACTTTACAATACACACAAGGACAGACTTAAATGAACAATAGAAATGCAAAACAACTTAATTCCTCACAGCAATGATACTTAACCCCCACATACAGTATACATCCAATCTATATACAATGTATATACAGCCTTGAATATGGCTATCACAAACCATATCGGGGGTTTCTTTTATTCACCCTGTG
The DNA here is from genome assembly GCA_029206835.1 of Rana muscosa. NCBI lineage: Eukaryota > Metazoa > Chordata > Amphibia > Anura > Ranidae > Rana > Rana muscosa. The sequence goes on from CM055117.1 coordinate 73,564,800, forward strand.
TCCAAAGTGACCCCACTGTCACACATCTCCCCTTTCGGCAGGGGACTAACAGAGGAGGGGACCCCAGACGGGTCTACTCCGAGGTTAGTCCATGGGTCCATTCTTCCAATGCTGGTATCCACCCAGTACCACAAATGAATTGCTCCAAGCAGAGCATTACTTACCCAGCCAACCTCTGCCTCTCTCAGAGAACATACCCGCCGCTGGGGAGAAGACAGGGTGACTGGGCTCAGTCCGTCATGCTGTTGGGGATCTGGGTTGACTGCCCGGCATCCCTGGGGTATACAAGTGGAGACTGAAGTCCCATCCACTTGTGGTAGGTGGAAGTCCCCCAGTACTTGCAAAGCAAGGCTGACATCCTCCTGTCTCAGTGTCACACCATTTTCTGGGGTTGTGTCAGTGAGGACTGAAGTCCCATCCAATACCACAGGAACTCCCTCTTCTGTTAGTTGAGAGCCGAGGCCCGTGGCACTCGGCTCTGTTGCCAGCTCTTCTGTTGGGTTGCTGTGAGTGGAGACCGCAGTCCCATCCACCGATATCCGCTCAAGTGGCAGTTGTGTGCAGCGGCCAGTAGCATTCTGCCCTGCTGCCAGTGATTCAGCTGGAGGTAAAAGCTTTACCACCCCAGCTTGTTGCTGGAGACAGGGTCCAACTGCCCCGGCTCCCTGAAACTCCACAGTTGTTTCCGGTGCTGGGCAGCACAGGTTGCAATCACTCTGCCCTGTTGCCAGCACTCCTGCTGGGGACTCCACACCATCTGCTCTGGCTACCTGTTGGGGAGGGAAAAAAGGGATTTTTATAACAGCTTACCTGTAAAATCCTTTTCTTGGAGTACATCACGGGACACAGAGCGACTTAGTCATTACTAATGGGTTATATAGATTACCTTCAGGTGTTGGCACTGGCCAATTCCAAACCGGAAGTACCCTCCCCTATATAAGCCCCTCCCACCCGGGAGCACCTCAGTTTTGTAGCCAAGCAATAAGTGTCCCAAAAAGAGGGGTGGGAGCTCTGTGTCCCGTGATGTACTCCAAGAAAAGGATTTTACAGGTAAGCTGTTATAAAAATCCCTTTTTCTTTTTCGTACATCACGGGACACAGAGCGACTTAGTCATTACTAATGGGACGTCCCAAAGCAATGCCAAATGAGGGGAGGGATACATAAGCTGGGCGCCATCAGGCATGAGGATCTTTTGCGGCCTGCAACACACTGCGCCCAAAGGCGACATCCTCCTGACTTCTAACGTCTACCTGGTAGAACCTAGTAAACGTGTGTACCGAAGACCATGTTGCGGCCTTACATACTTGAGCCAGGGAGGCCTGGTGATGCACTGCCCATGAAGTTCCAACTGCTCTTGTGGAGTGCGCCCTAACTTTGAACGGAGGCGGTCTCTTTCTCAAGCCATAGGCTTGTATTATGACCTGTCGAATCCACTTGGCTAAAGTAGATTTTGATGCTGCCTGACCCTTTCTGGGGCCTTCCGGCAGAACAAATAAAGAATCCGTTCTGCGAATCTGAGCAGTGGCTTTTAGATAAGCTTTAACTGCTCTTACTACATCCAAAGAATGTAATAACTTTTCCTCTACCGAGCTAGGTTTGGGGAAAAAAGAAGGAAGAACCACATCTTGGTTCAAATGAAACCTCGATACCACCTTGGGAAGAAAGGCTGGATGAGGACGTAATACTACTCTGTCCTTATGGACAACCAGATATGGCTCCTTACAGGACAAGGCGGCTAATTCCGATACTCTTTTAGCCGAACAAACGGCTACTAAGAAAATCAATTTCCTGGTGAGAAGAACCAAGGAAATGTGTTGTAATGGTTCAAACGGTTGTTTCTGTAGAACCGACAGAACCAGGTTTAGGTCCCAAGGACATATGGGAATACTAACCGGAGGGCTAATACGCATCACTGCTTGTATAAAGGCTTTGACTAGTGAATGCGAAGCCAAGGGCCTTTGAAAAAATATTGACAAGGCCGAAATCTGACCCTTGATAGTACTCAAGGCAAGCTTCCTATCTACAGCCCACTGTAGGAAGTCCAAAATCCTCCCTATCACGTACTTACGTGGATGCCATTTCTTGGCCTCACACCACGTAATGTATGCTTTCCAGATCCTATAATAGATCTGCCTGGATACCGGTTTCCTGGCATTGATCATGGTAGATACCACAGAATTAGAGAGCCCTCTCTTTTTCAGAATGTGGGCTTCAATAGCCAGGCCGTCAAACCTAGGGCTGGTAAGGAAGGGTGGTATATCGGTCCCTGCGACAGCAGGTCCGGACGATGTGGGAGGGTCCAAGGACTCCTCACTGACATTTTTACAATCTCCGCGTACCATGCCCTTCGGGGCCACGCTGGAGCCACCAGAATCACTGGTTTCTTTTCTACCCTGATTCTGCGGAGTAATCGCGGTAACAATTGTGGCGGTGGGAATGCATATATCAGCTTGAACTGATCCCAAGGGAACACTAGGGCATCCGAGCCGCAAGCTAGGGGATCCCTTGTGCGAGACACAAATCTGTCCACCTTTGCGTTGAATCTGGATGCTAGCAGATCTACATCCGGTGTTCCCCACCGCTGGCATATTGCCTGGAAAACCTCGGGGTGAAGAGACCATTCCCCCGGGCATAATTGTTGGCGACTTAGAAAGTCCGCTCTCCAATTTTCCACTCCTGGGATGAAAACCGCGGATATGGCTGGGACATATTTTTCTGCCCACTCCAGGATGCAATTTGCTTCCCTCTGGGCTGCACGACTCTTGGTGCCACCCTGGTGATTGATATATGCCACTGCCGTGGCATTGTCTGATTGAATTCTGACAGGGGACCCTTGGAGTTTGGATGTCCATGCTACTAGGGCATACCGGGCTGCTCGTATCTCTAAGAGATTGATGGGCAGGGCCTTTTCTGCTTCTGACCACTTGCCCTGGAGAGACCATTGCTCCAGTACTGCCCCCCAGCCTATGAGGCTGGCATCTGTAGTGACCACCTTCCAAGAAACCGGACTGAAGGGTTTCCCTCTTTCCAGATTCTGGGGCACCAACCACCAATGGAGGCTCTTGCGAACGGAAGGGGACAGGGACATTGGTAAGTCTAAAGCCTGAACTTTTTTGTTCCAGGCTGACAGTATGGCCCTTTGCAAATTCCTTGAATGGAATTGACCGTAGGGTACCGCTTCGAATGAAGCCACCATCTTTCCCAGCAGCCTCATGCAGAGGCGTATGGATGGTTTTCTTTTTGTACCCACTAAGTGGGTCAAATCTTTTAAAGACGACACCTTCTCTGGAGGTAAGAAAATCTTTCTCTGATTTGAATCCAGCCTTAGCCCTAAGTATTCCAGACTTTTGACTGGTCTTAGAGCTGACTTGTCCCGGTTGATAATCCAACCGTGATATTCCAGATACTCGATTGTCTTGTGAATAGCTACTTCCAGCTTTTCCACTGAGTGGTCTATTAGTAGCAGGTCGTCTAGATATGCCATTATCGTTACACCCTGTGTTCTTAGATTGGCCAATAATGGGGCCAGAATTTTTGTGAACACTCGTGGTGCTGTGGCCAGACCGAAAGGTAAGGCTCTGAACTGAAAATGGCGCCCTTCTACTGCAAAGCGTAGAAATTTCTGGTGGGCCGGAAAGATGGGAATATGCAGATAAGCATCCTTTATGTCGATCGAGGCTAGCCATTCCTGCCCTTGTAGGGCGGTGGCCACCGATCGGATCGACTCCATCCGAAAAGTCCTGATATTTAGGAACTTGTTTAGCCCTTTTAGATTTAATATGGGCCTCACGTCCCCATTTGGTTTGGGGACTGTGAAAAGGTTCGAGTAAAACCCGAATCCGCTTTCTTCCAGGGGAACCTTCATGATTACACCTTGGAGCAATAGTTGTTCTAGTGCCAGAAGGAGGGATCCTCTCTTTTGGGGATCTCTTGGCACGTTTGACCTCATAAATTGGGCAGGAGGAGTGCCTTTTAACTCCAGCTTGTATCCCAGACTTACTGCGGAGAGCACCCATCTGTCTCTGATGGTGTCCCGCCAGGTCTCTGTGAACAACTGAAGTCTTCCCCCCACCCGATTGAGTGGGGGCAACGCTTCATGCCTTGGGGGGAGGTTTTGTACCTCTCTTGATCCAGGGCTTCTTGTTACCCTGTGATTGTCCCTGATTTCTGCCCCCTGAATTTGACCGCGGAGGCCGTCGGAACTGCTTCACAGCCGATGTGCCTGGGACTGGAGAAGTAGGCCTCTTAAAAGAAGGACTTCTACCCTTGTTCTTAACCGGTAAGAGTGAACTTTTACCGGCAGAAATTTTCTGGATATATTTGTCCAGATCTTCTCCAAATAAGCGTTCTCCATGAAATGGGAAGCTAACCAGCAGTTTTTTACAGGGAGCTTCAGCAGACCAGTTTTTGAGCCACAGAAGCCTACGCATATGTACTATAGACAGCGTAAAGCGGGAGGCCTGTTGGATTGTATCCTTTATGGCGTCCACCGCAAAACACAAGGCTCTAGGCAGGTCAGCTAGGGCAAGAGCCTGCTGATCTGGTAAGTCCCTTAAGACTTGTTTCAACTGATCTTTCACTGCTTGGCAGACTCCAATCGCTGCTACCGCAGGTTGTGTCACCAAACTTGCTGTAGAGAAAGCAGATTTTAGTAAAGACTCCAATTTTTTATCTATTGGGTCTTTAAACATTGGAACATTATCTACTGGACATGTCAGTGATTTGTTAACAGAAGAGATGGCTGCGTCCACTGTAGGGACCCTCCATTTTCTTATGAACTTATCCTCCATGGGATAGATCACCGGAAATCTCTTGGGGGGAGCAAATATTTTATCAGGATGCTCCCAATCCTGGTAAATAAGCCCTTCTAATAAAGGGTGGATTGGGAAGGAACAGACAGCCTGGGGAGCTTTTAGCGACCCCAGCGAGGAAACCGTAGTGGATGGTGGTTCCGCCAGAGGCATTTTAAATGCTGATCGGACCATATTAGTCAGAGACTGAACCCATAATCTTTCAGCCTGAGAAGCTGAGAAAGGTTCTTCCACTGTTGATTCCTCCATAACTGAATCAACCTCATCCTGATCCCCTTCAGGTAGGTCGATCTCTGTGTGGGGCTGTTCCTCCACTAACAGGCACTCTGAAGGAGGAGACGGAGATCGGACGCGCTTTTCCTGAGACAGGGAAGCAGCGATCAATGCTGTTAATCTCTCTTCCAATCCTCCCAGAGTTGAGGATAAAACCTCCTCTGTTATATATACAGGAGCAGGTGGACTGGGGACAGCCGCAGCACCAGGCATTCCTGCGGGGTTTCTACGGCTACTGACCTCTGAATTCTCAGGGGAGATTGGTGCAGTACAAGCATGCCCAATATCCTCAGAGCCCGATGGAGACCCCTTTGGCTTCCTGGAAGATCTATTTCCGGAGCGTCTGGACGACATATCCTTTAAGCACAAAGCTGAGGTATTCCCGTCGTCATACACCAATTTTGCTGGTAATAGTCTAACACAGGTGCTGCTATATACCAGCTGGTGTCCACTAAAGTGCCTTTCTATGGGGATGCCTGCATCAACCGCCTCTGTGTGCCACTGTTTGTTGCTAGCTCTGTTTGCATGCAGCTGACACTTGCACTGTGTCTTTTAACCATGCTGGGACGCCCGCACATGCGCAGAAGCGCCGCGGATCGAGCGTCATCCACCCGCCCCACCCCTTTTTTTTCATAGGAGGCGCGTGCACGCGCCCGCGCGCGCGCCCGTGCGCCATTGGCGCCCTTTTCGAAATCAAACAGGGGACTAGGAGCCAGGGCCCTTTTTGCCGGAGGGCCTGTGCGGTGGATGAGCGCAGCAACAGGGCAGAGGAAGTGGATTCCCACAGAGAAACTTACCAGCTGCCTGGATCTTTTGACTTGAGAAAACCAAAGATCCACATGACAAGAAAAATGGACTACAGCGGCCTCTAGTGGTTTAACACAGGTACCGCGGTCCCTGTTTTTTTTTTTTTTCTTGACTACTATTAAAATTTTACATTTTCAGTAGTTATAGGCAAACACAGATATTTAGCGGGAATACCGTTAGGTAACAGACAGAAAGACAAATTAGGCTTGGGGGTCCCCCAATAGAACCAAGTTCCTGGGGGCCCCCACTTACCTGATCCCCGCCGCAGGACTTTGTTTGGTCCACAGAAGTCCAAACTTCACCTATCACGGCAGGCATTGTAATTAAACCTTCAGGGACCGGGTTCCCAAGGATTCCACTCCCCTGGACCTGTATAGCACCCTGCACAGACAACATCTTGGTCGTGGGTATGACCAGAGCTCTGGATCCCAGGGTCCAGCCCTCCTAAGAGAAGCATTACAGGCAAAACCTTGCTCTTCTGCTGCAAGGCCCGGGTACCGACCGTTTAGCTATGAAGCTTTTTTGGTGGGATCCGGAACAGCTTACTAAGGCCCAAAAGAACCTGTACGCAAGCCCAGTGAAAACACATGTTACTCTTTGGCCAACACCTTAGACACTGGCAAAAAACTGAGGTGCTCCCGGGTGGGAGGGGCTTATATAGGGGAGGGTACTTCCGGTTTGGAATTGGCCAGTGCCAACACCTGAAGGTAATCTATATAACCCATTAGTAATGACTAAGTCGCTCTGTGTCCCGTGATGTACGAAAAAGAAATGGCTGCTTCTCCTCCCTGCATCTCTGAAATCCACTCAGAAAGAGGAACCATCACCTTCTCAACTCGGGCCTCCAACACTGCCACGGGTGTAGAGCAGGGGTCTGCAGTACTTTGTCCTGCTGCCAGTACTTGAGCGGGCGATGCATAATTCATAACATCCTCTGCACAGTCCATTAAGTCCATACCTTCTGTAATCTGTGGCTGGGGAGATGAGCCAACTGCCCTAGCTCCCTGGAACTCCATATCATCCACTTCAGCTTTAGGGATGGCAATCTTCATCTTTTCCACTGCCGATTCTTCAGCCAGGCTAGCTCCCTGGAACTCTATATCATCCACTTCGGCTTTAGGGAGGGCAATCTTCAGATTTTCCACTGCTGATTCTTCAGCCAGGATTTCATAGTTGTCAACTGGTAATTCCTGATAGTCCCAGGCAAAGGGAGCCCCACCCTGCTGCTGAGCAGAGTCTAGCAGCTGTTTGTAGGCAATCTCCAGCTCCCATTCCTGAACGGCCAGAAACTCCAAATCTTCCTGTGCCCAGTGCCCTTCCGAGACATTCAGTCTTTGTTCTCTGTGCTCCATTATTTCCTCCAAACGCCACTCCTGATCACTCCCAAAGTCAGGGTCCTCGGACAGCCTCCAATACAACAATCCCAGGCCATTATAGTCAAAGCCTTCCGTGGGGCTGTCATCCGCTGACCATGGGCACTCTTGGGCTATATACCACCGGAGGGCTCTGTAGCTCTCGTCCAACCGCATCTCTGCCCGGATCAGCCTGCTTAACTCAGCTGTCCACTCCTGCTTCGGTTGTTCCCCCAATAACAGCATTCGTACTTCATACTGCGACCAGTACCTTACATGGATGGAGGGGAGAACTTTTCCCTGGTGTTGCTGCTCGAGGGCTAGCACTTTCTTCCAGAGTTCGCAGCGGATCGAATCCGACCATCCCAGCAGGACCTCCTCTGATACTGGTCCTCTATGCTGTATCTGCATCTCTCGCAACCTCCTTCTGAATTCCTTTTCCATGTCGGCTGGTATCTGTATCTCTCCTCTCCTTTCAGTTGGTGCTGCTTTTTTAGGTGTTGTCTCTGATTGCCGTATTTCCGCCATTCTCTGCTCATGTTGTCGCTCATCCTGCCGCTCGATTTCTCTAATGGCTTCCTGTATGACGGTCTCTGATGGGTTAGCACCATATAATGCCAAGCGCTCTCGAACTCGTTGCTGAAACAAATCTTCAACTGACCGGGGTCCTGTATCACCATTCCTCTGGTTCATCTCGGCTCTCAAGTAAGTCTTTCAGCGTGACTTTCCTGCAGGCTGCATAGCTTGGTCATTCACTGTGGTGGCTTGGAGTGTCCCAGGAACTGGAGGGAAAATCCCGCTGCTGCCAACCAATGTAACGGCACCCCAATCTCAATGGGTATTAAACGCCGTTTACGATGTTCCCTCTCCTAGACACACATCCACTCGCTACCGATATCCACAGCTAAACGACCCTTTCCTATAGGAGCCGACCCCTCTGGAAGAAGACGAGACGCACTCTGTCTCTTCTGTAGTAGGAATGAATTTATTAATGCCAAACATTGTAACTTTATACACAATTCAGGGCACATGATTTAACATGAACAAGGGCCCAGCTCCACCCACACATCCCAAAACTCAACACCTCATCCTGACGTCTGCTAGGCTTCAAAAGATCCCAACACAATAGAATATACGATCTCCAATACACATCTTTTCACAAAGGGTTGGCAGCCAGTCTGTCTGGCACTTTACAATACACACAAGGACAGACTTAAATGAACAATAGAAATGCAAAACAACTTAATTCCTCACAGCAATGATACTTAACCCCCACATACAGTATACATCCAATCTATATACAATGTATATACAGCCTTGAATATGGCTATCACAGACCATATCGGGGGTTTCTTTTATTCACCCTGTGTCCAAAGTGACCCCACTGTCACAGTAATGATTTGGGGAGACATGTCATCTGCTGGTGTTGGTCCTCTGTGTTTTATCAAGTCCAAAGTCAGCGCAGCCGTCTACTAGGAAATTCTAGAGCACTTCATGCTTCCCTCTGCTGACCAGCTTTATGGAGATGCGGATTTCATTTTCCAGCAGGACTTGGCACCTGCCCACACTGCCAAACGTACCAATACCTGGTTTAATGATCATGGTATCACTGTGCTTGACTGGCCAGAAAACTCTCCTGACCTAAACCCTATAGAGAATCTGTGGGGTATTGTCAAGAGGAAGATGAGAGACAACAGACCCAACAATGCAGAAGAGCTGAAAGCCGCCATCAAAGCACCCTGGGCTTCCATAACACCTCAGCAGTGCCACAGGCGGATCACCTCCATGCCCCGCCGCATTGATGCAGCAATTCAAGAAAAAGGAGCCCCGACCAAGTATTGAGCGCATACTATACTGTAAATGGACATGCTTTTCACTAAGCCAACATTTCTGTATTAAAAATCCTTTTTTATTGGTCTTATGTAGTATTCTAATTTTCTGAGATACTGAATTCTGGGTTTTCACTAGCTGTAAGCCATAATCAAAATTAAAAAAAAGAAATGCTTGACATATCTCACATAGAATGAATCTATATAAAAATATACGAGTTTCACTTTTTGAATAGAATTACTGAAATAAATTAACTTTTTGATATTCTAATTTTATAAGATGCACCTTTATATGTGAACCCAGCCTTCGTTTAAAAAAAATAAATAAAAAAAATTATTAAGAATATAATTTAGGCTAAGCTATCATTTAGGAAGTACAGGAATGAAACCAATGATATGTGTTAAAAGGAACAAAAATAGAGCAGAATGTGTTGCTCCCTGTACAGGTAGAAAACACTGTAGCAGCCAGCAGTGAATAAAACTGGGAATGCAAGCTGTCTAAAATTGAAGCTTTTTAAAGGTTTTAAAAGACACTAAAGGCTATGGGTGCTAACTCACATCTTTTAATTAAAACATTTATATGTTGCACAGGGTTTGTGATCAGAGAGATTAATTCACTGGTTGTATTTAAATCAGCCATCTAACTGTCATGTTCAGTACATATAAAAGTTAGGCCCCTATCACACGGACGCTCCATGCAGGTCTATGGAGCGACGGATGTCATCGGTGACATGTTCGCTGACATCCGATCTGCTAAATTCAGACGGATGGAAACCCTATTTTCCATCTGCCTGGCAAATCGGATGAAAACGGACAGGCGGTCCGTTTTCATTTGATCCCCCATAAAGGAGAGCGGCGCTCTGACAGGTCGGTCCGACAGTGTGCAGAGACGGAGCTGTCATCTGCCTGCTCAGCGGGGATAAACGAGCTATGCCTGCTGAGCAAAGCGGAGTCCGTACACAGACACGCCCATGTGAAAGAGCCCTTATACAGGTGGTCTGAACTAGACCGTAGAAGAGATCTTCGAATTGAAGACCAACTACACAAGAAAGACACACACACACACACACACACACACACACACACACACACACACACAATGTTGTCTGGTGGCAGCACTTTACTTCTGGTGATCACACACTGGAAACTTAGTCCGCACAGTGGACCCCGTCCCAAAACATTTCGACTTCATCCCACCACACAACCACAGGGTAAAGGCCCATACACACAATCGGAATTTCCGACAAGAATTGTGTGATGGCAGGGTTTTTATCGGATAATTCGACCATTTGTACACTCCAGAAGACAATTTTTGTCGGAATTTCCAACAACAAATGTTGGAGGGTCATGCTCTCATATTGTCCGACAACAAATGTGTGCCGTCGGATTATCCGATCATGTGTACACAAGTCCGTCGGACTAAACACCAAAGTACGAACACGCATGCTCCGAACCAATTCTAACAATAAGACAATATTAGCAGAAGTTGCCCAAAATGTGGCGCTAAAGAGCAGAAAAACCACGTAGTATTGTGTATGTTGGCTGAAAAGGTTCTGCCATCTGTATGCAGAACAAGTTCACGGCCAACGCCCTTCACACAAAATTCCACGCATTTGTCCGATGGAAATACGATCGTGTGTACGAGGCTTTAAACACAATTTCTAACAAAATACTTTGATGACACACTTCATGTGAAGTTCACAAACAATGCACTGTTGGATCAGAGACTTGTGCTGAATTAAATAGTATAATGAGCACAAAGCAATTCTTTAGCAAGTAAGATTTGGCCTTGCCACCTTTAACTAAAAAAATCAAAACATTGCTTAATTTCCTGAAGCACTTTTGCATTCTGGCTGTTGCCTGATAGTAATTAGCTGTACCAGACAAGCTGCCTACTCACATTAGATCTGCACCCCGGGTCAGTTTCATACAACATATGCTGTCGGGAACAACGACCAAGACAGTGCAGGATTCCAGATCATTAAGGCTCTGCCTACTCTTTTTTCCCTTATAACTTAATGAGGTCCTTACTACACAAATTCCATCACAACGCCTTTCCAACATGTTTGAAGGCACCTACAAATTTCTATCCAAAACTACACAATTCTAAAACCAATTTTTGTGACGTGTAAAAAAAAAAATAATTTTATGGACTAGCAATTAAAGCAAGAAAAACTTTTTTTTTTTTTAAATCTTAAAGTGGTTGTAATCCCACTTGGTAATTTTCAGGCACTCACCAGTCTTCCTTAATGCCAAGTGCCCTGTGTATGTGTTTTATTTAAAAAAATACTATTCTATATCTTGCATCTCGGCGCCCACCTGACCGCCTGCTGCTTCCTCTTCCGATCTGACAGCTACAGCAGGCGGGGCTGAGAATCCCCTGCTCACATCAGTTGGGAGGGGAGGAGGAGGAGGAGGGCAGGCGGTCACGGGAGCGCTACTAGAATAGGAGGGATTGCCTCAATCAATTAGGTCTACAGGTAGGAGCGGGTACTATCATCCTTTGTAATAGGATATTGGAAAATAATATCTGGTGCTGCTCCAATTCTCCCATATGTCGGGAGCATGTTAGGAGCAGCCCCAGGTATTCTTTTCCAGTGAGCGCTGCTAGGATATAAGATAGCGAACTGCATTTTTTAAAATAAAAACACATACACAGGAAACTTGGCATTAAGGAAGACAGGCGAGTGCCTGAAAATAACACCGTTATATCTGCAGGAGGGCACTGACACAGCTGACAGAAGGGGGGGGGGGGACAGAGGAGACAGCGGATGATGGAGGCACGTAGTAAACTGACCACGGTGTCAGGGCTCAGCAGCCATGAGAAATCGTGGTCAGTTTACAGGGGGAGGGTAGAACCAGGCAGGATCAGCCAGGTATTTTAGGTGATAGAAGGGGCCAAATGACACAGCACAAGCACTGTGCTGTTTTCTTTCTCGTACATCACGGGACACAGAGCGGCATAGTCATTACTATGTGGGTTATATAGATACCTTCAGGTGCTGGCACTGGCAACTTCCAAAACCGGAAGTACCCTCCCCTATATAAGCCCCTCCCATCCGGGAGTACCTCAGTTTTTTGCCAGTGTCTAAGGTGTTGGCCAAGAAGTAACATGTGTTTTTCACTGAGCTTGCGTACAGGTTCTTTTGGGCCTCAGTAAGCTATTCCGGATCCGACCAAAAAAGCTTCATAGCTAAACGGTCGGTACCCGGGCCTTGCAAGAGAAGAGCAAGGTTTTGCCTGTAATGCTTCTCTTAGGAGGGCTGGACCCTGGGATCCAGAGCTCTGGTCATGCCCACGACCAAGATGTTTTCTGTGCAGGGTGCTATACAGGTCCAGGGGAGTGGAATCCTTGGGAACCTGGTCCCTGAAGGTTTGATTACAATGCCTGCCGTGATAGGTGAAGTTTGGGCTTCTGTGGACCAAACAGAGTCCTGCGGCGAGGAAAAGGTAAGTGGGGGCCCTCAGGAACTTGGTTCTATTGGGGGACCCCCAAGCCTATTTTGTCTTTCTGCCTGTTACCTAAGGTATTCCCGCTAAATATTCTGTGCATGCCTGTTACTACTGAGAAAATGTAATTTTTTTTTATAGTAGGCAAGAAAAAAAAAAAATGTGTAAGACCGCGGTACCTGTGTTAAACACTAGAGGCCGCTATGGTTCTTTTTTCTTGTAATGTGGATTTTTTTCTTCTGAAGTCAAATCCAGGCAGTTGGTAAGTTCTCTGCTGGGAAGCTGTCTCCTCTGCCCTGTTGCTGCGCTCATCCATGCCCGGGCCCTGCGGCAGGGACCCTGGCTCCCACCTAGCTCCTTGTTTTTTCAAAAAAGGCGCCGAAGGCGCACGTGCCCGCGCGCGTGCACGCGCCTCTCTATATAGAGGCAATCTGGAAAAGGGGGCGGAGCGGGTGGATGACGCTCGGTGTGCGCCGCGGCGCTACTGCGCATGTGCGGGCGTCCAGCATATTTAAAAACAATCAAGCTGGCTATTGAAGTGCACAAACAGAGCTAGCAACAGTAAAAAGGCACACAGAGGCGGTTGATGCAGGCATCCCCTAGAAAGGCACTTTAGTAGACACCAACTGATATATAGCAGCAATTGTGCTAGACTATTCTCAGTAAAAGGGGTGTATTACGGCTGGAATACCTCAGCTTTGGGCTTAGGAATATGCCGTCCAGAAGCTCCGGAACTAAATCTTCCAGGAAGCGAAAGGGGTCTCCATCGGGCTCTGAGGATCTTGGGCATGCTTCTGCTGCACCAGTCTCCCCTGAAAATTCAGAGGTTAGTGACCGTAGAGAGCCCGCAGGAGTACTTGGTACTGTGGCTGTCCTCAGTTCACCTGCTCCTGTGTATGTAACAGAGGAGGTTTTTTCCTCAGCTCTGGGAGGATTAGAAGAGAGATTGTCAACATTAATCGCTGCCTCCCTGTCACAGGGAAAGCACGCCCGATCTCCGTCTCCTCCTTCAGAGTACCTGTTAGCGGAGCAACAGTCCCACACAGAGATCGACCTGCCTGAAGGGGATCAGGAGGAGGTTGATTCTGATATAGAGGAATCAACAGTGGAGGAACCTTTCTCAGCATCTCAAGCTGAAAGATTATGGGTTCAGTCTTTGACTAACATGGTCCGATCAGCATTTAAAAAACACCTTGCGGAACCATCAACCACTACTGTCTCCTCGCTGGGGTCGCTAAAAGCTCCCCAGACTGTCTGTTCTTTTCCACTTCACCCTTTATTGGAAGGGCTCATGTACCAGGATTGGGAACGTCCTGATAAAATATTTACTCCCCCCAAGAGATTTCCGGTGGTCTATCCCATGGAGGATAAGTTCATCAAAAAATGGAGGGTCCCTACAGTGGACGCAGCCATCTCTTGTGTGAATAAATCACTGACATGTCCAGTGGATAATGTCCAAATGTTCAAGGACCCAATAGATAAAAAATTGGAGTCCTTATTAAAATCTGCTTTTTCTACAGCAGGCTTGGTGACACAACCAGCAGTGGCAGCTATTGGGGTCTGCCAAGCAGTGAAGGATCAGTTGAAACAAGTCTTAAGGGACTTGCCAGATCAGCAGGCCCTTGCCCTAGCTGATCTACCTAGAGCCTTATGCTTTGCGGTTGACGCCATAAAGGATTCAATCCATCAGGCCTCCCGCCTTACGCTGTCTGTAGTACATATGCGCAGGCTTCTATGGCGCAAAAACTGGTCTGCTGAAGCTCCCTGTAAAAAATTGCTGGTTAGCTTCCCATTTCATGGTGAACGCCTATTTGGGGAAGACCTGGATAAATATATCCAGAAAATTTCCAACGGTAAAAGTACACTCTTGCCGGTTAAAAACAGAGTTAGAGGTCCCTCTTTTAAGAGGCCTGCTTCTCCAGTCCCTGGGGCATCGGCTGTGAAACAGTTCCGACGGCCTCCTCGGTCAATTCCCGGGGGTAAAAATCAGGGACAATCGCAGGGTAATAAAAAACCCTGGGTCAGGAGAGGTACAAAACCTCCCCCAAAGTCAAATGCATGAAGGGTTGCCCCCACTCAATTGGGTGGGGGGGAAGACTCCAGTTGTTCGCAGAGACCTGGCGGGACACGATCAGAGACAGATGGGTGCTCTCCGCAGTAAGTCTGGGATACAGATTGGAGTTAAAAGACTCTCCTCCTTCCCATTTTATGAGGTCAAACGTGCCAAGGGATCCCCGGAAGAGAGAGTCCCTCCTGTTGGCACTAGAACAACTATTGCTCCAAGGAGTAATTATGGAGGTTCCCCTGGAAGAATGGGGGTTCGGGTTTTACTTAAACCTCTTTACAGTCCCGAAGCCAAACGGGGACGTGAGGCCCATATTAAATCTAAAAGGGCTAAACAAATTCCTGCATATCAGGACTTTCCGGATGGAGTCGATCCGATCGGTGGCCACTGCCCTACAAGGGGAGGAATGGTTAGCCTCGATCGACATCAAAGATGCTTATTTGCACATTCCCATCTTTCCAGTCCACCAAAAATTTCTACGCTTTGCAGTAGAAGGGCGCCATTTTCAGTTCAGAGCCTTACCCTTCGGTCTGGCCACAGCACCACGAGTGTTCACAAAAATTCTGGCCCCATTATTGGCCAATCTAAGAACGCAAGGTGTAACGATAAATGGCATATCTAGACGACTTGTTGCTGATAGACCACTCAGTGAAAAAACTAGAAGTGGTCGTTCACAAGACAATCAAGTATCTGGAATCTCACGGTTGGATTATCAACCGAGACAAGTCGGCCCTAAAACCAGTCAAAAGTCTGGAATACTTGGGGCTAAGGCTAGATTCAGGCCAGAAGAAAATATTCTTCCCTCGAAAAAAGGTGTTGCCTTTGAGAGATTTGATCCACTTAGTGGGTACAAAAAGACAGCCGTCCATACGCCTGTGCATGAGGCTGCTGGGAAAAATGGTGGCATCATTCGAAGCAGTACCCTACGGTCAATTCCATTCAAGGAATTTGCAAAGGGCCATACTGTCAGCCTGGAACAAGAAAGTTCAGGCCCTAGACTTACCAATGTCCTTGTCCCCTTCCGTTCGCAAGAGCCTCCGTTGGTGGTTGGTTCCCCAGAATCTGGAAAAAGGGAAATCCTTCAGTCCGATTTCTTGGAAGGTGGTCACTACAGATGCCAGCCTTATAGGCTGGGGAGCAGTACTGGAGCAATGGTCTCTCCAGGGCAGATGGTCGGATGCGGAAAAGGCCCTGCCCATCAATCTCTTAGAGATACGAGCAGCCCGGTATGCCCTAGTAGCATGGACATCCAAACTCCAAGGGTCCCCTGTCAGAATTCAATCAGACAATGCCACGGCAGTGGCATATATCAATCATCAGGGTGGCACCAGGAGTCGTGCAGCCCAGAGGGAAGTAAATTGCATCCTGAAATGGGCAGAAAGATATGTCCCAGCCATATCCGCGGTATTCATTCCAGGAGTGGAGAATTGGAAGGCGGACTTTCTAAGTCGCCAACAATTATGCCCAGGGGAATGGTCCCTTCACCCCGAGGTTTTTCGGACAATATGTCAGCGGTGGGGAACACCGGATGTAGATCTGCTAGCATCCAGATTCAACGCAAAGGTGGACAGGTTTGTCTCTTGGACAAGGGATCCCCTAGCTTGCGGCTCGGATGCCCTAGTGTTCCCTTGGGATCAGTTCAAGCTGATATATGCATTCCCACCGCCACAATTGTTGCCTCGATTACTCCGCAGAATCAGGGTAGAAAAGAAACCAGTGATTCTGGTGGCTCCAGCGTGGCCCCGAAGAGCATGGTACGCGGAGATTGTAAAAATGTCAGTGGGGAGTCCTTGGACTCTCCCACATCGTCCGGACCTGCTTTCGCAAGGACCGATATACCACCCTTCCTTACCAGCCCTAGGTTTGACGGCCTGGCTATTGAAGCCCACATTCTAAAAAAGAGAGGGCTCTCTAATGCTGTGGTATCTACCATGATCAATGCCAGGAAGCCGGTATCCAGGCAGATCTACTATAGAATCTGGAAGGCGTACATCGCCTGGTGTGAGGCCAAGAAATGGCATCCACGTAAGTACGTAATAGGTAGGATTCTGGACTTCCTACAGTGGGCTGTAGATAGGAAGCTTGCCTTGAGTACTATCAAGGGTCAGATTTCGGCCTTGTCAATATTTTTTCAGATGCCCTTGGCTTCGCATTCACTAGTCAAAGCCTTTATACAAGGAGTGATGCGTATTAGCCCTCCGGTTAATATTCCCATATGTCCATGGGACTTAAACCTGGTTCTGTCGGTTCTACAGAAACAACCATTTGAACCATTACAGCATATTTCCTTGGTTCTTCTCACCAGGAAATTGATTTTTCTAGTAGCCATTTGTTCGGCTAAAAGAGTGTCGGAATTAGCAGCTATGTCCTGTAAGGAGCCATATCTGGTTATCCATAAGGACAGAGTAGTGTTACGTCCTCATCCAGCCTTTCTTCCTAAGGTGGTATCGAGGTTTCATTTGAACCAAGATGTGGTTCTTCCTTCGTTTTTTCCCAAACCTAGTTCGGTAGAGGAAAAGTTATTACATTCTTTGGATGTAGTAAGAGCAGTTAAAGCTTATCTAAAAGCCACTGCTCAGATTCGCAGAACGGATACTTTGTTTATTCTGCCGGAAGGCCCCAGAAAGGGTCAGGCAGCGTCAAAATCTACTTTAGCCAAGTGGATTCGACAGGTCATAATGCAAGCCTATGGCTTGAGAAGGAGACCGCCTCCGTTCAAAGTTAGGGCGCACTCCACGAGAGCATTTGGAACTTCATGGGCAGTGCATCACCAGGCCTCCCTGGCTCAAATCTGTAAGGCCGCAACATGGTCTTCAGTACACACGTTTACTAGGTTCTACCAGGTGGATGTTAGAAGTCAGGAGGATGTCGCCTTTGGGCGCAGTGTGTTGCAGGCCGCAAAAGATCCTCATGTCTGATAGCGCTCAGCTTATGTATGGTGTATCCCCCCCCCTCATTGGGCATTGCTTTAGGACATCCCACATAGTAATGACTATGCCGCTCTGTGTCCCGTGATGTACGAGAAAGAAAATAGGATTTTTATAACAGCTTACCTGTAAAATCCTTTTCTTGGAGTACATCACGGGACACAGAGCTCCCACCCCTCTTTTGGGGACACTTATTGCTTTGCTACAAAACTGAGGTACTCCCGGATGGGAGGGGCTTATATAGGGGAGGGTACTTCCGGTTTTGGAAGTTGCCAGTGCCAGCACCTGAAGGTATCTATATAACCCACATAGTAATGACTATGCCGCTCTGTGTCCCGTGATGTACTCCAAGAAAAGGATTTTACAGGTAAGCTGTTATAAAAATCCTATTATTCATACTTTAACCACTTAAGCCCCGGACCATTTTGTAGCTAAAGGACCAGGCCACTTTTTGCGATTCGGCATTGCGTCGCTTTAACTGACAATTGCGCGGTCGTGCGACGTGGATCACCTCTGCGGTTTTTATTTTTTGCTATATAAACAAAAATAGAGCGACAATTTTGAAAAAAATTCTATATTTTTTACTTTTAGCTATAATGAATATCCCCAAAAAATATATATAAAAAACAGTTTTTTTCCTCAGTTTAGGCCGCTACGTATTCTTCTACATATTTTTTGTTAAAAAAAAAATCAAAAAAAAAAATCGCAATAAGCGTTTGATTGGTTTGCGCAAAAGTTATAGCGTCTACAAAATAGGGGATAGTTTTATGGCATTTTCATAAATATTTTTTTTTTTTTACTAGTAATGGCGGCGATCAGCGATTTTTATCGTGACTGCGACACAAAGGACACTTTTAACACTATTTTGGGACCATTGTCATTTTTACAGCGATCAGCGATATAAAAATGCACTGATTACTGTGAAAATTACACTGGCAGTGAAGGGGTTAACCTGTAGGGGGCGCTGAAGGGGTTAAGTATGACCTAATGTGTGATTCTTATTGTGTGGGGGCGTGGCTTGTCGTGTGACGTCACTGATCGTCGTTCCCTATAATAGGGAACAGACGATCAGTGACAGTCTCACTAGGAAGCACGGGGAGAGGTTTGTTAACACTTAACTCTCCCCGTTCTTCAGCTCTGTGACCCGATCGTGGGACACTGGCAGCAATCGGGCCCGCGGGAGTGGTCACGGAGCTCAGGAATGGGTCGCAAGCAAGCCGCCGGTGGCGCACGACCCACTGCTGGGCATCTTAAAAAGAGGACGTACCTGTACGTGCTTGTGCCCAGCCGTGCCATTCTGCTGACGTATATGTACAGGCGGCGGTCCTTAACCACTTGTCGACTGGCGCACGCCGATGTACGTCGGCAGAATGACACGGCAGGCAGATTGGCGTACAGGTACGTCCCTTTAAATCTGCCGCCCAGCGCGATTGCGGTCAGCAAGAGCAGAAAAGGGGAATGCCTTTCTAAACAAGGCATTCCCCTATTCTGCCTAGTGACACTGTCACTGATGACCGTTCCCCGTGATCGGGAACGGTCATCAGTGACGTGTCATGTGTAGCCACGCCCCCTCACAGTAAGAATCACTCACTAGGGCACACTTAACCCCTACAGTGCCACCTAGTGGTTAACCCCTTCACTGCCAGTGTAATTTTTACAGTAATCAGTGCATTTTTATAGCACTGATCGCTGTAAAAATGACAATGGTCCCAAAATAGTGTCAAAAGTGTCCGATGTGTCCGCCATAATGTCGCAGTCACGATAAAAATCGCTGATAGCCACCATAACTAGTAAAAAAAAAATATATTAATAAAAATGCCATAAACCAGTCCCCTATTTTGTAGAAGCTATAACTTTTGCGCAAAACGATCAATAAACGCTTATTGTGATTTTTTTAGCAAAAATATGTAAAAGAGTACGTAT
Source organism: Rana muscosa (assembly GCA_029206835.1). NCBI lineage: Eukaryota > Metazoa > Chordata > Amphibia > Anura > Ranidae > Rana > Rana muscosa. Next base: position 73,584,238 of record CM055117.1, read on the forward strand.
CGGCCTAAACGGAGGACAAAATGTTTTATTTTATATATTTTTGGGGGGTATTTATTATAGCAAAAAGTTAAAAATATTGAATTTTTTTCAAAATTGTTGCTCTATTTTTGTTTATAGTGCAAAAAATAAAAACCGCAGAGGTGATCAAATACCACCAAAAGAAAGCTCTATTTGTGGGAGAAAAATGACGTCAATTGTTTGGGAGCCACGTCGCATGACCGCCCAATTGTCAGTTAAACCGACGCAGTGCCGAATCGCAAAAAGTGGCCTGGTCATTAAGCAGCAATATGGTCCGGGGCTTAAGTGGTTAAAGGAACAAAATCTTTTTTTTTTTTTTTTTTTTTTTTTAGGGTAACAAACACTTTAGGAGTGGAACACTTGCAACATCAGTGTATATTTGAGTGGTAGGGACCAGGATTTCTATCAGGTTTTTAGAATTGTCTATCAATGTTTAGGAGGAAGGTGCAATGATCTACTAAAATTCACAAATACAATCTTTTGATTATTAAGCTTGCTGAAGACAAAATAATATCATAGGAGGAGCTACCTCTCTCCGCTCTATTTCTTTCCTCCGCTCTTCTTCTCGTTGACGTTCCAACTCTCGCTGCTTTTCCAGCTGTTTCTCCAGCTCTTGTTGGCGCTTTCGCTCCTGTTCCTGCCGTTCCCGTTCCTTTCTCTCCTGCTCAGCCCGTTCCAGCTGAGCAAGACGCTCCTGCTCTTTACGCTGCAGCTCCAACAAAGCCTGCCTCCTTTTCTCTAATTCTAGGTTCCCACGTTCAAAGTTCTCCCGCTTCTTATCTTCAAAGGTTACTGGCAGAAAACGGAGGAGAAGAGGGAAAATTATTGAAAACCATCAGATATAATGCAGGGTGTTAATAAGGTTCAGGAAGGCAGTATTTTCAGTACAAGGGGGAAATCAATAACAGCGGCATGACCCAAACTAGTTGGGAGAAAGTTAAATAAATAACCCATTTGAAGTATTACCTTAAGGCGGAACGTCATTTTTTTAACTTGCCATCTATTAAATCTTCTGCCCTTGTTGTTTTAATTTTTTTTTGTTTTTCTGCCAGCAAATACCTTATACAGCCCACTTCCTGTTTCTTGTCTGGTCATTAGCCTAGACTTATGACATCATGCACAGCTCTCTCCAACTTTTGTGAGAGTTTGTCAGGAAGGGAGGGTGGATGCGTCATAAGAGGGCCAATGAGAGCTGCAGAGCTGGAGGTGGGCCTCTGTGTAAATCCAGGAAGTAAACAGGCAACAGCTTTAGCTGCCCACAGTAAAAATGGTTGCAGCAAGACTCAGTGGAGGGAGATTTCTGCAGCATATTTGGCAAGTACAGAATCACAGTATATATAAAATAATATGCAAAGTGGTTGCAGGGAAACTTCAGAATGGCAAAGATGTTTTTATTACAAATTATGTGAGCAGACTACAGTTCCTCTTTAAAGTGCAGTAAATGCCTGGAACACACTTTCTGCAGAGTCAATGTAAACTTGATGGACTATTTAGCCCAATTAACAAAGCAAATCCAAAAAATGCCAGTGTCGAGCAGTGCCGAGTGATCAAGTAAACCTGCCAGTCCTTACAAAATTCAAGTCTTTTCTAGGACCAGGAAACGCAAAAGGTGCATGTTACCTTCAACCCCCAAAACCCTTGTGTGCCTCTATGATTTAGTTATTAGGAAATAGATTATTCTGATTTCTTGGATGAGCTTGGTCAATAACCATGCTCTAAAACAAACCCGAAGTGCAAAATACTTGAAGAATTTGAGTTGCCAGAATTGTATACACACTCCCATTGGTCTATCTATCTACACACACACACACACACGGTCGATGCCCCAGAGGCTGGAAATCACTGAAGCAGACTCGGCTACACCAGTGATTTCCAGGTCCTGCACCAAGCGTTCTTCTGAACATAGGAGGTTGACATGGGGGCCATTCAGAGAATGCTTTGCATTTTCCAAATGAATGCAAAGCATTCTGAGTGGACAAGGTGGAGAGGTGGGACAGTGACATTTGAAGTTAGGGACTATAAAAACAAGGGGGTACTACATCAGAGAAATTAGGTTTCCCCAGCAATAAAAGGAAATAGCAGAAACCATGTGTGTAAATGGTTAACATGAACCAGTATTAACCAGTTCCCGCCCGGAGTACTTTTATTGCAGGCAGGTGGATCACATACATGTAAATCATCCAGCTGGTTTCCGGACTCCACTCCTAACCTGTGCTGTCACTGGCTACAGTGGGATTTTGTCAGCAGGTCCTGGCCAAAAGATTTATGGCTGAGACCTGCTGATTGGTTGTAGCCAATAACAGCACAGAGTCCTGTGTTTACAAACACACAGGGCTTTGTACACAGACATATTACACTTGTTAGGCAGTTAACCCCTTGATATGTTAACCCCTTCCCAGCCAGTGTCATTAATGCAGTGAACAATGTACATACAGTTGTAGCAGAATACATGTTGGCCTGAATTTATGAAGAAATTCGATTTTTTTTTTATTGGATATGTTTTATAAACAGAAAGTAGAAAAATATATTTTTTCTCAAAATAATCTTTGTTTATATAATAAAAACCCCAGTGGTGATCAAACACCACCAAAAGAAGGCTCTATTTGTGTGAAAAAAATATATGGATTTTATTTGGGTACAATGCTGCATGACTGAGCAATTGCCAGTTAAAATAGCGCAGTGCTGAACAGCAAAAAAAATTCTGGTCATGAAGGGGGGGGTAAAACCTTACGGAAATCCAGGAAAGACTCAACATAATAGTAAAAATACTGCCCTACCTTCACTGTGTTTTCCCCTCTTTACAAATCTACTAATGTTATAAAATTAAAAACCAAACCTTTCACTGCAAGATTTCAGATATGCTCAGGTATGCTCCGGTCTCCCCCCCCCATATCTCTCTTTTCTTCTATTCTTTGGAACAATGTGTATGTTTCTTGTTATGCAGACTTTGGTACAAGTACTACACAACATTGCAAGAGCTGTTCCTCTAGCACTAGTGCCTTATTTCTGGGGGGGGGGGCTCCTCTCTGGAGGGTGGTGCCATTTCTCCCCTTCAGCATCTAGCATTCTCCTCAGGGTACCCCTGGCATTGGTGGAGTGCCGGAGGTGGTTAGTTGGAGGCTATTTTGGTCCCCCGGTGCCTAAACCGGCTAGGTGATCCTGTAATCACTTTAGAAATCTCGGTAGCACTCGCGGGCCTAGTGCTAGCCGCTGGGCCATCATGCCGAGGTCCCTTTATATATTTTTTTTATAGCTGTATGGATATGTGAATTGGTGCCATTACCACTGAGGCTTCCCTAACTCCCCGAATTGGAAAGCCGCAATATTACCTAGTAAGACAAACACCATTGTTCTTCTTTTATTTTATCTTAAAGCGTTTAACCACAAAAAAAAAAAAAAATGGATCCTGCTCCTTTAAAGCATGTTATATGACACAGTGCTTTTCCTGTGTCATTTGGCCCCCTGTAACACCTAAAAAAACCTGGCTGATCCTGCCAGTTTCTCCCCACCCCTCTGTAAACTGACCATGGTGCATCATGGCTGCTGAGACCAGACACCGTGGTCAGTTTACATGACTCTGTCATCAGCAGCCTGCTATCCTCTCTGCTCCTGTGTCCTCCGCCCCCTCCCCTCTCTGTCTGTGTGTGAGCTGCCCCTCCCCCTCCTGCTGCTCTCATAACACTAACCTGTATACACCATCAGCACTGCCTCCTATTGCAGTGTCCCCCTCTGTGAATGATTTATAAATATAAACTGCTGTAAATACCTAATTGCTATCACATGACCAGCCAGCTCTCTCCTCCTCCCCTCCAGACTGACATCAGCAGAGGAATCTCAGCCCCGCCCGCTGCATCTCTCAGAGGAGAAAAGGAGGAAACTGGCCAGTCATGTGATCGCAATCGCAATTGTAGGTGGACTTGTAGGTGGACACTACAATAGGAAGCAGTGCTGATGGTGTATACAGGTTAGAGTGGCTTATCAAACAGTAACTTTTAATTTGATTATCTGTAACTTACATTTGATACATGTCCATCTTGGCTTAAGATTTAGTCTATATGGAAAATGTTTGATATGACATGTTATGTTGTCCTAAATAAAGATTATTAAAAAAAAAAAAAACTAGGTATGAGGAATGACTACTTGGAGTAGCGATTCTTCAACAACTCCTTCCTTGATATCAGACAACCATTGCCAAACCTAAGTACTGTCAATTAGGTGTTGGAGGGGGGCGCTATAAAAACACCAACATTCACAAAACCACTGCTGTATATCCTTATAGCAGAACTAATGTATCTTTTTAAATGCAAACACAATGAAATTGCAAGTTACAAACGGTGCATTCAGCATTCTTGCAAATCTTTGTTACCTTTTGCATAATTCATTATTGACTGGGAAGTGATAATGAGAGGGTGCAACTATCTGGGAAATAGGCTTCTTATGAGGGACTGATTACACCTCCGTAGGAACAAATATGCAACATGCACAAATATAAGAGAATAAGAACATACAAAAAAAGGGGCCTCCGTGAGGCTTCCAGAGCTGAAGCAAATAGGTCATAGAGAATCCCAGGTCCTGCACCGTGTCTGAACAGCAGCAAGGAGACGTTCTGGAAAAGTCAAAGATGTATAGTTTGCAAGTGTGCATGCATGCACTCATTTTTAACTTGCAATTTCAGAGTGTGTTCTGCTTTAACACTATTTGCTGTTGTGACTACCACAGATCTACAGTGTGTTTGGTGGTAACAAATCTTTTAAAGTATTAAAAAAAAAAAAAAAAACCTCAAGAGGATTTAATAATACCATAAAAACACACACTGTATTTTAATTCATGAAGAATTATGCTTATGCAAGTTAAGAAATGCATGATGTGCATTTCTGAGCTTGCTTTTAAAATTAAATACATTTCCATCATTAACTAAAATTAGTTTGACAATTTTCTTACACAAAACTGAAACTTAAGATTGTAGTCCCCAACTTACAAAGGCAAAAAAAAAAAAAAAAATTCAAGAACCCAATACGTTAATTACCGGGCAATTTCTTGTCTATAGGTGGAGGCTCCTCTTCTGCTGGTTCTTCTGGTAAACGCTGATCAACGGACACGGAGCTCATTATGGAAATCCCACTGCCAGACCGAACTCTCCTATGAAAAATAGGCATACCATAAAATATAACTAATAAATAAATCTGCTCACATAGTTGCTACAACTAAAGCTGCACTCCAGGCAGTTAGATACACAGAAAGAATAAATAAATGAGTGGTTTTACCTGCCAAGTATGATTACTATGTCACCAGCATACCTGAATCCCTTACCAGCAGCCCTTTAACTGGGTTTTATAGCAGGGGAGCAGAACAGTTTCCCTGATCACAAGACCACAGTAAGGCTCTATTTCCACTAGTGCGACTCCAAAGTCGCGTGATTTAGAGTGCACCTTTGATACGACTTTACACTCTCTTTATCCAAGTCACATCAAAAGTAGTGCAGGCACCTTTTCGAAGACACTGGGATTTTAAGTCGCACCAATGTGAACGGGTGTCATTGAAATCAATGGGCTGTGGCTTGTTATGTGACTAGGTGTACAAAATGTCATCAGTACACCAAGGAATCCTCAGAAGGGCCCAAAGCTTTATTCACATGGTCACACGGTACAGATGCGGAAATGTTTTGGAACCATGCAAGGCCCCTTCGTCAGGAAAGTGTCACTGACTTGCCTGATGAAAGGGCCCCGCGTGGTTCCCAAAGACATTGCCCTATGTGTACCGTGTCACCATGTGAATAAAGCTTTGGATTCTTCTTCTGAGGAATCCTTGGTGTGCCAACGACATTTCTTTACTCAGATTGTCTACGGTTTCCAGACGGTGGTCATTACAACACCCAGCATTACTACAGACATTTCCATGAATGTGTGCATGGAGAATATTGCATTTGCATTTATGTGTACAAAGTCCCATGACAAGTCACATGACAAGTTGCACAAGTGGATACGGAGCCCAACTGGCTCTCACAGCTGTTGCATGATCAGGAGGACTGGCTCGCAATCAGAACCTATGACTGAGAGCTGCTGGAGACAGCACGGTCAGCGTGCTTTGAGTGCATTCTCAGCGCACAACCTCAGACTGGCATGGACGCATTTGTGTGGCGACTGGGTGTTAAGACCCACTTTTCCTGCTGCTGCATATATGCATTACGAGGTCAGAAAAGCGTTACCTTTCTTTATATAGTTTAATTCTATATACATCAGAGACTGAAGTAGGGGCCTGCAAGGCTCTGAAAATGTTGCACTGCTGTGCTATAATGTTCAAATAAAACTCTGGTCTATCTACTTTATGAAACCCAAGGTGGGCTGGTGACATTTTTCAAACTTTTAAGTAATGCTGATTGATAGTTCCCGCCAGCTAAACACATTTTATATAAAGCATGCAGTGGGAAGCATGCATCTACCTTAAATGTACACAGCTCCCTCACACAGCACAGCCAGGTGGGGGACATCACTTGCAGTTAAAGAGGTTGTAAACCCCAAATAAAAAAAAACACACTTGTAAGACAAGACAAAGGCATAATGAGCTAGTATGCATAGCTTACTAGCTCATTATTAAATACTTAACTTAGAATGAATCCCTCCAGCGGCGCTCCACACACTGCCGAGACGGCTGACATCTGGTGTTTCTTTCGAGTTTGTGGGCTACAGCGATGTGAGTGGCCAGAGCTGCAATGATGTCACTACTGCGCATGTGCACAGAGGCCGCCGGTCACGGCACAGGGCTCTGAAGAAACGGCACGGGTAGCTCTTCCTTCAGAGCTCATGCGCCGATGTCATCGGTGGCGTATATAGTAAATATCTCCTAAACTGTGCAAATTTAGGAGATATTTACAGTACCTATAGGTAAGCCTTATTATAGGCTTACCTATAGGTACAAACAAACCAGGGGAGTTTACTTTCTCTTTAAGTTATTCAATGTTATCCCCTCTCCACCCCCAGCATGCTGTTTGCACTACTAGCTACTTTTATGTAGTGCAAAGGGGATAGAAAACAATCCCAAAAAATATATATACTTTATGTTCAAATAAAGCACTGTTTTTCCAGCTGAAAAATGTGTTTATTTCTCACCTGAACGACGGGGGCACGTAATCTGGAGGAAGCACTGGAGGTAGCGGCTGGCCAGACATTGCAACGTCTATTAAGTGCATAGCCAAGATGAACTCTTCTGCTGTTAATTTCCCATCTTGATCGATGTCTGAAAGATTCCTGGGATGGAATAAAAGAAAAAATATATGCTATAAACCAAGCTGGAGATCACAATGCAGGTAATACTTTCAGGAGAAAAAAGGAACCCCACTTTGAATTATTTTTTTGGGTAGATGCCGATGAGTTAAAGCGTATCTATACCCAAGACCAATATTCTTTTTTTTCCATGCTCCCCCCCCCCCCCCTCTATTTTAATATGCAGATCCTGCCAGTAACGCTACCTGTCCTAACAATGGACATTCACTATACTGTAAATATGGAGGATAAGCATCATCAAACTAGGAAAAGACAACAGAAACGGCCCCCCTTCTTTTCTCCATATTATAGAAGGGAGGGCTTCTGTAGTCCTCAGAGAAAGCTGGGAACAATGTAATTAGGAGTGTAGCCCAAAACACAGACCACAGGACGTTATCCACTGACAAGATTCCTGGCAAGGTATTATTTACAACTGTCATATATCACAAAACTCAGTATGTCTGACAGGCAGAAAAGGAACGAAGAACAGAAGGCATTTTGCAGGCGTTGCGCAACCTCTACGCACCCTCTTTTATATCTCAGGGACTTTTGGTGGGATCTCTGCGCTGAGTTTCCCAGGTCTGTATATTTGCTGTGGCCATTAAGAGGAGCTCTCCCTCTGCCTGCTGCATTTTTGTTAATATGGAAAATGCAACAGGAGGAGCTGGAACATGCAAACACTTCCAGGTAGAATAAAACAGATTTGGAAATTACGGCAGAAATATCTCAGTTAAAAAGTACAAGACATATTAGGCTTCATGTACACGGGATGTTGTTCAACCTCTCCTGAACAAATTAACTTGACAGCTAGAAACCAGCGTCTAAAAACGTCCGTTTAGCCGCGTTTACATGCCGCGTGTAGCTGCATTTGCGTCTAGAAAAAAATTTTAAATTTTTTTTTGTTAAAATGAAAAACGTCTGTAAATGAAACGCTGCTAAACGCGAGTTACCGCGTTTGCCGATTGAAATGCTTCTAAACACAGCTTCTGAATGCATTTTTTTGGGTTCCAGAAAAAGCCTCTAAACTCAACTGCCTAGAAACGACTATAAACGACCCTGTGCAAATGTACTGATAAAATAACATAGAAGAGAGTTCAGGAGCAGTTGAAAAAAATGCCCAACTGCTCCTAAACGCCCGTTTACCAGCTGCAGTGTACATGAGGCCTAAGGCTCCATATGCACACAGGACATTCAAAATAGTCTTTCTGGACATCGGATTCCTGGCAGGAAAACGCTGCTTTAAAAAACACGCTTTTAACAGTGTTTTTTTTAAACTCGTTCATGCTCGTTTTTTGGCGTTTTTTTTAAATTACACCCAGCTTACATTCAGCTCTGCAATGTAAAAACAGCTGAACGCTGATAAAAGCGTGTTTATTCGCGTTTTTCAGCGTTTTTTTTTTGTGGTCAGAAGAACTGCTCCTGAGCGCGATTTTAGGGCGTCCAGACAACAGCCCATTAACTCGACTGCTCATAACCTGCAATAAACTTCCATGTGTGCATGGACACATAGGATAGCATAGAGGAAAGTTTAAGGGCTGTTAAAAAAAAAACGCTCAAACTCCCAAAAACCTCAGTGTGCATGAGGCCTTATGCCCTGTACACACGACAGGATTTTCCATCAAAAAAAGTGTGATGGGAGCTTTTGGTTGGATATTCCAACCGTGTGTATGCTCCATCCAACATTTTCTGTCAGAATTTCCGCCATCAAAAGACTGAGAGCAGGTTCTCTATTTTTCCGACGGAAAAAGTTCTTGTCGGAAATTCCACTCGTCTGTATGCAATTCCGATGCGCAAAAAAACACGCATGCTTAGAATCAAGTAGAAGAGCCAAACTGCCTATTGAACTTCATTGATCTTGGCTCGTTGTACGTCTTGTACATCACCGCGTACTGGACGGTCGGAATTTCAGACAAGATTTGTGTGACCGTGTGTATGCAACACAAGTTTGAGCCAACATTCCGTCAGAAAAAATCCACGGTTTTCTTGTCGGAATTTGCGATCGTATGTAAGGGGCACAAGAAGCCAGGGCCTGCTTTAGCCCACAAGGCACCTCCTAGATTAAAAAAAAACAATTGGTTGGACCGACGCTTTGTGACTCAAGTAGAGCTTTGGACCACCCCTTACATATGGCTGCAAGCAAAAATCTCTTAAAAGCACACAGTCCCTGAAAGAAGCGGTTAGGGGATGTATTAATTGGACCCATCGAAAAAAAAAAAAAAAAATTGGGGATGGAGTGATAATCAAACATACATTAAATTATGGTGCATTAATAATACATGTCAACGCAGATATTCGCCAGCACTCCACAGGTCATTATCGTCTGAAAGATTCATTGAAGTATGATCACATCACAAGAGAGTGTGCAACGTTTTGGAGCAGTGCAGGACCCCTTCTTCACATGACTGACAAAGGGGTCTTGCACGGTTCAGAAACGTTGCACTCTGATTCTTGTGATGTGATTATTCTTCAATAAATATTTCAGATGCTAATAGATGATCCGTACTGTGCTGGAGAACATCTGCATTGACCTGTGATGTCCTCGGTCTCCATCTGGCAGTTTCTGCTGCGCCCGCTACTTCTATTCCAAAACACAAAAAAAATTATTCAGTTTTACTAAACCGGACATAAAATCAATTCAGTAGAGTCAGTGACGTCTCAAATAACTACTTTGAAAATTCCTTACCAAAATCTGTTACTAGCAACAGGAAATCAATTTATCTAATTGCACGTTATCTAATTTTACTAAAAACAGGGATATCGGGCTTAGACATTTAATTGAAATACTCTTTTTTGAGAAAATTACAACAAACATGTAAACAAACAGATGGTCGAACTTTTAACAGTCTTACCAAATTGTCGCCAGCTGGGCTTGGGGTAAACTAGATTGCATAAGAATAGTTCTAGCTTGTGGACCTGAAAAAAGTAATTGAAACACATTACATACAGCATAAACCCTAATATTGAGCCTAGGTTCACAATTCTGCAGGATTGAAATCATGAGTTCACCTGAACTCGCACAATTCCATACCCGCATGTCAGTCCGACTTCGGGGGGCGATTTCAGAGACATATGTCCATTGAAATCGCACCCGAAGTCCCCAAAAATTGTACAGACACTACTTTTGGGAATCAGTGCAGTGTCGCAAAGTCGTCATCGCACCAAATCAAACGGTGCTATTGCCGGCAATAGCCACTGATTTGGCATGCCAAATTGCATCAATGTGAACCTGGGCTGAAGCCTGGAACACGATAAGTTTTTTTTTTTCGTTCAACCAAGCGGGCAAAAATGTACAAAAACATTTTTAAAAAAAGCAGAATAACTTTGGCATATTTTACCATTTAATGACCTCCAGTTCAGCCCAATTCTGACATTTCTCTCGACATGCAAAAATCAGCATTTTTTTTTTGCTGGAAACTTACTTAGAACCCCCAAACATTTTATATATATATATATATATATATATATATATATATATATATATATTATATATATATATATATATATTTATTTAAGCAGAGGCCCTGGGGAAAAAAACGGTTGATGCTGCATTTTTTTATGTCTCAATATTTGGGCAGCAGTTTATCAAGTGCGCATTTTCAGGAAAAAATACACTTTAATGAATGTTAGTGCATGCAAATCCAATAGAATACCCAATTCTTTGGTAAAATATAAAAGATTGTTATGCTGATACCCACCCACGCTTTAAAATTACAAACCCCGGTGCAACGGCGACCAGCTGCAGTACCTAAAAATCTCAATAGGTGACACTTTACAGGATACCAGTTTAGAGTAAAGCCAGCCATACATCATACAATTTTCTTATTCAATTTCCTTTACCTTCAACTATGTAGTGGAAGGGCCTACTTGATTGTATACAAATTGAAAGAGTTTAGGTTTGACCTCATTCTATGGTTTAGGTAAATCTAAAGAGAAATTGTCCAAGAAAAATTGGATAATGTATGGCCAGCCTTACACAGGAGGTCTGGCCTTAGAATTATTTGTCTAATTTTGACGTTCGTGACAAGACCTCACGTGTGGTGCGTTGGCATTTGCGCGTGAGCATGGGGGCATTTAAAAAAAAAAGTTTTACTTTTTTTTTTAACACTGTACCTAAAAATTATTGTTTTTGATTGAACTTTATCATCGCATAAGATAAACAACATCTCTTGTAATAGCATGGGCTGTGCAGGTCCTCTTTATGAATATATTTGGGGTCTATTAGAAAGCATCTGATCCAAACCAGATCGCCTTAATCAGATGCTTTACAGGCCGGTAACGGTTTATAAACAAACCCACACCAGAAGTGACAAAATCCTTGTTGCTTCCGGTTCCTGATGTCACAGAGTGGGAGGAACATTGGAAGTTCCCTCACTCTTTCATACGGAATCCAATGCGATCAGTTGAGTCAGTACTGGGCTCACTGGCGGGACAGGAGAGCCCTGTAAAAGGCGGCTTCCACTACCTGTAAAAGGTCATCATATACAGTCGCTCAGATCACTTTATAGGGAATCACCAACTCTAAAAGGATGCATTGCTGCAGCGATAACCGACTTATCACCGCTACCATCCGAGGACAGGAAGCAGTTAAAGCCAAAGAACATCTAAGATTCTTTTTAGTTTTGGGAAGTGTGGGGAAAGATTAGAAATGTCTCAGGTCTTTATAGTGGTCTGTGTCCCTGTTTGAGCCATTAACCTTTACTTCAGTTCAAGGTGACAACATAGAAAGGGAAATCTCTCTAGAAAGGAATTTACTTCACTGGAAACAATTGGAAAAAAATAAAAAATGATATACACCCTATCAAAGTTTAAAAAAAGGTTTGCCAGGAGTTGAGCTATAAAGTATTGATACATACTAGTAAACCTATGTTCCCACTTGTTATTAAATGAAGTTACCTGTAAGATGACCACTCATGGTTTTGTCGTGGCTGTTGAACAACTGTCTATACTTTAGTCTTGAAGACTGCGACACGGCCCATTCAGCTGCAGGAGGGGGGCTGAAATGTCAAAAGATAAATAATTGACCAGAAGAACAGATTTCTGTGATCTTACAAGACACCAAATACCTTGCCTGGTTCAATATGGTAGCCTGAGATCACCAACATCTTGTAAAAGTAAGTAGTCTATTGGTCTCTCCAAGACAGGTGAACAGTTCAGAAAACAAAAAAATGCTTACTTCAACAAATTAACAGTAAACAGTCCATAACTTTGGTTCAAACAAAAAACAAGGTAATGGCTCACAGGTCTACTGGTCCCACAATTGGGTTGATGGGTTTCCTGTCTGCTACTGGGATCCAAAGGAATATATATTTTTAAAGTTGAGCAACCGTGGCTCAATCCCAAGCTTAGTTCCCCCTGCTCCCTCCAGTGTCCCCCTTTTTTACACAGCCAGGTGCTGACTTTTCTCTTTCTTTATCAAGACTCCACTTGTATGTGGCTTAACCCCTTTAGGAGCAGAGTACCTGTAATCAGGGTACCTGAAATTCAGGGTCACCAATAAGGACTTCACAATCCAGAGTACTGAAAGCCAATCCTCTCCACTCCAGCTGGACGACCCCAGAACCCCTCATCCTGCATGGGCAAGAACCCCTGAGTACTCAACATTACCTTCAAATCATGCCCCTTAACCACTTAAGCCCCGGACCATTTGGTAGCTAAAGGACCAGAGGTGAATTCAGAATTTTGCACTGCGCTGCTTTAACTGTAAATTGTGCAGACATGCAATGTTGTACCCAAACAAAATTTGCGTCCTTTTCTTCCCACAAATAGAGCTTTCTTTTAATGGTATTTGATTGCCTCTGCGATTTTTATTTTTTGCGATATAAACGGAAAAAGACCGAAAATTTTGAAAAAAAAATGATATTTTCTACTTTTTGTTATAAGAAAAATCGAATAAACTCAATTTTAGTCATACATTTAGGCCAAAATGTATTCAGCCACATGTCTTTAGTAAAAAAAATGTCAATAAGCGTATATTTATTGGTTTGCGCAAAAGTTATAGCGTTTACAAACTAGGGTACATTTTCTGGAATTTACACAGCTTTTAATTTATGACTGCCTATCTCATTTCTTGAGGTGCTAAAATGACAGGGCAGTACAAAACCCCCCCCAAATGACCCCATTTTAGAAAGTAGACACCCCAAGGAAATTGCTGAGAGGCCTGTTGAGCCCATTGAATATTGTTTTTTTTTGTCCCAAGTGATTGAATAATGACAAAAAAAAAAAAAAATTACAAAAAGTTGTCACTAAATGATATATTGCTCACACATGCCATGGTTATATGTGAAATTGCACCCCAAAATACATTCTGCTGCTTCTCCTGAGTACGGGGATACCACATGTGTGGGACTTTTTAGGATCCTAGCCACGTACGGGACCCCGGAAACCAAGCACCGCCTCCAGGATTTCTAAGGGCGCAAATTTTTGATTTCACTCCTCACTACCTATCACAGTTTTGAAGGCCATAAAATGCCAAAATAGCACAAAACCTCCCCAAATGACCCCATTTTGGAAAGTAGACACCCCAAGCTGTTTGCTGAGAGGCATGGTGAGTATTTTACAGCTCTCATTTGTTTTTGAAAATGAAGAAAGAACATTTTTTTTTTTTTCTTTTTTTTTTTCAATTTTCAAAACTTTGTGACAAAAAGCGAGATCTGCAAAATACTCACAATACCTCTCAGCAAATAGCTTGGGGTGTCTACTTTCCAAAATGGGGTCATTTGGGGGGGGTTTTGTGCCATCTGGGCATTCCATGGCCTCCGAAACTGTGATAGGCAGTGAGAAGTGAAATCAAAAATTGACACCCTTAGAAAGCCTGAAGGCGGTGATTGGTTTTTGGGGTCCCGTACGCGGCTAGGCTCCCAAAAAGTCTCACACATGTGGTATCCCCGTACTCAGGAGAAGCAACAGAATGTATTTTGGGGTGTAATTCCACATATGCCCATGGCATGTTTGAGCAATATATCATTTAGTGACAACTTTGTGCAAAAAAAAAAAAAATTATTTTTTCCGCAACTTGTGTCAACATATAAAATATTCCATGGACTCGACATGCCTCTCAGTATATAGCTTGGGGTGTCTACTTTCCAAAATGGGGTCATTTGGGGGGGGGTTTTGAACTGTTCTGGCATTTTATACACAACATTAGGAAGCTTACATCCACTCTTCTAACCACTTGAAGACAAAGCCCTTTGACACTTTTTGTTTACATGAAAACATATTTTTTTTTGCAAGAAAATTATGTTGAACCCCCAAATATTATATATATTTTTAAAGCAAAGGCCCTACAGAATAAAATGGTGGGTGTTGCATTTTTTTTTTCTACACAGTATTTGCGCAGCGATTTTTCAAACGCATTTTTTGGGGAAAAAATACACTTTTTTTAATTTTAATGCACTAAAACACACTATATTGCCCAACTGTTTGATGAAATAAAAAAGATGATCTTAGGCCAAGTACATAGATACCAAACACGACATGCTTTAAAATTTCGCACAAACGCGCATTGGCGACAAACTACATACATTTTTAAAAGCCTTTAAAAGCATTTACAGGTTACCCCGTTAGATTTACAGAGGAGGTCTACTGCTAAAATTACTGCCCTCGATCTGACCTTCGCGGTGATACCTCACATGCATGGTGCAATTGCTGTTTACATATGACGCCAGACCGACGCTTGCGTTCGCCATTGGGCAAGAGCAGGGCAGGACAGGGGTGCTTTTTTTTTTTTTTTATTATTATTATTAATTTTGCTTTTTTATTTTATTTTTAAACTGTTGCTTCCATATTTTATTTTATTTTTTATCATTTTTATTGTTATCTCAGGGAATGTAAATATCCCCTATGATAGCTATAGGTAATGACAGGTACTCTTTTTTGATAAAACTGGGGTCTATTGGACCCTAGATCTTTCCTCTGCCCTCAAAGCATCTGACCACACCAAGATCGGTGTGATAAAATGCTTTCCCAATTTCCCAATGGCGCTTTTTATATCCGGGGGGGGGGGTCATTCCCTCCCACTGCTTGTAAAAGCAGTCCAGAGGCTAATTAGCCACTAGGATTGCTTTTACATGAAAGCCGGCCGCTGGCTGAAAAGAATGATACCAAGATGATACCTAAACCCGCAGGCATCATTCTGGTATAAACATTCAAAGTCCAGCAACATACCAGTACGTTGCTGGTCCTTGTTGGACATGTATTGTAATCTTTTTTTTCATGCAGCCTGTTGGCTGAACGGAAAAAAAAGATTGATCGGTGGGTATGCCCACCATTAGAATACCGCCCTTCATCCACCCACTTCTAATGATGGGCATACATGCACCATTTATATATGCCGAAGCATGGGGGCATCTTCCCGCAAAAGTTATGCCGCGTACACATGGTCAGACTTTTCCACGGGCAAGCCTCCGTCGGAATTTCGACTGTATGTACGCGGCATTAGGAGCAAAATCGCTCCTCCGCCCCTGCTGCCCCAATGCTTCGGCATATATGCTTTTTTTTTTTTAACTGTGGTGGTGAAATCACCTCCTACAGCACTGGAGTCGCAGGGATCAGGCCTGTCTCTGCGAACGCTGCAGTTATGTGTGTTGTGTTTTGTAAGTGACAGTGATCGATCGATACTGCACTTGGGTGGCCTGGGCTGGACGGAGGGGCAAAACGCAGGTGCTAGCAGGTATCTGGGCTGATCCCGCTAACACTGCGTTTTTGGGAACCCTAAATTGCTGGGGACGCTAGTATAGATCTGATCAGATCAGATATTGAGCTGATCAGATACTATACCACTAAGGGGGGTGTATGCTTCACGTGTGGGTGTTAGTGCTACTGGCACTAACCTGACGCTGCCTGGGGTGTGACGCAGACCCTCTCTGACGCTAAAACCTAACTGATATCACCCGCCGGGCGATCAGGGGGTTAAACCTTTATTGGGTTATATACGGCGGGTGCCCTGACACTATAAAAAGCAAACTAACTAACCAGCGTCACCCGTAACACTTATATGATGATCACTGGTGAAAGGGTTAACTAGGGGCAATTAGGGGGTTAAAACCTTTATTAGGTAATATATGGGGGTACCTGACGCTATAAAAACCTGCGGCGAACCTAAAAAAAATTACTGGCTACCGATCAGCATCACCGACGCTAAGACATCGATCAGAAAAATGATCGCATAGCGACGGCGGTGCTAGGGGGTGAAAGGGTTACCTGAGGGGTGATCAAGGGGGTTAAACCTTTATTAGGTAATATATGGGGGTACCCGACGCTATAAAAACCTGCGGCAAACCTAAAAAAAATTACTGGCTACCGATCAGCATCGCCGACGCTAAGACATCGATCAGAAAAATTATCGCTTAGTGACAGTGGTGATAGGGGGTGAAAGGGTTACCTGGGGGGTGATCAAGGGGGTTAAACCTTTATTAGGTAATATATGGGGGTACCCGACGCTATAAAAACCTGCGGCGAACCTAAAAAAAATTACTGGCTACCGATCAGCATCGCCGACGCTAAGACATCGATCAGAAAAATTATCGCTTAGTGACAGTGGTGATAGGGGGTGAAAGGGTTACCTGGGGGGCGATCAAGGGGGTTAAACCTTTATTAGGTAATATATGGGGGTACCCGACGCTATAAAAACCTGCGGCGAACCTAAAAAAAATTACTGGCTACCGATCAGCATCACCGACGCTAAGACATCGATCAGAAAAATGATTGCTTAGCGACGGCGGTGCTAGGGGGTGAAAGGGTTATCTGGGGGGTGATCAGGGGGTTAAACCTTTATTAGGGGGGGTAGGGGGCTACCCTGGACCTAAAACTAAATGTAGTGACACTTTTACAGTCACAAATGTCACTGATTGCAGTGATCACTAAATAAATGGTCACTGCAATCAGTGACACTGTGACTGGGGGCTGGGGGGGCGATTTATGTGCCTATGTGTCCTGGTGTCAGTGTGCTGTTTTGTGTACTAACCTGCATCTTCTCCTGTACGGCGCTCGGTATATGTGAGCGCCGCAGGAGAGATGACATCACTTCCTCATGCCTGGCAGGCAGGGGAAGCTCTCTCATTCGCCGGGAGCGATCGAGAGGGGGTGGCCGGAATCGAACGGCCGTCCCCTCATGCCGGATCGCTCCCGAAGGTAAAACGACCACCCACTGTAAAGAAGGGGGGTCCGATCGGACCCCCCAACTATACAAAGGCAATCACGTATATGTACGTGATTCTGCCTGTCGGTGCCATTCTGCCGACGTATATTTACAGTGGGCGGTCGTTAAGTGGTTAAAGAGGAAGTAATTCTTCCTCTTTAATTGTACCTACAGCTAAGCCTATAGTAAAGCTTACCTGTAGGTACTGTAAATATCTCCTAAACTTGCACAGTTTAGTAGATATTTACTATATACGCCGTCATCTGCGCATGTGCACTGAAGGAACGGCCCCTGCTCATGCCGTTTCTTCAGTACCTGTGCCGTGACTGGCGGCACCCATGCTTATGCACGGGGGTTACGTCATCGCGACTCAGGACAATCACAGCTTACACAGAAGTAACTCCGGGAAAGACGATGGCCGTGGGAGTGGAGTGTGATGCATACTAGCTCATTATGCCTTTGTCTTGCAGGTTTTTTTTTTTTTCAGAGGTTAAAGTGGTTTTAAAGCCCACATGCCATAAATATGACAGACTAACATAGGTTTACAGTCGGTACCATAAAGCAAGTAATTCACATTATTTGTACCTCTGCATTTCATTGTGTACTCCCATTATAGGCAGCTAAAATTCTCCAGTTCTGTGGGCGTGTCGACGGCCTGAAACCTGGGAGACGGAGTCGCAATGTCACTGGATTTCCCTCTCAGCTGTACACGCCCCCATACAGTGGGGATCGAAAGTTTGGGCACCCCAGGTAAAAATGTGTATTAATGTGCATAACGAAGCCAAGGAAAGACGGAAAAATCTCCACATGGCATCAAATTACAGATTAGACATTCTTATAATATGTCAAAAAAAGTTAGATTTTATTTCCATCATTTACACTTTCAAAATTACAGAAAACAAAAAAATGGCGTCTGCAAAAGCAGAGTTAATATCTTGTACTGCCCCCTTTGGCAAGTATCACAGCTTGTAAACGCTTTTTGTAGCCAGCCAAGAGTCTTTAAATTCTTGTTTGAGGTATCTTTGCCCATTCTTCCTTACAAAAGTCTTCCAGTTCTTTGAGATTTCTGGGCTGTCTGTCACGCACTGCTCTTTTAAGGTCTATCCATAGGTTTTCAATAATGTTGAGGTCAGGAGATTGTGAAGGCCATGGCAAAACCTTCAGTTTACGCCTCTTGATGTAATCCCCCGTGGATTTTGAGGTGTGTTTAGGATCATTATCCATTTGTAGTAGTCATCCTCTCTAACTTCAGCTTTTTCACAGATGGCATCAAGTTACCATCCAAAATTTTCTGAAATTCTATTGAATCCATTTTTCCTTCTACTCGTGAAATGTTCCCTGTGCCACTGGCTGCAATACAATCCCAAAGCATGATCGATCCACCCGCATGCTTAACAGTTGGACAGAGGTTCTTTTCATTAAATTCTGTGCCCTTTCTTCTCCAAACGTACCTTTGCTCATTCTGGCCAAAATATTTTAACCTCATCGGTCCACATAACTTGTTTCCAAAATGCCTCAGGCTTGTCTATATGTTCATTTGCAAAGTTCAAACGCTGATTTTTGTGGTGAGGACGTAGAAGAGGTTTTCTTCTGATGACTCTTCCATGAAGACCATATTTGTACAAGTATCTCTTTATAGTGGAATAGTGTACCACAACTCCAGTGTCTGCCAGATCTTTCTGGAGGGATCGTGCAGTCAAACGTGAGTTTTGAATTGCTTTTCTCACAATCCTGCGAGCTGTTCTTTCTGATATTTTTCTTGGTCTTCCAGATCTTGCTTTAACTTCCACTGTTCCTGATTACTGCCATTTCTTAATTACATTCCGAACAGAGGATATTGACATCTGAAAACGCTTTGCTATCTTCTTATAGCCTTCTCCAGCTTTGTGAGCGTCAACTATTTTCAGTTTCAGTTTTCTAGACAACTGCTTAGAAGAACCCATGGTGCTGATTGTTGGGGAAAGGTCAGATGAGTCTGGCCATTTAAAACCTTTGAGATTGACATCACCTGGTCTTCCCAGACGATGATTGAGAACAATCCATGACACTGGCAGGTCTCAGCTTTGCAAAGGGGGCAGTGCATGCTATAAATTCTGCAGGGTGCCCAAACTTTTGCAGACGCCATTTTTTTGTTTTCTGTCATTTTGAAAGTGTAAATGATGGAAATAAAATCTAACTTTTTTTGACATATTAGAAGAATGTCTAATCTGTAATTTGATGCCATTTGGAGATTTTTCCATCTTTCCTTGGCTTCGTTATGCACATTAATAAACATTTTTATCTGGGGTGCCCAAACTTTCGATCCCACTGTATATCTCCCTGGCATTGCATAGCAGCGTGGAGGCTGCTCGTCATTCCCTGTGCAGGGTGACATTCTGCACTAGCCCATCGGATGGTCCTGCAGCCATGCTTTGTACTATTGCAATCTTACTTTTGCACACATGTAAGCGCATATTTTTTAATTAAGGCCCCCATCACATTCGTATGACCTGAAAGTAACGTGATTTTTCTGCGATTTGACGCAATGCCTGTGTAATCTTGAGGTCTATGGATCTTAAGTCGCATCAAAGTCAAACCAAAGTAGTGCAGGGACTACTTTAAAGTTGCTGCGAATTGAAGTCGCACAGATATGAAATCATGTGGAAATCATGTGGTACTACTTGTCATGCAACTTTGCAGTCAGCAAGTGTGAAAGGGGCCTAAAAAGGAGATTTCTTTTAACTATATTACATGATGCGAATTCTCCTTTTTATGTTTAAATATTCCTGGCAATTGTGTGGATGTGGAGTACATACCAGACCTATATTCCAGCAGTGGGGACACTGCAGCTATTCCTTACTGGCAGGATCATTTGGCCAACTGGATCCCCGACGGTGAGAGCGTTGGCTATCCAGGAGATTTGTTAAATGCGGTCTGATCTATAATTTGAGCTCTCCACCGTCTGGCAAGAGGCCAACATTTATAAATTGTGGAAGAGCACTTTATTTGCAGTGGAGCACCTTATAGGAGTTTGAAGCACTGAGCACTTTTGAAGCATCTGGATAAAAATGAATTCAATAATTATGGACTTTGATTATATGGTTATTTTGTTGATCTGTGAAATTTTGTCGTGCACATGAGTTTGTGAGACGTATTTGTATATAATTGTTTATATTTTAAACATTCTGCACATTTGGGTACTCGCTTAAAGAGATGGCGCAAAAAAAAAATTCATAGCAGCATGCATGGCAGGGGGAGGCATTGCCCCTGCTCTCGTGCATGGGTCTCCTATGTCAGTCACAGGGAAGGGGGCATGGCGACACTTTTTTTTTTTTTTAAATGTGTCACATTTTTTACTGCCAGAAACTGAGGATTTACAGATGACTGGCTTCTCCTTTCCCAGCCAGACTGGGGAAAGATGACTTCCTCTACTTTGCTGAAGAAGGTAGAGACTATTCATTTTAATTTAGATTTTTCAGGTTTACAACCCCTGCAAAAGGGAATGCAACCCAGATAGTGGGGAAATATACCCGCCGTTTAGGACTCCACCCTGACATCCTGTATACTGGCTAGAGGAAATTAGACTACTTTACCATAGGGTGGTCACAAACTGGAAAGTTACACATTATAGCATATGAACATGAAGACAAATACTGTACTGCTGAGAAGTGTATTACATTAGCATCTATAACTTGGGTTTGCTTTTCACGTTGGTACTGTCTGTAGGTTTAAATGTGGAAAATATGATTTTATGGTCAAGTTAAATTTTACTTAATTTTTTTTAAACTAATATATTTTATATTATATATATATATATATATACATACATATATATATATACACACAAAAAAAAACATACATACACACGTGTTAATTTAGTAGACTAAAACAATTGAGATGACTAAAGTACGACTAAAACTAAAATGGCATTTTAGTCAAAAGACTAAGGCTGGATTCACACTTGTGCGGTGCGAATTCCAGCTCTGTTATCTCTGCAAGGAGATAAGAGAGCTGTTCAGCGTTTTGTGTGTGGTGTAGCTGCGAACTTTCTGACCTGGGAGAGGGGAGGGAGAGGGGAGGGGGAGGGGGGGGAGGGGAGGGAGAGGGGAGGGGAGGGGGAGGGAAGGGAGAGGGGAGGGGAAGGGAGAGGGGAGGGGGGAAGTGTAGTGAGCATTGAAAAAAGTCCTGTTCAGAACGGAAGACATCTGCGAATCAGATGCCTGCCCATAGAAGATAAAGGGCCTGAATTCGCACCTGAGCCGCACCGCAATGCCTAGAAAACTCACACGTTTTTTCGGCACTGCGCAGTGCGAATGCATCGCACATATGTGAACTAGCCTCATAGAAATGTATGCATTTTCTAATGACATGCGAATTGGATGCGTTTTAAGCCGCATCCAATTCGCATAGGTGTGAACCCGGACTAAGACTAAAACGAAATTGAAATTTGATGTCAAAATTAACACTGGTCTGTAATGCATGTCCATACCTCAATACCATAAATAATAACCTATTCTATTTTTCACTCCAGCAGAGAAATTGTAGAGAAATGCTTAAATACTGCATTACAATTTAACTACATCCATTAGATTTTAGATGACTAAAATGTCCTGGAGATTTAGTCGACTAAATACGACTAAAACAATTGCAGAATACTAAAATGGGACTAAAACTAAAATGCCATTTTAGTCCTAAGACTAAAACTAAATCGAAATTTGCAGCCAAAATTAACACACACACACACACACACAGTATTTGTTTTACAAGCAGACAACCACTTTGTCTCACCTATATGTAAATTTCATCTTGAGCTACTTAGCTCTGTAAAAAACAGTGGGTGGTAACTAGACAGGACAAACCGTGAAAGAGCCTAAAGTGTCACCTGCTGGCTGCATATCAATTCTGTTGCACAGTACAGCAATACTAAACAGAAGCATTTATACAGATGTATTAGAGGCTAAAGATTGCTGATTTATTTTTTCACTCTGCTACCCAAAGTGGAACTGCAACAGAATAAAAACTGTCCATGGGGCACTTCTTAACTGTGCATTTGTTTTGAGTGGAAAGTTGTCTCCTATAAAAATAGTAGTGGTCTTATGGCTGCACCATCTTTAATGTAATGCCTTTTAGGGTGTGTCCCCCAAGTCTGATTGTGTTTGTCTATAAAAGTAGTAGATCTGTTACAAACCTGTACAAAAAAAGGTCCAAGTTGGCTTTGCAAGATTGCAAGCACATATACACCAAAAAATTGTGCATACAGTGGCAAGAAAGTATGTAAACCCCTCAAAATTGATGTTTTTTTTGTAGTAATTTGCCATAAAATGTGATTTGATCCTCATCTAAAGGCCCGTACACACGATCGGATTATCCGACGAGAATTGTGTGATGACAGGCTGTTGTCGGAAAATCTGACTGTTTGTATGCTCCAGACAATTGTTGTCGGATTTTCTGACAACAAATGTGCGTTGTCGGATTACTCGATTGAGTGTACAGAAGCCCTTCATACAAAACTCCAAAGTACAAACAGTTCCAAGACATTGATCGGCAGTTCGGATTCGCCCAGAGTCCAGCGACCCTGGGCCGACTGAACTCCCCAGACTCCCCCCCCCCAACCTGTCAGGCTGGCGTCCGTCGTGATCACAGTCCAATGGAAGAGAAGGATCGTCTTCCCCGGACTGAAGAGGCGGGGATCTCAGCCACCAACCCAGGGAGGCCCTGACTAGGTGACTTACCCGAATCTGACGATCCAAAGACAATGGAGATCTGTTCCATTTGGAGAGAATCTCCTTCTGCAAGACTCGAGTGTGGAATTGGGCATACGGTACTGCCTCGAAGGAGGCTACCATGAGGCCCAGGACCCGCATGCAGAAGCGTAGGGACGACCATTTGCGGGATGTCAGCAACTTCACCGCAGACTGAAATGTCTTTAGCTTTTCCAAGGGAAGAGAAAAACTCTTGCTTCCAAGGAGTCCAGAATTAACCCCGGGTATTCCAGACGCTGGGTCGGTACTAAACACCCACTTCTGGAGGTTCAGCACCCAACCAAATTCTCGTGGGTCTGACTGGCTATAGACACGTCCTCCACCAATTCTGAGCTTAAAGAAGCTCTCAGGAAAAGATCATCCAAGTAGCCCACGATAGCAATGCCGCGCTGTCTCAGCAAAGCCAGAATCGGGGCGAGCACCTTGGTAAAAACTCTTGGTGCCAACGCTAGGACAAAAGGGGAGCGCCACAAATTGAAAGTGGTCTTCCACGATCGCAAAACGCAGGAACCTCTGATGCCTGACGCAGATGGGGATATGCAAGTAAGCGTCCTTGATGTCCAAGGAAGCTAGAACGTTCCCCTGATGGAGCGTAGCAACCACCAAATCGGATCGATTAGATCCTGAACTTCCGAACCCTCACAAAAGGCATTGAGGGCCTTGAGGTCCAGGATTGGACGAACTCTGTCCTTTGGGACCACAAACAGATTTGAGTAGAAACCCTGAAACCTTTCCTGTAGCGACACAGGTATGATTACCCCGCACTTCAGCAAGTCCTGTACTGCCCCCATTAGGGCATTCCGACGAGCCGGAAGGAGAGGAAGATTTGAGGGAAAGAATCTGTCTGGTGGACAAGAAAGAAACTATCTTGTACCCCGAGGTGACCAGTTCGCAAACCCATTGGTCGGAAAGCAGTGAAGTCCACGAGCTGCAAATTCGCTAAGCCGTCCCCCCACCCGGGAGTCGGGCGGGGGCAAAACTTCATGCAGTAGCAGGCTTGTGCCCCGGCTTGTTTGGCTTGCGCACCCAGGGACGCTTCTGTCCCCCAGCTGGACTTTTGTCGGCTTGGGAGGGTCTGCCAGCAGGCCCCGACTGACGAAAATACCGCTTATGCGCGGAAAAGGGAGGGACCCGGCTAACGGCGTGGCTCCCTTCCTTTTGCAGACTGAGGAAGAAGCGTGCTCTTACCTCCAATGACATCCTTGATAATGTCGTCCAGTGAGGCACCACAGAGCCTTCCAACTTTGAAAGGCAGATCTGCCAGGGCTTTCTTGGAAGCTTGGTCCGCGGACCAGCATGTCAGCCATATCAGGCGGCGTAATACCACCGCAGATACAGAGGCCCTGGAGATTAAAGGGGCCGCATCCAGGGTAGCATCACAGACGTAGATAAGTCCCTGTACTAACTAAACAAATAAACGTAAAAAAGCTGCGCAAAAAATAAACAAAAATCCTTATAGTGATAAAGGATTATCCAGAACTCAATCTATGACAATACAAGCAAACAATATATACAAGTTGTCAGAAAAAATGACTAAATAAATAATTGACATTATTTAGAAAAAAAGAAAATCCTGTGTATGGGAAATAAATTATCAAAAAAAAGTGTCTGACAGAATAACATAAATGAATGAAGATCTCATTGATCCACTGTTGGTGACTCCAAACTCAAAACACCAGATGAAAAAGTGCTGTTAGTCTAATAGACAGAAATTCCACCACCATTAGAGTTTACTGCCGCTTACCGGAACACCTGATCCCTTCAGAGATCAGTGAAAGCAGATGGCTGTATTCCCCTGCCAGGGTCTCTAAGAGTGGCTAGAATCTGTGTTGCTCCACTAGGATTATACACCAGTCCTCTCCATATAGCCCGGATTCGATTTGCCAATAGAAAAGAAAGCCACCATAGTGTAATCCAGTTTAAAATAATATTTATTGTATTAAAATTGCACTTACAATTAGATGAAAACAAAAGCGTGTGGTATGTTAAAGCCGGCCGGCTAAAGACAGCCCGTTCCTTCCTGACTCTCGGTATGTTGGTGACGTCAGCACGCCGCTCCTCCCTACGCCGTTTCGTCACAAATGACATCGTCCTGGGTCACGGGCGGCGTGCTGACCCACCGCCATATATAGTGCACAAACAACAGAGACGCCCAGATCTGATCTCCCCGCGCCACTGCCGCATAAATCGCCATTTTAGTAGTGGGCAAAATTGCCCATATATATAGTACCCCATATCCTACTCTTTTGGCTTCTTGTCTCCGCAGTATATTGATCATACCGGGATTGAATGTCTGTTTAAAACGCAAATATGTTTTAATATAAAAATCCCGTATCAAGGAAGGATTCTGCGGGCTGGTGGTGCCGCGCATCTCCTCCATCATAGATTTAGGATATAACATGTTAAAAAGTATACAGGCTAGATTCCCAAGAAAAAAACTGGAAATCCTATTAGTGTTACATTAGGCTATAAAAACGCATATCTCATTACATTAATAATTCTATTGGCCACTAGATAGATAGTACTCAGGGCCCCTACTGGATGCAACCAGTACTGCATAATGGCAGCCTAATGAACATATAATATATAATAATTTAAAATGTATAAGGAGGAACAGGGCCTAATACAGCTCAAATTAAGGGCTAATAAAGAACACATATAATTTGGACATTAGTATAAACATTTATTCGTTGAGAATACGTAGGCGATGCCAGGCTCATATGGTTAAAGGGAGATCTACCCCTTTGATGGAAAAAATACCATCGAACATGGCAGAGCCACCATAACTCTAATAGAACAGTCGAACCTCAGAGCCGCATCTCCCCAATTGATGAGATCATGCAATCTCTAAGAGTACCGACCACCTAAATTTAGGAAGAAGTAAGCAGGGAATAATATTAATAAAAGACTGTATAAGAGAAAACATAATTTTTTTTAAAAATATTTTATATACAGTTCTTATTTTATATACAGTTCTTATTACTTTTCAAAGGGAGTTTCATTTTGACCTTATAGGGCTTCCCCTCTATCTATTTATAATATAGAGAAAAAAAAAAGATCACTATGTCTCCAATAGTAAGCTTGGACAATAAGGGAGTTGAAAAAACCCCTGTCCCTAAGATATCTGAATAAGCCCAATTAACAGGTCTACCCTCCCCATGCTAAAATTATTCCCCCCATGGAGAAATCAAAACTTATATTCACAAACTACAGGTATTTAAAACCGCGTGACGACTGAGAGATCAGGTCTAGTTCACAAATCACCTGTTATATCACCCAAATGACACCATGGACTATATAGCTCCCTAAGGATGTTCTAAGCATTATCTATAAATGCATTCACATCTATGTCTATATTCAGGCCGTAAGGGGTATAACTCCGTACCCTATATATCCATGCCATTTCCATCTTTGATATTTCCCTCACTAGAGAGCCACCCCTCCAGTGAGGGCTATACCTATCAATCCCCAGGAACACCGTGCCTGCTGGGTTGCGCTCGTGATGTAAATCATAATGCCTTGACACTGAGTGGTCTTTAAATCCACTTTTGATGTTGGCAATATGCTCACCCAAACGCACTTGCATCGATCTTTTTGTGCGGCCTATATATTGCATTCCGCATGGACATTGCAATAAATATACAACCCCTGTGGAACTGCAGGTGACAAATGACTCAATCTGATGTTCCCTAGAGGTACTTGTTGATCTAAATGAGACCGTTTTTTTAGATTTGATTTTGTTGAGTCTACACACTTGGCATCTACGACACTGATGATATCCAGAAATATTCTGGAAAAAGGATACTCTTTTGGGTGGTGGATCAACCACATTGGGTGCTACTTTATCCCGAAGTGAGGGGACCCCCCTAAAGATAACCTGTGGTACTGCTGGCAAAAAGGTGCTAATAATTTGATCACTCTTCAGCACATGCCAGTGTTTCCGCAGGATCTTTTTCACTAAAAAATGTTGGGTGGAATAAGTAATGACAAGTGGTATGAGTGGTCCATCACGTTTCTTTTTTGGACCTCCATCCAATAGGACTGTTCTATCAATTCTCCCAACCTCATTTATTGTTGTTTCTAAGGAGTTCGAGTCATACCCTTTCTCTACCAATCTTTCTTTCAAGATATTGGCTTGAAGGGCATAATCAGCCATCTCTGAGCAATTCCGCCTCATCCTTATGAATTGGCTCTTGGGCACTGATTTGAGCCAAGAATCCTTATGGCAGCTTCCTAAAGGTATATACGCGTTACGATCCGTCTCTTTAAAGTATGAGATCGTTTTGAAGTCTTTCCCTTCTTTGATCACCGTGAGATCCAAGAAGTGGATTCTGTCTTGACTGGCTTCATATACAAAGCTAATGCCCCTATCGTTCTTATTTAAATTCACAAAGAACTCCTCTAATTGGGAAAAAGTGCCTTCCCATAGGAGGAGGACGTCATCAATATACCTCGCCCAAAAGGCGAGGCAAGGATTACGTTCCCTATAGATGACGTCCTCCTCCCACTTGGCCATGAAGAGATTGGCCAAACTGGGGGCATATTTAGCCCCCATAGCGACACCCCTCTTTTGTCTATAGAAATTTTGGCTAAACCAAAAGTAATTATGGTTGGCCGCAAATTCCAATAAATCCATGACAAAAGATTGTTGTTCCTGGGGTATCGTGGACAGAAAATCCAAATAGTATTTTACTGCGGACAGTCCCAATACATGCGGTATAACAGTGTACAAGGATTCCACATCTGCCGTGACCATCCATGTACGTTCAGTCGCCTTTTGACCTGCCAACAGATTGATTACATGACGTGTGTCTTTAAGGTATGAGGGCATTTGTTGTACCAACGGTTGCAAAAAATGGTCTATGTACTTGCCCACCCGGGACGTAATAGAATAAATTCCGCTCACTATCGGACGTCCCGGGGGGCAAGTTAGACTTTTGTGGATTTTCGGCAAACAATAAAGAATAGGCACCCTTGGTGCTCTAGGGATCAGAAAAAGCTGTTCTTTCTCATTCAATATGCCCAACCGTACGCCCTTCTGAACAAGTGTTTCCAATATATTTTTGTACTGAACTATTGGGTTGCCTGGCAAAAGTATATACGTATCCTTATCACCTACTATTCTAGATAATTCCCGAAGGTAGTCACTTCTATCCAGAATGACTATCCCACCCCCCTTATCCGCGGGGCGAATAACCAACTCCTTATTGTTGCACAAAGAGTCCAATCCCTCTTGTAGGTTTTTATCTGTTCCTTTATTAACCACCTTAACCGTTTCTAATTCCTTCAAAACTACATCGCGGAAAACCCGTAATGCCGGAGCCAGAGTTCCAGGAGGATTAAATGTTGATGTTGACCCATCGAAAACAATTGACCCATCGAAAACAAAGAGGAGTCAGAGGGGGGAGGAGAGCACAATCAAAAAAAGTCAAGGATGTGACAGGAGAGGGCATTTTTAACTTGAGTACTCAGGTTTTAACAACAAGTGAAACTGCTTTGTTAAATAAAGGCCTCAAATATGCTCCACCTAGAAAATTGAATAAATTTGAAACTTATATGGATATACACAAATATGTTAGACGAATCAATATTAAAAGACATTTTGCGAGTATGCCATCATTTCAGGGAGGAGGCAGTCCATCTAAATACCAATGTTCAGGATTGTCAAATGCATCAACATTTATTTTTCGTACATCACGGGACACAGAGCGACTTAGTCATTACTAATGGGTTATATAGATTACCTTCAGGTGTTGGCACTGGCCAATTCCAAACCGGAAGTACCCTTCCCCTATATAAGCCCCTCCCATAAGGGAGCACCTCAGTTTTTTGCCAGTGTCTAAGGTGTTGGCCAAAGAGTAACATGTGTTTTCACTGGGCTTGCGTACAGGTTCTTTTGGGCCTCAGTAAGCTGTTCCGGATCCCACCAAAAAAGCTTCATAGCTAAACGGTCGGTACCCGGGCCTTGCAGCAGAAGAGCAAGGTTTTGCCTGTAATGCCTCTCTTAGGAGGGCTGGACCCTGGGATCCAGAGCTCTGGTCATACCCACGACCAAGATGTTGTCTGTGCAGGGTGCTATACAGGTCCAGGGGAGTGGAATCCTTGGGAACCCGGTCCCTGAAGGTTTAATTACAATGCCTGCCGTGATAGGTGAAGTTTGGACTTCTGTGGACCAAACAAAGTCCTGCGGCGGGGATCAGGTAAGTGGGGGCCCCCAGGAACTTGGTTCTATTGGGGGACCCCCAAGCCTAATTTGTCTGTCTGTTACCCAACGGTATTCCCGCTAATATCTGTGTATGCCTGTAACTACTGAAAATGTAAAATTTTAATAGTAGTCAAGAAAAAAAAAAAAAGGGACCGCGGTACCTGTGTTAAACCACTAGAGGCCGCTGTAGTCCATTTTTCTTGTCATGTGGATCTTTGGTTTTCTCAAGTCAAAAGATCCAGGCAGTTGGTAAGTTTCTCTGTGGGTATCCACTTCCTCTGCCCTGTTGCTGCGCTCATCCACCGCACAGGCCCTCAGGCAAAAAGGGCCCTGGCTCCTAGTCCCTGTTTGATTTCGAAAAGGGCGCCAATGGCGCGCGCGGGCGCGTGCACGCGCCTCCTATGGAAAAAAAAGGGGCGGGGCGGGTGGATGACGCTCGATGCGCGCCGCGGCGCTTCTGCGCATGTGCAGGCGTCCCAGCATGGATAAAAGACACAGTACAAGTGTCAGCTGGATGCAAACAGAGCTAGCAACAAACAGTGGCACACAGAGGCGGTTGATGCAGGCATCCCCATAGAAAGGCACTTTAGTGGACACCAGCTGGTATATAGCAGCAACTGTGTTAGACTATTACCAGCAAAAATTGGTGTATGACGACGGGAATACCTCAGCTTTGTGCTTAAAGGATATGTCGTCCAGACGCTCCGGAAATAGGTCTTCCAGGAAGCCAAAGGGGTCTCCATCGGGCTCTGAGGATATTGGGCATGCTTGTACTGCACCAATCTCCCCTGAGAATTCAGAGGTCAGTAGCCGTAGAAACCCCGCAGGAATGCCTGGTGCTGCGGCTGTCCCCAGTCCACCTGCTCCTGTATATATAACAGAGGAGGTTTTATCCTCAACTCTGGGAGGATTGGAAGAGAGATTAACAGCATTGATCGCTGCTTCCCTGTCACAGGAAAAGCGCGTCCGATCTCCGTCTCCTCCTTCAGAGTGCCTGTTAGTGGAGGAACAGCCCCACACAGAGATCGACCTACCTGAAGGGGATCAGGATGAGGTTGATTCAGTTATGGAGGAATCAACAGTGGAAGAACCTTTCTCAGCATCTCAGGCTGAAAGATTATGGGTTCAGTCTCTGACTAACATGGTCCGATCAGCATTTAAAATGCCTCTGGCGGAACCACCATCCACTACGGTTTCCTCGCTGGGGTCGCTAAAAGCTCCCCAGGCTGTCTGTTCCTTCCCAATCCACCCTTTATTAGAAGGGCTTATTTACCAGGATTGGGAGCATCCTGATAAAATATTTGCTCCCCCCAAGAGATTTCCGGTGATCTATCCCATGGAGGATAAGTTCATAAAAAAATGGAGGGTCCCTACAGTGGACGCAGCCATCTCTTCTGTTAACAAATCACTGACATGTCCAGTAGATAATGTTCCAATGTTCAAAGACCCAATAGATAAAAAATTGGAGTCTTTACTAAAATCTGCTTACTCTACAGCAAGCATGGTGACACAACCTGCGGTAGCAGCGATTGGAGTCTGCCAAGCAGTGAAAGATCAGTTGAAGCAAGTCTTAAGGGACTTATCAGATCAGCAGGCTCTTGCCCTAGCTAACCTGCCTAGAGCCTTGTGTTTTGCGGTGGACGCCATAAAGGATACAATCCAACAGGCCTCCCGCTTTACGCTGTCTATAGTACATATGCGTAGGCTTCTGTGGCTCAAAAACTGGTCTGCTGAAGCTCCCTGTAAAAAACTGCTGGTTAGCTTCCCATTTCATGGAGAACGCTTATTTGGAGAAGATCTGGACAAATATATCCAGAAAATTTCTGCCGGTAAAAATAGGATTTTTATAACAGCTTACCTGTAAAATCCTTTTCTTGGAGTACATCACGGGACACAGAGCGACATAGTCATTACTAATGGGTTATATAGATACCGTCAGGTGCTGGCACTGGCAACTTCCAAAACCGGAAGTACCCTCCCCTATATAAGCCCCTCCCATCCGGGAGCACCTCAGTTTTGTAGCAAAGCAATAAGTGTCCCCAAAGAGGGGCGGGAGCTCTGTGTCCCGTGATGTACTCCAAGAAAAGGATTTTACAGGTAAGCTGTTATAAAAATCCTATTTTCTTTCTCGTACATCACGGGACACAGAGCGACATAGTCATTACTAATGGGATGTCCTAAAGCAATGCCCAATGAGGGGGGGGATACACCATACATAAGCTGAGCGCTATCAGACATGAGGATCTTTTGCGGCCTGCAACACACTGCGCCCAAAGGCGACATCCTCCTGACTTCTAACGTCTACCTGGTAGAACCTAGTAAACGTGTGTACTGAAGACCATGTTGCGGCCTTACAGATTTGAGCCAGGGAGGCCTGGTGATGCACTGCCCATGAAGTTCCAACTGCTCTCGTGGAGTGCGCTCTAACTTTGAACGGAGGCGGTCTCCTTCTCAAGCCATAGGCTTGTATTATGACCTGTCGAATCCACTTGGCTAAAGTAGATTTTGACGCTGCCTGACCCTTTCTGGGGCCTTCCGGCAGAATAAACAAAGTATCCGTTCTGCGAATCTGAGCAGTGGCTTTTAGATAAGCTTTAACTGCTCTTACTACATCCAAAGAATGCAATAACTTTTCCTCTACCGAAGTAGGTTTGGGGAAAAAAGAAGGAAGAACCACATCTTGGTTCAAATGAAACCTCGATACCACCTTAGGAAGAAAGGCTGGATGAGGACGTAACACTACTCTATCCTTATGGATAACCAGATATGGCTCCTTACAGGACATAGCTGCTAATTCCGACACTCTTTTAGCCGAACAAATGGCTACTAGAAAAATCAATTTCCTGGTGAGAAGCACCAAAGAAATATGCTGTAATGGTTCAAATGGTTGTTTCTGTAGAACCGACAGAACCAAGTTTAGATCCCATGGACATATGGGAATATTAACCGGAGGACTAATACGCATCACCCCTTGTATAAAGGCTTTGACTAGTGAATGCGAAGCCAAGGGCCTTTGAAAAAATATTGACAAGGCCGAAATCTGACCCTTGATAGTACTCAAGGCAAGCTTCCTATCTACAGCCCATTGTAGGAAGTCCAGAATCCTACCTATTACGTATTTACGTGGATGCCATTTCTTGGCCTCACACCAGGCGATGTACGCCTTCCAGATTCTATAGTAGATCTGCCTGGATACCGGCTTCCTGGCATTGATCATGGTAGATACCACAGCATTAGAGAGCCCTCTCTTTTTTAGAATGTGGGCTTCAATAGCCAGGCCATCAAACCTAGGGCTGGTAAGGAAGGGTGGTATATCGGTCCTTGCGAAAGCAGGTCCGGACGATGTGGGAGGGTCCAAGGACTCCCCACTTACATTTTTACAATCTCCGCGTACCATGCTCTTCGGGCCCACGCTGGAGCCACCAGAATCACTGGTTTCTTTTCTACCCTGATTCTGCGGAGTAATCGAGGTAACAATTGTGGCGGTGGGAATGCATATATCAGCTTGAACTGATCCCAAGGGAACACTAGGGCATCCGAGCCGCAAGCTAGGGGATCCCTTGCCCAAGAGACAAACCTGTCCACTTTTGTGTTGAATCTGGATGCTAGCAGATCTACATCCGGTGTTCCCCACCGCTGACATATTGTCCGGAAAACCTCGGGATGAAGGGACCATTCCCCTGGGCATAATTGTTGGTGACTTAGAAAGTCCGCCTTCCAATTCTCCACTCCTGGAATGAATACCGCAGATATGGCTGGGACATATCTTTCTGCCCATCTCAGGATGTAATTTACTTCCCTTTGGGCTGCACGACTCCTGGTGCCCCCCTGACGATTGATATATGCCACTGCTGTGGCATTGTCTGATTGAATTCTGACAGGGGACCCTTGGAGTTTGGATGTCCATGCTACTAGGGCATACCGGGCTGCTCGTATCTCTAAGAGATTGATGGGCAGGGCCTTTTCCGCATCCGACCATCTGCCCTGGAGAGACCATTGCTCCAGTACTGCTCCCCAGCCTATAAGGCTGGCATCTGTAGTGACCACCTTCCAGGAAATCGGACTGAAGGATTTCCCTCTTTCCAGATTCTGGGGAACCAACCACCAGCGGAGGCTCTTGCGAACGGAAGGGGACAAGGACATTGGTAAGTCCAGAGCCTGAACTTTTTTGTTCCAGGCTGACAGTATGGCCCTTTGCAAATTCCTTGAATGGAATTGACCGTAGGGTACTGCTTCGAATGATGTCACCATTTTTCCCAGCAGCCTCATGCACAGGCGTATGGATGGCTGTCTTTTTGAACCCACTAAGTGGATCAAATCTCTCAAAGACGACCCCTTTTCTTGAGGCAAGAAAATTTTTCTCTGGTCTGAATCCAGCCTTAGCCCCAAGTATTCCAGACTTTTGACTGGTTTTAGGGCTGACTTGTCTCGGTTGATAATCCAACCGTGATATTCCAGATACTTGATTGTCTCGTGAACAACCACTTCTAGTTTTTCCACTGAGTGGTCTATCAGCAACAAGTCGTCTAGATATGCCATTATCGTTACACCTCGT
This sequence comes from Rana muscosa, assembly GCA_029206835.1. Lineage (NCBI taxonomy): Eukaryota > Metazoa > Chordata > Amphibia > Anura > Ranidae > Rana > Rana muscosa. Next base: position 73,618,151 of record CM055117.1, read on the forward strand.
GTTCTTAGATTGGCCAATAATGGGGCCAGAATTTTTGTGAACACTCGTGGTGCTGTGGCCAGACCGAAGGGTAAGGCTCTGAACTGAAAATGGCGCCCTTCTACCGCAAAGCGTAGAAATTTTTGGTGGGCTGGAAAGATGGGAATGTGCAAATAAGCATCTTTGATGTCGATCGAGGCTAACCATTCCTCCCCTTGTAGGGCAGTGGCCACCGACCGGATCGACTCCATCCGGAAAGTCCTGATATGTAGGAATTTGTTTAGCCCTTTTAGATTTAATATGGGCCTCACGTCCCCGTTTGGCTTCGGGACTGTAAAGAGGTTTGAGTAAAACCCGAACCCCCATTCTTCCAGGGGAACCTCTATAATTACTGCTTGGAGCAATAATTGTTCTAGTGCCAACAGGAGGGATCCTCTCTTCTGGGGATCCCTTGGCACGTTTGACCTTATAAAGCGGGAAGGAGGGGAGTTTTTTAACTCCAATTTGTATCCCAGATTTACTGCGGAGAGCACCCATCTGTCTCTGATCGTGTCCCGCCAGGTCTCTGTGAACAACTCAAGTCTTCCCCCCACCCGATTGAGTGGGGGCAACCCTTCATGCATTTGACTTTGGGGGAGGTTTTGTACCTCTCCTGCTCCAGGGCTTCTTGTTACCCTGCAATTGTCCCTGATTTTTACCTCCGGGATTTGACCGAGGAGGCCGTCGGAACTGTTTCACAGCCGATGTCCTAGGGACTGGAGAAGCAGGCCTCTTAAAAGAGGGACCTCTAACTCTATTTTTAACCGGCAAAAGTGTACTTTTACCGCTGGAAATTCTCTGGATATATTTGTCCAGGTCTTCCCCGAATAAGCGTTCATCATGAAATGGGAAGCTGACCAGCAATTTTTTACAGGGAGCTTCAGCAGACCAGTTTCTGAGCCATAGAAGCCTGTGCATATGTACTACAGACAGCGTAAGGCGGGAGGCCTGATGGATTGAATCCTTTATAGCGTCCACCGCAAAGCATAAGGCTCTAGGTAGATCGGCTAGGGCAAGAGCCTGCTGATCTGGCAAGTCCCTTAAGACCTGCTTCAACTGATCCTTCACTGCTTGGCAGACCCCAATAGCTGCCACTGCTGGTTGTGTCACCAATCCTGCTGTAGAAAAAGCAGATTTTAATAAGGACTCCAATTTTTTATCTATTGGGTCCTTGAACATTTGGACATTATCCACTGGACATGTCAGTGATTTATTCACACAAGAGATGGCTGCGTCCACTGTAGGGACCCTCCATTTTCTGATGAACTTATCCTCCATGGGATAGACCACCGGAAATCTCTTGGGGGGAGTAAATATTTTAGCAGGATGCTCCCAATCCTGGTAAATGAGCCCTTCCAGTAAAGGATGGATCGGAAAGGAACAAACAGTCTGGGGAGCTTTTAGCGACCCCAACGAGGAGACAGAAGTGGATGATGGCTCCGCAAGGGGCATTTTAAATGCTGATCGGACCATATTAGTCAGGGACTGAACCCATAACCTTTCAGCATGTGATGCTGAGAATGGCTCTTCCACTGTTGATTCCTCTACAACAAAATCGACCTCATCCTGATCCCCTTCAGGTAGGTCGATCCCTGTATGGGACTGTTGCTCTGTTAACAGGCACTCTGAGGGAGGAGACGGAGATCGGGCGCTTTTTTCCTGTGACAGGGAAGCAGCGATCAATGCTGACAATCTCTCTTCCAGCCCTCCCAGAGCTGAGGAAAAAACCTCCTCTGTTACATACACAGGAGCAGGTGAACTGAGGACAGCCACAGTACCAGGTACTCCTGAGGGTGCTCTACGGTCACTAACCTCTGATTCTTCAGGGGAGACTGGTGCAGCCGAAGCATGCCCAAGATCCTCAGAGCCCGATGGAGACCCCCTATGCTTCCTGGAATTTCTAGTCCCGGAGTTTTTAGACGGCATTATTCCTAAGCCCAAAGCTGAGGTATTCCAGCCGAAATACACCACTTACTGACAATAGTCTAGCATAAATGCTGCTATAAGAAACAGTTGGTGTCTACTAATGTGCCTTTCTAGGGGATGCCTGCATCAACCGCTTGCTGTATGCCTTTTTTAAATGTTGCCAGCTCTGTCTCTGCACTCCATAGCCAGCTCACAACACAACTTTGTGGTTTTTAACATGCTGGGACGCCCGCACATGCGCAGAAGCGCTGCGGTGCGCACAGAGCGTCATCCCCAGGCTCCGCCCCCTTTCCCGGCTCACCTCTATATATAGAGGCGCGTGCGCGCGGCCACGTGCGCCTTCGGCGCTAATTTCGAAAATGGAAACTAGGGACAAGAGCCAGGGCCCCTCTTTGCCGCAGGCCGGGGGATGGACGAGCATTGCAACATGGCAGAGGAAGCAGTTTCCCATAAGAGAACTCACCATCTGCCTGGACTTGCTCTGATGAAAAGGAACTAGTCCACATGACAAGAAACGTTCCACAGCGGCCTCTAGTGGACAAACACAGGTACCGCAGTCTAATATATTAAATATATATAAAAAAAAATTTTTTTTCTTGACCACTATTAAAATTATTACATTTTTTTAGTAGTTACAGGCATGCACAGATATTAGCGGGAATACCGTTAGGTAACAGACAGAAAGACAAATTAGGCTTGGGGGTCCCCCAATAGAACCAAGTTCCTGGGGGCCCCCACTTACCTGTTCCCCGCCGCAGGACTTTGTTTGGTCCACAAAAGCCCAAACTTCACCTATCACGGCAGGCATTGTAATCAAACCTTCAGGGACCGGGTTCCCAAGGATTCCACTCCCCTGGACCTGTATAGCACCCTGCACAGAAAACATCTTGGTCGTGGGTATGACCAGAGCTCTGGATCCCAGGGTCCAGCTCTCCTAAGAGAAGCATTACAGGCAAAACCTTGCTCTTCTCTGCAAGGCCCGGGTACCGACCGTTTAGCTATGAAGCTTTTTTGGTCGGATCCGGAATAGCTTACTGAGGCCCAAAAGAACCTGTACGCAAGCTCAGTGAAAAACACATGTTTCTTCTTGGCCAACACCTTAGACACTGGCAAAAAACTGAGGTGCTCCCGGATGGGAGGGGCTTATATAGGGGAGGGTACTTCCGGTTTTGGAAGTTGCCAGTGCCAGCACCTGACGGTATCTATATAACCCATTAGTAATGACTATGTCGCTCTGTGTCCCGTGATGTACGAGAAAGAAAGTTCACTCTTACCGGTTAAGAACAAGGGTAGAAGTCCTTCTTTTAAGAGGCCTACTTCTCCAGTCCCGGGCACATCGGCTGTGAAGCAGTTCCGACGGCCTCCGCGGTCAAATTCAGGGGGCAGAAATCAGGGACAATCACAGGGTAACAAGAAACCCTGGATCAAGAGAGGTACAAAACCTCCCCCCAAGGCATGAAGCGTTGCCCCCACTCAATCGGGTGGGGGGAAGACTTCAGTTGTTCACAGAGACCTGGCGGGACACCATCAGAGACAGATGGGTGCTCTCCGCAGTAAGTCTGGGATACAAGCTGGAGTTAAAAGGCACTCCTCCTGCCCAATTTATGTGGTCAAACGTGCCAAGAGATCCCCAGAAGAGAGGATCCCTCCTTCTGGCACTAGAACAACTATTGCTCCAAGGTGTAATCATGAAGGTTCCCCTGGAAGAAAGCGGATTCGGGTTTTACTCGAACCTTTTCACAGTCCCCAAACCAAATGGGGACGTGAGGCCCATATTAAATCTAAAAGGGCTAAACAAGTTCCTAAATATCAGGACTTTTTGGATGGAGTCGATCCGATCGGTGGCCACCGCCCTACAAGGGCAGGAATGGTTAGCCTCGATCGACATAAAGGATGCTTATCTGCATATTCCCATCTTTCCGGCCCACCAGAAATTTCTACGCTTTGCAGTAGAAGGGCGCCATTTTCAGTTCAGAGCCTTACCTTTCGGTCTGGCCACAGCACCACGAGTGTTCACAAAAATTCTGGCCCCATTATTGGCCAATCTAAGAACACAGGGTGTAACGATAATGGCATATCTAGACGACCTGCTACTAATAGACCACTCAGTGGAAAAGCTGGAAGTAGCTATTCACAAGACAATCAAGTATCTGGAATATCACGGTTGGATTATCAACCGGGACAAGTCAGCTCTAAGACCAGTCAAAAGTCTGGAATACTTAGGGCTAAGGCTGGATTCAAATCAGAGAAAGATTTTCTTACCTCCAGAGAAGGTGTCGTCTTTAAAAGATTTGACCCACTTAGTGGGTACAAAAAGAAAACCATCCATACGCCTCTGCATGAGGCTGCTGGGAAAAATGGTGGCTTCATTCGAAGCGGTACCCTACGGTCAATTCCATTCAAGGAATTTGCAAAGGGCCATACTGTCAGCCTGGAACAAAAAAGTTCAGGCTTTAGACTTACCAATGTCCCTGTCCCCTTCCGTTCGCAAGAGCCTCCATTGGTGGTTGGTGCCCCAGAATCTGGAAAAAGGGAAACCCTTCAGTCCGGTTTCTTGGAAGGTAGTCACTACAGATGCCAGCCTCATAGGCTGGGGGGCAGTACTGGAGCAATGGTCTCTCCAGGGCAAGTGGTCAGAAGCAGAAAAGGCCCTGCCCATCAATCTCTTAGAGATACGAGCAGCCCGGTATGCCCTAGTAGCATGGACATCCAAACTCCAAGGGTCCCCTGTCAGAATTCAATCAGACAATGCCACAGCAGTGGCATATATCAATCACCAGGGTGGCACCAGGAGTCGTGCAGCCCAGAGGGAAGCAAATTGCATCCTGGAGTGGGCAGAAAAATATGTCCCAGCCATATCCGCGGTTTTCATTCCAGGAGTGGAAAATTGGAGAGCGGACTTTTTAAGTCGCCAACAATTATGCCCGGGGGAATGGTCTCTTCAGCCCGAGGTTTTCCAGGCAATATGCCAGTGGTGGGGAACACCGGATGTAGATCTGCTAGCATCCAGATTCAACGCAAAGGTGGACAGATTTGTGTCTCGCACAAGGGATCCTCTAGCTTGCGGCTCGGATGCCCTAGTGTTCCCTTGGGATCAGTTCAAGCTGATATATGCATTCCCACCGCCACAATTGTTACCGCGATTACTCCGCAGAATCAGGGTAGAAAAGAAACCAGTGATTCTGGTGGCTCCAGCGTGGCCCCGAAGGGCATGGTACGCGGAGATTGTAAAAATGTCAGTGAGGAGTCCTTGGACCCTCCCACATCGTCCGGACCTGCTGTCGCAAGGACCGATATACCACCCTTCCTTACCAGCCCTAGGTTTGACGGCCTGGCTATTGAAGCCCACATTCTGAAAAAGAGAGGGCTCTCTAATTCTGTGGTATTTACCATGATCAATGCCAGGAAGCCGGTATCCAGGCAGATCTATTATAGGATCTGGAAAGCGTACATTACGTGGTGTGAGGCCAAGAGATGGCATCCACGTAAGTACGTGATAGGGAGGATTTTGGACTTCCTACAGTGGGCTGTAGATAGGAAGCTGGCCTTGAGTACTATCAAGGGTCAGATTTCGGCCTTGTCAATATTTTTTCAAAGGCCCTTGGCTTCGCATTCACTAGTCAAAGCTTTCATACAAGGAGTGATGCGTATTAGCCCTCCGGTTAGTATTCCCATATGTCCTTGGGACTTAAACCTGGTTCTGTCAGTTCTACAGAAACAACCGTTTGAACCATTGCAACATATTTCCTTGGTTCTTCTCACCAGGAAATTGATTTTCTTAGTAGCCGTTTGTTCGGCTAAAAGAGTATCGGAATTAGCCGCCTTGTCCTGTAAGGAGCCATATCTGGTTGTCCATAAGGACAGAGTAGTATTACGTCCTCATCCAGCCTTTCTTCCTAAGGTGGTATCGAGGTTTCATTTGAACCAAGATGTGGTTCTTCCTTCTTTTTTCCCCAAACCTAGCTCGGTAGAGGAAAAGTTATTACATTCCTTGGATGTAGTAAGAGCAGTTAAAGCTTATCTAAAAGCCACTGCTCAGATTCGCAGAACGGATACTTTGTTTATTCTGCCGGAAGGCCCTAAAAAGGGTCAGGCAGCATCAAAATCCACTTTAGCCAAGTGGATTCGACAGGTCATAATACAAGCCTATGGCTTGAGAAAGAGACCGCCTCCGTTCAAAGTTAGGGCGCACTCCACAAGAGCAGTTGGAACTTCATGGGCAGTGCATCACCAGGCCTCCCTGGCTCAAGTATGTAAGGCCGCAACATGGTCTTCGTACACACGTTTACTAGATTCTACCAGGTAGACGTTAGAATTCAGGAGGATGTCGCCTTTGGGCGCAGTGTGTTGCAGGCCGCAAAAGATCCTCATGCCTGATGGCGCCCAGCTTATGTATCCCTCCCCTCATTTGGCATTGCTTTGGGACGTCCCATTAGTAATGACTAAGTCGCTCTGTGTCCCTTGATGTACGAAAAAGAAAAAAGGGATTTTTATAACAGCTTACCTGTAAAATCCTTTTCTTGGAGTACATCACGGGACACAGAGCTCCCACCCCTCTTTTTGGGACACTTATTGCTTGGCTACAAAACTGAGGTGCTCCCGGATGGGAGGGGCTTATATAGGGGAGGGTACTTCCGGTTTGGAATTGGCCAGTGCCAACACCTGAAGGTAATCTATATAACCCATTAGTAATGACCAAGTCGCTCTGTGTCCCGTGATGTACTCCAAGAAAAGGATTTTACAGGTAAGCTGTTATAAAAATCCCTTTTTAATCCTCCTGGAACTCTGGCTCCGGCATTACGGGTTTTCCGCGATGTAGTTTTGAAGGAATTAGAAACGGTTAAGGTGGTTAATAAAGGAACAGATAAAAACCTACAAGAGGGATTGGACTCTTTGTGCAACAATAAGGAGTTGGTTATTCGCCCCGCGGATAAGGGGGGTGGGATAGTCATTCTGGATAGAAGTGACTACCTTCGGGAATTATCTAGAATAGTAGGTGATAAGGATACGTATATACTTTTGCCAGGCAACCCAATAGTTCAGTACAAAAATATATTGGAAACACTTGTTCAGAAGGGCGTACGGTTGGGCATATTGAATGAGAAAGAACAGCTTTTTCTGATCCCTAGAGCACCAAGGGTGCCTATTCTTTATTGTTTGCCGAAAATCCACAAAAGTCTAACTTGCCCCCCGGGACGTCCGATAGTGAGCGGAATTTATTCTATTACGTCCCGGGTGGGCAAGTACATAGACCATTTTTTGCAACCGTTGGTACAACAAATGCCCTCATACCTTAAAGACACACGTCATGTAATCAATCTGTTGGCAGGTCAAAAGGCGACTGAACGTACATGGATGGTCACGGCAGATGTGGAATCCTTGTACACTGTTATACCGCATGTATTGGGACTGTCCGCAGTAAAATACTATTTGGATTTTCTGTCCACGATACCCCAGGAACAACAATCTTTTGTCATGGATTTATTGGAATTTGCGGCCAACCATAATTACTTTTGGTTTAGCCAAAATTTCTATAGACAAAAGAGGGGTGTCGCTATGGGGGCTAAATATGCCCCCAGTTTGGCCAATCTCTTCATGGCCAAGTGGGAGGAGGACGTCATCTATAGGGAACGTAATCCTTGCCTCGCCTTTTGGGCGAGGTATATTGATGACGTCCTCCTCCTATGGGAAGGCACTTTTTCCCAATTAGAGGAGTTCTTTGTGAATTTAAATAAGAACGATAGGGGCATTAGCTTTGTATATGAAGCCAGTCAAGACAGAATCCACTTCTTGGATCTCACGGTGATCAAAGAAGGGAAAGACTTCAAAACGATCTCATACTTTAAAGAGACGGATCGTAACGCGTATATACCTTTAGGAAGCTGCCATAAGGATTCTTGGCTCAAATCAGTGCCCAAGAGCCAATTCATAAGGATGAGGCGGAATTGCTCAGAGATGGCTGATTATGCCCTTCAAGCCAATATCTTGAAAGAAAGATTGGTAGAGAAAGGGTATGACTCGAACTCCTTAGAAACAACAATAAATGAGGTTGGGAGAATTGATAGAACAGTCCTATTGGATGGAGGTCCAAAAAAGAAACGTGATGGACCACTCATACCACTTGTCACTACTTATTCCACCCAACATTTTTTAGTGAAAAAGATCCTGCGGAAACACTGGCATGTGCTGAAGAGTGATCAAATTATTAGCACCTTTTTGCCAGCAGTACCACAGGTTATCTTTAGGGGGGTCCCCTCACTTCGGGATAAAGTAGCACCCAATGTGGTTGATCCACCACCCAAAAGAGTATCCTTTTTCCAGAATATTTCTGGATATCATCAGTGTCGTAGATGCCAAGTGTGTAGACTCAACAAAATCAAATCTAAAAAAACGGTCTCATTTAGATCAACAAGTACCTCTAGGGAACATCAGATTGAGTCATTTGTCACCTGCAGTTCCACAGGGGTTGTATATTTATTGCAATGTCCCTGCGGGATGCAATATATAGGCCGCACAAAAAGATCGATGCAAGTGCGTTTGGGTGAGCATATTGCCAACATCAAAAGTGGATTTAAAGACCACTCAGTGTCAAGGCATTATGATTTACATCACGAGCGCAACCCAGTACGCACGGTGTTCCTGGGGATTGATAGGTATAGCCCTCACTGGAGGGGTGGCTCTCTAGTGAGGGAAATATCAAAGATGGAAATGGCATGGATATATAGGGTACGGAGTTATACCCCTTACGGCCTGAATATAGACATAGATGTGAATGCATTTATAGATAATGCTTAGAACATCCTTAGGGAGCTATATAGTCCATGGTGTCATTTGGGTGATATAACAGGTGATTTGTGAACTAGACCTGATCTCTCAGTCGTCACGCGGTTTTAAATACCTGTAGTTTGTGAATATAAGTTTTGATTTCTCCATGGGGGGGAATAATTTTAGCATGGAGAGGGTAGACCTGTTAATTGGGCTTATTCAGATATCTTAGGGACAGGGGTTTTTTCAACTCCCTTATTGTCCAAGCTTACTATTGGAGACATAGTGATCTTTTTTTTTTCTCTATATTATAAATAGATAGAGGGGAAGCCCTATAAGGTCAAAATGAAACTCCCTTTGAAAAGTAATAAGAACTGTATATAAAATAAGAACTGTATATAAAATATTTTTAAAAAAAATTATGTTTTCTCTTATACAGTCTTTTATTAATATTATTCCCTGCTTACTTCTTCCTAAATTTAGGTGGTCGGTACTCTTAGAGATTGCATGATCTCATCAATTGGGGAGATGCGGCTCTGAGGTTCGACTGTTCTATTAGAGTTATGGTGGCTCTGCCATGTTCGATGGTATTTTTTCCATCAAAGGGGTAGATCTCCCTTTAACCATATGAGCCTGGCATCGCCTACGTATTCTCAACGAATAAATGTTTATACTAATGTCCAAATTATATGTGTTCTTTATTAGCCTTTAATTTGAGCTGTATTAGGCCCTGTTCCTCCTTATACATTTTAAATTATTATATATTATATGTTCATTAGGCTGCTATTATGCAGTACTGGTTGCATCCAGTAGGGGCCCTGAGTACTATCTATATAGTGGCCAATAGAATTATTAATGTAATGAGATATGCGTTTTTATAGCCTAATGCAGTGTTTCTCAACTCCAGTCCTCAAGGCGCACCAACAGGTCATGTTTTCAGGATTTCCCTCAGATAAAACAGCTGTGGTAATTACTAAGGCAGTGAAACAGATCAAATCACCTGTGCAAAATAACGGAAATCCTGAAAACATGACCTGTTGGTGCGCCTTGAGGACTGGAGTTGAGAAACACTGGCCTAATGTAACACTAATAGGATTTCCAGTTTTTTTCTTGGGAATCTAGCCTGTATACTTTTTAACATGTTATATCCTAAATCTATGATGGAGGAGATGCGCGGCACCACCAGCCCGCAGAATCCTTCCTTGATACGGGATTTTTATATTAAAACATATTTGTGTTTTAAACAGACATTCAATCCCGGTATGATCAATATACTGCGGAGACAAGAAGCCAAAAGAGTAGGATATGGGGTACTATATATATGGGCAATTTTGCCCACTACTAAAATGGCGATTTATGCGGCAGTGGCACGGGGAGATCAGATCTGGGCGTCTGTTTGTGCACTATATATGGCGGTGGGTCAGCACGCCGCCCGTGCCCCAGGACGGCGTCATTTGTGACGAAACGGCGTAGGGAGGAGCGGCGTGCTGACATCACCAACATACCGAGAGTCCGGAAGGAACGGGCTGTCTTTAGCCGGCCGGCTTTAACATACCACACGCTTTTGTTTTCATCTAATTGTAAGTGCAATTTTAATACAATAAATATTATTTTAACCACCTCCCTACTGGGCACTAAAACCCCCTTCCTGCCCAAGCCATTTTTCAGCCTTCAGCGCAGTCACACTTTGAATGACAATTGCGCGGTCGTGCGACGTGGCTCCCAAACAAAATTTGCGTCCTTTTTTTCCCACAAATAGAGCTTTCTTTTGGTGGTATTTATTCACCTCTGCGGTTTTTATTTTTTGCGCTATAAACAAAAGAAGAGCGTCCAGTTTGGAAAAAAAACACAATATTTTTTACTTTTTGCTATAATAAATACCCATTTTTTTTTCAATTAAAATTTTCCTCAGTTTAGGCCGATACGTATTTTTCTATATATTTTTAGTATAAAAAAAAAAAATCGCAATAAGCGCGTATTGATTGGTTTGCGCAAAAGTTATAGCGTCTACAAAATAGGGGATAGTTTTATAGCATTTTTTTTTTTTTTTTATTAGTAATGGCGGCGATCTGCGATTTTTATTGTGACTGCGATATTGTGGCAGACACATCGGACACTTTTGACACATTTTTGGTACCATTTACATTTATACAGCGATCCCTGCTATAAAAATGCATTGATTACTGTATAAATGTGACTGGCAGGGAAGGGGTTAACCACTAGGGGGCGGGAAGGGGTTAAATATGTTCCCTCAATGTGTTCTAACTGTGGGGGGAGGGGACTGACTGGGGGAGGTGACCGATGGTTGTCCCTATGTACAAGGGACACACCATCAGCCTCCTCTCCCTCACAGGACGTGGATCTGTGTGTTTACACACACAGATCCACTTTCCTGCTTGGTTCCCGGGCAATCGCGGGCGCCCGGCGGCAATCGCGGCCGCCGGGCACACGCACCGGGTCCTTGGTAACGCGGCGGGCACGCATCCCCCTCCTTCTGAAGGACGTTCAGGAACGTCCACTCAGAAGGCGAGAGCACCCACCCGGCCGTATATGTACAGTGGCTGGGTGGGAAGTAGTTAAACTTGATTACACTATGGTGGCTTTCTTTTCTATTGGCAAATCGAATCCGGGCTATATGGAGAGGACTGGTGTATAATCCTAGTGGAGCAACACAGATTCTAGCCACTCTTAGAGACCCTGGCAGGGGAATACAGCCATCTGCTTTCACTGATCTCTGAAGGGATCAGGTGTTCCGGTAAGCGGCAGTAAACTCTAATGGTGGTGGAATTTCTGTCTATTAGACTAACAGCACTTTTTCATCTGGTGTTTTGAGTTTGGAGTCACCAACAGTGGATCAATGAGATCTTCATTCATTTATGTTATTCTGTCAGACACTTTTTTTTGATAATTTATTTCCCATACACAGGATTTTCTTTTTTTCTAAATAATGTCAATTATTTATTTAGTCATTTTTTCTGACAACTTGTATATATTGTTTGCTTGTATTGTCATAGATTGAGTTCTGGATAATCCTTTATCACTATAAGGATTTTTGTTTATTTTTTGCGCAGCTTTTTTAAGTGTATTTGTTTCTATTGTGTGTGTCTCACATTTAAGTTGCAGCATTTGTCACATATACAGATAGTTTTTTTCTAAGACAGCGCAGTATACACCTTAATTTTTTCCCTGTACTAACTGGTTGGCCAGCCTCACGTATTCTGGAGGAAGCTGATGCTCCTCCACTGCCTGGTGCAACACCTTAGCCCATTCAGTGAGTGTCTGCGACACCAAAGTTGCAGCCAATATAGGCCGCAATGCTGATCCCAGCATGGTGAACACTGAACGGCTCACCGATTCGGACCTCCTATCTGTGGGGTCCTTAAACGCAGGGGTCCCCTCTACCGGAATAGTGGTTACTTTGTTTAACCTAGAGACCGGGGAATCAACAACTAGGGGAGAAGCCCATTTTTTCAAAAGGGTCTCTTCAAATGGGTAACGGACCGCCATGCACTGAGGTACCACAAAGGGTCTCTGTGGTCTTTCCCATTCCTTATCTATGAACTTGTCAAAGAAAGATACATAAGGAAAAACTTTAAAAGAGCGGGTCGGTTTGTGCGACCCAAAAGGGACCGACACCTCAGAGGATGTCCCAGAGGCATCCTCCAGCTTAACAGTGTCCTTCACAGCATTAATAAGTGCTCCTACAAGTGCTCTGTCCTGCGCTGACCCAGACAAGGGGTCCTCTTCACCCGGAAGGTCCTGGTCCGCATCCTCTGATACACCAGAACCGGGGTCCTGTGCCGCAGCCAGGCCCGAATCTGAGTCAGAGCATTCCCCGGACGATGGCAGGGGCGCTTTTTACCCCCCTTACGCCCACACGCCGCTTCCACCCTGGCAACAAATGATTCCAGGACTGCAGGCAAAGCGTCCATAGGTACCGCAGGTGCAGGGGCACCGGTTGCTGCCACTGGAATGTCTGGGGAAGAAACGCCAGCTTCTGACTCCATTTTGCCCCACTGACAGTCCTTAGGGACCAAGTCAAGACACTGTGTAAAAAAATAGGATTTTTATAACAGCTTACCTGTAAAATCCTTTTCTTGGAGTACATCACGGGACACAGAGCGGCATAGTCATTACTATGTGGGTTATATAGATACCTTCAGGTGCTGGCACTGGCAAATTCCAAAACCGGAAGTACCCTCCCCTATATAAGCCCCTCCCATCCGGGAGCACCTCAGTTTTGTAGCAAAGCAATAAGTGTCCCCAAAGAGGGGTGGGAGCTCTGTGTCCCGTGATGTACTCCAAGAAAAGGATTTTACAGGTAAGCTGTTATAAAAATCCTATTTTCTTTCTCGTACATCACGGGACACAGAGCGGCATAGTCATTACTATGTGGGATGTCCTAAAGCAATGCCCAATGAGGGGGGGGATACACCATACATAAGCTGAGCGCTATCAGACATGAGGATCTTTTGCGGCCTGCAACACACTGTGCCCAAAGGCGACATCCTCCTGACTTCTAACGTCCACCTGGTGGAACCTAGTAAAACGTGTGTACTGAAGACCACGTTGCGGCCTTACAGATTTGAGCCAGGGAGGCCTGGTGATGCACTGCCCATGAAGTTCCAACTGCTCTCGTGGAGTGCGCCCTAACTTTGAACGGAGGGGGTCTCCTTCTCAAGCCATAGGCTTGCATTATGACCTGTCGAATCCACTTGGCTAAAGTAGATTTTGACGCTGCCTGACCCTTTCTGGGGCCTTCCGGCAGGATAAACAAAGTATCCGTTCTGCGAATCTGAGCAGTGGCTTTTAGATAAGCTTTAACTGCTCTTACTACATCCAAAGAATGCAATAACTTTTCCTCTACCGAACTAGGTTTGGGGGAAAAAAGAAGGAAGAACCACATCTTGGTTCAAATGAAACCTTGATACCACCTTAGGAAGAAAGGCTGGATGAGGACGTAACACTACTCTGTCCTTATGGATAACCAGATATGGCTCTTTACAGGACATAGCTGCTAATTCCGACACTCTTTTAGCCGAACAAATGGCTACTAGAAAAAACAATTTCCTGGTGAGAAGAACCAAGGAACTATGCTGTAATGGTTCAAATGGTTGTTTCTGTAGAACCAACAGAACCAGGTTTAGATCCCATGGACATATGGGAATATTAACCGGAGGACTAATACGCATCACTCCTTGTCTAAAGGCTTTGACTAGTGAATGCGAAGCCAAGGGCCTTTGAAAAAATATTGACAAGGCCGAAAACTGACCTTTGATAGTACTCAAGGCAAGCTTCCTATCTACAGCCCACTGTAGGAAGTCCAGACTCCTACCTATTACGTACTTATGTGGATGCCATTTCTTGGCCTCACACCACGCGATGTACGCCTTCCAGATTCTATAGTAGATCTGCCTGGATACCGGCTTCCTGGCATTGATCATGGTAGATACCACAGGATTAGAGAGCCCTCTCTTTTTTAGAATGTGGGCTTCAATAGCCAGGCCGTCAAACCTACGGCTGGTAAGGAAGAGTGGTATATCGGATCTTGCGAAAGCAGGTCCGGACGACGTGGGAGAGTCCAAGGACTCCCCACTGACATTTTACAATCTCCGCGTACCACGCTCTTCGGGGCCACGCTGGAGCCACCAGAATCACTGGTTTCTTTTCTACCCTGATTCTGCGGAGTAATCGAGGTAACCATTGTGGCGGTGGGAATGCATATATCAGCTTGAACTGATCCCAAGGGAACACTAGGGCATCCGAGCCGCAAGCTAGGGGATCCCTTGTCCGAGAGACAAACCTGTCCACCTTTGCGTTGAATCTGGATGCTAGAAGATCTACATCCGGTGTTCCCCATCGCTGACATATTGTCCAGAAAACCTCGGGGTGAAGGGACCATTCCCCTGGGCATAATTGCTGGCGACTTAGAAAGTCCGCCTTCCAATTCTCCACTCCTGGAATGAATACCGCAGATATGGCTGGGACATATCTTTCTGCCCATTTCAGGATGTAATTTACTTCCCTCTGGGCTGCACGACTCCTGGTGCCCCCCTGATGATTGATATATGCCACTGCTGTGGCATTGTCTGATTGAATTCTGACAGGGGACCCTTGGAGTTTGGATGTCCATGCTACTAGGGCATACCGGGCTGCTCGTATCTCTAAGAGATTGATGGGCAGGGCCTTTTCTGCATCCGACCATCTGCCCTGGAGAGACCATTGCTCCAGTACTGCTCCCCAGCCTATAAGGCTGGCATCTGTAGTGACCACCTTCCAAGAAATCGGACTGAAGGATTTCCCTTTTTCCAGATTCTGGGGAACCGACCACCAACGGAGGCTCTTGCGAACGGAAGGGGACAAGGACATTGTAAGTCTAGGGCCTGAACTTTTTTGTTCCAGGCTGACAGTATGGCCCCTTGCAAATTCCTTGAATGGAATTGACCGTAGGGTACTGCTTCGAATGATGCCACCATTTTTCCCAGCAGCCTCATGCACAGGCGTATGGACGGCTGTCTTTTTTGTACCCACTAAGTGGATCAAATCTTTCAAAGACAACACCTTTCCTCGAGGCAAGAATATTTTTCTCTGGCCTGAATCCAACCTTAGCCCCAAGTATTCCAGACTTTTGACTGGTTTTTAGGGCTGATTTGTCTCGGTTGATAATTCAACCGTGAGATTCCAGATACTTGATTGTCTTGTGAACGACCACGTCTAGTTTTTTCACTGAGTGGTCTATCAGCAACAAGTCATCTAGATATGCCATTATCATTAAACCTTGTGTTCTTAGATTGGCCAATAAAGGGCCAGAATTTTTGTAAACACTCGTAGTGCTGTGGCCAGACCGAAGGGTAAGGCTCTGAACTGAAAATGGCGCACTTCTACTGCAAAGCGTAGAAATTTTTGGTGGACTGGAAAGATGGGAATGTGCAAATAAGCATCTTTGATGTCGATCGCGGCTAACCAATCCTCCCCTTGTAGGGCAGTGGCCACCGATCGGATCAACTCCATCGGAAAGTCCTGATATACAGGAATTTGTTTAGCCCTTTTAGAATTAATATGGGCCTCCCGTCCCCGTTTGCTTCGGGACTGTAAAGAGGTTTGAGTAAAACCCGAACCCCCATTCTTCCAGGGGAACCTCCATAATTACTCCTTGGAGCAATAGTTGTTCTAGTGCCAACAGGAGGGACTCTCTCTTCCGGGGATCCCTTGGCACGTTTGACCTCAAAAATGGGAAGGAGGAGAGTCTTTTAACTCCAATCTGTATCCCAAACATACTGCGGAGAGCACCTATCTGTTTTGATCGTGTCCCGCCAGGTCTCTTGCGAACAACTGGAGTCCTCCCCCCACCCGACTGAGTGGGGGCAACCCTTCAATGAATTTAACTTTGGGGGAGGTTTTGTACCTCCCCTGACCCAGGGTTTCTCATTACCCTGCGATTGTCCCTGTTTTTTACCCCCGGGAATTGACCGAGGAGGCCGTCGGAACTGTTACACAGCCGATGCCCCAGGGACTGGAGAAGCAGGCCTCTTAAAGAGGGACCTCTAACTCTGTTTTTAACCGGCAAGAGTGTATTTTTACCGCTGGAAATTTTCAGGATATATTTGTCCAGGTCTTCCCTGAATAAGCGTTCACCATGAAATGGGACGCTAACCAGCCATTCTTTACAGGGAGCTTCAGCAGACCAGTTTTTGAGCCATAGAAGCCTACGCATATGTACTACAGACAGCGTAAGGCGGGAGGCCTGATGGATTGAATCCTTTATGGCGTCAACCGCAAAGCCTAAGGCTCTAGGTAGATCAGCTAGGGCAAGGGCCTGCTGATCTGTCAAGTCCCTCAAGACCTCTTTCAACTGATCCTTCACTGCTTAGCAGTCCCCACTGCTGGTTGTGTCACCAAGCTTGCTGTAGAAAGAAGCAGATTTTCATAAGGACTCCAATCTTTTATCTATTGGGTTCTTGAACATTTGGACATTATCCACTGGACATGTCAGTGATTTATACACACAAGAGATGGCTGCGTCCACTGTAGGGACCTTCCATTTTTTGATGAACTTATCCTCCATGGGATAGACCACCGGAAATCTCTTGGGGGGAATAAATATTTTCTCAGGATGTTCCCAATCCTGGTAAATGAGCCCTTTCAGTAAAGGGTGAAGTAGAAAAGAACAGACAGTCTGGGGGCTTCTAGCGACCCCAACGAGGATACAGTAGTGGTTGATGGTTCCGCAAGGTGCATTTTTAAATGCTGATCGGACCATGTTAGTCAGAGACTGAACCCATAATCTTTCAGCTTGAGATGCTGAGAAAAGGTTCCTCCACTGTTGATTCCTCTATAACAGAATCAACCTCATCCTGATCCCCTTCAGGCAGGTCGATCCCTGTATGGGACTGTTGCTCTGCTAACAGGCACTCTGAAGGAGGAGACGGAGATCGGGCGTGCTTTCCCTGACAGGGAGGCAGCGATCAATGTTGACAATCTCTCTCTAATCCTCCCAGAGCTGAGGAAAAAAACTCCTCTATTACATACACAGGAGCAGGTGAACTGAGGACAGCCACAGTACCAAGTACCCCTGCGGGGTCTCTACGGTCACTTACCTCTGAACTTCAGGGGAGACTGGTGCAGCAGAAGCATGCCCAAGATCCTCAGAGCCCGATGAGACCCCCTTCGCTTCCTGGAAGATTCAGTTCCGGAGCTTCTGGACGGCATATTCCTAAGCCTAAAGCTGAGGTATTCCAGCTGTAATACACCACTTTTACTGAGAATAGTCTAGCACAATTGCTGCTATATAACAGTTGGTGTCTACTAAAGTGCCTTTCTAGGGGATGCCTGCATCAACCGCCTCTGTGTGCCTTTATACTGTTGCTAGCTCTGTCTGTGCACTTCAATAGCCAGCTATGATTGTGCTTTAAAACACGCTGGACGCCCGCACATGCGCAGTAGCGCCGCGGCGCACACCAAGCGTCATCCACCCGCTCCGCCCCTTTTTCCAGATCGCCTCTATATATAGAGGCGCGGGCACGTGCGCCTTCGGCGCCTTTTTTGAAAAAAATAAGGAGCTAGATGGGAGCCAGGGTCCCTGCCGCAGGGCCCGGGGATGGATGAGCGCAGCAACAGGGCAGAGGAGACAGCTTCCCAGCAGAGAACTTACCAACTGCCTGGATTTGATTTTGGAAGAAAAAAATCCACATTACAAGAAAAAGAACCATAGCGGCCTCTAGTGTCTAACACAGGTACCGCGGTCTTACATTTTTTTTTTTTTCTTGCCTACTACTAAAATTTTTACATTTTCTCAGTAGTAACAGGCATACACAGAATATTAGCGGGAATACCTTAGGTAACAGGCAGAAAGACAAAATAGGCTTGGGGGTCCCTCAATAGAACCAAGTTCCTGAGGGCCCCCACTTACCTTTTCCTCGCCGCAGGACTCTGTTTGGTCCACAGAAGCCCAAACTTCACCTATCACGGCAGGCATTGTAATTAAACCTTCAGGGACCGGGTTCCCAAGGATTCCACTCCCCTGGACCTGTATAGCACCCTGCACAGAAAACATCTTGGTCGTGGGTATGACCAGAGCTCTGGATCCCAGGGTCCAGCCCTCCTAAGAGAGGCATTACAGGCAAAACCTTGCTCTTCTCTTGCAAGGCCCGGGTACCGACCGTTTAGCTATGAAGCTTTTTTGGTCGGATCCGGAATAGCTTATTGAGGCCCAAAAGAACCTGTACGCAAGCTCAGTGAAAAACACATGTTACTTCTTGGCCAACACCTTAGACACTGGCAAAAAACTGAGGTGCTCCCGGATGGGAGGGGCTTATATAGGGGAGGGTACTTCCGGTTTTGGAAGTTGCCAGTGCCAGCACCTGAAGGTATCTATATAACCCACATAGTAATGACTATGCCGCTCTGTGTCCCGTGATGTACGAGAAAGAAACAATGCACACCATCCTTGCTGCTACTGACCAGGGGGGTTACCTAGGGAACTCACCACCCAGGTAGAGACTGCTCAGCGCTGCTGCCCGCTCTTCTTCCACACACAGCGTGTGTATGAGGTGTTCTGTGAGGTGAACAGCGCTGTTCGCGCCATTTAGGAAGCTTAGCCAGCACTAGAGGCCAAAACCCACTCCAAAATGGCCACCGGACGCCTCAGGGAAAAGGGCGCGGACCACAAGAAAATAGCCGCCCGCAATGCAGACCTGTGCCACAGCGCGGCCAGGACAAAATGGCCGACAATGGGAATTGCAATGTAATAGCAGGCATAGGGAAAAATGGCGCCGGAGTCTCCAAAAATGGCGCCCAAACACGGCGATGTGGACGCAGAGGTGCAAAGCGGAAGCTACCCAACAGTGAGACCACCCCCCACAGAGAGCGGGCCCGGACATCCCCACAGCCCCCAACCGGGACTTGGAGTCCCCCACAGGTACCCCGGTCGCAGCAAACCCCGCAAGGGGAGGAGGAAAAGGGGGGACAGGGGGAGAAGAAAGGAGAACCCCCTAATCGGCCCCTTGAAGGAACGCCCAGCAGTTCCATCCTGCCGAGGCAGGAGGAACCGTACTTGCCCGTCCCTGCGAGGACTTGCTGGTGCATTCCTGACAGACCTACATCCAAGCAGTACGGAGTAGCTGTTGGCCCGGTTCACTGTGACTGAGACAGCAGTCAGCCCAGTCATGTGTGAACCCCGGAGCATATAGCTTACCGGCCACCCCTGGCGTCCTGGGGTATGTCGTGGCCGACCCCGCACAAAGCTAAAGTCTGCTCACGCTCGATGGCCAGTCTGGGGGGGGGGGGGGGGGGACTACAAGGATCTATATTATCCTGCCTGTCATGCCCAGCTGTTAGTTCATAGTAGAATTCTCAAAAAATAAAATAAAAAAGGTAAAAATTTCTTCCAGACCCTGGGCCCAAAGGGAGCCAGGTCCTTCTCCTCTACTAGGCAGAAAAAAAAACTGAGCTGCTGACTGCAGGGTGTGGGGTTATGACCGGAGGGACTGCCCCCTGGGCGGGGCTGTTCAACTCTGTTTAAAGTTACATGTATTTAAATATCTAACATGTCTGCCTAGTCCTCTCTTATTAAACAGGAACATAACCTACTGTCAAGAATTAAGGAGCTGTGTCCGTCCATGGATGAAAAGAGAAATGGCCTCTGCTAAGCGATTGAAAGCCGCCTCCTATTCATTCCAGTGTGACTTTTCACACTCGGGCGGTGCGCTTGTGGGACGTTATGAAAATTCCTGCAAGCCGCATCTTTGGGGTGGGTTGTGAGCACCGTTTTTAACGCTCCCAAAACGCTCTGCCATTGGAATTAATTAATTTAAAGTGGTGCAAAACTGGAGTTTTTACCCTTTAGGGGGAAAAAAAGCACCCCGCTAGCGGCCGAAGAGCGGCGCAAAGGCGCTGCTTAAACAGCTATAAAGCGCTGCTAAAACGAGTGGTGCTTTAGCGCTAATGTTCAGTGTGAAAGCACTCTAGGAGTTACTTTGATAGAAGACACTCTAATATTTTAAGACTACTTATCATAAGAAGCATCAGCTGATGTAAACCACGCTTCATACGCTATCAAGCGTGAGGAGGGGAATACCGATAGACGGCAAATACTGTTTACATTATGATCAGCTGTGATTGGACACAGCTGGTCACATGATGAAGAGCAGCTGTGATTGGCTCTTTACCTCGATCTGTGATCAGCTGTGTCCGTAGAGATCAAAGATCCATGTTGATGCCGGGAAGCGCAATCACAGGAGGATATCCATAGACTCCCTTCCGGCAATCTGAGCCCACGATGTAGCTTTCGGCTTTAGCGAGGGTGGAAAGTGGTCAACATACTTTTTCTTACCAATGTTTGCAAATTGAGAGACAGCCTGGTTTACAATAGATGTGTCCAATTTGTGGGGGAATTTGTTTGATAAATCCCCATCTCATTATGTACTGTACAGCACATGGGGCTGAAAACTGATTGAATAGGTGAAGGACTGCACTGAGAAGTGAGAGGACCAGTTAGGAAATGTATTACTAGAACTCTGAGCACATGTAAAAAGCCATCTGGTGCCTGGAGAACAGCCAAGGCCAATCAGTTTTGTTTGAAAACAGTCTAATAGATATGCGGTTTGTGTTTTGGAGACAAAATGGTTAGCATGGCTGCATTTCAGTGCTGGGGTTAAAAAATGTGTTTGTGACCAAGAAGGTTCTTTTGAGTTTGATGGTTCTCTCCAGATTTGTATTGACCCCCCAAAACCTAAAAAAAGCTAAACTGGCTTTTTCATATGCGTGTATGTCTGTGAAGAAACCCCAAAATGAAAGCTCAAATGTGTCAATTGAACATAAATGTTTAAAAAAACTTACATAGCGACATCAAAGGACTGGGCTTTCTGAAGTTTAGTGTTGACTTGGCCTCCAGCACCTGAACGGCCAAACGACGAACTCTTTGGCAATGTGGCTACAAAACATATAAAAAAAAAAAAGTTATAACATTTGCCATTGTACACATGTGCATGCCACAATATCAATGGAAGCAAATTAAACATGGCTGGTCACATACAGGATAATCTGACACTTTCCAAATTAGCTGTGATACAGATATTCTTTAGGGAAGGGTAGAGGAATGTCCAAGTCAAATTTACGTTAATACTTAAATACATTCAGAATGCAGATGGCTATACAGAATATAGCCCTATATGGCAAAATTATACGTATACTGAATTGGCCAAATTGCAGTCTGGGGCCAGGTGGAAGCAGTATGGGATTACGCATCTTAAGCACATATTCTGTAATGGAGTACTGCGCCCTTTTAGTGACCTAAGGGAATCTTATGGTCTTCCGCAATCAATGTACTTTTGTTATTTACAATTGCTCCATGCGCTGGCGGCACAGGGTCGCTCCTCGGAGTGGCACTTGTCGCCAACCCCGGTGTTTAGTCTTTTGGGGGATGCTGAGTCGTCGAAGGGCTTTATCTCACAATGCTATGCCATACTGTTACAGTCCGTGATGAGGCAGCATCCTCTGAAGATAAGGGAGAAGTGGGAGGCAGATGTTGGCCAGTTGGATGGGGAGCAGTGGGAGGAAATTTTCCAGGCTTTGGGTAGGTGCTCCCTGAATGTATCCCATAGGCTTACCCAGTTGTACATATTGCTGCGCACTTATTTCACACCTCACAGATTACATTTGATGAATCCACAGCTTGACCCCATGTGTACACGATGCAAAAGGGACCACGGAGATCTAGTCCATATGCTGTGGAGATGTCCCAAACTCCACATGTACTGGGCGGGTGTGGTGTCTACCATTAATTCAGTGTTTGGCGTGTCTCTTCCACAGGACCCGAGAGCTTGTCTCTTGGGTGCTTTGGAGGAATACGAGTGGGACGAGGACTGCAGAGAAGCCGTTCATAGGACTCCGTTTCAGGCGAGGAAGCTCATCATGGTACACTGGAAAGCGGAGGCTCCACCGACCTTGAAGGAATGGATTAATAATATTGGGATGGTGTTGAGGATGGAGAAGGTGACTTATCAGCATAGGGGTAGTGCGCATAAATTCGAGAAGCTATGGGCAAAATGGCTGGATGTACCGGGCTTGGCCCGGTGGATTTGGTGGCTGATAGATTGCTAGGCATCAATATAGGATGAGATGTGCTTCTAGTGCTTTAACATTTGGGAGAGTGGGTATGTCAATTTGAGGACCGGCTGGCTCCTAGTTCAGATTTGTTTTGAAATGTATGTTTGCAATGATTTCTTACCCCGCTATGTTGAGGGGTGTTTGTATGCCCTGTACCTCTGAAAAATAATAATAAAACTTTGTTGGATAAAAAAAAATTTTTTTACGTTAATACATTTTTCCCTCAAGAATGACTTATCCGTGCGCTTTAAAAAGAGGATGGTTACGCATTCTACTAATTGCAAGAGATATTTCAGATATAACATGAGACCATTTCACACTTTTGTTACACGCTTCAAAAAAAAAACAAAAAAAAAAAAACGCAGAGATTTCTGTTATCAAGAGAGACTTTCTATGCATTGGGCTTATTATTCATGGTTTACAAGAAATCAATGTAGAAACGATTCACAAAACAATAAAGGCTTCCAGTAAACTCAGTAAATATGCTAGAGGTTTACAGCTTTAGAGCCCATTCACAAAGGGACAACTTTGGATCCGACTTCAAGTCGCCCCTCGTCGTGCTGCATGAAAAAATCAATGTAAGTGAATAGAGCCGTCTTAATGCACACTACTGCAGTCGCTCCGACTTCAGAAAAGGTTCCTGTACTACTTCAATCCGACTTCTAGGCGACTTCTAGGCAACTTGTACCCTTAGAAAATTTGTTTTTATATATAAATAAAAGGCCTGGAATTCTTGGGGAACATCTTTGCTCACTGTCTTGTGGATGTTATTTCTATGTGCTTTAAAATGCATCTCTGAGCTTTGTTTGCAAAACATTTCATATAAAATGCACATAAAAAACTTACAGGTTGTAAACCCCACCAACCGTGTACATTTGGTTTGCAAACGCACAGGTATTAGGTGACAAACTTATATCTTGGAGGGCGCGTTCACACCATACGTGCATGACAATTGATGGGAAAACCTCATCATCAGTTTTCATGCACCTTACATTGAGTTTTTATGCGCGCCAGTTATGTGCCCTTGCAGAACGCGTGCATAAAAAGTGACGTCTCTGCACCATGGTGTGAAGGAGGCCTGTTTGTACATGGATCAATGCTTTTCAGAAATAAGTTCTATAAAGAGACTCCTATAAAAAGGCATATATCCCCCTGAGGAAGATACGAGTTAATACTGGTATCGACACATGTAGGGGAGGGGACAGGACGGTGCAGGAGGCAGTGGAGCGTTCTCAGCTAAAGGAAAGGACACTATAATTGAGCACAGAGTTACACTAATTTTTGTTAGTGGTGTCATAGTATTTCTCATGTGGTTTTCTACAGGCATAGTCTAGCGTGTGTATATATGTGTAAAAAAAACACAAAGGCAAGTTTTTTCTGTTACTTTTATACTGAATGCACAGCCTTATGGGATGTGATCAGTGCCAGCAGCTGATATTAGAACTGACAATTTATATATGGTAGCTCGCAAGATTACCAGTGTTTAGATTTCAATAAAAAGGTGTCAAAAATAAAAATCACTCACCATCATTTCTTTTTTTATTTGCATTTCTAAATCAATATGTAAACGATGCACTCTCAAACATCGAGCAATATATTATTTGTTAAGGAACGGAGAGGAAAATAAATTTTGAGCTCATCTTTTCCTCACCATCTCTAAACATATATTCTAGTCGTTACACCATTAGATATGAGGAGCTCATAAATTATCAGGCAGACTGCATACTGATATGCCTGAATATCTAAGCTCTGACCCCAATTAGCAAGACCGAGAACTACCAAAAAAAATTGTTTTATGCTCGCTGAAAAACCCTTTTCTGGTAGGACATTAAGGGACACAGGTAGGCTTTGACGTATAACTAAAAAGGAAAATCTTTTTTTCATTTTGAATAGATTGGAGAGGGAATAGAACACCTTTTAGATTGTTATTGCCTTCTGTGTTACAGTCGGGAAGAGTCACCATCTCTATTTTTCCTGATGACTTATAGCCATAAGTGAAAATTAAATAACATCTCAAAATGTGGGTTGTCACCAGAACAGGAAAAGCAGGGGAATTCTTCCAATGGGGACACTAGATCTGGTGACTTTAGCAACAACCAAGGATTCCCTCACTTTAGAGGGATTTCCTCTCGCTTCCTGTTTGGGCTTTGGGGCAGGAAGTTGTTGTTATTATACAGGATTTATATAGAGCCAACAGTTTACGCAGCGCTTTACAACTTGAGGGTAGACAGTACAAATACAATACACTTTAATACAGTAGGAATCAGAGGGCCCTACTCCTTAGAGCTTACAATCTAATCTAAGAGGGAAGGTCAGGAGATACAAGAGGTAATAACTGTGGGGGATGTGCTGATGGAGAAAATAAATGTACAGTTGTTAGGTGGGGGCCAGATAGGCTTCAGGGATCAGGGATGAGTTTTCAGGGATCGTCTGAAAGTGGACAAAGCAGGAGAAAGTCAGACAGATTGGGGTAGAGCATTCCAGGAGGATGGGAGAGGCTTTGGAGAAGTCCTGAAGGAGAGCATGGGATGAGGTGACAAGGGAGTTAGAGAGCAGGAGGTCTTGGGAGGAGCGAAGACAACAATTAGGTTGGTATTTTGAGACTATGTTAGTGATGTAGCTGGGGGCCAGGTTGTGGATGGCTTTGTAAATTATTGTTAGTATCTTGAATTTAATTTGTTAGTTGAGTGGCAGCCAATGGAGGGATTGGCAGAGGGGTATAGTAGACGCTGAGCGGTTTGTAAGGTGGATGAGCCTGGCAGCAGCATTTATGATGGACTGAAGTGGGGTTAGCCTATTTAGAGGTAAGCCAATGAGGAGTAAGCCAATGTAGATGTAATTTTCTAGCACAAAAAAGTCAATTTTTACATGTAGGAGCGAAGTGTCAGAATTGGCCCGGATTGCAAGTAGTTAAATTCTTGTTGATTACTTGCAAATTTAGGGCGCAAATAACATTAGAATAAAATATTGCGACTCCGCTTAAAAAAATGCTTGCAGGGGAGATTACTGTGTTCTACAGAATGTGATTATATGATTAGATCTGTATTGGAGTTATGAGTCACATTTACTATGTATCTGAAAGTTTGCACAGATGAATAATGTGTTTAACCCAATATAGAAAGATGCATATTATCCAGAAAGGTTGTTCCCCAATGGCCAATTACGTAAATGCAGAACTCCAGGTTGTGGTTGATTGTAACAATTTGTGGCAGCAATGCTGCTTCTACTTCCTTAGTTTGGTAGAAGAATCAAAATACTTAAAGATACATTTCTCAGCATTTTATGGTAGGGAGTTCTTCTTTAAGCAACTGCTTTCATATGAAAATCTTTCTTTTTTTAAAAATAGCATTTTTATAACAGCTTACCTGTAAAATCCTTTTCTTGGAGTACACCACGGGACACAGAGCTAGTCATTACATAATGGGTTAAGGGTCACCAGCGGTGATTGGACACTGGCACAACCAATGGAAGACAGTTCCCCTCCATATAACCCTTCCCATCAGGGAAGTACCTCAGTTTTGTAGCAAAGCAGTAAGGTTCCCATAAGAAGGGTGGGACCTCTGTGTCCCGTGGTGTACTCCAAGAAAAGGATTTTACAGGTAAGCTGTTATAAAAATCCTATTTTCTTTATCGTACACCACGGGACACAGAGCTAGTCATTACATAATGGGACGTCCCAGAGCAATGCTCATATGAAGGGGGGGAGACACAGATCAAACCGACCGCTTGCGGACCAGAAGCCCTATACTGCTGCCTGCAGCACACTTCGCCCGAAGGCGGAATCCTCATGTCCTTTCACATCTATTTGATAGAATTTGGAAAATGTATGGACTGAGGACCAAGTTGCAGCCTTACAGATCTGAGCCATCGAAGCCTGGTGGTGCACTGCCCATGAAGCACTTATCGCCCTGGTAGAGTGCGCCTTAACAGGAAAAGGAGGAGTCCTGTTCTTTAAACCATAAGCTTGAACAATTACTTGTCTAATCCACCTGGAAATGGTGGATTTTGATACCGCTTGGCCCTTCTTGGGACCATCTGGTAAAATAAACAAAACATCTGTTTTACGTATCTGAGCGGTTGCTTGCAGATACACCCTTACCGCTCTCACTAGATCTAGAGAGTGTAATAATTTTTCCCCCGCCGTCCGCGGGTTTGGAGAAAAGGAAGGCAGAACAATGTCTTGATTCAAGTGAAAAGCCGACACCACCTTAGGCAGAAAAGCCGGATGGGGTCGTAGTACGATCTTGTCCTTGTGACAAATTAGATAAGGCTCTTTACAAGAAAGAGCTGCTAGCTCTGATACTCTCCTAGCAGAAGCTATAGCAATCAGAAAGGCCAATTTCCTACTTAATATAATTAAAGGAATATGGCGAATAGGTTCAAAAGGTTGCTTTTGCAACACTGACAATACCAAATTCAAATCCCATGGACACAAGGGAGACCTGACTGGAGGATTTATCCTCAGTACCCCCTGAATGAATGTCCGAACTAGGGAGTGAGATGCCAATGGTCTCTGAAAGAAGACTGATAGAGCCGATATTTGCCCTTTGATGGTGCTAAGGGCTAATTTCATATCCACTCCTAACTGGCAAAAAGCAAGAATCCTACTTATTTCATATTTCAGAGGATTCCAACTTCTGGATTCACACCAGGAAACGTATGCTTTCCAGACTCTATGATAGATGAGTCTGGAGGCTGGCTTTCTAGCATTAATGAGCGTAGAAAGAACCAGGCCAGAGACCCCTCTCTTTTTCAAAATGTGGGTCTCAGCAGCCAGGCCGTCAAATTTAGCCTTTGTAAGGAAGGGTGGAATACTGGACCCTGTGACAACAGGTCGTGTCGAAGTGGAAGCTTCCAGGGCCTTCCTATCGCCATTTTTACGATCTCGGCATACCAAGGCCTCCTGGGCCAGTTTGGGGCCACTAGGATTACTGGTATTCCCTCCTCCTTGATCCTGCGAAGCAGTCTTTGTAGAAGAGGGATCGGAGGGAATGCATAGATCAGTGAGAACTGATTCCATGGAGTTATTAGAGCGTCTGTCCCGTAGGCTAGAGGATCTCTCGTTCTGGACACAAAGTTGTCCAATTTCTTGTTGAACCTGGAAGCTAGCAGGTCTACATCTGGGTTTCCCCATCTCAGACATATGGCCTGAAAGATCTCTGGGTGAAGAGACCACTCTCCTGGTAGCAGCTGCTGACGACTCAGGTAGTCTGCTTGCCAGTTTTCTATCCCTGGAATGAAGATTGCAGAGATGCAAGGTACATGCTCTTCTGCCCATGCCAA
Organism: Rana muscosa; assembly: GCA_029206835.1. Lineage (NCBI taxonomy): Eukaryota > Metazoa > Chordata > Amphibia > Anura > Ranidae > Rana > Rana muscosa. The sequence continues at coordinate 73,645,748 of CM055117.1, forward strand.
GATCCGGTTCACCTCTCTTTGGGCTGCCCGACTGTGGGTGCCTCCTTGGTGATTGATGTAAGCTACTGCCGTAGCATTGTCGGATTGAACCCGAACTGGGTAGCCCTGTAACCTGTATGTCCAGGTTTTGAGGGCTAGATATACCGCCCGGATCTCTAGCACATTGATGGGCAGGATCCCCTGAGTCTTGGCCCAGGTTCCCTGGGTAGAAGCCTCCTCGAATATTGCACCCCAGCCCGATAGGCTGGCATCCGTAGATACCACCTTCCAGGCCACTGGGAGGAAGGACTTTCCCTTCCGTAAATTCCTGGCTTCTAGCCACCAATTGAAGCTGTGGCGTACTTGTGAGGACAGGCGCATGGGTATATCCAGAGCTTGGCTCTTCCTGTTCCAGGAGGCTAAAATATTGCCTTGAAGTAGTCTCGAATGAAACTGGGCGTAAGGGACCGCCTCGAAGGAGGCTACCATCTTTCCCAATAGTCTCATGCAAAGGCGAATAGACGGCCTCTTGTTTGCTTTGACCTTGTGGATCAGGTCTTTCAGAGACTGTATCTTTGGCTCTGGCAGGTATACCCTGTTTTGGGCTGTATCTATGATCATGCCCAGGTACACTATCCTTCTTTGCACGCCGCAGGTTTTTCTGCTGAAAGTTTTCAGACAGATACCAAACTTCACCCTTCACGGTGGGCTATGTGTGCCAACCTTCAGGGATATGGGTTCCTATTTAAAGGATACCTCTCCCCTGGGCCTTGTACAAGACTCTTACCAGGACTTTATAGCGAAATAGCGAAAGTGCTGGATCTTAGAGCCCAGTCCTCCGAAGAGAGACATTACAGGCGACGCCTCATGGATGAGGCCCGGATCCCATCCAGATTCAGCTCATTTGTAGGCGTCTTGGATGGATCCGAAAGCATAGCTCTTTTACCCCCAGAGGGTCTCTTTGGTAGAGCTTTCCTTTAGCACCTCCTAACGCGTCCAACACCTTTCGACACTGGCGAAAAAACTGAGGTACTTCCCTGATGGGAGGGGTTATATGGAGGGGAACTGTCTTCCATTGGTTGTGCCAGTGTCCAATCACCGCTGGTGACCCTTAACCCATTATGTAATGACTAGCTCTGTGTCCCGTGGTGTACGATAAAGAAAATACACATTGTCCTATTTTTCATTAACTTGGGTGCTAGTTGTGTACTCATTACCCACCGCTTTGAGCACCAGTCAGACACAGTAAATTCACAGTCAGGATACGGTGAAGGGCAGGACCCACCAGCAAGAACAGAGCTCTTGAAAGGGCTTCCCACCACTTTATCCATTGGGTATTTAAACACAGCCGTGTCCTCTACAGCAGTGGTTCCCAACCTCAGTCCTCAAGTACCCCCCCCCCCCCCCAAGGGGCCATGTTTTGGGAGTTTCCCTTAGATAACATAGCTCTCATCAATACTATGTCATTGATAAGCTGTGCAAAGTAAAGGAAAACATGGCCTGTTGGGGGTAATGAGGGCTGAGGTTGAGAACCACTGCCCTACAGGGATGGTACTGTAAGAGCCTTGTAAAGGAATAAACCACTTTGGCACAAAATCCTTACAAAAATGGATAGAAGGTTTATAATCTCTTGAGAGGAGCAAACACCTATCATGGTGCTACCAGGGTCCATACAGAAATAGTTTAAAAGTGGGCCAAAAGAAAAGTCTTTCCTCCCTTAGGAGTTTTAAATGACTCAGGACTTGAAATACAACTAGGCTTGTCCTCCAGTTTCAAAGTGGTGTACAGTGCATCAATCAAGAGGCAAAACAGCCCACCTAAGCTTGCCAGTAACAGCAATAGACTGCGACTCCGCAGGAGGCAAGCTCATCCGTGCAGGACATAAATCAGTATTAAACCCCAAAACCAAAAGTGTAATATATTGCAGCTTACCAATCAGATGTGGTGACTGCATTATATTTATTTGCTTTGGCTTTTTACCCCTCTGTTTTCACCTGGAGATCTGGCCAGTAACCTATCTCCTTGGCCAGTAACATCCCCTTTTGGGATAAAGGTTTTGCATGAATAAATAACACCTGATCATTTTAATCACCCCTGCCAGTGTTAAGTGGTTTGTCTCATCCACAAACTGATTAATTCTGCTGTAGAGCTTGCACTTTTCAAAAACAACAGACTTCCTTCCTGGATCACCAAATGAAAACAGAAGAAAGCCTAAAAAAGAAAACTAATGCAGCCATGACTTCTAAGAATTGGTAAGCTGCAACATAATAAGAATTTGATTTTGGGTTTAATACTACTTGAAGCGACTCAGAATCAGACAGAATCTACAGCTGATGGCTCAAAAGCCAATAGAGCAGTGGGCAAATCAGATACAGAATCTGGTGGAGAACTCCTGTGGACTCTGATCAGTCAGAAAATAACTGGGTGATCTGTAGTAAAGTGTTGCATTCAGTGTTAAAAACCTCAGCTGAGTGGGCAGAAGAGCCAGCCACACCTTACGAAGCTAAGAGAGTACGGGTGAGATTCTAAGAGCAGATAGAAACATGACTCTAGGCTGCAGAAGGTGGCGTCATCAGTAGGTGCATGCTGCAAGCTGCCTCAAAACAGTAGAAAGTAAGCTGGGAGCACCTGGTAGAACGGACTGTCCACTCCTTGTCTTAAAATTAGCAATGTTGACAACGCATGGTGGTAAGGCAACATATAGGCTCAGGGTAAGAGCAACGCTGTATCTTGGCCTAGGCCAACAAGGCCCAGGCCTAGGGCAGCACAGAAAGAGTCCCCGCCGGCTTGCGCTACATTGTTAGTGTAGCGCCAGTCATATGGGGCGGACTGGGCTGAAAGGCAAATTAGACTAGCACCCCCATAAAGCGGCCGCACTGCTTCTAGTATGCGGGCGGCCAGCATTCCACAACTGATTATAATTTTGAGTGCCCTATCAAGCTGGATCACAAACCTTCCTTACTGTGCTATATATTTTCTGCTGCACCATTGGCATGGTTATATCTTCTTAGTCCTCTCCATAAAAATATCAGACATTTGTGCTTAAAAACAGAACTATAGGCAACACTTTTTTTTCCATTTTGGATAGAGTAAGGGAGGGTTATAGCCCCTATCAGTTTATTTTTTACCATCCCTGTCCCATTGCAGAGATTTCCCTTCACTTCCTGCCCCATAGCCAAACGGGAAGTGAGAGGAAATCTATGCAAATTAAGGGGATCCATTCCCCCCCTCAGGCCCTCAGAACTAGCGTCCCCACTGGAAAATTTCAGGGCGGGTCTTAAACAGAAAGGGGTGTGGCCTTGACAGGAAGGGGTGGGTCATATTTAAATTAGGGGGTGCATGATTTTAGTCAAGCCTAGGGCAGCACAAAACCTAAAATACACCACTGGGTAAGAGGCAAGGCGTCAAGTACTCATGAAACCCCCACAGCTGGTAGCAGGTGGGGGTTGGATGGCCAGAGGTAACCAAAGTCACTGTAGGCTGATAGCAGGAATGGGTTAAAGTTTCACGAGGCTCTTTACAATTAGAAGCAGCAGAGAAATGCTACTCCACTTAGTTGATGAGGTCAGAACTTTGTTCCAAAGCATTAAGCCCTTCCATGGAGAAACTGGTGGGAAATTGAAAAATAATGGTGCCCAAAGTTCTGTGCAAATGAGGCATTTTCTGGTGCTCTAACCGACCCTTACTGAATACGTTTTCAGAGACAGGTCAAGTGCTGAGGCAATGCCAGAACCTCTGGACCTGGAAAGTGCTCTGCGCCTATTTTTTACCAGAATAGTCTCTAGAAAGCTCCCCATGCAGAATCAAGTACAAAACCGACACATCCCTACTATCCCTGCAACATCAGGTCCAGCAGGGTCCAGATGCAGGTCTCCAAAAGCAAGGCTGAAGGACACCACTTTGGATGGCTGCATCAGAGAGAAAACAACAGCAGTGGTGTAGAGAGGAGTCTTCATTGAAGGAAAGAAGAAAATAGATCTGTCCCATCAGGACACTTGCAAAAATGAGACATGCTAATAGTATGAGGAAGTTATTAGGGGCTGGCCTACAGGTTTGTCAGTTTTCAATTCTCTAAGCAGTAGTATAACCCAATGTGCCCCTCATTGGGCGAGGAAGAAATTAACAAAGTGAATCGATGGCCAGACTATGGACATTCAAGTGGTTACTGATTCTTTAATGGAAAATTGAAAAAATTACTGAAGGTCCACTTTAATCAGTACATGTGCTTAAAACTGAGCCTCACTGACCTCTATAGCTGCAAGCACTGCAGAGAAATTCATTCTCAAAATTACACAGCAGAAGCACTGAAGTCATTTATGTTTCTAAGCAGGTCATCTCCACCCAATATTCCCTTTAAAGAGAACCTATTGTGTGTCCTAGACAATAGGCTGAATGTGTCCCTGCTGGAAGGCAAAGCAGGGTGAGCCGAGCTGCAAAGTTACTGCTGAGAAAGGGGAGCAGAGCTGCTAAGAGATAATAAAATCAATGTTTCTGCTGTAAATGGAGTAATATAGTGATCCACAGTGTCTGTAGCTAAAAAGGGCCAACAAGCATAGGCTTGTTTTAAAGAGCATTTGCTGTGGTTAAGATTATGTAAATACTTAAAACGTCCAAAGCCCAGCAATAGGTTAACTCTAGGGACAATAAAAGTACTGTACAATCCAAGAGAGGCCACAAATAGTTCAAATTGAGCTAAAAAAAAAAAAAAATGGAAAGATGCAATCAGGATTAGTTTTAAGCAGCATACCGGAGTGAGCAAAAGCGGGTAGTGGCTGGATTACAGCAGGGGCTCCGTTAGCCAGAGGCGGCACTGCAGTACCAGGAACAGAAGACACTAGAGGAGGAGACATCCCTACTACAGGGATAGGAGGCATTGGCACAGGGGCTACAGCTGCTAGAGGAGGCATGGCAGCGATTCCACCTATACCTGAAAAACACAAAACAGAGTACCCTTAGACATACTGTATCAGCATTTGCACAATAACCAGTCTTTTGTCCCAGTGCTGTATCAATCGCACACAAACACACACCCCTGGAGAACGTGAAAGCCATATGAAGCAGGACATCTCATTAACTGCTCAAACCAGAAGCAGATAGAAAGTGGATAGGTCAAAGGGTCCAAAGTCAGAACATTGAATATCTGCTGGATGGTGTTTATTAAACCAACTCCCCACATAATACATAATACACCAATTATAGAAAATGTATTGTATACACCAGGGAACAACAGCAAACTGGCAGAAGACTTCTACTGCATGCGCCTTAGGTTAGGACACTCAGTGTGGATCAGTTCTGACTCAATACAATGTAAAATTAATGTGCAATTGTGATGAAATCCTTTGCATTATGCATTAGCCTGTCAATCAACAAAACATGTAGAGTTAACAGAAATATAAAAAGAAGGCAGCAAGAGGAGTTTGCACTGTATACCCATCTTCCACTGTTCAAACATTACCTGCTGCTGGGAACCGGTGGCCATTTAGGTTTACAGCATACCTGCATATTGCAGCCCTACATGTTTTCAAAATAAAGCTACTCTTAACTGTACTTATTGAGTTTAGGTGTTTTAAAATGGTTATATATACACAAACACACACACACACACACACACAATACACAGTGCATTCATAAGGTGTTCAGACCCCTTTCACTTTTTTCAAAATTAGGAGAAGGGCCTTAGTAAGAGGGGTGACCAAGAACTTGATGGTCACTCTGAGCACAAGAGATCCTGTTTGGAGATGGTACAAAGTTCCAGAAGGACAAACATCACTGCAGCCTTCCACAAATCTAGGCATCATACCAGAGTGGGTAGATGGAAGCCTCTCCTCAGAGAAAAACACATGAAATCCCACTTGGAATTTGCAAAAAAAGAAGCGTTCGGAATATCAGACTGAGGGACAAGATACTCTGGTCTGATGAAAACAAGATTGAACTGTTTCGCCTCAATTCTAAAATGTTCTGTCTGGAAGGAAACCAGGCATCGCTCATCACCTGCCCATTACCATTCCAATAGTGAAGCATGGTGGTGGCAGCATCATGCTGTGGGTTTTTTTTTTCAGCAGCAGGGACTTGGAGACTGGTCAGGGTTGAAGGAAAGCTGGATGGAGCAATTTCCAGAGATATCCTCAACGAAAAAATCTTCCACAGTGCTCAGGACCTCAGACTGGGCCGAAGGTTCACTTTCCAAAATGACAATGATCCTAAGCACAGAGCCAAGACCACACAGGAGTGGCTTAGGGACAACTCTGAATGTCCTAGAGTGGTCCAGCCAAAGCCCTGACTTGAACATCTCTGGAGAGACCTGAAAATGGCTGCCAACATACAGTCCCCATACAACCTGACTTGAGCTTAAGAGGATTTGCAAAGGAGGATGGCAGGTGTGCAAAACTTGTTGCATCATACTCCAAAAAAAAAAAAAACACACTTGGCGCTGTAATTGCTGGCAAAGGTGCTTCAACATAGTACGGAGTAAAGGGTCTCAATACTTGCGCACACGTGATATTTCAGTTTTTTATTTAATAAATTCACAGACCTGTCTAAAATTTTGTTTTCACTTTGTCATTATGGGGGGGGGGGGGTTAGTGTAGATTAATGATTATAACAATGCATTTTAACAACTGTAGTAGCAATCAGCAACATAACAAAACTGAAAAAAGTTAAGGGGGTATGAATACAGAGCAGGCAGGGTGGAGAAGAGAGAGGGGGAGAGATCAGTTATTCCAGTCTATTTGGTTGCGTTTAAATTTCAACTTTAACTACCGTACTTCTATCTGTGAACAAATACTTTATTTGCTCTATTAATGTTGTATGGACCCGACAGCGTGGGGGGGGGGGGGGGTGGCTGTGTGTAAATCTGACAAGCAGACTCCTGCCTGTCAGATTCGCTGCCGCCCTATTGTTTCCCCTGGTAATGGTGCCGACCCCATAGCAGGTAGAGGGGACAGAGCAGAGCTAGCCTTCCCTCCTTGTTGCTAACCTGGAGAGCGACACGTTTGACCTCACTTCCAGGCCTGCCTCTCAATGTCCCCAGCCAGCATACCCGAGAAAGAATGTAATGCAATGTGATGTGATTTGCATTACATTCAGTCGAGTACAGGGGAGACAAACAGAGTCTTTTTGACCCTGGATTTCTCATTAAAGACCTGTCCCCAAAAAAAAAAAAAAAAAATCACAAAAGGGGACTTTAATTTATTTTTAAACAAAATAAATTTTTTTAAAAAAAATTAAACTTGCACCCAAAGCAGATAGAATTCCCTCCCCAAAAATTTGAGGCCACCCCTACCTGTACGAACGTGGGCGCCTACGCATGAAAACGCAGATTGCGATACACGTTACATATCACCACGCATGCTGAAGTGAGCAATATTTCTAGGACTATAGTGGGCTTATAACCACTTAGGGACCGGAAGGATTTGCCCCTTAATGACCAGGCCATTTTTTGCGATTCGGCACTGTCGCTTTAACTGACAATTGCGCCGTGCAACGCTGTACCCACACAAAATTGATGCTCTTTTTTCCTCACAAATAGAGCTTTCTTTTGGTGGTATTTGATCACCTCTACAGTTTTTATTTTGAACGCTATAAAAACAAAGAGCGACAATTTTTTTTCTTTTTGCTATAATGCATATCCAAAAAAAAAAAAAAAAAAAAAAAATGTATTCATCAGTTTAGGCCGATATATATTCTACATTTTTTATTTTTATTTTTTTACCAAAAATAAGCACAATAGGCGTATATTGATTGATTTGGGCAAAAGTTATCGTGTCTACAAACTATGGGATAGATTTAGGGACTTTTTTTTAATTGTTTTTACTAGTAATGGCGGTGATCTGCGATTTTTAGGAGGAACTGCAACACCATTTGGGGACCAGTGACATTATTACATTGATCAGTGCTATAAAGATATGACAGAGATCACTGTTCCTGATCACTGGGAACAGTAGATCTCTGTCATGTCACTAGGCAGAACACGGAATCGCCTTGTTTACATAGACAGTTCCCCATTCTGCCTCTCCTCACCGTGATTGCTGACGGACATAGAGTCCGCCCGACCCGCGGGCAGGGTCTCGCAGCGTGCATGTGACGCAACTGCGCCAGCCACTGTACAGGTACAGTGATTCGCGCAGGGGAGCCAACTGCAGCGGGTGATCGTTAAGCAGTTAAAGTGTAACCTGTGTAAAAATAGGATTTTTGTACTCACCGTAAAATCCGTTTCTCTGGCATCCATGGACTGACACAGCGTGTCTTATACACCTTTACACGTGGGTTATGTCCCTGCTTGCAGGAGAAGACCTAGGCAGAATGTGAGATGTTATACATACATTCTAAACAGCCAGAGCTGAACAGCCCCGCCCAGGGGGGCGGTCCCTCCGGGCATAACCCTCCCACTGCAGTCAGCAGACCTCAGTTCGTAACAAAGCAGTACAAACTTAAAAAGAAGGGTGGGTGCTGTGTCAGTCCATGGATGCCAGAGAAACGGATTTTACGGTGAGTACAAAAATCCTATTTTCTCTTGTCATCCATGGACTGACACAGCGTGTCTTATACACCTTTACACGTGGGATGTCCCAAAGCAGTGTCAAGAGGGATGGGAGCAGTATAAATGGAAAACCAAAAACTTCACTCCAAACAAGGCAGAGCTCCTCAACGGAGGAGTTGCAACATCAAACAGCGGCCTGCAACACCTTGCAGCCGAAGGAAGCATCCGAAGATGCAGCCACATCAACCTTATAAAACTTAGAAAAGGTATGAACAGACGACCAGGTCGCCGCCTTGCACACTTGTGCAACCGACGCTTGATGTCGGAAAGCCCAGGAAGCACCAATTGCCCTGGTGGAATGTGCCGTAACCGGAAAGGGAGGCGCCCGCCCCTTGAGAGCATAAGCTTGAATGACGGTTTGTCTGATCCACCTAGAAATGGTGGCAGACGAAACCGCTTGGCCCTGTTTTGGCCCAGAGACAGCCACAAATAGTGAGTCAGACTTCCGAATAGAAGCAGTAGCAGACAGGTACACCCGCAAGGCTCGTACCACATCCAAAGTGTGTAGCGCAAACTCTGGGATGCGATGGGTGAGGACACAAGGACGGGAGGACAATGTCCTCGTTTAAGTGGAAGGCCGAGACCACCTTTGGCAGAAAGGAAGGTCGCGGACGTAACACCGCCTTATCCTTATGGATGATCAAAAAGGGCGACTTGCAGGACAAGGCCGCCAATTCAGACACTCGTCTAATGGAAGTAATGGCCACCAAGAAGGCCACCTTCTGAGACAAAGTCAAGAGGGGAATATCTCTAATATTTTCAAAGGGAGGTTCCTGGAGGACCGAGAGCACCAAATTCAGATCCCACGGGGGGAGAGGAGGCTTGACAGGGGGGAGCACATGTCGAACCCCCTGCACAAAGGTGCTAACCAAGGGATGACCCGCCAGCGGTCGCTGAAAGAAGATGGCCAAGGCCGAAATCTGACCCTTAATGGTACTCAAAGCGAGCTTTTGGGTCACGCCACGCTGCAGAAAATGCAGGATTCTGGGAACGGAATACGTTCGTGGGCGCCAGTCCAGCTCTTCGCACATGGCGATGTAAGCTCTCCAAGTACGGTGATAGATCCTTCTGGAGGAAGACTTCCGTGCCCTTAACATGGTCGAAATGACCGAATCCGAGAGACCTCGGTCTCTCAGCACCTGGCTTTCAATAACCATGCCGTTAAAACCAGAGACTGTAAAGCAGGATGAAATATAGGACCTTGAGACAGAAGGTCCCCCCGTATCGGTAACCGCCAGGGAACGTCTGCGACGAGACGTACCAGATCGGCGTACCAGTGACGCCGAGGCCAATCCGGAGCAATGAGGATCACCGGAATTCCCTCGGTCGCTACCCTGCGGAGCAGGCGAGGGAGCAACTGCAGCGGAGGATAAACGTATATCAGGCGATACTGACCCCATGGGGCCACCAACGCATCCGAGGCATCCGCCCAGGGATCCCTGGATCTGGCCACAAACCTCGACACCTTGCGATTGAGCCGAGAAGCCATCAGGTCCACATCCGGCGTGCCCCACCGTCTGCAAAGAAGTTGAAAGACCTCCGGGTGCAAGGACCACTCCCCCTGGTCCAGCGTCTGGCGACTTAGATAGTCCGCCTGCCAATTGTCTACGCCCGGAATGTAGACGGCCGACAGAGCCGGCACGCTTCTTTCGGCCCACCTCAGGATGCGGGCGACCTCGGAAGCCGCAGCTGAGCTCCGAGTCCCCCCTTGATGGTTGACATACGCCACTGCTGTGGCGTTGTCCGATTGTATCCTGATGGAGTGACCCTGTAGTTTCTCCGACCATGAGGAGAGGCACAGTCTGATTGCCCGTATCTCCAGCACATTGATCGGTAAGAGGGCTTCGTCCGGAGTCCAAAGCCCTTGGGCCGACAGGACTCCCCAGACTCCCCCCCAGCCCGTCAGGCTGGCGTCCGTCGTGATCACCGTCCATTGGATGGGGAGGAACGACTTCCCGGACCGAAGAGCCGGGGACCTCAACCACCACGTCAGGGACGCCCTGACCAGGTGACTCACCTGGATCTGAAGATCCAAGGACAACTGGGATTTGTCCCAAGTGGACAAGATCTCTTTCTGTAAGGCCCTGGTGTGCGCTTGGGCATAAGGAACGGCCTCGAGGGAGGCCACCATGAGTCCCAGGACTCTCATGCAAAAGCGGATTGACGACCATTTTCGGGACGTCAGCACCCGTACTGCAGACTGAAGTGTCAGTAGTTTGTCTGGAGGTAGGAAGACTCTTGCTTCCAAGGAGTCCAGAATCAGACCTAGATACTCCAGACGCTGAGTCGGGACTAGAACCGACTTCTGAACGTTCAGGAGCCACCCAAACTCCCTGAGGGTCTGACTGACGATAGTCACACTTTCTTCCAATACTGAGCCACTGTCTGCTCTTAGAAGGAAATCGTCCAGATAGCCCACGATAGCAATGCCTCGCTGTCTCAGCAAAGCTAGGACCGGAGCAAGCACCCTGGTGAACACCCTCGGTGCCGAGGCCAGGCCGAAGGGAAGAGCCACAAATTGATAGTGGACTTCGCCGACCGCAAAGCGCAGAAACTTCTGGTGGCTTGCGCAGATCGGAACATGCAAATAGGCGTCCTTGATGTCCAAGGATGCCAGAAAATCCCCTTGACGGAGTGTAGCGACCACCGTGCGAATGGATTCCATGCGGAATTTTTGCACCTTCACGAAGGCATTCAGGGCCTTGAGGTCCAGGATCGGCCGAACCCCGTCCTTTTTTGGAACAACAAACAGATTCGAGTAGAACCCCTGAAACCTCTCCTGGGACGGAACCGGCACAATTACTCCGGACCCGATCAAATCCTGTACAGCCCCTAAGAGGGCTGCCCGACGGGCAGGAAGGAGAGGGAGATTTGAGGGAAAGAATCTGTCTGGGGGCCAGGAGCGGAACTCTATTCTGTATCCTGAGGTGACCACCTCGCACACCCACCGGTCGGAGATCCGGGAGGTCCACCGATCCGTGAACCTGCAAAGTCGTCCCCCCACCCCAGAGACGGGCGGGGGCAAGACTTCACGCGGAGGCCAGCCTGGGAGCCGGCTTGTTCGGCTTACGCACCCAGGGCCGCTTGTGCCCGCCAGCCGCACTGTTGTCAGTCTGGGATGGCTTACCCGTGGACTCTGACGGACGAAAAAAACCCTTTTTTGCTGGAAAGGAAGGACCCGGTTTACGTCGGGCCTCCTTACCCTTGATAGTTTGAGGAAGGAGAGTGCTTTTACCTCCCGTGACATCCTTGATGATGTCATCCAGAGCAGCACCAAAAAGTCTACCACCCTTAAAAGGTAGATCCGTCAGGAGCTTCTTAGAGGCTAGGTCAGCAGACCAGCATTTCAACCAGATGAGACGACGCAATACCACCGCTGAGACAGAGGCCCTGGATATTAAAGGGGCCGCGTCCAACGTGGCGTCGCACACATATATCAGACCCTGCACCATCTGGTGGGCCAGAGCAATAGTGTCTGGAGGAAGGTTATACTCCTGCACAGTTTGGTGCAAAATTTTTGCCCATTCCGTGAGTGTCTGAGACACAAGGGTCGCCGCTACTACGGGCCGTAGGGCGGATCCCAACAAGGTGAACATGGCTCTACTCACCACTTCTGACCTCCTGTCAGTGGGGTCCTTAAACGCAGGAGTCCCCTCCATCGGGAGAGTGGTGGCCTTGTTTAAACGGGCGACTGGAGGGTCGACCACCGGGGGAGAAGCCCACTTTTTAAGCAGGGCGTCTTCAAAAGGGGTATCTAATAGACAAACGCCGCGGGACCATAAAAGTCTTCTGCGGCTTTTCCCAGACCTGGTCAATGAGCTGGTCAAAGAAAGGTACATATGGAAAAACCTTTTTAGAAGGCTTGGTCTTAAAAGAACCAAAGGAGACTGTATCCGCCTGAGGTTCTGCGGTCGCAGCATCTAGCTTGAGAGTGTCCCTCACAGCATCAATGAGTTCACTAACAAGCGCCCTGTCATTTACTGACTCAGAACTGGAGTCTTCCTCACAAGGAATGTCCTGTTCAAAACCATCCAAATATTCAGAGCTAGGGTCCTGAGCAGCAATAACTAGGCCCATATCTGAAGCAGAGCACTCCCCTTGTGGAGATAAAGTGGGGAGAGGGCGCTTTTTTGCTCCCTTGTGCTCACACACAGCTTCCATCCTGGTCAGAAATGATTCCAGGACTGCCGACAACTGGTCCATAGGGACCGCAGGTGCTAGAGCACTGGCTGCTGCCTCTGGCATGTTAGGGGAAGCTGGTGACTCTGACTCCATAATGTCCCTCTCAGACCACCCACAGGCCGTGCTGACTGAAGTAGGGGAATGCCCAGGGAACCCACCAACCTGACCAGGACCGCTCGGTTCCGCCGCTCTGTCTCACTGCGCCGCGCTGCTCAGCGTGAGTGAGCTGAGAGGAGAGAGTGTGAGGAGATTCGCGCCGTTTCCAGCGGCGCTAGAGGCCAAACTAGTGCCAGAAAAGACGTGCGGCTACAAGAAAATGGCCGCCGCAATGTGCTCCGGCGGGCCCCGGCAAGATGGCCGCCAATGTAAAAATCAGCACACACACAAAACATGGCGCCGAACGGCGCCCAGGCCCCTCACCTCCAAAAACAAAACAGCCCCAGCGAGTGCAGAGCAGCATGAGCCCCCCCCCCAGGACAGTATGGCCCCCAGGCACCCCCCATAGTACAGCGCCAGCACTAGTGAACAGAGAGTGACATTAAAAACACAGGGGGAGACAGGGAAATCCCCCCACACAAGAAACACACAGCATGTACTCACCTGCAGCCAGGAGAGACTACTTACCCGTCCCCTGAGGGACCCGCTGGTGTGTTTCTGACAGAACTATCACAGTGCGGTACTGAGTAGCTGTCGGCCCGGTCCACCGCGAAAGATACAGCCGGACTGTTCTATCTTGAGAGGACCGCGGAGCTGGAAGCCCACCGGCCACCCCTGGAGTCGTGGGGCATGTCGTGAACTGAGTCTCACGCACACAAGGCGAGGATCAGCACGCTCGATGGTCGGACAGGGAAGACTACGAGGATACCAGCGTACCCAACCTGTTGCCCAGCCGACAGTTGATAGAAGATCTCAAAAAATAAAAAAAATAAAAATAGGGAAAAAAATTCCAAAAGAATAAAAATAGGTCAGGAGACTGGCTCCTGAGGGAGCCACGTCTTCTCCTTCTGCTAGGCAGAAAAAAACTGAGGTCTGCTGACTGCAGTGGGAGGGTTATGCCCGGAGGGACCGCCCCCCTGGGCGGGGCTGTTCAGCTCTGGCTCTTTAGAATGTATGTATAACATCTCACATTCTGCCTAGGTCTTCTCCTGCAAGCAGGGACATAACCCACGTGTAAAGGTGTATAAGACACGCTGTGTCAGTCCATGGATGACAAGAGAAATATAAGGTACTGAAGTTTATCGCCATTTCAGGGGCACATGCAAATTTAAGGTTTGACATGCTGGGTATCTATTTCCTAAATGCAACCTCATCAACATTTTACCAAAAAATTGGGTAATTTATTGCGGTTGTGTGCCCTAAAATGGACTTGACTGTATATTTTACTGAAATTTAGCGTATCCTAGAACTTTGCAGTAATATCGTGAGACAAAAAATTGGAACTACCATTATTTTATTCTCTAGGGCAGGGATATGCAATTACCGGACCTCCAGCTGTTGCAGAACTACAAGTCCCATGAGGCATAGCAAGACTGACAGCCACAAGCATGACACCCAGAGGCAGAGGCATGATGGGACTCGTAGTTTTGCAACAGCTGGAGGTCCGCTAATTGCAGATCCCTGCTCTAGGGTGTCTACTATTAGAAAATATATCATATTTTGCAGGGTTTATGTAATCTTTAGGCCTAAAAAAATTTAGGCATGTGTGCAAAACAATGCAAAAACGTCCCTAGCGAAAGGGTTAACACATGAATCTGAGACAATGTAAAGAACCCCGTTTAGAAAGTTTGGGGCTTCTTGCTATGATGTGGACATATCTATAATGAGTTTTAATAAAATATTAAGAATTCAGGCAGGGGAGGTACATTAAACGCGGAGTTCCACCCAAAAGTGGAACTTCCGCTCATCTTTTTCCTCCTCCCCTCGGGTGCCGAAATTGGCACCTTTCGGGGAAGAGGGGGGACAGGATACCTGTCTTTGACAGGTATCCTTTCCCACTTCCGGGAGTCACTGTCGCTGAGCTGTGACGTCACCGCGGGGCTCCCTCCTCCTCCCCCGGCCGCCGGGCTAATAGGAGAGAAGAGCGGGGCCTCGCGCATGCTCAGTAGGGTTCCGGGCGTGAAGTCGAAAGGCTACACTGCCGGGTTCCCATACCCGCAATGGTGGCGAAGCACCCGACAGCTGATGGAAACATCAGCTGCAGGTGCCGACATCGCTGGACTCCAGGACAGGCAAGTGTCCCATTACTAAAAGCCAGCAGCTGCTGGTTTTTAATGTTTTTATTTTTTTTGGCGGAACACCGCTTTAATATTAGGGACAGTTTACAACACATGGCCAGTGAGGAAAGCTACAGAAATTACAATTATTTTTTTGCAGA
This sequence comes from Rana muscosa, assembly GCA_029206835.1. NCBI lineage: Eukaryota > Metazoa > Chordata > Amphibia > Anura > Ranidae > Rana > Rana muscosa. Next base: position 73,660,822 of record CM055117.1, read on the forward strand.
GCATCAAGCTCAAAGAACTAAATGTACCATGCTTCAGTTTCCCTGCAGTGCTGGTCACATGTCTACAAGTCTAGGCATTTGGTTAAGTTTAGGATTTTGTTAGAATTTCAAGGAATGCCTGACATTTTCTAGAACATTACTTATATTCAGTATATGACAGAGGAAAGACACAGTCAACAAGTATGCAGGCATGCTGGACTGCTTTTTTTTTTTTAGAAGGCCCAACAGCCTCAGCAAGAAGCAAAAATGCAATGGAATCATATGGTATTAAAGTTTATTTGTAAAATAAAGATTTAGTAATGTATACCTATAAACAGATATCAGTTTATAAATTGGCAAAACATTAAAAATAAAAACTGACCAAAAGCAGAATCAAGCTACCATTTTATTTTAGGGTCACATCTTTTATATACAGTGCCTTGATAAAGTATTCACACCCCTTGAAACTTTCCATGTTTTGTCATGTTACAACTAAAAAACTTAAATATATTTATTTCATTGGGATTTTATGTGATAGACCAACACAAAGTGGCACATAATTGTGAAGTCTTCCCATCAACTCTGACCAGCTTCCCTGTCCCTGCTGAAGAAAAGTATCCCCACAACACGGTGGGGATGGTGTGTTCAGGGTGATGTGCAGTGTTAGTTTTCCACCCCACATAGTGTTTTGCTTTTTTTAGGCCAAAAAGTTAAATTTTGGTCTCATCTGACCAGAGCACCTTCTTCCACATGTTTGCTGTGTCCCCCACATACTGCAAAAAGGACTTCTTATGGCTTTCTTTCAACAATGGCTTTCTTCTTGCCACTCTTCCATAAAGGACAGATTTGTGGAGTGCACGACGAATAGTTGTCCTGTGGACAGATTCTCCCACCTGAGCTGTGGATCTCTGCAGCTCCTCCAGAGTTACCACAGGCCTCTTGGCTGCTTTTCTGAATAATGCTCTCCTTGCCCGGCCTGTCAGTTTAGGTGGACGGCCATGTCTTGGTAGGTTTGCAGTTGTGCCATACTCTTTCCTTTTTCGGACGATGGATTGAACAGTGCTCCATGAGATGATCAAAGCTTGAGATATTTTTTAAAAACCTAACCCTGCTTTAAACTTCTCCACAACTTTATTTCTGACCTGTCTGGTGTGTTCCTTGGCCCTTTAATGATGCTGTTTATTCACTAAGGTTCTCCAACAAACCTCCAAGGGCTTCACAGAACCGCTGTATTTATACCGAGATTAAATAACACACAGGGGACTCTATTTACTAATTAGGTGACTTCTAAAGGAAATTATTCCACTAGATTTTAGTTAGGGGTATCAGAGTAAAGGGGGCTGAATACAAATGTACGCCACACTTTTCACGTAATTATTTGTTAAAAAAATTGGAAAACGATTTATCATTTTCTGTCCACTTCACAATTATGTGCCAGTTTGTGTTGGTCCATCACATAAAATCCCAATAAAAAACATTTACGTTTTTGGTTGTAACATGACAAAACCTGGATGAATTCAAGGGGTATGAATACTTTTTCAAGGCACTGTAGAAACCTGGTAAAACACAAACCAAAAGCTCACCAGACACATTAAAATCTGATTGTAAAATCCTTTAGCTCTACCAAAAACTATGTAGTGCAAATGCCTGTCTAAATGGATACAAAACTAATTGGATAGGTTAGGCAGGTCCTCAGATTATATAGTTTTAGTAAATCTAAAGTTATTTGTACAAAGATTTTATGGTCAGATTGGAATATGTGGAGATATATATACAGTGGGGGTTATTTACTAAAGGCAAATCCACTTTGCACTGCAAGTGTAAACTACAAGTGCAAAGTGCACTTGAAATTGCACTTGGAAGTGCAGTCGCTGTAGATCTGAGGGGGACATGCAAGGAAAATAAAAAACAGCATTTTAGCTTGCACATGATTGGATTATAAAATCAGCAAAGCTTCAGATCTTCCCCTCAGATTAACAGCGACTGCACTTCCAAGTGCATTTTCAGTGCAATTTCAAGTGCACTTTGCACTTGTAGTGCGAAGTGGATTCGCCTTTCGTAAATAACCCCCAGTGTATATATATCCCCTAAATCTCAGCTGTTTTATGACGAATGGCCAAAAATTACAGCAGTCAGCTCTACGCCAAACAAAGAATACATCCATTTAGCTTTTTATGTATACTGACCAAAACTGGGAGGAGTGGGCACAGAGACTGGAGGCTTCAGCATGGCAGCAGGGAGGGCGGAGGGCAGTGGATAACCTTGTAGTTTTAGCTTGATCAGTTTCATTGCTATGGAGAATTCCAGCTGGTCCATTTTACCATCATTGTTCATGTCAGCCAGAGCCCTATGGAGGAATGAAATCAGAACAGAAAAATTATCAATTCATCCACTGCTAACAAGACGGCTTTGCCATGGTTACCAAGAAAGCTACTGATTTAATCTATGGAAATGCAGAAGACAAAAATATATTGCATGAGATTTCACTGGCCGTGGTGTGAATAGTTTTTGCTTTTGTTTCACATGGAATATATAAAATGATAATGCGCGTTCTAGCAGGTTTATAGGAAAAGTACGCAGAAGCAGAATCCTAATGGCTAACATTATGGGCTGCAGGACGCATCTACCATGAAGCTGTGTGCAGGCAATCCATAGAAGTGGATGCACAAGCAGCATTGGCTTATCCTCTGCGTATTAGATCTATGCATCTAACTTTGACATGAGACTGTGTCCGTGCTGGCGCTGCGTGTGATTCCACTTCTATAGGCTGGATGCACACATATGCCAGCAGTTCTGCATGGAGGGTGGGCTTAACTGTCAGTCTGAATGAGCCCTTAAAGCGTTTTTTTCTTTTAAACAAACTTACAAACATGGCAACAAAGTAGCCCCAGTTCTCCTCTTCTCTGGTCTCCCTCTGGGCGCTCTTAACTTCTCCCCCCTGCTGAGTGCAGCTCGCGCGCGCGCGCGCACACACACACACACACACACAGCTCACTGTGTGGGATTGACATTGGCAATGGCTCCCACTGCTGTGTCTGGCCAGTGAGAAGAGATTGAGAGATCAGGGATGCTGCTCTTGTGCATATCGCTGGATTGAGATTGGGCTCATGTAAATTTAAGAAGGGCTGTGGAGCTGCACACACAGGTTTTTTTTTCTATCTTAATGCATACCATTAGGGCAAAAAAAACTAAAAAATAAAAAAATTATAGGATTTTTGTACTCGCTGTAAAATCCATTTCTCTGACGTCCATGGACTGACACAGCTGGATACTGTAAACGTGTGGTATATGTCCCTGCTCGCAGGAGAAGATCTAGGCAGAATGTTAGATGTTAAAACATTCTAGAACAAACCAGAGCTGAACAGCCCCGCCCAGGGGGGCGGTCCCTCCGGACATTACCCTCCCACCTGCAGCTAGCAGACCTCAGTTCGTAACAAAGCAGTACAAACCTTAAAAAGGAAGGGTGGGTGCTGTGTCAGTCCATGGACGTCAGCGAAATGGATTTTACGGTGAGTACAAAAATCCTATTTTCTCTTATCGTCCATGGACTGACACAGCTGGATACTGTAAACGTGTGGGACGTCCCAAAGCAGTATCAGAAGGGTGGGAGCGGTAGCAAAGGAACAACCAAAACTTCACTCCAAACAAGCAGAGCTCCTCAACGGAGGAGTTGCGACATTAAACAGCGGCCTGCAATGCTTTGCGGCCGAAGGGAGCATCCAAAGATGCAGCCACATCAACCTTATAAAATCTTGAAAAGGTATGAACGGACGACCAGGTCGTCGCCTTGCACACTTGTGCAACCGACGCTTTATGTCGGAAGGCCCGGGAAGCACCAATTGCCTTGGTGGAATGCTCCGCAACCGGAAAGGGAGGCGCCCGCCCCTTAAGGGCATAGGCCTGTATGACGGTCTGCCTGATCCACCTAAAGACGGTGGCAGACGACACCGCTCGGCCCTGTTTTGGACCAGACACAGATTTCCGAATGTAAACAGTAGCAGACAGGTACACTCGTAAGGCTTGTACCTTAATGTATGAAGCGCAAACTCTCAAGGATGCGATGGGTGAGGACACAAGGACGGAAGAACAATGTCCTTCTTAAGGTGAAAGGCCAAGACCATCCTTAGAAAAGAAGGATGGTCGTGGGCGCAACACCAACATATCCTTATGGAGGACCAAGTAAGGCGACTTGCCGGACAAGGCCAGCAACTCAGACACCCGTCTAACCAAAGCAATGGCCACTAAGGCCAACTTCCGGGACAAGGTCAAGAGAGGAATCTCTCTGATATTCTCAAAGGGATGTTCTTGGAGAACCGAGATGCATCAAAATCAGATCCCAAGTAGGGAGAGGAGGCTTGACAGGGGGGATCACATGGCGAACCCCCTGCACAAAAGGTGCTAATCAAGGAATGGCCCGGTAGCGGTCGTTGAAAAAGACAGCCCGGGCCGAAATCCGACCCTCAAAAAAAGGTATGCAAGGCCAGCTTTTGGGTCACACCACGCTGTAAGAACAGCAAAATCCTGGGAACGGAGTACATCCGAGGATGCCACTCAAGTTCCTCGCACATAGCGATGTAAGCCTTCCAGGTACGGTGAGATATCTTTCTGGAGGAAGATTCCCGTGTCAACAACATAGAAGAGATGACCGAATACGAGAGAACTCGGTCCTTCAGCACCTGGCTTTAACAGCCATGCCATTAAAGCCAAGGACTGTAAAGCAGGATGAAGTATGGGATCATGAGACAGAAGGTCCACCCCAATAGGCTGTCGCCAGGAATGTCTGCGACTAGCCGAAGTAGATCGGCGTACCAATGTCGCCGTTCCAGAGCACTGGAATGGCCTCAGCCCCTACTCTGCGAAGCCGGCGAGGCAACAACAGTAGCGGAGGGTAAGCATATATCAGGTGATACTGCCCCCACGGGCTTCCAACGCGTCTGACGCGTCCGCCCAGGGGTCCCTGGACCTGACCACGATCTTGCCACCTTGCGAGTGAGTCGAGAGGCCACAAGGTCCACTTCCAGTGCCCCACCTCCGGTAAAGAAGGTGGAAACACCTCCGGATGCAAGGACCCTTTGCCTGCAATGCACACGGCCGACAGGACCGTCTTGCAGCGAGATGTATGAAAATCCCAAAGAGACTCCACAATGTATCGGAGAAGGGAGGCCCCAGTGTACAGGGTGCCTCAAATGTTGGCCAATAAAGGCAACTTGACGGAACTTCCCTAGAAACTCGGTCAGAGGACTAGTACCCCACCCCGGGCACAGAGACCCTAAAGGCTAAAGCAGTTGTAGTGCACCTGCTAGACGACTGAGGGATGAAGCAGAGGCTTTTGCCCAGTCATTGAGCTATAAAAAATGCCAGAGACGCAGCCACTAACGGGCGTAACACTAACCCCAACCTGGCGAACACAGTCCAAGCCAGCGCTTCTGATCACCACTGAAAGCAGGTGGAAAGTGATACCCCTGAAACCAGGGATCCTTGTGACAATGCTCCATCCAGCAGCTACCCATGGATAGGTGCCGATTGTGCAAACACATAGTTTATACTATGTATTGCGTCAAACGCACAAATGGAGAGTGTGGGAGGAAACCCACCCAGCCACAAAGAGCATAATACCACCACATACGGCGTATGTAGTTTAGTATTTGTGGATAAACCTATTAAACACGTATATACTGTGCCAGCGACGAAGGCGCGCACATCATCGGGGCCTGGACGTAAACCAGCCACGCAGATTGCGTACACAACCGTGTAGGTATGTTAGCCTGCGAATAAACAAATTGCACATGTTTATACTGTGCATAGCGCTGAGAATGAGCACACCATTGGAACGCAGGGGAGAAACCTGAGCACCCGGATGAAACCCATGCAGACTGCATGCGCATACCGTGTATGGTATTCTAGTATGTGTGCTAAACATTTTGCACAAGCACATGTGTGCAGAGCACCAAAGGTGCGCACACTGTTGGCGCGTGGGAGGAACCGAAGTACCCCACGCATACTCAGAGAATGCAATACCTACAGCTACTGTAAATGTATTTAGTGTAGTGTATAGACAAAATGTGTATGTTTACACCGTGTATTGCACCAAAGGCATGCATGTCATGTAGCGTGGGCGGAAACCCACGCAGAGTGCAAAGACATACCGGGTAGGTATGTTAGTATGTGGATATCCAATCGCACAAATTTAGACTGTGCATAGCGCCGAAGCGCCCATACCAATGGAGTGTGGGAGGAAACCGGAGTACCCGGAGGAAAACCACACAGACTGCCTACACATACCGTGTAGGTATTATAGCATGCGTGATAAACATTGAACATGTTTAACTGTGCAGAAGGCCAAAGGCGCACATACCGTCAGCGCGTGGGAGGAAACCGGAACACTCGGAAGAACTCCACACAGACAGCACACAGATACCGTGCTGTGCATTTCCATTGGAGCGTGGGGGGAACCCGGAGTACCCGGAGGAACCCCACGCAAACAGTATACCCATACTGTAAACATGTATAATAATATGTGCAATAAACATATTGAACATGTCTATACTGTGCAGAGAGCTGAAGCGCACATACCATGAGAGTGCTGGAGGACACCGGAGCCCCCGCCAACCCAGAGAGTATAATACATACATATACTGTGAATGTATCTGGAGTCGTGCATAAACATATTTTGTACGTTTATATCATGTATGGCACTGAAACACAGCATTGGAACGTGGGGACAGCCACGTAGACACAGAGACCAATAACACATACATACACTGTGAATGTATGCAGTGTAGAGGTATAGGATGAGTTAAATTAATGGCGCAGAGGCGCATAATCTTCTCTGTATCATTCCAACCTGCTTGACTGTGCTGCTGAAGCAGCATGCAGGTAACAGGTAACCTCTGATCCTCAGACCGTGTGTCTGTCAGAGCTCAAATCATTCCCCAGGAAATGGCGGAAAATGTTACCTCAGGTATCACACATAAGGCTCACAGGGACTACAGACATAAATGAATAAAGTCCTCCCTCATCCATGCTGCTCTTGAGGCAGTGTGAGGAAAACAGTGAGGAAACTGTGTAAAAGAAAAGCTTGTCACAGCAATTCCAGCCTGAGAGTGTTCCTCACATCAATGAGATCACTTACAAGCACCCTGTCATTCACTGACACAGAACTGGAGTCTTCCTCACAAGGGAATGTCCTGTTCATAAACATTAAATATTCAGAGGTCGGGTCCTGAGCATAGTAGCTAGGCCCATATCTGACTCAGAGCACCCCTTCAGTAAAGATTTTTGTGGGGGGAGGGGGCTTATAGCTCCTTTTGCTCGCACACCGCTTCCATTCTGACAGGAATTATTCCAGGACTGCTGACAACTGGTCCATAAGGATCGCAGGTGCAGGAAAATAGGATTTTTATAACAGCTTACCTGTAAAATCCTTTTCTTGGAGTACATCACGGGACACAGAGCGGCATAGTCATTACTATGTGGGTTATATAGATACCTTCAGGTGCTGGCACTGGCAACTTCCAAAACTGGAAGTACCCTCCCCAATATAAGCCCCTCCCATCCGGGAGCACCTCAGTTTTGTAGCAAAGCAATAAGTGTCCCCAAAGAGGGGTGGGAGCTCTGTGTCCCGTGATGTACTCCAAGAAAAGGATTTTACAGGTAAGCTGTTATAAAAATCCTATTTTCTTTCTCGTACATCACGGGACACAGAGCGGCATAGTCATTACTATGTGGGATGTCCTAAAGCAATGCCCAATGAGGGGGGGGATACACCATACATAAGCTGAGCGCTATCAGACATGAGGATCTTTTGCGGCCTGCAACACACTGCGCCCAAAGGCGACATCCTCCTGACTTCTAACGTCCACCTGGTGGAACCTAGTAAAACGTGTGTACTGAAGACCACGTTGCGGCCTTACAGATTTGAGCCAGGGAGGCCTGGTGATGCACTGCCCATGAAGTTCCAACTGCTCTCGTGGAGTGCGCTCTAACTTTGAACGGAGGCGGTCTCCTTCTCAAGCCATAGGCTTGCATTATGACCTGTCGAATCCACTTGGCTAAAGTAGATTTTGACGCTGCCTGACCCTTTCTGGGGCCTTCCGGCAGAATAAACAAAGTATCCGTTCTGCGAATCTGAGCAGTGGCTTTTAGATAAGCTTTAACTGCTCTTACTACATCCAAAGAATGCAGTAACTTTTCCTCTACCGAACTAGGTTTGGGGAAAAAAGAAGGAAGAACCACATCTTGGTTCAAATGAAAACCTTGATACCACCTTAGGAAGAAAGGCTGGATGAGGACGTAACACTACTCTGTCCTTATGGATAACCAGATATGGCTCTTTACAGGACATAGCTGCTAATTCCGACACTCTTTTAGCCGAACAAATGGCTACTAGAAAAAACAATTTCCTGGTGAGAAGAACCAAGGAACTATGCTGTAATGGTTCAAATGGTTGTTTCTGTAGAACCGACAGAACCAGGTTTAGATCCCATGGACATATGGGAATATTAACCGGAGGACTAATACGCATCACTCCTTGTCTAAAGGCTTTGACTAGTGAATGCGAAGCCAAGGGCCTTTGAAAAAATATTGACAAGGCCGAAAACTGACCTTTGATAGTACTCAAGCCAAGCTTCCTATCTACAGCCCACTGTAGGAAGTCCAGACTCCTACCTATTACGTACTTATGTGGATGCCATTTCTTGGCCTCACACCACGCGATGTACGCCTTCCAGATTCTATAGTAGATCTGCCTGGATACCGGCTTCCTGGCATTGATCATGGTAGATACCACAGGATTAGAGAGCCCTCTCTTTTTTAGAATGTGGGCTTCAATAGCCAGGCCGTCAAACCTAGGGCTGGTAAGGAAGGGTGGTATATCGGTCCTTGCGAAAGCAGGTCCGGACGACGTGGGAGAGTCCAAGGACTCCCCACTGACATTTTACAATCTCCGCGTACCACGCTCTTCGGGGCCACGCTGGAGCCACCAGAATCACTGGTTTCTTTTCTACCCTGATTCTGCGGAGTAATCGAGGTAACCATTGTGGCGGTGGGAATGCATATATCAGCTTGAACTGATCCCAAGGGAACACTAGGGCATCCGAGCCGCAAGCTAGGGGATCCCTTGTCCGAGAGACAAACCTGTCCACCTTTGCGTTGAATCTGGATGCTAGAAGATCTACATCCGGTGTTCCCCACCGCTGACATATTGTCCAGAAAACCTCGGGGTGAAGGGACCATTCCCCTGGGCATAATTGCTGGCGACTTAGAAAGTCCGCCTTCCAATTCTCCACTCCTGGAATGAATACCGCAGATATGGCTGGGACATTTCTTTCTGCCCATTTCAGGATGTAATTTACTTCCCTCTGGGCTGCACGACTCCTGGTGCCCCCCTGATGATTGATATATGCCACTGCCGTGGCATTGTCCGATTGAATTCTGACAGGGGACCCTTGGAGTTTGGATGTCCATGCTACTAGGGCATACCGGGCTGCTCGTATCTCTAAGAGATTGATGGGCAGGGCCTTTTCTGCATCCGACCATCTGCCCTGGAGAGACCATTGCTCCAGTACTGCTCCCCAGCCTATAAGGCTGGCATCTGTAGTGACCACCTTCCAAGAAATCGGACTGAAGGATTTCCCTTTTTCCAGATTCTGGGGAACCAACCACCAACGGAGGCTCTTGCGAACGGAAGGGGACAAGGACATTGTAAGTCTAGGGCCTGAACTTTTTTGTTCCAGGCTGACAGTATGGCCCCTTGCAAATTCCTTGAATGGAATTGACCGTAAGGTACTGCTTCGAATGATGGCACCATTTTTCCCAGCAGCCTCATGCACAGGCGTATGGACGGCTGTCTTTTTTGTACCCACTAAGTGGATCAAATCTTTCAAAGACAACACCTTTCCTCGAGGCAAGAATATTTTTCTCTGGCCTGAATCCAACCTTAGCCCCAAGTATTCCAGACTTTTGACTGGTTTTTAGGGCTGACTTGTCTCGGTTGATAATCCAACCGTGAGATTCCAGATACTTGATTGTCTTGTGAACGACCACGTCTAGTTTTTTCACTGAGTGGTCTATCAGCAACAAGTCATCTAGATATGCAATTATCATTACACCTTGTGTTCTTAGATTGGCCAATAAAGGGCCAGAATTTTTGTAAACACTCGTAGTGCTGTGGCCAGACCGAAGGGTAAGGCTCTGAACTGAAAATGGCGCCCTTCTACTGCAAAGCGTAGAAATTTTTGGTGGACTGGAAAGATGGGAATGTGCAAATAAGCATCTTTGATGTCGATCGCGGCTAACCAATCCTCCCCTTGTAGGGCAGTGGCCACCGATCGGATCGACTCCATCGGAAAGTCCTGATATACAGGAATTTGTTTAGCCCTTTTAGAATTTAATATGGGCCTCCCGTCCCCGTTTGCTTCGGGACTGTAAAGAGGTTTGAGTAAAACCCGAACCCCCATTCTTCCAGGGGAACCTCCATAATTACTCCTTGGAGCAATAGTTGTTCTCGTGCCAACAGGAGGGACTCTCTCTTCCGGGGATCCCTTGGCACGTTTGACCTCAAAAATGGGAAGGAGGAGAGTCTTTTAACTCCAATCTGTATCCCAAACATACTGCGGAGAGCACCTATCTGTTTTGATCGTGTCCCGCCAGGTCTCTTGCAAACAACTGGAGTCCTCCCCACACCCGACTGAGTGGGGGCAACCCTTCAATGAATTTAACTTTGGGGGAGGTTTTGTACCTCCCCTGACCCAGGGTTTCTCATTACCCTGCGATTGTCCCTGTTTTTTACCCCCGGGAATTGACCGAGGAGGCCGTCGGAACTGTTACACAGCCAATGCCCTAGGGACTGGAGAAGCAGGCCTCTTAAAGAGGGACCTCTAACTCTGTTTTTAACCGGCAAGAGTGTATTTTTACCGCTGGAAATTTTCAGGATATATTTGTCCAGGTCTTCCCTGAATAAGCGTTCACCATGAAATGGGACGCTAACCAGCCATTCTTTACAGGGAGCTTCAGCAGACCAGTTTTTGAGCCATAGAAGCCTACGCATATGTACTACAGACAGCGTAAGGCGGGAGGCCTGATGGATTGAATCCTTTATGGCGTCAACCGCAAAGCCTAAGGCTCTAGGTAGATCAGCTAGGGCAAGGGCCTGCTGATCTGTCAAGTCCCTCAAGACCGGTTTCAACTGATCCTTCACTGCTTAGCAGACCCCACTGCTGGTTGTGTCACCAAGCTTGCTGTAGAAAGAAGCAGATTTTCATAAGGACTCCAATCTTTTATCTATTGGGTTCTTGAACATTTGGACATTATCCACTGGACATGTCAGTGATTTATACACACAAGAGATGGCTGCGTCCACTGTAGGGACCTTCCATTTTTTGATGAACTTATCCTCCATGGGATAGACCACCGGAAATCTCTTGGGGGGAATAAATATTTTCTCAGGATGTTCCCAATCCTGGTAAATGAGCCCTTTCAGTAAAGGGTGAAGTGGAAAAGAACAGACAGTCTGGGGGCTTCTAGCGACCCCAACGAGGATACAGTAGTGGTTGATGGTTCCGCAAGGTGCATTTTTAAATGCTGATCGGACCATGTTAGTCAGAGACTGAACCCATAATCTTTCAGCTTGAGATGCTGAGAAAAGGTTCCTCCACTGTTGATTCCTCTATAACAGAATCAACCTCATCCTGATCCCCTTCAGGCAGGTCGATCCCTGTATGGGACTGTTGCTCTGCTAACAGGCACTCTGAAGGAGGAGACGGAGATTGGGCGTGCTTTCCTTGACAGGGAGGCAGCGATCAATGTTGACAATCTCTCTCTAATCCTCCCAGAGCTGAGGAAAAAACCTCCTCTGTTACATACACAGGAGCAGGTGAACTGAGGACAGCCACAGTACCAAGTACCCCTGCGGGGTCTCTACGGTCACTTACCTCTGAACTTCAGGGGAGACTGGTGCAGCAGAAGCATGCCCAAGATCCTCAGAGCCCGATGAGACCCCCTTCGCTTCCTGGAAGATTCAGTTCCGGAGCTTCTGGACGGCATATTCCTAAGCCTAAAGCTGAGGTATTCCAGCCGTAATACACCACTTTTACTGAGAATAGTCTAGCACAATTGCTGCTATATCACAGTTGGTGTCTACTAAAGTGCCTTTCTAGGGGATGCCTGCATCAACCGCCTCTGTGTGCCTTTATACTGTTGCTAGCTCTGTCTGTGCACTTCAATAGCCAGCTATGATTGTGCTTTAAAACACGCTGGACGCCCGCACATGCACAGTAGCGCCGCGGCGCACACCGAGCGTCATCCACCCGCTCCGCCCCTTTTTCCAGATCGCCTCTATATATTAGAGGCGCGTGCACGTGCGCCTTTTTTGAAAAAAATAAGGAGCTAGATGGGAGCCAGGGTCCCTGCCGCAGGGCCCGGGGATGGATGAGCGCAGCAACAGGGCAGAGGAGACAGCTTCCCAGCAGAGAACTTACCAACTGCCTGGATTTGATTTTGGAAGAAAAAAATCCACATTACAAGAAAAAGAACCATAGCGGCCTCTAGTGTCTAACACAGGTACCGCGGTCTTACATTTATTTTATTTTTTTTCTTGCCTACTATTAAAATTTTTACATTTTCTCAGTAGTAACAGGCATACACAGAATATTAGCGGGAATACCTTAGGTAACAGGCAGAAAGACAAAATAGGCTTGGGGGTCCCTCAATAGAACCAAGTTCCTGAGGGCCCCCACTTACCTTTTCCTCGCCGCAGGACTCTGTTTGGTCCACAGAAGCCCAAACTTCACCTATCACGGCAGGCATTGTAATTAAACCTTCAGGGACCGGGTTCCCAAGGATTCCACTCCCCTGGACCTGTATAGCACCCTGCACAGAAAACATCTTGGTCGTGGGTATGACCAGAGCTCTGGATCCCAGGGTCCAGCCCTCCTAAGAGAGGCATTACAGGCAAAACCTTGCTCTTCTCTTGCAAGGCCCGGGTACCGACCGTTTAGCTATTAAGCTTTTTTGGTCGGATCCGGAATAGCTTACTGAGGCCCAAAAGAACCTGTACGCAAGCTCAGTGAAAAACACATGTTACTTCTTGGCCAACACCTTAGACACTGGCAAAAAACTGAGGTGCTCCCGGATGGGAGGGGCTTATATAGGGGAGGGTACTTCCGGTTGTGGAAGTTGCCAGTGCCAGCACCTGAAGGCATCTATATAACCCACATAGTAATGACTATGCCGCTCTGTGTCCCGTGATGTACGAGAAAGAAACATATGAACATGTTTAACTGTGCAGCACTGCCAGTTGTCCCAGGCAAGTGTGGAGAGCAGGTGTATCAGACTCCATAACGCCACCCTCTGAGACCTTATACACTATACAGTGAATATACAGTCCACCCACTGGCTACGCTGAGGAGGGGATACCCGGGAGGACCCACCAACCCTTAAGGATCGCTCAGTCTGTGAGGAGATTGTGAGGGGATTCGCGCCGCCGCCAGAAATAAATGCGCGGCGGCCACAAGAAAATGGCCGCCGGCCGCAGCTATAACTGCGCCACTGAACGCCAAGATGGCCACCGAGCGCGAAATTCAAAGTTTTAATGCGCGCCAATGGCGCACGCAATAATCACCTCACACACCAGAAAAAACTGCAGACATGAGCGCCCAGCCAGGCCAGAGTGACCCCCAAGCACCCCACAGCACAGCACCAGTACAGGGTGCAGAGAGCAGCATAACAGGGGGGAGACAGGGAGAAACCCCCACACACAGAAACACAGCCAGCATGTACTCACCTGCAGTAGGAGAGACTACTTACCCGTCCCTTTCAGGGACCCACTGGCTTGTTTCAGACAGACCCATCACAGAGTCGTACTGCGTAGCTGTCGGCCCGGTCCACCGCGAGAGATACAGTCAGTCAAGTACTGTTCAATCTTGAGAGGACCGCGGGAGCATGAAAGCAACCCGGCCACCCCTGGAGTCATGGGGTATGTCGTGAACTGAGTCTCACGCACACAAGGCGAGGATCAGCACGCTCAAAGGTCGGACAGGGAAGACTACGAGGATACCAGTGTACCCAACCTGTTGCCCAGCCGACAGTTGATTGAAGGTCTCAAAAATAAAATAATAAAATTCCCAAAGGAATAAAATTTCAATGTAAAATCTTCCAGGAGACTGGCTCCTGAGAGAGCCACGTCTTCTCCTTCTGCTAGGCAGAAAAAAACTGAGGTCTGCTAGCTGCAGGTGGGAGGGTAATGTCCGGAGGGACCGCCCCCCTGGGCGGGGCTGTTCAGGTCTGGTTTGTTCTAGAATGTTTTAACATCTAACATTCTGCCTAGATCTTCTCCTGCGAGCAGGGACATATACCCACACGTTTACAGTATCCAGCTGTGTCAGTCCATGGACGATAAGAGAAAAAAAACTTTCTGACTTTAGAACAACTTTAAATGTTTTCAATGCAACTTTTTCTTATTATAGCAGTTAGTTAAAATGGTTGTAAACCTAGTTACACCACTTTTATATACAGGTAAGCCTATAATAAGGCTTACCTGTAGGTACTGTAGATATCTCCGAAACCTGCACGGTTTATTTACAGATATTTACCATATACGCTTGCGCCAATGTCATGGGTGCATGTGCTGTGAAGAAACGGGACTCCGTGCCGTTTCTTCACTAGCATGTGTCGTGACCGACGGCTCCCGCACACATGCGTGGGAGTTGAGTCACGCGACTCCGAACAGTCACAGAGCCGGAGTCCCCGGCCGCCCAGGAAGGAAGAGGGATGAAGATGGATGCACCCGTGGGCACCGTGGGCTTCGTTTGCAGGTAAGTCCCACATATGCTTTTACTTTGCAGTGGAAAAAAGGACGTATACCCATCAGGGTTTACTTCCTCTAAGTGGCAAAGGGGTCAGTTTATTTGATTGCTAATCTGTGTATTAGTAGCTCCCCCAGACTAATAAAACTGAAGCAAAAATTGTTAATGGCTTTTATGGAGAGACCTACACAGAGCTGCCCTTGGAAACTATTGAATCATTTTATAATTTAATAGACCGGATTACTTTTAAAAAAATGGAGACAATACAAAATACAGACACAAGAGCCATAGCACAATGATATCATTATTTTCTATAAAATTTAAAAGGCAAGATAGAAAAAAAAAAAAAAAAAATTGTAGCTTACAATCAACCCAAATAAAATTTGATTAGCTAAGAAACAAGCGTTCCCCGCTTCTTCTATTCATATTTATGTCATATATTAGTGCCATTCCCCGTTCAGCTCAGATGACGTTTATTACAGCTGCCTAACAAAACTCAGTTTATGAGAGGTTGTAGCTCCAGCGTGGATATCAATAAGATATTCTGGCCAAGTTCCCAGTATGGACAAATGGAATAAGCCACAACTTTAGTGAGAGCAGAAAAGCATTCATAGTAAATGGATTTCTCTAGATAGCTGCCTTGTAAGTAGTTGAAACAATCCTTCACTTATCTCTGGAGTAAAATAAACATGCATGCCTGACAGCCACAAACAGAGCCTAGGCAAATCCGAGTGGTCTGCCAGCACACAATTTGGGACCTGCCTGCTTTCTTTGCATTCAGTGTCCCCGAAGGTTTGGAGGCATATTGAAAAAACAACAAAAACTTTACTGGGTTTAGAGGAAAGATATAGTGTTTTATGTATTCACTTTAATGTTCAGGGTAAATGAGGGTACACACACACACTATAAGAAAAATCGGGTGAACATTTTCGTAGGAGGAACGATCGTAGGATTTTCCGATAGTGTGTACACACATTTTGACAGCAGATTCAGACCTTTCAAAACGAAAATTTACAAAATGACAAATTTCTAAAATTTTCTTGTACGTGAACAGAACGAATGTTTAATTAATGTGTACTGTTTTCGTATAAGGAAAAAAACGGATACGAAAGACTGCGCATGATCGGAAACAAACATAATCCACGTACAACATTCTAGCGTCAAAACAAAAAACGTTTTAGTCGTACGAGATTTTTCGTATGTACAATGAGAAGCACCCTTCGGGTTCGACCAGCTGCAAGCAATCAAGGAAAACCAGATGATCACTCATCCAATTTTCTTATAGTGTGTGTGTGTGTATCCTACTTTAGTGTTTAAAGCGATGTTCCAGCCGCAATTCTTTTTTTTTTTTTTTTTTTAAAGTCAGCAGCTACAAACAATGTAGCTGCTGACTTTTAATAAAGGACACTTACCTGTCCAGGGAGCCCGCGATAACAGTCCCCCGAGGCCGATCTGTCCATCGGATCGCGTGCCAGTGCCGCCATCCTAACGAAGGGAAACAGGCAGTGGAGCCTTGCGGCTTCACTGCTCATTTCAAACTGCGCAGGCGTGAGTCGCGCGGCGCTTTGTGAATGAGCAGCTGTCTTTTGGGACACGCAGGTCCCAGAAGACAGTGAGCCCCATTTCCCAGGAGGCAACACGAGGACCGAGGAG
Source organism: Rana muscosa (assembly GCA_029206835.1). Lineage (NCBI taxonomy): Eukaryota > Metazoa > Chordata > Amphibia > Anura > Ranidae > Rana > Rana muscosa. Next base: position 73,677,255 of record CM055117.1, read on the forward strand.
CACTGCGGACTAGGAAGTAGGCAGATTAGGACGACTGTCTAGCAACAGGCTTTTTCAGGCATTAAGGAGGTTGTAAACCTTAGAAAAAATAAATAAAAAAAACCCCTGCAAAACAAGGGCATAATGAGCTAGTATGCATCACATACTAATTCATTATGTAACACTTACCTTAGAAAGATGCCCTCCAGTGCCACCCACACTACGCTCACATGGCCGACATCTTTCCCAGAGTTACGTTCGGGTTCGCAGGCTCCGGCGCTGTGATTGGCCGGAGCCGCGATGACGTCACTCCTGCCCATACGCACGGGTGCCGCCAGTCACAACACGGGTCCTGAAGAAACGGCACGAGCACCACTACAGTAAGCAACGCTGTCACGAATGAAACAGAATTTTCCAGTGGGCACACCTATTCCCATGACAACTAGGAGCAGATTTCCTTAATATTGGAAAGATAACCCAGCAAGATAAGTCTACAGGACAGGAAGTGAACGGAAATCTCCCTAATGATGGCAAAACAAATGACAAATAAAGACCTTCCCTACACCACCCAAAATTTAAAGAAACATATACTTTAATGTATCACTTGCAGCTTCCAGTAATCCCCCCCCCCCCACCATCAATACTCACCATATCTGTGCAAGAACTGGCGGATGTAAGCCAGACTGGAGGAAGAAGTTTCTGGCCTGGTCTCCTGCAATGAACACAAAAGTCCAAGATGAAAAAGGAGAACATAATACAGCATTTAGCGATAATACATCTGATCAGTCGTAAATGCAAAAAGCTGCAATTCCCTAACAAAAGTGAGCAAAGTGTTAAAGTTACTTTTAAAACTACACTCCATTCACTCCACACATTAAATATTTTGTACTCTATAGACTCTGCCAGGGGAGTAGCTCTAATATTCACCTTAGCATTTATCTTAAACAGCTGGCTGCCTTGTAAGCCAAATTCCTGCAGTTTTCTGAAAGGCGCCAAATCTAAACTTTAAAACTATGCAGGCCAGCGTTCCCTGGTTCAAAGCACCACCTTCTATAGTTCTTGGAGACAGATGTAAAGTGCAGAATTGCGTCAAAAGCAACTAAAGAGTCCTAGGAAAGTACTGGAAGGTACACGGGCATATGAATTTATGCTCAAAATAGGCTGGATTTTCTGCCACAACACAAATGTTTTCTAATGTTGCGTATATGTGTGCATAGCTACTGGTACATAAATTATGCTCAAAAGCTCCTCTCTGAATGCACTGCTTTTTTTTCTGCCTATAAATGCTCCTTTTCAAATATGCCTGAAAATGCCTTAGGCCCCTTTCACACGGGCTTTCCGATCAGGTCAGCCTGTCAGTTTTTCAGGCGGACCTGATCGGACTCTACATTCACCCCTATGGGGCAGCAGATGTCAGTGGTGATATGTCCGCTGACACCCGCTGCTATCCGATCGGATGGGATAGGATGAAAACAGACAGGTGGTCGAATTTTCATCCGATCTCCCCATAGGAGGAGAGCGGAGATCTGACAGGTCTGTCTCTGCACAGTGAGCGGTAATGGTCCCGTCATCTGCCTGCTCAGCGAGGATCAGCTGATTGATCCCCCCGCTGAGCAAGCGGAGTCCATCAAATGGACAAGCCCATGTGAAAGGACCCTTACAGTGCATAGCCACATAAACTAATATAAAAGGTACGTTGACAGGTGTTAAAAATAAATAAAATGAAATTATATTTATTTAAAGGGTGAACTTATCCTTATTCAAAATAAGTGTTTCGCAACGTATTACACTGCAGCAGTCCCCTAAAGAACTTGAATCTCTTGATATGGGGCAACCATGCCCACTTTCTTCCCTCATCACATAATGCAGCATCCAGTGCCTGAACAATGTCAGACAAGCCCCCCCTCCCCCCAGCATACAGCTGCTTCGACACTGCAACTAGCAAGGATACAGCTGCTTTGATAGTGGGCATCTATTTACATCCCCCAGCTCTTGCCCGAGGCAAGCACTGGCAAGAGAAATGCACGTCAGCCTCCTGTATTCCTGCTGTAGGACTATAAAACAAAGAGGGTGCATTGAGCTAGCGCATTACCACCAATTTTATTAAATAGATAAGTGAAGAAATATACTCACAAAACGCATAAGCTTGAGAAGCTTATCATAAAATACAGACGAGACTGCTTCCAGATCCACACCGCTAGACTGGCAACATGGGAAGACCTTTCAGCGTCCAATACGGTTTATGCATCATCTGAATAAGGGGGCTTGTCCCTTGAAACGGATCAGCCCTATTGGAAGTGAAAAGGTCTTCACATGTTACCAGTCTAGCGGTGTGGATCTGGAAGCAGTCTAATCTGCATTTCATGATGCCCTTGTCATGATCATGTGTTTGAGTATATCACTTGTTTTGATAAAAGATACTAATATAACCTGGCCCTCCTTCTTAGTATCACTCTGCGCATATGGATAAAAGCTTGAGAGATAAGTAATCTGATCAGATGTAATGTATAAGATAAAAGCAGCCGCTAAAAAAACATAGGTATACAATAATAAACAGCCTTAAAAAACTTGAATTCAAAGTTCAGATTAAAACTGCAGCAGCGCTACGGACAAATGTTCAAAAGTACGTCTTCTATATATTTGACCATATAGGTGGTGTGGATAGTGAACAGTGAGTCTGGTTAATTGATTCCAATTCTAGTTTCTGTGCTTCTTTCACCAAAGTGTATTTCACCACGTGGGGGGTAGGAAAGCCCCTGCAGGGGATGCACTCACCAGATATCAAATCAATATGAGAAGAATTAAACAATCCTCCTTCAGTCTGAATCTCTCCTTTGTCACACTCCTTATTTGTATGGTGTTGCTCACATGTGTAGGGGAAAGAAACAACACCACATAGAGTAGTACTGTTCGGACAATTTATTATGAAAAAAACTCCCCCTTATGTCCCCTTTACAATTGTGCGTACCATATACAAAAAATCAACAGGCGTTTAAATATTGAGCGCATTAGAGCGCTGAGACTTGCCCCTGATGAGCGCCAATGTAAGGTTCCTTTCTGGCTTTCTCTCCTTGTTTGGGCAGATCATTCAGCGCCTGCAGCGTCACTTCCTGGTAGGCTTGGTAAACCAATAAATTGTCCGAACAGTACTACTCTATGTGGTGTTTCTTTCCCCTACACATGTGAGCATCACCATACAAATAAGGAGTGTGACAAAGGAGAGATTCAGACTGAAGGAGGATTGTTTAATTCTGCTCATATTGATTTGATATCTGGTGAGTGCATCCCCTGCAGGGGCTTTCCTACCCCCCACATGGTGAAATACACTTTGGTGAAAGAAGCACAGAAACTAGAATTGGAATCAATTAACCAGACTCACTGTTCACTATCCACACCACCTATATGGTCAAATATATATCACTTGTTTTATTTAAGAAAATATTATGGGGGTAATGCGCTTAATCGGTGTGCCCTCGCTTTGTTGTTTTTGTAGTGCTACTTAAAAAGGATACCCATAGTCCTGAGGGGGCAGCTACTTCTGTAAACCAAAGTTCTGAAACACCATACTCAAGCCCAGGAGGATGACTTCGGATTCCTGCTGTAGGTGCATGTCACAGGCAAGTGCTGGGAGACAGAGACAGGCTCTTGCTAGCAAACAAGTCATCTCCTTGCTAGCTTTGGTGTTTGGCAGCCATGCGCCAAGAAGAGGAGGTGTGTGCCTTTTGACATTGCAGCTAGTGTTACAGGGCACCTAGAAAGATTGGTTTAAAAATTATTAGTCAAGCTGAAGCGCCATCAAAAGGCAAACCGAGAATTTGTACTTGTTCTAAAAAACTGGCAGCTAAATTCTGACTGGTGGCAAAGGGCACCAAATACACCTCCACTGGTTCTTTGATTGCCCATTATATGCCCCTACAAGGCCCAAAAGTATTTAATTATCTAGTTATTTTTCTCATGGAATACAGAGCTCATTAGTTACAATAAAGTGGGAGTTAATGATTGATCTGTGCAATGATAATTTTATTTTGCAGTAAAACAAACATGCAATTATCCAGCGAGACATTGCAGAAGGGAAGGGGAAGAATCCTGGAACCTATACAGCAAAATATAATTAGCGGGTTAACCAAATTACTGTCCGTGAGCGAGGCATGAATTTGCCAAAATGAATTAGTAAGAGTGGGTTGGATAAACAGTACTCGGAAACGGCACATACATTCGTCTGAATTAATCAGATTATGGGCAAGATTAGCAGGAGAAAATCCCATTACTAGGAGGATGGATTGGATAAAAAACCAGTTCACAATTTCTGACTGCCACAAAGATCTGTTTCTGCCATGTTTTCTCTGACCAAATCTCAGCTCAGGGTTAATTGGGGAAAAAAACAAAAACAAAAATTACAGCATCCAAGAATTTACCTTAGCCATCACTCTGCAGAAACCATCGGAAAACTACACAGGCTACATCTCATGGCTCAATTACTTTTCTATTAACTGACCACCAAACAAGTAGGTAGACTAGTTCTAATATCACTTGCTACATGTTTGTCTTTGGTACATAATGTACTCAAACCAAAGGGATCAGCATGACAGTCTGACTTGTCTTTCAGTAAAGTACATTACAGAGGTCCTGCTGTTGTATGCCGGTTTTCTATACAGAGTCCGGGGACTGCCAGCATGGCAAGCATTTTGAGTTAGACAATTACCAGTGATGTAGCCAGCGGTTGGTTGGAGTCCATGGAACTGCTGGTCATGTTTAGCTCTCTCCTCCACCGTAATGGCCCAGATGTCCAAATTCCCAGCTTGGGGGAGAAAAAAAAAAAAAAAAAAACACACAAGGGATTAAAATGAGATGGATGTAAAGTAGGTGACCATTTATTCCAAATTTTCAAACAGGCACAAAAAGACATACTTCCAAGCCTTTATATTTTTTAATACAATAATAAACATATCATACTTAGCTGCCCTGTATAACGGTTTTGCACAAAGCAGCCCCGATCCTCCTCTTCTGAGGTCCCTCGCCTGCGCTCCAGGCTCCTCCCCTTCGGAGAGTGCCCTTATAACGGCTTTCTATGAGGGTACTTGTGTGGACACAATCCTGAGCCACCCTGTTTGTCTATAGACACAAAGCAGCTCATCTCCGACCCCAGTTCACAGAATTTGACAACAGTGAGTCAATTAATTCTGCTGCTATCAATTTGCCTATTGAGGAGAGAGAGAGAGAGAGAGAGAGAGAGAGAGAGAGAGAGAGAGAGAGAGAGAGAGAGAGAGCTGCTGCTTGTGTGCACAGCACAAGAATGGACACAGGTAAAGTTAAGGGGGGGGGTTCTCTGGCACAAAAAGTTTAATGTATAGAATGCATTAAGGTAAAAAAAAAACCTTAGCAGAGCTCCAGGTTCTCCCCCTCCACCCCAAAAAATATTTTTTTTCTTGGGAGAGTGCACGTGATCAGCCCAGGGCCAGTCAGCACTGTCCAGAGGGTCGTGGGTCCTACAGCCTCATAGGACAGTGAGAGTAGAACGAAAACTCCTCCTACAAGCTTTAACCAGACACTGATAGAAGTCACGAGACTGCTCTAACTGCTTAAAAGGTATTTAGTAGTTTATATTTACTAAAGCAATTGCATTTCCATGTTCTGTGTACTGTGGGAGACCAGATATAGTGAATACAGAGTCCTAGGAACACTTTAAGGCAGGGGTCTCAAACTGGTGGCCCTCCAGCTTTTGCAAATCTTCAAGTCCCATCATGCCTCTGCCTGTGGGAGTCATGCTTGTAACTGTCAGCCTTGCAATGCCTCATGGGACTTGTAGTCTTGCAAAAGCTGGAGGGCCGCCAGTTTGAGACCCCTGCTTTAAGGCTTTACAACCACTTTAAGAAATGACATAGATTTGTGTGACAGTAGTAAAGACCTGCAGTATATTATCAGATCCTGAATACCATTTGTTACAAAGGCTAAATTCATTTGTGTCCACACACCCAACTGGCTGGCCGCCACATGAATCTAACATTTTTCATTTTAATGAGTCACATGGCTAGAACACATGCAAATGCAACTGTGCTGATCGATGATTGCTTCAGCTCCCGAGAGAACAAAAACAATAACCCTTGCACATCATTTTTTTTTTCCTGGCACAGGCTTCTAATAAGCAGATCCACTAGTAAAAAAAAGCAAACGCATGCATAAATGCACCCAGTGCACCAAAAGTAAGACTATCCATGTATTTTTCTATACCTCGTGTTATGTGAATTTCACCAGGTAGCCAAGAGTCCAATTACAGAACTGGTTGGCACCCCAAAAAGTTCTGAACTGGTATAAGTTCTGAACTGGTATACGTCCTGACGTATACCAGACGTCAGGACGCAGCAAGCTCCGGAACTGCAAGACTTGTTGACTGATTCACTCTGCCAAGGTAGCAAACTCTGTTTAATTTATTTATTTATATTTTAGGTGAGAACGCATTTAAAAATGGCAGGGGCCGCAACATTTGACAGAGGAAAGAATTGAAAATGACAATATACAGTTCTTACAAAAATGGTTTAAAAGTAAATCTAGAAGAACCGGGCCTAAAAAGGAGTCACAGTAAGCAACAGGATGGACAGTGATGGATTAAAAATTGATCGGTGGAGATGGAAAGGGGGGGGGGAGGCCTTATCGATCAGGTTTTAACGGATATTTCCCTGCTTTTTTTTTTTTATAAAACTACAGGTAAGCCTACAATAAGGCCTACCTGTAGGTACAGTAAATAGCCTCGTTAAACGCCATCAACAGCGCATGCACACTGCGCTCTCAATAGACAGCATGTCATCGCACAAACCCAGAAGGAAAATGGGGAGAAGATGGAAGCTCTGTCCGCTGGGACAGCGTGCTGCTGGAGGGCTTTGTTTTAAGATTGGAATCTCTAAATGAGCAGGGGCTTCCGATTCCTCCTGTATTGAATCGTCTGCCCTCATGTTGTAAAGCACTATACAAATCCTGAATAATAATAATAATAATAATAATAATAATAAAGGCAAGTCTGTTATATTCTGCTAGTATGCGATGCATGCCAGCACATTATGACATTATCTACAGGGGCCTGCTTTTTTATTTTTTTGTTAAATGGGTGGCTGGTATTCCATTTTAATGATACTTTGTCATCTACCCCCATCTTTGGTTGAAGAAAAATATTTTCTCAGGTATGCAGGATTTTACTGGAAGCAAGATCAAACAGAAAAATCTTGCCCATACGCTGTATGCATGTAAAGTCTGTGCCAAAATGACATACGTACAGAGAAAATGTCCCCCGTATGCTAGGCCACTGTTCCAGGCTCCCTTCAGTTCCCCCCATACAACCAGAAGTCTAGGCATTTGGTTGAAGGAACTGTACTGACGTCAGGACGCAGCAAGCTCCGGAACTGCAAGACTTGTTGACTGATTCACTCTGCCAAGGTAGCAAACTCTGATCTCTGATCCTCCGCTTCAGTAGAGATTACAATGAGTACCCTAGCATTAACAATCAGCAATTTTTTGGAGAAAGCTAGTCATTTAGGTATCCCAGTGAAAATGTTAAAGTGGTTCTAAAGGCAGAGGGTTTTTTATTTTAATGCATTCTATGCACTAAGATAAAAAAAGTAGGATTTTTATAACAGCTTACCTGTAAAATCCTTTTCTTGGAGTACACCACGGGACACAGAGCTAGTCATTACATAATGGGTTAAGGGTCACCAGCGGTGATTGGACACTGGCACAACCAATGGAAGACAGTTCCCCTCCATATAACACCTCCCATCAGGGAAGTACCTCAGTTTTGTAGCAAAGCAGTAAGGTTCCCATAAGAAGGGGGGGACCTCTGTGTCCCGTGGTGTACTCCAAGAAAAGGATTTTACAGGTAAGCTGTTATAAAAATCCTACTTTCTTTATCGTACACCACGGGACACAGAGCTAGTCATTACATAATGGGACGTCCCAGAGCAATGCTCATATGAAGGGGGGGAGACACAGATCAAACAGGCCGCTTGCGGACCAGAAGCCCTATACTGCTGCCTGCAGCACACTTCGCCCGAAGGCGGAATCCTCATGTCCTTTCACATCTATTTGATAGAATTTGGAAAATGTATGGACTGAAGACCAAGTTGCAGCTTTACAGATCTGAGCCATCGAAGCCTGGTGGTGCACTGCCCATGAAGCACTTATCGCCCTGGTAGAGTGCGCCTTAACAGGAAAAGGAGGAGTCCTGTTCTTTAAACCATAAGCTTGAACAATTACTTGTCTAATCCACCTGGAAATGGTGGATTTTGATACCGCTTGGCCCTTCTTGGGCCCATCTGGTAAAATAAACAAAACATCTGTTTTACGTATCTGAGCGGTTGCTTGCAGATACACCCTTACCGCTCTCACTAGATCTAGAGAGTGTAATAATTTTTCCCCCGCCGTCCGCGGGTTTGGAAAAAAGGAAGGCAGAACAATGTCTTGATTCAAGTGAAAAGCCGACACCACCCTAGACAGAAAAGCCGGATGGGGTCGTAGTACGATTTTGTCCTTGTGACAAATTAGATAAGGCTCTTTACAAGAAAGAGCTGCTAGCTCTGATACTCTCCTAGCAGAAGCTATAGCAATCAGAAAGGCCAACTTCCTACTCAATATAATTAAAGGAATAAGGCGAATAGGTTCAAAAGGTTGCTTTTGCAACACTGACAATACCAAATTCAAATCCCATGGACACAAGGGAGACCTAACTGGAGGATCTATCCTCAGTACCCCCTGCATGAATGTCCGAACTAGGGAGTGAGATGCCAATGGTCTCTGAAAGAAGACTGATAGAGCCGATATTTGACCCTTGATGGTGCTAAGGGCTAATTTCATATCCACTCCTAGCTGGCAAAAAGCAAGAATCCTGCTTATTTCATATTTCTGAGGATTCCAACTTCTGGATTCACACCAGGAAACGTATGCTTTCCAGACTCTATGATAGATGAGTCTGGAGGCTGGCTTTCTAGCATTAATGAGCGTAGAAAGAGCCGGACCAGAGACCCCTCTCTTTTTCAAAATGTGGGTCTCAGCAGCCAGGCCGTCAAATTTAGCCTTTGTAAGGAAGGGTGGAATACTGGACCCTGTGACAGCAGGTCGTGTCGAAGTGGAAGCTTCCAGGGCCTTCCTATCGCCATCTTTACGATCTCGGCGTACCAAGGCCTCCTGGGCCAGTTTGGGGCTACTAGGATTACTGGTATTCCCTCCTCCTTGATCCTGCGAAGCAGTCTTTGTACAAGAGGGATCGGAGGGAATGCATAGATCAGTGAAAACTGATTCCATGGAGTTATTAGAGCATCTGTCCCGTAGGCTAGAGGATCTCTTGTTCTGGACACAAAGTTGTCCAATTTCTTGTTGAACCTGGAAGCTAGCAGGTCTACATCTGGGTTTCCCCATCTCAGACATATGGCCTGAAAGATCTCGGGGTGAAGAGACCACTCTCCTGGTAGCAGCTGCTGACGACTCAGGTAGTCTGCTTGCCAGTTTTCTATCCCTGGAATGAAGATTGCAGAGATGCAAGGTACATGCTCTTCTGCCCATGCCAAGATCCGGTTCACCTCTCTTTGGGCTGCCCGACTGCGGGTGCCTCCTTGGTGATTGATGTAAGCTACTGCAGTAGCATTGTCGGATTGAACCCGAACTGGGTAGCCCTGTAACCTGTATGTCCAGGTTTTGAGGGCTAGATATACTGCCCGGATCTCTAGCACGTTGATGGGCAGGATCCCCTGAGTCTTGGCCCAGGTTCCCTGGGTAGAAGCCTCCTCGAATACTGCACCCCAGCCCGATAGGCTGGCATCCGTAGACACCACCTTCCAGGCTGCTGGGAGGAAGCACTTTCCCTTCCGTAAATTCTTGGCTTCTAGCCACCAATTGAAGCTGTGGCGTACTTGTGAGGACAGGCGCATGGGTATATCCAGAGCTTGGCTCTTCCTGTTCCAGGAGGCTAAAATATTGCCTTGAAGTAGTCTCGAATGAAACTGGGCGTAAGGGACCCCCTCGAAAGAGGCTACCATCTTTCCCAATAGTCTCATGCAAAGGCGAATAGACGGCCTTTTGTTTGCTTTGACCTTGTGGATCAGGTCTTTCAGGGACTGTATCTTTGGCTCTGGCAGGTATACCCTGTTTTGGGCTGTATCTATGATCATGCCCAGGTACACTATCCTTCTTTGGGCCTGGAGAGAGGATTTTTGTAAGTTTATAATCCATCCTAAATGCTCCAGGTATCCTACTGTAGTGTCTACAGCGTGATCCAATCCCTCCTTTGACTGATCTATTAATAGTAGATCGTCTAGATAGGCTGTTACCACAATGCCCCGTGTTCTCAGGTTTGCTAACAGAGGAGCTAGCACCTTTGTGAATACTCTGGGCGCGGTGGCTACACCAAATGGCAGGGCCACAAATTGAAAGTGGCGATCTTCTACCGCAAACCTTAGGAATCTTTGGTGAGCAGGGAGGATTGGTATGTGTAGATATGCGTCTTTGATATCTATGGACGCCATGAATTCTCCGCCTTTTAAAGTAGCGACCACGGATCGAATCGTTTCCATTCGAAAATGGCGAACGTTCAGAAACCGGTTTAGAGATTTTAGATCCAGGATGGGTCTGACTTCTCCGTTCGGTTTTGGAATCACAAAGAGGTTTGAGTAAAAACCTGAACCTCGCTCCTTTTGGGGTACCTCTGTAACCACACCTTGAGCTATTAAGTGATTCAAACCTTTGAAGAAGGATCCTCTTTTTTGTGGATCCTTGGAGAGTCTTGAACTTCGGAATTGAGAAGATGGGATCTCTCGAAATTCCAGTTTGTACCCTGAGGATATTGTGGATACCACCCATTTGTCCTGGGTTTCTGTCCGCCAAGTCGCTGAGAACTGACGAAGCCTTCCCCCCACTCGGCCGAGCGGGGGCGCCCCTTCAATGAGAGGTTTTGGGGGCTTGCTTATTAGCTCTTGAACCCCACGGCTTCTTGTTCTTCTGAGCCTGTTCTTTGGCTTTTGTGGGCGGCTGAAAAGGCCGTCGCCACTGGCTGGAGTCTGATTTCCCGGGAGCTGGGGAGAGAGTGCGTTTAAAACAAGGTCTCTTGTTTTTCTTTTTCTCAGGTAAAAGTGTCGTTTTACCACTTGATATCTTTTGGATATATCTTTCTAAATCTTCCCCAAAAAGGCGTTCGCCATGGAACGGGAAACTTGCCAACAACTTTTTGCATGGGGCTTCCGCTGACCAATGCTTAAGCCAAAGTACTCTGCGCATCTGTACCAGCTGGAGTGTAAGGCGTGATGCCTGTATGATAGAATCTCTCATGGCATCCACTGTGAAGCATAAGGCTTTAGGCAAATTCTCCCAATTTTTAGCCTGCTCTGAAGGCAGCTCCTTCAGCCCCTGCTTTACCTGTTGGCTGACGACCTGACACATACCGACTGCTGCTACTGCAGGTTGGATGATTGAGCCGGCCAAAAGGAAGGAGGATTTCAGTAGGGATTCCAACTTCTTCTCAGAAGGATCTTTAAACACTTGTACATTATCCACTGGACGTCAGGTTTTTATTTACACAAGAAATAGCCGCATCTACCGCAGGCAGGCTCCATTTCTTTAAAAAAATTTCCTCCATAGGATAAAGAATGTTAAACTTTTTTGGAGGAGAGAAACGCTTATCTGAATGTTGCCAGTCTGCGTACATTAGATCCTCTAGTAACGGATGAACCGGGAAGGAGCATGCACCTTGCAGGGATCTTAATGATCCTAGGGAGGAGACAGGTGATTCTGTTACCTCCAAAGAGGGTAACTTAAATGCAGATCGCACGGCTCCTGCATAGCATTGTACCTGTGACTTTAAAATCTGGGATACCGAAAAAGGCTCATCCGATATCCCTGATCCGTCTGACTCCTTATCCTCTGCTGATGTAGCCTCCTCCTCATCCTCCTCCTCCTCCTCAGGTACTTCTGAAGGGAGGTCCAATACTGGAGGAGATCTGCTTCGCTTATTGTCCTTTTTAGAGGATTTAGCGACTAAGGTAGCAATTTTCTCCTCCAGATTATTCAGGGCAGCTGATAAAGTGTCCTCAGTGACATATGCAGGCCCAGGCTTCACTAGGGAAGCCGCCATACCTGACAGAGGTAATGGCTCATCCTGTACAGGTGCATTTGGCAACACAGGAGAGGAAGGTACCGAGTCAGCACAGCTAGAGCCTCCTGTCTCAGGCGGCGGTGCTCTTTTATCTCTTTTTGTCCGCATTACTTCCCCTGGAAGACCTACTGTTTAGACAAAATACAAGGTACCTAAATGCATATACTACTGTGTTCAGTTTAGCAAATACATTAAGTATGCAACTTTTAACACATAACTATGCATAACATGGATGTCTTCTAGGAAGTACCCAGTCCAACCACATGGAGTCTTACGTCCCTGTATAGCTGCTGTGTTTCTCTGCCAGGAACAAGAGAACTAACGAGCTTGCTTGCTGCTGCAGTGCCTCACACTGACAGTCTTTTAAATTTGGCGCCGTTTCTGTGCCTGCGCGCGCCACGTGCCCGCGCACGCCTTCGGCCCCCCCCCTTCCGATAAAGCGCGCTCCCGCGTGCGCGGCCTTTAGCGCTATGGTGGTGGCCATAGTGAGAGAGGACTCTTATCCGCCCCTGTTCCCACTTACCTGCATCTGCAGGTGTCTGTGTCGGCCACCGAAAGGAGGAGCGGGGTGCCCCAGCAAGCTCAGCAGCGGAGGTGACGAGCAGTGTACTTCGCCGAAGCCGACACTGAACAGAGTGAGGTGAGTATATTCAGCTCTTTACTCCCCCCAGTGGTGGAAAAAAAGAAGACATCCACTTCTTGAAAAAAGGTCCCAACCTAGTTATGGACCTTCTAATCTTACCTTATCCACGCCGCAGGTTTTTCTGCTGAAAGTTTTCAGACAGATACCAAACTTCACCCTTCACGGTGGGCTATGTGTGCCAACCTTCAGGGATATGGGTTCCTATTTAAAGGATACCTCTCCCCTGGGCCTTGTACAAGACTCTTACCAGGACTTTATAGCGAAATAGCGAAAGTGCTGGATCTTAGAGCCCAGTCCTCCGAAGAGACACATTACAGGCGACGCCTCATGGATGAGGCCCGGATCCCATCCAGATTCGGCTTAATTTGTAGGCGTCTTGGATGGATCCGAAAGCCTAGCTCTTTTACCCCCAGAGGGTCTCTTTGGTAGAGCTTTCCTTTAGCACCTCCTAACGCGTCCAACACCTTTCGACACGAAAAAACTGAGGTACTTCCCTGATGGGAGGGGTTATATGGAGGGGAACTGTCTTCCATTGGTTGTGCCAGTGTCCAATCACCGCTGGTGACCCTTAACCCATTATGTAATGACTAGCTCTGTGTCCCGTGGTGTACGATAAAGAAAAAACGTCTGTGTGCTGCATCCCCCCTAATACTTACCCTGAGCTCCATCTCAATCCAGCGATGTTGCACAAGAGCCTCAGCTGTCCAGGAACTCTCCCTCACTGCCTGAGACAGCAGCGGGCACCATTGGCTCCCCACTTCTGTTCCACTGTGAGTCAAATGAGAGAGAGGGGGCGGGGCTAAGCACAGTTGCTTGCTGTGGGGGCACTCGGCAGAAGGAAGGGGTCAGGAGCACAGGCGAGGAACCCGAGAAAAGGAGGATCTGGGCTGCTCTGTGCAAAGACACCGCACAGAGCAGGCAAGTATGACATCTGTCATTTAATAAAATAAAAAAAAGAAGACTTTAATACACAGGTGTCAAACTGGCGGCCATCCAGCTGTTGCGGAACTACAAGTCCCATGAGGCATTGCAAAGCTGACAGTTACATGACTCCCACAGGCAGAGGCAGGATGGGACTTGGAGTTTCGCAACAGCTGGAGGGCCACCAATTTGGCACCCCTGCTTTATTACTGATCAGTCACAACTTTATGATCACCCACCTAATACAGAGTAGGTCTCCTTTTTCCCAACACAACAGCCCTGACCCCTGGTGGCATGGACTCCACTAGACCTCTGAAGGTATGCTGTGGTATCTGGCACCAAGCCATCAGTAGCAAATCCTTCAAGTCATGCAAGTAGTGAGATTGGGCCTCCATGGATTGGACTTGTTTCTCCAGCACATCCGACAGATGCATGGTTGGATTAAGATCTGCAGAATTTGGGAGGTCAAGTCAACACCTTGAACAAGTGTGTTGTGTTTCTCATACCATACTTGCAGAGTGGTAGGGTGCATTATCCTGCTGAAAGACCACTACCATTAGGAAACACAATTATCATGAAGACGTGTCAGCAACAATGTTTAGGTGGTACCTGTCAAGCAACATCCACATAAATGGCAGGACCCAAGGTTTCCCAGATGAACATTGCCCAAAGCATCACATTGCCTCCGCTGGCTTGTCTTCTTCCCTTACTGTATCCCGGTGCCACTTCTTCCCCCAGGTAAGCAACGCACACACACCTGACCATTCACATGATGCAAAAAGAAATGCGACTCCTCAGACCAAGCCACCTTCCTCCACTGCCTAGTTCTGATGCTCATGTGCCCAATGTAGGCGCTTTTGACCATTAACATGGATCAACATGGACACACTGACCGGTCTGTGGTTACGTAGCCCCATACACAACGAACTGCAATGCCCATTTTTTTCTGCTTTCAACACATCAACTTCAGGGGGCAACATGTTTACTTGCTTCCCAATACCCCACTAAAGTTCAGATGCCATTGTAACAAGATAAGTCAATGATATTCACTTAATCTGGTAGTGATCATATAGTTACGGCTGATCGTTGTAAGCTTTAATTGTCATTTGAAGATAGTCCCACTTAAAAAAATAAAATAAAAATTATATATTCAAAATACACAATGTGTAACAACTCTGACACAAGTGAAAGCAAATTATGTCCTGCGTTTATGTGAAGCATTTAGATTTGACATGCTCTTACCCCCAAAAGGACCTGCTGCAAATTGAGCCATTTTGGTGCCCGTTTAGCTGGCTAGATAGTGCCTGCAAAAGAAGGATATAATGATCTCGTTAATTGTAACCTAATCTATTGTAAAGAAACTCAAAACATGAAGACAACTTTTAAAAAGGAGGAGGCTACCCAATATTAATACAGTATTTCCATTGTGAAGTCTGGAGATGACAGTTTCTGTTGGTGTAGGAGTGAAGCCAAGTTGCCCGGGGGTATAGGGGGTATTTGGCGGGCAGAAATGAGAGGCCAGTAGGTGATTAACCACTTCAATACCATGCACTTATACAGCTTCCTGCCCAAGCCAATTTTGAGCTTTCAGCGCTGTCGCAATTTGAATGACAATTGCGCGGTCATGTGACACTGTACCCAAACAAATTTTTTATCATTTTGTTCCCACAAATGGAGCTCTCTTTCGGTGGTATTTGATCGCCTCTGCGATTTTTATTTTTTGCGCAACAAATAAAAAAAAGAGCGAAATTTTTTTTTAAAAAAAACTATGTTTTTCTTTGTTTCTGTTAATTTTTTTTGTAAATAAGTACCTTTTCTACTTCAATGACGGGCACTGATAAGGCGGCACTGAAGGGCACCGATAAGGCGGCACTGAAGGGCACCGATAAGGCGACACTGATGGGCACCGATGAGGTGGCACCGATGAGGTGGCACTGATGAGGTGGCACTGATGAGGTGGCACTGATGATGGGCACTGATAGGCGGCACTGGTATGCGGCACTCATAGGTGGCACTGATTGGCACTCATAGGCGGCACTGATGGGCACTTTTAGGCGGCACTGATGGGCACTTATGGGTGGCACTGATAGGTGGCACGGACGGGCACTGATAGGTGGGCACTGATGGACACTAGTAGGTGGCACTGGTGACACTGCTGCCTAGCAATGCCAGCCACCACACATTATTTTCTTGGCATGATAGTGCCAGTCAGTGCCCATTTGTGGGCACTGATTGGCATTTTTTTAATGTTTTTTTTTATATATTTTTTTTTTTATTACTACATGTGGATGGCCATGGGGGCCATCCACATGCTTAGGGCTTCCCTGGTGGTCCTTGGGGGCTTCCCTGTGGGTATCCGAGGGGGGGCTGCGCTGATAAACAATCAGCGCCAACCCCCCCTGTCAGGAGAGCCACCGATCGGCTCTCCTCTACTCGCGTCTGTCAGACGCGAGTGAGGAAGAGCCGATCAACGGCTCATCCTGTTTACTTCCTGATCAGCCGTGATTCGACACGGCTGATCACATGGTAAAAAGCCTCCAACGGAGGCTTTTTACCGAGATCAGTGTAGCGGCGGGTCAGACTGACCCACCGCTCCACCGATCGCCGCGATGCGCGCCCCCCGGGCGCGCGGCGGCTGTTATCCCGCAGGACGTCATATGACTTACAGTGTGGATAACAGAACCACTTCCCAGACGTCAATTTGCTATTGACTGGGCGGGAAGGGGTTAAAGGGGTTGTAAAGGTTTGATTTTTAATTTTCTAAATAGGTTCCTTTAAGCTAGTGCATTGTTGGTTCACTAACCTTTTCCTTCGATTTCCCTTCTAAATGTTTTTTTTTTCGGTCTGAATTTCTCACTTCCTGTAAGCTTGCCCCCATCATCCGAGCCGTTCTGGCTGGGGGTTAGTCAGCGTGCTCGCCCCCTCTCTTATAGCACAGAGAGGAAGGTTTGTGGTCCAGGATGATATGACAGTCAAAATTAGAAACAGTGTCCCCCCCGCTCACAGTTGCGGAATGCCAGCCGCCTGCATACCAGAAGCAGAGTGTCCGGAAGCAGTGGGGGCGCTAGACTAATTTGCCCACAAGACTTGCGCTACATTAACAGTGTAGTGCAAGCCTGCGGGGACCCTTTCCATGCTGCCCCCCTGCAAAGTGCTGCCCTAGGCCTGGGCCTTGTTGGCCTAGGCCAGGATACAGCATTGCCTATACCCCCGGGCAACTTAGCTTCACTCCTACACCAACAGAAACTGTCATCTCCACTTGTCATTGACCATATTATAAAATAAAAACCGGCCATGAAAAATGTCCCATCCTGTCTTGTATAACTGTAGCCGGTGTGAAAACTTCAGCTTGGGTGCACATATTATAACTATACTGTATTTGGCAATGCTAACCAGGATAGCTTTACAACCTGGTGAGTAAGAATGAAAGAGAATAATGCAAAAACAGACATTTAGAAAACTCACAACCTATCTTTGTAAATCACTAATAACAGACAAATAATAGGATTTTTGTACTCACCGTAAAATCAGTTTCTCTGACTTCCATGGACTGACACAGCTCTCATACTGATTACATGTGGGTATATGTCCTTGCTTGCAGGAGAAGACCTAGGCAGAATGTTAGATGTTAAAACATTCTAGAACAAACCAGAGCTGAACAGCCCCACCCAGGGGGCGGTCCCTCAGTTCGTAACAAAGCAGTACAAACCTTAAAAAGGAAGGGTGGGTGCTGCGTCAGTCCATGGACGTCAGAGAAACGGATTTTACGGTGAGTACAAAAATCCTATTTTCTCTCATCGTCCATGGACTGACACAGCTCTCATACTGATTACGTGTGGGACGTCCCAAAGCAGTATAAGAAAAGGGTGGGAGCAAAATAGTAAAAGGAACAACCAAAACTTCACTCCAAACCAGCAGAGCTCCTCAACGGAGGAGTTGCAACATTAAAACAGCGGCCTGCAACACTTTGCGGCCGAAGGAAGCATCCGAAGATGCAGCCACATCAACCTTGTAGAATTTTGAAAAGGTATGAACGGACGACCAGGTCGTCGCCTTGCACACTTGTGCAACCGAGGCTTGATGTCGGAAAGCCCAGGAAGCACCGATTGCCCTGGTGGAATGCGCCGTAACCGGGAAGGGAGGCGCCCTCCCCTTAATGGCATAGGCCTGTATAACAGTCTGTCTGATCCACCTAGAAACGGTGGCAGACAACACCGCTTGGCCCTGTTTCGGGCCAGAGACAGACACAAACAGTGAGTCAGACTTCCGAATAGAAGCAGTAGCCGCCAGGTACACCCGTAAGGCACGCACCACATCCAAATTGTTTAGCGCAACCTCTCTAGGATGCGATGGATGAGGGCACAAGGACGGAAGGACAATGTCCTCATTAAGGTGAAAAGCCGAAACCACCTTAGGAAGGAAAGACGGTCGCGGTCGCAATACCGCCTTATCCTTATGGAGGACCAGATAAGGCGACTTGCATGACAGAGCCGCCAACTCAGACACTCGTCTAACCGAAGTGATGGCCACTAAGAAAGCCACCTTCTGGGACAAAGTTAAGGGGAATATCTCTTATATTTTCAAAAGGAGGTTCCTGAAGAACCGAGAGCACCAAGTTCAGATCCCAAGGAGGGAGTGGGGGCTTGGCAGGTGGAACTACATGGCGTACCCCCTGCACAAAGGAATGGCCTGCTAGGGGTCTTTGAAAGAAAACGGCCAAGGCCGAAATCTGACCCTTAATAGTGCTCAAAGCCAGCCTTTGTGCAACAACACGCTGCAAGAACCGCAGGATTCTGGGGACAGAGTACATCCGTGGATGCCAGTCTAGCTCTTCGCACATAGCGATGTAAGCTCTCCAGGTACAGTGATAAATCTTCCTAGAAGAAGACTTCCTTGCCCTAAGCATGGTGGAAATTACCGAATCCGACAGGCGTCGGTCTTTCAGCACCTGGCTCTCAATAGCCATGCCGTTAAAGCCAGAGACTGTAAAGCAGGATGAAAGATAGGACCTTGAGACAGAAGGTCCTCCCTCAAGGGCAGGCGCCAAGGGACGTCCGCGATGAGACGTACCAGGTCGGCATACCAGTGACGCCGAGGCCAGTCCGGGACAATGAGGATCACCGGTATGCCCTCGGCCGCTACCCTGCACAGCAGATGAGGAAGCAACTGCAGTAGAGGGTAGACATACATCAAGCGATACTGACCCCACGGGGCCACTAACGCGTCCAAGGCATCCGCCCAGGGGTCCCTGGACCTGGCCACAAACCGACACCTTGCGATTGAGTCGAGACGCAATCAGGTCCACATCCGGAGTGCCCCACCACTGACAAAGGAGTTGAAAACACCTCCGGATGCAAGGACCACTCCCCCTGGTCCAGGGACTGGCGGCTCAGATAGTCTGCCTGCCAGTTTTCTACGCCCGGAATGTAGACAGCGCCGACACGCTTCTTTCCGCCCACCTTAGGATGTGGGCGACCTCGGACGCCGCAGCCGAGCTCCGAGTGCCCCCCTGATGGTTGACATATGCCACGGCCGTGGCGTTGTCCGACTGGATTTTGACCGAGCGGCGAGACACAGTCTGATCGCCCGCAATTCCAGGACGTTGATTGGGAGACGAGATTCGTCCAGAGCCCTTGAGCTGACAGGACTCCCCACACTCCTCCTCAGCCCGTCAGACTGGCATCCGTTGTAATCACCGTCCAGTGGATGGGGAGGAACGACTTCCCGGCCCGAAGAGCCGGGGATCTCAGCCACCACGTCAGGGACGCCTTGACAGAGTGACTCAACTGAATCTGAAGATCCAAGGATAATGGAGACTTGTCCCAAACAGACAGAATTCCCTTCTGCAATGCCCGAGTGTGTGATTGAGCATACGGAACCACCATTAGTCCCAGGACTCTCATGCAGAAGCGAATTGACGACCGTTTTCGGGACGTCAGAACATGCACTGCCAAATGAAGTGTCAGTAACTTCTCTGAGGGTAGAAACACCTTTGCTGCCGAAGTGTCCAGGATCAGACCCAGATACTCCAAGCGTTGAGTCAGGACTAGAGCCGACTTCTGCGTGTTCAGAAGCCATCCGAAGTCCCGGAGGGTCTGACTGACTATTGTCACATTTTCCTCCAATTCTGAGCCATTTTCTGCTCTGAGAAGGAGATCGTCTAGATAGCCCACGATAACAATTCCTCGCTGTCTCAGCAAAGCTAGAACCGGGGCAAGCACTTTGGTGAAAACCCGTGGTGCCGATGCTAGGCCGAAGGGAAGAGCCACGAACTGATAGTGGACTTCGCCTATGGCAAAGCACAGAAACCTCTGGTGGCTTGCACAGATTGGGACGTGCAAGTAAGCGCCCTTGATATCCAAGGATGCCAAAAAATCACCTTGGTGGAGTGTCGCGATCACCGTGCGAATGGATTCCATCCGGAATTTTAATACCCTCACATAGGCATTCAGGGCCTTGAGGTCCAGGATTGGCCGAACCCCGTCCTTCGGGACAACAAACCTGTTTGATCAAAACTCCTGAAACCTCTCGTGACGGAACCGGCACAATTACTCCGCACCCGAGCAAATCCTGTACGGCCCCCAAGAGGGCCACCCAGCGGGCAGGAAGGAGAGGGGGGTTCGAGGGAAAAAACCTGTTTGGGGGCCACGAGTGGAACTCTATCCTGTATCCTGAGGTGACCTGAGGTGACCACCTCGCACACCCACCGGTCGGAGATCCGGGAGGTCCACCGCACGAGAACCTGCGAAGATGTCCCCCCACCCCAGAGTCGGGCAGGGGCAAGACTTCATGCGGTGGTGGGCTTGGGAGCTTGCTTGGTAGGCTTACGCACCCAGGGACATCTTTGTCCCCCAGCCGCACTCTTTTCAGTCTGGGCGGGCTTACCCGTGGAATCTGACTGACGAAAAAACGTGTTCTTCGCCGGAAAGGAAGGGCCCGTCCTGCGGTGGGGCTCCTTTCCCTTAATAAACTGGGGAAGGAAGGTGCTCTTACCTCCTGTGACATTTTTTATAATGTCATCCAGGGCTGCCCCAAACAGTCTACCGCCCTTAAAGGGCAAGTCAGCCAGGAGCTTTTTGGAAGCTAGGTCGGCCGACCAGCATTTCAGCCAGATAAGACGACGCAGCACCACAGAGATAGAGGCCCCAGAGATAGAGGCCCCTGTTATTAAAGGGGTCGCATCCAAAGTGGCATCGCACACAAAGACTAAACCCTGCGCCAGTTGGTGAGCCAGGGCAATGGCCTCAGGAGGGAGATTATGCTCCTGCACTCTCTGGTGCAAAATCTTTGCCAAGCCTGTGAGTGTCTGAGACACAAGTGTCGCCGCCACTATAGGGTGTAAGGCAGACCCCAATAAGGTAAACATAGTTCTACTCGCCACTTCTGACCTCCTGTCCTTAAATGCAGGAGTACCTTCCATCGGGAGTGTGGTAGCCTTATTCAAACGGGCGACCGGGGGGGTCGACCACTGGGGGGATAGTCAGCTTCTTAACCAGGTCCTCCTCAAAGGGGTACCTTAAAGCTATGCGCCGCGGGACCGTCAAAGTCTTCTGCGGCTTATCCCAGACTTGGTCAATGAATGTATTAAAAAAAAGGCACATATGGAAAAACCTTTTTTGAAGAAACGGCTTTAAAAGAACCAAAGAATACAGCTTCCACCTGAGGTTCCTCCGCCTCAACATTCAGCTTGAGAGTGTCCCTCACAGCATCAATGAGTTCACTTACAAGCACCCTGTCAGTTGGTGGTTCAAGACAGGGGTCTTCCTCACAAGGAATGTCCTGTCCAAAGACATCAAAATCCTCAGAACTAGGGTCCTCAGCAGCAGTAGCTAGGCCCATATCTGAGTCAGAGCACTCCCCATGTGGAGATTGTGTGGGGAGGGGGCGCTTTACAGCTCCCGTGCGTTCGCACACCGCTTCCAGCTTGACAAGGAATGATTCCAGGACTGCCGACAACTGGTCCATAGGGACCGCAGGTGCAGGTTGCCTCTGACAAGTGTGGAGAAGCAGGTGAACCAGACTCTATACTTCCACCCTCTGAGACCTTATTCACTATTACAGTGAATAATACAGTCCACCCACTGGCTGTGCTGAGGCTGAGGAGGGGATAACCGGAGGACTCACCACCCTTAGGGACCGCTCGGTTCTGCTGTATGAGCCGCGCTGCAGCGCGAGTGAAGCCTGAGGAGAGTTTAGAATCTGTGAGGAGAGAGGAGGTATTTCGCGCCGTTCAGCAGCACCACTAGAGGCCGAAAATGAAAGTGAAAGCGCAGCGGCTACAAGAAAATGGCCGCCGGGCGCCTGTATAACTGCGCAATTTGAGCCGCGGCAAGATGGCCGCCGAGCGCACCTTTTAAATTTAAAACACAGCGCCAAAGGCGCACGCAATAAGGCCTCACACACTGCCCCAGAACACTTCCCAGAGTTCACCAACAGCCATGAGCGCCCCCCTCCCCCGAGGGCAGAGCGACCCCCCAAGCACCCCCACACAGCACAGCACCAGTACAGGGTGCAGAGAGCAGCACACAGGGGGGAGAGGCAGGGAGAACCCCCCACATAAAGAAACACAGCCAGCATGTACTCACCTGCAGCAGGAGAGACTACTTACCCGTCCCTAGAGGGACCCACTGGCTTGTTTCAGACAGACCTATCACAGAGTAGTACTGCGTAGCTGTCGGCCCGGTCCACCGTGAAAGATACAGTCAGGTACTGTTCAATCTTGAGAGGACCGCGGGAGCATGAAAGCAACCCGGCCACCCCAGGAGTCATGGGGTATGTCGTGAACTGAGTCTCACGCACACAAGGCGAGGATCAGCACGCTCGATGGTCGGACAGGGAAGACTACGAGGATACCAGTGTACCCAACCTGTTGCCCAGCCGACAGTTGATTGAAGGTCTCAAAAATAATTAAAATTTTATTCCTTTGGTAATTTTATTATAAGTAAAATCTTCCAGGAGATTGGCTCCTGAGAGAGCCACGTCTTCTTCTGCTAGGCAGAAAAAAACTGAGGCTGCTAGCTGCAGGTGGGAGGGTAATGTCCAGAGGGACCGCCCCCCTGGGCGGGGCTGTTCAGCTCTTGTTCTAGAATGTTTTAACATCTAACATTCTGCCTAGGTCTTCTCCTGCAAGCAGGGACATATACCCACACGTAATCAGTATGAGAGCTGTGTCAGCCCATGGACGATAAGAGAAAAGGCAACAGGATACAATATGAAATACTGTATATACTCGAGTATAAGCCGACCCAAGTATAAGCCGAGGACCTAATTTTACCACAAAAAAACTGGGAAAACGTATTGACAAGAGTATAAGCCTAGGGTGAGAATGCAGCAGCTACTGTAAGCAAAAAAGAGTGTCAACAATGCCCATTTCTACGCCTCATGGTGCCCATTTGCAACCTCACTGTGCCATACCCATGTGCCATACCTCACTGTGCCCATTGCAACCTCACTGTGCCTGAGTACCTGAATTCTTAACAAGCGTCCATTTTTTTAAAAGTCGCCGCTTCCTCCTGGCGCTCCGTTCCGTGATAGACACTGTGTTCCGCCTATCACGGAGGTCCTCTCATCCTCGGACTCATTTTCTCAGCAGACACTGTGTTCAGTGTTCTGCCAATCACGGACATTCTTTCATCCTCGGACAAGAGGGCGTCCGTGATTGGCAGAACACTGAACACAGTGTCTACTGGGAAACTGAGTCCAAGGATGAGAGTACCTCCGTTATAGGGGGAACACAGTGTCAAATGCCTATCATGGAACGGAATGCTAGGAGAAAGCCGCGACTTAAAAAAATAGACGCCTGTCAAGAATTCAGGTACTGACTTGAGTATAAGCCGAGGGGGGTATTTTCAGCCCTAAAAAAGGGCTGAAAAACTCGGCTTATACTCGAGTACATACGGTACAGGAAGGCTGGGTTAACACTGGTGTGACAAACGCTCAGACTTTGGGAGCACATGTCGCATGACGTGTACAAATCAATGGTTCCCTATGAGAGCCGTCTTAACTGGTTCAACTTTAGAAAGGGTTCCTGCACTACTTTGGTCTGTTTTCAGCCCATTCAATATCATTGAAGTCGGATCCTCGTCCTAACCATTTGATTGGTGACATCTGATATGGCGATTACAGGGCAGGAAAAAGGAACTTATGTCACACTGGGATTGTTTTGATTGGTCAAAAAAGACAAGTCAGACTAACTCAAAGTCGGAGCAAAATCGTATCCCGTTCATTCAAGTAGGACAGTAATACAACAGTCGTGTGGTACAAGTGTGAACCCGGGCTAAAAAGTAACAAACTGTGTAAAATATAACAACTGCAGGAACAAAATACATGCGTTTGCAACACAAAAAAAAAAAAGAAGGCTACAATTGCTTTAACCTTCGATTTTCATATATGCCCTCTATTGAAAATAATTACATTTTGTTCACCTACGTACACCAGGCTTGGCTCAAGGATTAATCCACCTTGACATTAGTGCTTGTATTACCAACAGCTAGTTAGTTGTACGTCAGCAGTCCAAATTTAGGTGTCACTACCCATTACTCCCCAGTCTTAAACCTCACCTGATAAGTTTTTTTTTCACTCAGATTTTTTAAAATGCTTCCAATTACATACCTTGTTTCCCCGAAAATAAGCCCTACCCCGAAAATAAGACGTAGCGTTATTTTCGGGGATTGCTGTAACATAAGCCCGACCCCGAAAATAAGCCCTAGTTAAAGTCGTTGTAAAAACATGTAATCCGTTTCATAAAAAGATTATATAATGTGCAGCGTGTCTTCTTTAACTATTGTGGAAAATACTTAATTTACAGCGCAGCTGGGCGCTCAAGTGACCCGCCGGAGATCTTCTTTTCTCCTCCCAGCTGACATCAGCGGCCCTTCCCTCTGCAGTGCTCAGGGTAGGAAAGAAGAGCTCCTGTGGGTCACGTGAGCGCCAGCGACGCAGTAAATAACGTATTCTCTACAATTAAGTTACAAAAGGAGACATGCTGGGCATTATATAGTCTTTTTACAAAACGGATTACATAATTTTACCATTACTTTAACCAAGGTTTATTTTTGGGATTACAGAATGTCATAATGGGGACTCCTGAGCTGACAGAGGACACAGGAACTTTGAAAACATTTTATTGTTTTATTCAAGGTTTTTTTTAGAACAGAGAGGGGTAAATGTTACAGCACAAGCACTGTGCCATCTATCATGCTTTAACCACTTCTGCCCCAGAAGATTTTACCCCCTTCCTGACCTTCACTTTTTACAATTTGTCGTTTTAACTGACAATTGCGCAGTCATGCAATGCTGTACCCAAAAAAAATGCATCCTTTTTTTCCACACAAATAGAGCTTTCTTTTGGTGGTATTTGATCACCTCTGCAGATTTTATTTTTTGCACTACAAAAGAGTGACAATTTTGAGAAATATTTTTTTTAATATAAAATATAAATTAAATTATATAAATATAAATCTATATTTATATACATACATACATACATACATACATACATACATATACACACACACACACACACACACACTTGTTTCTATAATAAATATCACCCCAATTTTTTTTATTTTTTTAAAACAAAATTTCTTCATCAGTTTAGGCCAATATATATTCTTCCACTTTTTTTTTTACAAAAAAATATTGCAAAACACAAGAAAAAAAAAAAAAAAGGTAGCAAATGTGAGACGTTCATCATTAGTGTTTACATACACTTTAAATCCCAACGCTGGGAAACTATACCAGTGCAGTTGCGCCCCCAATGCAAGGGTTAATTGCTTGTTTAGGTCCAGGGGGCATAAAATAGGATTTTTGTACTCACCGTAAAATCCGTTTCTCTGACGTCCATGGACCGACGCAGCTCTCATACTGATTACATGTGGGTATATGTCCCTGCTCGCAGGAGAAGACCTAGGCAGAATGTTAGAGGTTAAAACATTCTAGAACAAGCCAGAGCTGAACAGCCCCGCCCAGGGGGGCGGTCCCTCCGGACATTACCCTCCCACCTGCAGCTAGCAGCCTCAGTTCGTAACAAAGCAGTACAAACTTAAAAGGAAGGGTGGGTGCTGCGTCGGTCCATGGACGTCAGAGAAACGGATTTTACGGTGAGTACAAAAATCCTATTTTCTCTTATCGTCCATGGACCGACGCAGCTCTCATACTGATTACATGTGGGACATCCCAAAGCAGTATAAGAAAAGGGTGGGAGCAAAAAAAGTAAGGAACAACCAAAACTTCACTCCAAACCAGCAGAGCCCCTCAACGGAGGAGTTGCAACATTAGACAGCGGCCTGCAACACTTTGCGCCCGAAAGAAGCATCCGAAGATGCAGCCACATCAACCTTGTAGAACTTTGAAAAGGTATGAACGGACGACCAGGTCATCGTCCTTGCACACTTGTGCAACCGACGCTTTATGTCGGAAGGCCCGGGAAGCACCAATTGCCTTGGTGGAATGCGCCGCAACCGGAAAGGGAGGCGCCCGCCCCTTAAGGGCATAGGCCTGTATGACGGTCTGCCTGATCCACCTAAAGACGGTGGCAGACGACACCGCTCGGCCCTGTTTTGGACCAGACACAGATTTCGGAATGGAAACAGTAGCAGACAGGTACACTCGTAAGGCTTGTACCCATCTTAATGTATGAAGCGCAAACTCTCAGGGATGCGATGGGTGAGGACACAAGGACGGAAGAACAATGTCCTTCTTAAGGTGAAAGGCCAAGACCATCCTTAGAAAAGAAGGATGGTCGTGGGCGCAACACCAACATATCCTTATGGAGGACCAAGTAAAGCGACTTGCCGGACAAGACCGCCAACTCAGACACCCGTTTAACCGAAGCAATGGCCACTAAGGCCAACTTCCGGGACAAGGTCAAGAGAGGAATCTCTCTGATATTCTCAAAAGGGATGTTCTTGGAGAACCAAGATGCATCAAAATCAGATCCCAAGTAGGGAGAGGAGGCTTGACAGGGGGGGATCACATGGCGAACCCCCTGCACAAAAGGTGCTAATCAAGGAATGGCCCGGTAGTGGTTGTTGAAAAAGACAGCCCGGGCCGAAATCAGACCCTCAAAAAAAGGTATGCAAGGCCAGCTTTTGGGGCACACCACGCTGTAAGAACAGCAAAATCCTGGGAACGGAATACATCCGAGGATGCCACTCAAGTTCCTCGCACATAGCGATGTAAGCCTTCCAGGTACGGTGAGATATCTTTCTGGAGAAAGATTCCCGTGTCAACAACATAGAAGACATGACCGAATACGAGAGAACTCTGTCCTTTAGCACCTGGCTTTAAACAGCCATGCCATTAAAGCCAAGGACTGTAAAACAGGATGAAGTATGCTCTGCGAAGCCGGCGAGGCAACAACAGTAGCAGAGGGTAAGCATATATCAGGCGATACTGCCCCCACGGGCTTCCAACGCGTCTGACGCATCCGCCCAGGGGTCCCTGGACCTGACCACGATCTTGCCACCTTGCGAGTGAGTCGAGAGGCCACAAGGTCCACTTCCGGTGCCCCACCACCGGTAAAGAAGGTGGAAACATCTCCGGATGCAAGGACCCTTCACCTGCAATGCACACGGCCGACAGGACTGTCTTGCAGCGAGATGTATGAAAATCCCAAAGAGACTCCGCAATGTACCGGAGAAGGGAGGCCCCAGTGTACAGGGTGCCTCAAATGTTGGCCAATAAAGGCAACTTGACTGAACTTCCCTAGAAACTCGGTCAGAGGACTAGTACCTCAGCCTCCACAGGTGGCGCAAACCCACCCCGGGCACATAGACCCTAAAGGCTAAAGCAGTTGTAATGCACCTGCTAGACGACTGATGGATGAAGCATAGGCTTTTGCCCAGTCATTGAGCTACAAAAAATGCCAGAGACGCAGCCACTAACGGGCGTAACGCTAACCCCAGCCTGGCGAACACAGTCCAAGCCAGCGCTTCTGATCACCACTGAAAGCAGGTGGAAAGTGATACCCCTGAAACCAGGGATCCTTGTGACAATGCTCCATCCAGAAGCTACCCATGGATAGGTGCTGATTGTGCAAACACATCGTTTATACTATGTATTGCGTCAAACGCACAAATGGAGAGTGTGGGAGGAAACCCACCCAGCCACAAAGAGCATAATACCACCACATACGGCGTATGTAGTTTAGTATTTGTGGATAAACCTATTAAACGCGTATATACTGTGCCAGTGACGAAGGCGCGCACATCATCGGGGCCTGGATGTAAACCAGCCACACAGATTGCGTACACAACCGTGTAGGTATGTTAGCCTGCGAATAAACAAATTGCACATGTTTATACTGTGCATAGCGCTGAGAATGCGCACACCATTGGAACGCAGGGGAGAAACCTGAGGACCCGGATGAAACCATGCAGACTGCATACGCATACCGTGTATGGTATTATAGTATGTGTGCTAAACATTTTGCACAAGCCCATGTGTGCATAGCACCGAAGGTGCGCACACTGTTGGCGCGTGGGAGGAACCGAAGTACCCCACGCATACTCAGAGAATGCAATACCTACAGCTACTGTAAATGTATTTAGTGTAGTGTATAGACATAATGTGTATGTTTACACTGTGTATTGCACCAAAGGCATGCATGTCATGTAGCATGGGCAGAAACCCACGCAGACTGCATAGGCATACCGTGTAGGTATTATGGTGTGTGTGCTAAACCTTTTGCACAAGTTCATGCGTGCATAGCACCGAAGGCGCGCACACCGTTGGCGCGTGGGAGGAACCGAAGTACCCCACGCATACTCAGAGAATGCAATACCTACAACTACTGTGAATGTATTTAGTGTAGTGTATAAACATAATGTGTATGTTTACATCGTGTATTGCACCAAAGGCATGCATGTCATGTAGCGTGGGCGGAAACCCACGCAGAGTGCAAAGACATACCGGGTAGGTATGTTAGTATGTGGATATCCAATCGCACAAATTTAGACTGTGCATAGCTCCGAAGCGCCCATACCAATGGAGTGTGGGAGGGAACCGGAGTACCCGGAGGAAAACCACACAGACAGCCTACACATACCGTGTAGGTATTATAGCATGCGTGATAAACATTGAACATGTTTAACTGTGCAGAAGGCCAAAGGCGCACATACCGTCAGCGCGTGGGAGGAAACCGGAACACTCGGAAGAACTCCACGCAGACAGCACACAGATACCGTGTAGGAATGATAGCATGTGAATCAACATATTGCACATGTTTATGCTGTGCATTTCCATTGGAGCGTGGGGGGAAATCGGAGTACCCGGAGGAACCCCACGCAAACAGTATACCCATACTGTAAACATGTATAATATGTGCAATAAACATATTGAACATGTCTATACTGTGCAGAGAGCCGAAGCGCACATACCATGAGAGTGCGGGAGGACACCGGAGCCCCCGCCAACCCAGAGAGTATAATACATACATATACTGTGAATGTATCTGGAGTCGTGCATAAACATATTTTGTACGTTTATATCATGTATGGCACTGAAACACAGCATTGGAACGTGGGGACAGCCACGCAGACACAGAGACCAATAACACATACATACACTGTGAATGTATGCAGTGTAGAGGTATAGGATGAGTTTAAATTATGGCGCAGAGGCGCATAATCTTCTCTGTATCATTCCAACCTGCTTGACTGTGCTGCTGAAGCAGCATGCAGGTAACAGGTAACCTCTGATCCTCGGACCGTGTGTCTGTCAGAGCTCAAATCATTCCCCAGGAAATGGCGGGAAATGTTACCTCAGGTATCACACATAAGGCTCACAGGGATTAGAGACATAAATGAATAAAGTCCTCCCTCATCCATGCTGCTCTTGAGGCAGCGTGTGAGGAAAACAGTGAGGAAACTGTGTAAAAGAAAGGCTTGTCACAGCACCCAGCTTGAGTGTTTCTCACATCATCAATGAGATCACTTACAAGCGCCCTGTCATTCACTGACACAGAACTGGAGTCTTCCTCACAAGGGAATGTCCTGTTCATAAACATTAAATATTCAGAGGTAGGGTATTGAGCATAGTAGCTAGGCCCATATCTGAATCAGAGCACTCCTTCACTAAAGATTTTTGTGGGGGGGAGGGGGCTTATAGCTCCTTTTGCTCGCACACCGCTTCCATTCTGACAGGAATGATTCCAGGACTGCTGACAACTGGTCCATAAGGACCGCAGGTGCAGGAAACATATGAACATGTTTAACTGTGCAGCACTGCCAGTTGCCCCAGACAAGTGTGGAGAGCAGGTGTATCAGACTCCATAAACGCCACCCTCTGAGCCCTTATACACTATACAGTGAATATACAGTCCACCCACTGGCTACACTGAGGCTGAGGAGGGGATACCCGGGAGGACCCACCAACCCTTAAGGACAGCTCAGTCTGTGAGGAGATTCGCGCCGCCGCCAGAAATAAATGCGCGGCGGCCACAAGAAAATGGCCACCGGCCGCAGCTATAACTGCGCCACTGAACGCCAAGATGGCCGCCGAGCGCAAAATTCCAAGCTCTAATGCGCGCCAATGGCGCACGCAATAACCACCTCAAACAGTGCCAATGGCGCACACAATAATCACCTCACACACCAGAAAAAACTGCAGACATGAACGCCCAGCCAGGCCAGAGTGACCCCCAAGCACCCCACAGCACAGCACCAGTACAGGGTGCAGAGAGCAGCATAACAGGGGGGAGACAGGGAGAAACCCCCACACACAGAAACACAGCCAGCATGTACTCACCTGCAGTAGGAGAGACTACTTACCCATCCCTTTCAGGGACCCACTGGCTTGTTTCAGACAGACCTATCACAGAGTCGTACTGCGTAGCTGTCGGCCCGGTCCACCGCAAGAGATACAGTCAGTCAAGTACTGTTCAATCTTGAGAGGACCGCGGGAGCATGAAAGCAACCCGGCCACCCCTGGAGTCATGGGGTATGTCTTGAACTGAGTCTCACGCACACAAGGCGAGGATCAGCACGCTCGATGGTCAGACAGGGAAGACTACGAGGATACTAGTGTACCCAACCTGTTGCCCAGCCGACAGTTGATTGAAGGTCTCAAAAATAAAATAATAAAATTCCCAAAGGAATAAAAAACAAAAGTAAAATCTTCCAGGAGACTGGCTCCTGAGAGCCACGTCTTCTCCTTCTGCTAGGCAGAAAAAAACTGAGGCTGCTAGCTGCAGGTGGGAGGGTAATGTCCGGAGGGACCGCCCCCCTGGGCGGGGCTGTTCAGCTCTGGCTTGTTCTAGAATGTTTTAACCTCTAACATTCTGCCTAGGTCTTCTCCTGCGAGCAGGGACATATACCCACATGTAATCAGTATGAGAGCTGCGTCGGTCCATGGACGATAAGAGAAAATGATTTACTTAGCCGAACCGTTCCTCCTCCCACCTGCTAGACTGGTCCCCATATCATCTTCTGCCCCATGCTCCACCGGTCCAAGGTCCTCATCATCAAGACAATTGCCGAGTCCATAGCCCTGCAATGAACGTGCGTAGACCAAAAGGGAAAGACCACCGCTGATACTTGGGTGAGCACGAACTACTAATGGAGGTATTTAAAAAGAAAGAAGAATGGGGTTGGAAAAAAGCAATTATACGCACCATCAATCCAATGTTGCATCTGTCCCCCACTGGCTCTGCACTGAGAACTGAGCGATCAAACACTGCTGATCGCTCACTCTGTTCTACCACTTATACCTACAGTACTGTAAATATCGCCCATCTTGCACTGTTTAGGAGATATTCAGAATGCATGCAGCCGGTGACGTCACCAAAGCATGCGCTCTGAAGGTCTGGCATTCCGTGCAGGACCCTCAGAGCCTGTGCCGTAAACTGCATGCACAGGAGTCATGTCATTGAGTCACATTCATGTAGCCAGAGGCCGCAAACCCGGAAGAAAGACTGGGGGAAGATGGAAGCCCTCTCAGTGGTGACAGGGCAGCGTTGGAAGTTTTCTTTTAGGGCAAGTCTCTCATAATGTGCTAGTATGTGATGCATACTAGCACAATATTACATTGCCTTGCAGAGGATTTTATTTACCCCCCCCCCCCATCTGTAACTACAATTTACTACCGCTTTAAGGCAAATCACACTGAACTTTGCCAACTGCTGTCACTAAATTCTTCATAATATAGTCTAGCCTGCCTTGAATAAGAAGCAGGGCACCTTATTAACTATTATGTACAAGGCTGATGGAAGACCCAGTATACAAAAGACAACGAAGAGAAAAGTAACACAAAAGGCTCAAACAAAAGCTTAGTGATGACAAAAAGAGTTGCTGGGAAGATGCCAGTACACTGTGTGAGATGTTCATGGCATTCACCAAGCGCAGGAGATTGGAATCTCAGCTAGCTTTGTATGCAAAGCTTTCCTTTCTTTGACTTTGCCAAAAAAAAGGTATAGCCAAGTAACCCTACAGGTACTAACCAGTCAAAAAGAAGACCATGTATAGGTGTTTAAATACATAACTATGGAGTACATCCCTGCAATACATGCGCATTTCCATCTTGTTAAAATAGGCGTGTTGTTGATCCTGTCCGATTGCCGTAATATCCCAACTTTCTGTAAGGAGACGACAACTCTGCCTCAGCCGCACTGAAATCTTGGAGCGGTGTTGTCAGTCCCGCCCAAGTTATCCCCTACTGGGCTAAAGAACCCCTCCCAGATACGTTTTATAAATGGGAGGGGAATGAGAAGAGAACCGGACAGGGTTGACCACAGGGATTTCAATACAGCAGAGGGATTGTGTTGTCACAATAGTAAAAAGGTAGGAGCTGAGGGTATCTCTGGAAGGATCGCACACACATATGCAGTACATCTCTGTAATGCATGCACATTCCAAAAGGACTTTTTTTTTCCCTTTGAAGATCATGCAAATACATAAAATACCTGTGGTTCTTCCAGAAATGTTCAGAGTGCCAAACAGGCACTCCCTCAGTCATTTTTCAGATGTTTGGTCAGCTCAGAATAAAGAAAGATTTTGAGCAATTATACCAGTAGAGTTACACATAACATGCACTCATCTTTCCAAACCAATTGCAAAATCAGCCTAACGCCTTCTTTCCAATGTTTCAAAGCAAAAAGCCTACCCTGCCCAGCAAATCAAGTATAACGATATTAAATTTCCAGCTTTGGTGGTCCAGAGAGGTAGGAGATTACAATGCCGACACTGTGACCATTCAATAACTGGTTGGAAAGCGATGAATAAAACCGTTATTTTAACTGGATCACAATCTTTTGCTAGGAGGCAGAGAATTCCTATAGAAAAGAAACATTTAGGAATGCAGAAATGCAAAGCGTATTCCCTGTTGGGCTGTGAACACGAGCCAGTGCAATGAGAGGCAGAGGTAGCTTTCAGAACCATTAGCAGCTGCTCAAAGTACCCCCTCCCTGCTATAGGCAAGTCAGTTAGATGCAAAGCAGTACAAGTAAAATAAATAACTGGCAATGAACTCAGAGAAGGGGATTTAACAGTGAGTAAATCCAGTTCTCTTATGTTCATTGATGAACACAGCTCTATGTTTGACCATTGTTTGCCCACCACCTCACCTTCAATGAACCTTGCAGCCAAAACAAGCATCCGACGATGCGAACACAGCAACTCTGTGATATTTAGTGAAAGTATGCACAAACGACCAGGTAATCACCTTGCAAACCTAAGACACAGGTGCCTAATGTCAGAACGCCTAATAGGTACCAATTGCCCTGGTGGAGTGCACCATAATAGGGAAGCATTAATCCTGATCCCTAATGGTATAAATCTGAGCAATCGTCAGCCAAATCCCTTGGGAAATAGTGGCAGAGGAGGCCACCAGATGTTACCTGGGGGCCATTCATGATCACAAAAAGAAAATCCGACCTCTGGAAGAAAGTCATAGCAGACAATTATACATGAACCGCATCCAAGGAGTGCAGTGCAACCGCCTAAGGGTGTAAAGGACATGGACACACATTCAGGTGAAAATCCAGCATATCCTTCAGAAGCAAGGAGGGACACAGACAGAGAACCACCTTATCCCTGTGCAAGACCAAATAGGGAGGCTCATAGGAGGATACAGCTGCTCGCTCCGACACCCGCCACTCCTAAGTGATGGTGACCCAAAAAGGCAACTTTCAGAGATAAATGTAATTACAGAAATATCCCAAATACTCTCAAAGGGAGGCTTTTGGAGCAGTGAAAGAACCAAGTTCAGGTCCCACGGTGGCAACAGGGAACGCACAGGAGACGACATCTGGCGAACCCCTTGGATGAAGGTACCAATCAAGGGTCGTTGAAAGAAGACAGCCAGGGCAAAAATCTGGCCCTCAATGGTACTCAAGGCAAACTTTCGGTCAACTGCCTGTTGGAGAAAGACCAAAAACCAGAGGCACCAAGGAGAATGGATGAACACCCAGAGCCTCACACCAGGCGATGCAAGCCTTCCATGTGCAATGATACATCTTGCAAGACTTGAGGAGCAGGCCAAAACACAGTCAAAAAGTTTCTGGAGCTTGCACATCAACACTTTGGCATGCGCCAAGTCGAGAATCAGACTCCTGCTTTCTGGTAAGGGAATGTAAAAAAAAACAAAAAACACACACCTGTGAGGGAATGATGAGATTACTTCCCCTTAGATGCTAGCACCCCTGTATCACCTACTAACAGCAGTGTAGTGTGGGTTACAACTGTGTGTGGCTGCCTGTCTTTTCGATCGTATGATGAGCTTCTCAGTGCGGAGGATCATGTATTTATTTAACCCATCCGCAATACTGCACAGCTAGCCAGGGAGAGGAGGAGAGTGCTACGGGAAGACCAGGGAGGGGCGCGGATAGTCCTCTGGCGGGAGGTAGGAGGTGGAGAAGCAGATGCAGGAGGATTGGCATCAATTATTGCTCCCCTCGAAGCCGTGCCCGGGGCACATGCTCCCCCTAGTTTTGGTCCTGCCTCAGGCTAGCCGGCAACAGTCTACAACAGTCTATGAGACAAGCGCCAACAATATTCCAGCAGTCTGAAAAGGTGGAATACATTTATCTTCATAGGATTTCTAAAGGGCTATTGTTGATGAATATTTCTGTCCCAAGCGAAGGAGCCTCTCTAACCCAGTTTGCAGGAGGGTCACCATATTCCCTTTGACCATTATCCTGTACAGGATTAATATTACACCTTTCCATTCACTCCAAAAAGGGAAGCTTTATTTTCCTTATTCAGAGAAGTAATCCAAACCATGCTCTCATCATCCATTACGTGGTTGTCCATCATTATAGAATTATCTGCTTTCTCCATGGGCCATATTCAGTGGGTAGGGGGCTTGCCCCTAGTCCTCTCCAAAAGCAGCCCCAGTCACACCCCCCCCCATCACCAAACTTTACACTTGGCACAATGCAGTCAGGCAAGTACCGTTCTCTTGGCAACCACCAAACCCAGACCTGTCCATCAGATTTCCAGACAGAGAAGCACGATTCGTCACTCCAGAGAACACTTCTCCACTGCTCTAGAGTCCAGTGGCAGCGTGCTTTACGCCACTGCATCCAACGCTTTGCATTGCACTTGGTGATGCAAGGCTTAGATGCAGCTGCTCGACCATGGAAACCCATTCCACAAAGAGCTCTGCACACCGTTGTGCTAATCTGAAGGCCACACAAAGTTTGGAGGTCTAGAGCTATTGACTCTCCAGACAGTTGGCGACTTCTGCACACTGTGAGCTTCAGCTGGACTGACCCCACTATGTCTTTTTACGTGGCCTACCACTTCGTGGCTGAGTTGCTGTTGTTTCCCAGTTGCTTTCACTTTGTTATACCACTAACAGTTGAACATGAAATATTTAGTAGCAAGTAAATTTCACGGATGGAATATTGCACAAGTGGCAACCTATCACGGTACCACGCTTGAATTCACTGCGACCAACTTCTTTCACAAATGTTTGTAGAAGCAGTCTGCATGCCTAGGTGCTTGATTTTATACACTTGAATCTAATGATTTGAAGGGGTGTTCCAATACTTTTGGCAATATACAGTAGTGTATATTGAGAGCCGTATGCAACCAGAGGCGAATGACCAGAATGCAAGAAGTCTGCATTCAGGCTATTCCGCCTGGGAGCATATTGCCCTAAATCTTAGAACCACTCAGTGCACCATTCAGCTGCAGCAGCTTTCAGACTTTTATAGTGTTTTTTTTTTTTATGCTGCTGGCAGCAGAACCTGTGCCTTTCACTCGCATGAAAACTGCTAGAATCTTATGCATAAGGACTAAAAGAAACTAGAAAAAGCTGGAATCAGGAAGTGTAAATCCAACAAGAAAAATTAACAAATGCAGAGTTCATATTTTACCCACTTTTACAAATAAGTGCCCAATACGTGGGATCAGAACACGTCCACTCTATTTCAATCGTTTTTGTTATTCAAAAAGTAAAAACATATAACAGTAGTACAAAGCAGTAGAAGAGGATTAGAAGAAACCCAAAGGAGGTAAATATAGCATTTCTGAGAATGCTCTCAGGGGGTATGTTAGCATACAATGTGAAATTAGGTCAGAAAATGGTTATCAAGGAATTCAAGGTGATTTCCAAATATTGCACAATGATGTCCCAGAATGATGTCCCAGAATGATGTCCCCGATTCTTTCACAGTTCATTAGTTTGGCTCAAAAGGAAAAACGTTTAAAAGGTTTTAGAATTGGCCGGGTGTCCAAAACCTAAATCAATAAATGCTCCACATACATACACAGCCACCATATAGAGACCAATGTCTGCAAAGGATGCATCCCGGTGACCCATCTGGAAGCCATCTGTTCTTACAGGTGTCCTTGGGAAGTCGTGGTTGCCGCTCATACACCACCTTGAAGAGGGTTCCATCTAGGGAGAAGTTCCGACTGCCGAAAAATCGACAGTAAAGTCCTGCCACTGCACCACTGACCATGGCATGTGGGCTTCAGCTGGTCTGGACTTTATTGGCCTGAGATGAACTGCTTTCCTCTTAAGTTTGTGAGTTCCCCCTTTGTTCTCATCTCTATTAAACATACCACTTCATAGTTTCAAATCACATGACAAGTCGCACCCTATTGTCCACAATGGAAGCGGCCAAATCGGTGCCACTGCATCGGAGTGGCACCGATTTTGAAAGTAGTTCTTGCGCTACTTTTTGAAAGTTAAGGTGCGACTTGCATAAACATCTGTCGCACAGATGTTTTCCAAGTCGCAGCAATATGCGGCTTAGAAATCATGCGATTTTAAAGTGAAGTTGCACGATTTCAAAGCCACATTTGGTGGCACTAATATTCTATGCACTTTGTTGTTTCTCTATTGCTACAGCCTGTGTATACCCCTCGCCATTCAGGAGCTGCTGATCATTTGTGTGATTATGTGTGGCTCTCCCTCTCAATGTCCTCCTCTGCTGTGGACATTACATAAGTGCTGTGCGCTTTTACCGCCTTCTCATCATGAGAAACAGAAGTCCTAACTTGTGAACATGTGATAACGTTTCCATTAAGAAGGTGGGAAAAAAGATTTCAATTTGATCCACTTTCTAAATATCAAAATCAACAGTTCTTAAAGCTAAACTTTACACCCTTAGTCAACATTGAGCCTGAACATGCGATCTCTGAGCAATGCGAGTTCAGCCATACAGTTGTATGGCTGAACTCGGATTGGCTTGGCACAGAAAATAGTGCAGGGACTTGTTTTTCCCCCGCACAAGAATCGGATCGCATGGGTGTTCTTATCTATGCGCTCAGATTCCTGTGCGAGTTCACAGTTCGCACTGCGATCTGTGAACTGTCAACTAAACTGGGGGTGTCATTAACTTTGTTAATGACACCCGCAGCGGTTCGCAGAAGGCAGTGTGAACTGTCTGCGGGAGAGGAGGACAGGTTAGGCGGGTTCTGACTGGTCGGTGCCAACCAATTAGAATGCCTCCTATACGTACATTTGGGAGATTTAGCCGCGGAAATTTAAAATCCCTGACATCAGGTACAGTGGGACCGGGGGCCGATGAGAGGGTCCAGTGTAAGTTCACCTTACAGATTTATTTTTTAACTGCTTCCGGATTTCTGGTGTAGTCCAAAACGTCATACATCCCAGGAGACTTCATGAGCATTTTTTTCCTTTCATCTGGAGGAGGGGGTTTTCTCAGCTAAGCGCACACTCTTACCTATGTGCCTGAGCTAAGGCCAGATGGATTCCAGAAGTAAATGATACATGCACAA
This sequence comes from Rana muscosa, assembly GCA_029206835.1. Taxonomy (NCBI): domain Eukaryota; kingdom Metazoa; phylum Chordata; class Amphibia; order Anura; family Ranidae; genus Rana; species Rana muscosa. The sequence goes on from CM055117.1 coordinate 73,715,113, forward strand.
CTGAACATGGCTGCGGCTATAAATGATGGGGGAGTGTTTTTCAAAGTGGTCTCTCAACAAAATAAAGCATGGCGATTATGAATGGATGAGTGAGTTTGCTTTCAATATTAAAATTGAAATAAATAAATGGCGTTCGTGGTTTGTGGTGCTCAGGTACAGTTTAGTTCCCCTTTAAACAGTTACCAATCAATGGCTGGTCTTGAAGACAAACTTCAAATGAACTTCAATAGGGTTCACGGTACTTTCATATTTGCGCCTGATGAACTAGCTTTCTAGAACTGCTCTCCTCCCGTTGCCCACAGCTAGATACATGTGTGAAAATGTCCCAAAATCTCCTAAAAATGCTTCAAAGTAAGCGGGAATATGCACTCCTCACGTGTGACTGCAGGCTAAACTCTACCATTAACCATCACAGCCGAACTCAGAGCTGCAGGTTGTCCTGTAAGTCGTTTCTCAACATCAGTCCTCAAGTACCCCCAACCAGTCAGGTTTCCAGGATTTCCCTCAGATGAAACGGCTGTGGTAATTACTAAGGAGCAGAAACAGATCAAATCACCTGTGCAAAATAATGGAAAACCTAAAGTCCCGGTTCACACTTGTGCGATGCGGGAACCATGCGAATCCACTTCATCCAACCCCGACTCGCACGGCAGTTCACACCGCCATATGCGACCTGCGGGGAGTGTCAATACAAATGTTAATGACACCCCCATTTTAGTTCGCATATCACACTGCGAACTGACAGTTTGGACATGAATCAGATCGCATGGGTGTGAACACCCATGCGATCCGATTCTGGTGTGGGCCAAAAAAGGGTCCTGTGCGAGTTTGGTCCGAATGTGATGCAATATCAGCCATACTATCTGTATTGCTGAAATCGCATCACACGGACATCGCATGTGATTAGCACTGCGGTGTGAATCACATGGGATCTCGCACCACGCACAAGTGTGAACCGGGACGAAAACATGACCTGTTGGGAGTACTGGAGCCCACGTTCACATCGGGCCGTTTTGACATACGATTTGAAATGTCAAATCGCCGGCAACGTTCGAATCTGTGTGAAGCCGACTTTGCGGTGTCGCACTGATTCCCAAAGGTAGTTCCTGCACTACTTTTGGTGACTTAGGGGGTGATATGAATAGACATCTGTGCATGAACCCGCACAGAGGTCTGTCTAATCGCCCCCGAAGTTGGACTGAACTCGCACGATTTCAAACCTCGGTTTGAACTTGGGCTTAGAGACTGGAGTTGAGTAACATTTCCGTCATAAGTCTGCATTGCAAGTCATACATCTTTCAGTGAATAATGCGGATATTTAGCCAGCCAACAGGAGGCGTACAGGTAAGCAGACGTTTAAAAAAATTTTTTTTTTAAACGACCTGTAAGAGAAAGGCATAATGAGCTAATATGACTAGCATAATAGGTCATTATGCATCACTTACCTTAGATCGGGGCCCCCGAAGCCGTCCTGGTCTCCCTCTTCAGCCGCAGCCATCTCTGCGGCGATAGCCGGAAGGTTACCTCTGGGTATCGCCGCTCCAGCCAATCACGGCGCCGCTCCGGCGCTGTGATTGGCCGGAGCTGCGGAGACGTCACTCTGCGCATGCGCACGGGAGCCGTCACATTCGGCTACGTCCAGCGATTGCTGGGAAGTAGGCAAATTTGTGAATGGGATTAACCCCATGAATGCGCCGTTGTCTACGGCGCGCATGCGCCGTAGACAGCGGCGCCTGTCATTTAACTAAATATCTCCTAAACCGTGTAGGTTTAGGAGATATTTCTTGCACCTACAGGTAAGCCTTAATCTAGGCTTACCTGTAGGTGCAAGTTGAAAAAGTGGGTTTACAACCACTTTAAATGGATTGTATGTTTCCTTCCCTGGTAAACCCTCATTGTTAGAAGACTTACCGTATATACTCGAGTATAAGCCGACCTGAATATAAGCCGAGGCACCTAATTTTACCACAAAAAAACTGGGAAAACGTATTGACTCGAGTATAAGCCTAGGGTGTCCATCTGCATGCCTCACTGTGCCTTACTGCAGTGTTTCTCAACCTTTTTCCAGTCGGGGCGCCCTTAAAAAGTATTTTCATTCTTGAGGCACCCCAGTCCAAGGCTTGGTTCACGTTACGGTGTGTCGCGGAATACGCGCAAAATCGCGCTATGCTCTTTAGGGGTGCAATTCTTAATGGTACCCCACGCATTGGAAAACGTGGGGTGCTTGTGCAATTTTTGTGGGTAGAAAAGCCCATTGAAATGAATAGGCTGCCCTACACGCAGCCACACAGATGTGAACCAAAGGCTTGTTCTCATGTCAGGTTGGAGGGGCGGTAAAACCACATGGTTGAGCTGTTTTTACCAACCCCAACTTCTCCACCTTTAGCTGCAGAGGCAGCAGCTGGGGGTGTACACATGTTGTGGCTGCAGCTGGAGGTATACCCAGGGTGAATGGGGCTGTACTGCAACCACCCCCAACTGTGTGCATTGCATGGGGTTGCGGTGTAGTGATGCTGCATGTACGGTCTTAAAACAGGTGGTGAGGAGGCAACATAATGCCTCTTTACCAACTGTCAAATGCCTCTGAAAAGCGAACAAGCCTACAAAAGCAGTTCTGATGGTATAGGAATGGGGGGGGGGGGCTCAGGATTAAAAGTAGCATACACACATACAGACACATGCACATATGCATACAGACACGTTTACATACACACAAATACAGACAGACACATGCACACACGCATACAGACACATACTCATACAGACATGTGTACACACACACACAGACGTGCACACACAGACACATGGCAAGTCACACTTGCATATCTCCCAACTTTTCAAATGTCCACTGCGGGACATTCAGTCACGTATTTTTCCCCCCATCCATGAGAGTTGTTGAGCGGGGGGGGGGGGGGGTTATGCCGAACTTGATGAGAGTTTATGTGCGGGGGGGGGGGGTTCTGCGGGCTGGCAGTGGATCAATTCAGAAGGTGCTTGTCCTCCTTCGGGAAGCTGAACTAGGAGGGTCAGGGGGGGAGCGGAGTCACTACTAGAAGAAGTAGGGGAGGAAGAGCTATTCTTCCTATCTATTGCGGGAAATTAGAGGCTCTCGCGGGACTGCGGGAAATTGGTGTCCGTGCGGGAAGTTTCCGCAGAATCCGTGCGTGTTGGGAGGTATGCACATACAAACACACACACACACACACACACACACACACGTATAAAGCCCTTTTTAAAACAAATCTAGCTCTTAGCACAGTACCTTTTCAGTTTCCTCATTAAACCGGGTACTGCACTCTAGGGGGAAGCAGAGAGCACAGCACACTCCCCTGCGCTTTACTTTCATTTTTGAGGCTGACGGAGCTTCTCATAGTGCCGACGTATAGTTCGGCAGGGGATCGGGAGATCAAGCTCATCTGACAGCCCTTCTCTCCCCTCAGCCCACGGCACACTTGAAAACACACTTGAAAACCTCTGACGGCACACCAGTGTTGAGAAAGGCTGCCTTACTGTGTCCATGCCTCACTGTGCCCAATCTCCCTATCTGATCTCTGGCGCTGTGTGACTAGACTGACGTTTAACATGGGAGTCTATGGAAGGGGTGCCCGGCTTTGAAAAATCAGTGCTCCGGTATTGGACACCCGAATCTAGGGCGAGGGGGACCAGAGAGGTGACCTTCCCGGAGATCCAGCGCAGCATTGTCTGGTGACGGTGGAGGCCTCTGGTGACCGTCCAGATGGATGACTCCCCTGACAGGGGGCCGCATCTCAAGAAGGTAATCCACGTTCTCATGGTCAGTGGCAGCGACCCAACTGAAACCCAGGTCGGTGGCAGAGACCACCCTCACGGTTGGTGGCAGCGACTGTGCGCCAAGCCTGTTTGCGCACACCGAAACAGGAGAGTAACAAGTTAATGTTTGTGCCTGGACCTTCCTCACCACCTTGTCTGTTCGTTGTGTGACCAAGTCTGCTCTTAAAGGACTATTTATTGCTCGAAAAGAATAAAAAAGTGTTGGACTTTCAATGGTGTGGAACTTGGCTTACTGGGAGTTAAAGGTCATTCTTAAAAAGGAAGTTTTGGCTCTGGACAGGGGCACAGACCCGAAGGAAATTGGTTGTAGCTCACACCTCTACACACTGGAGGACGTGAGTTGGTGGTGCGTCACACTCTCCTCCCTGGTCCCCTAGACGAGAGCCATAGACATTGATAGAAAAGGAGGGAGTGAGAGGTGAGGTCGCTACACTTGTAATTAGTGTGTGCGTATAAAAAGGTCAATGAGTTTCTGGACTCCTGACAGACCCTTGCATATTTCATCCAGTGCTGCACTGACGTTTCTGGATTCTGAGTCATGGGGAAAGCAAAAGAATTGTCAAAGGATCTGCGGGAAAAGGTAGTTGAACTGTACAAAAAAACAGGAAAGGGATATAAAAAGATATCCAAGGAATTGAGAATGGAAATCAGCAGTGTTCAAACTCTAACGAGTGGAAAATGAGGGGGTTCTGTTGAAACCAAACCACGGTCAGGTAGACCCACTAAAATTTCAGCCACAACTGCCAGGAAAATTGTTGGGAATGCAAAGAAAAACCCCCAAATAACTTCAGGTGAAATACAGGACTCTCTGAAAACATGTGGTGTGGCTGTTTCAAGATGCACAATAAGGAGGCACTTGAAGAAAGATGGGCTGAATAGTCGAGTCGCCAGAAGAAAGCCATTACTACGCAAATGCCACAAAGTATCCACCTTACAATACACCAAACAGCCTCAAACCTTCTGGCACAAAGTCATTTGGAGTGATGAGACCAAAATTGAGCTTTTTGGCCACAACCATAAACGCTACATTTGGAGAGGAGTCATCAAGGCCTATGATGAAAAGTACACCATTTCTACTGTGAAACACGGAGGTGGATCGCTGATGTTTTGGGGATGTTTGAGCTACAAAAGCACAGGAAATTTGGTCAAAATTGTTGAGAAGATGAATGCAGTATGTTAAAAAAAAATACTGGAGGAACATTTGCATTCATCAGCCAGGAAGCTGCGCATGGAACGTAATTGGACATTCCAAAATGACAATGATCCAAAACACAAGGCCAAGTCGACCTGTCATTGGCTACAGCAGAATAAAGTGAAGGTTCTGGAGTGGCCATCTCAGTCTCCTGACCTCAGTATCATTGAGCCACTCTGGGGAGATCTCAAACGTGCAGTTCATGCAAGACAGCCCAAGGATTTACAGCAATTGGAGGCTTTTTGCCAAGAGGAATGGGCAGCTTTACCATCTGAGAAGATAAAGAGCCTCATCCACAAATACCGCAAGACTTTAAGCTGTCATTGATGTTAAAGGGGGCAATACACGGTATTAAGAACTGGGATATGTAAACTTTTGATCAGGGTCATTTGGGTAGTTTTTGTTGTCATTATGAATTAAAATGAGTAAACACAGTTGATTGATAATAAATGGATTCAGCCAAACACTAACCATGAGTGAAAGAAATGTTTTTGTGTTATCATTCATATTCTCTGAAAAATGGCCAAGAAATCATAAATTCTGCCAGGGTATGTAAACTTAGAGCCCATTCACACAGGGGCGGCACGACTTGTGCCACGACTGTGCTGGGCGATCTCAAGACAACTTCAAAGTAGACTTCCAAAATGACTTCTGTATAGAAGTCAATGGAAGTCGCCTTGAAGTAGTCCAGGAACCTTTTTCTAAGTCGGAGCTTAGAACGGTTCCATTGTACAGAATGGGACGCGACTCGTCAGGCGGCCGAGACGCCTGACGAGTCGCCCCTGTGTGAATGGGGACTCAAGAGCACAACTGTGATCTCTCTCTCTCTCTCTAATTATTTTTTTGCTTTATTTTTTGGAACACTTCCTTCTTTCTCACCTAGGCTAGAATGGCATTAGGCATGTGTACTCAGATGTGTTGAAGGTCTCCGCTAGGCTACAGGACCCGATTAAGTGCTCCAGCACATCTGTGCATGCACACGAGAAAGGCGCAGTGGAGGTCTAAGTGCTGGTTCACACCAGTGCGTGGTGCGAGATCCCATGTGATTCGCACTGCACTGCCAATCACATGCGATGTTCGTGTGATGCGATTTCAGCCATACAGATAGTATGGCTGAATTTGCATCGTATTCGGACCAAACTCGCACAGGACCCTTTTTTTGGTCCGCACCAGTATCTGATCGTATGGGTGTTCACAACTGTAAGTTCACAGTGCGATAGGCGAGCTGAAATGGGGGGGGGGTCATTAACATTGTATTGACATTCCCAGCGGTTTGCATATGGCAGTGTGAACTGCCTTGTGAGTTGGGTGCGAAGCGGGGACCTACAGTGGATTCGCAGGGTTCCCGAAGTGTGAACTGGCACTAAGATCATTTATTATGCACATTACGCTATAGAGGTGCCAGTGGAGGGGGTCGCAGCCACAATCAAGGGGACTGAAAGAATGTGTAAACCAATCATTTCATATTCCTGATATGTGCCTACTGTACCATGTATGTATATGAAAAAGTCTCTTGTTCTCTTTGTATTGCTTACTTTGTGTGAAATCCCTGGTGTTCCTGCCAGTGCCTTTGCTTTCCTATAAAAAAAACGGACCACACTAAGCAGCAAAACACACCTTGGTCAGGTCTTTAGCTGTGCTGGAAACACAGCCTGCTCTCCTCCAATGATCAGACTTGTTCAGACACAACCGCCCCGCACAGCTTTTGGAGGCTTCGTTCACATCCAGCAATTTGGAATCACGGGTGTTACTCACGATGATTCTAAATTTCACTGCAATGCTGTCAAAACACAGCACGTGCTATTCATTTTTCAATGGCACCCAACACTGTGGTTTTGACGTGAATGTTGTGTGATAAACTGCGCTGCAATCAAAAGCAAACCGCATCATGAAAAGCTTGCCGTCCAAAAAAAGCTCCTGCTCCTTTTGGGGGTAACAAGCTTCACATGATGCAGCTTTGCCGCGATTTATCGCGTGGCATAACCACACCATGTTTAGGTGCCATTAAAAATGAATGGCAGCCAAACACGCATGCTGCATTTTGACAGTATTAAAGAATCGCAGGCAAAATTGCGGAAGATCCGCCCACGATCCCAAATCGCTAGATGTGACCGGGGCCCCACTGGGAAGATCAGTGTTCTGCCGTTTCTCCTCGTCTAGTTTTTATGTAGCTTAGAAAAGAGGGAACGTGAGCAAATAAAATTTATTTTACCCTCCCTTCTAGATTGTAAGCTCCAACAAACAAGGCCCTTCGATTCCTCCTGTATTGATACTGTACTGTCTGCCCCCATGTTGTAAAGCACAAACTGTTGGCGCCATATAAATCCTGTATAATAATATTATATGTTTTTTATATCTATACATAAAATGTTTTGCCTTTCATTTCTATGGCTTAATGGGTTGTTTTACAAGGTGAGGGTTTTCAATAACTTAAAAGGGGTTGTAAAGTTTCATGTTTTTTTCACCTTAATGCATTAAGGTGAAAAAACATTAAGATTACCGTCCCCTAGCCCCCCCGTTTTACTTCCTTTGCCCGGGCTTCTTGGATCTTCATTGGATAGACTGATAGCAGCGCAGCCATTGGCTCTCACTGCCGTCAATCAAATCCAATGACGCGGGTGCCGGGGCCGAGTCCTGTTCTCGGCGGCTATGGACACAGAATGCAGGCCTCGGGAGCGCGCCTCCCAGATGGGGTTATCTGAGGTGGGGAGGAGCCGAGAGAGCCGCCGGGGGACCCCAGAAAAACGCAGTTCGGGGCCACTCTGTGCAAAACGAGCTACACAGTGGAGGTAAGCATGACATGTTCGTTATTTAAAAAAAAATAAAAAAAATAAAAATGCGAACATTTACAACCACTTTAAAGAAGTTTCACAAACGATAAGGCCCCTTTCACACGGACAGCAAAATTGCATGTTTTTGTTCTGTGAAATTCAAGGCTTCAGGCACTGCGATTAGCTGCATTTGTACATTGCGATTAGCTGCGTTTACATGCGGCTGCGTTTAGCTGCGGTTGACCATTATTGTCATCTCCATAGCAACCGTTTTTATTTTGATGTGCTTCCTGTTGTTTTTTTCTTTTGTTCACGCTGCTATCCGCAGTTGACACAAAAGACTGCGATTACCTGCGGTTATGTGCATATAGCTGCGCTACATCGCACCTGGACGCATTCAATTCTATTTTTTCTATTCGCACCAAACCGCATTTAACGAAATCGCAGCTAAACGCTGTGTGTGAATGAGGCCATAGGAAAGCATTGTGTGCTTTTAGCTGCGGTAGAAAACGAGAAAATCCGCAGCTAAAAAAAACATTCTAATGCTTTCATAATGCAAAGAGCAGGTAGGAGGACAAGAAGCTGCTATGTAGCCCAATTGTTACTACAGATTGGCTAGATAGAATGGCAAATATTTTGGCAGATGAACCCATTCGCCCATATGCATTTCAAATGTTTATTTTGCTCGCCGACTGGAGCTCAGATTGCAGAGCTGACTTCCTGTCCATATTTCCAGCGAAGAACTGCAAGATATGCCATTGCTTATCATTATTATCACAAACCGCTGACAACAGAAGCGCGCATGAAAAGAAAGGCAAAGCCAACGGTGGAGAACCGATTCTGGCCAAGTGAGGGATATCGCGCCTAAACATCTACATGGATTGTTAGCACATGTTGTAGCTCCGCTCCCGTTTAAGGATTATAGGCTCTTATTCAGAAGAGTAATATGAAAGCTTTAAAGTAATAAGTTCTCCAGTCGACAAGTCCATGTCTGGAGACAGGTTCCCAGTGGCAACAGTCATCCATGCGCCCAAGCCAAAACTTTCAGAGTAAACACAGCTGCTGCCTCTCCCATGGATCCGCTCAGAATGTAGACAAACATCTCACAAGTGGAGGTCTGCAGAGCACAGCATGGCCAAATATTTCCAAATTACAAACACTCAAAGGAGATAAGACAACGGAAAGTGGAATGATTATTAGATTGGACCAGAAATAAATTACGTAACAATGTTAAAGATAGGAACAATTTCCTATGAAGAGGATGTGATAATATAAAAAGTTTACTCTTGGGACTTCGAGACCATTTATGGTCCACATGTGTGCGCGAGTTGCGTGATGCACTGCAACAAAGCATTACACCATTTACGTTTTTTTTCCCCCTTTCAACTTGTTCGAACCGTCACAAAAAGCACCATTGCAAAACATTGTGACATGCTGTATTGTGTAAACATGCGTTTTGTGCTTTGCACTGCATAAAAAAACAAAAATGCCTGTATGGTGCAAACTAGATGCAAGGCTCCATTCACATTAGTGCTCCTCCAAAGTTGCACGATTTCCAGTACGAGTTTCGAGGGCAACTGATGCGACTTTTTGTGTGATTTTGATCCAACATTACATTCTATGGATCAAAGTAGCGCAGGCACCTTTTCAAAGTTGCTGCGATTTAAATGGGTGCCAGTGAAAATAATGGGGTGCGACTTGTCATGTGACTTTGATGTCCAAAGTCGCATGACAAATCGCACCAGAATTAATGGAGCCTGAGGCTGCATTCACACCTGAGCATTTTCAGCTCAAATCGTTCATCTCAAAAGTTCCAAAAAACGCCCAACAAGCTAAATCATATTCATTTAAATGGCCCCTGTTCACATCTGAGCGTTCTGTCGCCTGAAGCTCAAAAATAAAAAAAAGTACACAAGCTTATTTTTAGGCAGATTACAGGAGTTTTCCTGCTTTTTACATTGGTAGCCTTTTGACCTGTACAAAATCGTGGCCAAAAACAAACAAACGCGGTAAAAACGATACGCTCAGGCTCCAGAAACGTCCAAATTGTGTGCTGCTCCATCAATGAGAACTACAGACCAAAGTTTTGTCATCTCCATCAAATATTTAAATAATCACAATGCAACGTTATCTGTAAAACCATGTACACAAACAGCCATCAAACTTTCCACCACTGTCATGCTGGGTACACACACCAACCACCTCACTATCCAATAACAGCAGGTCTGCAAGGAAACAGTGGCAAGACGACAGTGGCGGCTGGAGTTTTTTTTGGGGGGGGGTTGATCAGTCAGTAGCCGAGGCCCCGCACTTACCCCATCCCGCTTCCTGATTGTCTGCTATTTTAACACCGATTCTCCTTCCGAATATTTATTCACTATTTTCACACAACTCGGTGGGCTTCGGACGCAGTGCTCTGCGACCCGAGCCCACCCTTTTTTGAAGCCTATTAGAGCCTCTGGCTCTAATCACGTGCTTTTTTTTTTTTTTAAATAGGAGAGTAAAATTAATTAAATATCAATAAACTGTTTTAATCTGTCATACAAATATATAATTTGAAATCAAATGTTTATTTTATTTTTTTGCAGCAACACGGTGTGGGCAGATTCTGCCAGTCAAAGGCTGTGTCACGCCCCTCCACCCTGAGTCTGATGCCGCGTACACACGATCGTTTTTAATGTCATTGAAAAAAAAACGGCATTTTTCTTGACGTGATTTTTCGTGTTTCCTCTCAAGCCTGCCTTGCCTACACACTATCGTGGAAAAAAATGTTTGAGTAAAGCGCGGTGACTTACGACGGCACTATAAAGGGGAAGTTCCATTCGGATGGTGCCACCCTTTATGTTAGTAAAGTTTGGTGAGAGCCGATTTGCGCTTTTTAGCCTCGTGCTTTTCAGTCCGTTACAGCGTGACGAATGTGCTATCTCCATTACGAACACTAGTTTTAACAGAAAGAGCGCTCCCGTCTCGAACTTGATTCTGAGCATGCGCATTTTTTTTCACGTCATTAAAGCCCACACACGGCCGTTATTCATGACGAGAAAAACGACGATGTAAAAAACGACGTAAAAAATTAGAGCACGTTCCAATTTTTCTCGTCGTGATTCTCTGCGTTTTTCTCGTCGGGGAAAAATGCTGGAAAGCCCACACACGATCATTTTTAATGACCATTTTAAAAAAAGTCATTTTTCTCATCATTAAAAACGATCGTGTGTACGCAGCATAAGAATGTAGGTGAAGCCTCCATCAATCGTGATGCAATATCCCATTATGTTTAGACGATTAGTGGGCATGGAGAAGGAAGGAGTTGGGCTGTCATTTACCACTGTGTATACGGCCATGTGTGTGACTCTATAGTCACATGGGCTGCTCAGATATGATCGAGAAAATGCTTTGCATAGAAACACACTGGAAACTGAGCATGTGCAAAGCTGCCAACACTGTTCGCCAAAACCTCCAACTGCAGTGGGGTCATGGACAAAGGGGGAGATAGAGATCAACCAGTTTTTTTGCAGAATACAGAAAACGAACGAACAGCATGTAATACAGCATTTATTGATAGTTTTTAATGATTTGGGTTTAACAGCACTTAAAATTATACAGACAGCTTCTGTGCGCCGCACACAGTGTGCTGAGATATTGTAGAGACTAGTCCTCATTGGCATGTTAAAAGGTGGATGTTGTGTTTGGGAACTTGGTTTATTGCAACATACATTTTCACATATTCATGCTAAAAATGGGGGCTTGTAAGGGTTGAATAACTTGTGCCCTATTATATGGACTCCCAATACTCAGTTTGGTGGTCTTCCTATACTCCCTTCCTTTGCAGAACTCTGCATTTTGGCTGCATGCCAGCTCAAGGACACAAAGGATGACAAGGTCCCCTGCCAAGAGTTAAAGGGGTTGTATGGCTTTGTTTTTTTATTTTTTAAATAACAAACATGTTATACTTACCTCCACTGTGCAGTTCGTTTTGCACAGAGTGGCCCTGATCTTTGTCTTCTGGGGTCCCTTGGCGGCTGTCTCGGCTCCTCCCCGCAAGAGCCAACCCCCTTCTGGGAAGCTCTCTCCCAAGGGGGTTAGCTTGCGGGTGCGCTCCCTGTCATACACGCTACGTCCATAGACAGCGTGTATGACTCGGTCCCGCCCCCCCGGCAGCCGCATCATTGGATGTGATTGACAGCAGCGCAAGCCAATGGCTGCGCTGCCATCAACCTATCCAATCAATGGCCAGACTCCGTAAAGAAGAGGACGCTGGGGGACGCGCACAGCAGGTGAACGGGCTCAGGATAGTAAAACGGGGGGGGCCGTCATTGCCAGGTGTTTTTTCACCTTAATGCATAGAATGCATGAAGGTGAAAAAAACACAAACCTTTACAACCCCTGTAAGATCACAGGTCTCAACAGAGAGCAGGTAGTCTATAACTAGTTCAGTGCCGCTAGTGGTCTGAATGTGGGAATCTCTCCCATCGGTGCCAGTAGCCCAACATATACTATTTGAACTGACAACATATACTATTTGAACTGACCCAAGGGAGGCAAAGGTCACCCCAGATCAATCCTCCCATTTCTTAGGCACAGAGTTTAAGAGGCCTTTTTATCTAGTCCAGATAGAAAACAACACCACACTTAAATTCCCAACACCTAGCTACACAACATTTCAGTTACAAAAGTTTGCCTGCTAGATTTGCCTTTGCCAAGACAAAAAAAAATAATAAAAATAAATCTTTTCATGGCATCTTTGCACAGAACTCGGAAAACAAAGCATTGGTGGGCATTTCCACTTCTCTAGCATTGTGTACTGTGTGCAATGGCGAGCGCTGACATGCTGGAAAACAAGTGTTAGGCCCCTTTCACACGGGCGGCTGTACTGCCACAGTTAAAAGCATGTTTCTTTCTTTTGAAATTCAAGACCCCAGGCACAGCGATCAGCTGCATTTGTACACTGCGATTAGCTGCGTTTACATGCGGTTGACCATTATTGTCATCCCCATAGCAACCATTTTTATTTTGATGTGCTTCCTGTTTTTTTTCTTTTGTTCACGCTACTATTCGCAGCTGACAGTGCACTGCGATTACCTGCAGTTATGTGGAGATAGCTGCGCTACATCGCACCTGGACGCATTCAATTTTTTCTATTCGCACCGAACCGCATGTAACGAAATCGCAGCTAAACGCTGTGTGTGAATGGGGCCATAGGAAAGCATTGTGTGCTTTTAGCTGCGGTAGAAAACTAGAAAATCCGCAGCTAAAAGCACCATTCTATCCGTCCGTGTGAAAGGGGCCTTATAGATGGGCAAAAATTTTGGTATCACTAAATTGTCCACTAATAAAGAAACACAAAATAACTACATGCATTGCAAATGTGTTGCTAATTTTCTGTTTGGTAAGAAGTTTTCTGAAGAATAGCTGACTAATCCAAAGTTCCACAGGTCTTCTCAGAATGTGCCAATTCATTCACCGCAAGGATTCTCACTGACAGCGAGAGTTACAAGAAAGAAAGAATCTCAGGCTCATTCACAGGAAAAGGAAGGACATCTGGAGAAAAGCAAAACTCAGCAGTTCCATGGATGTAGCCCAGCCTATCAGGTGAGAAAGTCAGCAGTGAAAATGATGTTTTCCTATGAATCATGCAAAATTCAATCATGCTTTAGAATCACCATACGGATACTGCAAGGACGACAATCACATTTCTTCTATTCATTTTTATTTGGATTCCGGTAGTCGTAACATTCATGACACGTCAATGCAGAAAAAAGATATTGCAACCCAACTACAAAACCAGTACGGTATTTTTTACACAATCACACACAAAGATCCTCTACTGGAGCGGGGGCATGAATCTTGATAAAAGTGTATGTAAAGCCATAATCTTTTCATTTAAGTGGATGTCTGAAGGTTTTTTTACTTTCATGCATTCTAACAACCTTCTGTGTGCAGCAGCCCGCCTACTTGTCCCCCCCCCTAATACCTGAGCCCCCTCTCAATCATTCGATATTCACAAGAGCCTCGGCTGTGCCAGTGTCTTGCCGAAAAAGATCCGCCGGGGGAAAAGGACCCCCCCTGTACTGCGCAGGCGTGAACTGAGCCTCCGAAAATAGCCAAACATGTAGAGCTGAGAGTCAGCTCTAGACGGCGCCTGTGCACACTAAATTGCTAAACTTCTGACATCGACTCTTTCCTTACCATCCCCGTGGACATGGAGATGATAAAGAAAGAGCCAGGAGGCAGAGCGAGTGAAGCGAAGACGTGAGGCAGACTGGCCACTTACAGCAAGGTCCATGTCGCCCTGGACCTGCTGTAATAACTATTTCATTGTGCAGGCGCCGTCTAGAGCCGACTCGCAGCTCTACATGTTCGGCTATTTTCAGAGCTCAGTTCACGCCTGCGCAGTACAGGGAGAAAAACTTATCTGCCGGGCGAACTTATTCGGCAGAACACCGGCACTCCCTCTCCTCATTGGTTGAGAAATTAGCGGGCGCCATTACCTCCCACTGCGATTACAGCCAGTTAGCCAATGAGGAGAGAGCGGGGGCAGGGCCAAACAGCAGCATTATGTGTCATATGGAGGCATAGATAGAGTAGGGCTATTGGGGGCACTGGTCAAGAGTGAGGAGACAGGAGTGCAACCCCCCCCCCCCGAAGAATGGTACGGGTAGACAAAAGGACGTATATATATGTCCCCTTTAAGAAGCAGCATTGTGGACGCGTGCCGCCAGTCCGTGAGCCTGACCGCGGGTCCCGCGGATTCGATGTCCGGGGGATACCCGCGATCGTCTCATGGGGAGGAAGAAGGGGGAAATGCTGATGTAAACAAGCATTTCCCCAGTCTTCCTAGTGATAGGACAGTGATCACAGCTTTCTGTAATCGGAAGCGGTGATCACTGTAGTGTCACACATAGCCCATCCCCCCTACAGTTAGAAACACTCCCTAGGGCACACTTAACCCCTTCAGCGCCACCTAGTGGTTAACCCCTTCACAGCCAGTGTCATTTTCACAGTAATCGGTGCATTTTTATAGCACTGATCGCTGTAAAAAAAAGACAATGGTCCCAAAAATGTGTCAAAGGTGTCCGATGTGTCCGTCATAATGTCGCAGTCACAATAATAATAATAAAAAAAAAAATCAATATACGCTTTTGCGTTTTTTTTTTTTTTATACCAAAAATATGTAGAAGAATACATATCGGCCTAAAACGGAGGAAAAAATGTTTTTCGATATCATTTTTGGGGATATTATAGCAATTTTTTTTTCAAAATTATCGCTTTATTTTTGTTTATAGCGCAAAAAATTAAAACCACAGAGGTGATGAAATACCACCAAAAGAAAGCTCTATTTGTGGGGGGAAAATTGTCAGTTAAAGCGACGCAGTGCCGAATCGCAAAAAGTGGCCTGGTCTTTGGCCAGCAAAATGGTCCGGGGCTTAAGTGGTTAAAGGAATCTTTATTACCACTTTAAAGATGAATACCAGGTATGGAGTATTTTACGTAGTTACATTGGTGCAGCTTGGATCTGGGTAACTATGTATACACACACACACACACACACACACCATACCTGGCCGATGCCCCTGGAAGGTGAAAATCACTGAACTAGACAGCTACTTCAGTGATGTCCACTTGCTTTTGGGTCCTGTGCCGATCTTCTGCCCTGTGAACATAGGAGGTTGGCACCATTTTGTAAATGGAAACAAAACGTTCCCTGATTGGATGAGGTGGAGCCGTGATGTCACACACTTCACCTCGTACAGAGAATGTTTTGCATTCTCAAAGCATTCTCTGAATGGCGCCCATGCCAATTGGCCAACCTCCTGTGTTTAGAATGCAGCAGGGCAGCCACTCGGCACATGATCCAGGGACCAAGTGCAAATCCAGCTTTTGTGCGCTTGGATGCCATTTAGAATAAAAGACATGCACAGCGACCTGGAAAAAACTCAAAGCGCCACTCCAAGCGAGAAGAGAAGCTCTCTCCCCCTAGGGGAACAGAACAGGAGTGCTGGTGTCCCAACTAACCCATCCAGTGGTAAACAGCATTGTGAAACATTCAGGCTGCTGCTCTCCCGACCCGAGTTGTGTAGATGAGATGCTAAGTGGCCTCAGCCAGCAACAATGCCCCCATCCGACACATTGCGACCCCCCACCAGGACTTCGTCATTAAAGGTCATCGCATTGCAATAGGTGTTTCTGTAACATGCATTAAAATGTATATTTTGCTATATGCTACAACACTTGGTTCTCAATGAGTCCTAAAACAGTTTTCTATAGTCTCAACATTTTTAAACCAATGTTTAATACAGGGCATATCCATGACACTAGATTAACAGACCACATCAGGTTTTCTAAAGAGTAGAACTGAAGTACAATCATCGCCAACTGTGGAAAATTGTGCATTTCATTTGTAAATCAAGGTCCCAAAGTCTGGGGGAAGAGTGGAGAGGCACAGAATCCAAGTTGCATGAGGTCCAGTGTGAAGTTTCCACAGTCAGTGATGATTTGGGGATGTCATCTGCTGGTGTTGGTCCACTGTGATTTATCAAGTCCAAAGTCAGCTCAGCCCTCTACCAGGAAATTCTAGAGCACTTCATGGTTCCCTCTGCTGACCAGCTTTATGGAGATGCGGATTTCATTTCCCAGCAGGACTTGGCACCTCCCACACTGCCAAAAGTACCAATACCTGGTTTAATGATCATGGCATCACTGTGCTTGATTGGCCAGCAAATTCTCCTGACCTAAACCCCATAGAGAATCTGTGGGGTATTGTCAAGAGGAAGATAAGAGACACCAGACCCAACAAAGCACCAGACACCAGACCCAACAAAGCACCAGACACCAGACCCAACAAAGCACCAGACACCAGACCCAACAAAGCACCAGACACCAGACCCAACAAAGCACCAGACACCAGACCCAACAAAGCACCAGACACAACAAAGCACCAGACACCAGACCCAACAAAGCAGAAGCAACCTGGGCTTCCATAACACCGCAGCAGTGCCACAGGCTGATCACCTCCATGCCACGCCACATTGATGCAGCAATTCATGCAAAAGGAGCCCCAACTAAGTATTAAGTGCATACTGTACTGTACATACTTTTCAGTAAGCCACCATTTCTGTATTAAAAACCCTTTATTGGTCTCATATAATATTCTGAATTTTCTGAGATACTGAATTTTGGATTTTCACTAGCTGTAACCATAATCATCAAAATTAAAAGAAAGAAATGCTTGAAATATATCACTGTGTGTTCTGTGTGTAACATATCTATATAAACAATTACGAGTAAATTTTTGAATTGAATTACTGAAATAAAATTAACTTTTTAATGATAATCTAATTTTATGAGATGCACCTGTATAGATAAAAAAACAAAACACACATCAATTTTGGTTTCGGTTTCAGCCAAGTGCACCCTGAATGTTTGGTTTCGGCCCCGGAATTTTCATTTTGGTAAGGCTGGGTTCACGCTATTGCGAATTGGATGCAGGATCTCCACATCCAATTCACAATAGCAGGAGAATGGGACCGGCTCTCTATGGAGTCGGTTCACATATCTCAGATGTGGCTCCAGAGCGAATTTGCTCACGAGCCCTGTGCGTCTTTTGGTCCGTTTCAGGTTCGAATTCCGCCCAAAATTGGGGCGGAAATCGGACCCGAAATGGTGAACCAGGACCCACAGGACCCCTGCTGGGAGCCTCATCGGCATTAGGTGTGAACCCAGCCTAATAGAAAGTATCTTTCAGATCTAAGTGATTGCAGATATGAAAATATGAACACTTAATAGTTCCCAAATTAAAAAAAAAATTCAGTCCTGAACATCCTTTACATTTCAGTCCCCCCCCCACCTTCCCAATGCCTATGCTAATGTCTCATGCTTCTAGGTCCCCCCCTACTGTCCCTTATTTAAAACATCAATGAAAAGATGCGTCTTCCAGGCAGCAATAACTAAAGATTACACAGCGCTGACACAATCCGCTTATGTACAACATTGCATTTTAACACTAATGCATTTTCATTTACCATTAATCCGTCTGAATAACTCCCCTGACACCACAGCTGCACAGTCCTTAATGCAATGCTCAGGACAACTACCTACAGCTCTGACAGAACCGTCATCATTGGGAAAGAATTCTAGTTATTGTAAATCAGTATACAGCGCCCAATTCTCATCTAAAATCCAACATTGATAAGATAGAGAGAAGAAAGCACTTGTGCACAGCGATATCTCTGTATCTTTATGAACATATAATAGAGGAAGTCATTAATGATTTAAGATCCAAAAGTGAAAATCAAGCCATGAATTTCACACAAGAGACACTGTCTGCCCTGGGCTCATTCATCATCCAGGCTGTCCCACTGCCTACAGAGCATGAAAATTATTTTTATGTTATGGTGGGGCAAATATAAAAAATGTTTGCATGGAATATTCCACAATTCGTACAATTTCAAGCCAGTTGACTTCATTTTATATTTACCAGGACCGTTTTCCTAATAAAATGCTATTTATAAAGCTCAGATTACACACACAGCTGAAAGATTAGGTAAAGTGATACTAAAGGTTACGTTTTTTTTGCACAGGGTGGCCCCGATCCTCTTCTTCTGGTGTTCCTTGGCAGCTCTCGTGGCTCCTCCCCACATCAGATAACCCCCTAGGAAAAGCGCTCTCCCAGGGGGGTTACCTTGCGGGCGCACTCTCGAGTCCAGCATTCGGCATCCATAGCCACTGAGTGCAGGACTCGGCCCCGTCACCTGCGTAATGGATTTGATTGACAGCAGCGGGAGCCAATGGCTGCGCTGCTATAAATCTATCCAATCAAGAGCCGAGAACCCAGGGAGAGAGACTGTGCGTCCTCGCCGTGGGACATTCCAGGCCTCAGGTAAGTAAAACGGGGTGGCTGGGGGGCCGGCGACTGACAGAAGTTTTTTCACCTTAATGCATGGGATGCATTAAGGTGAAAAAAAAGGGAGGGTTTTAATTTCTAAGGGCTTATTCTGACATGTTGAAGCCCTGGGCTGCCCCTCTGAAAAGGTCCCTCTGTACATAAGAGGGCCCCCCTACATAACATCACAGTTCCTCCATAACTTTAGAGTTCCCCAATCCCAGAGCCCCCCCCCCCCCCCCCATCTCAAAGCTCTCCACCTCTTGGCTCCAGCAGCATGCAGAGGGCAGGAGGTGGAGCAGGTCTGGAGGGGGCAAACGTCTGCCCTCTCCTGAATGCTGGCATTGGCCCTTTATGCCATCTGTCCTGGATCAACATCATGCGTTGCCACAGTGCAAGCCAGCCAGCCGCTAACACAATAGCAATGAATGACACTGTGGGGTTGATTTACTAAAACTGGAGAGTGCAAAATCTGGTGCAGCTCTGCAAAGAAACCAATCAGCTATAATGTAGAACTATAGGGAAAAATATTTTCTTTATTTTGGATAGAGCAAGGGAGGATTACAACCCGTCAAATATATTTTTTCCCCCATCTGTGTCCCATTGCAGAGATTTACCAAACAGGAAAGGAGAGGAATCTCCTTAAGGGGGGCACAGACAGCAATAAAAAATGTCAGGGGTCTCATCCCTCTCCCCTCTTATCAAAACAAAAAAAAAAGTTTTGCCTTTAGAAATACTTTAACCACTTCAGTACTGGGCACTTTTACCCCCTTCCTGCCCAGGCCAATTTTCTGCTTCCAGCGCTGCAGCAGCTTAAATGACAACTGCGCAGTCATGCAACACTACCCAAATTAAATTTTTATCATTTTGTTCACACAACTAGAGCTTTTGGTGGCATTTAATCGCCACGGTTTCTTTTTTTTATTTGCTAAATAAAAGACCGAAAATTTGAAAAAAAAAGTTTTTCTTCATTTCTATAAAAAAAAAAAAAATACTGGTCGCTCCCGGTGTCACAGAGAGAGAGGGGGGGGAGGAACATCAGTTCCTCTCTCTCTCTCTCCGTTCCATGCAGCCATCACCTCTGGCTGTAGCGCTCCCCCTATTTAGCCACTCTAATCACTTCTGCTAGAAAAGGAAAATCGCCGGCCGAAAATGTCCATACTAGGAAAATGCCTGTAGGTGCACTACTTCAACCCAAGGATGTTCATGGGTGTTCTATGGGCAGAAAATAGTTACAAATAAAAAATTCACTTTATTTCTTTTACACATACTGTCACCAGTGCAGTACAGGGTCATCATATAACTGGTGTGGCGATGATTATGGACAATGACTGATGACAGTACGGAAAAAATTACGTCACAGCGCCGGGAGATTAGGCGCACGAGGCTGCAGATGGACATTGAGTATAAGCCGAGGGGGGCATTTACAGCACACAAAAAATGTGCTGAAAAACTCGGCTTATACGCGAGTATATACGGTACTTGTAGTCCTCCAAATGCTCCGATGCCTAACTTGATACCTGGGCAGTCAGGGGTGATCGGTTCGGCGGTGGGGGCATTTACAAGCACCGATCTCCCTGTATAGATTTCAATAAAGCAGCTAACAGCCGCTTTTCCTCCTCTCTTCCTGTGTTTACGATGTCTCCGTTTATGAATGGAGAGGAGCCTCTGTCTCCTGTCCATTCATCTTCAGTGCAGCTGAGACTGCAGAGAAAGGGACTGGGGAATCTCTGTCCTCCGTCCCTTTCCTTCTCTCAAAGGGAGAGGTCAGGGGTCCGTTTTTATAGCAGGAAGTAATAATATTATTTTTTTCAAAACGGCCGCCTTTTATTTTTCTGCACAAAAAACAAACACAGAGGTGATCAAACACCACTAAAAGAAAGCTATATTTTTGGGAACAGCATCGCACAACCGCGCAAAGTAACACAGTGCCTTATCGCTAAAAATGGCCTGGTCATGAAGGGGGGTAAACCTTCCGGAGCTGAAGTGGTTAAACTTTGGCCTTAAGACCCAATTTTACAATTTCTCTTATTAATAGTTTCCACATTTCACAAGCAACATCATAGATAAGGTTTTGCATGCGGTACATTTCCTGTTGGACATTGCAATTTGCCTACATTGCCTATGAAAGGTCACAATGTCATGATGTAGAAACTTTTATATGCAAGGGAATTGTTCCTCTAAACCAGTGGTCTCCAAACTGTGGCTCAGGGGCCAGATAAGGCCCTTTGCTTGCTTTTATCTGGCCCCTGGGGCACTATTTCCTCCACCGATACCAACAATGGGGCAGAACGCTCCTCGACTGAGAACAGTGAAGGGGCAAAATTCCTCACAATGACACCAACACTTGGGCTTAAAGACACCAACGAAGGGTCAGGATTCCTCCTAATGATACCAACGATTGGGCCCAATGACGGGGCATAATTCCTCCCACTGACACCAAAGGTGGCGCATTGCCTTTTCCCCCACTGATGTCAGGACATTTTCTACTCCCAATGGCCACAGTCCGGACCCCCTAAAATCTGAAAGGCAGTAAACTTGCCCCCTTTCTAGAAAGTTTGGAGACCCTTGCTCTAACCTAAATAAATGCAATCATGCTTAAAAGTTTGCATACCCTGGCAGAAATTCAGACATTTGGGCATTAAATATTGAAAATATGACTAATCATGCCAAAACACTGTCTTTTATTTAAGCATAGCAATCACATGAAGCCATTTGGACCCCCTTTCACACTGAGGCACTTTACAGGCGTTATAGCACTAAAAATAGCGCCTCCGTCACTCCAATGTGAAAGCCTGAGTGCTTTCACACTGGAGCGCTGCGCTGGCAGGGCGTCAAAAAAAGTCCTGCAAAGAAGCTTCTTTGAGGCGCTTTAGGAGCGGTGTATTATACACCGCTCCTAAAGCCCCCCTGCCCATTAAAATTTAATGGGCAGAGCCTCCGAAGCAGTGCTTTGCGGGCAGTTTTAACCATTTTTAGGCCACGAGTGGGGGTTAAAAGAACCCCGCTAGCGTCTGAAAAGCGCCACTAAAACAGTAACACGCTGCTAAAAACAGCAGTGCTTTACCACCGACGCTCCCCAACGCCCCAGTGTGAAAGTGCCATTATCACATCGTTTTTCTGGATCCTTTTTAAATCATAACATTTTTCTTGAGCTACCTGACTTTGGCTTGGTATCAAGAGATCCCCAAATTTTTCACTTATTAAAATGATTGAACAGTACTGACTGGCATATTCAAGGCTTTTGGTATCTTTTTATATCCTTTTCCATATTTGTAAAGTTTTGTTACCTTGTTACGCAGGTCTTTTGACTGTTCTTTTCTACCTCCTCATGGCTTAGTGTCTAGCCTGCTTAGTGCATCAATGCGAGAGCTAACAAACTCATTGACTATTTATACACAGACACTAATTGTGATTTAAAAAGCCACAAAATGTGGGAAATTACCCTTTAATTGCCATTTTAACCCGTGTGTCCCAACTTCTGCGTCTGTACCAAGGCCAAACATTCCAGGGTATGTAAACTTTTGCTCAGGGCCATTTGGGTGATTTCTGTTATGATTTAAAAAGGAACCAAAAATAAATAAAAACTATGCGATAATAAATGGCTTCTTGTGATTTCTATCCTTAAAGCAGTTGTATACTCTGTATTTGAACTTTTACCTACAGGTAAGCCTATAAGGCTTACCTATAGGTAAAAAGAATATCTCCGAAACCTGTACGGTTTAGGAGATATTCCCCTCGCAATGAGCCGCTGACTTCAGCGGCGCAGCAGGGATTCTCAGCTAAAGCCCGGCAGCCACCGGACCTTGCCAGCGCGTGGGAGTGAGGACATCGTCGCTCCAGCCACTCACAGCGCTGGAGCGGCGATATCCGAAAGACACGCCGAGGCAAGAAGACATCTCCCTCGTCGTGGACCAGGTAAGTTACCGACGCCTCGTTCTAAGGTAAGTATTTCATAATGAGCTAGTATGCGGTGCATACTAGCTCATTATGCCTTTCAGGTATGTTATAAAAAACAAAACAAAAAAAAAACCCGCAGCAGTGGGTATACAACCGCTTTAAATAAAAGACAGTTTTTTGCCATGATTAGCCATATTTTCAATATTAATGCCAAAATGGCACAATTTCTGCCAGGGTATGCAAACTTTTGAGGACAACTGTACATATCTCCTAAAACTGATATTTAACACGTCACTTAGTAAAATTCTGTTTTATCTGTAACAAGCTAAACACAAATATCCAGCTACTTCAGGATGACCATGTAGCAATCACCACGTCCATGGCTTCAACTGCAATGAGTTGATTGTCACTGGATGAATTAAAGTAAAGCTGGATATGGGGGTATGTGTAAAGTCTTCTCAGCAGAAGTACCATGGTCGATTACCAACAGCAAGTACATTAAAGCGAGACTTAACCCATACCAGTTATGGACGCTATAACTTTTGCTGAAATCAATGAATATACGCTTGAGATTTTTACCAAAAACGTGTAGTAGAATACACATTGGCCTAAATTGATGAAGAAAATTTTTACATTTTTGATTGGATGTTTTATAGTAGAAAGTAACATTTTTTTTTTCAAAAATACCATCAAACGAAAGTTCTATTTGTGGGCAAAAAAAGACATCCATTTTATTTGGGTACAGTCACAGTGTCACACGACCGCGCAATTGTCAATTTAAATAACGCAGTGCCATATCACAAAAAATGGCCTGGTCATGAAGGGAGGGGGGGGGAGTAAATCTCCTGGAGCTGAAGTTGTTAAAGTGATTGTTTTAAGGATTCAGGGTTTTTTTTTTTGTTTTGTTTAACAAACATGTCATACTTGCCTGCTTTGTGTAAGGCTCAATGTACACAGAAGCTGATAAACTGCAGTTTATTGGCGTTTTTTTAAAAAGCCCATTAACTGCACTCTATGTTAGCCTATGTGTTCATGTACACATAACGTTTTTTAGCTTTAATGAGCAGTGGAGTTAATGGGCTTTTTTCTGAACGCAAGAAATTTGCGTTCAAAGTGCCGTTTTTCGGCAAAAAAAAAAAACCGCGCATAAACGCTCAAAAACGCTGGCCGCAAGCGTTTTTTTGCGTTTTTTGGCCCATTGAAAAATTTTTTTTTACTACACTGAAAAACGCTGATAAAAGCTAGCTTTTTCTGCTGCTTTAAAAACGACCGTTTTTGAGCTTCTGTGTACATGGAGCCTAATGGTTTTGGACAGAGCAGCCCCCATCCTCCTCTTGTGGGGTTCCTGGCTCCTGCTGCTGTGCTTTTAAGGAGAGCATAGCACTGGATCGATATCATACTCAGCTAAGTATTTGGGGGTGATGTGAGGAGGGAGAAAAAAACAACTACGGTATATTGAAAAAGAACTTGATTTAGAAAATTAAGTGTTGCTAGATCACATCATGCTGGCCCCTTTTGCAGGTATAGTTATGAAAAACATTAAAAATAAGTGCATATATTGTTTAAAATCCAGTAAAGTACTGTCTCAGCTTTTTATGCACATGCTCAGTTTTTTTTTTTTAACAAGAAGATGCACATGCTCAGTTGCTCTCCATTTTTGGCATTGTGCAGAAAATCAGAGCCACTAGTGCGTCCTTTTTTTCCCCACAAATAGTGTTTTCTTTTGGTGGTATTTGATCACCTCTGCGGTTTTTATTTTTTTGCTCTATAAAACAAAAGAACAGCGACAATTTTGAAAAAAATAAATAAAAAAATAAAATAAATAATATCTTTCACTTTTTTGCTATAATAAATATCCCACATTTTTTTTTTTTTTCTTCCCCTCAGTTTAGGCCGATATGTATTCTTCGTTAAAAAAAAAAAAAAAAAAAAAATCGCAATAGGTGTATATTGATTGGTTTGCGCAAAAGTTATAGCGTCTACAAAATAGGGGGTAGAATTATGGCATTTTTATCATTTTTTTTTTTTTACTAGTAATGGCGGCGATCAGCAATTTGGATCGGGACTGCGATATTATGGCGGAAACAGACACATTTTTGGGACCATTGACAATTTTACAGCGATTAGTGCTATAAAAATGCACCAATTACTGTGTAAACGTGACTGGCAGGGAAGGGTTTAATACTAGGGGACGATCAAGGGGTTAATTGTGTTCCCTCTGCATGTTCTAACTGAAGGGGGGGATGGGACGTACTAGGGGAAACGACATTGTATAAAAAGACGATCAGTCATTTCTCCCCTAAGAGAAGCGGGAGCTGTATGTTTACACACACAGCTCCCGGTTCTCGCTGTGTCACGAGCGATCGTGGGTGCCCGGCGGTCATCATGCCCGCCGGGCACTCGCATCGGCTCCAGGGGCGAGCAGCTTGCGCGTGCCTCCGGCGGCGCGCACGCCTCTAGTGGCCACAGGGCGAAGCGACGTAACGTAGTTTCGCCCAGCCGAGCCATGTTGCTGCAGTAAAACTGTGGCGACTGGTCGGCAAGTGGTTGTGGAATGTAAGTTTCTTTCTAAAGAATGTAATTTTTTTTTTTTATCAATCTGTTATGGGTAAAGTTCCACTTTAATGCAGAAAATGCATTAAGGTAAAAAAAATTAACCTTTAAAAACAAACTTGAAAATGTATGCATTTCCAGCCCTAAAGTGATTGTAAAGTCATTTTTGTTCGTTAAAAATAACAAACCAGTTATACTTATCAGCTCTGTGCAGTTGGTTTTGCACAGAGCAGCCCCGATCCTCCTCTTCTCGGGTACCTCTTTGCTGCTCCTGGCCCCTCCCTCCTGTCAAGTGCCCCCTCAGCAAGCAGCTTGCTATGGGGGCACCCAAGCCGAACCGCAGCTCCCTGTGTTCATTAAGGCCCCATGCACACGAGACGCAGGTGCAAACTCTGCTGAACACACGTTTTTAAATGCTGAAACCGGCGTTTATAAACGCGCGTCTTGCCGCGTTTGCGGCCGCGTTTAACCGCGTTTGCGTTTATAAGCGTTTCATCATAGACCCTCCCTAAGCTCAAAAAACAGTAAATTTTAACCATTTCAGCCAGTTTGTGAGACCAGGGTGAGTAGCAGCAGCTGAGAGAGCAGCAGTGTACTTGTATTTAGCGTATCACTTGCCACATCATCTGCCACAAGTTGTGGATTGTCCACTTGCCACGTCACCTGCCACGTCACCTGGCCACGTCACCTGCCACAAGTTGTGGATTGTCCACTTGCCACGTCACCTTGCCACATCACGTGCCACAAGTTGTGGATTGTCCACTTGCCACGTTACCTGGCCACGTCACCTGGCCATGTTACCTGCCACGTCACCTGGCCACGTCACCTGCCACAAGTTGTGGATTGTCCACTTGCCACGTCACCTGCCACGTCACCTGGCCACGTCACCTGCCACAAGTTGTGGATTGTCCACTTGCCACGTCACCTGGCCACATCACCTGGCCACGTCACCTGCCACAAGTTGTGGATTGTCCACTTGCCACGTCACCTTGCCACATCACGTGCCACGTCACCTGCCACAAGTTGTGGATT
Source organism: Rana muscosa (assembly GCA_029206835.1). Lineage (NCBI taxonomy): Eukaryota > Metazoa > Chordata > Amphibia > Anura > Ranidae > Rana > Rana muscosa. The sequence goes on from CM055117.1 coordinate 73,741,250, forward strand.
GTCCACTTGCCACGTCACCTTGCCACATCACGTGCCACGTCACCTGCCACAAGTTGTGGATTGTCCACTTGCCACGTTACCTGGCCACGTCACCTGGCCATGTTACCTGCCACGTCACCTGGCCACGTTACCTGCCACGTCACCTGGCCACGTCACCTGCCACAAGTTGTGGATTGTCCACTTGCCACGTCACCTGGCCACGTTACCTGCCACGTCACCTGCCACAAGCTGTGGATTGTCCACTTGCCACGTCACCTTGCCACATCACGTGCCACGTCACCTGCCACAAGTTGTGGATTGTCCACTTGCCACGTCACCTTGCCACATCACGTGCCACGTCACCTGCCACAAGTTGTGGATTGTCCACTTGCCACGTTACCTGGCCACGTCACCTGGCCATGTTACCTGCCACGTCACCTGGCCACGTTACCTGCCACGTCACCTGGCCACGTCACCTGCCACAAGTTGTGGATTGTCCACTTGCCACGTCACCTGGCCACGTCACCTGGCCACGTCACCTGACACAAGTTGTTGATTGTCCACTTGCCACTTTACCTGCCACAAGTTGTGGATTGTCCACAATGCGATGCAAGCAATTACAGTTTTCTTTTATATTTTTTAATAGTTTTTCATCATTTGCCATCATTTTTGAGATTTCTAATGTTAAAAAATAGGTCACCTTTAAAAACGCTTATAAACGCAAACGCGGCAAAACGCCGGTACCGCGTTTAGCCGCGTTTAGCAGCGTTTAGCGTCTGAAACGTGAAAACTTTTGCGTCTGAACCCATTTTTTTGCTTCTGGAAAAACGAGGTTAAACGCAACTGCTTGTAAACGCCAAAAAACGAGAGTGTGTGCATGGACACATAGGATAACATTGAATGGGTTCAGGAGCAGTTGAAAAAAGCGTCCAACTGCCTCTGAACGCGCGTTCAACAGCAAATAACAGCGTCTCGTGTGCATGGGGCCTTAGACACCAAGTCATGGCTTGGCCCGCCCCCTCTCTTTCTCCTCATTGGCTCACTAACTGATCGACAGCAGCAGGAGCCAATGGCGCCACGGTGTTGTCTTAGCCAATCGGCAGGGAGAGCCCTGGACAGCCAAATCTCCTGTGCAACATCGCTGGATGGAGAGGGGCACAGGTAAGTATTCGGTGGGTTGCTGCACACACAAGGCTTTTTATCTTAAAATGCAAAGGCTGCATTAAGATAAAAAAATACTTCTGCATTTACAACCCCTTTCATTTTATGTCTTGGTTAAGCTAGAAGGGAAAGCTGAAAGAAGCTCTACAGTGCTGAAGTTCACACATCTGCCATAAGGAGAAGGGAGAAAGAATCAATACATTTTCTGACTAATGTTCCACTTCGCTGCAAAAACTGCTCAACGTCCTACCTTTGCCTAGTGACCAACTCAGGAGTGGCTACAGATGGTCAGATCTCACAACAACAAAGACTGAAAATACCAGCCCAGGTATAGTTTTAAAAGATTGGAAGTCTAAATCTGCCCAGACATGGCTTGAATTCCTGAATCAGCAAAAATTCATGGGTGGCCCTGTTGGCACCACCTAGCTTGACAAACTTCGAAGGAAGATCAAAGAAGTCTGGAGGAAAATTGTCAGCCTTAAGCCTTGTACACACGATCGGATTTTCCGACGGGAATTGTGTGATGACTGGCTGTTGTCGGAAAATCTGACCGTTTGTACGCTCCATCGGTCAATTGTTGGAAATATTTTCACCAACAAATGTTTGATAGCATGCTTTAAAATTTTCCGACAACAAATTGTGTGTTGTCGGATTATCCGATCATGTGTGCAGAAGTCCATCAGACAAAAGTACAAACATGCATGCTCAGAAGCAATGCTCACCATAAACGCAGCATTTAAAAGAAGTTTCCCAAAGGGTGGCGCTAAAGAGCTGAAAAACAATGTAGTTTTGCGTTTGTTGGCCGACAATTGTGTGCCGTTTGTATGCAATACAAATTCCTGGCCAACACCCTTCGGACAAAAATTCTACGCTTTGTGAGCGGAAAATCCGATCGTGTGTACCAGGCTTGACGGTAACTGCATCCAATAAGAAGCAGTTACTGTTTGGGTACTCTCACAGCCACAGAAATGGCTTTCTAAACAGCTAGCAGTGCAGATTCCTCTATCCACGCTGTTTAGGAAACAACTAGATTTCTCTCATTCAGGTAGCATGAATAGCTAGCATAAGTCCAGTAGGGCTGCAACTAACGATTGTTTTCATAATCGATTAGTTGGCCGATTATTGTTTCGATTAATAGATTAATAACCTTAAAAAAAATATATATATAATTTTGCTGCGATTTGCATTTTTTATTTATTTTTGGCCAATTTGTTGTTGGGCAGATAAAAAAGCACAAATTGCCGCAAAAAAAACGCATTATTACATGGTTTTCTGCACCTTCTCCATTGAACTATATTGAACCAAAAAAAAAAAAAAAATAGCACCGCTTTGCGTTAAAAAAAGTCCTTGCCCTTTCCAAATACGCAGCAGCTGAAAAAAAATCATGGATGTGAACGTATCCCATAGGAAACCATGTAAATGGACTGTAGTGTGTTTCTGCAAAAAGCAGCAAAAAACAGAGGTGTGACCCAGGCCTGAGATGTTTAGTAACATAATGGGGTTAAAAAAAAACGAAAATCAGTACAAAAAAAAAAAAAAGAGCAAATCGCTACTGTAAGGGGTTCATTCTTTTACTGTGGGACAGTGAAAGTAATATTTACAGTAGCGATTTGCTCTTTATGTACTATAAAAGGGCCAATTTGAGTTTTTTTAACCCCATTATGTTACTGGCCGATTAATCGATTATGAAAATAGTAATCGATTAATTTCATAATCTATCAGTTGTCGATTAATCGATTAGTTGTTTCGGCCCTAAAGTCCAGCGGCTCACATTCCTTGTGACAACTCCTAGAAATGAGAACAAAGTCACTGGAGCAGGAAGTGAGTGGAAACCTATCCAATGGAGACACAAGCAGCAATGTAAAAAAGCAGCAAAGGTTTTAACCCTTCCAGCCCTAATGAAACCTTTAAAGAGCTTTATATGACTCAAAACTGGGAAATTTAAAATGTGTAGCAGATTACTTTTTCCGTATAAGCCTCACCTCTCAACGTCTATAACCACCTCAATACCGGGCACATTCCCCCCTTCCTGCCAAGGCCAATTTTCAGCGCTGTCACACTTTAAATGACAATTGCACAGTCCTACAACACTGTACCCAAATAAAATCTTTATCTTTTTTTTCCACACAAATAGAGCTTTCTTTTGGCAGTATTTAATCACCACTGGGTTTTTCTTTTTGCAAAAATAAAATAGAAATTTGTTTCCATCAGTAAATTTTTTAAATAATAAATTTTTCTCCTTTACTGATGTGCGCTGAGGCGGTGACAGCACCGACGGCACCAATAGGCACTGTTGGGGCTGCACAGATAATCAGGGCACTGATGACCTGTACAGATCTCCCCTGCGAGGAAATTCCGCTGATTGGCTCTCCTCATCTCACACTCTGTCAGTGTTGTGCATGGAGAGCCGATTATTGGCACTTCTGTGTTTTTTTTTTTTAATTCAACAAAAGGTTTTTATTGAAGAAAGTCAATGTATACATACATATCAAACAGCACACAGCTCAAGTCCAGTGACATTTTGTACAATCGCACAGTATACAGTTACATGTATCTATTAAACTAGGGTGTTCCCACTGGGTATATGCATGGCACGAAATTTCATCCTTAAAAAAAAAAAAAACAGTATGCGGGGTGCAAGGAGTAACCAAAATTGCATGCGAGTGTTAGGCAGCGCAACATTATACACAGGTATCAGAACTCTGTAACCATCGGTCCCAGATCTTCTCATATTTAGCCGGGCATCCTCTGTTTATATAGATGCATTTTTTGCAAGGTAAAGTAACGTTGACCTCAGCTTTCCACTCGGATAAAGTGGGGGGCCACTGTCTCATCCATTTTCTAGCTATTATCTTCCTAACTGAAAATAGAGAGTTTCTTGTAAAAATATTTTGGTGAATTTGTCTACCCCCACTGGGAAAACTCCCATTAAGCACTGTTTCGGGTCCATTGTAAGTGGTGAGCCCATACTGTCATGCAAAAAGTCTACCCTCTGTTTCAACAGAGCCTGGATCTTGATACAGGCCCACAGCAAGTGGAAGAAGGTGCCCGTCTCAGATCCGCAGAGTGAGCACAGAATGGACTGTCCTCTCTTGTATCTAGCCACTCTAAGTGGTGTCAGATACGCTCGGTGTAGGATGAAAATTTGGGACATTCTGTCTGACAATCTGGGAGACACCACCCTGCAAGTTTAAGTGCCTCCTCCCACTCCTCGTCATCCATTGGGCCCACCTCCCTCTCCCACCGTGGCTTCAAAGAAAATGCCAGTTTATTAGAGACAGGAGTATTCAACATATTGTAGAAATACGATATGAGGCCCTTAGGGTCTGATCCCCGAGCAACCGCCATAATCGGATTAGGTGTGGGTCTGGGGGGGAGACTGTGGGAATTGAGCCCGAGCTGCATGGCGAACCTGGAGGTATTGGAAGAACATATGATCTGGGAGCATAAATTGGTCCCTCAGTGTATCAAAGGATTTGAGACTGCCATCAGATAGTAAATGGTGCAAGTAATATACACCTCGGGAATTCCAGATCCCCGGATCCTGGATCTGTCCAAATTCTGGCATGGTTTTTTTGTGCCATAGTGGCGTGTAGTCATTATGTGGTGGTATGTTTAGCTTGACGGACACAAGGTTCCATATACGTTTATAATGGTACAAAAGGGATTTAGTGTCTCTTCCTGGATCTGTACCACTCACCCCTAGGGTCACCGGATATAAAGGGTCATGGGTTAGTTGCGCCCACTTTGGACAAAGTAAGGTGCGAAATCTTTCGCCATCCGTCTTATCTATATGATATAAATGGGACAGCTGGGCTGCCAGATAATACAGGTTGAAATCCGGCAGGGCCGTGCCCCCCATGTCTGTTGGGTTTTTGAGTGATTGCCACGAAATCTTATGTTGATTCGGTCCCCATACAAATGGTTTGAGGAGAGCTTCTAATGCCTTGAAGTGTTTTAACTGGAGATAAATGGGGGAATGCCAGAGTACATATAAGGCCTTGGGCAGGAGGATCATTTTAATTAGATTGATGCGTCCCCATACGGCACTTCTGTGTTTACATGTGAAAGCCCGTTATTGGGCACAGCTGATCCCATGGGTAAAGCGCCGTGCTATCAGCTTTTTACCAAGATGGGTTGCACTGTGTCCCAGGGACACCTGTGATCGCCGCAGGCGCGCAAAAGAAGTGTGACTGGGGCAACGTCATATGACATTGTCCCAGAACGAGCGGTGATCCTGCTCGCTGTCATTTTACTATATGGCGGGCAGGAGGAGGTTAAAGAGATCCACCTCTGTTTGAGGTTGATATTACTGCTCCGCTTCGCCACCTTGTCCAATCAGAAAGCACTTTGCATTCATTCCGAAAAGGTGTTGATAAATGTCCAACAATAAATTCATATTCATTTTCATATTTAAAAAAAAAAAAGTCGAATACAAGAATATATATATATATATATATATATATACATATACACACACACATATACACACACCCACATCAAAAAAATAAATAAAAAACACAAAAAAAAGGAAGAGTCATTTTCTGGTCAAGTGCATCTTGAATTTTCGGTACAAAAATTTCCATTCAGTGCATCTCTATTCACAATGCATCAGGCTGGCTGCTCAGCACGAGACCTGGAAGCAAGAGATCACTACTAAAATAGCACAGGGGGGAGAATCAGCCAGGTAGGCGCGGCAATACAGTCACATTTAACCCTTTCTTCGACCGCTAGCGGGGGTGAAAAGCACCCCCCCCACGTTAAAATGTAAAAACACCCCACTGTGCCCCCTGCATCTTTCAATAATCTTTGTCACTACTGTGTACCCCCTATCCACAACTGCACCTCTGGACCCCTTTACATTTCACAGCACCCCACAGTGTTAATTTTGTAGACTAAAATGTTTTAGTCTACTAGAAGCCGACTAAAACAACTGAGATGACTAAAATACGACCAAAACTAAAATGGCATTTTAGTCAAAATACTTAAGCCCCGTACACACGGTCGGACTTTTGGCCAACAAACTTAATTTTGAGCAAGTTGGACCAACAATCCGACCGTGTGTACGCTCCATCGGACAAACTTTTTTTTTTTGTTTGTTTTCATCGGACAAAAGTTGGGTCTGCAAACGGACAAACTTTTGCCCAACAAAAGTCCGATGGAGCAAAGTCCGAACGTGTGTACAGAAAACCATCGGACTTTTGTCCGATGGACAAAACAACTAATGTTAAAAAAAAACAACAATAGCAGAAGTTGACCAAAGAGTGGCGGTAAAGAGCAGAAAAACTACGTGATGTTGCAAAAAGTTTGGAGAAAGTTTGCAGAAAAGTCCTGTGGTGTGTATGCTATGGGTGTGCCCGGCCAACTCCGTTCAGACAAAAATCCACGAAAAAGTCCAATGGAAGTCCGACCGTGTGTACGGGGCTTATGACTAAAACTACATCGAAATTTGCTGCCAAAACACTGACCCCACAGCTCTGGACCCCTTTACATTACACAGCACCCTGCACTGTGCGGGACATTTACCCCCTCCCCCGCCCCCCCGCCACGCTGCATATTGAAAAAAAAAAAAATCACAGACAGTCATCACAGTTAATAATCTTCAGACTGCATCATTCCGTATGGCATGATGCCATACGGAATGCAGTCTGAAGATTATTAACTGTGAATGTGATGACGGTCTGATTTTTTTAATATGCCGCATGGCGGTGGGGGGGGGAGGGGGGTAAATGTCCTGCACTGATCATGGTAACTCATGTATTAATGTCCTGCAAAGTGCAGGACATTAATACAGGAGTTAGTATGACCAGTGCAGGACATTAATACACGAGTTACTATGACCAGTGCAGGACATTTTCCCCCAGCCGCCATGCTGCATATTAAAAAAAAAAAAAAAAAAATCAGTCATCACATTTAATAATTTTCAAACTGCATCATTCCGTATGGCATGCCATCGCCCATCAGCTTAATTTAGTTAGTGTTTACTTGGTTCCTCAACGGCGTTGCTGGCTCCTCTAGCAGGTAGCTCTCTCTGCTCCTCCCATCACAGTTCCAGCCATGAATGATAATCTCCTCCCGCCGTGAGTGACGTCACGGCGCCAGGCAGGCTGTAAACACTTAGGGGGAGCAGAGCAGCATGGCAGTGCGATGATCATATTGGCTGGCGCCAGCAAACAGGGGCGGGCCGCGGGAGCGGAGTAAAGGCAACAACACACTGACAGACATGATGACAGTGTAACAATCGGCAGCCCTGGCCCACTGATGTGCGGGAGACGGCCGCGGCTGAATGGTGTCATTTGTCAACACTCTTTTATATGATTTCAGGGGGGGTGGGGCAAATGCCCCCCCTTGCCCTATGGAGCGGACGCCCATGGATATATACATAGTTACATTGCTCTTAGCTGGACCAATGCAACTATGTAAAAATATACCATACCTGAAGTTCTTGAATACATGTAATTTAGGTTTATTTTGGTTTTCTTAATGCAAGCAACAATAAGTACCTGACCATGACTTAGTATTTGCCTCCTGCAGTCCCTGTAGAGCAGAGCCCACAAAAAAGGAGAAGAGAGAAGCAATATAAGGAGCCAGTTGGTTGTGCTGATTGGCCCATGGGCAGACGAGAAGCAACCAAGCATTAGGCCTCATGCACATTGGACGTTAAAAAAAAAAGGCAGTAGCTTTGCAGTGAGTTTTTCAATAGCTTTTAATTTTTTTTAAATCCTAAAAAATAGGATTTTTATAACAGCTTACCTGTAAAATCCTTTTCTTGGAGTACATCACGGGACACAGAGCGACATAGTCATTACTAATGGGTTATATAGATACCGTCAGGTGCTGGCACTGGCAACTTCCAAAACCGGAAGTACCCTCCCCTATATAAGCCCCTCCCATCCGGGAGCACCTCAGTTTTGTAGCAAAGCAATAAGTGTCCCTAAAGAGGGGCGGGAGCTCTGTGTCCCGTGATGTACTCCAAGAAAAGGATTTTACAGGTAAGCTGTTATAAAAATCCTATTTTCTTTCTCGTACATCACGGGACACAGAGCGACATAGTCATTACTAATGGGATGTCCTAAAGCAATGCCAAATGAGGGGGGGGATACACCATATATAAGCTGAGCGCTATCAGACATGAGGATCTTTTGCGGCCTGCAACACACTGCGCCCAAAGGCGACATCCTCCTGACTTCTAACGTCCACCTGGTAGAACCTAGTAAACGTGTGAACTGAAGACCACGTTGCGGCCTTACAGATTTGAGCCAGGGAGGCCTGGTGATGCACTGCCCATGAAGTTCCAACTGCTCTCGTGGAGTGCGCTCTAACTTTGAACGGAGGCGGTCTCCTTCTCAAGCCATAAGCTTGCATAATGACCTGTCGAATCCACTTGGCTAAAGTAGACTTTGACGCTGCCTGACCCTTTCTGGGGCCTTCCGGCAGAATAAACAAAGTATCCGTTCTGCGAATCTGAGCAGTGGCTTTTAGATAAGCTTTAACTGCTCTTACTACATCCAAAGAATGCAATAACTTTTCCTCTACCGAAGTAGGTTTGGGGAAAAAAGAAGGAAGAACCACATCTTGGTTCAAATGAAACCTCGATACCACCTTAGGAAGAAAGGCTGGATGAGGACGTAACACTACTCTGTCCTTATGGATAACCAGATATGGCTCCTTACAGGACATAGCTGCTAATTCCGATACTCTTTTAGCCGAACAAATGGCTACTAGAAAAATCAATTTCCTGGTGAGAAGCACCAAGGAACTATGCTGTAATGGTTCAAATGGTTGTTTCTGTAGAACCGACAGAACCAAGTTTAGATCCCATGGACATATGGGAATATTAACCGGAGGCCTAATACGCATCACTCCTTGTATAAAGGCTTTGACTAGTGAATGCGAAGCCAAGGGCCTTTGAAAAAATATTGACAAGGCCGAAATCTGACCCTTGATAGTACTCAAGGCAAGCTTCCTATCTACAGCCCACTGTAGGAAGTCCAGAATCCTACCTATTACGTACTTATGTGGATGCCATTTCTTGGCCTCACACCACGCGATGTACGCCTTCCAGATTCTATAGTAGATCTGCCTGGATACCGGCTTCCTGGCATTGATCATGGTAGATACCACAGCATTAGAGAGCCCTCTCTTTTTTAGAATGTGGGCTTCAATAGCCAGGCCGTCAAACCTAGGGCTGGTAAGGAAGGGTGGTATATCGGTCCTTGCGAAAGCCGGACGACGTGGGAGAGTCCAAGGACTCCCCACTGAAATTTTACAATCTCCGCGTACCACGCTCTTCGGGGCCACGCTGGAGCCACCGGAATCACTGGTTTCTTTTCTACCCTGATTCTGCGGAGTAATCGAGGTAACCATTGTGGCGGTGTGAATGCATATATCAGCTTGAACTGATCCCCAGGGAACACTAGGGCATCCGAGCCGCAAGCTAGGGGATCCCTTGTCCGAGAGACAAACCTATCCCCCTTTGCGTTGAATCTGGATGCTAGAAGATCTACATCCGATGTTCCCCACCGCTGACATATTGTCCAGAAAACCTCGGGGTGAAGGGACCCTTCCTCTGGGCCTAATTGCTGGCGACTTAGAAAGTCCGCCTTCCAATTCTCCACTCCTGGAATGAATACCGCAGATATGGCTGGGACATATTTTTCCTGCCCATTTCAGGATGTAATTTACTTCCCTCTGGGCTGCACGACTCCTGGTGCCCCCCTGATGATTGATATATGCCACTGCTGTGGCATTGTCTGATTGAATTCTGACAGGGGACCCTTGGAGTTTGGATGTCCATGCTACTAGGGCATACCGGGCTGCTCGTATCTCTAAGAGATTGATGGGCAGGGCCTTTTCTGCATCCGACCATCTGCCCTGGAGAGACTATTGCTCCAGTACTGCTCCCCAGCCTATAAGGCTGGCATCTGTAGTGACCACCTTCCAAGAAATCGGACTGAAGGATTTCCTTTTTTCCAGATTCTGGGGAACCCACCACCAACGGAGGCTCTTGCGAACGGAAGGGGACAAGGACATTGTAAGTCTAGGGCCTGAACTTTTTTGTTCCAGGCTGACAGTATGGCCCCTTGCAAATTCCTTGAATGGAATTGACCGTAGGGTACTGCTTCGAATGATGCCACCATTTTTCCCAGCAGCCTCATATACAGGCGTATGGACGGCTGTCTTTTTTGTACCCACTAAGTGGATCAAATCTTTCAAAGACAACACCTTTCCTCGAGGCAAGAATATTTTTCTCTGGCCTGAATCCAACCTTAGCCCCAAGTATTCCAGACTTTTGACTGGTTTTTAGGGCTGACTTGTCTCGGTTGATAATCCAACCGTGAGATTCCAGATACTTGATCGTCTTGTGAACGACCACGTCTAGTTTTTTCACTGAGTGGTCTATCAGCAACAAGTCATCCAGATATGCCATTATCATTACACCTTGTGTTCTTAGATTGGCCAATAAAGGGCCAGAATTTTTGTAAACACTCGTGGTGCTGTGGCCAAACCGAAGGGTAAGGCTCTGAACTGAAAATGGCGCCCTTCTACTGCAAAGCGTAGAAATTTTTGGTGGACTGGAAAGATGGGAATGTGCAAATAAGCATCTTTGATGTCGATCGTGGCTAACCAATCCTCCCCTTGTAGGGCAGTGGCCACCGATCGGATCGACTCCATCGGAAAGTCCTGATATACAGGAATTTGTATAGCCCTTTTAGAATTAATATGGGCCTCCCGACCGCGTTTGCTTCGGGACTGTAAAGAGGTTTGAGTAAAACTCGAACCCTCATTCTTCCAGGGGAACCTCCATAATTACTCCTTGGAGCAATAGTTGTTCTAGTGCCAACAGGAGGTACTCTCTCTTCCGGGGATCCCTTGGCACGTTTGACCTCAAAAATGGGAAGGAGGAGAGTCTTTTAACTCCAAACTGTATCCCAAACCTACTGCGGAGAGCACCTATCTGTCTTGATCGTGTCCCGCCAGGTCTCTTGCGAACAACTGGAGTCCTCCCCCCACCCGACTGAGTGGGGGCTTCAATGAATTTAACTTTGGGGGAGGTTTTGTACCTCCCCTGACCCAGGGTTTCTCATTACCCTGCTACTGTCCCTGTTTTTTACCCCCGGGATTTGACCGAGGAGGCCGTCGGAACTGTTACACAGCCGATGCCCCAGGGACTGGAGAAGCAGGCCTCTTAAAGAGGGACCTCTAACTCTGCTTTTAACCGGTAAGAGCGTATTTTTACCGCTGGAAATTTTCTGGATATATTTGTCCAGGTTTTCCCTGAATAAGCGTTCACCATGAAATGGGACGCTAACCAGCCATTCTTTACAGGGAGCTTCAGCAGACCAGTTTTTGAGCCATAGGAGCCTACGCATATGTACTATAGACAGCGTAAGGCGGGAGGCCTGATGGACTGAATCCTCTATGGCGTCAACCGCAAAGCCTAAGGCTCTAGGTAGATCAGCTAGGGCAAGGGCCTGCTGATCTGTCAAGTCCCTCAAGACCTGTTTCAACTGATCCTTCACTGCTTAGCAGACCCCAATAGCTGCTACTGCTGGTTGTATCACCAAGCAGATTTTCATAAGGACTCCAATCTTTTATCTATTGGGTTCTTGAAGATTTGGACATTATCCACTGGACATGTCAGTGATTTATACATACAAGAGATGGCTGCGTCCACTGTAGGGACCTTCCATTTTTTTTTTTTTTTTTTGATGAACTTATCCTCCATGGGATAGACCACCGGAAATCTCTTGGGGGAATAAATATTTTCTCAGGACGTTCCCAATCCTGGTAAATGAGCCCTTTCAGTAAAGGGTGAAGTGGAAAAGAACAAACAGTCTGGGGGCTTCTAGCGACCCCAACGAGGATACAGTAGTGGTTGATGGTTCCGCAAGGTGCATTTTTAAATGCTGATCGGACCATGTTAGTCAGAGACTGAACCCATAATCTTTCAGCTTAAGATGCTGAGAAAAGGTTCCCCCACTGTTGATTCCTCTATAACAGAATCAACCTCATCCTGATCCCCTTCAGGCAGGTCGATCCCTGTATGGGACTGTTGCTTTGCTAACAGGCACTCTGAAGGAGGAGACGGAGATCGGGCGTGCTTTCCCTGACAGGGAGGCAGCGATAAATGTTGACAATCTCTCTCTAATCCTCCCAGAGCTGAGGAAAAAACCTCCTCTGTTACATACACAGGAGCAGGTGAACTGAGGACAGCCACAGTACCAAGTACCCTGCGGGGTCTCTACGGTCACTTACCTCTGAACTTCATGGGAGACTGGTGCAGCAGGAGTATGCCCAAGATCCTCCGAGCCCGATGAGACCCCCTTCGCTTCCTGGAAGATTCAGTTCCGGAGCTTCTGGACGGCATATTCCTAAGCCTAAAGCTGAGGTATTCCAGCCGTAATACACCACTTTTACTGAGAATAGTCTAGCACAATTGCTGCTATATCACAGTTGGTGTCTACTAATGTGCCTTTCTAGGGGATGCCTGTATCAACCGCTTGCTGTATGCCTTTAAATGTTGCCAGCTCTGTCTCTGTACTTCATAGCCAGCTCACTACAATATTGTGTTTTTTTTTTTTTTTTTTAAACTGCTGGGACGCCCGCACATGCGCAGAAGCGCTGCGGCGCGCACAGAGCGTCATCCCCCAGGCTCCGCCCCCTTTCCCGGCTCACCTCTATATATAGAGGCGCGTGCACGCGCACGCACGCGGGCACGTGCGCCTTCGGCGCTAATTTCAAATATGGTAACAAGGGACAGGAGCCAGGGCCCCTCTTTGCCGCAGGCCGGGGGATGGACGAGCACTGCAACATGGCAGAGGAAGCAGTTTCCTATAAGAGAACTCACCATCTGCCTGGACTTTGCTCTGCTGAGAAGAAGCTAGTCCACATGACAAGAAAACATTCCACAGCGGCCTCTAGTGGACAAACACAGGTACCGCAGTCTAATATATTAAATATATATAAAAAAAAAAATTATTTTTTTTTCTTGACCACCATTAAAAATTATTACATTTTTTTAGTAGTTACAGGCATGCACAGAATTTTGCGGGAATACCATTAGGTAACAGACAGAAAGACAAATTAGGCTTGGGGGTCCCCCAATAGAACCAAGTTCCTGGGGGCCCCCACTTACCTGTTCCCCGCCGCAGGACTTTGTTTGGTCCACAAAAGCCCAAACTTCACCTATCACGGCAGGCATTGTAATCAAACCTTCAGGGACCGGGTTCCCAAGGATTCCACTCCCCTGGACCTGTATAGCACCCTGCACAGAAAACATCTTGGTCGTGGGTATGACCAGAGCTCTGGATCCCAGGGTCCAGCTCTCCTAAGAGAAGCATTACAGGCAAAACCTTGCTCTTCTCTGCAAGGCCCGGGTACCGACCGTTTGGCTATGAAGCTTTTTTGGTCGGATCCGGAATAGCTTACTGAGGCCCAAAAGAACCTGTACGCAAGCCCAGTGAAAGACACATGTTTCTTCTTGGCCAACACCTTAGACACTGGCAAAAAACTGAGGTGCTCCCGGATGGGAGGGGCTTATATAGGGGAGGGTACTTCCAGTTTTGGAAGTTGCCAGTGCCAGCACCTGACGGTATCTATATAACCCATTAGTAATGACTATGTCGCTCTGTGTCCCGTGATGTACGAGAAAGAAAACGCCCCAGCCAAAAACTGCTGATAACTGCCTGTGTGTGCATGGACACATAGGATAACATGATGAGGAGTTTATTGACTGTAGAAAAAAACATCTGAAGCCAAATACAGCAGCTGTAAAAACGTCCAGTGTGCATGAGGCCTTAAAGGAGAGAGAGCAGAGCAACAGAGATAAGTTCAGTCTGCTGCTATTACATTCACTGTCGAGTCACAGGCCAGGGATAGGACAAGTATAAACACCGATCCACAGCAAGAGAGAGAAAAAAGAAAATGAAATCCCCCTCTGCCAGACAGGGTTGTGGTAAACGGCAGAGCTGTATAAATCTCGAGGCTGGATGGACAGCAATACAAATTCTTTTGGCTGGTAAACCAGCTCTGGTATACTGCATGTATTTACTGCTTGCCTGTAACTTAAGCCCCATACACACTATTAGATTTTCTGCAGATTTTTGTCTTCAGATTTACCAAAACCATGTAGTACAAGGGCCTGCCTGATTGCATACAAATTGAAACTCGTAAGGTTTGACCTCATTATATGGTTTTGGTAAATCTGAAGACAAAAATCCGCAGAAAATCTAATGGTGTGTATGGGGTCTTGGGCAGACCTCACTCCATGAATCCAATTCTCCTCCCCTGCTCCTCTTTCTGATACCTAGGAGCCATGAAATACCTCTAATGCCGCGTACACACGATCGGACATTCTGACAAGAAAACCGTAGATTTGTTTCCGACGGAATGTTGGCTCAAACTTGTGTTACATACACACGGTCACACAAATTTGGTCGGAAATTCCGACCGTCAAGAACGCGGTGACGTACAACACTACGACGAGCCGGAAAAAAAAATGAAGTTCAATGATTCCGAGCATGCGTAGGATTTTTGCGAGTCGGAATTGCATACAGACGATCGGAATTTCCGACAAGAACATGTATCATCCCGGCGCCCCCGTCAGTCTCCCCTTCCTCCTGCTCTCTTTATTAGTGTCATGTTACACAGCCTACCCAGTGCCTGGTAGCGCGATCTCACGCTGTGTGTCAGAGATCTGAATCGCTGTGCAGCCAATGTAATGATGTCCCCGCCTCCTAGACCGTGATAGACGGCACACTGATCCAATGCTAGGAATCATTGTGCCGTGTGTCATAGGAGGCGGGGACATTGTTACATCGGCTGCATGGCGATTCAGATCTCTGACACACAGCGTGAGATCGCGCTACCAGGCACTGGGGAGGCTGTGCATGATGGGAACTGGCAGGGGGCTGCATGGCACCGGCGGGGGGGGCTGCTGCATCTGATGGGCACAGGCAGGCTGCTACATCTGACTGGTAGGCTGCATCCGACAGGCACTGGTGAGGCTGCATTGATCTCTTGTATTATGTCTGCAGTCTCTGACAGTCTTCTGTATCATGTCTGCTAGAGATGTACCGAATGGCAATTTTGCTAATTTTTTAGAAGTGTATTTAAGTAAGAGATTGAAGACATGATACAAGAGATGGTTAGAGACTGAGGACATGATACAAGAAATGGTTAGAGACTGAGGACATTTCCATTCGGTGCACCCCTAGTTCAAAATTTTCTATTAAATGGTAGGCAGGGTGGATATAAAATCAACGATTTAAATAAATAACCAATTTATTTTTTATCAAATTTATTTTAATAAAAATGCTTTTGGAGTAAAAAAAATCTATCTAAAGATAGTTTTCTATTTAAGATACATTATTAATTTAGTTTATTCAGCATGAAATGGAGCTTAGTTATGCAACATGAGGCTGTATATTCTGCAATATTTTCATTTTTGGTACACTCATACAAGACAACCAGCAATGCTTGCCTGTTTTACTGCCTGCCCATCTCCTTCCCTTAGAAGTTAACCCCCAAACATTATATATATTTTTTATTCTAACACCCTAGAGAATAAAATGGCGGTCGTTGCAATACTTTGTAACACCGTATTTGAGCAGCGGTCTTACAAGCGCACTTTGAAGGAAAAAAAAATACACTTTTTTAAATTAAAAAATAAGACAACAGTAAAGTTAGCCAAATTTTTTTTTATATTGTGAAAGATAATGTTACGCTGAGTAAATTTGATACCCAACATGTCACGCTTCAAAATTGCGTCTGCTCGTGGAATGGCGACAAACTTTTACCCTTTAAAATCTCCATAGGCGACATTTAAAAAATTCTACAGGTTACAAGTTTTGAGTTACAGAGGATGTCTAGGGCTAGAATTATTGCTCTCACTCTACCCATCACGGCGATACCTCACATGTGTGGTTTAAACACTGCTTTCATATGCGGGCGCTACTCACGTACACGTTCGCTTCTGTGCGCATTGGTCGTTAAAAAAAAAAAAAAACCTGGCTCCTAACTTTTTAGCATTGGTCGTTAAAAAAAAAAAAAAACCTGGCTCCTAACTTTTTAGTTGGCTCCTAGATTCCAAACAAATTTGTCAAGCCCTGCTTTATGCCATTATTTTGCAAATCTATGTACACTACAAACTGTATGATTTAATTGATTCGGATATCGCCGTTTTACTAACCTGACAGCTTATTATTCTAAATAGGAAAACTTCATTTTGTTTGCAAATATTAAAGATTCTAACTACCAGCAAGAATGGAGTCCTTACATTTAACGAGCACCTGTCATTTCAGATCCATCATGGCAGCCCGTTAGCGGGCATCCACTCACCTGCTGCCGCCACGTCCCTCACCTGGTTGTGTCACTGCGGCATCACCAGCCGTCCCATTAAAGTGAATGGGGCTGTCGGTGAGTCACCAGCTAGTCAGAGGAGGAGCCGCTGCGGGACAGAGATGACAGTTCTCGAGTTGATTTAAATCAAGCCATTTTACTAGCGATTTAAATCAAATCCACCCTGAAGGTAGGCAGGAGAAATTCAGCCATGCTGACCTAAGAAATGTGGAAGAACAAGCAAAAGCAGCTCTAGATCATTATGCCTCCAGAGCAGGAACATCTGCTTCTATATACAGATGTTAAGATGGATACATATTTAGTCAAATAGAATTTTTGCAGGTTTAGGAACTGCAGTCTGCTCACATAATTTGTAATAAAAACATCTTTGCCATTCTGAAGCTTCCCTCCAACCACTTTGCATATGAGAGATTTTTTACCAGACTAGAAACAGCAACAAGTGGGCTGTATAAGGTATTTACTGTCAGAAAAAAAATGTTTTACTATCCAAAGTTAAAGCAACAAGGGCAGAAGATTGAATGGATGGAAAAAGATGATAAAATGACTGAAATTCCACTTTAAGAAGCAGGTTGTACAGGTAGGTAGAAGAGAGTTCTAGCAGTGCCATCAAACGTTGGCCTTAAAAGATGAAGGAACAAATGGAAATTCTAGTGCACATGATGGGATACTTTCAATGGCTCCACAGCAAAGACCCCCATGGCTTGTGAACAGGTATGTGGAACTGGGGGACTGCTGGAGAAGGACAATGTATAATGGTGTATGTCTGTATATACATTTCCCCATTCTGTGTCTCTTAACGTGGGGGTGCGCCTAGATGTGAAGAACAACTTGTCTGAGGATTTGGCAGACTGAGTACCAGACCTTGCCAGTGAACAGAGAGAAAATCTTGGGAAGTCTTCAATGAGTGAGGAAGTAGAGGCAATGTTTAACAGATAGTGATGAAAGAGTCCTCGCTGTCTGTTACCAAAAAAAAAATTAAAAAAAATAAAGCATAGCCAAAGCTTTTTTGCCCATAGATATATTGTGGGTCCTGTGACCCAGAGTCAGCTAAAAGTGGTCTGTTGCTCGCCGACATGGCAGAGCTGCTCCAGGCTCTGAAAGGATCCCGACAATATTGTCAGAATCCATCCAATTGTCTAATTGACAGCTGGCTATGCCTCTCAGCAAATGTCTGAGACACAGATGGGCTTACCCCCTTCTCTAGCCCAGCACTCCAGTAAGCGCAGGCATGCCAGAGCCAAGACTGGTGACAGACAGCCACTGCTCTGATGTGGCAGAACTGCTCTAGGATCTGCAAAGATCCAGACAGTTGCCTCCGCCTCTCAGCACAACGCTGAGAGCCAGATGAGCTTACCGTCTCCCCAGTATGTCGCTACAGTGAGCACTAGAGTTGCAGACCGGAGACTGGTGACCGACAGCCACAGCTCTGAGGAGACTGAGAAGTGAGTGATAAGCCATCATGTGATCACTCAGTTCCTGGGCTTAGAGCCAACATGGGACAGCTGCAGCATCACACTGATGCTCTAACAGAGGTGGGTAAAGAAAGTCCACTTAAGTGTAATTAAACTCCATAATTCCACTTTGAGGAAAGTGTTCCTGCCATCAGTAGCATGTTGAGGATCTTGCCAAGAGCTAGTCCAAAGATTCACCGTCCTTGAAAAGCCATGTGAATCAATCACATTTACACAAGCTTTTAGCAAAAAGTGCCTTACACATATGAACCGACATAAGTCACATACAAGAAATTACACGTGGCGGGGAGGTTCTTTGCGAAACCCCCAACTTGTTTTTTTTACTGCTATCTGGGGCTCCATAAGAGATTCTCTCTCGCTTCCTGTCCTGCTGACAAAATGCTTTTCTTTAGTAGGAGCACAGGAACCCCATTAAGGATTTTGGATTTCAGCCCTGTCCAAGTTTTAGATTTTCCTCACTTCCTGTATGGTGAAACAGGACAGGAAGTGAGGATAAATCTCTCTAATAGATATCTGTAGAAGCCCAAAAGGAGCTCCGATTTTGCCCTACCTCTCTTCAAGACTAGAATAAAGTTTTTGAATTGACATCCAGTTTTAAGTAAAAGAAAAAACAAATTGATAAAATTACCATATAAGCTTTTCCATGTTTACTTAAAGTGGAGGTTCCTCAAACTTTTAAAAAATGGACACTTACCTGTCCAGCGCGCCCGCAACGTCGGCAGACGAGGTCGAGCAGTCGCTCGGTCCTCGGATGCTACCGCCGCCAATTTTGCGGCTTCACTGCCCGGTTCCCTACTGCACATGCGCGAGTAGCGCGGGTGCGCCGTCACTGGTCCCCGCTCTCTCCTGGGAAAAGTGGGTTTCCCAGAAGACAACGGGGGGGGTGACGCAAAGGGGAGTGAATACCCAGAAGTGGTGCAAATACCTGTCTTAGACAGGTATCTGCACCCCCCTCCCCCCTGAAAGGTGCCAAATGTGACACCGGAGGGGGGGGAGGGTTCCTGAAAAGCGGAAGTTCCATTTTTGGGTGGAACTCCGCTTTAAAGTGATTGTAAACAATCACCTTGTAAAACAACACATTCATTTTAAAATAGAAATGAAAGGCAAAACATTTTTAAGTGATCACATATCGTCTGTTCTCAGCTGCATAAGAGCTGGGGGAGGAGAAGCAGCAGGAGCACACCGAGCTTCCCAGTGAATGGCTGTGCAGGAGAGGCGTGTCAGGACAAGTCTGATCATTGGAGGAGAGCACACGGAGTTGCCAGAACAGCTAGAGAACTGACCACAATGTGATCTCCTGCTTAGTGTGGTCAGTTTTTAATAGGAAAGCAGAGGGACTTGGCAGGAACACCAGGTATTTCACACAAAGGAAGCAATACAAAGAGAACAGGATATTTCTGATACACGTACATGGTACAGCAGGAACATATCAGGATTATGAAACATTGGGGTAACAAATGCTTTAATTCCCTAAGGAATTTTCAATATTTAAAAATCTGAAGTTTTTCCTAAAATTGTGCCTTTGAAAGCAAAGTTCCACCCAAAAATGGAACTTCCGCTTTTCGGAATCCTGCCCCCCTCCGGTGTCACATTTGGCACCTTTCAGGGAGGGGAGGGAGGAGCAGATACCTGTACAGGCATTTTGCTCCCACTTCCGGGCATAGATAGCCGAGCCACCCGCAGCTGTCTACGCCATGTCTGACGAATCCTCTGTCCCCCCTGTCTTCTGGGAGACACACAGGTCCCAGAAAACAGCAGGGACAAGTGGGATCACGCATTCGCAGTAGGGAACCAGGCTGTGAAGTCACAAGGCTTCACTTCCTGATTCCCTTACCGAAGATGTCAGCGTCTCCACCCGAGAGCCGGAGGGACAGATCGGCTTCGGGTGCGGACATCGCGGGCGCCCTGGACAGGTAAGTGTCCTTATTTTAAAAGTCAGTAGGTGCTGCATTTATAGCTGCTGACTTTTAAAAAAATAAAAATTTGGCGGAACTCTGCTTTAAAATGTGGGATCACCCGGTATTTTTTCCCCCCATTTGTTGTCACCTTTTCTTCTAATACAGACTACAACATATGTTTTTCTACAACAGTCAACTTTTGTCACCAATAGGAAATCCACCTTACATGCAGCAGTTGCTGGAGCACATACAAATAGACAGGTAATCGTCTGCCAGCAAACGTGCTCTATGATAATACCAGACACTGCGCACAGAGCTTCCATGTTTCTCATGTGTTTACATTGCCTGTTATTTTAAAATACATGCAGGTAGGTTCAACAGATTATGAAGGAGATAAACTGCTGAAGGTATGAGGAGCAGACCCAAACCTTCCTGCCATGGCAGAATGCCAGCAGATCTGATAGGCAAAGTTCTGACACTTCTCGGTAGCGTCAGAGCATGGCACCAAGCCCCCACACATTCCTATTGGCCCATCACTGCAAGCAAGCTTCAGGACTTTCAGCCAGCCATGACAAGAGTATTTTGGAGGCCACTGCAGGTAGGTGAACCTGCACTTTATATCATCAGCAGTTTGCTTTTTATTCCCAATCTCTGAGTATCTATACGACTGCCGTTCTTCCTCATGCCCCTATGCATGCCATGGTGTGCAGAAACCTGAAGTCACATGCCTCTGACACTTCTAATTTACCTAGAAGAGATCTTTACAGAGAGGTCTCAGCAATCAAGTGTAAGAAAACTGACGCTTCATAGGTGTCTGTGTGGAACAAATGGTTGGCACAGTGACAGCATGTTAAAGAAAAAATCTGACACACACACACACACACACACACACACACACAAATATTGGGACATCGACACAATTCTAATCTTTTTGGCTCTATACACCACCACAATGGATTTGAAATGAAACAAACAAAATGTGCTTTAACTGCAGACTTTCCGCTTTAATTTGAGGGTATTTACATCCAAATCAGGTGAACGGTGCAGGAATTACAACAGTTTGTATATGTGCCTCACACTTTTTAAGGGACCAAAAGTAATGGGACAATTGTCTGCTCAGCTGTTCCATGGCCAGGTGTTTGTTATTCCCTCATTATCCCATTTACAAGGAGAAGATAACAAGGTCCAGAGTTTATTTCAAGTGTGCTATTTGCATTTGGAATCTGTTGCTGTCAACTCTCAATATGAGATCCAAAGAGCTGTCACTATCAGTGAAGCAAGCCGTCATTAGGCTGAAAAAACAAAACAAACCCAGAGAGATAGCAAAAACATTAGGTGTGGCCAAATCAACTGTTTGGAACATCCTTAAAAAGAAAGAACGCACCGGTGAGCTCAGCAACACCAGAAGACCACGGAAAACAACTGTGGTGGATGACCGAAGAATTTTCCCTGGTGAAGAAAACATCCTTCACAACAGTTGGCCAGATCAAGGACACTGTCCTGGAGGTAGGTGTATGTGTGTCAAAGTCAACAATCAAGAGAAGACTTCACCAGAGTGAAGATGTAAACCATTGGTGAGCCTCAAAGGCCAGATTAGAGTTCGCCAAACAACATCTAAAAAAGCCTTCACAGTTCTGGAACAACATCCTATGGACAGATGAGACCAAGATCAACGTGTACCAGAGTGATGGGAAGAGAAGACTATGTAGAAGGAAAGGAACTGCTCATGATCCAAAAGCATACCACCTCATCAGTGACGCATGGTGGTGGTAGTGTCATGGCGTGGGCATGTATGGCTGCCAATGGAAGTGGTTCTCTTGTATTTATTGATGATGTGACTGCTGACAAAAGCAGCAGGATGAATTCTGAAGTGTTTCAGGCAATATTATTATCTGCTCATATTCAGCCAAATGCTTCAGAACTCATTGGACGGCGCTTCACATGCAGATGGACAATGACCCGAAGCATACTGCGAAAGCAACCAAAGAGTTTAAGGGAAAGAAGTGGAATGTTATGCAATGGCCAAGTCAATCACCTGACCTGAATCCGATTGAGCATGCATTTCACTTGCTGAAGACAAAACTGAAGGGAAAATGCCCCAAGAACAAGCAGGAACTGAAGACAGTTGCAGTAGAGGCCTGGCAGAGCATCACCAGGGATGAAACCCAGCGTCTGGTGATGTCTATGCGTTCCAGACTTCAGGCTGTAATTGACTGCAAAGGATTTGCAACCAAGTATTAAAAAGTGAAAGTTTGATTTATGATTGTTAATCTGTCCCATTACTTGTGGTCCCTTCAAAAGTGGGAGGCACATATACAAACTGTTGTAATTCCTACACCGTTCACCTGATTTGGATGTAAATACCCTCAAATTAAATCTGGAAGTCTGCAGTTAAAGCACATCTTGTTCGTTTCATTTCAAATCCATTGTGGTGGTGTATAGAGCAAAAAAAAAAAGATTAGAATTGCGTCAATGTCCCAATATTTATGGACCTGACTGTACATACATATGTATCACCCTGAAAATCAAAGTGAAAAAATTATGCAGCAGGCTAGTCCATTTTGCTGAAATTTCATTGCAACAACTCAAAATGGTCCTCAGTAGTTTGTATGCCCCCCCATGTGCTTATATGCATGCCTGACAACATCAGGGCATGCTCCTAATGAGATGACGGATGGTGTCCTGGGGTATTTCCGCCCAGATCTGAACCAGAGCATCACTGAGCTCCTGAACAGACTGAGGTGAGATCTGGCGACACCAGATGGACCGAAACAATGTCCCAGAGGTGTTCTTTTGGATTTAGGTCAGGTAAACGTGGGGGCCATTCAATGGTATCAATTTCTTCATCCTCCAGGAACTGGCTGCATGCTCTTGCCACATGAGGCCGGGCACTGTCGTGCACCAGGAGGAACCCAGGACCCACTGCACCAGCGTAGGGTCTGACAATGGGTCCAAGGATTTCACCCCGATACTTAATGGCAGTCAGGGTGCCATTGTGTAGCCTGTAGAGGTCTGTGCGTCCCTCCATGGATATGCCTCCCCAGACCATCACCAAACCGGTCATGCTGAACGATGTTACAGGCAGCATAAAGTTCTCCGCGGCTTCTCCCGACCCTTTAATGTCTGTCACATATGCTCAGGGTGAACCTGCTCTCATCTGTAAAAAGCATGGGGCACCAGTGGCGGACCTGCCAATTTTGGGGTTCAATGGAAAACGCCAATCGAGCTCCACAGTGTCCGGCAGTGAGCACAGAGCCCACTAGAGGACGTCGGGCCCTCAGGCCACCCCCATGAAGTCTGTTTCTGATTGTTTGGTCAGAAACATTCACACCAGTGGCCTGCTGGAGGTCATTTTGTAGGGCTCTGGCAGTGCTCATCCTGTTTCTCCATCAGCAGATACCGGTCCTGCTGATGGGTTAAGGACCTTCTACGGCCCTGTCCAGCTCTCCTAGAGTAACTGCCTGTCTCCTGGAATCTCCTCCGTGTTCTTGAGACTGTGCTGGGAGACACAGCAAACCTTCTGGCATTGACACGTATTGATGTGCCATCCTGGAGGAGTTGGACTGCCTGTGCAACCTTTATAGGGTCCAAGTATCACCTCGTGCTACCAGTAGCGACACTGACCCTAGCCAAATGCAAAACTAGTGAAAAACAGTCAGAAAAGATGGAGTAGGGGAAAAAAAAAATGTCAGAAACCTCCACCTGAAAAACCCTTCCTGTTTTGGAGGTCGTCTCATTGTTTCCCATCTAGTGCACCTGTTGTTAATTTCAATTAACAGCAAAAGCAGCTGAAACTGATTAACAACCCCCTCTGCTACTTTTTGGAACCCTCCCCCCCTCCGGTGTCACATTTGGCACCTTTCAGGGGAGAGGGGGTGCAGATACCTGTATAAAACAGGTATTTGCACCACTTCCGGGTATAGACAGCCGTGGGAGTCCCGCCCCTTCACGTCACCCCCCCCCCCCCCCCCGTTGTGTTCTGGGAAACACGCGGCTCCCAGAACACAGCTGGGACATGTGAAGATGCGCTGCGCGACTCGCGCATGCGCCGTAGGGAACCGGGCAGTGAAGCCGCAGCACTTCACTTCGCAATTCTCTCACAGAGGATGGCGGCGGGGGAAGCCGAGAGCTGAGCGGTAGCTGACCTGAACAGACAAGTGTCCATTTTTTAAAAGTCAGCAGCTGCAGTATTTGTAGCTGCTGGCTTTTAAAAAAGAAAAAAAAATTCCGGTGAACCTACACTTTAACTGACCAGATCAATATCCCAGGAGTTCTTTAATTTTTTGGAGCAGTGTATATATACACACAGAGTAATATATATATATATATATATATATATATATATATATATATATATATATATATATATATATATATATATATATATATATATATATATATATATATATATATATATATATATATATATATCCTGTAGCACAGGACACTTGACCACCTTAAAAACGCACCTTGAAGACTCCGAGGCCACTTGGAAATAGGTGTTATGGTCATAGGAGACTAAAATGCAATTATTTGGCCTCAGCAGCAAACGATATGTCTGGTGAAAATCCAATATAGCGCACCATCCAAAAAGCACCATTCCTACAGTAAAGCATGGAGGTGGTAATATCCTGCCATAGGGGGTGGGGGAGCAACTGGAGCACTTGTCAGGAAAGAAGGAATAATGGATACCATCAAATGCTTGAGGAAAATCTGCTGCCCTCTGCCAGACAGTTATCAATTGGAAGAAGCACAAAGCACACAACAAAAATGACCACACAGTGGCTGAAAGATAAAAAAGGTGAATGTCCTTCCATCAAATGTAACTGGACACATAGGAAAAAGCCGCGCTATTTAAAGTCCAAAATTAGGTTAATTGATTGGAGAGCATAGAGAGTTAATCAAGTAATTCCAAAGGCAAGATGAATTCATCCAGTAGTAGACACCACAGTGATTGATTCACAAAAGTGCACCGCCACCTAATAGAAAACAACACGCTTACCAGATAGCAAGCCTTACTTCCCCCCCGGGACGACCCATTGTAAGTGGGATAGATTCAATCACGTCCCGGGTGGGGAAGTATATTGATTTTTTTCTGCAACCCCTGGTTCAGCAGATCCCCTCATACGTAAGAGACACCAAATACGTTATTAACTTACTCAAAGACCTCGTTCCCACAAATGGTATATGGATGGTCACGGCAGACGTGACCTCACTTTATACCATTATTCCACACGAGCGTGGTTTTGAGGCTGTAGAGTTGTACTTGGTGAGAGGATCAGATCTGCCACCCCGGCAAACTGATTTCATTATGACTCTGCTGAAATATGCAGCAAGTCATAATTATTTTTGGTGTGATAATCAATTTTTCCGCCAAGATCGAGGTGTGGCGATGGGGGCGAAGTATGCCCCCAGCTTGGCCAACCTTTTTATGGCCAAGTGGGAGGAGGACGTCGTCGATGTTTGCCGGCGAACAGAGGTTGTACTCTGGGCAAGGTACATCGACGACGTCCTCCTCTTGTGGGACGGTAGCAAACCCGCTTTGCGTGATTACATGCTGTCCCTGAATGATAACGATAGAGGTATCAGATTCTCTTTTGAGGCAAGCCAGGAATTAGTACACTATTTGGAAATCTCAGTTGTCGATAACAAGTTTGTCACCACCACTTATTTTAAACCAACTGATAGGAACTCATACATCCCGCTTGATAGTTGCCATTATGCCCCCTGGCTCAAGGCTGTCCCTCATGGTCAACTCACTAGATTAAGACATAACTGCACAGATCTAGTGGCCTTCATAGGCCAAGCTGAGATTCTCTCCAAAAGATTTGTAGATAAAGGTTACCAACAGAGTGATATGTCTCAATTGATACAATGTTAGTGAGATTGACCGAGGATCACTTTTGGCCAATAAGGAGAAGGTGGCAAGGGATGGTAAGTTTTCTCTTCCATTTATTACCACCTTCTCTATGCAGCACCAGACCATGAAATGCTTGATACGTAAGCACTGGCACGTGTTAATCAGTGAACAGGTGCTGGCTCCCTCCCTTCCAGAAAGACCATCTATTGTATTTAGAGGGGCTTCGACACTTTCCAATAGAGTGGCTCCAAGTGTCCAGGACCCCCCACGGGCTAATAGGACATTCTTGGAGAACCTGACAGGATACTATCGATGTAAGAAATGCCAAGTGTGTAGCTTGAATAGTTGCAGAGACAGGAAGATTAGCCAATTTTTGTCAACAAGCACTGGCCGATCCTATGAAATCGAACCTTTTATAACATGCTCATCTTTGGGGGTGGTCTACCTGATTCAGTGCCCTTGCGGTCTTCAGTATGTGGGGAGGACCAAAAGGGCATTGAGGGTGAGACTTAACGAACACATAGCAAATATCCGTAAAGGTTTCGATAAGCACTCTGTATCCAAGCACTATGACCAGGTCCATAAGAGAGACCCGTCTGGCACGTTATTCATTGCAATTGATAAATATAGACCCCATTGGAGAGGCAGCTTGCTTGTGAGAGAAATCTCCAAGCAAGAAATGGCATGGGTGTACAGGCTGAGGACTTATGTTCCATTTGGACTCAACGTTGACACTGATGTCAATGCCTTTATCAACAATTCCTAGCAACAACTGGCAATGATGTTTTGATGGGAGTCCATTGAGGCCCGATCATTGACACCTATCGTAACATGTATTCTGTCGACCACTAGTGTGTTGTAGTTTAATTCTATGCGGATTCACCGCTACTTATATTTTAAATACCATGAGGCCATTCTATTTTTCTGTTAAATTTATTTTTTGTACGGTTCTGGACATTGGTATGAACTTAGATGTTCCCAAATTCCAGCATCAATGTATTATTGTTTATGTGTGATATTAATATTTAACAATTGGAGCAGTTTAGTGTCCCAATGCATCCTCTGCACCTATTGGTTGCGGTGGAGGTTGCGGGTTCTACTGTTTCTTGTGACACACCCGGAGGGTCCCTCCCCTTAGAGGACGTATGTAACGCTGTCGTGTTTTTTGTTATCATGGTCACGCAGACGTATGGTACGCTCATCCCGAGGGCTTCCGTCATTCCGTTTTTCGTGATGACGCGCCGTGATTCTTGTTGTCATGGTCACGCAGACATAAGGTACGCTCTTCCCGAGTGCTTTCGTCATTCCGCTTTGCGTGATGACGTGCACTGAGCGGCCTCACGAACGAGGCTTGGTTTCCTCGTGGGGAGATGTGCGTGCGCATCTGCCGCTTGATCGGCTTTGCTGGTACAGCGGCCGTATTAGCGAGGCATTGTTGACTCCTGACGTGATGCGTGCGCGTCCTCTTCCGGGTCGGATCCTCCTTCCGGTGTGTCCCCTATTTAGAGGGGGTGACGCAGCTCATCGCCCATGCCCCGAAACGACGTGATTTTTCACGAAACGCGTAGGGCAGGATACAAGCTTTGCGCTGACGTCACCCTCCATTGCTCGACTTCCACGGACGTGTGTGTGCCAGCGCCAATTGACCGGTCGGCGCTGTGATACTTTAAAGCTGTCTTTTTAACTGCTCTTGTGAGTATGTTTTTATTATTTTAATAAATGTTCACCAAGGATTTTACACTATCTAGTGTCCCCCCTTTTTTTCATGGTCCACGTTGAATACCTGTATGATGCTTTATGAGCTGTCGGGCTATTAAAACAACTGAAGTTTACCACTGGCTACACTCTGGAGGCTTAACTGAGCATTACTTAAGGCTGTTTGAGGTCCTCCGTCATAGGGGACCATCGCTGTTCGGTAAGCAGTAACTTCTACTGGTGGTGGTGAAAGTCACGAATTTAAGTCCAAGAAGATTTGAATCCTTTCCTTCTTTTCTTTATTAATTTTGGATATCGCCTCACGGGTGTTTTTTTCATTATGGATTTTTGAACATGAACTTTGAAGGGTTTTTCTGCTCTACAGTATTTTTGGACAATAACCAATTTTTTATTCCCAGTTAACTATCTGTTCAAATAGACTATATATTGCTTTTCACTTAGCTTTTTATATGTTATCACTGTTGATATTTGGATTTTTTCAGTCACCCAGTGATGGGCTTATGTTTAAATTCATAAGTTAGCGCGACTATATATTTTTTCTTATTTGTACTCACTGATGATTGTTTTCAGACTAGTTGCTGCTTTTCCTAAAATTTTTTTCTTTTTTCAGGCAATTCATTTGCTTGATTTTTACACTTTAAGCGCAGTTTCTTCTTATTTTTTCCAATATCCCACATTTAACTGCTGCTTTGGGATTGGTCCATCCGTTTTTATATCTTTCTTTTTATTTATTTTAATAGCAAAGTTCCCTCCCCTTTATAAATTTAACTGAACGTGAGCAGATCTGCAAAGAGTGGCCAACATTGCAAAGTCTAGCTGTGCAAAGTTAGTTGAGACAAATCCCTACAGGACTAAAAGCCTGTAATTAACCGGTTCAGCACCGGAAGATTTTACCCCCTTCCTGACCAGAGCACTTTTTACAATTCGGCACTGCATCGCTTTAACTGACAATTGCGCGGTCAGGCAATGCTGTACCCAACTAAATTTTCATCCTTTTTTCCCCCCACAAATAGAGCTTTCTTTTGGTGGTATTTGATCACCTCTGCGGTTTTTATTTTTTGCTCTATAAACAAAAAGAGCGACAATTTAAAAAAAAAAAAAAAAAAAAAAGGCCAATATGTATTCTACATTTTTTTTAAACAAAATCGCAATAAGCATATATTGGTTGGTTTGCGCAAAAGTTATAGTGTCTACAAACTATGAGAAAGATTTGCGGCATTTTTTTTTATTTACTAGCAATGGCGGTGATCTGAAATTTTTAGCGGTATTGCGACAGACAGATCAGACACTTTTGACATTTATACAGCGATCAGTGCTATAAATATGCACTGGATTACTGTGTAAATGTCACTGGTAGGGAAGGGGTTAACACTAGGGGGCGATCAAAGGGTTAAATGTGTGTTCCCTCAGCGTGTTCTAACTGTATGGGGATAGGCCTGATAGGGATAGGGGAGGAGACAGATTGTTGTTTCCACTTAGTAGAAACATACGATCTGTCGCCTCTCCCCTGACAGCACAGGGATGTGTGTTTATATACACAAATCCCCGTGCTGGCTCTCGTGCATGCGAACCCGCGTGGCCGGCAGCGATCATGCCCACCAGCCACACACATCGGGTCCCCTGCTGTGCAGCGGGCGCACGTCCTCTGGCGGCTCTCCTGGGCAAAGCAGTACCCATATGGGATTTCGCCCAGGAGAGGCATTCTGCAGCAGTAAAAGTATCTGAGCCGGTTAAAGCAAAGTGTGATTCGACAAAATACAGACATCATGGGGGTGATCTTTTTCCAAACTCAGTAATTCTGTTTTTGACTTTTTAATTATTATTTTTTTCCCTGGTGTTATATCTTTCACTTGGATGTTATAAGTTGCACTGGTAAATACAGCTGGATAAAACAAAAAATGTGTCAGTCTTCATTTCGGACGGCAAAGCAACAAAATGTGATTATTTTAAAGGGGCGATTATTTTCTATACCCACTATGAGCATTACCAAAGGTAAGGTGTTGTCTTCTGAGAGCTATGTACAGCCCCCTCCAACAAGCCATGATCTGCCTGTAGATCCCTTTTTCAGGTTACATTCGAACCGCACACAGGTATGACGGACTGTGCACGCTTTGTTGCGCATTTACACGCGTCCCATTTAGGGCATCCCATTAAAGTGTTTGTTAAAGCTAAAAAAAAAAAAAAATGTAAAAATTGAAACATGCGATTTCTTGTGTCCGTTTTGTTTTTCTGCCTGACAATGCTGTAATATACCTGGTTGATCCTGCCTGTGCCGCTCCTCCTACAAGTAAACTGACCATGGTAGTATGGCAGCCGATCCATGCTACCGTGGTCAGTTTACATCTTGGGTCATCCTGGTAAAGTTACAGGCGTGATGAGTGATGCTTGCTGCAGAGTCTGATTGTGTTCCATTGGCATGAGCACAGATGCTCGGAAGCAACATCATTCCTGGCTGTAATGTAAATGTACCGACGCTGAACACGCGCCCCCCAGAAGGTCCGTGGATCATTGTGCATCCAACACAGATCACGTAACCTGCATTTCGGAAGCTGGTCAGAATGTAAAGACAAGATAAAAAAAAAAAAAGGGGGGGGGGGAAGAAGGATCACTTATTTTTTCTGTTAAGAGAATTTGGTTATAAGGAAGGGTTACAATCACTTTCATTTTAAATAGGCTGCCCTCTATGTGAGAAATGGGCGAAAGGAATGCCTGACCCACTTTAACAATTTACTGCAGTACAATGTTTTGGCGTGCGTTAGCAAGGATGCATGGGGGTGCCACTAAGAATGAATGGCACTGCTGCACCTTTTGCAAAAGGGCGGTATGTTTTTCCTGCACTGGGGAAAGCGCATTTTTTGTGCATGTTCCCACAACACACAGTTGTGAACTAATGGCCCGTACACACAATCCGAAAATCGGATGACAGATCGTCCAAAATTTTTGGCTTAATAGTCGCAAGTAGAAATTAAATAGGTTACTAAAGCCATGAAAATTCTCGTACGAAAAATCGGAAGTGATGTCATGTGTTGTAATGTTTTTGTATTGTATTTTCGGACGACAACTGTACCGACGAACGAAAATCGTACGAGGAAAATTTTCACGCTTGTCCGATAAAATCGGATGAATTGTCGTGATCAGCTCTCGAAAGCTCTGTACCAACGATCCAATTATCGCTCGATTGCGTCGAAAGCTGTATTTTTCGATCGTGTGTATGGGCCATTAGTCTCCAACATCACTCTGGGGGGGTGTGTGTGTGTGTGTGTGTGTGTGTATACACACACACAGTCATTTCAAAAAGGTCACCATATCAGTACCCCCTTTTCGGATAGGAAGCATACTGCCAACACTCTTATAAGGCAGCAGTCAGTATAGCAAGACAATTTCTGATAGGTTGCTACGAGTCACTGGCAGTCACTGCACTTTTCAGAATGTAAAGGGACCTATACTGAAAACATTACAAATTATATATATTTATTTCATTTCCACAATCTCATCGACAACACGCTGTTTGGCTTAGCTAAAAACGTAGCACCGACTTCTGGCAAGGATACCACATATTTTTTACACCTGTAAAGGAAAAGGAATAATGAGCTTGTATGCACAGCATACAAGCTCATTATGAAATACTTACCTTAGAACGAGGCGTGGGTATCCCTCGCTGTCCACGCCGAGGCAGCTGACATTATGCCTCGACGTGTCTTCCGGGTATCGCGGCTCCAGCGCTGTGAGTGGCTGAAGTCGCGATGTCATCACTCCCACGCATGCGCGCGGGAGACTTCTTTCCGGCAAGGTCCAGCATCCGCCGGGCCTTCAGCCGAGAATCCCCTGTGCGCATGCGCCGCTGCAGTCAGTGGCGCAGTGCAAGGTAAGGTAAAGGTTTAGGAGATATTTCTTTTACCTACAGGTAAGCCTTGGTATGGGCTTACCTGTAGGTAAAAGTAGAAAAATAGACTATACAACCACTTTAAGCGATCTAGCAGGACTTTATTTTCTGCCTAAAGTTCCACTTTAAGTAAACATTCTGAAATTAAATGAACAACAGGAAAGAAACAGACGGTGATAATTGTATTGTCCTCTAACATTCGTGGTCAGTGTAGAAGCGCCCCTTTGCATTGGGGGTCAGTATAGGTAGGGGACCAATTTTCCAATGCTCACTAGTCCTGAAATGCCCAGTTAACCACAAGAGAAACCTGGGTTTACATTGGAGCGATTTGGCATGTCAAATTGCAGGGAAAATCGGCAGCTGATGCCAGCAATGGCACCGTCTGAATCAGTGCATTTGCGGTGCAGCACCGATTCCCAAAAGTAGTTTCTGTTAGAGCTGCACGATTCTGGCTAAAATGAGAATCACAATTTTTTGGGTTAGAATAAAGATCACGATTCTCGTGGCGTAACATCAACTTTCACATTAAAACAAAAATAAAATAAAAATTGCGCCAACTTTACTGTTTTGTGTTTTTTTTATTTATTATTCATTGAAGTGTATTTTTTTCCCAAAAATTGCATTCGAAAGATCGCTGAGCAGATACAGTGTGACATAAAATATTGCAGCAATTCACATTTTATTCCCTAGGGTCTCTGCTATATTATATTATATATAATACTGTATTTATTGGCGTATAACACTCACTTTTTTACCCTGAAAATAGAGGGTAAACTGTGCCTGCGTGTTATACGCAGGGAGCTGTGGAAAGTTTTTTTCCTGAAACTTCCCTCTTAAAGTTAGGGTGCGTGTTATACGCCTGTGTGTGTTATACGCCGATAAATACGGTATATGTTTGGGTGTTCCAAGTAATTTTCTAGCAAAAAATATTGATTTTAAGGCCCCATGCACACGAGACGCCGATGCAAACTCTGCTGAACACAGGTTTTTAAAGGCTAAAACCGGCGTTTTAAAACGGCCGTTTTGCCGTGATTGCGTCTATAGGCGTTTAGTTAAGAAACATCATAAGAACCATTTCAGCCATTTTAGGAGACCAGCAGCTGAGAGAGCAGCAGTGTACTTGTATTTAGCGTATCACTTGCCACATAGTCTGCCACAAGCTGTGGATTGTCCACTTGCCACGTCACCTGCCACGTCACCTGGCCACAATTTGTGGATTGTCCACCTGCCACAAGTTGTGGATTGTCCACCTGCCACAATTTGTGGATTGTCCACCTGCCACAATTTGTGGATTGTCCACCTGCCACAAGTTGTGGATTGTCCACCTGCCACAAGTTGTGGATTGTCCACCTGCCACAAGTTGTGGATTGTCCACCTGCCACAAGTTGTGGATTGTCCACCTGCCACGTCACCTGCCACAAGTTGTGGATTTCCACCTGCCACGTCACCTGGCAACATCACCTGCCACAAGTTGTGGATTGTCCACTTGCCACAAGTTGTGGATTGTCTACAGTGCAATGCAAGCAATTACAGTTTTTTTTTTAATATTTTTTTTTAATGGTTTTTCATCATTTGCCATCATTTTTGAGATTTCTAATGTAAAAAAATAGGTCACCTTTAACCACTTCAATACAGGGCTTTTTGTACCACTTCCATACCGGGCCTATTCTAGCACTTCTCTCCTACATGTACAAATCATCATTCTTTTGCTAGAAAATTACTCAGAACCCCGAAACATTATATATGTTTTTTTAGCAGACACCCTAGAGAATAAAATGACGGTCATTGCAACTTTTTTTCTTGCACGATATTTGCGCAATAATTTTTCAAACGCCTTTTTTTTTTTTTTTTTTAAATGGTTTCATGAATTAAACAAAACAGTAAAGTGAGCCCAATTTTTGGGAAAAATATGAAAGATGATGTTACGCCGAGTAAATAGATACCCAACATGTCACGCTCTAAAATTGCGCACACTCATGGAATGGCGCCAAACTTTGGTACTTAAAAATCTCCATAGGCGACGCTTTATTTTTTTTTACAGGTTACCAGGTTAGAATTACAGAGGAGGTCTAGTGCTAGAATTGTTGCACGCGCTCTAACGCACGCGGCGATACCTCACATGTGTGGTTTGAACAGCGTTTACATATGTGGGTGACTTACGTGTGCATTCGCTTCTGATCGCGAGCTACTGGGGACAGGGGCGTTTTAAATTTTTTTTTTTATTTTTTAATTTATTTATTTTTTCTTTTTACAATTATTTTACTTTTTTTTTTTTTTTTTAATCACTTTTAATTGTAATAGAAATGTGTGTGACAGGTCCTCTTTATTGAGAGATGCGGGGTCAATAAGACCCCACATCTCTCCTCCAGGCTGGAAAGCATGAGATCAGTGAAAATGTTTTCACTGATCTCATACTTACTAGCCGCAATAGCGGCTTTGTTTACATTAGAGGACCCGGGCGTGACGTCATCACATCGCGCCCGGGCCTCCGACGATCATAGAGATGACTGGTGACTATCTGGTCACCAGTCATCTCTATGCTCGTCACGTGACCCACCAACGGCGCCGGAAGATTCGCTCCGGGTCCCCGATCGCACGGGAGAGCCCGGAGAAGAGTCCCCTCCCGCCGCCTATAAGAACGAACGATCAAGTGGCGGAATCGCCGCTATGATCGTTCTTACAGTGCACAGAATCGCCGGCACTTTAAAAGGATATCTGAATGATGCCTCTAGCTGCAGGCATCATTCAGATATCCCCCTACAAAGCCAGGACGTCATATGACGTCCACCCAGGATGGGAGATCCCATCTGTGGACGTCATTTGACTATGGCTGGGTAGGGAAGTGGTTAAAAACGCTTATAAACGAAAACGCGGCACCGCGTTTTGCATCTGAAACGTAGAAAACGTTTGCGTCTGAACCCATTTTTTTGCTTCTGGAAAAACGAGGTTAAACGCAACTGCCTAAAAACGGTAATAAACGAGAGTGTGTGCATGGACACATAGGATAACATTGAATGTGTTCAGGAGCAGTTGAAAAAAGTGTCCAACTGCCTCTGAACGCGCGTTTAACAGTGTCTTGTGTGCATGGGCCTAACTTAGACACAAGTGTCAGAAAAAGATTTGGACTTTAAGTGGTTAAACTTCCTGCATTTACACACAGAAATTTGCTCCAAGAAGAAAGTTAGTTACAATGTTTCATGTTGTTACAAACTTGTCAGACTGCCCCAATATTTTCTTCTGACAGCTGAGTGAACAGATACATTCTCTCCACTTGTTATATGAAAGAATCGGCAAACTCTGCATTGGAGATCGTCAGGGGGGTTGAATCGAGATCACGATTTTTTTAACGATTAATTGTGCAGCTCTAGTTTCTGTACTACTTTTGGTGACTTCAGGGTGTGATTTCCATAGAGATCTGTGAAGACACCCGCACAGATGTTTCCGAAATTGCCCCCCAAAGTCGGTAATTAAATTGTGCGAGATCAGCTGAACTCACGATTTCATTCAGTGTGAACCTGGGCTGAAAGCAAAAGTAAGGAGTTCATTAAAAAAAAAAAAAAAAAAAAAAAAAAAAAAAAAAAAAAGGAGGACCTCCATGCTGCATCTTTCATGCGCGTTCATCAAAATGCAAATTCTAGTCCAATGGCAGCGCGCCTAAAGCGAATGTGAAATGCGCCTAACACACAACGCACCAAAAACGCACAGATGTGAACCGGTCCGAACATCCCTGTCACAGGATTCAGTGATCTGCCCTTCTAGATGAAAATATTACATAATATATGTAACCACTTCCACTGGCCGTATCAATTCCCCCTCCAAATAGAGATCCTATTTTAGGAAACAGTAAAATCAGAGGGGTTGTGATTGGTTGCCATCGGTGACTGCACTTTGCAGAACAAGTCTGTATCCCTGTTCTAGGATATATAGTGATCGATCCCTATAGATGAGGATATTACAAATGACGTGATCGTTTCCACAGGCCATCATATCAATTCCCCCTCCAGACAAAGATCCTGAAATGTGATACTTTATTAGGAAAGGAGTAGAGTAGGGGAGATGGGTTACAATTGGTTGCTATGGGTTACAGCACTTTGCAGAATATGTCTGTACATCCCTGTCACAGGTTGCAGTTATCTATTCTTATAGATAAAAATATTGCAAATTATTTAACCACTTCCACTTGTCATATTAATTCTCCCTCCAGATAGAGATCCTATATTAGAAAGAAGTATTATCAGATGAGTTCTGATTGGTTGCTATAGGTGATGGCACTTTGCAGAACAAGTCTGTATCCTTGTTACAGGATACAGAGATCTATCCCTCTAGATGAGAATATTGCACATGACATGATCATTTCCCCCTCCAGATAGAGATCCTTCATTTGTCACTTTAAACAATAGTCAGAGATGGGCTCTGATTGGTTGTTATTGGTTACAGCACTTTGCAGAATAAGTATGTACATCCCAGTCACATGAAGAAGTAATCCATCCTTGTAGATGAACAGATCCTAATAAACACGTAATATTTCACTGGCCGTCCCAAGCCATTCCCCCCCATAGATGGAGATTCTATTTCTGACACTTTACTAGGAAACAGTGAACTCCGGGAGATGAGTTCTGATTGGTTGCCATAGGAGATGAAACTTTGCAAAACAAGTCTGTATCCTTGTTACAGGATACAGTGATATCTATCCTTCTAGATGAGAATATTACAATGGACGTGTGATCATTTCCACAGGTCATCAGATCAATGACCCCTTCAGATGTATCTGACACATCTACATACATATAATGGGCTATGACTAGTTGCTATGGGTTACAGCACTTTGCAGAGCAAGTCTGTACATCCCTATCACAGGATGCAGTTATCTATCCTTCTAGATTAAATAATTACACATTATATGTAAACATTCCCACTGGTCAGATTTCCTCCTCCGGATAGAGATCCTAGTTTCCAATTGGTTGCCATAGGTGATGGCACTTGACAGAACAAGCGTATCGTTATTACAGGATATAGCCATCTAACCCTCTAGATGAGATTATAAATGACACGTGCCCATTTCCACATCCCCTTCCCAGACAGAGATTCTGTAGCTTATAATTTATTAGGAAACAGTACAGTCAGGGAGATGAGATATGACCGGTTGCCATGTCCTGCCTTACCCAGGTCACCGCTCGTTGCTACGGCGCGCGGCACCCGGGTCACGACTGGTCGCTACGGCCCGCGGCACCCGGGTCACGACTGGTCGCTACGGCCCGCGGCACCCGGGTCACGACTGGTCGCTACGGCCCGCGGCACCCGGGTCACGACTGGTCGCTACTGCCCGCGGCACCCGGGTCACCACTGGTCGCTTCGGCCGCGGCACCCGGGTCACAACTGGTCGCTACGGCTTACAAAACATTGCTGTAACCCATAGCAACCAGTAAAAACCTATGTGCTGTAACCTGTGGCAACCAGTCAAAAACCTATGTGCTAAAGGCCATAGTAACCAGTTGTAACCAAAGTTCTGTAAACCATAGCAACCAGTTAGAACTACTTTGGTTTCAACTGGTTGCTATGGGTTACAGAACTTTGGTCCCATCTGGTTGCCATCGGTAACCACACTTTGCTGAATAAATCTGTTCACCCCTGTGACAGGATGAAGTGATCATTCTTCTGAAATATGTAATCATTCCCCCTCCAGATAAGAGATCCTGTGATATGTGACACTCTATCAGTAGTGAGGGGATGGGTTCTGATTGGTTGCTATGGGTGACAGCACTATGCAGAATAAGCTTGTATTATGGGATAGGTGACCCCTCCATCCTCAAGATGAGAACAATACGAATGGTGACCCCCATTACTTCTCACTGTCCCCCTGTAGGGGGCGCTCTGACAGCGGACACTGTGTATGTTGGCCTAGTCCTGCAGTAGACAGGTCAGGAGGGTTGCTATGGGTTACAGCACTCTGCAGACTCAGACAGGACATGATATAAGGTGACCCCTGGATGCTGAGCCCCGCCCCCTCATAATGAGATGGGGGGTCCCCTCCTCCTCCCTCACCTCATAGCGCTCCCGGTATCAGGGCAGGCGTCTCCGGTCACACATCGCCCCCCTCCGCCTCGCTCCCTCGCTGGCAGCTCTGGTGTGTAGAAGAATCAGAGCGCCCCTCACCCACAGAGCCTCCTCCCAGCCACTCACTGACGCCGCACCGCAACCGGCCAATCGGACAGGCCGCCAACCACGCCCTCTTCCCCACCCCTCCGCCTATAAGGCGGCTCGATGCATTCTTCGCGTAGATGCGGCAAGGAGCGGTGACGTCATCAGTCAAGAGCCCCGGAGACGCGACTGTCTGCGACTGGCGGCCATTTGTACTCAGGGAGGGAGAATTTTACATCAGGGTAGGCAACTTTCAGTGTCGTAAAGCGCGTTAGCAGCATCGGATTCTTTTTTTATCCATTTGTTCCCTTAGAAAAGGACCGTTGGTTTACGTTCTATTATATATGTGAAAGGAAGATATTTACGAACTGATATTTTTTTAAATCATTGTGCCAGGCCAAGGTGGGAAGAGGGCAGCTCGGAGGAAATCTGTGCTTGCCAGGAACCAAGATGGCCGCCGCAGCGGGCGCTTTATTCACACGTGACGCGGGAGGGCGTGGTGGGTTAATGATAGAAGAACGCCCGGGGCTGGTGACGTCACGCCACAGCCCGTTACTTAAAGGAGCAGGCAGCCAAATCTAGCCAGTCCTGTCAGCAGATCACAAATAAAAGTATATCTGTCACGAAACAGTCTCTGCCTAATTAGCCCTTAGAATCAGACAGTGAGGAAAGGCCTTGACTGTGTTATGATTTAAAGTGGTCCTGTCACCACCGCAAACATACATAAAGCATGGACACTGTGTAAAAGAAGAGGGTAACGGGTTTGTTTACCGTTTGCTAACTGCAAACCGATTCAAGTGAATGGGGTGAGCCGCAACTGCGCACAATGCAGGCGGTTGCACCGTGGTTGCCCGGCAGGGGGTAAAAACAGGCGGTGAGGAGGCGATACAACAACTCACCGCCTGGCAAACACTCTCTGCAGAGCGATCCGAATGAGTATTGCTCTTCAGAGGACAAAGCCAGAATAAATGAGGCCTTGGGTGCATTGGGGTGCCATCAAAATGAATGTTGCCGCAACACAGCAGCACCTATCACACCTACATACTTACCAGTGTTGCCAACCGTCAGTATTTTTACCGGCAGCCAGTAAAAAATGGGCACTTTTCTTCTGCCAGTAAATGGCAGTAAGAAGAAAAGGTTGCCAGTAAAAAATATGGCTGTGACGCTCGGCTCGGAACTGCGCATGCACAGCTTGAGCCTGGAGCCGGTGATCTGCCGAGATCTGCCCCCCCTGCGGATTCTGCCAGCCCTGGACTGCGCAGGCGCAGCGCTCTAGCTCTGAAAATTGCCGAACATTAAGAGCTGTAGACTGCGACTGCTTAATCAACAGGGTATAGTGACAGTCGTTGCCGCACGCTCCCGATGCTCGCTCCACTCTGCAAGGTGGGGTGGGTGTATTACTATTATAATGAGCGGATGCATGTTTAAAGAAATGAATTGATGGACAGAGATAAGGGCCGATTTGAATGCTTGTCAGAGAATTGTTAAAAAAAATCTTATGTCTTTTTTTTAACAGTTCTCTGACAAGTACTCAAATCGGCCATCCACATTGAACTACCCGCCCTTATCTCTGTCCATCAATTCATTTCTTTAAACATGCATCCGCTCATTATAATAGTAATACACCCACCCCACCTTGCAGAGTGGAGCGAGCATCGGGAGCGTGCGTGAGCGTGTGGCACAATATTGTGCTCATAGCGCATGTGCCGTGTATGGGTTATAATCTATTCGGCTATTTTCGGAGGTCTGCCGTGAGCGGCACACGCAAGTGTTGCGCATGCGCAGGACAGAGCGGGCGGAATCCGCTGAAGTGTTGCGCATACGCAGGATAGAGATGGCAGAATCCGTTGAGGGGCAATTCTCGGCAGGTCACCGGCTGAGATCATCCAAGTGCCTGCTAGAGTGTGTTTGGGCGGTGCTGGCGGGAGGCCGTGTCTGAGCATATCGCGTGATGTCATGGTACAAGGGAGTGGCCGGAGTCTCGTGTGCGGGTCTGCAGGACGGGATCAAGGCAAGCCGGGAGCGGGACTGACAGTGCTGTTTGGATTGGGGGGGACTGAAGGGACCACCTAGCATGGATAGAGACTGTCACTGTGACTCAGGAGGGGGCGTATCGTGTCGGTGATCTATGCTGCTGCACAATGCTGTCAGTATCACTGTGAGAGTTAATTGTTATGTGTGCATCACCCATTCTAATGTATTGCCCTCCAGAGTCCTGTCCCTGAGCTACTTACTTACTATATCGAAAATAAAATAAGAAATATGCTTTTTGCCTTAATATCTACCTTAAATCACATTGCTAATTGCATATTGTACTTATTTGTAGCCTAAATACTGGAATTTGGACTTAAAATTTGTAATTTCGCAACTTTTGGAGCTGTCAGTAAAAACTGGGCTTTGCCAGTAAATTTTGGGTGTCATGTCAGTAAATTTCAATCTGGTAGGTTGGCAACACTGCTACCTACCTACCACTGCTACCACTAGTTGCCACATCACAGGTAGACATGTGCAATTCGTTTAGTTCCAAATTAGTTTTTCACCGAAATTCAACAAATTAGTTCATTCGGAAATATTAGAATTAACGAAAACCTGTTTAACAAATTTTTCCACAATATCAAGTATCCAAAAAATAAGAATGAAAATTCCAAAAAGAGAAAATCCGAAAATAAAAACAAAAAATGTGAAAATCCGAAATAATAAAAGCACACTCAGCAGCACCGGGCGTTGGCGGTAAAGCTCCGTTATTTTTAGCGGCGCTTTACTGTCATTTTATCAACGCTTTTCGGCCGCTAGCAGGGCGCGTTTTACCCCTGCTAGCGGCTAAAAAAGGGGTTAAAAGCGCTGGCGCTTCGGCGTCGCTGCCCATTGAGTTCAATGGGCAGTGGCGCTTTAGGAGCGGTGTATACACCGCTCCTAAAGCGCCTCAAAGAAGCTGCTTGCAGGACTTTTTGGAGCGTCCTGCCAGCGCACCGCTCCAGTGTGAAAGCACTCGGGCTTTCACACTGGAGTGAGAGGAGAAGCACTTTACAGGTGGTATTTTTAGCGCTATAGCGCCTGTAAAGCGCCTCAGTGTGAAAGGGGTTAAACTAACTATTAATAATAACTATTACTAACTATTAAATTATAGATATTGGAATTTCCTTTCAAATTTGTCTGTTAGTGAACGTAACAAATACGAATTTATCCGAAGTTACGAATTATCCAAAATAACGAATGCCGCGTCTAAATGAATGGAACAGAACTAATTAATAATAAAACCTTTTTAATTAATTTTGTTAATTAAACGTAATTCGTTATGTTCCATTCATTTAGATGCGGCATTCGTTATTTCTGATAAGTCGTAACTTCGGATAAATTCATATTCGTTATGTTCACTAACAGCCAAATTTGAAAGGAAATTCCAATACCTATAATTTAGTAGTTAATTATTTTAGTTAGTTATTATTTCGCATTTTTCGAATTTACAAATTTTTGAATTTATGAATACCGCATCTAAACGAATGGAACATAACAAATTCAAATTTTTCCAAAGTTATGAATTTATTAAAAATAACGAATTTGGATAATAAAGAATGATCCGAAGAACAGAAAAAAAAAATGAATAAAACAAACACATGTTTCGGCAGTGCACATGTCTAATCACGGGCCTCAGGGCTTGTTTACACCACAATTTCAGCGTTCTAGATGCATTTTTGCATACATTTTATATGCAGTCCAGTGCACTCTTTTTTTTTTTTTTTTTTCATTAGGACAATGTGCATTCTGGTGCGTTTAAACACGCTTTTTATGTATTTCAGGCACAAAAAAACACAACAGGTTGTACTTTTGTTGAAAGCACTGGAACTGACCGCACTGGTGTGAACTAGGGCCATGTGAACTATAGCCAAAAGATGGCTACAGCGCAGGCCCACATTGCCGGGGTGGGGGTGCCTATTGGCGTCCTCCCGTGATCGCACTGCCTCACGCATCGGCAGGGATCTGTAATCGCTGTGTCCTTCAGATATAGCTGATCACAGATCAAGGTAAAAGAGCCAATCACAGCGGCTCTTTACCATGTGACCAGCTGTGTCCATTAACAGCTGATCACAGTGTAAACATGATTTGCCAGTTATCAACAGTCCTCACGCTTACAGCGCGTGAGTAGAGGCAAGCCGATCATTGGCAAATCCACACAGGGCACATCTACACTGATAATCAGGGCACTGATCATCAGTGTCCTGATGATTAATGCAACCCCAATAGTGCCCATCAGTGACGCCTGTCAGAGCTCATCAGTACTGCCTGTCAGTGCCCACTAGTGATGCCTATCAGTGCCGCTTATCAGTGCAGCCTATAAGTGTAACATATCAGTGCAGCTTCATCAGCTCCCATCAGTGCAGCTTCATCAGCACTAATCAGTGCAGCCTCATCAGTTCCACATCATCAGTGCAGCCTCATCAGCACCCATCAGTGAAGGAGAAAAATTACTTATTTGCAAAATTTTATAACAGAAACTTAAAAAATATTTTTCTTTTCTAAATTTTCAGTCTTTATTCATTTGTTTAGCAAAAACAGATTAAATACCACCAAAAGAAAGCTCTATTTGTGTGAAATGAATAATACAATTTTCATTTGGGTACAGTGTCAGTGTTGCATGACCGCGCAATTGTCATTCAAAGTGTTACAGCACTGAAAGCTGAAAATTGGCCTGGGCAGGAAGGGGGTAAAAGTGCCCAAGAGGCAAGTGGTTAAAGACCCACTGGAAAGCATTCGGTGTGAAGCAGCCCTGATACCTTTCCAGCTGTGGAAATCTTTGCTCTTTTTGAAAAGCTACCAGTGCCACCGATACCCAAAACTTCTGGATGTGTTCAATAGCTAATCTCCTGCTGGGGGCTATAGTTCCACCCTACTCCTGCTGTGTCATTTTAGTGACATAGCAGAAAAAAAAACGCAGCACCCAGCAGGGGACCAGACATCTGACACATC
This sequence comes from Rana muscosa, assembly GCA_029206835.1. Lineage (NCBI taxonomy): Eukaryota > Metazoa > Chordata > Amphibia > Anura > Ranidae > Rana > Rana muscosa. The sequence goes on from CM055117.1 coordinate 73,783,685, forward strand.
CTGAAATGTTGGATAGCAGCCGTGCCCATAGCTTTTAAAAAGAGTAAAAATCTGACTCAGCACCCAACGGAGAGCTAAGTATTGGGGACCAGTTACACTTCCAATTCGGGGTAACAAGCGTGTTTCCGCAATGTGCAGTAATAGACACAAGATCCATTACTGCATTGCAGTGCTATTTCGTTTGAAGGGAACTCTAACTCATTAAAGCGGAACTAAACCCTCTTATCCTTTACAGCTAAGGAAGCTGCCATCTTAGCCTCTGTTTGATCTGCAGTTCCCATGGTGATGCCCATGTGATCAGTTGCAACACCAGCCACCTGATGGCTTGACAGTTCAATTGAGAGCACAAACTACTGTGACAGTTATCATTCACAACATGCATTGAATGTAACCGTTTTGGGAAACTGTTAAAGTTAAACTCAACTCTGGTTTAAAAAAAATTATATATTTAAGTATGTGTTCTTAGAGTGGAACTAAACCCCTCGACTTCATGGTTTCCCAAACCAGTAACATTTAAGGCATGCAGTGAATGATAACTGTCATATTTGCTTGTGCTGACAAAGAAACTGTCAAACAATCAAATGACTGGTGTCATAACTGATTACATGTGCAGCACCACAGCGAATGCAGTTCAAACAAAGGCTAAGAAAGCAGCTCCCTTGGCTGTAAGGGCCAGTTTACACTTGCTTCAAAACAAGGCTTTGGACAGGCTTTGGTAAAGCTCTCTGAACGCCAATCAAAGCTCCTGTCACTAAATAAAATGGTTAGCTTACAGTCCTGTTTACACCTTGCTTTTGCTTGGTGCTTCAATGAGGCTTCGGTGGGGCTTTGATGAGACTTTGGTGGAGCTTCAATAAGCCTTTGGTGGGGCTTTGATGAGGCTTCGGTGGGGCTTCAAAGGAGCTTTGCCATAGACTTCTATGGAGGCTTTGAAGCCCCACTAAAGCTACATGAGGTATAATTTTTGATGCAAATCAATAGCAAGGTTTGAACAGGACTGTAAGCTAACCATTTTTTTTAGTGACAGGAGCTTTGACTGGCGTTCAGAGAGCTTTAACAAAGCCTGTCCGAAGCCTTGTTTTGAAGCAAGTGTAAACTAGCCGTTAATGTGTGTTGAAGCCAAAGCAAGTGTAAATGAGCCCTAAAGCAGTGGTCTCCAAACTGAAGCCCGGAAGACAGATGCGGCCCCTTTTTGTGGTTATCCAGCCCTTGGGGCACTATTTCATCCACTGATACCAACAATGGGGCATAATTATGCCACCCCCCTAAACCCAATAAAGGGGCACAATTCCTTCTACTGACACCAACTATAGGGCACATCTCCTCCCAAAGACACCAACAAAGGGGCACAATTCCTCCTAATGACACCAATAATTGGGTGCAAGGACACTAATGTCGCATACACATGGTCAGAATTTCCGACAACAAATGTTTGATGGGAGCCTGTTGTCGGAAATTCCGTGTGTAGGCTCCATCGGGCATTTGCTGTCGGAATTTACGACAACAAAAATTTGAGAACTGGTTCTCAAATTTTCCGACAACAAAACTTGTTGTCGGAAATTCCGAGCGTGTGTACACATTTCCGACGCACAAAATTCCACGCATGCTCGGAATCAAGCAGAAGAGCCGCACTGGATATTGAACGTAATTTTTCTCGGCTCGTTGTACGTGTTGTACGTCACCGTGTTCTTGACGTTCGCAATTTCCTACAACATTTGTGTGACCGTGTGTATGCAAGACAAGTTTTAGCCAACATCCGTCGGAAAACAATCCACGTTTTTGTTGTCCAGAATGTCCGATCGTCTGTACGCGGTATAATGCTGGGGCATACAGTATATTAGTCACATACAGATCATATGTAATACATGTTGTTGATATTTGTCCAATTATTACAAATATAGAAAAATAACAAATAATAGGGTCTACAAAATATATCCTAATCTAAATTATAAGGACTTAAATGAGATAGAAAGTAAATAAATCCTTGTACTAATATATTCAAGACTGTAGTTGAAAGAAATATTTAACATATTAATTATAAATTGATCTGTGTCTTCGAAAAAAGTAATGTAGAGTAATACTTTGTTGTAGCTTCAATAAGGTGCGTTATGAAGTAAGAATAATAGAGAAAAGAAAAGAGAAAAAGAAGTAAAGATATCAAAATAAAATAGGGTAAAATAAAATTAGATAGATAATATAAAATAAAATAGATGGAATAGAATAGTAGAAAACCAGAGGGGGGGAGTGTAGGAGTCCACCTGAATGGCATGAATGAATCAGTCCGCGGCTTGAGGGTTTAAGTAAAACACAGTGTTCACTATATTGAGCAGGGTAGCTCCCAAGCTTCAGAAATTTGGTTTAGTAGTTAGTTTAACCGATTGAGTCCTCCGGCTACCATGGCATGAGAATCGAGTTGTCACTAATAGAAGGTAGGTGAAATTTAATCCAAGGATCCCAGATCTTTTCAAAGATTGGAATTTGATTTCTTTCTATAGCTAACATTTTGGCGTGAGACATAAAGTCATTTACTCTATTTATGGTCTCGGATATCTCCAATTTAGGGGTCCTCCATGCCTTTGCTATTGTTTGCTTTGCTGCTGTAATTGAATGAGGAGATTGAATTGTTTATGTGTAATGAGATCAGGTTTTAGATTAAACAAGGCTGTGGCTGGGTCTGGTTGCACAGTGAAACCAAATATCTTGGAGGCAGTTTCAAATATCCGTTCCCAAAATAACTGCACCAACGGGCAGGACCACCAAATGTGTAAGTGGGTGCCCGGATCTGGGCAACCCCAAAAGCATAGGCCTGTTTGGTTTGGTGTGAATTTGGCCAATCTGGAGGGAACGAGGTACCAACGAGACAAAACTTTGTAATTGGTTTCAACCGCCAGGATATTTGGTGAAGATTTTGTTACAGACCTTATTTTGGACCAATCATTCATATTGAATGTTCTCTTCAGGTCCTCCTCCCACTTACGTGCATAAGGTGGTTTATCTAAACCGGGATAAGTGGAAATGTGGGAGTATATAGAAGATATAATGCCTCTTAAGTGAGGATCTTTCATGCATGTAGATTCAAAAATCGTAAGTTGGGTTAAGGAGACATCTGTATTTAGCAAAGGTGCGTAAAAGTTTTTAATTTGGAGGTATCTGAAAAGTTAAGAGTTCTGTAGGTTGTAGTGCTAAATCTTTCATCCAATTTCTAAATAGCAACAGTTGTAAATGTCAAAAGCCAATATAAAGGAATAGTAGTGGTAAAAAAAAAAAGCACTTATGGGTTTAAATCGGAGTTCCGCCGAATTTTTAATTTTTTTTAAAAGTCAGCAGCTGCTGTATAATAAGGACACTTGCCTGTCCAGGGCGCCTGCGATGTCCTCACCTGAAGCCGATCTGTCCCTCGGCTGGAGGTGCCGCCATCTTCGGTAAGGGAATCAGGAAGTAAAGCCTTGCGGCTTCACAGCCTGGTTCCCTACTGCACATGCGCGAGTCACGCTAAGCTATCCCACTGGTCCCTGCTGTCTTCTGGGACCTGTGTGTCTCCCAGAAGACAGCGGGGGGATGGAGGAGGGGCCGGACATAGCTCTGTGGATATCTATGCCCGGAAGTGGGAGCAAATAATTGTGTTAGACATGTATCTGCTCCCCCCTGAAAGGTGCCAAATGTCACACCGGAGGGGGGGAGGGTTCCGAAAAGTGGAAGTTTTTTTTTTGGGTGGAACTTCGCTTTAATTAATAATTTTTGTGTAGAATTCTCCTTTAGGGGGTGTGGCAGAGGGTGTGTGTCCTATGCCTACATACTTTTGCTAATAGGTGTCCCTCGTTCCCATCTCAAAAAGTTGGGAGGTATGGAAATCCTATAGTCCATCTTGGAGGTGACCAAGAGATGGTGGTTACAATCCTACAAAAAAGTACCTTTTGATTGCTCTCAGCCTCCTTCGAATCTCCGAATTCCTTTTTTATTCGGAGTTCAGCTTTAAGACACATAGGGGTGCAGCTAGGGTGACCACGTGTCCCGGATTGCCCGGGACAGTCCCGCATTTTGCAGGTCTGTCCCGGGCACCTTTATTCCAGGACAATACAGTGTCCCGAAATGAAACTGACACAGCCACCCCCCGCGCCAATCTGATGCCCCCAAAAAAGTCTGCCACATCACCGCTTTACTCACTGACAGTACTTGTCCTGGCCGGGAATGCCTGGAGGAGCACAATCCCCACCCCCTGTTTGTGATTGGAGAAATCATAAATCCCGCCCCTTGAGTCTAATCGCTGTGCTGTGATTCGTTACAGCACAAGCTGATTTTTGGGAAGGGGGGGGGGTGTCCCTGAATTGTAGTTTGGAAATGTGGTCACCCTAGGTGCAGCTCTACATAGAAACCAACCAGCTTCCAGTTTTTTTTTTTAATCAAAGGTTAAGGCTGGCCATACATTATATAATTTTCCTTTATAGATTTCCTTTAGATTTACCAAAACTATATAATATGAGGTCAAATATAAACACTTTCAATTTGTGTGCAATCAGGCAGGCCCTTGTACTACACAGTGGAAGGTAAATCTAAAGGAAATAGAATAGGTAAATTGTATGGTGTATGGCCAGCTTAACTGAACAAGCTAGAAACTGATTGGCTACCATGCACAGCTGTACCAGATTTTGGACTCTCCAGTTTTAGTAAATGAAATCCCATACTTTACTTGAAGTGTACTTGTTTCTATCTGCTACACTACAGTGACTGCCTGTTTTAGGGCTCTTTCAGATGGGTGGCTGAGCAGCGGTTTTACTGCCCCCTCAGCTGCCCACCCAAATTGCAACAATACAGCTGAACAGCTCTGCACACATGCTGCAGCTGTGATGCTTTGCTTCATGGACTCATAATTTTTAATTTGGGGTGCAGAGCTTAACAGGCTGTGCACCCCACATCGGCCATGAAGCAAAAAGGGCAAAAACTCTCCCATGGAGATTAATGGGGCCACGGCGCAATCGGGAGCCAAACGCTCGGCTCACAATTGAGCCACGGTCCCAAGATTTAAAAATAAAAGTAAAAAACCCCCACAAAAAGCAGATATTAAGGTAGCGCCTCTTGAATGCCTGTCAGCTGCTGCCATACCACCCTCTGAAAAACGATCCACCTCATATTGCTTTACAGAGGGCGGTAAGCAGTACTGCATGTCTGAAAGAAGCCCTATGCAAACCCTCCAACATGACATGCTTCATAATGTAACTCAAAGGAGCCAATCAGAATTGATCTTTCTCTGATCTGATTCAAACTTTTAAAATCTATTGGTGGCTATGGGTTACTGCATGTTGTCGTTTTTTTTTTATGCTATTTTATTGAATAATTATTCAAGTCACAGTGTCTTCTCTTCTTCATACTCCCTGTCACTAGTTACAAAGAAAATGTTGCCTTGTCAGAGTTTGATACAAATATACTCACAATACAATTTGGTAAAAAAATACAGAGCAGCTAGTTGTACTATTTTGCAGGAAGGCCAATGATTTAAAGAGGAACTGCAGTCTGCTCACATAATTTGTAATAAAAACATCTTTGCCATTCTGAAGCTTCCCTCCAACCGCTTTGCATATTATTTTATATATACTGTGATTCTGTACTTGCCAAATATGCTTCAGAAATCTCCCTCCACTGAGTCTGGCTGCAACCATTTTAACTGTGGGCAGCTGAAGCTGCTGCCTGTTCACTTCCTGGATTTACACAGAGGCACACCTCCAGCTCTGCAGCTCTTATTGGACCTCTTTTGACTCACCCCCCCCTCTCTCCCTGAGAGAGAGAGATATCTGTGCATGATGTTATAAGCCCAGGCTAATGACCAGACAAAAAACAGGAAGTGGGCTGTATTAAGTATTTACTGGCATAAAAAAAAAGGTTTTACTATCCAAAGCAGCACTGATGGGCACTGATTGGCAGCTCTGGTGGGCACTGTTGGGACTGCAGTGCCCTGATTATCAGTGGCGATGTCCCTTAACACAAGCTGGTTATCGAACTTTCTTCTTTCTTTTCATGTGACGTCACAAGGGGCGGGTTCTCCAAGTGATATAACCGGATGGCCACGCCCCATGGCTATATAAGAATTGGCAGACAGCTGAGCTGACACAACGGAGGGAGCCAGCATTGGGGGAGGAAGACGACATCGGTGACGCGCTACCTGTGAAAGAAGACACGTTTGGAGCTATGACGGGGGACATTCTTAATTTTTAATAAAGGACTTGTCAAAAACCGTCTACTGTTTTTCTTTATTTTTGACACTTTTTCTGGTGACTGAGTAGGGATGCAATCTACCCCATTCTCATTCACATGGGGGGGGCAGGATCTGGGGGCCCCCCTTTTTTTTTTGGCATGAGTGGTCCCCTCCAAATCCATACCAGAAGGGCCTGATATGGACTTGGGGGGGGGGGACACTCCATTTTTTTCCTGACAATTATGTTTTTTACATTCCCGCTGACAGTTGATGGTTGTTATGTACACAGCGGCCGGCTTCCCGGCCTGCTCCTTAGCAACCAGCTTTATACAGTGTTTTTAAAGGGGGAAAAAAAAAACGCATCAAAAATCCCATCACAAATGTAACACTTGCGTTACTGGTGCAAGTTCTTTGAAGTCTATTACATGCAAAACGCTGGGAAAAAAAGTACCTGGCCCTTTCCAAAAATGCACTGGCTATAAAACGCATAGATGTTATTGTGTGCCATAGGAAACCATGTTAAATGGACTGTAGTGTGTTTCTGCAAACTGCAAAAAAAACGCATAGGTGTGAACATAGGGTCACTCTGGATTATTGCACAGATGTGGAAGAAATACACAAAGCACACCAAGATTCAAGGAAGCGTAAACATGCCTTTTGTATCCAATGTTTGCTTAACCTGGTGTTCAACTCTGCAAAGAAGCTGATCTCATCCATCCACTGTCACACTGTCCAATGAGAGCTCTTCAGCGTGGAAATAAAAGATAACACAATATGATATTGTCAGCGCGGCCGCGTTAGCGGAAAAGCGCCGCTAGTTTTAGCGGTACTTTACCGTTGTTTTAGAGGCACTTTTCGGTCGCTAGCGGGGCGCTTTTAATCCAAATAAAGGCGCATATGCTGCGCTGCCTATTGATTTCAATGGGCAGGGGCGCTTTAAGAGTGGTATATACACCGCTCCTAAAGTGGTCTGAAAGATGTTGCTTGCAGGACTTTTTTTAACATCTGTAAAAACGCTCTAACGTAAAAAAACGCAGATAAACGCTCAAAAACGCGGCTCACCAGTGTTTAACGTTTTTGATCCATTGAAAAAAATATTTTTTTCAAAATAAACAAAACGTTGACGTGGAAAAACACTAAAAATAGGTAGTAAACGCTAAACGCTATTGCAAAAACCTTAAAAAACTTTGAAAAACTCTCTGCAAAGCTACTGGCGTTTTTATAACATTTTTTTAACGTCCAGTGTGCATGAGGCCTGTGGAAGATTGTGGGGTGTAGCATGATGGCGGCGATGGAACGTCACTTCCATTACAAAATCTGACGGGTTGCCTAATCTGACGAAACACCTGCAGAGTTCGGGCTCTTTTACACAGGCATTGAAGATAGGCGGTTGGGTCGCGTTTGTAACTCTTCCTGAACGCCTATCGACTCCACTCAAAATTGTTATAATGGGGAACGGATGGAGGTTTTACACTGCGGCATTAGCATTTCTGTGAGGTAAAAGTAACGCTGCCTGCAGAGTTCGGGCTCTTTTACACAGGCATTGAAGATAGGCGGTTGGGTCGCGTTTGTAGCGCTTCCTGAACGCCTATCGACTCCACTCAAAATTGTTACAATGGGGAACTGATGGAGGTTTTTACACTGCAGCGTTAGCGTTGCTGTGAGGTAAAAGTAACGCTGCCTGCAGAGTTTGGCAAGCTTTGCTGCTTTTCAACTGCCTCCACTCACTTTTACTGAAATGCATTAAAACCTTGCCTATGGCGTTTACAGTGCGCTTACGGTGCGGTTGCAAAGCATCAAAAGTGATTATTTTCAATTTTAGCCATGTAAAAAAAAACAACACAGAGCATTTGAGAAGTGTTGCCTGATGCTGCATTCACAACTAGGCGTTTTTTAGTTGTGGTTTGGCTGCAGCGCAGATGTACCCGTGGTTTTGTGTGGTTAACCCGCGGTTACCTATTGACTTTCTATTAGCTTGCGTGTTTTTTAGGCATTTTCTGAAAGCGCACCACAAGTCCTGCATGCTGCATCTTTGGTGTGTTTTTAAAAAATGCAGCAAAAACACACAATCTAATTCTACGGAAAACTGCAGATTAATTGCACAAAAAAACATGGGTCCGCCTGCGTTGCGGCCAAACAACAGCGCAGCAATCAGCCTATAGGTTCATTTATACTGTATGGGCCTAATGTCACAGCATTTCCTGAACTTCAGACATGCTAAAAAAGAGCTTGTTTAAATATTTAACATGTAAGCGTCCTTGGGTGTACACAAAAATGCTAAGGGTCAGTTTACATTTATGCACTGTTAATGCACTGCGTTATGTCACCCATAGTGCTTTGTGTTATGGCAGTTCGTTAAAATGATGGAACTACCAACACACCAAAATGTCCTGAATATTGGATGTGCCAAAAATGTTGCAACACAACACATTGCAACATGGTGCATTGTTGTGCGTTGGTGTGCTAAATGTAACATACATGCGTTACCATAGCTCATTGGTGCACACTAACCGACTCCAAAGTAGCGCGTTTTTCAGTGGAGTTCGACTTTGAAGTGACTTTGATAAGACTTTTAGGCCCCTTTCACACTTGTGCGACTTGCCCTGCAACTTGGGACTGCAAAGTCGCACGACAAGTCATACCCCATGATTTCCAATGAGTACCATTCATATCTGTGCGATTTCAAGTTGCAGCGACTTCAAAGTAGTCCCTGCACTACTTTTCTCTGACTTTGATGCGACTTGAGGTCCATAGACCTCAAGATTACACAAGTATTGCTTCAAGTCGCTTCGAAGTCTCACCACTTTCAGGTCATACAAGTGTGAAAGGGCCTTAGGCCAGGTTCATACATGTGCAGCCCTGGGTTCGTACCTGGGGTCTGGTGCAATCCTGTACACCGCTTCTGGTGCAATTCAGGTCTGACTTTTAGCTTGAATTCGCACCTGATCTAGACCCAAAGACGCACTGGACCCTTTTTCAATCTGGATCGCGGCCGCCCCAGACATGTGTGAACTGGCTTCATTGAGAGCCAGTCACACTTTCCTGTCATGTGAACTGAATGACGGGAAACCCACAGTTAATTCGCATATGTGTGAACCTGGCCTTACACTCTCTGTCATTGAGGCCATGTCAAAGTCGGATCAAAGTAGTGCAAGAACCTTTTCTGAAGTTGCAGCGACTTCAGTAGTGTCAATTGGAACGGCTCTCATAGAGTAAGGTGACCAGATTTTTAAAATGAAATCCGGGGACATATGTTTTTTTTTTTACAGCCTGTTAAGTCTTACTCTCCAGGCCCCGGCTACTACTGGGTGAGGAGTGGAGGAAGTTCACTCCACCAGGGAAGGCAAGGAGATAAGCAGGCAGGCGGCTGGCCGGGACTTGAGCCAAGGCAGAAGAACATGCGAGCGGAGCTGAATGGGCATGCGCTCGAAACTGAAGAAATATTTTCTCCCCTCCGACCAGCACATGATCATCAGAAACGGGCACAGTTAATGGAAAAATACATCCCCTAAGCTAGTAGGAGTGGTGTAATTCAGATTTTTTTTTTTAATTCTGCACTGACTGTCTTTGAAATTGCCCCAGCCCCTGTTCAAATCCAATCCGGGGACAAAACCAGGGACAGACTTGGTCCGGGGACAGTGTCCCCAATTCGGGGACTGTCCCCTGAAACCGGGGATGTCTGGTCACCCTATCATAGAGATACATGGCACTTCACATGTCCTGCGAGTTTGGGTCTCAAAGTCTGATCCTAAGTCGAAGGAGTGTGAACTGAGCCTTAAAATGAATGGCACTGCAAAGCAGCCATAATACAATCAGAATACAATGATCACTGCTAGCTGCTATAGCCGTCGCCAGTGATCAAAAAATAAAACGACAGTCTGGTTGTACTGAAGTCGATCTATCAAGCAACTTCAGTACAACCTGCCCATAGGTGGATCAAAACTTACTCAAATGCAGCCTCACCAGAGCCCATCAAATGCAGCCTCACCAGAGCCCATCAAATGCAGCCTCACCAGAGCCCATCAGATGCAGCCTCACCAGAGCCCATCAGATACAGCCTCACCAGAGCCCATCAAATGCAGCCTCACCAGCGCCCATCAAATGCAGCCTCACCAGCGCCCATCAAATGCAGCCTCACCAGCGTCCATCAAATGCAGCCACACCAGCGCCCATCAAATGCAGCCTCACCAGCGCCCATCAAATGCAGCCTCACCAGCGCCCATCAAATGCAGCCTCACCAGCGCCCATCAAATGCAGCCTCACCAGCGCCCATCAAAGGCAGCCTCACCAGCGCCCATCAAAGGCAGCCTCACCAGCGCCCATCAAAGGCAGCCTCACCAGCGCCCATCAAATGCAGCCTCACCAGCGCCCATCAAAGGCAGCCTCACCAGCGCCCATCAATGCAGCCTACCAGCGCCCATCAATAAATGTTTGCTTGCTTCCATTCATTTGGGAATCGGGACACAGACACAGTCCTCTGCCGCCGCTGCGCTTCTGACACTATGTGCGAATGGAGTGGCGGCTGCCTGCTGATGCTGAGACTTAGTTGCTTGCTCCAGAGAGAAGAGAAAAGGAACACCAGTGGCCGGGCACCCTAGGCAGCAGGGCGCCCTAGGTGGCTGCCTAGTTTGCCTAGTGGTAGCACCGGCCCTGCTTCTGATGTGCTGCCCATTCATTCCAATTAGTAGGGCGTTTTGGGAGCGCTAAATACATCGCTCCCAACCCGCCCCAATGATACTGCTTGCAGGACTTTTCAGAACGTCCCGCAAGCGCACCGCCCCACTGTGAAAAGTCACACTTGAATAATCAGGAGCAAAATGGGGGGGGGGGGGGAGTTGGGACTTTAAATGAGGCCATAGGCCTGGTAAGGCCAATGCCTCCATCCCATTGGGACTTTGAATGAGGCCATAGGCCTGGTAAGGCCATGTGCCTCCATCCCAGTTAATTAGAAAAAAAAAATACAGCCATATAAGCGTCAGAGTGCAACGAAGGGGAGAGGGGAAAAGTTGGGACTTTACATTAGGCTCTTGGTAACAAATTGATAGAGTGGTGGGTGGTAAAGCATTTATTAGTACAAGGATGCATGTTAGAATACATTGATTACATATACATAAAACGCACATTCGATAGTGCCAATTCCTGAAACGGTGATTTCAGGTAGTAACGCATTACAGACTTAGAATACATTACATATACATAGAACGCACATTCAATAGTGCCAATTCCTGAAACGGTAATTTCAGGTAGTAACGCATTACAGACATCAATCACATTGTAGGTTAAGAGGGTTCCACCACTATTCATAATAAGGTATGCATGAATAGCAATTGTGGTCTGCACGATCTGGGGTCTTTGTGGTCCCTGTAAAATAAGTGATAGGCATATAACTAGGGAAGCGTGTAAAGTATACACGGCAGGTAATAGCTCTACGCATTTCGCGGCTTTAAGACGCTCGTCAGGAGCATGTATATGAAGGATCTGCAATAAGAGAAATAATGAATGGAAAAAAATCTTGGTAGACTAACTAGTCTGTTACAAGAAAATATAAATGACAATATAGCCATCCCTGAAACAGAGAGGGGTCACTTACAATTGTATGTGCACTTGGGGGTACACTAGCAGGGACCGTGAGCCGAGGGTAACAGGACCGGGAGCTGAGAGGGCATGACCAGCGGCGGCGCCCCCCACACAGGCAGCGCCCCAGCAGGATCCGGACGCACCAGGCACTCCTATGTGAACAATGCAAAATAAAATGTGTATAATTGGGGCAATGATAGAAATGAATACTATGTGAGGCGATAGTGTGAGTGCCTTGAATAAATAGGAGGCGGTTTTCTGGTGTTTAGCAGAGGCAAATTCCAGCACTAAAGTGCCTGTAAACCGCCCCAGTGTGAAAGGTGTCTAAGCTCCAGGCAGCGTCAGCGTTCATAATACAAGTCTATGGGAACACCCAGAAAATTCCCACAAGGTGATTCATTAGCTTTATTTGTGATATTTATTGTGAAAAACCTAAGGGCTCATTCAGATGGGCACTGACACCCGTCCTGCCCACTGAGACGCTGTTTTCTGCATTGGAGCTGCATCCAACATTAAAAAAAACTCATGTAATGGTCTGTAAACAATTTGTGTTTCTGCGCATTTAGACACACATGTGTCTGACAGTGTTTAGAAGTGTATAATTCTCCATCCTCCCCATCCAGATCTGTAAAAAAAAGCACCAAAAGTGAAATTTTTTGTGCCCGTGTGCATGAGCCCTAAGTATGAGTCCTTTGTGAATTAGGGACTGTATACTCTAATCATATATCTATCTATCTATCTATATGTATCTACCTATATCTATCTATAAATCTATATCTATCTATCTATCTATAAATCTATATCTATCTATCTACCTATATATATATATATATATATATATATATATATATATATATATATATATATATATATATATATGTGTATGTATGTATGTATGTATGTATGTATATATAGTGTATATTGGCAATGATGTTCCTCGCAGTAAAGTAGTAAGTAGAGGATTATTGTTGTGACAGCGATGGGTTAATGTGAGACCCAGCCCCCTGTGTGGCTCCTCCCCCTCCTCCTTGCACAGCCTGGCAGCAGAATCAGGAAGGTCTCATTCATTGCAGTGCAGGGACAGGAGAGGCTGCCCGGGGTCACAGAGGTACAGTAGGAAGGGGGGTTGTCGGAGGTTCCTGTTTGCGTGTTCTTTCTCCTGCTGACGCAGCATTTCTAGTTTTCATTTCTGCATTTTGCACATATTTTGCATTTCTCCAGCCAAAGGTGTAACTAGGAATCATGGGGCCCCACAGCCAAATGTTGATGGGGCCCTCCAGCTAATTCTATCTGTAGCAGCTAGTAGTGTCAGCTGTGACAATAGGTGTCGTTGACGTTAACATATAGGGGGTTGATTTACTAAAACTAGAGAGTGCAAAATCTGGTGCAGCTATGTATGACAGCCAATCAGCTTGTTCCATTTACACTGAACGCGGGTTTGAAATCGTGCGAGATCAGCTGAACTAATTTCAGTGCGAATTTGGGGGCGATTTCAAAGATATATCTGTGTGGGTTCATGAACAGATGTCTATTGAAATCGTCCCCGAAGTCACCAGAAGTAGTGCAGGAACTACTTTTGGAAATTGGTGCGGCGACGCAAAGTCAGCGTCGCACCAATTTAGATGTTGCCAGCAATAGGCTGTGATTTGGCATGTCAAATTGCATGTCAGATCCCCCCAATGCGAACGGGGGCCAGGAGCGACCTGTCCATTAAGTGCACCCATCCATGCGTCCCGCACCTTGCAGGACGCCGGATGCATAAGTTCCAATGTGGGGGGGTATTTTTTTGTTTTTGAAGCACCTGATAAGAGCCAGAGGCTCTAATAGGCTTCAAAATAGGGTGGGCTCAGGGTGCAGAGAATGCGAACCGAGCCCACCCAGGTGTGTTAGAATAGCGAATGAATATTCGCTATTCTAACACTGATCCTCCTCCTGGCCAATCAGGAAGTGGGACCCGTCACCCGATTGGCTGAAAAGGACAGGCAATCCTATTGGACACTAAGGATGAGCTCAGGCGTGTTCACAGCCGCACGTGCAGAGCCCGCCAGGAAGTCGCGTTAGGCGAATCATCGGCAGTGAGACATTTCCCGATCTGTGCAGCCGCGGACCGGGAAAATGACTGTGATTAGCACAGCGCAGTGCCAACTTCCTGGCGGGCTCTTCATGTGCGGCTGTGAACACACCTGAGCTCATCGTTTTTGGACACCTCGGAGGAAGGGAGGAGACGCACAGCGGAAGCTGCCATGATGGAAGAGAGGACAGAGGAGCCGATACCCGCCATGCCACCACCTAGATGGGCTAAGTGCCACCAGCTGCCCCTGACAGGGGCTAAAATCTGGAAGCTCATTGGTTTCTATGTAGAGCTGCACCAGATTTTGCACTCTTCAGTTTTAGTAAATCTCCCCCATAGTGTTCCTAATTCAATATCGGGCAGCAGGAGAGCTGTCAGTACACAGTACACTAGGGAGCAATGCTGGGGATACAAGTTATAGTTGTAGCAGTAATAATGTATGATGATAATATATTTTATATTATGTTACAAGTATTATTTCTCCTGCACACAATTACGCTTTTACCCTAATAAAATTTCTTTCCCTTTTTTTTTAAGAATTACAAGCAAAAGCCATCCTATCAGGGTTTTAGTAGAGTAGCAACTCTGGGGGGTTTTGATTGCATTAGGCATACAGAGTTATGCTGGCCGCACGCAACTATTTTTTGGCTAGCGTCGAAATTCAAGCAGCGGACAGCCCGGTCTGCACCCTCCTGACCGACCGACATCCTTCAGTCTGAAAATAGAAGGAGCCATGCAGGAAAATTGTTGGGTGAACAGCATCTGCATCCAATCAAATGCAACCTCTGTTCAGATATTCTGACAGCCAGGGATGACTGCTGTCAGAATGCAACAGCCAGCAGTGGAAATTTCCCCACCCTCTTATGTTTAGCATGGATGGGGGAATCAATGAACCCCCACATGTTGCTGAACTGGCTGAGATTCGAACTGTGTTTGGGCAGGCTCAATATACCAAGTTGATCGAGTGATCAACTTGAGACAACCAGCATGCTGGGTTTTTCCTGCGACTATAGCTAGCGGCTGCTATAGCCACTATCAATAATCACTGTCTTCACAGCTTCACCCACGCCCCCACCAGGAGAAGACAATGGCCCAGCAGGAGGGATTCCCCCATCAACACTGTCTGTGTTGATGGGGGAATCAAGCAAATTTCTTTCTTGCAACCTTGACACCCCAGATGTTTTGGAGCTACATTTCCCATGATGCTCAACTAACACTGTAGAGTGCATGAGCATTATGGGAAATGTAGCTCCAAAACATCTGGGGTGTCAAGGTTCGCCATCACTGCTATAGGTGGTAAGTGGGTGGTAGTTAAAGATAAACAAGACAAATTTTAATGAAATATGGGCAGGATGGGAGCAGCACTCCTTGGAGGTAAGATGGGAAAAAGAAAAGAAATAGGTGAGATTAGACTAAATAGATTAGGGATGCCCAACCAGTGGCCCGGGGGCCACATGTGGCCCGCAGAGCCCTCAGATGTGGCCCGAGACCTCCTGCTCTGGGATGGAATAGAATACTGTTATTAAAGGTCAGTTTATTACTAAAATCACAGTATATATATATATATATATATATATATATATATATATATATATATATATATATATATATATATATATATATATATGCCTATCTATTCTGCAGTGGTTACTGGGCTGCTTTCAAACTGATCCGTAGGAGCAGAGCAGTTTACCTGCAGGTTACCTGTACTGAGCCATAGACTTCTGTTATTACCTGCGAGTTTGGTGAGCTTTCTGAAAGTGCACCAAATCTGCAGATATGTAATAGAAGTCTATTGCAAAGTGCAGGAAAGCCAAAGGTACACTGCGTTGCACCCGCAGTGCAGGTAAATTGCAGCTCTTCAGTGTGAAAGCAGCCTTGGGGACCCTTTCACACAGACAGTCCGACCAATTGGATCCTTCATTCACCTCTAAGTAGTGGCAGACATAAACCCACTTGTGTCCTACCTCCAATCTGATCCGCTAAAAAGTATAGTGGGCTTTGTCCGCTCTGCATATGCAGAGCAGACACGGACATTCTATCCACCCGCTCCGCTCATTGTGGCCCGCGACCGGTTACCAAGTCGCTTAAGTGGCACTCCCTCTTCAAAAGGTTGGGCACCCCTGAAATAGATGAATAAAAAGGAATACCCTGTATGCTTCTCCTGGCTGAGCTGTGTTGAGACCCCTGGGAGGAGAGGATTCCCCTTTCCCCTTTTTTCTTTTTTTTCCCCCTTCCTCCCCCATCCCCTATCCACCCGTTCCCCCTCCCCCCTTTTTTTCTTTATTTTTTTTGGGTGTGGGGTGGTGGGAATAAATAAGGTTTGTATTATGAGTAATAGAAGGGGTAAGATGGCTCTAGAAGCCTTGTAAGGTATATTAATCCCCTTCTTTTATTTTTGTTTATTTTTTTCACTAATAATTAGGGATACTTGTGGGGTAGGGTGTATATCCCCTTAATTACATATGGGTGAGAGGGTGATGGAATAGATATGGTTTATATCACGTGCAATAGAAGGGGGAAGATGGTTTAGTGAACATTGTAAGGTTTACTGGTCCCTCCTTCCTCCCCCCTTTTTTTTTTTTTTTTGGGGGGGGGGGGGTGAAGGTTTATCAATGGTGGGGATGGAGAAGGAGGAAACATTTTTTTGTTGTTTTGTTTTTGGGGTGGGGGGATACTAGATCAAAATTAATGTGATGTTATGTATGTCAATAATTATGTGTTGAATAAAAAAAATATATATAATTATTATGAAAAAAAAGTGTGTGGTGCGCAATTCAAACAAATGCAAAAAGAAAAACAATTCTAGAGGAGAATCTGGTCACATAACCGGTGAAAGTCATGTGACAATCACAGAGCTGTATCTGCAGCGTTATACAGAGAGAACTCCATGGGACACAGCAGGCTGCACACCGCGGTCTCCATCTTTATGGATGAGTTCTAGAATGCAGATGCGATTCCCATGTCCAGCGGATAGCAGTGTTCCTCTGTTCTAAATAGGCCTTTTTGTCTAATCTTCTCCTTTATGTGTACAGGTCATCATGAAGGGATTATACTATCAATTATCTGCAGTGCAAGATGAAGAGAAGTTCATATTTCAAGAAAAGGTCATTTATTTTTATTTTCATTTTTGCCACTACCCATTATTCTGCATCCTTCCCTTTTCAGCCTGTGCAAATGTGTGGGTTTCGTGTTTTGGTTTTAGTGCTGGTTCACACTGGTGCAAATTCTGATGCGACTTTGACTTGCGCAGAATTGCATAACAAGGGAAACCACATTATATTCAAGTGCCGTTCTTATTCATGCAACTCATCACGGTGCGATGTTGGTAAAGGTCACTACTTTGGTTCGATTTGCAGTGTGACTTGGCCCCATCAAAACTGCAACCAAGTCGCACCAAAGTGGAACTACAGTACATAATCAGCAAAAAGTGCACTCCGAAGAGAGCGATTCCTCAATGGGACTTTTTAGGGTGACTGTTGAAAACCTCTATATGGAGTAATGTAGTACAAAAGTATTGGTCATAAAGACTGATTTATTAAAGTTTTTTACAAAAATATAGATATATAGCATGAGGGGCCACTACTGTACAAACACAACATGTGTCCAAGTAACCAATGTGCATACACTGAGAGGGAAATAATCACAACGCATATAGACAGATATCATAAATTACACAAGAAAAGGAGAAGAATGTAGTACAGGACCCGACACTGTCTCGAAGGTGGGACAGATACCCAACGTGTCAAGGCCTTTTAATTGTACAGCCTCTTCTTCAGGGGTAGGGTGCTGCACCTTTTAGTGTTAGATGATATCTGTATCCAAAAAATAATGCAAAATCAGAAAATGAGACAAAGTGACGAATAAATAACAACAAATAAACAGAAAAGAACAAAGAGCAATGATGGTAGAATAGGGTCATTAATTATGGGGACATGTACTGAACTCCAAATTATATATGTTATAGGTACATAGTATATTATCAACAAAGGGTTATTTAAATACTGACCCTGTGTATTACGTGTATACGGGTTACTTTGTAGTAGCAAGTGATAAAAAGACACGATAGTTCTGACTCGAGGATTGATGGTGTTGTTCCACAGAGGGTAGGACCAGCAGGTGACAGGGGTGGGCCCTCCACCCAGATGGTATGGTGTCCCGCTGGACGACTTGGTCCACAGAGGGCGTAAAGAGTGTCAGATACCGCCCTCACACCACAGGTGCAGAAGAGCTGCTATCCATGCAGTGGAGGGACCTCCCAATGTTCAGAGAGTGCCTGAGTATCAATAGAAATGGATATTAGGATGTATAGAGAGAAGGTATAAGACTCTCTAATAACACATGTCCTAGGGGACTTTGCCCACCCTGGTTTCCCCCTAAGTCTCCTGGTGCGGCCTAGCCTGGGCAATACTATCCATTCGGGTAGGTTATGTGTTAATTATGTGGCGTGCTATGAGAGCGTTTTTGAATCCCTTTTGATATCTAACAAGCCCTATTTCTACTCGTACCATAGGTCAGCCCTATATGTCCCTTTTTTTTAGGGCATAGTTCATGACCCTTGGGTGCAGCTTACGTGAAGCAGTGTTAACCTTTTCAGGTAGGTTGCCCCTAGGACACATGTTATTAGAGAGTCTTATACCTTTTCTCTATACATCCTAATATCCATTTCTATTGATACTCAGGCACTCTCTGAACATTGGGAGGTCCCTCCACTGCATGGATAGCAGCTCCTCTGCACCTGTGGTGTGAGGGCGGTATCTGACACTCTTTACGCCCTCTGTGGACCAAGTCGTCCAGCGGGACACCATACCATCTGGGTGGAGGGCCCACCCCTGTCACCTGCTGGTCCTACCCTCTGTGGAACACCACCATCAATCCTCGAGTCAGAACTATCGTGTCTTTTTATCACTTGCTACTACAAAGTAACCCGTATACACGTAATACACAGCGTCAGTATTTAAATAACCCTTTGTTGATAATATACTATGTACCTATAACATATATAATTTGGAGTTCAGTACATGTCCCCATAATTAATGACCCTATTCTACCATCATTGCTCTTTGTTCTTTTCTGTTTATTTGTTGTTATTTATTCGTCACTTTGTCTCATTTTCTGATTTTGCATTATTTTTTGGATACAGATATCATCTAACACTAAAAGGTGCAGCACCCTACCCCTGAAGAAGAGGCTGTACAATTAAAAGGCCTTGAAACGTTGGGTATCTGTCCCACCTTCGAGACAGTGTCGGGTCCTGTACTACATTCTTCTCCTTTCCTTGTGTAATTTATGATATCTGTCTATATGCGTTGTGATTATTTCCCTCTCAGTGTATGCACATTGGTTACCTGGACACATGTTGTGTTTGTACAGTAGTGGCCCCTCATGCTATATATCTATATTTTTGTAAAAACTTTAATAAATCAGTCTTTATGACCAATACTTTTGTACTACATTACTCCATATAGAGGTTTTCAACAGTCGCCCTAAAAAGTCCCATTGAGGAATCGCTCTCTTCGGAGTGCACTTTTTGCTGTATGTATCTAGGGATGCGGGTAGACTGACCTCTCATATTCATCCATCTGAGACACCGTTCTTTGTATACAGTACATAATCGAAATGAAAATTGCATCAAAAAAATAAAATTTACTTTGTTTGGGAACAATTTTTTTTATTTTTTTCCCATTAAACTGGGGTTTGGCTTTTAATTTCCTTACATTTCTATGTTCTGGGATCTGTTCTGTTCATCTGTATTATTTTATTATTTATTTTAATCAGGAACCAGGCTCGTCTCCCAGTGATTATCATGTGAAGCTGCAAGTAAAAGCTTGTGCCTTGAGTCCAATTAATACAAAGGTAACTACTTGGGCTTAATGTACCCGGGATGTTTTAAAACCTCTCCTGAACTATTTACCTTGACAGATAGTAACCAACGTTTAAAAATGTCAGTTTTGCCGTGTTTACATGCCGCGTTTTGCGTTTTTTATAAGTTTTTATTTTATTTTTTTTTTTTGCAAATAGTCAAAAAAAATTTGCAAATAGTCAAAAATGTTATCACATTTACACGAGTTATCACGTTTACATGCGCTTACAAGCTGTTACAGGCATTTGGTGTGTCACTGGACCCCAAAAGTGACACTTGGTGTCCGATTTGTCCGCCGCAATGTCACAGTCCCGTTATAAGTAGCTGATCGCCGCCATTACTAGTAAAAGAAGAAAAAAAAATCCCATTAAAAAAATCTCATAGTTTGTAAACGCTATAACGTTTGTGCAAACCAATCGATTTGCGCTTATTTTATTTTTTTTGCGAAAATATTTAGCAGAATACATATTGGCCTAAATTGATGAAGAAATTTGATGTGTTTTTTGTTATTGGATATGTTTGTAAGCAGAAAGTAAAACATTTTTTTTTTTTTAATTGTCAGAATTGTTTGTTTATAGCGCAAGAAATACAAACCGCAGAAGTAACCAAATGCCACCAAAAGAAAGCTCTTATTGTGAGAAAAAAAGACATAAATTTTATTTGGGTACAGTGTCGCAGGACCGCGCAATTGTCAGTTAAAGTAGCGCAGTGCCGTATTGCAAAAAATGGCCTGGTCAAGGAGGATAAACCTCCTGCAGGGCAAGTAGATAAAATATAAAGAAAGAAAAAACAACTGTAAACTCTATTGGCTGTAATGCCAACATCAAATATTAAGAAAATAAAAATAAGAAAAGTTTTTTTTTTTTTCTTCTTTCAACAGCTTAGTAGATGCCCCCTACTTACTCTTATGTGGTAGTGCAATTTTGGCATCAAATTTTGTTTTTTAGTTGTATTTTAGTCAACCAAAATAGTGTTAAAACAGTTGTAAACCGCTGGGTGCTTTTATTTTTTTTAAACCTGCAAGGTAAAGGCATAATGTGCTAGTCTGCATCGCATACTAGCACATTATGTGAAACGTATCTGAAAACGAAGCATTCCAACAATGCGATCTCATTGCTGGAGGCAGTTTCCATTTTCACCCGTCTTCGTTCCAGGTCCGTGGACTCCGGCTGTGTGATTGGCCAAAGCCGCGATATCCTCTCTCCCTTGCATGCGCAGGGGAGCCGTCATTTACATCACAGGATTCTGAAGGAACGGCCCGGGTGGACGGTCCCTCAGAGCGCATGCACTGATGACATTATCAGCTGCATATATAGTAAATCTCTCCTAAACGGCGCACGTTTAGGAGATATTTGCAGTACCTATAGGTAAACCTATAATAAGGCTTACCTATAGGTACAAGCTTGAGATTTACTACCACTTTTAATTTACCGTAGTTGCCCATGATATTTAAAACTGGAAAACCTAAGCTTTCCTGTCCTCTTACCCCTTTCAACTCCATAGCCAAAAGTAAGATCCTTTAAATACACAGCAGGATTTAGACGATGCTTAAAGTGGAACTAAACCCACCAAAGGCATGGCTTGAATAACTGTTACGGTCACTAGTATACTTATGTCAGCACATAACTGAACTGTCAAGCCATCAAATGGCTGCTGTCATAGCTGATCACATATGTAGAACCAAAGCAACTGCAGATCAAACGGAGACCAAAATGGCAACTTCCTTGGCTGTAAAGGATAGGAGGGTTTAGTTCCACTTTGGGATGGAAGGTGACATTAGTGAGCCAAAGTACTGATTTCCTAGTTGAAGTAAGGTAGGTTTTGCATAATAACCTCTCAATTTGGTGGCTCCCATGGTGCTCTATAGAGAAGTTAGGACACCTGAAGGATCCTGCAAATGATTTCTTCTGTTAGTTTAATACATATTCACTATAATATGAGTGCATTATATCGTACATAGAGTGGTGACTTCAAAACTTTTTTTGTCTCCATATTAGCTTATTTCAAAATTGTATCCAGAGCAAGAGTTTGTAGCAGTAGGAAGAGAAGTTGCTGGCATAATCCTAGAAGGTGAGCAATGACATGACCAGTGTACTCGAGATACCTCCCCACACATTACCCCTACCAGTTTCCCCTTATTTAACCTATACCTTAACTTAGCCAATCTATAGTAATTTAGACCACACCAGAGTTGGAGTATAAATGGCCACAACAGCCTTTTTTATTAAAACAATATTAGGTAAAAAACTCCATATAAAATATACTTTACTTCAATAACTTTATTAACACATTTTAACATTATAACTCCCAGTCTGTTGGTCTCTGACGGCACCCCTGAACTTTTTGAACCCTTTTTTACACCAATATACTGCGGGACCAAAATTTTAGAACCATAACAGGCCTCCAGCCGTATAACAGTTCGGAGACAACCCCTTCCCGCAGTGCAACCATACCCGTACTCCAGCGGACACCGTTCCACTGGAATACACCAGAGGGGCACATACCACCGATGAGCCCCCACCACTTCCATACCATCTGTTTTCTGCCACCGTCAAAGACCAAAGACACCGCCATCACACAGCTGTTACGACGACTGTATGCCCTCCGACCTGAAAGACAAGAAAACAGCCAGACAACACCAAAACAACAGGGAGGGTGGGTGGGAAAACTTCCTCTCCTTAACTGTCCCCACACAAAATGATGCTGAATATATCCGCCCCCAGTTATTTAAAGCGCCCCTCCCCTCCCATTAAAATTCACCTCTGTCTCCACCCTCTCACTTTTCTCATTGCTGTTAACCCCTTCCTGTCTGTACTCTCCTCCTAGTCATGCACGGCCCTTCATTATTTTCTTCTTTGTCTCCTCATTCCGGGCCTCCCTGACACGTAACATGAATTTACAGTATATTTATGTTGTCATTTTATATTGAATTTTAACTATTTTTCACAGTGTTTTATTACATACAAATTTGAATATATCTGTTGGGGAGGTTTCCTTCTTCTGCCTGTTGCAGAAACACAACAGGAAGTGAGAGAAAATGTTTCCAAAACGAGGGCAAATTTCCCGTCACCTTTTTGTTCCAGGGACAATAACACATTAAGGATATGTCATTACTTTTTTTTTTTTTTTTTTGTTAGAATAGTTTTTCCTCTCACTTCCTATGGTATCACCAGGCAGGATTTAGTCTGGCCATACATTGTACAATTTTCCTTTTTAGATTTACCAAAACCATATAATATGAGCTCAAACCTAAACACTTTCCTTTTGTATGCAGTCAGGCAGGCCCCTGCACTACATAGTTAAGTGAAAACTAAAGGAAATTGAATAAGAAAATTGTATAATGTATGGCCAGCTATAAGGCAGATTTTTGCACTGAGAACACAGACCACAATGAAAATACTTTTTTTATTTCTTAGTAGTGAGAAGGATTTGGAACATAATTATTTTTTGGGTAAATGTTGGGTAAATGTTCGGTAAATGTTCTCGCTTCCTGTGTGGTCAGCAGGAAGGGAAGTATTGATAAATCACTGCAAAATGGACACCAGCAAAAAAAATCCTGGAAGAAGCACCCTTCTCCACACTATCCATCTGTGAAAAAAATGTTGGTTGGAGTTGGGCATTAATACATAACTGATGGTCTGCTTTTACAAGAAATCTTGTAATTCTACAGATCTTGATTATTTTATTTTTTATTTTTAGTCGGATCCAAAGTGTCTTTCTTTCACCCAGATGATGAGGCTGTAGGTAAGAGCGGATACTGTACCTATCTCTGTATTTTTCCTTTGCTTCGTAGAGTTAAACTGCCTATAGATTCATTGAAATTCGTCTGGTTCAGCAGGGACTGTCTGAATTTCGATCTATGGCCATTCTCGCTCTTCAGAAATCGATCTAATGATCGTCTTCTGTCCAACGGGACTGTTGGAAAACGTTTTTGATCACTGGCTTGCAGCCGCTAATCAGTGTGTTCTGAGAGTGGAGGATTCCTCCATCCAACTTGTATGTGTGGATGGAAAAATCTGCTGGCTGATTAAAAATAAAATATAGTATGTATGTATGTATGTATGTTTTATTATGGTTAAGTAATAGTTAGTGTTAATTTTTTTGCACATCTCAAAAAAAAAAAAAAAAATCACACATTTATAGGTATAACATTTAATTAGGAAATGACAGATACAAATAACAAATGTAATAATATTGGAAAATGTAACAAGATACTTGGCTATACAGTGGTACCTTGGATTACGAGCGTAATTAGTTCCAGAAGAAAGCCTGTAATCCAAAGCAGTCGTATATCAAAGCGAGTTTCCCCATAGGAGTCAATGGAAACTCAGATAATTGGTTCCACAGTGACTTCTGTTGTATGCAGTACCGCATGTGGCCAGAGGTGGGGGGCGCCGGAGAGGTTCAGAGACACTCGGGAATGGCTTGGAAGATGATCAGAACAGACATGTGCTTATCACAGTTCTATTGAGAGAAGAGCTCCAAATTTTGGCTGTAGTATATACAACAGTCTTTGTAGCATTAACCAATCATAACCCCCTGGAAAGCAGCATTACCTTTTAATGAAGATAGCACACATTCCTGAAAGGGCTTGGTTATTTGGTCACTTTGTAATGACATTCCTATAGTATGAAGTCCTCCACGGTAACCAGATTTAGGATGCATTCTTATGTATTGGTGAGCCGCAATGATAAGGAAATATGAAATCACTCCATCAGGGTCATTGTTACCTTTTTGATAATGACACCACAGCCAGCAGAAGTTCCAGTTCAGAGGTCTATTTCTGTAGGTCAGCAGTTCCACAGACTTAGGCAGGCCTTATACGGCGCAAATCTCTTTCCTGCAACTATGGGTTGCAGGAATTTTTTTTTTGCAGGACTCCCCCATCAACACAGACAGAATCTCTCCTGCCGAGCAATTGTCTACTCTCGGTGGGGGAAGCTGTCCCCGCCAGGAGAAGACAGTGATTATTGCTAGCGGCTGTAGCAGCCGCTAGCGATAATCGCAATTGAATCCAGCAGCCTGGTTGTACCCAAGTTGATTGATCGATCAACTTGGTACAGTCAGCTTGCCCACACACAGTTCGAATCTCGGCTGGTTCCTGCTGAACCGGCCGAGATTCGAACAGTCTATGGCCAGCCTTAGTCACTAGCCAATGCTCATGTCTAGTGATGGGTTGATTAAGCGCCAATTGCTTAGAAGGATATTGTCCAGTATTACAGGATGTCATGCTGCTATCAGTCGGGTCACTGTGTTGATAAATGCATCGGGCTCCTTTATAACGTCAATTGTTAAGGTTTGTTTTACACATGTCAAAAAGACGGCACCCTTCACCAAAACCAAAATTAACAAGACAACTTTGTCTTTGTCACATTTACAAAGTCCGAAAGTCACACAGGCTACTGTGTATAAATACCATGACCCCAAAAAAAAAATGAAGTACAGCAATTTGGCATACACAATAAAAGGGTAACTAGAATTGGTCTTAATGCTTTAGCTCCTTTTAGTCATAAAAGACGAGGTAAAGCATTGACCAGGCAGTCACGGCTCATGCATAAGCCATGATCATGTCCAAATTCATAGAATATCATTAGCAGTGTCTCTTCTGCATAGACTGAGTGTCAACATATAATAAAGGGACAACGGATGGTTGGTAGTGCGCAATGCGGACAGGATGGACCGGCACAAACTTGTGACAGCTCAAAGACCGTTTTCCACACCTCAACTAAAGTATCAGTCCATCCTCAAGTGGCTCCGAGATGATTATCGTTCCTAATATTGGGTAGTGACCATTTTTATTTCTTATTATCTTATTATTTTACTTTGTGTGTATCTCAAAAGAAAGTCTCAACAAATTGTCCCATGTTTAACTAGTTGCTTTGCCCAATAGGAATTTTACCCCTTGACTCTGAAGATTCTGGTCTCTGTGATGTTGTCTGGGTTCATGAACATCATTTGGGTGAGTGCCGATTGTTGAACTGTGTTAAATTTAGTGGTCATCTGCCTTTCTGTTTTCCAAAAAAAGTTAAATTGCAGAAACTTCTTCTAAAATAGCCATACATGGCTAGATTTCTCTCATTCGGAAAGAGGGACAAGACGGTGGATGGAAGACTCTCTGCTGCCAGCTATTCTATTCAGGCACCTGCAGCCATACCTCCCAACGGTCCCTGATTTAGAGGGACTGTCCCCAATTTGCAACAAAGTCCCTCTTTCCTCCATATTTGTCCCTCATTTTAGTCTGATCAATATAGTTGTATCTAAAATGTACTTTTTTTTTTTAAGTGTTTCCCAGTGCCAAACCTTTCATGCAATTTGTAAATTGTAGAAGCCAGTATAAAGGAATAGTAGTGTTTAAAAAAGGCACTTGCGGATTTAACTAATAATTTTCTTGTATAATTCTCCTTTTAAGGGGGCGTAGCAAGGGGTGTGTCCTATGCATACATACTTTTGCTAGTAGGTGTCCCTTGATCCCATCTCAAAAAGTTGTCAGGTAAACTTGCACCTGAATACAATGGCGCTGCTAAACAGTAATTGTATACGATAGGATGCAGTCACTGTTTTTGGCCAATAATTTTCCAAACCGCACAGTTGACTTTTATTCAACTGTAACTACATTACCATTAATCCTTTGAAATGTAGGCTTTACACCAGGGCCATACATTTCATGACAGCAATCATGTAAAATAGAATGATCTCCAGAATTAAATGTTTCAAGTCTAAAGCTGGCCATAGATGGGTCGAATTTTGGCTTGTTCAGCAGGGACTAAACACAGGAAAAATACCCCTAAGTGGACCTTTTTAAAGGCACTAACATAGTAACTTACATTGTATCAATGTCTCTTTCTTCGGGGATGTTATGAGGAGGTCATAACACCCCCTGAAGGAAGAGACATTAATACTCTGAAACGCGTTGGGTGAACCAAGAGGATCTCATTAGTGATATCAATGTGGTGATTTTGTACACAGCAATTGTAACCATTCCATTTCAATTTGTTTTTGCTTTGTTAACCGGTTCCCGGCCGGCTCACGCAGATTTACTGCGGCAGAATGGCTCTCCTGGGCGAAATCCCATGTGTGTGTGTGTGTATATATGTATATATATATATATATATATATATATATATATATATATATATACGGCTTTGCCAAGATGAGCCACCAGAGGGCGCGTGCGTGCGCCGCTGCACAGCGGGGAACCCGATGCGCCGCCGGCCACGTGCAATCGGGTGCACGAGCGGCAGCACGTGTGTGTGTGTGTAAGCACACAAATCCCTGTGCTGTCAGAGGAGAGAAGACAGATTGTGTGTTTATACAAAGTAGAAACCACGATCTGTCATCTCTCCTAGTGAGTCCCATCCCCTTACAGTTAGAACACACAATAGGGAACACTGTTAACCCCTTGATCGCCCCCTAGTGTTAACCCCTTCCCTGCCAGTGTAATACTTGTAATCAGTGCATATTTATAGCACTGATCGCCCTGTAAATGTCAATGGTCCCAAAAATGTGTCAAAAGTGTCCGATCTGTCCACCGCAACACCGCTAAGAATCGCAGATCACCGCCATTACTAGTAAAAAAAAAAAAAAAAAATCGCCATAAATCTTTCCCATAGTTTGTAGACGCTATAACTTATGCGCAAACCAATCAATATACGCTTATTGGGGAGAGAGAGAGAGAGAGATAACTCAGCAGCGGGTGTGTGTGACCCCCTGGATGGGTTCACCACACAAAAACAGGCACAGCAGACAGTGGTAGGAGAAAACAAAAGGGTGTGGTTTTATTTAAGCTATATACAGACAAAAAATACAGCAAAAACAAAAGAAACAGGAAAAGAAATCCTGGTCAACTTGACCTCTCACTACACACGTTGGTGTCCCTAACTAACAACTGGGTACAGCCTTGTGCTGTCCCAGTCCCTAGCTCCCTGCTTTTTGAAGTTCTTATAATAACCACACAGGCTTTGGCTCACTGCACAGAGATTACACTCCCCCAGACTATCCACACAGATCTGGTTCCAGGTTGGAGCATCTCCCTTAGCATGCTGGGAGTTCTTGTAGAGGCCCTAATGAGCCCACTTACTTCAGCTGGGCTCATTAACTCTTCCCCTGCAAGACTCCCAGCACTCCCCCTAGTGGTATAAATCGGCATAAAGCCTGAATCTAGGACATATATACCTTCCATCCTGGATGCAACCTGGTGATTTTACCTGCCTGCTGTCACTATATATATATATATATTGTGACAGCAGGAAGGTAAAGTCACCTGGTTGCATCCAGGGGGGTAGATATATTTCGCCCAGATTCAGGCTTTACGCCGACTTATACAACTAGGTGGAGAGTTGTATAAGCCCAGCTAAGGCTAGTGGGCTCATGGATGACTCATACCTCTAGGGAGAGGGCTGGGCGTCGTGCAGGCAGGGAGTTGATGAGGCCAGCTGAAGCTTGTCAGCTCATTTAGGCCTCTATAAGAACTCCCAGCTTCATTAGATGTTAGCTCATGCCTGGAACCAGACCTGTGTGGACTGTCTAGGGAGAGTGAACCCCTGTGCGGTGAGAAAAAGCCTGTGTGGCTATTTGCTTGGACATTTAAAACCAGGGACTTAGGGACTAGGACAGCACTAGGCTGATCCCAGTTGTTAGTTAGGAAACCTGTATGTTTAGTCAGAGGTCAAGTTGACCAGGATTTATTTTGTTTATATGTTTCTTTTGGCTTTGCTGTGTTTTGTCACTGTAAATAGAAAATAAACCGCACCTTTTTTTTGATTTTGAAAACCACAACCTCCGTTTGCTGGGCCTGTTTTTGTGTGGGGAGCCCATCCCGGGGGTCACACACACCCGCTGCCGAGCTAACCCCCTCACAGTTGGTGGAGAACCAGTGGCAGTTTTTTTTAAGCCAGCATGGAGGAGATACTGAAGCAGCTGGCTCTAGCAAATGCCAATCAACAGCAGACAAATGCAGGTTTGCAAAAGAGCCTTGCAGCTCAACAACAGAACTTCGCAGCCCAGCAGCAAGCTCATCAACAGAGCCTTGCAGCCCAGCAGCAAGCTCACCAACAGAGTCTGGAAGCTCAGCAACAAGCCCAGCAGCAATCTGAGGCCCGCTTCATAGACCTGTTACAGAAGCAAGAGCAGAGACTACAACAAATGGAAGCAGTAATGCAGCAACGTCCGCAGACCAGTGAGGAAAGCCGTCCCACTAATACCGCGTCCTTTGGGGTGAGTCGTTTATTGACAAAAATGACTGGAGAGGATGATCCAGAGGTATTTTTGACCACATTTGAAAGGACTGCTGAAAGAGAAAAGTGGCCTGAGGAGCAGTGGGCTGGACTGGTGGCTCCTCTGTTAACTGGTGAATCGCAGAAGGCTTACTATGACCTAGAGCCTGACCAAGCAAAAGACTATGTGATGCTAAAAGCTGAGATATTGGCAAGGCTGGGTGTCACCCAGGCTGTCCGGGCTCAGCGTGTGCATAACTGGACTTTCCAGCTTGGAAAACCCCCCAGGTCTCAAATGTATGATCTCATTCACCTGAGCAGAAAGTGGCTACAGCCAGAGACTTTGTCCGCACCAAAGATTGTGGAACGTGTTGTAATGGATCGGTTTTTGAGAGCTCTTCCTACTGCCATCCAAAAGTGGGTAAGCCATGGAGACCCAGATACGGCCGATGGTCTTGTGGCTCGTGTGGAGAAATACTTGGCTACAGAGAACCTGACGGCCTCTTCCAGAGACACTCGGACTTTCCACCCTAAGACCAGACCATCCCCAGGGGCGGATAAGAGGATTCCAAGGGGTGAGGGTGGAGAGAGTGAGAGGGTGGGAGCTCTACCCCAAGTTTGGCGAGAACAGCCTGGGAAATCAGCGGCTCAAGAGGCGGCAAGAAGGATCGTTTGCTACCGCTGCCGGCAAGCGGGACATATTGCAGCCAATTGCCCGGTTGTGGAGGAACCCATGCAGTGTGACTTTCTGACGGGCAGACGTCAGTCGCTGTGTGCGACAGTCGCATGCACTGCCATTCGAGGAATTGAGAAACATTTATGCAAAATGTGTGTTAATGGTAGAAATGTTGTGGTATTGCTGGATTCAGGTAGCCTTGTGACCCTGATAAAGGCTGAGTTAGTTAAAACAGAGGTCTCTGGGAATAGCAAGGTAGCTGTTATTTGTGTGCATGGGGACACCCGAGAGTATCCAGTGACTACAGTGTGTTTCGAGACCCCCAAAGGTACCCTCTCTCATCCAGTGGGCTTAGTATCTCAGTTACCGTATGACGCCATTGTGGGAAGGGATTTTCCGAAGTTCTGGGAACTGTGGGATGATCCTGAGCCCCCCACTGGTGCCCCTATGTACCAGGAATGTGATAGCCAGAACTCCCCTGAGAGTGGTGAGGACTCTCCGGAATTTCCCTTATCAGTATTGGCAGGGGAGACTCAAGAAACTGGAGAGGAGCCCACCTCCTCAGACGAAAACCTACCGTCTGTGGAGTTTTCTGATCTTGAGGTTCACAGGGAAAACTTTGCCACAGAACAGTTGAAAGACCCCGCCCTAATAAAGGCACGCGAAAACGTAGTGAAAATAGATGGCGAGTTAGTGAACCCAGATAATACCTGCACTTACCCATACTTCAGCGTAGAGAAGGACCTACTGTATCGGGTGGCAAAAAGGGCAGAAGAAACCGTTGAGCAGCTTGTGGTGCCCAAACCTTACAGGAAGTTGGTGTTGGAGTTGGCCCATGGGCACATTCTTGGAGGTCATCTGGGGACAGAGAAAACCCGAGAGAGGGTATTACAGAGATTCTATTGGCCGGGGGTGATGAAGGACATAGAAAATTATTGTTCCTCCTGCCCTGTGTGTCAGAGGTCGGCCCCGATGCCACATTTCCGTAGCCCGCTGGTCCCTCTACCCATCATTGAGGTCCCGTTTGAGAGGATCGCCATGGATTTGGTAGGTCCTATAATCAAGTCCGCTAGGGGGCACCAGTACATATTAGTTATAATGGACTATGCCACCCGTTATCCAGAAGCGATCCCTCTCCGAAATACCTCGGCCAAAACCATAGCCAAAGAGCTATCTCTTGTGTTTAGCCGGGTGGGTATTTGTAAAGAACTGCTTACGGACCAAGGTACACCCTTTATGTCCCGGGTTATGAAGGAGCTGTGTAAATTGTTCAAAGTGACGCAATTACGTACATCTGTGTATCACCCCCAAACCGATGGGCTGGTTGAAAGATTCAACAAAACCCTAAAACAAATGTTGAAGAAAGTGGTGGATAGAGATGGAAAGGATTGGGACTGTCTACTTCCTTATCTGATGTTTGCTATTAGGGAGGTGCCCCAATCCTCTACGGGATTCTCCCCCTTTGAGTTACTGTATGGGAGACACCCAAGAGGGCTGTTGGATATTGCCAAGGAAACTTGGGAAAGTGAGAGTTCTCCCCACAGGAGTGTGATTGAGCATGTCGCCCTGATGCAAGACCGAATTGCACAGGTAATGCCCATCGTGAAGGAACATTTGGCCCAAGCGCAGTTAGCACAGCAGAGAGTGTACAACCGTGGAGCCAAGACCCGTACCTTTTCCCCGGGGGATAGGATACTGGTACTTGTCCCTACGGTTGAAAGTAAATTCCTTGCCAAATGGCAAGGCCCCTACGAGATAATGGAAAAAGTGAGTGAAGTGAATTACAAGGTCAGACAACCAGGAAGGCGAAAGCCCGAACAGATCTATCACGTTAATCTGTTGAAAGCCTGGAGGGATAGAGAGTCCCTAGTCGCAGACACTTGTTCACCAGCTCAAACTGGTTGCGTGATTCCTGAGGTTGGAATAGCAGCCACCTTGTCACAACCCCAACAACAGGAGGTTAAGGAGTTTGTGCTTCGCAACAAGGAGGTATTCTCTGAGCTGCCGGGACAAACATTTGGGGTAGAGCATGACATCATTACCCCGCCCGGTGAAAGGGTGAAGTTAAAACCCTATCGGATCCCAGAGGCCCGACGGGAGGCAATACGGGAGGAAGTACAGAAAATGCTGAACTTAGGGGTGATAGAGGAGTCCCAAAGTGATTGGTCTAGTCCCATTGTGTTGGTGCCTAAACCGGATGGGAGCTGGCGATTTTGTAACGATTTTCGTCAGTTGAACAAAGTTACAAAATTTGACACCTACCCCATGCCACGTATAGATGAGTTGATCGACCGGCTGGGAACAGCCCGATACATGACGACTCTTGACCTCACAAAAGGGTATTGGCAAATCCCCCTGGCCAAATTGGCCAAAGAGAAAAACGCATTTGTAACCCCAGACGGGGCGTTCCAATATAAAAGAATGCCGTTCGGGTTACAGAATGCGCCGGCCACATTCCAGCGGAAAATGGACCAGATGCTGAGGCCCCATCGGAAGTATGCTGCGGCTTACCTGGATGACGTAATTGTCCATAGCACAGATTGGGCCTCACATCTGCCAAAAGTGCAAGCAGTCCTGGACTCTGTTCGGGAAGCGGGGTTTACGGCTAACCCCAAGAAGTGTACCATTGGGCAGGAGGAGGCCAAATATCTTGGGTACACCATTGGGAGGGGAGTAATAAAACCCCAACTCAACAAAGTCGAGGCCATCCAGAGTTGGCCACGTCCCAACAGCAAGAAGCAGGTACGAGCCTTTCTGGGAATCGCTGGGTATTATCGGCGATTCATTCCCCACTTTGCTTCTAAGGCTGTGCCCCTAACCAACCTAACGAAGGGGAAAGGGTCGGTCATGATTAAATGGACCCCCGAGGCTGAGGCAGCATTCCAATTCTTGAAACAAGCCTTATGTAGCCAGCCAGTGTTGTACTCACCCGACTTCTCTAAAGACTTTGTCGTACAAAGTGATGCGTCAGATGTGGGGTTAGGAGCAGTATTGTCCCAGGTCTGGAACGGGGAAGAGCACCCAGTCATTTACCTCAGCAGGAAGTTGAAGTCCCATGAGGTAAATTACGCCACCGTTGAAAAGGAGTGTTTAGCGGTGAAGTGGGCTCTAGATTCCCTTCGGTACTACCTGCTAGGTAGGCACTTTGACATGGTTACGGATCACGCTCCGTTAAAGTGGATGGCTCAAAACAAGGAAACAAATAGAAGAGTGAATAGGTGGTTCCTGGCCCTCCAGGAATTCAACTTCACAGTAAAGCATCGCCCTGGCGTTCAAATGGGGAATGTGGATGCTTTGTCTCGAGTACATGAATGCCTGATTGCTGGTGTTCCAACCCCGAGGTTAAAACAAGAGGGGGGGGTATGTGACAGCAGGAAGGTAAAGTCACCTGGTTGCATCCAGGGGGGTAGATATATTTCGCCCAGATTCAGGCTTTACGCCGACTTATACAACTAGGTGGAGAGTTGTATAAGCCCAGCTAAGGCTAGTGGGCTCATGGATGACTCATACCTCTAGGGAGAGGGCTGGGCGTCGTGCAGGCAGGGAGTTGATGAGGCCAGCTGAAGCTTGTCAGCTCATTTAGGCCTCTATAAGAACTCCCAGCTTCATTAGATGTTAGCTCATGCCTGGAACCAGACCTGTGTGGACTGTCTAGGGAGAGTGAACCCCTGTGCGGTGAGAAAAAGCCTGTGTGGCTATTTGCTTGGACATTTAAAACCAGGGACTTAGGGACTAGGACAGCACTAGGCTGATCCCAGTTGTTAGTTAGGAAACCTGTATGTTTAGTCAGAGGTCAAGTTGACCAGGATTTATTTTGTTTATATGTTTCTTTTGGCTTTGCTGTGTTTTGTCACTGTAAATAGAAAATAAACCGCACCTTTTTTTTGATTTTGAAAACCACAACCTCCGTTTGCTGGGCCTGTTTTTGTGTGGGGAGCCCATCCCGGGGGTCACACACACCCGCTGCCGAGCTAACCCCCTCACAATATATATATTTTTAGATATTTACTATAGCAAAAAGTAAGATATTGTGTTTTTTTTTTTCTCCAAAATTGTCACTCTTCTTTTGTTTAAAATGCAAAAAATAAAAACCACAGAGGTGATCAAATACCACCAAAAGAAAGCTCTATTTGTGGGGAAAAAAGGTCGTCAATTTTGTTTGGGTACAGCGTCGCACAACTGAGCAATTGTCAGTTAAAGCGACACAGTGCTGTATCGCAAAAAATGACCCGGTAATTGAGCAGCCAAATCTTCCGGGGCTGAAGTAGTTAATTATGTCCAATAAACGATATCTTTTATAAGTAATTTACTATGTTGGTGCCTTCAAAGTCCACTTGGGGGTATTTTTCTTGTGTTTAGCTAGCTCGGATGTGGCACCCCTTGAGAACATAATCACCAATATAATTTTGGTTCAGCAGGGACTGGGCGAAATTCAATCCATCTAAAAGTAAGCTGCTAGTACTAAAGTCAATCCAATGATCAACTTCAGTACAACCAGCCTGTCGGGTTTTTTCTGTTCAATTACATTTTTTATTGAAGTTTTTAAACATGCAAAAACAAAGTATGTCCTCGTAAAGTAGGGAATAAATAAAAAATACATAAAGTACATACATAAAACAAAGTAGTTGTAAAACTAAATACAGATAAGGATATATAGTAAGGGGGTCCGTTGAGACGGTACAAAAGGCCAACGAGCCTGTGAATAAAGGCAAAAACAGATAATGCAATGGCATCAACAGTGGTACATCTCAAAGGAAGTATCAAGAACCAGGCGCGAGAGGCAAGTACAGTACGGTGCGTCCATAAAAGTTACCACATTACCAGCAAGTATATGTAGAAAATCTGTAGTTTCATGCCAATCCTGGGCCATGCCGTGGTCCATGGCAGGAAAAAAAAAAAGGGAAGGGGTTGCGTAGGGATTAAAGAAAAGGGGAGGTTGCGAAAAATAATTAAAGAGGAGAAAAGAAGAGAGAAAGAGAGGGAAAAAAAAAAAATACAGCCCAAGGAGGGCGCCTGAAAACAGAGTGAAAATCTACCAGAAGTAAAAAAAAAAAAAAAAAACGTGGTGCAGCCAACTAGCCTTTACTTGTCGGGTTTTATTCTTTCAATTACTGCCTACAGCTATAGCCGCCAGCATTGATCATTGTGTTCTGCCGACAGAGAAGGCTCCTCCCCGGCAGAACACTGTGTTGATGGGGAAATCAAGCAATAATCTATGGTCTGCTTAACAGTACTGGAAAAATCTGTTCATTCAAAAAATTAGGAACGTCAATTTGACCCCACTAAAGATTCAAAAATCAAACCATCTTTCCCCAAACAAAAGTTTTCAAACTAAATTCTATTCTATTCATGTATGGCCAGCTTAAAGTGTTACTAAACCCAGGAACCTGTATTCTCTATATCTGGTCTCCCACTGTACACAGAACATGGAAATGCAATTATTTTAGTAAATATAAACTGCTAAATACCTTTTCTCATCAGCAGTATAGAGCAGTCTTGTGACTTCTATCAGTGTCTGGTTAAACAAACAAACAAAATCTCCTGCGCTCGAAAGTGATGTGACGGCAGTGGATGTTGCCTGGGATTTCTATGGCTCCCGGTAAATGCACAGACCTTGCCACCCTCCACGGGCCACGGGTCAGGGGACACCCAATAGAACACTGTAGAAAAAACTAAAAGAGGGTGCACCGACCTCGCGCATTACCCAAGTGATGTTTATTGGTATACAAAAAAGGAAATATACTCACAAAGATGTAGATCATAAAAACATTTCAAAGTCCACAATGGACACAAAGCAACCAGGTGACCGAGACCATGGCCAGCACGCCAGAGAACCTTCCAGGTGGCCATCAAAGTCCACAATGGTTGCTTTGTGTCCATTGTGGACTTTGAAATGTTTTTATGACCTACTTGTTTGAGCATAGGCGTGCGCAGGGGGTGTGCCAGATGTGCCTGGGCACACCCTAATCCTGAGGTTGGCAACCCGTCAATCGTGATCTACCTGCCGATCGTGGGTAGGTGACAGGTAAACCACAATCCTTCCTTGCCGAGCCTCAGAATCTGGACAGGAAGGGCAGTGGGGCTGAGATAAAGTGGAACTGTATTTTTCTTCTGCAGCAGCTGAAAGTAGGCTTCTCCTCCTCTCCCTGACATTCAGCTGCTACAGGAGCAAAATACAGGGGGATCGGTACCAATATATGCCACCGCCGCCACCCCTCCTGTCCCTGTTCGTCTCCTTTCTGCTTGCCCAATCCCCCTTGCTCCCTCCCATTGTTTCAGGATGGATAGTGGGGAAGAGGCCAGTACATATGTCACACATATATGTGTTGGAGCTTTGAGGTGCACACCTAATGCAATAGGCTGCGCACGCCTATGTGTTTGAGTATGCTTCCTTTCTTTGTATACCAATAAACATCACTTGGGTAATGCGCAAGGTCGGTGCGCCCTCTTTTCATTTTTTTTCTACAGTGTCTGGTTAAAGCTTGTAGGAAGAGTTTTCATTCTCCTCTGACTGTCCAATGAGGCTGCAGGACCCCTGACCCTCTGTCTGGACAGTGCTGATTGGCCATGTACTGATCACATGCACCCTCCCAAGAAAAAAATGTCTAAACTCTAGCAATACACACCAAACTGAGAATGTACAGCATGCCCCCAAGTCTCTGTTCTATCGGCAGATTGGGGACAGTGGAAAAAGGGGAGGATCAGAGAAGACAGGAACAAACAGCCTTTTTACACAATGCAGAGGATTAACCCCTTAGGTTCCACAGAGTATAACAAGCATGCTTTACTGCATATACAATTTGATTTTACTGTTGTGGGTTTAGTAACACTTTAACCACTTGCCGACTAGCTGACGCTGATATACGTCGGCAGAATGGCACGGCTGCGCAAAGTAAAGTACCTGTACGTTACCTTGAATTTGCCACCACCCGCCGCATACTCCGTAAGCGTGCCCGCATGTGCCGCGGACTCTATGTCCTCCGGGTGCCCGCGATCGTCTCACAGAGAGGCAGACATTTCCCTGTTCTGCCTAGCAACATGACAGAAATCTACTGTTCCCTGTGATTGGGAGCAGTGATCTCTGTCATGTTCTAGGTAGCCCAGCCCCCCCACTGTTAGAATCTCACTCCCTAGGACACACTTAACCCCTTGATCGCCCCCTAGTGTTTAACTCTTTCCCTGCCAGTGTCATTTACACAGTAATCAGTGCATTTTTATAGCACTGATCGCTGTATAAATGACTGGTCCCAAAATAGTGTCAAAAGTGTCTGCCATAATGTCGCAGTCACGATAAAAATTGCTGATCGCCGCCATTACTAATAAAAGAAAAAATTATTAATAAAAATGCCATAAAACCATCCCTTATTTTGTAGACGCTATAACTTTTGCACAAACCAATCCATATACGCTAATTGCGATTTTTTTTTTTTTTTTTTTTTTTTTTTTTACCAAAAATATGTAGAAGAATACATATCGCCCTAAACTGAGAAAGAAATGTGTGTGTTTTTTTTTTTTATATATATATATATAATTAGCAAAAAGTAAAAAATATAGCTTTTTTTTTTCAAAATTGGCGCTCTTTTTTTTGTTTATAGCGCAAAACATTAAAACCGCAGAGGTGATCAAATACCACCAAAAGAAAGCTCTATTTGTGGGGAAAAAAGGACGTCAATTTTGTTTGGGTACATCGTCGCACGACCGCGCAATTGTCAGATGAAGCGACACAGTGCCGATTCGTAAAAATTGCTCTGGTCAGGAAGGGGGTAAATTCTTCCGGGGCTGAAGTAGTTAAGGCGTTAAAGCTGCCGCTTCTACCCCAGCAATGCGAACTTGCCACCTGGGACACTAATGGTTTCAGTCTAGCCTGTGAAGGCAAATAGAAGATACCTGGAAAGATGGAGAGTCACACAGGATACTTTTAAAACCTCCACTGGAGAGGAGCTGCCAGGCACATATTAGCTCTGTTCCCAAAATTGGTAATTTCTCATGTCTTTTGTATTGTATGTGTTGATGTTCTCCATTAATATTACAGTATTCCATCTCTTATTCTGAGTAATAACAGGACACCATCCTTCCTGCATGTGGTTTCATATCCATGTCTTGTTTATCTAGTGCTGTGGTTACACCCTGTACTTCCTTTTTCACATCTCTGTCCTGTTCTGGCTTTCCTGGACATTCTGCCCGGGTCATCAGTCTTTCCCAACTACGGAACAGATACATTATTGGTGCTGTGCAGAGTGACATGCGGCACATCCTATCAATGTAATACAGATCTGCAGGGCTTCTTCCACGTGAGGCTCTGTCTCTGCATCTCTTCTATTTTGAGATGAGTTTAATTAAGTGAAGAGTTTTTGGATTTCTGGTGGCACTGAACTTGTTGGTTGAACCATATACTGTATATTGTGAGTGTAGCACACAAATCCCTCTCTCCTGCTTGCAGGATAGGACACACCATGCCACATGGCCAGTATCCTCCATCTTGTAGAGGGTGAGCGGTTTTAAAAAAGTTTTGGGTCTTGCAGCGAGTTACCTCTTTCCATTGGTTCTCGTCCCTAGTGTAGGGAAAAGTCTCGAGTTGCCAGAATTGTATACACACTCACATTGGTCCCCTCTCTCCCTCTCTCTCTCTCTCCTCTCTCTCTCTCTCTCCTCTCTCCTCTCTCTCTCTCTCTCTCCTCTCTCTCTCTCCTCTCTCTCTCTCTCTCTGCCCTCTCTCTCTCTGCCCTCTCTCTCTCTGCCCTCTCTCTCTCTGCCCTCTTTCTCTCTGCCCTCTTTCTCTCTCCTCTCTCTCTCCTCTCCTCTCCTCTCCTCTCTCTCCTCTTTCCTGGAAAGTTGTGAGTTGAATAGGGAGGCAGGTTCAGGCACGCAGCACTTAATTACTCTCGTCGCCACTTAAGCCTGAGTGGGTTTTGCTCACCCGGATAGTCCCCTCTCACGGTCCTAGCAGCCGCTGTGGAGCAAGAACATTTACTTTTAAGTTCTTTTCCTAAGGATACGACCAGGACGTTAGCCTCTAAGTCTTGAACTTCCCAGCACTTGTAACACTTAAGACCTTAGGTGCCAATGGGGCACGTTACAAGGCTCTGTCAGGTAACCAGGCCTCTCCCGAGACAGCGACTTCCTTCACCGATCTCCTGGATAGGTCCTCCCACAGGGTTCTCACTGATTCAGGTTGAGGGGTTCCAGAATGCTTATTCTGAGCAGAGAAATATGGTTTTATAGTTCTCTCTGGGATTGGCAACTCCTGTATTGGGTTCTAGAGTCTTCAAAGAGTCCTGGGAAGGAGATAGCCTTTAACCCTGTGTCCACAGCTTGCAGGAGACCAGCAGTCTGATTAGGAAGGCTGTGCACATCTACACACTCAAAGAACTGATTCACTGTTCCTTTCCCCTGGAGATAAGCTGCCATGGGAGCAGTGGGTGTGGGTGGAGAAGTACATCGGGAGGGTGTCTATCCTGGCCTCATGGAGAGGTGGCCAGATCTGACCATGCCATTTCCTGAGGGGTGTTCAGAGATGGTGGGTCATTAGGCAGGAGCTAGTGCAGCCCAAGTGGGCATTTTATATGTCATAAAGCTGAGTGGGGATTAGCTCTGGTACTAAGAAGCCTGGATAGCCAGGAGGCTGGCAAATTTATGTTTTGGTAGTTGAAGACCCCTGTGAGGGTAATGCTGTGAAGTTATTTTAGAAATTTTCCTTTAGGCTGGGTTCACATACGGTATGTGCGAAGTGGATGAGGGTTTCCCTGCATCCAATTTGCATGACACGTGGGTGTGACCGTCTCTCAATGGAGCCAGCTCACACAGGTCCGGGGGGGTGGTCGCAGTCCGCATTCCAAAAGGGTCCTGTGCGTGTTTTGGGTCCGGTTCAGGTGCGAATTCAGGCAAAAATTCGGACCTAATTCGCACCTGAACCGGTAAATAGGAATGCACCGGACCCCATGCTGGGAACCGCAGCCAGACCTATGTGAACCCGACCTTAAAGTAGTTGTAAACACTTACATACCCAGTGAAGAGACTGGCCTCAGGTGATACACAGAGATGAAACGAAGCATCCTACATAAGTTGTACCTGTTTATCTGCAGTCTTTTTTTCTCTGCAGCCTTTTTTTATTTTTTTTATTATCTACATCTGTTCAAAGTCCAGACTTTATACAGGTTGTCTGAGCTTTCAGAAAGCAGGGGGAGAGAAAGCTGAAATTGGGCACTGCAGAGCGCAGTGAAGAGGGCTCTGACTGCTGATTGGAGGGAAGGGACACAACTCCTTCACACAGAACACAGGAACAGAGCTGAGGCTGTCAATCGCAGGCTGTGTGTTGGGGCTCCCATCTCCGTCACCTTTTTTATCTTTTGGCGTCAGGACAACATGTCAGAAGTGATTCATGCTGATGGGAGAGAAATGAAGCAGCAGACGGAAATGATACTTGGTGTTCTGGATTGAGACCAGTACACACAATAGAGGGATATGCTTTGTTCATATTTCATGTTTACAACCACTTTAAATAATAGTGGGGCACAAGTCCTGAATTTTTTTATTTTCTTGGCTGGTCTGAACTCAGTGAAAAGCACTGAGCGGAACCCCCTACAATATTACAATATCCACAACACCAAGATATATGTATATATCCATGTGTGAAGTGTAGAAACCATTGTTGTACTGTATGTGGGGCAGAGGAAGCTTCTCATTAATTATTAACCATACACTATGTGCATTTATGTTTTCAGTTCACAAACCAGAGAAAGTGAGCTGGTCGGAGGCTGCGGGCACCATACGGGATGGACTGTGTGTGTATACAGCCCTGCATTCACTGGCACACCTGGCACCGGGGAGATCTGTGCTGGTACTGGACGGAGCAAGTGTATGTAATACAAGTCTTCTATATAATGCATCACTGCAGGTAGCATGTACTGCTGTGGTCACCCTGTGCTCTTCTGACTCACAAATGTGCAGAGTCAAGGAATTAAAGTGTATATGCAGCTAAAAAAAAAAATTGGGGTTTAGGATTGAGTGGGAAAAGATTAGAACCCCTCCCAGGCTTTACTGGTATTCGAGGCTCTTTTAGAGAGATGGCCCC
This sequence comes from Rana muscosa, assembly GCA_029206835.1. Lineage (NCBI taxonomy): Eukaryota > Metazoa > Chordata > Amphibia > Anura > Ranidae > Rana > Rana muscosa. The sequence goes on from CM055117.1 coordinate 73,824,342, forward strand.
TTGACTTCCTGTGATGGTAAAACGCATTCAACCAGACCGAAAATAAGGGGAAACATGCAACAGGGACACACAGCAATAAAACAGAAAATTGTATCGTACTTACCGTAATTTTCTTTCCCTGGTGTTTATTTATGACAGCATACATGTGATAGTAGCCCCGCCTGCTTCCAAAAGGACCAGTGCATAGCTATAAAAAGTTAACACCCACACGATAGCCCATTTCCCTGTACATTGCTAGGAACGAACTGGGTGGGTTCCGTATGCTGCCATGGATAGGCACCAGGAAAATAAAATTACGGTAAGTATGATACAATTTTCTGTTTTTCTGGTGCCTCCATGGCAGCATACTTGTGATAGATCAATAACTAGCTAATAGCAGGGCTGTCTTAATGCATGGGCAACCCTGTGCACTGCCCAGGGGCCCCAGGTGCATAGGGGGGGGGGGCCCCATGATCTCTCATTACATCATACTTGCCAACTGTCCCGGATTGGCCAGGACAGTCATGCTTTTTACTAAGCTGTCACAGAATGTCCATGTCCCGGACAGCAACCCGGAACCTGTATTGTGCCTTCCTGACCCCCCCTGTACTGTGCCATTCCGCTCCCCCCCCCCCCTTTGTGTTGATTAGTTTGATTTATGGCATGTTTTCAAATCTATTTTATTGAAATTACTAATATACATTTAATTCCATAAACGTTTTAAATTCTTGAGAGTAGGTGCATAAATTGTGTCAGGTTGGTAGGGGCTCCAGTGCATTACTTTGCCCAGGGGCCCATGATGGCATTAAGATGGCCCTGGCTAATAGGGTGGGAAGTTTCAGCAAATCCCATTATGAAGAAATTAAGTAAGCTACTGGCTTCCCGCCAAAGATGAGGTCTACTAAGCCAATCGGTAGTGCTGAACGCATGCACCATAGTAGAACCTGATTGGCTCTCCTGCCTGTCGTGTTGGCTGACATCTCTGTATAAGGTGCCCATGATGTCCAGATGCTGCTGGAGGAAGGTACAGCAATTACTTTCGGCGGTTGCAGCCTAGCCAAATAGCGGGACCATAGAATTAACCTTAGGAACCACAAGATGATGGTGCGTCAGTGGCGGCCCATGCATTAAGGGCGCATGAGCGATGCCCCCTCTATCACGCCACCCCCTATATGTATCATGGATAGATTTATGCATAGCATAAATCTATCCATGGCTGTCGGGTCCAACCTCTATTCAGGCGTCCAGCCCCTTTTAGGACACCTGGTGCCTGAATTACACTGACGGGGTGTTTTTTTGAAGCACCTGGTTAGAGCTATAGGCTCTAATAGGCTTCAAAATAGGGTGGACTCGGAGCGCAGAGCATTGCACTCGGAGCCCACCCAGGTGTGATAGAAAAGCTTTTCTAACACTGAACCACCTCTTCACCAATCAGGAAGCACGGGTCTGATTGCCTGGAAGGACAGGCAATTTTATTGAATGCATAGCAGGAAGGAAAAAGACGCATGGAGGACACAGGAGCTGCCGCCTGTCCCACAGCTCGCCGCTGCTTGACCTGCTGCCCATCCCAGAGCTCCCTGTCACCCCCTGCCTGACCTGCCACCAAGATGGGGTAGGTGTCGGTCAGACAACGAGCGGGTGCGCGTGGGGGGGGGGGTGCTTGTTAAATGATGATCACAGTGGTTGCTATGGATGGGCGCAGTGAGGCTGCAATTGATGGGAGCAGTGAGGCTGCAATGGATGGGCGCAGTGAGGCTGCAATGGATGGGCGCAGTGAGGCTGCAATGGATGGGCGCAGTGAGGCTGCAATGGATGGGCGCAGTGAGGCTGCAATGGATGGGCGCAGTGAGGCTGCAATGGATGGGCGCAGTGAGGCTGCAATTGATGGGCGCAGTGAGGCTGCAATTGATGGGCACAGTGAGGCTGCAATTGATGGGCGCAGTGAGGCTGCAATGGATGGGAGCAGTGAGGCTGCAATGGATGGGCGCAGTGAGGCTGCAATGGATGGGCGCAGTGAGGCTGCAATGGATGGGCGCAGTGAGGCTGCAATGGATGGGCGCAGTGAGGCTGCAATTGATGGGCACAGTGAGGCTGCAATTGATGTTTTGTTTTTCACTGGTCCTGTGGGCGGAATAGGTGGGGCTACTATAACGTGTATGCTGCCATGGAGGCACCAGGAAAAAGCCTTCCCCTTTTCTGCTAGACAAGGTGTTTTTATTTCTCCCTTTGTTGCTCTTGGAGATTTCCCCTCACTTCCTGTCTAGGAAAGTCGTTGTCACTCTGATAGTAAGGAAGAGGAAATCTCTTGACTGGAGCCCCCCCCCCATACCTATAACATTTAATAGGGGTTCTAATTCTGCCCTACTCCATGCAAATCCTAAAAAAATAGTCAGACATATACTTACTTGCAGTACATCATGAACAGGTGAATGAAAGGCGTCATGTCACCACTCCTCAGCTGCTGCCTTGCCCTAAAATTCCTTAAGGTATGCGTAACAAAATATCTTAAAAACCAAAAAATGCTGGAGAATATATGCAAATCAAAAATGTGCAGATATCCCAATACTCTGATATCAATACTAATACACACTCACCGGTCACCTTTTATTAGGTACACTTTTCTAGTCCCGGGTTGGACCCCGTTTTGCCTTCATTCTTCTTGATAGATTCCACAAGTTGTTGGAAACATTCCTCAGAGATTTTGGTCCATATTGACATGATAGCATCACACAGTTGCTGCAGATTTGTCGGCTGCACATCCATGATGCAAATCTCCCATTCCACCACATCCCAAAGGTGCTCTATTGGATTGAGATCTGGAGACTGTGGAGGCCATTGGAGTACAGTGACCTCATTGTCCAGTGGTGAGATGATTTGAGCTTTGTGACATGGTGCATTATCCTGCTGGAAGGAGCCACCAGAAGATGGGGACACTGTAGTCATAAAGGGATGGACATGGTCAGTAACAATACTCAGGTAGGCCGTGGTGTTTAAACGATGCTCAGGTAGTACAAGGGGGCCCAAAGTGTGCCAAGAAAATATCCCCCACACCATTACACCACCAGCCCGAACCATTGATGCAAGGTCAAATTCTGACCCCACCATCTGAATGTCGCACCTGAAATAGAGACTCATCAGACCAGGCAACGTTTTTCCAATCTTCTGTTGTCCAATTGTGGTGAGCCTGTGCAAATTGTTGCCTCAGTTTCCTGTTCTTAGCTGACAGGAGTGGCACCCAGTGTGATCTGCTGCTGCTGTAGCTCATCTGCTTCAAAATTCGATGTGTTGTGCGTTCAGAGATGGTATTCTGCATACTTTGGGTGTAACGAGTGGTTATTTGAGTTACTGTTGCCTTTCTATCATCTCAAACCAGTCTGACCATAATCTTCTGCTATCAAAAAGGCATTTTCATCCACACAACTGCCGCTCACTGGGTATTTTCTCTTTTTCGGACCATTCTCTGTAAACCCGAGAGATGGTTGTGTGTGAAAATCACAGTTTTTTTAAATACTCAGACTTGTCTGGCACCAACAACCATGCCACGTTCAAAGTCACTTAAATCCCCTTTCTTCCCCATTCTGATGCTCAGTTTGAACTTAAGCAAGTCCTCTTCACCATGTCTAGATGCCTAAATGCATTGAGTTGCTGCAATGTGATCGGCTGATTAGCAATTTGTGTTACCAAGCAATTGAACAGGTGTACCTAATAAAGTGGCCGGTGATTGTATACTCTTAATGCAGGGCTCGACAAAACCCGGGCGCCAGGTCGCCATGACGACTAGAATTAGCAACCTGGCGCCTGGGGCAGCACAGCTGGGGGTATCCTGTGTCTCCGTGCCCCCCCCCTTCCGCGCCGCGGGATCGCGTCGGGCCGCGCCGGCCGGTAATTGAGGCCGCGGCTTTGCGGCCTTCTGCAGGCCTATGCTTCCTTCTGTGAACTAGCGCCATCTTGTGGTGGCAGTTGGTATGACAACCAGCAATGCTAATGGAGTTTCCCTGTCTGTTTTCCCTGCCATCTCCTTCCCTCTAATTAGAACCCCCAAACATTATATATATTTTTTATTCTAACACCCTAGAGAATAAAATGGCGGTCATTGCAATACTTTCTGTCACACCGTATTCGCGCAGCGGACTTACAAGCGCACTTTTTTGGGAAAAAATACACTTTTTTTTTTAATAAAAAAAATAAGACAACAGTAAAGTTAACCCACATTTTTTTATATTGTGAAAGATAATGTTAAGCTGAGTAAATTGATACCCAACATGTCACGCTTCAAAATTGCATCCGCTCGTGGAATGGCGACTAACTTTTACCCTTTAAATCTCCATAGGCGACGTTTAAAAAATTCTACAGGTTGCATGTTTTGAGTTACAGAGGAGGTCTAGGGCTAGAATTATTGCTCTCGCTCTACCGATCGTGGCGATACCTCACGTGTGGTTTGAACACCGCTTTCCTATGCGGGCGCTACTCACGTATGCGTTCGCTTCTGCGCGCGAGCTCGGCGGGACAGGGCGCGTTCCTGGCTCCTAACTTTTTTAGCTGGCTCCTAGATTCCAAGCAAATTTGTCAAGCCCTATCTTAATGTGTTGCGTTGTTCTGTTTTATATAAAACTTGCAAACCACCATTTATATAAAAATTTAAAGAGTCCTCAATAAAAAGTCTTATAGTGAAATCAATCAAATATATCCACATGTGAAATCCAGTGTTAAGCCTCGTACACACGATCCAATTGTTGGAAGGGGATTGTCTGTTGACAGACTGTTGTCCTAAAATCTGACCGTTAGTACGCTCCTTTTGACAATTGTTGTCCAACTTTCTGCCAACAAATGTTGGATGACAGGCTAGTAAATTTTTGGCGGACAACGGTCTGTTGTCTGATTTTCGTATGGTCAGTACACAAGTCCGTCACACAAGTCGAAAGTACAAACACGCATGCAAACAAAATTAGCAGAAGGGGCCCAAAGGGTGGCGCTTAAGAGCTGAAATTCCTCGTAGTACATCGCTACATTCGTGTTTGTTGCACGAAAATTGTGTAGCGTTAGTATGCAAGACAAGATCCAGGCACACGCCCCTAAGACAAAAATCTGACGCTCGGTTGGCCAACAATCATACCGGGTGTACAAGGCTTTAGTCTTCTTCACCAGCTACCGTGATACCACCACCATCACAACTCGCTTACCCGAGCCCAGGACCCCGCATTAGAGGTCTGACCAAACTTGCAATACAATCATCTGATATGATGGCTCAAGGTTACTCCCAGCATGGAGGATAATAGACTTTCTAACGATCCTCCAGCATTATACAGATCGATCTCCGGCAAGAGGAAGAAGAGGAGGAGACCCCATAGTGTAGTACATTAAAATATGTCATATACTCACAGGAGCAGAAATAACATGCACATGAAGTACAGACAACCACTCTGGACCAAGCCGGCGTGATGACGTCACTGCTAGGCCCTGCACTGATGCGTTTTGTTCCACAGAACGTCCTCAGAGGAAAGAAATGCTAACTGTAACAAATGTTGGTGTTATCAACCAAACTGTCAACCTATCAAATGGTTGGTGTCATAACTTATCACATGGCCAGCACCATGGCAGTTGCAGTTCAAACAAAAAACTAAGATGACGGCTTCCTTGGCTGAAAAAGATAGGAGGGTTTAGTTCTGCTTTAATATCTGGTAAACGCCCTTGATTCTGCACATTGGCCATCTACTACAGATTGACAGATAATAGTATGTGTATACAGTCACATTACTGCAGCAGGGCAGGTTTAGCCTATTTCCCAGAGTTGGGAAGGACCAAAGACACTGTAAGTAAATGAACTTCTTGCTCTTTCTCATAGCCCATTGGCACGCTGGCCATTCAGCTCTCCCATCACAGCGGAGCCACGGTGATCGCAACGGCCAACAGTGAGGAGGACAAGCAGTACCTGGATAAGCTCAGACCTGGTGTAGGTGAGATCTGTGAAACACGCATCACACAGTTCATGGGTAGTAATGAACACCTCAGTTCTAAAATGGTCATTCTGAAATGGACCTGAAGATTAACAGTTCCAACATGTAAAAATTGGTTATTGATTCTATACAGTATATAACTAAAGCAAAAACTTTTTATTTTTTTCATTTTGAATAGAGTAAAAGAGGGTTATAACCCCTTCCGGTGCCATCTGTGTCCCATTGGGGTGATTTACCTTCACTTCCTGTCCAATAGGCACAACAGGAAGTGAGAAGAAAACTAGACATGTGCAGTTCGTTTCGAATTGAAATCTGGATAAATTTTTAGTTCTTCAGAAATTCGGATGTATCCGAATTTTGGAATTACAATAGTAATGAATTTAAACTAATCTGAAATAACGAATCAAAAAAATTTCGGATGAAATTTAAATTGGAATAGTTTTCAAAATAAATTTGAATTTCAGAAGAGTAAAATAGAATAGGAAAGAATATACTAGAAAATAAAAGAATAGAGTAAAACAGAATACAAAATAAAAGAGTAGAAAAAATATAGAAACCAAAAGGGACAGACTAGAAAAATAAAAGAATGGAGTAAAACAGAACAAAATAGAATAGAAAATAAAGGAACAGAATAAAATAAAATGGAATTGAATAGAATAAAAAATAGAAAAAAATAGAATATAACCATCTTCTGAAATTCGAATAGAATACATTTGAATTAGAATAGCATAGAAAAGTGTAGAATAGAAAAGAACAGAATAAAAAAATAGAAAAGAATATAAAAAAAAAAGAGAGAATATAACCGTTTTCTGAAATTCTAATTTCAAATAGAATAAATTTGAATAGAATATAATAGAAAAGAACAGAATAGAAAATAAAAAAATAGAATAGAAAAAAACAGAATATAACCAATTTCGAATAGAATAAATTTGATTTCAAATGGAATTCGATTTAAATGCAATTCGATTTGAATGGAATTTGAAAATTTTATTTTAATTAGAATAAACGAAACTAATTCCAAAAATTAATTGAATGAATTTAACAATTTTTTTTTTTAATATAAATGATGAATCAAATGATTATTTTTTTTCGTTCTGCACATGTCTAAAGAAAACTCTTCAAAATGAGAGAAATTCTCTCTTGGACAGGTGTCTCCAGAGCCTGTGTCTCTAATTTGAAGATCTCTCTTTTTAATCCTGTTCTGGTGGCAACTACTTTCACTCTCAATGACAATGGTGACCCGGAAAAATAGATGGGGTTGAATCTCCCGAAAGGAAACACGAGACCGCAAAAGGAACCTGACTTATATTTTGATCCCTTTCCACCCTATCCACATCTTTTTAAACAATATTTTGGCTTTAGATAAAGTTTAAATCTGGTCACAGAAGTTTAAATAAATATATTCCTCAATAACCACAAAGGATATAAATCCACTCTGTGTGCACCAATGGTCTTTGCAAACCCAGGTATTGCCTTATAAAAATATCCCTGACATCATCACTGTGCAGCGCAGAGCTGTGGGGTGGACTCAGCAGCTCAACCCACTACAGGCTGCTTGCAGAAAAGTACAGGAGGGGGCGGAGACAAGACCAGTCACCCTGCACAAGGAGAGAGCAGCAGTGACCGGTCTTTATTACAGGAAGCTTCTGCACAGAGGGAACGTCTCACACTGGAATCCTGCATAGATATGCAAGAAATACACAAAGCACACCAAGATTTAAGAAAGAATACCACATGGCTCTTGTATTTAGACAATAATTGCTAATTCCAGAGTTCATTAATAAATGTACAATTGCAGCACTGATAAAATGGAATTATATATTTTTTTTACTTTTTTTTTTTTTCATGCTTCTTTTCTAAGGAGTGCGACAGCCTGCAGTAGGTAAGTCTTTCTGTATTTTACTGATTCTTCATAAATGAGTCAATCTGTGTAATTTAAAATCAGTAGTTTGAATCTGGCTGTGCTGATATTGTAGCTACCTAGCTTCCGCAGTCTGCAGGCGACTTGTTCCCTTACTTCTCCTGTGGTGTTCCTGGTGCAGGGGGATGCCCCCCCCCCATCCCTGCAGTCATAATCTTCCAGTTCTGTGAGAGTTAATACAAGCACTGGACCTGTCATAGGCACTCATCAAGAGTGACAAACATGCCTGCCCTTTCTGCCCCCCTCCTCAATTCATAGAAGCTGTGCTGTTGCTTCCGTCAAAGTGTTCTATGAATGGAGGAGGCCAACTTTATTTACTACTTGTCATCTATTCATAGAATGCTTAACGGAAGCTATAGTACAGCTTCTATGAATGGAGAAGGGGGAGGAAAAGGGTGAGCATAGTTGGCATCTAAACCCTGACTCAGTACCTGAACAAAGGTGCTTTTAGAAGCTATTTCTGTTATTTCACTGATGTGCTGCCTAGGTTATGACTTGGTTTGTCTTCAATATCTGCTCATGATCTGCTACTCATGGTTTAAAATAATTTTGTCTTCAAACTACAGTTTTCAGCAAAATTATATCGCAACCTGCATTCTGGTTTGTGCTTTCTGCCCTGACTTTCTGCCTGCCTGTGTCTGCTTTCTGCCTGCATGTGTCTGCTTCCTGCCCTGATTTTCTGCCTGCGTGTGTCTGCTTCCTGCCCTGACTTTCTGCCTGCCTGTGTCTGCTTTCTGCCTGCATGTGTCTGCTTCCTGCCCTGACTTTCTGCCTGCCTGTGTCTGCTTCCTGCTCTGATTTTCTGCCTGCCTGTGTCTGCTTCCTGCTCTGACTTTCTGCCTGCCTGTGTCACCTTCCTGCCCTGACTTTCTGCCTGACTGTGTCAGCTTCCTGCCATGATTTTCTGCCTGCCTGTGTCAGCTTCCTGCCATGATTTTCTGCCTGCCTGTGTCTGCTTCCTGTCCTGATTTTCTGCCTGCCTGTGTCTGCTTCCTGCCCTAATTTTCTGCCTGCCTGTGTCTGCTTCCTGCCCTGATTTTCTACCTGCCTGTGTCTGCTTCCTGCCCTGATTTTCTGCCTGCCTGTGTCTGCTTCCTGCCCTGATTTTCTGCCTGCCTGTGTCTGCTTCCTGCCCTGATTTTCTGCCTGCCTGTGTCTGCTTGCTGCTCTGATTTTCTGCCTGCCTGTGTCTGCTTCCTGTCCTGACTTTCTGCCTGCCTGTGTCTGCTTCCTGCCCTGATTTTCTGCCTGCCTGTGTCTGCTTGCTGCTCTGATTTTCTGCCTGCCTGTGTCTGCTTCCTGTCCTGACTTTCTGCCTGCCTGTGTCTGCTGCCTGCCCTGACTTTCTGCTTGCATCTTTGAGTACACTTTTCAGCTGCCTGCCCTGAGCTTTTGCCTGCCTCTCTAAATCCTAGTACACACGGGCCAAATGTCGGGTGACATTGGCTGGTTCAATAAAAAAACATCCGACATTCGGCCTGTGTGTATGGCAGCCGGTCCGAAAGTCGGACCTGTCGGACATGCATGCTGGGAAAACCAGCGGCCAATCGTCTCCCAATCAGCTCGGCTGAGCACGCTGACCGAAGTGTTATGGCGAGGCGAAGGGCCATCCTCCTGTCAGAACACAATAGCTCAGTGGGGGAGATCGCTGTACTAATGTCGGATTGTTGGTACAGCTGCTCTGAGTGGCGCTGTCAGTTTTTTTTTTTCATTCAACCCGCTGGGTTGAATATGCTTTTCACCTGCAGGGACCTTTGCCTTGATAATGACTCACTCTGTCTGTCACTTGTTGATTAAAATGGAAGATGCCTTGAAGCCAAACATCTCCTCGCCATTTAAGCTGGCTATACTCAATATAATCAACCTTACCAGGTCACCGTCACCGACTCATTTAAGTCCCAAGTGTTCTCTCCTCTTTTTAAGCTGGCTATCCGCCAGTAGAAATGTTTGGGATTTCGTTCCACTTTTTAATGGTTATTGTGGTCAAATTGTGGTTCTTTTGTGCAATATATCTTGTGATGCCCTTAGGCCTAAACTATAAGTGCCATTAGCACAAGGTCTTGGTGATGGCCTTAGAGTTTTAGCTAACCCGTAGGGTACTCGTAGGCATAGCATAAACCATTGTCATCCCCAAATGATTTAATGATTTAACAGATGTATGTTCATCAAAAGTATTATGGGAATAGGACAAAATCTGGTGTTTAATGACCTCTGCCGGGTTAGCCCCCCCTTATCAAAATTTTTGAAAAAATCTTATGCAGTTTGTTAGATCTTTGTTAGATCAGGTTAGATCAACCGTTGTTTGCGTTAGATCTCACACAGAAGAAGCAATATTAACAGTTATTTGCTGGGGGGGCTAACCCGTCATCAGCCCCCCCTTATCAAAAAATTGACCAAACAGTTAGCTATTTTGGAAGCTATTTGTTAGATCCGGTAAGATCAAGTGGTTTTAACGTTAGATCTCACATAATTAGAGACTTATTAAGTGATTAATGAGGGGGGGCTGGCCCCCCCTTATCAAAATTTCGGGCCAAAAATTATTCAGGCTAATAGATATTCGTTAGATCCGGTAAGATCAAGTGGTTTTAACGTTAGATCTCATATAATTAGAGACTTATTAAGTGATTAATGAGGGGGGGCTGGCCCCCCCTTATCAAAATTCCGGGCCAAAAATCATTCAGGCTAATAGATATTCGTTAGATCCGGTAAGATCAAGTGGTTTTAACGTTAGATCTCACATAATTTCAGAGATATCCCACATAAAAATACTGATATTAGGTGGTACATAAGGACGGGTTGGCCCCCCCTTATCAAATTTGCGGGCCAAAAATCATTCAGGCTAATAGATATTCGTTAGATCCGGTAAGATCAAGTGGTTTTAACGTTAGATCTCATATAATTTCAGAGATATGCCACATACAAATACAGATATTAGGTGGTACATATGGACGGGTTGGCCCCCCCTTATCACATTTTTGGGCCAAAAATGATTCAGGCTAATAGATATTCGTTAGATCCGGTAAGATCAAGTGGTTTTAACGTTAGATCTCATATAATTTCAGAGATATTCCACATACAAATACTGATATTAGGTGGTACATATGGACGGGTTGGCCCCCCCCTTATCAAATTTTCGGGCCAAAAATGATTCAGGCTAATAGATATTCGTTAGATCCGGTAAGATCAAGTGGTTTTAACGTTAGATCTCACATAATTTCAGAGATATTCCACATAAAAATACTGATATTAGGTGGTACATAAGGACGGGTTGGCCCCCCCTTATCAAATTTTTGGGCCAAAAATCATTCAGGCTAATAGATATTCATTAGATCCGGTAAGATCAAGTGGTTTTAACGTTAGATCTCACATAATTTCAGAGATATTCCACATAAAATTACTGATATTAGGTGGTACATAAGGACGGGTTGGCCCCCCCTTATCAAATTTTCGGGCCAAAAATCATTCAGGCTAATAGATATTCGTTAGATCCGGTAAGATCAAGTGGTTTTAACGTTAGATCTCACATAATTTCAGAGATATTCCACATAAAAATACTGATATTAGGTGGTACATAAGGACGGGTTGGCCCCCCCTTATCAAATTTTTGGGCCAAAAATCATTCAGGCTAATAGATATTCGTTAGATCCGGTAAGATCAAGTGGTTTTAACGTTAGATCTCACATAAATTCAGAGATATTCCACATAAAAATACTGATATTAGGTGGTACATATAGACGGGTTGGCCCCCCCACATGCAATTTACTGTCCAAAAATCCTTCAGGCTAATAGATATTCGTTAAATACGGTAAGATCAAGTGGTTTTAATGGTTGATTATACATAATTACAGGGATATTATGGATATTTGGTATCGATGCACGGATATCCATACTAGTGTCTATATCAGGTGTAGCAATACCCCCGCAGGGGGCGCTGGTTTAAGATTTGGGTCTGCCATTACCTTACTGTTCACCAGGTCCGTCCTAGGGGGTCTTCCTTGAAGAATTTCTCACAAATGTCTGCACCAAACACTTAGTCTCTTTTTCTCAAGGGTTTTATTAACAGAGGGATGGAGGGTTAGGGGGGGATTCAGGTACCTTGCTTGCGGATCACGGGTACTTCTTAATCCAGAGGACAAACAGTCTCCACACTGGATATAGCAACCACCGGATAGGCCTCTCTCTCTGACCTAGCAGCCGGTGCGGTGCTCGGCCAAAAGTCTCTATCCACAGACTTGAAGAATACAAATAGTTTCTGCCAGACTTGAAGAATACAAATAGTTTCTGCCACAGACTTGGGTAATCACTCACTTGATAAAGTTCTGAAAACATAACACACAGTGCCATGATCTTTCAGCCAGCCGGCAGCACTGCGAGGCATATTTTTATCCGGATGCGTCATCCAATTGAGCCCTCAATTGTTCGGTCCCTTCCCTCAGGCAAGGCAACACGGGACCATCCAGAGATCAGTAGGCCCCCAGAAACTCCTGGGCCTACTCTCAGCAACAGAGCCTCGGGCCTACAGGCCCCGACGCAGAACACTACTAACACATCCCTGAGGCCAGGAGGGCCGTCAGGTCAGGATCGGAAGACCCCGAAAAACGGTGTCTGCTCCTTAAGTACCCTCTCCCAGAATGCACAGCGGGGTCACCACTCCCACTGCGCTGTCCCTGGGAAAGGAATACCCAATGCATCCAGCCTACAGCAATTCCAACCTTGACCTGTGGTAACAACGACACCTACAGTCAGGTGGAAATGTGCAGCCCAGCTAAACTGGAACAGAGACCATAATTTGGTACAATTGTTCTGAGCTAAACGACAGCTCAGATAACTAAATTTACACTAGCACCTACCCAATAGGAGCAGGGCGCTACACAGGCTAATAGATATTCGTTAGATCCGGTAAGATCAAGTGGTTTTAACGTTAGATTTCACATAATTTCAGAGATATTTCACATAAAAATAGGGATATTAGGTTTTACAGAAGGTACATCCATCTTCAACCGTCTCTGGATGGTCTCTGGAACCGTCTTTTGGATGGTTCTTCAGCGGATGCCTGTAGTCTCTTCTCACACCTCCGTTCACCTCCCAGCCTCATGGTGATCTCTTTTCAGACCAACAAGCTTAAGTCTTTAGCTAGCCCCCTTCTTTCACAGCAGAAGTAGCAGCTCCATCCCCAGTAAAAATCAATGGTGCCATTTTGTGATGAGCCTTTATGTCCTGTGGTCCTCTGCTGCTGCTTGATTGACTTCCTCTCCCTGCCAATAGGAACACAGAGAAGAGAGCAGAGCCGACTGATGCCCGTGAGTGACCGCTGCTCGTCACTCAAGGAAGAGTAGAGTTAGGGGGAGAAATCCCCCCCAGGTACTGACAGGCGTGCTCTCCTTGAGTAAGTGCCTGTGTCAGTGTCTATTCAGTCCGACGGTTCCTGGCGGGAATGGAGGGAGGTGTGGGACCATGGGAGACAGAGCAGCCCCCGCTACACACTCCCCCCACCAAAAAACCTTAGGTCCGCCAAAGGTGGTAAAGAGTCTATGACCTGTTACATGCTTTTGATATACACACGTAAAAAAAATAAACAGGTTAGTGTGCACAGGAAACCATACAATTTGCATCTGCATAAAACCATGGCAGAGGAATATCCAACCAATTAGCATAGGAGGGGAGGTTGTCCTGCCTCGCGGTTTTCATTTTCAGCAAGGGGTACAGACTGAGTGAGATCTAGTCACTGGCTGGGATCTTTGAGAGGCCGTGGGTGTGGGCTGTAAATCTGGCTGTGGTGGCACATGAACTGCTTCTGACAGAGGCAACAGATGATTGCGATGCCAAGTCCTGTGCTTCCCTCTGGCCGGATTTGATATACTGGGAGTCCAGGCAGATGCTTGCAAATGACATAGGGCTGCGACTTCCAGCGGGAAGTTGCTGAGGTATGGTCGAGGGATGTGCCGAAGGCCAAGTCGACTGGCAGCCGGGCCTACCGTCCGAACATCAAACTATAGGGAGCGTAACCTGTGGCATCATTGGCGGTGCTGTTATAAGCATGCACAATAGCCACTATATGCTTGCTCCAGTGCTGTTTTTGTTCTGAATTTAGAGTTCCGAGCATATCCAGGAGGGTTTGGTTGAATCTCTCTGGTTGAGGATCTCCTTGAGGATGATACGGGGGGGTTTTAGACTTCCTGATGCCCAACAGGTCTAAAAGTCTCTTGATGAGACTACTCTCAAAATCTCTCCCCTGATCAGAGTGGATGCGTTGGGACAGACCATAGTGCACAAAGATTTTCTCCACAAAGATCTTGGCCACCGTGGATGCTTGTTGGCCCCTCGTGGAAAACGCCTGGGCATACCGAGTGAAATGGTCAGTCACTACCAGGATATTTTCCTGCCCGCTAAAATCAGGCTCCAAGCACAGAATGTCAATGCACACCAGCTCCATGGGTCCCTGACTCCGAAGATGGCCCATTGGGGCAGCTTGTGAGGCAAAGTCTACTTTTGGATACATCTGACGCAGGAGTGGCAATAGTCCTCAACTTCCGCCTGCATGCAGGGCCAGTAGAACCTGTCCCTCACCAGGTCAAAAGTCCTTTTGGGCCCTAGGTGGCCATGGTTGTCATGTAGGGCAGTTAATACTGTCTCCCTATGTTTTTCAGGTAGGAATAGCTGCAATTTTTTTTCAGAATCGTCAGAGGGGCCCCTTCGGTAGACCAACCCTTGGTGCACCTGAAACTGATCCCACTCTCGGTACAGCAGACGGGTTTCCTTTGGGGAGTCAGTGAGGAGCAAGTTAGGGCGTTGGCTCTCCAAGGCCTTCAATGCCAAGCTGCAGGGAGTGTCCTCCAACTGGTCCCTTTGCAGGTCATTCTTTGACAGCTTCGGGCAGACCTTTATCCCCGACTTGGGTGACATTGCAATAACATCTGGGGACACCAGCGGCTGACACTCCAATGTCTTCGGCCCTGGATCCTTCTCCAGCTTGATGTTCTGCTCCTTGACATAAGGCTCGTACCCCTTCAGGTGTCAGCTGGGGGGTCTCTGGAACAATGGGGCCTTCTTGACAAAGCATCCACATCTTGTTTCAGGCTGAAAATAAACCCTGATAGAGTAGCCAATCATCTGTGACCTGTGGCATCCAACCTGGTGGTAGTGAGGATGTAGATGAGAGGATTGTTGTCAGTCTTGATCACGAACTCCGCTCCATATAGATAATCCCCCAGCTTATCAACCATCACCCACTTCAAGGTCAGGAACTCAAGTTTGTGCATGGGGTAGTTCTTCTCGGCGGGGGGACAAGTTCCGGCTCATGTAGGCAACAGGCCGTAGATGACCGTCATGCTCTTGATATAGCACCCCACCTAACCCATCTCGACTGGCGTCAACATGTAGCTCATATGGCTTGGTTGGATCTGCATAGGCCAGAACAGGAGCGGTTGTTAGGCTGCCTAAAACCTCTTCACACTTCGGAGTCCATTGTTCCTGAATGGACTCTCTGGGTTTTCTGGGCCCTCCAGCTGGTCTGACAGGCTTCGCCAGATCAGCGTCTTAGCGAATCCCTTGACAAATCTTCTGTAATAAGAACAGAATCCCAGAAATTACCTAAGCTCAGTCACGTTGGTAGGCCTCGGCCAGGAGGTGACAGCTTCCAGCTTCTGGGGGTCGGTGGCCACTTTGTCGTAAGACACAATATGGCCAAGGTAGTTGACTGAGGGTTGGTAAAACTGGCACTTTTCCAGAGACAGCTTCAACCTCCTCATCATGCAGTCTCCTCAGGACCTTCTCCAGATGTTCTTCGTGCTCTTCCAGGGTCTTGCCGAAAACGATGATGTCGTCTAAGTGCACCAACACCTCGATCAGTTTCATGTCACCCACGGTCTTCTCCATTAGCCTTTGGAAGGTGGCTGGGGCACCAGACAGGCCTTGTGTCACTGTCAGGTGTGTACTGTGTAATTTGATAAGGGGGGGCCAACCCATCCTTATGTACCACCTAATATCAGTATTTTTATGTGGAATATCTCAGAAATTATGTGAGATCTAACGTTAAAACCACTTGATCTTACCGGATCTAACGAATATCTATTAGCCTGAATGATTTTTGGCCCGAAATGTTGATAAGGGGGGGCCAGCCCCCCTCATTAATCACTTAATAAGTCTCTAATTATATGAGATCTAACGTTAAAACCACTTGATCTTACCGGATCTAACGAATATCTATTATCCTGAATGATTTTTGGCCCGAAAATTTGATAAGGGGGGGCCAACCCGTCCTTATGTACCACCTAATATCAGTATTTTTATGTGGAATATCTCTGAAATTATGTGAGATCTAACGTTAAAACCACTTGATCTTACCGGATCTAACGAATATCTATTAGCCTGAATGATTTTTGGCCCGAAAATTTGATAAGGGGGGGCCAACCCGTCCTTATGTACCACCTAATATCAGTATTTTTATGTGGAATATCTCTGAAATTATGTGAGATCTAACGTTAAAACCACTTGATCTTACCGGATCTAACGAATATCTATTAGCCTGAATGATTTTTGGCCCGAAAATTTGATAAGGGGGGGCCAACCCGTCCTTATGTACCACCTAATATCAGTTGATTATGTGTGATCTAACGTTAAAACCACTTGATCTTACCGGATCTAACGAATATCTATTAGCCTGTGTAGCGCCCTGCTCCTATTGGGTAGGTGCTAGTGTAAATTTAGTTATCTGAGCTGTCGTTTAGCTCAGAACAATTGTACCAAATTATGGTCTCTGTTCCAGTTTAGCTGGGCTGCACATTTCCACCTGACTGTAGGTGTCGTTGTTACCACAGGTCAAGGTTGGAATTGCTGTAGGCTGGATGCATTGGGTATTCCTTTCCCAGGGACAGCGCAGTGGGAGTGGTGACCCCGCTGTGCATTCTGGGAGAGGGTATTTAAGGAGCAGACACCGTTTTTCGGGGTCTTCCGATCCTGACCTGACGGCCCTCCTGGCCTCAGGGATGTGTTAGTAGTGTTCTGCGTCGGGGCCTGTAGGCCCGAGGCTCTGTTGCTGAGAGTAGGCCCAGGAGTTTCTGGGGGCCTACTGATCTCTGGATGGTCCCGTGTTGCCTTGCCTGAGGGAAGGGACCGAACAATTGAGGGCTCAATTGGATGACGCATCCGGATAAAAATATGCCTCGCAGTGCTGCCGGCTGGCTGAAAGATCATGGCACTGTGTGTTATGTTTTCAGAACTTTATCAAGTGAGTGATTACCCAAGTCTGTGGCAGAAACTATTTGTATTCTTCAAGTCTGGCAGAAACTATTTGTATTCTTCAAGTCTGTGGATAGAGACTTTTGGCCGAGCACCGCACCGGCTGCTAGGTCAGAGAGAGAGGCCTATCCGGTGGTTGCTATATCCAGTGTGGAGACTGTTTGTCCTCTGGATTAAGAAGTACCCGTGATCCGCAAGCAAGGTACCTGAATCCCCCCCTAACCCTCCATCCCTCTGTTAATAAGACCCTTGAGAAAAAGAGACTAAGTGTTTGGTGCAGACATTTGTGAGAAATTCTTCAAGGAAGACCCCCTAGGACGGACCTGGTGAACAGTAAGGTAATGGCAGACCCAAATCTTAAACCAGCGCCCCCTGCGGGGGTATTGCTACACCTGATATAGACACTAGTATGGATATCCGTGCATCGATACCAAATATCCATAATATCCCTGTAATTATGTATAATCAACCATTAAAACCACTTGATCTTACCGTATTTAACGAATATCTATTAGCCTGAAGGATTTTTGGACAGTAAATTGCATGTGGGGGGGCCAACCCGTCTATATGTACCACCTAATATCAGTATTTTTATGTGGAATATCTCTGAAATTATGTGAGATCTAACGTTAAAACCACTTGATCTTACCGGATCTAACGAATATCTATTAGCCTGAATGATTTTTGGCCCGAAAATTTGATAAGGGGGGGCCAACCCGTCCTTATGTACCACCTAATATCAGTAATTTTATGTGGAATATCTCTGAAATTATGTGAGATCTAACGTTAAAACCACTTGATCTTACCGGATCTAATGAATATCTATTAGCCTGAATGATTTTTGGCCCAAAAATTTGATAAGGGGGGGCCAACCCGTCCTTATGTACCACCTAATATCAGTAATTTTATGTGGAATATCTCTGAAATTATGTGAGATCTAACGTTAAAACCACTTGATCTTACCGGATCTAATGAATATCTATTAGCCTGAATGATTTTTGGCCCAAAAATTTGATAAGGGGGGGCCAACCCGTCCTTATGTACCACCTAATATCAGTATTTGTATGTGGCATATCTCTGAAATTATATGAGATCTAACGTTAAAACCACTTGATCTTACCGGATCTAACGAATATCTATTAGCCTGAATCATTTTTGGCCTGAAAATTTGAAAAGGGGGGACCAACCCGTCCATATGTACCACCTAATATCAGTATTTGTATGTGGAATATCTCTGAAATTATATGAGATCTAACGTTAAAACCACTTGATCTTACCGGATCTAACGAATATCTATTAGCCTGAATCATTTTTGGCCCGAAAATTTGATAAGGGGGGGCCAACCCGTCCATATGTACCACCTAATATCAGTATTTGTATGTGGAATATCTCTGAAATTATATGAGATCTAACGTTAAAACCACTTGATCTTACCGGATCTAACGAATATCTATTAGCCTGAATCATTTTTGGCCCGAAAATGTGATAAGGGGGGGCCAACCCGTCCATATGTACCACCTAATATCTGTATTTGTATGTGGCATATCTCTGAAATTATATGAGATCTAACGTTAAACCCACTTGATCTTACCGGATCTAACGAATATCTATTAGCCTGAATCATTTTTGGCCTGAAAATTTGATAAGGGGGGGCCAACCCGTCCATATGTACCATCTAAAATCTCTATTTTTATGTGGAATATCTCTGAAATTATGTGTGATCTAACGTTAAAACCACTTGATCTTACCGGATCTAATGAATATCTATTATCCTGAATGATTTTTGGCCCGAAAATTTGATAAGGGGGGGCCAACCCGTCCTTATGTACCACCTAATATCTGTATTTGTATGTGGAATATCTCTGAAATTATATGAGATCTAACGTTAAAACCACTTGATCTTACCGGATCTAACGAATATCTATTAGCCTGAATGATTTTTGGCCCCCAAATTTGATAAGGGGGGGCCAACCCGTCCTTATGTACCACCTAATATCAGTATTTTTATGTGGAATATCTCTGAAATTATGTGAGATCTAACGTTAAAACCACTTGATCTTACCGGATCTAACGAATATCTATTAGCCTGAATGATTTTTGGCCCGCAAATTTGATAAGGGGGGGCCAACCTGTCCTTATGTACCACCTAATATCAGTATTTTTATGTGGAATATCTCTGAAATTATGTGAGATCTAACGTTAAAACCACTTGATCTTACCGGATCTAACGAATATCTATTAGCCTGAATGATTTTTGGCCCGAAAATTTGATAAGGGGGGGCCAACCCGTCCTTATGTACCACCTAATATCAGTATTTTTATGTGGAATATCTCTGAAATTATGTGTGATCTAACGTTAAAACCACTTGATCTTACCGGATCTAACGAATATCTATTAGCCTGAATGATTTTTGGCCCGGAATTTTGATAAGGGGGGGCCAGCCCCCCCTCATTAATCACTTAATAAGTCTCTAATTATGTGAGATCTAACGTTAAAACCACTTGATCTTACCGGATCTAACAAATAGCTTCCAAAATAGCTAACTGTTTGGTCAATTTTTTGATAAGGGGGGGCTGATGACGGGTTAGCCCCCCCAGCAAATAACTGTTAATATTGCTTCTTCTGTGTGAGATCTAACGCAAACAACGGTTGATCTAACCTGATCTAACAAAGATCTAACAAACTGCATAAGATTTTTTCAAAAATTTTGATAAGGGGGGGCTAACCCGGCAGAGGTGTTTAATGTTGGTCATACATCTACCAGGTCAGTTGAAAATTAAGGTACAGTCCAACCATCCCAAAACCAATCTCCCAGCTGACTCTCATTTAATATGTCCGCTTTGTGGCCCATTCAAGACCTGAATCCAGCTGTGTATGGCTACCAGAAGATAACCAACATCCTTTTTTTGTTCTTGCTATTTGCGTTTTTTTTTTTTTTTTTTCCCCTAGCCTTGTGCCATTTAATAGCAAGTCAAACAAGACATTGTGCTTACAGGTTTGGCCTACCCATGACAGCTCCTGCAACTCATCTTTTACAATGTATATTGGTGCTTCCTTGTCTCCTGAGCCCATGTCTTCATTGGTTTGCTCCTTAAGTAGGCCTCTGCCCCTTACATTATGCAGTCTGTTTACATCTTTCCTCTGCAGGAGAATGAATGATTGGTACCTGTCTTACAATATCAGACAATTCCCAATATCGGGAGCGCATGTTCATCCCCTGATTAAACACCTACAAAGCCTGATAATCTCCCTACATTGCCTGCAAACCTTTTATAGCTACAAACAGATACAAGTTATTTTAGTAATATTATAATTATATTTTTTTGGAAATGTAGAATTTTATATACTGGTAACTTCATTCTTTGTTTTTGCCCCCAGCTCGTGTTATAGATTTGTCTAAAGGTAATATTGACCTGGCAGAGAAATGTTTAGAAGAGACAGGAGGCCTGGGAGTTGACGTTGTTCTCGATGCTGGAGGTTGGTTTTGGACAATTTTAAGTAATTTTTAATTTTTTTTTGGTGTTTTTTATTTTTATTTAAAATTGCATGTGACTCATTTCCCACTTATAGGTGGTATATAGGTGTGGAACTTCAAACTTAAAAAAACAGCTCTGTTGAAAAAGTGAGCTGACTAGGAGAGATCAGATTACACACACTAGTGAATGATGCTTAGTCAGTTTGAACTGATCTCCAACAAGCGAACAGGCAGTGCTGGTCTTTTCTATAACAAAGGCCAGCATGCTTTCCAAACTGAGTGTCGTGGATATATCCTGTAGTAAATGTGTACTTGTAAAATTTTTATTAAAATTGTAAAATGTATTTATTAGTTCACAACCCAACGAAAAAAAAAAAAATTCTTGGTTCCTTGCTTTTATAGACGTGTTCTTGGAGTTATTTGGGACACTGCTTTAAAAAATTGCATTGGCTAGACTGCATCAGCTCTAGCTTCTTAGACAGTGGTGGTGCGTCCATACGGGCGCTGCCCTCTCTCTCCAGCCACCCCCTCTACCAATAGATAGATTCATGCATTGCATGAATCTATCCATGGCTGCCGCTGCCACCCCCTATTCAGGCACCCGGCCCCTTTTTTTTGGCACTTGATATACAGCGGCGGGGGGTAGGTATTTTTGAAGCACCTGATTAGAGCCATAGGCTCTAATAGGCGTCAAAAAAGGTAAACAGCGAGCACCATGCTTGGCGCTCGCAGTTCACCCAGCTGTGTTAGGAAATTGAATATTCATTTGCTTTTCTAACACTGAACCGCCTCTCTGCCAATCGGGTGCTCGGGTCTGTTACCTGTCACCTGATTGGCTGAAACGACAGGTGCCGCTATTGGACGCCTATCGGGAGACGAGGACGGCAGGAGATGCATGAAGGACCCCGCTTGTCGCCGTCACCCGCTGCCCCACCAAGACAGGGTATTTCCCGGGCAGACGGCGAGCGGGCGGGTGTCACGCTGGCGGCTATCAAGGGCACCGTGGCTGCGTTTTGATGGGCACAATGGCTGCGTTTGATGGGCACAGTGGCTGCGTTTTGATGGGCACAGTGGCTGCGTTTTGATGGGCACAGTGGCTGCGTTCTCATCACACACCTGTCTGTCGGAGGACACTGGGTGACAAGAGAACACAACCTTCAGGTACCCAGATAAGAAACACATAAAAAAAAAAAAGAAGTAGCCATAACCACTACGGTGCTTGATCTGCAAAATTTTTGGGGGAACGCAAACAAACTTTTTTTTTTTTTTTTTTTTCTTTCAAATTTTTTTTCAAACACATCAAAATGTGTTTGAAAAAAATTTTGAAAAAAAAAAGTTTGTTTGCATTCCCCCAAAAATTTTGCAGATCAAGCACCGTAGTGGTTATGGCTACTTCTTTATTTTTTTTTTTTTTATGTGTTTCCTTAATGCTACAAGGAGATTAAATAAAACACTGCATTAAAACATCCTGATTTTAGTGAAGAGCAATATATGGCATTCATGCTGTATCTCAAAAACCTAGAGCCAACGTAAAAATTGGTGCCATTTTTGGAATCAGCGGGTCAACTATACCCAGAAACAGGTCTAACATTTTGAGACTGGTCTGTAATAATAAAACACAATATAGAAAAAAAATTCATCTTCAAATAAAGTTTGCCAAAGCATTTTGATTTCTTAATGCTGGGTAACTACATACTGAATTTATTGCCAGATTTTGCCATAGTATCATACACAAGTGAATGATGATCTGTTTCTTTCTTATTCCCAGTGATCCTTTATAATACAGAAGACCACGTTACAAAACCAAAACTTCAGCCTCACAAACATGACATCATCACACTCCTGTCTGTCGGAGGACACTGGGTGACAAGAGAACACAACCTTCAGGTACCCATATACTAGACCAAATACTATGGCCTTGTAACTAGAATTTTCTGGTTGTATTGGGCTCGGGTTAAAAAGGGAGTAGACTCAGTTTTTTTATTTTTTTTATTCTTGCCTACAAAGTAAAGGCATAATGTGCTAGTATGCACCGCATACTAGCACATTACGTGGCACTTGCCTGCAAACGAAGCCCTCGCCGTCCCCGCTGAAGGCCGCATTCATCTTCACCCGTCTTCCTTCCGGGTCTGTGGACTCTGGCTCTGTGACTGGCTGGAGACACGTAATGTCACTCCTGGGAATGCAGGCGGGAGCCGCTGGTCACGGCACATGGCTCTGAAGAAACAACACGGGCGGCCGTTCTTTCAGAGCACTTGCACCGATGATGTAATCGGCGCAGTATACAGTAAATATCTCCCTAAACGGTGCAAGTTTAGGAGATATTTACATTACCTATAGGTAAGCCTTATTATAGGCTTGCCTATAGGCAGGGCCGGGACAAGGGGTGGACAGAAGGGGTGGCTGCCCTGGGCGCAGCGTGTATTGTAGGGATAGGGGCGCCGCAAGTTCCTTCTCCTATAAGGCTCACAGGAGGAGTGACCGCAGCATCACTACTTCTGTCAGCCCAGCACTGGAAAAAGCAAGGAGAGGAGGAGGTGTAGGCTGTGCTCTCTTTCCCCTCTTGCACATAATGAAGGGGGGGCGCAATTTGGTATCTTTGCCCTGGGCACTGGATGACCTTCTCCCGGCACTGCCTATAGGTACAAACATACCAGGAAGGTTTACTTACTCTTTTTCAAATAAGTGTCAAATAAGAGCTTTGTGCATTTAGCTTTATAGGTGCTGCAGGATTGTGTGTGTGCATCTTTTCTTTAAATTACCTTTCTTTCTTTCTTTCTTTCTTTCTTTCTTTCTTTCTTTCTTTCTTTCTTTCTTTCTTTCTTTCTTTCTTTCTTTCTTTCTTTCTTTCTTTCTTTCTTTCTTTCTTTCTTTCTTTCTTTCTTTCTTTCTTTCTTTCTTTCTTTCTTTCTTTCTTTTTTTTATTTATAACAAGGAAAGGGACCCTGACGTGTCGATACATTACAAAGTAGTACGGGTATCAAGACAAACAACTTATTCAAAACAGTCAGAATACATTACATCACACAGTCTTAATGTAGGAAGGAAAAGAAAAACAGGTTTTAAACATATGAGTGTGGACAAATTGGTGGAGATTGCGCTCCATGGTGTAATGTCACTTAGTGTGTCTGAGCTATTGTTAGTTTTATTTGTGACCTCTGATGTCTTTAATTTTGTTTCAGCGACTTGTTCCTTCCTAGGTATCTAGTTCTGCCTGTTGGTTCCCTTTGCTCTGTTAGGGTATTTGTGCTTGAGGTTGTCGTGTTGTGCAGTACCGGGGACATGGGCCCAGTTCCTCGGTTTTTCCTGTTTATGTTAGAAAAAAGGTGGAAAATAGAGAGTAAAGTAAATCCCCCCCCAGTTTAGGGTGGGATTGGTTAAAGGTAGAATATTAGAGTAGAGAAAAGTATGAAAAGAGAAAAAGAAGAGGGGAGGGGGAGCTGTAGTGGGAAGGTGGGTTGGGTGGTGAATAGGGGGGGTATGGGGGTACTGGGACCCACGAACATGGGTCATTAGTAATTCAAACGTGTGTCAGATGGGATTGGTGGTGGCGGAGTGCAACTCCGTGTGTCTGTTGAGGTTCTCTTCAGCGCCTGGCCCTCTGCCGAGTAGATGAAGATAATCCACAACTGCCATGTGTTGGAGAATGTCTCTTGTCTATGCTGGGCTGTGAGGACGAGGTCCTCCATATATATTATTTCCTCCACTCTCGCTATCCATGATGCTATGGTAGGTGGGCTTGTGGATTTCCACATTATCGGTATGCAGGCCTTGGCTGCATCTAGCAAGTGTCTGATTAACAATTTTTTATATATTTTTTCCGGAGTGTCTGATGCGTGGAGTAGGAAGAAAGCGGGGTCTACTGGTATGGGGCTGTCTGTAAACTTCTCGAACCACTTTCCAAAAGTGGTGTAGTAAAGGACAGGACCAGAATATGTGCAGCAGTGTTCTCTCTTCTGCTCGACACCGCCAGCAAAGGTCCGGCGTTGTCGGGAGGGAAGAATCTGTGGAGCAGGTCTGGAGTTCTGTACCATCTTGACAGTAGCTTATATTTAATCCCCTGGATTTTGGCGCATATCGAGGATTTGCGAGTGTATTTAATTATTTGTTGTTTCTTAGTTGTGCTGAAGTGGCAATTCAGTTTCGTTTCCCATTTAGTCAGCCCTGGCGGGGTAAAGTCTGTTTGTGGTACGTTTAGCTGGCTGTAGGTTTGTGAGAGTGTGTGCGTTATGGTACCCGATGTGTTGCAGAGTTCTTCTAGTGTTGTGAGGGGAAGGGGTGTTGTCGGGGGGGTTGTCAGTGAGTGTAAGAAGTGGCTCAGTTGGCTGGCTCTCAAGAAGTCCAGCCGAAATGGTCCTGTGGTGTCTGAAAGTTCTGTTATCGTGGGCCAACGACCATTGGTACTAAAGTGAGAAGCCTGGTGTGTGCCCTCGTCTCTCAGTCTTTTAAATTCCGCGTCATGTAACCCTGGTGCAAATTCGGGGTTTCCCAAAATGGGGAAGAGGGGTGAATTGGGGGATGATATGGGGGTCGTCGAGAGGAGACGTGCGCAGACCTGTGTTGTGGTTCCTATTAGCGGGTGTCGCTTGATTTCCGCTGGCAGGGACAGGTAGCACCAGGGAGCCCTACTAAGCAGAGTCTCGCTTTGATGTTGCTCCAGTTGTGTCCAGAGCTTAGTCTCCTGGT
Source organism: Rana muscosa (assembly GCA_029206835.1). Lineage (NCBI taxonomy): Eukaryota > Metazoa > Chordata > Amphibia > Anura > Ranidae > Rana > Rana muscosa. Next base: position 73,849,595 of record CM055117.1, read on the forward strand.
GACGGCACCAGTCTATAAGCCTGCCCAGGTGTACTGCCTGGTAGTATGTACGAATGTTCGGTAACGCGAGTCCCCCATGTTGTTTAGGTAGAACTAAGAGTTTATAAGAGAGTCGTGGTCTTTTCTTAGCCCATACAAAGTCACCTTCTTTCTTTTATAGACTTTCTTTTTTTTTTTTTATAAATTCTTTTTATTGAAATTTTGACACATAAAACATACATAGCTTGGCACACCACCAAACTAACAGTCAGCCAACATGGCTGGTAAGTCTATCAACCATAACTATGCCATCCATTTGACAGCTACAACAAGTATGACCCCCCCACCCCCCTCCCCCCTCCCGATACTCAGTTCCCAGTCCCCCAACCCAGATTGGCTCCATCTTTGGGATGCAGGATATAAACATTACCATTTTATAGACTTTCTTTCACCCATCAATACACTCATTGATCAACCGTGCAATCATTGCTGAAGTTTACTTTCAAATATAAAAAATAAAGTCTTTATTAAACCTTCCTGGCCTTTGTAGCCAGAAACTAAATGGAACTGAACTGCCTCCGCCCTGAAGAACACTGTCACTACTGCATATCTGCCTGGAGACAGTTTATTGTCTTCTAGTTTCAGTCCTCCATTGTTTTCAGCTAAAAATCCATTTTTTTTTTTTTTTCATTTAGACTGCGGGCTGGAAAAAAAAATTCCTCCATCCTTGCTATACAGTGCAGATATGAATCTCCAAATGAAGCTATTGTATTTTGACAGCTGGCCCCGTAGCCTCTCAAAATATCCAAACAGCAGCTGCATCTAATTCGATGCAACTACTGTTTGGCCAAAACCTTTTTCAGCATGCTCCTTTTGATAAGTTACCGTATATACTCGAGTATAAGCCGAGTTTTTCAGCACATTTTTTGTGTGCTGAAAATGCCCCCCTCGGCTTGTACTCGAGTCACCTTTTTGCGCCTGATCTCCCGGACTTTGGGGACCCGCTACATGTAGCCCCACTCTTCCTCTACAAGTATGCAAAGTTTGTTGTCTGGGGGACCTACGGCCGGGGAGCACCGATTTTTCAAAGCCGGGCACCCCTTCCATAGACTCCCATGTTAAACGGTCATTTCTCCGGTGACTTTGGGGACCCGGTACCGGCCGGTCGTAGGATCTCTTTACCCGAAATTTGGCACACATGTAGCCCCATGTCTCCTCTACAAGTGTGCAAAGTTTGTTGTCTGAGGGAAATACGGCCGGGGAGCACCGATTTTTTTTTATTTTTTTTTATTTTTATTTTTTTAAACCAGGCACCCCTTCCATGGACTCCCATGTTAAACGTCAGTCTAGGCAATGGGCACAGTGGGGCATGGGCACAGTGAGGCAAAGTGAGGCACAGTGAGGCATGCAGATGGACACCCTAGGCTTATACTCGAGTCAATAAGTTTTCCCAGTTTTTTTGTGGTAAAATTAGGTGCCTCGGCTTATATTCGGGTCGGCTTATACTCGAGTATATACGGTAATTGAAAGATCGAAAACAACTAAACAAATTGGGCACAGTGTATGGCCACCTTCACGGAATAATGGAACAAACTCAAAGCATCCCCTTTTCAGCTACACATTTGGTTCTGTTGAGGGCTGCTGAGTGCCAGTGTCATGTATCCTGGGCTTTGGAAAATAGTTTTTCGGGACAAAGGTTTATTTATTTATTTTGGCTACATAGTACTATTTTAATTTTTTTTCTCCCTTTAAATTACGTTAACTATTTTGTTCAATCTCTACATATACAGTATGTTTGCTCATTTATTTCATTATTGTGTATATGTGTTCATTTCTGGCAAGAAGTCATTTTAGTTTTTTTAATGATCTTTGTATTGTAGCTGGACCCACCTGACAGCCACAACCTGTTCCTGAAGGGGGCGTCACTTTCCTTCCTCAATGATGAAATCTGGAACCTGTCCAATGCACAGCAAGGAAAATATCTGCATATCCTTTTCTGTTCTGGCTAGGATTGCTTTGCAGTAATTCATAGTAACCAATATTTGCTGACCAGCTTCCTCCAGTTTTTAAAAGCTTGACTTTTTTGGATGGTTATTAAAGTGGTTCTAAAGTCTAAACATTTTTTACCTTAATGCATATGTGTCAAACACAAGGCCCACGGGCCGAATCCGGCCCTCCAGACTATTTCATGTGGCCATTGCACCTCTCCTGCAGCTGAGGTATCCCCCTTATGCAGCTGTGGAAATCTCATCTCATCAGTTAGCAGCAGAGAGGAGTACGGAGGAACTCATCCTGCACCTTTCTGTGCAGCTGCAGCACCCCCTTGTCTCTGCCTCCCCTGGTCTCAGCATGCAGCTGACTCCAGTCCTCCTCCAGACCGTGCACTTTCTGCTTCCCAGCTCTGCCCCCAGCTTCTTCCCAGCAGCAGCAGCACAAGGTAAGGGGAGTGCACTGTGAAGTAAAGGACTCTTGACTTCTGATGGTGGGGGGCTCTTGACATCTGATGTAAGAGGGGGTGGGGTGCTCTGGACATCTAGTCTTACAGATACAGCGGGCCCTTTGAGGGCAACCAAAATGCTGATGCGGTCTGCAATGAAATTTTGGGTATGACAACCCTGTCTTAATGCATTCCTTGTACAGTGCCTTGAAACAGTATTCATGCCCCTTGAAATTTTCCACATTTTGTCATGTTCCAACCAAAAACGTAAATGTATTTTATTGGGATTTTTTTGTGATGGACCAACACAAAGCGGTAACAAAATTGTGAAGTGGAAGGAGAATTATAAATGTTTTTCAATTTTTTTTTCTTACAACTAAATACTGTATTTATTGGCGTATAACACTCATCTTTTTTACCCTGAAAATAGAGGGTAAAGTGTACCTGCATGTTATACGCAGGGGGCTGTGGAAAGTTTTTTTTTCTGAAACTTCCCTCTTAAAGTTTTATGGTGTGCGTGTTATACGCCGACAAATACGGTATCTGAAAAAGTGTGGCTTGTATTTTGTATTCAGCCTTTACTCTGATACCCCTAACTAAAATCTAGTGGAACCAATTGCCTTCAGAAGTTACCTAATTAGCAAACTAGAGTCCGCCTGTGTGTAATTTAATCCCCAGTATACATACAGCTGTTCTGTGAAGCCCTCAGAGGTTTGTTTGAGAATCTTCGTGAAAAAACAGCATCATGAAGGCCAAGGAACACACCAGACAGGTCAGGGATAAAGTTGTTGAGAAGTTTAATGCAGGGTTAGGTTATAAAAAAATTTAAAAAAATCCCAAGATTTGAACATCTCATGGAGCACTGTTTAATCTGTCAATGGAAAGCGTATGACACAACTGCAAACCTACCAAGACATGGCCATCCACCAAAACTGACAGGCCGGGCAAGGAGGGAATTAGAGAAGCGGCAAAGAGGCCAATGGTAACTCTGGAGGAGCTGCAAAGTTCCACAGTTTAGGTGGAAGAATCTGTCCACAGGACAACTATTAGTCGTGTACTCCACAAATCTGGCCTTTTATGGAAGAGTGGCAAGAAGAAAGCCATTGTTGAAAGAAAGCTATAAGAATGTGACATTTGCAGTTTGTGAGAAGCCATATGGGGAACACAGCAAACACGTGGAAGAAGGTGCTCTGGTCAGATGAGACCAAAACTGAACTTTTTGGCCTAAAAGCAAAACGCTATGTGTGGTGAAAAACTAACACTGCACATCACCCTGAACACACCATCCCCACCATGAAACATGGGGGTAGCAGCATCATGTTGTGGGGATGCTTTTCTTCAGCAGGGACAGGAAAGCTGGTCAGAGTTGATGGGAAGATGGATGAAGCCAAATACAGGGCAATCTTGGAAGAAAACCTGTTGGAGTCTGCAAAAGACTTGAGACTGGGGGGAGGTTCACCTTCCAGCAGGACAACGACCCTAAACATACAGCCAGAGCTACAATGGAATGGTTTAAATCAAAGCATATTCATGTGTTAGAATGGCCCAGTCAAAGTCCAGACCTAAATCCAATAGAGAATCTGTGGCATGACTTCAAAATTGCTGTTCGCAGACCCTCTCCATCCAATCTGACAGAGCTTCAGTTATTTTGCAAAGCAGAATGGGCAAAAATGTCACTGTCTAGATGTGTAAAGCTGGTAGAGACATCTCCAAAAAGACTTGCAGCTGTACTTGCAGCAAAAGGTGATATTACAAAGTATTGACTCAGGGGGGCTGAATACAAATGCACGCCACACTTTTCACATGTTTATTTGTAAAAAAAAATTGAAAACCATTTTCCTTCCACTTCACAATTATGTGCCACTTTGTGTTGGTCTATCACATAAAATCCCAATAAAATACATTTACGTTTTTGGTTGTGACATGACAAAATGTGGAAAATGTCAAGGGGTATGAATACTTTTCCAAGGCACTGTATAAGGCTGGGTTCACACCATTGCGAATTGGAGGTGGGCAGGGCCATCGGAACAGGACAGGCAAACCAAACACGATCTGTGTCAATTTCTCCCGGGACCCTCCCGCGATCGGCGTCAATGAATGTCCCACGGTAGCAAACCCCCCCCCCCCCCCCCCGCGCGCGATCGGCGTCAATGTCCCTAAAGCACCCTAGCACACCCTCCCCCCGCTCACCAACTTTCTGGTCCAAAAAAAGTCAGTAGCAATTTCGTTTGTCAATTCTGCTTGGGGCCCCCAAATTCCTTCAAAGGGCTCTATGGAGCCAGTTCACATATCTGCGCAGCGGCTCCGGTGCCTTTTTCACAAATACGCTGTGCATCTTTTGGTCCATTTCAGGTCCAAATTCAGGCTGAGATCGGACCTGAAATGGTGAACCAGCATGCAGCAGCCTGCTGTGAGCCGCATGTGGCTCATATGTGAACCGAGCCTTAAGGTACACAATGTTTAGGCATCAGTATCCACCCTCGCCCCCCTTACACTTTAATTAAGCCTCATTCGATCCAGCACTGTGCATATCTGCAGCTCTCCTCACTTCCTGCTCTCACAGGCTTTGCTGAGGCAGCGGAAGCCAATGGCTCCTGTTGCTGTCAATCAAAACCAGTGACGAGGGACCAGGGGACACTCACCAGAGAGGAGGTGCCAGGACCCAAAAAGAGGAGGTTCAGGGCTACTCTGTGCAGTTCCATTACACAGAGCAGGTAAGTATAAATGTGTTTGTTATTCCCCCCCCCCCCCCCCCCCCCAATTTTTTTCACATTTACAATCACTTTAAGGTTGAACTCCGGGATAAGCAAATATTGTCTGAATACATTCATCATGTGTATTCTTCTTTGAATCGTGGTGTGCTTTGTGTGTTTCTTCCAGATTTGTGCAGTAATCTACTGTGAGGCTAGAGTCGCACTTCTGTGGGTGCGGGAATGGGTGTAATCGCATGCTTTCCTGCACCAATCGCAAAAAATGCGCTGCTCTTAGCAGACGCATAAGTGAGCTCCATGATTAAGCCCTGGCAGGGCAAAATGTGTTGGGGGTGTGGCTTGGTTGGAGCTTATGTAGCGCCCTACCCCAATGGTTGGGATGCTATTTCAAATTTAAGGGTGTCTGAGTCCATAGTTGGGCTCAGACTGTCGATTTGTATATAAATTTGCCTCTGTTCTGGCTGTGGTGTTGCCTGATAGCATTTTCCCTTGTTGCCTGTAGATGGCGTTACCACCTCAGGCACCTGTTGGAACGCAGGCAAACCGTGGTGTATTGAGTGACCCTTCTCGGCAGCGGTGCAGTGGGAGTGGTTGACCCGCTGTGCCTGCTGGGACGTGATACTTGAGGGGCAGATGCCATTGTTCGGGGTTCTTCGTCGCCTCGTGGCCCTCCTGGCGCGAGGTTTGTGTGTGTGATTCTGGCCCCGAGACCAGAATCACAATCGAGTGGGCCCAGTAATTCTGGCTGGGGCCTACATCCCAAGAGGGGATCCCAAGCTGTCCGTCCAAAAAAAAAAAAAGGGAGGAAGCTGTCTTGATGAAGGAAACTGTGGAAGGACCTGCCCTGGAGGAGACCGGCAGAGCGCTGATGTCTCGGGTGAGGCCTGGTGACCTTGTTGAGGAGGGATCCAATCTACCAAAAGCCCTGCAGTTCGCCGGATCGTCTTAAAAGGCTCTCTTACTGCACGGCTGGAAGTTTGGGACTTTGAATCCTATGGCAGAGGATTCCTGGACTATCCGTTTATCTATCTTTAAACAAAGGTCTGTGGCAGAGACAGACTCCATCTTAAGCAGTCTGTGGTAGAGGCTGTCTTGTTACTGATTCGTGGCATCATCCCGGCTTCTAGGCCATGTGCGAGGGGACTATACGGGTGAGCAATACTCACTCTACAAGCGGAGAGTGGTGAATGATTGATGAGTACTTTGAGCTAATTTGTGTATTCTGTACTGCGTGCCTGAACCTTCCCCTATTCTTCTCCTATCTTCTACTTTCTCTCAAGTTATACTGCAGCAAAAAAGAATAAAGCCTGACTGTTGAAGGTTTTACCCTTTGTGTGGACATTGCATTTACTATGGACATTCCTACCCTGACAACGAAGCTAAAGAGGTAACGTACAAACCCAAAACAAACCAGCAGCTCCTATGGGGGTAGTGCTACACTTGCTTAGGCAGTTATTATCCTTATGACATATGGCTTTGTATGAGATATATCCTATGCTTGTAAATCATGTATGGAGTCAGGACAGACTCCGATCCAGTCTGCATCCACAACCAGATCCAATGAACAACAGGGCTCTGAAAACCTGAGCAGAGACCCAAAGCTTCTTTCAGGTTCACAGACGCACAGGGCTGCCATTACTTCCATGCACTTGAAACTGCAGTGCATTTTCCCCTGCTGGGAACTATATGGCACTATGCGGTTTTCCAAAGGTACAGCAACCCATACAAAAGAAATACAAATCCTTTGGCGGGTAAAAAAAATTCCATATTTGTATATCTTGTGAGTATTGAACTGTTTGCATGGAGTTCAACTATATAGGGAATACACCCTTAACTTTTTTTTTCTCACATATCCTGAAAGATGTGGTGGACAAACTTTCATGTGGAGTATTCAGGTAAGGCATTTAATTAACTGTTAGCCCACTGCCTAACATACTAGTACGGTGGCAAAGCCGCCTCCCTACGCTGAATTGCCCGGCAGGGGGTGCGCACGTTCTGCAAGTTATGTATCTAACTTACCGGTATGTGCTGCAAGTCACTGAATGGAGGAAGGTTGCCATTCTTTTAACTGAATTTTGTGACCATGTGTTTCTCCTCCAGGCCTCAGTTGGATGAACTGATTCCCTTGTATGAAGCTAAAGTGGTAATGGAGATGGTGCAGAAGAATGAAGTAAAGAAGCGGCAGGTTGTCCAGTTATAAGAGGCAGTAAAGATCATACAATGGATGACTCCTGGCACAGATCAGCTTTATGTCTCCTGAATGGCCTTTCCAATCTTTGTAGAAGACGTCACAGATTGCGCAACCCAGGAAATGGAAAACAGGGTGTTGGAGTTTGTATCTCAGATTGTGTGGGCTTCATTTGCAATCTACTATTGTCTGGTGTTTATCAAGTAATGTTGTGTTGGCCCTCAAAGTCTTGGAAGACCGGAATGCCACTGCCTGAGCCTTCATCTTAAAAATACCCAGGATCGTTAATTCCAGCGACTCTTCTGTGTGGATGTTCCATACTGTAGATGGATGGACTCATTATAATTGCATTCCTTTTGTGGGGGGGGGGGGGTAAAAAAAGAACACTGACCTTGAGAAAATCAGAGTTGAGCACCATTTGGTAAAGGAGTATGGGGTCAATGTTGGCAAATCCAAAGAATTTCGGGAAATAATGTAGAAGTAGGCAGCTGTAATGGGTCAGCAGTTTAATGCTTTGGTGGGAGGGTGTGACCTTTCCTATAGATATGCAGCATATGTGAATAGCTAATGTGTATGGACCAATCAGCAGTCAGGATTGGGCTTCTACAGTATATAGAATGTGCAATCTTACAAAGAGATGTATATGTTTCTCTGGTATTTAACTTAAAACCGACTTTTCCTCAATAAATACATTTCCTGTAATTTTGCTTCTCCCCCCCCCAAAACAAGTACCCTATTTTTTTTTTTTTATTGGAAACCAACTTTATTGAAAAGTATGCATGGTACATAAATCGACATAAGCCAGTATGGCCAATATAATAGTACATACATGAACACAGTGAAGCATCTGTGTGTCACAAAGATAATAACAGCAGTGAAAGTAGAGCCGGTATACAACAAAAATAAAAAATCGACATGTCAGGTACACGTTTCACCATCCGCCATCCATCTGTCCCAGACCTTCTCATACTTTAGCGGACACCCTCTATGTACATAAATCAGTTTTATAAGTTTTTTATATGGGAGAGCATCGTTAACCGCCTTTTTCCAGCACTGAACTGTAGGGGGCAGGGCCTGCATCCAATTACGGGCCACTACTTTTCTTGCCAAGAATAGCGTCTCATGTAAAAAGGTACGGAGGGGTTTGTCGGCATCCAAGTCTGGCAACAGGCCAAGTAGGCACATCTTTGGGTCAAGGGTAGCAGGGGAGCCCATCTGATCGTGTAGGAAGCGTATCACCTGTGTCCAATATGCCTGAATGGTAGGACAGAACCATATGAGGTGGTAAAAGGAGCCCGGGGTATGGTCACAGAGGCGGCATCCTGGATTGTACGTGGGCCTGAAACGTGCCACTCTCTGAGGGGTCAGATATGTTCTATGTATAATGTACAGCTGTGTGAGGCGGTCCGACCGCTTGGGGGAAACCTTTTTCACGTCCTCCAAAATCTCGCCCCAGTCCCCATCCTCTATAAGTCCAACATCCGCCTCCCATCTAGTCTTAGCAGTATAGGCCAATGCTGTGGTGCTAGGGAGACGAATGGCGGAGTACAAAGTGGAGATGAGCTTAGCAGGCACATTACCCGTGACTGTGTCCACTATGGAGGGAACTGCCAGGGACGGGTAAGAGCCAGAAAACTGGGCCTGTATGGCATGACGGAGTTGCAAATACCTGAAGAAAAGGCAATTGGGGAGGGAAAATTCGTCCTTCAGCATTTGGAATGACTTAAGGCCTGAATCGGTCATGATCTGGTGTATGTATAAGATCCCATGGCGTATCCACGCCGCGGGGTCCGGAATGGACAATAATTCTGGCAAGCATGTATTGTACCAGAGAGGGGTATGAGAGTGTACCCTTGGGGTCCCAGTTCTCTGCAGTGCCGCCCGCCATACCCTCCGGTGGTGAGTCAACATGTCTGCTGTGCGTTGGGGGGGGGCGTCTTGTCAATGGGGCTCTTAGGACCGATTGAAGTGGGGTGTGGGCCGAGTCATCTGGGTGCTCACAGAGTAGTGTCTGGTATCTCGTTAGTTCATGTTTATCAAAATAATAGAAGTGGGACAGCTGGGAGGCAAAATAATAATCCTGAAAGTCAGGGAGAGCAGCTCCTCCCAACGTCACAGGGTTCTTCAGGATTCTCCAGGATAATTTGTGTCTGCCATGACCCCAAATAAATGAATTCAGGATGGATTCAATTGTCCTGAAAATTTTTTGTGGTATATAGAGGGGAGCATGCCAGACCAAATAGAGTATCTTGGGAAGGAGTATCATCTTAACTAAGCTGACGCGACCCATAACACCCAGGGGTAGTCTGGCCCAAGTCTGCGTCTTGTTCTTGATCAGAGCAAACAGGGGTTCAATGTTCAGTAGTTTATAATCTGAGAGCGATCTGGTGACCTGTACGCCAAGGTATTTAATCTGGGAGACCCTTGGAAGAGCCAGAGGAGGGGACGCGAACGAGGAGGGGAAATGGTCAATCGGAAGGATCTGGGACTTAGCCCAATTAATACTCAGACCCGAATGGCCACCCATACGTTCTATGGACTGGAGGGCTGCTATAAGAGAAGGACCGGAGTCCGCCAGATACAAAAGTGTGTCGTCGGCATACATCCCAATCTTTTCTTCCAGGTTCCCCATCCTGAGACCTCGGATGCAAGTGTCCGCACGGACCATTATGGCCAACGGCTCCACAGCCAATGCGTAAAGCATGGGGGAAAGGGGGCAGCCCTGCCGGGTCCCTCTCTCCAGCGGGAACTGGTCAGAAAGCCAACCATTCACAAACACTCTGGCCCTCGGGGATTGATAGAGGAGTTGGACCCAGCGAATAAAGCTGGGGCCAAATCCAAATCTTGAGAGACACTCCCACAGGTAGTTCCACTCCACGGAGTCAAAGGCCTTGGCGGCATCCAGCGCCACCACGACCCTCGAGCCAATTTCATCATGGGACCCCTGAATATTCATAAATAGGCGGCGAATATTCATGGCCGTGTTCTTCCCTGGCATAAAGCCGGTTTGGTCAGGGTGTATCAATGACAGAATAACCTGGTTAAGGCGGGAGGCTAGAATCTTAGCTAATATTTTAATATCTACCTGTAACAGGGAAATGGGCCTATACGACTCCGGGTATTTAGGGTCCTTTTCCGGGTTTGGGAATTACGACTATTTGGGCTTCTCGCATAGATGGGGGTAGAACTCCTGAGTCAAATATAGATTTATACAGGTACTTAAGTTCAGGGATTAGGATTTCAGAGTAGGTGGCATAGAATTCAAGAGGTAGGCCATCCAATCCTGGGGCCTTGGATGAGGCCAGACAGGAAATGGCCTCGGAGATGTCCTCCTCAGTAATAGGGGCTTCCAGAATTTCAAGCTGGTCGTCTGTCAGTTTAGGGAATTGAACTCCCGCTAGGTAGTCCCTGGTGTCTTGGGGAGTGTGGGCGACCCTGGAAGTGTAGAGTGCACGGTAGAATCTCCCAAATTCCTCCGCCACCAGTTGCAGATCGGTGATGTCGTTCCCCTGCGGGTCGGTCAAGGACACCACCACAGGGGGACGCATATCCAAGTGGGCGAGATATGCGAGCAGTTTGCCCGATCTCTCTCCATACTCAAACACCCTCTGTCTACAGAAGAAGATACGTTGTTTAGCCTTCTCTATGTGCAATTGGGAGACCTGGCGCGCCTGAATCTTTAGATTGTTGGCCGCGCTGGGCGAGGGGTCCCGGTGGAACGCCTCCTCCAGCACCTGCAGGTGCTCCGCAGCCTGCTGGACAATAAATGTTGATGACCGTTTAAGCCTGTTAATACGTGTGGAAAGTAGGGAACGAGCGTGAAGTTTTTTTTTTAATTGGAAACCAACTTTATTGAAAAGTATGCATGGTACATAAATCAACATAAGCCAGTATGGCCAATATAATAGTACATACATGAACACAGTGAAGCATCTGTGTGTCACAAAGATAATAACAGCAGTGAAAGTAGAGCCGGTATACAACAAAAACAAAAAATCAACATGTCAGGTACACGTTTCACCATCCGCCATCCATCTGTCCCAGACCTTCTCATACTTTAGCGGACACCCTCTATGTACATAAATCAGTTTTTTATATGGGAGAGCATCGTTAACCGCCTTTTTCCAGCACTGAACTGTAGGGGGCAGGGCCTGCATCCAATTACGGGCCACTACTTTTCTTGCCAAGAATAGCGTCTCATGTAAAAAGGTACGGAGGGGTTTGTCGGCATCCAAGTCTGGCAACAGGCCAAGTAGGCACATCTTTGGGTCAAGGGTAGCAGGGGAGCCCATCTGATCGTGTAGGAAGCGTATCACCTGTGTCCAATATGCCTGAATGGTAGGACAGAACCATATGAGGTGGTAAAAGGAGCCCGGGGTATGGTCACAGAGGCGGCATCCTGGATTGTACGTGGGCCTGAAACGTGCCACTCTCTGAGGGGTCAGATATGTTCTATGTATAATGTACAGCTGTGTGAGGCGGTCCGACAGCTTGGGGGAAACCTTTTTCACGTCCTCCAAAATCTGGCCCCAGTCCTCATCCTCTATAAGTCCAACATCCGCCTCCCATCTAGTCTTAGCAGTATAGGCCAATGCTGTGGTGCTAGGGAGACGAATGGCGGAGTACAAAGTGGAGATGAGCTTAGTAGGCACATTACCCGTGACTGTGTCCACTATGGAGGGAACTGCCAGGGACGGGTAAGAGCCAGAAAACTGGGCCTGTATGGCGTGACGGAGTTGCAAATACCTGAAGAAAAGGCAATTGGGGAGGGAAAATTCGTCCTTCAGCATTTGGAATGACTTAAGGCCTGAATCGGTCATGATCTGGTGTATGTATAAGATCCCATGGCGTATCCACGCCGCGGGGTCCGGAATGGACAATAATTCTGGCAAGCATGTATTGTACCAGAGAGGGGTATGAGAGTGTACCCTTGGGGTCCCAGTTCTCTGCAGTGCCGCCCGCCATACCCTCCGGTGGTGAGTCAACATGTCTGCTGTACGTTGGGGGGGGCGTCTTGTCAATGGGGCTCTTAGGACCGATTGAAGTGGGGTGTGGGCCGAGTCATCTGGGTGCTCACAGAGTAGTGTCTGGTATCTCGTTAGTTCATGTTTATCAAAATAATAGAAGTGGGACAGCTGGGAGGCAAAATAATAATCCTGAAAGTCAGGGAGAGCAGCTCCTCCCAACGTCACAGGGTTCTTCAGGATTCTCCAGGATAATTTGTGTCTGCCATGACCCCAAATAAATGAATTCAGGATGGATTCAATTGTCCTGAAATTTTTTTGTGGTATATAGAGGGGAGCATGCCAGACCAAATAGAGTATCTTGGGAAGGAGTATCATCTTAACCAAGCTGACGCGACCCATAACACCCAGGGGTAGTCTGGCCCAAGTCTGCGTCTTGTTCTTGATCAGAGCAAACAGGGGTTCAATGTTCAGTAGTTTATAATCTGAGAGCGATCTAGTGACCTGTACGCCAAGGTATTTAATCTGGGAGACCCTTGGGAGAGCCAGAGGAGGGGACGCGAACGAGGAGGGGAAATGGTCAATCGGAAGGATCTGGGACTTAGCCCAATTAATACTCAGACCCGAATGGCCACCCATACGTTCTATGGACTGGAGGGCTGCTATAAGAGAAGGACCGGAGTCCGCCAGATACAGAAGTGTGTCGTCGGCATACATCCCAATCTTTTCTTCCAGGTTCCCCATCCTGAGACCTCGGATGCAAGTGTCCGCACGGACCATTATGGCCAACGGCTCCACAGCCAATGCGTAAAGCATGGGGGAAAGGGGGCAGCCCTGCCGGGTCCCTCTCTCCAGCGGGAACTGGTCAGAAAGCCAACCATTCACAAACACTCTGGCCCTCGGGGATTGATAGAGGAGTTGGACCCAGCGAATAAAGCTGGGGCCAAATCCAAATCTTGAGAGACACTCCCACAGGTAGTTCCACTCCATGGAGTCGAAGGCCTTGGCGGCATCCAGCGCCACCACGACCCTCGAGCCAATTTCATCATGGGACCCCTGAATATTCATAAATAGGCGGCGAATATTCATGGCCGTGTTCTTCCCTGGCATAAAGCCGGTTTGGTCAGGGTGTATCAATGACAGAATAACCTGGTTAAGGCGGGAGGCTAGAATCTTAGCTAATATTTTAATATCTACCTGTAACAGGGAAATGGGCCTATACGACTCCGGGTATTTAGGGTCCTTTCCGGGTTTGGGAATTACGACTATTTGGGCTTCTCGCATAGATGGGGGTAGAACTCCTGAGTCAAATGTAGATTTATACAGGTACTTAAGTTCAGGGATTAGGATTTCAGAGTAGGTGGCATAGAATTCAAGAGGTAGGCCATCCAATCCTGGGGCCTTGGATGAGGCCAGACAGGAAATGGCCTCGGAGATGTCCTCCTCAGTAATAGGGGCTTCCAGAATTTCAAGCTGGTCGTCTGTCAGTTTAGGGAATTGAACTCCCGCTAGGTAGTCCCTGGTGTCTTGGGGAGTGTGGGTGACCCTGGAAGTGTAGAGTGCACGGTAGAATCTCCCAAATTCCTCCGCCACCAGTTGCGGATCGGTGATGTCGTTCCCCTGCGGGTCGGTCAAGGACACCACCACAGGGGGACGCATATCCAAGTGGGCGAGATATGCGAGCAGTTTGCCCGATCTCTCTCCATACTCAAACACCCTCTGTCTACAGAAGAAGATACGTTGTTTAGCCTTCTCTATGTGCAATTGGGAGACCTGGCGCGCCTGAATCTTTAGATTGTTGGCCGCGCTGGGCGAGGGGTCCCGGTGGAACGCCTCCTCCAGCGCCTGCAGGTGCTCCGCAGCCTGCTGGACAATAAATGTTGATGACCGTTTAAGCCTGTTAATACGTGTGGAAAGTAGGGAACGAGCGTGAAGTTTAAACATTTCCCACACCACATCATGCGTGGCAGTGTCCCTGTTGGCCGTAAAATAGTATTGCAATTCTGTGGGGATGTCATCCTGGTCCTGCAGGGCAGTCAGCCAGAACGGGTTTAGCCGCCAAGAAGGAGCAGGGGAAGCCTTCAGGAGCTGGATCGTGACCCAGTAGGGGGCGTGATCCGAGAGTACTCTCGGAGCAAAGCCCACATCTCCTAGCTTAGGCAGCAGGGACATTGAGATAAAAACAAAATCAATTCGTGACATTGTGTTATGACTGGCTGAAAAGCATGAGAAGACTTTAGTGTGCGGGTGTCTGTGGCGCCAAGTGTCGACAAGAGCAAAGTCGGTCATTATGCGGTGCAGTCTGGTATGGGTCGGTGGGTTAAGGGGGGGATCCAGTGTGCCCAGACGGTCCAGAGTGGGGATCAGGGTCATATTGAAGTCCCCCATCCACACTGCCGGTACGGAGGGGTATTGTGTCATAAAGGCAAGGCCTTCCTGAATTACAGCTGAGTTGTACGGGGGGGGGGAGGAATATAGCAGGCAAGTAGCAGGATAGGAGACCCATTAATGGTGGCGTGCATAAACACATATCTGCCCCGCTGATCCGTGCGGAGCAGTATAAGCTCAAAAGGTACCCGTTTGGCAACCAGGACCGATACTCCTCTGGAATATGAGGTGTGAGTGGCATGATAAGCCCACCCCACCCAAGGTTTTTTAAGGGAGGATTGCAAGTGGCCCGTGACATGGGTCTCGACCAGTGTGATAATGTCAGCTCTCTGAGATTTGAGAAATGTCAGGACCGCTGTGCGTTTGATCTTATTGCGTAAGCCTCTAACATTCCACGTGAGGAACTTCAGGGAACTCATGGTGGGTATATGGTATGTATAATAGACCGCAGCCAAACCAGGACCAGCAGAGCAGAGAAGGACACATCAGACAGTACAGAACACATTAGCAACCAATATTGATAGTGCATGTATGACAATGACATAGTACCTTTAGCAGAAATAAACAATTGTGAACATAGTGGCAAATAAAAAACAGCCAAAACATTTCCCCTCCCTCCCAGTCCAGTGCCACCCCAACTCGGCATGAACATAGTATCCCAAAACCAGGTATCAACCGGGGACATCCAACGTGAAAAAAGCATTGGAGGCGAGGGACTTAATTTCAAAGGGACATAGATACCTGTGATGAACAGAAAACAAAAAAGGAGGAAAAAACAATCAGGTAAACGGGGGGAGTGAAAAAAGTCCATAGAGAACCTAGGGGGGCGACTTCTTCTCTGAGAAGTGCATGGGGTGTAGGGGCCACAAAAGCACAACACCATTGCAGCCGTGCAGAAGGGAGCCCCGCCTGCCATCAGGGTGGTACGTAAAGTAGGATAGGAAGTTCCAGCAACGTTCGGTAAGCTGCCCTCTACAAGCATCTCCCATGCGTGGGGAGAACGGGGAATTAACAGTTAGGTCACCCGAAGGTGGCGAGCGTGCTGTGAGATCCGAGGAGGGGCGAAAAAGGCTTTTAGGTCTGTCTCCCCCATCCCGGCGGAGGGCACCCACTAGCAACAGAGCAACCGTGAGGCGAATCACCAGGGCACGAACAGGGAGTGCCACCGGCACAGGGGGCAGCAGGGGAGAGAAAAGAAAAGTACTCACAGCTCCCAGACATCGCGGTATGCTCAATCTCGCCGATCTCTCCGGTCAATCCAAGTGGATGCCGACTCTGGGTCCTCGAAAAAGTGGGTCCGACCGTCGCACTCCACACGAAGCTTTGCAGGGTACAGCATGGCGTATTTGAGGTGTAGAGTGCGGAGGCGCTTCTTAACATCCTGGAACCTGGACCGCTGCCGTTGCACCTCATTGGAGAAGTCCGGGAAGACGGCAACACGAGCGTTGGTATGAGGGATATTCCCCTTCTCTCTGGTTAGGCGGAGGATCTTGTCGTGATCCCTGAAATTAAGGAACTTCGCTATCAGGGTACGCGGTGGAGCTCCTTGGGGAGGAGGGCGGCCAGGGATTCGATGAGCTCTCTCCACTGCAAACATTACCGAAAATGCGTCTCTGCCGAAGGTTGAGGTTAGGAGGTTTTCAAGGAAGCTCTCCGGATCGGTGCCCTCAGCAGACTCAGGAAGACCGATGAAGCGGAGGTTACATCTCCGAAGGCGATTTTCCATGTCATCCTGTTTTGCGCTAATCTGTTGTAACTGGCGGCGCACCTCATCGGTGGTATGTTGTAAAGGATGTAAGATATCCTCTGCTCTGCTAATACGGGTCTCCGTCACGCGGTCCCTGAGGGTAGAGAGATCCTGCCGGATAAGGGACACATCAATTTTTACCTCCTCGATCTTGGTGGTAAGCGTGCTCTGGCACATGGCGATGGCATCCAGTAATTTGTTAGTAGCCACCACAGAGTGATCCGCATCCAGGAAAGCAGCAGCGCCGTCTCTGACCTGCCGATCCCCCTCCTCAAGCCGGCGGTATCTGGCCAGTTTATCGATGGCTTCAGAATTATTTTTAGACGGAGACATGCTGTAAGGCGACAGGGAAGATCCCTGGGTGCACCAATATGGCCGCTGTTAAGAAGGCCGGGTCCTCCACAACCTCCCCCCCCACCGCTGCCCAGGGACGGCCCAACGTAGGCAGCAGGTCACTCTCAAGCAGCTGTAATGGCAACAGGCTGCATGCAGGGGAATCTGAGCTCAGGGGAGTCAGGGAGGCCTGTAATACTTGCCAAAGATGTCTCCGGGTGGAGCAAGATGGCCGCCGTTCCGGGAGTCAGGCCGAGACCGCGGTCCGCTCACACAGCAGGTGCAGAGTGCAAAGACACCCCAGCAGCTGCAGCAGGTAATCCGGGGGCCGATGCAGAAGAGGATGGAGCCCAGTGCGCCCAGGGAGGCAAGGAGAAGTGTCCAGGGCCGCCGTCGGGAGGGCCAAGATGGCCGCCGAACCAGGAACTAGGCCGAAGCCGGGGCCTTTCCTGAAGCAGATGACCGGGAAGCGCCGCGTCGGCAGTGGCGGCAAACCAGCGGGCTAACAGGCTTCAGGAACCACAGGGAGAGCAGGACACGTCCTCGGATGTAGGGGATGGCAGGAACCGAGCAGGATGCAGGCAGGATGGTAGGTTAGGAGTATGGGCAGACGGAGCTCACATCACATGCGACCTATCCCATTGCTATCCAGGCCACGCCCCAACGAGCGTGAAGTTTAAACATTTCCCACACCACATCATGCGTGGCAGTGTCCCTGTTGGCCGTAAAATAGTATTGCAATTCTGTGGGGATGTCATCCTGGTCCTGCAGGGCAGTCAGCCAGAACGGGTTTAGCCGCCAAGAAGGAGCAGGGGAAGCCTTCAGGAGCTGGATCGTGACCCAGTAGGGGGCGTGATCCGAGAGTACTCTCGGAGCAAAGCCCACATCTCCTAGCTTAGGCAGCAGGGACATTGAGATAAAAACAAAATCAATTCGTGACATTGTGTTATGACTGGCTGAAAAGCATGAGAAGACTTTAGTGTGCGGGTGTTTGTGGCGCCAAGTGTCGACAAGAGCAAAGTCGGTCATTATGCGGTGCAGTCTGGTATGGGTCGGTGGGTTAAGGGGGGGATCCAGTGTGCCCAGACGGTCCAGAGCGGGGATCAGGGTCATATTGAAGTCCCCCATCCACACTGCCGGTACGGAGGGGTATTGTGTCATAAAGGCAAGGCCTTCCTGAATTACAGCTGAGTTGTACGGGGGGGGAATATAGCAGGCAAGTAGCAGGATAGGAGACCCATTAATGGTGGCGTGCATAAACACATATCTGCCCTGCTGATCCGTGCGGAGCAGTATAAGCTCAAAAGGTACCCGTTTGGCAACCAGGACCGATACTCCTCTGGAATATGAGGTGTGAGTGGCATGATAAGCCCACCCCACCCAAGGTTTTTTAAGGGAGGATTGCAAGTGGCCCGTGACATGGGTCTCGACCAGTGTGATAATGTCAGCTCTCTGAGATTTGAGAAATGTCAGGACCGCTGTGCGTTTGATCTTATTGCGTAAGCCTCTAACATTCCACGTGAGGAACTTCAGGGAACTCATGGTGGGTATATGGTGTGTATAATAGACCGCAGCCAGACCAGGACCAGCAGAGCAGATAAGGACACATCAGACAGTACAGAACACATCAGCAACCAATATTGATAGTGCATGTATGACAATGACATAGTACCTTTAGCAGAAATAAACAATTGTGAACATAGTGGCAAATAAAAAACAGCCAAAACATTTCCCCTCCCTCCCAGTCCAGTGCCACCCCAACTCGGCATGAACATAGTATCCCAAAACCAGGTATCAACCGGGGACATCCAACGTGAAAAAAGCATTGGAGGCGAGGGACTTAATTTCAAAGGGACATAGATACCTGTGATGAACAGAAAACAAAAAAGGAGGAAAAAACAATCAGGTAAACGGGGGGAGTGAAAAAAGTCCATAGAGAACCTAGGGGGGCGACTTCTTCTCTGAGAAGTGCATGGGGTGTAGGGGCCACAAAAGCACAACACCATTGCAGCCGTGCAGAAGGGAGCCCCGCCTGCCATCAGGGTGGTACGTAAAGTAGGATAGGAAGTTCCAGCAACGTTCGGTAAGCTGCCCTCTACAAGCATCTCCCATGAGTGGGGAGAACGGGGAATTAACAGTTAGGTCACCCGAAGGTGGCGAGCATGCTGTGAGATCCGAGGAGGGGCGGAAAAGGCTTTTAGGTCTGTCTCCCCCGTCCTGGCGGAGGGCACCCACTAGCAACAGAGCAACCGTGAGGCGAATCACCAGGGCACGAACAGGGAGTGCCACCGGCACAGGGGGCAGCAGGGGAGAGAAAAGAAAAGTACTCACAGCTCCCAGACAGCGCGGTATGCTCAATCTCGCCGATCTCTCCGGTCAATCCAAGTGGATGCCGACTCTGGGTCCTCGAAAAAGTGGGTCCGACCGTCGCACTCCACACGAAGCTTTGCAGGGTACAGCATGGCGTATTTGAGGTGTAGAGTGCGGAGGTGCTTCTTAACATCCTGGAACCTGGACCGCTGCCGTTGCACCTCATTGGAGAAGTCCGGGAAGACGGCAACACGAGCGTTGGTATGGGGGATATTCCCCTTCTCTCTGGTTAGGCGGAGGATCTTGTCGCGATCCCTGAAATTAAGGAACTTCGCTATCAGGGTACGCGGTGGAGCTCCTTGGGGAGGAGGGCGGCCAGGGATTCGATGAGCTCTCTCCACTGCAAACATTACCGAAAATGCGTCTCTGCCGAAGGTTGAGGTTAGGAGGTTTTCAAGGAAGCTCTCCGGATCGGTGCCCTCAGCAGACTCAGGAAGACCGATGAAGCGGAGGTTACATCTCCGAAGGCGATTTTCCATGTCATCCTGTTTTGCGCTAATCTGTTGTAACTGGCGGCGCACCTCATCGGTGGTATGTTGTAAAGGGTGTAAGATATCCTCTGCTCTGCTAATACGGGTCTCCGTCACGCGGTCCCTGAGGGTAGAGAGATCCTGCCGGATAAGGGACACATCAATTTTTACCTCCTCGATCTTGGTGGTAAGCGTGCTCTGGCACATGGCGATGGCATCCAGTAATTTGTTAGTAGCCACCACAGAGTGATCCACATCCAGGAAAGCAGCAGCGCCGTCTCTGACCTGCCGATCCCCCTCCTCAAGCCGGCGGTATCTGGCCAGTTTATCGATGGCTTCAGAATTATTTTTAGACGGAGACATGCTGTAAGGCGACAGGGAAGATCCCTGGGTGCACCAATATGGCCGCTGTTAAGGAGGCCGGGTCCTCCACAACCTCCCCCCCCCACCGCTGCCCAGGGACGGCCCAACGTAGGCAGCAGGTCACTCTCAAGCAGCTGTAATGGCAACAGGCTGCATGCAGGGGAATCTGAGCTCAGGGGAGTCAGGGAGGCCTGTAATACTTGCCAAAGATGTCTCCGGGTGGAGCAAGATGGCCGCCGTTCCGGGAGTCAGGCCGAGACCGCGGTCCGCTCACACAGCAGGTGCAGAGTGCAAAGACACCCCAGCAGCTGCAGCAGGTAATCCGGGGGCCGATGTAGAAGAGGATGGAGCCCAGTGCGCCCAGGGAGGCAAGGAGAAGTGTCCAGGGCCGCCGTCGGGAGGGCCAAGATGGCCGCCGAACCAGGAACTAGGCCGAAGCCGGGGCCTTTCCTGTAGCAGAGGACCGGGAAGCGCCGCGACGGCAGTGGCGGCAAACCAGCGGGCTAACAGGCTTCAGGAACCACAGGGAGAGCAGGACACGTCCTCGGATGTAGGGGATGGCAGGAACCGAGCAGGATGCAGGCAGGATGGTAGGTTAGGAGTATGGGCAGACGGAGCTCACATCACATGCGACCTATCCCATTGCTATCCAGGCCACGCCCCCAAGTACCCTATTTTTAGTGGTGCTGTCTCCCACGTCCTCATTTCTTCCAACCACCCCACTGCCTCCCTGTCCACCCAAATACCCCCCCTCCACTACACTTCCCCCCTCCACTACAGTACACCTAGTCCACCCAAATACCCCCCCCCCCGTGTCCACCACAGTGCCTCCCTGTCCAGCCCACTGCCTCCTTGTCCACCCAACTAAGCCCCTATCCACTAAACTCCCCCACCCCTGTCCGCCCCACTTCCTCCCTGTCCACTACAGTACGCATAGTCCACCCTACTGCCCTCCCCCCCGTCCACCCAAATAGCCCGTGTCCACCACAGTGCCTCCCTGTCCACCTAAATGCCTTCTTGTTCACCCCACTGCCTCCCTTTTATACCCAACTCCCCCCTGTCCACTATAGTGCCCTAGTCCACCCATCTACCCAAATACCCCCCTGTCAACTACAGTGCCCCTCTGTCCACCCAACTACTTCCTTTTCCACTCCACTGCCCCCCATCCAGCCAAATACCCATCTACCCCCCCCCCTGTCCACCCTACTCATCTTCCTTGTCCACTGTCCCCTCCCCATCCACTCAATTACCAATCCCCCGCATCCAGCCCATTGCCCCTCTGTACACCCAACTACTCCCTTATCCACTCCACTTCCCCCCTATCCACCCAAATATCCCTATCTACCCACCTTCCCCATCCAGTCCACTTCAGTACCCCCCTGTCCACCCAACCACCTCCTTGTCCACTCACCTTCCTTGTCCACCACCACTGCCCCCTCCCCATCCTCCCAATTACCACTTCCCCCTTCCACCCCACTGCCCCCCAGTTTACTGAACTACCCTCCGTTCACCTCACTAGCCCCCCCCCATCCAGAAAAAAAGGGATAGGTAAAATTTGAAACCACATCAGTGCCCATCCCAAAAATTCTAATTACTTGAGCGTATTTTGCAGGGGTCTTGAAACTTTCTAAACAAAGGGCCAGTTTACTGCCCTTCAGACTTTACGGGGGAGGGGGCTGGACTGTGGCCATTAGGAGTAGAAAAGGTCCCGACGTCAGTGGGAAAAAACAATGCCTCATCATTGGGAGGAATTGTGCCCCATGATTGATGTCATTGGGAGGATTTGTGGCACATCATTGATGTCATTGGGCCCCATCTTTGGTGTCATTTGGGAGGAATTGTGCCCCTTCATTGGTGTCAGTGGGGGGAATTATGTCCCATTGCTGGTATCAGTGGATAAAAATATTGCTCCAAGGGCTGGAAAAAAACAAGCAAATAGCCACATCTGCCCCCCCCAGGTCCACAGTTTGGAGACCACTGGTATATTGTGCGGAAGGGATTTTATAGGGCACAAAAATAGTACAAATGTATTAAACTTTATTGGATGAAGATTAAAAGCACAGGCTAAAACACTCCATCTCGTGTAGTTCATAATAGTAACACCACAACACACATATTGTCTGTATACACATTCTCATAATTGATGAATCCTATTGCGAACAAACAAGAGGGCTATATGCAATGTATCGTATATTAAGTCTGACTGTCCAGCACGTTTCAAGGTTCATACTCCTTCCTCAGAGACGTCAAGAGCACATTGATATCAAAGACATAAAACCAAATAAATCAGAGGAGGAGCTCGCTGTACTAACTATACAATCTTAATACAACCCCCCTCCCCTGTCTGAAAACACTTGTCAGTGCTCACAGCTATTGTGGAGTTGAATGAGACCTACTGAGTAAATGATTTGTTGAACCCTGCTCTGGCCAGTAGATGACGCTGTCTCTCAGACACCATTTCCCCTCCTGCAGATGGCGCTGTAATTCAGACACCCTGCATCGGCAGCAGATGATGCTGCAGTATCACGGGGAGCAGCACACCCTGCACCACAGGTCGGTCCCCCTGGCTGTGGTAGGTGCAGCTATCGCTGTGTGCTTTGTATCGCTGAGGTTAGATCTGAGCTGTGTTGGGACTGCAGTGTCTTGGTTTTACTGCTATACAGGACACATTGCTTTGCAACGTAGCATCCCAAGTGCGGGAAGCAAATGCACATTTTGCACATGCAAAAATGCACAACAAATCCAGCAAAAAGGACAGTAAAAAAAAAAGCACAAACCGTAATCTGCCAAAATGCTCTGACCCCATTCACATCTAGTGGTTTTGAAACATGCAAATTTTTTATATATTTATGTAGCGGCCTCCACTCTCTCCCTCTAGTATCAATTCTTCTGTCTCTGGCTTTTGTCTAGGGGTACCTTGGAGGAGAGAGTGCGGGGTCACCACGCCAATGTTCCCACTGTAGATGTGTGTGTCATGGGAGACAATCCTCTTTTTTACCTTCGGGTCCGTGTTCTGCATCTGGAGCCTTCTCCTGGTTTCTTGAACAGTGTCTGCCAGTAAATGAGCCCCACACCATTAAAGTCCAACACTCCTTTATTCTTCTCAATGCAAAAGCGAACACAATCAGTTGGACTCCCTCAATGAACAGAACAGACAAGGTGTGTGGATGCGAGTAGGCCCAGGCACAATGAACTCTCTTATTTCCTTCCTAGAAGTAGATTCCTGCTCCCAATCGAGGAAGACATCCCTCACGGCGGTCTCCGGAGGCTCACCCGTCACTGGCAATTTGCTGCACCAGGTCTTCAGGTAAGTACCCCCTCCGGTCCCTTATGCCACTGGATTCGGGTACCCACTCCCGGGGTCCCCTAGGAAGTCCATCCCTCGCGGAGCCTTAGTCCGGGACACTCAGTCCCAGACCTCCATCCAAGTGCCTCACCCCAGGCTAAAGGTGCCTGGGATGGAACACGACCTCCGAACGTCCTCTAGGCCTAGGCCGCCTAGACTCCTGACACGAACCACCGCCCTCAGGCTGAAGGTGCCTGGGACTCGACTCCCGCCACCAAAAATGGCCGCCCCCTTTATACCCTCTCCCAGCAAGCACGGCGGGTTACCCGCCCCACCATACAACTGCCGAGAGAGGCCAAAAGAGGTACGGCACTGCAACGATGGCTCAACCCCGGGCCCAAAGTGACAGCGCCACCCAGTGGGCCCCAGGGAACCATACATCACAGTTTCCCCACCAGATTCAAACAGAAAAGCACATACCCGCTACATTTATTTTTTGCACATTTTTCACAGGATGCGTACGGGGCAGCCCATTGATTTCACAAAAAACGTGGCAAAGTAGCTCATGGAACATTTTGCTGCATTCCAGTTTGTGCATGTTTACTGCATGATTTGCTGCTTTTGTGACACGTGACAAAATGCACGTTTGCTTTCTGCATTTGGGGTTCCATAAACAATGGTAGTGCAAGCCCAATGCATATTTTTAGGGTTGAAAATATATTTATTAGTATTTTAACAGTGAGTACATGGAAACATATATGAAGTCACAATCCGTAAGTAGTCACATATAAGTTTGTGCAAAAAGTCAGCCAAACGGCTATCGCCCACAGCATAGCTCATAATACATAGTTACACAGCATCAGATTCAGTGACCGGTACTTGGAATAGAAAACGGGTATAGCTAGAAGAGCCCCGTCGTCGTATATGGCAGGACTGTAAACAGATAAGTTAGGGATTAAGATTAAAACAAAAAAGGGGGAACAAAAAGAGTGGTAGTGGGGGTCAGGTGTTGGGAGTGGGGAGGGGTGCAGGGGGAGAGGAAGAGGGGAGGAGAGGAAAGGAGAGAGCGATGAAAAAAGAGAAGGAAGGACAGAAGAGAGAAAGAAAAGTAGGCAAGGAGAAATCGTAGAAAAGTGTCAGAGCTACTGAGTCGCCAATGCATATTTTTACATGTTCTGGGAACACGTGCGGGAATTCATGTTGCTCCACACCTTTCTTTTTTTTAAATCCGCGGTGGTGCTGAAAAGGCAAAACAAAAAACGTTTAGTGTACAAAAAACGTTCATGTGCACACACACTAAAAAGTGCACATGGGGGCGTGTCCGGGAGCCGACTGAGGAGGACGTGCAGACATTGAGCTCCGCAACTGCACCCTCAATCTATAGCCATCCTCGCTCCTAATCCACTGGAAATTGCTCCAAATCTACCCCTGTCGTTCCTGAGGATTCCCTACCTGCAACCCAGCCTGAATTGTGACTCCGGGCCGGCCGTACAGTAACTACCAGGCCCGCTCCACACAGCCCAGGCCCGACGCCATCTTGGGGCCCACGAAGCCTCCAACGCCTCCCGGAGGGTCTCCGGATACCCCACGGACATCCTGCATCTCCATCCAGGCTTGGATGGAGGATTTTGACTAGTAGGGAACCCCCTCGGTCTTCTTCCCGGCCCGTGGTCGGCTCCGAGGCCTGGCCGCCATCTTGCGGCCTGCGGGACCAGCAGCATCCTCCGGCCTAAAGTGCTGCGGTCAGCGGAGTGTGCGGCGGGCGGCTCGGCCGCAAGTGTGCCTACACTGGACTGGTCTGTATACCTGAGGGATCCCAGGACGTTCGGCCTGACACACCCGCGGCGGCCAGTTCTAGGAAAGTCTGCGGCTTCGGCCTACTCCTGGAAGTCGGCGGCCATCTTGCTGCTCCCAATACACCCAGAGCAACATCCAGCACAAAGCACCATCTCGCACAGGGTAAGCGGGGCGGGGGCAGAGTAAAAGGCACCAGAAGTAGGCTGATCCCTCCCAGGCTGGCAGTCAGAAAGGAGCACTCGGTGGGAGCCCTGACCCCATAGGCTCGAGGGGCGGCCATCTTGCTACACCCGACCATAGGACTGCTGGGTCCCCCCTTGCCCGTTTGAAACCGCTTCGCCCTACACATCAAGGTCTGATTACTCTGGTATACAGGGCGGCTGGGCCTCCACCTCATTCATCTTGCCCTCCCCGTAACCCTCCAGTCACAGACTAGCAAGAAGTGTAGCGGCCATCTTGCTCCACCCGGACTCCGTGCTCCCCCTTGCCACTAGCCTTGCTCTGCCCCCTCCTCAGCCACCAGTGCTGCCCAGGCTGCCGTACCACTGTCCTGTAACACGAACACCGGCACTCCCCTGCGCCTGCTCCAATAAGACAGTAGCAACACAGCAAGCGTCTATTCCCATGTACGACACGGGTCGCACTCTCTGCTCTTCCACTCCACCTATGGGGATGCGTGGCTGAGGATGGACGGCTGAAGACATGTACTGCTGAGCATTGTGCTCTCCCGACGACCGCAGGCTGCGTTCCCAACCAATCACGCCCAATCTGCTGATGGCGGCTTCCAGCTCTACCTCTACTGATTCCGCTGCACTGCAACAAGATAATATCCAACGGTACCTGCTACGCACAGCCTCACAGGACTCCCGTACAGGGAAAGACAGGGCTTCGTCAGCCCGAACCCCAGGCAAACCAACACCTCCTCCCCCGACTGCAGCAGCTTTCTCTGTCGGTGGGACCGGCCCAGGTGTACACCCGGCCCCTCCGATGGATCCCGCTACTCTTAGCGTGAACACGGCCTCAGCAGAGATGCTTTCCCAGGGCTCCACATCCGCTGCCGTACTTTCTGCTTTCCGAGCTGACTTTGATTCCTGGGCTTCCAAAATGGAAACTTCTCTCCATGTTGAACTAAATGCCCTCAAACAACGGGTTTCCGCGTCGGAGGTCACGGTTTCTGCTATGGCCACCACCCAGGAGGACCATTCAGCCCGCATAACGGCGCTTGAAAATGCATCTACGGCTCACCTTTCCCGTCTACGGCAACACCAGCTCCGGATAGAAGATAGTGAGAACCGGAGCCGCAGGAACAACATCCGGCTGCAGGGGGTCCCGGAGGCTACATCAGGTGCCGATCTCAAACCCACTGTCATCGCTATCCTCAATCAGGTCCTGGGCAGGGAAGTTACATCTCCCATTGAATTGGACAGAGTGCATAGAGTGGGAGGCATGGGGGGTGACCGCAGGGACCGCCCTCGTGACGTACTCTGCCGGGTGCACTACTATACCCTGAAGGAAGAAATCTTGCGCAAGGCCTGGCGCCTGGGGCCACTGGACTTTCACGGATCACCTATACACCTCTACCCGGACCTCTCCCGCAACACGCTGTACATGCGGCGAGCGGTCCGTCCTCTGCTGGACTTGATTCGCCAAGTAGGCGCCATGTACACTTGGGGCCACCCCTTCAGCATCAAAGTGACCCGAGAAGATAACCACAAATTTGTGCTGTCAGACCCGGACCAGCTTCCTGCCTTCTTCCTGTTCCTGGACCGGGACCCTATTGTCGTCCCGAACTGGTTGGACCCCCCAGATGACCGCCAGCGGCTACCGGGCCCTCCTCTACAGCGTCGAGGACGCCCACAGTCTAGATCGGTACCTTCCGGTCCTAGAGTACGGCGAGCCACGTCACCAGAAGACTGATCCAGACTCTGTCGTCTGAGACCTGAAATGGTTCTTTTTGCTATGTCCTTTTGTCCACCAGGTGACTACAGTTCCTCTATGAGACTCCGGCCAGGTTTGCCTACTGTTTTCCCTATTTTGTTTTGTACTCACGGTTTTACTTGCGTATCCACCCCACTGACTCTTGCTCACTTTGTTATCTAAATGCTGCTAACGGTTTAGTTGTCTCACTTGGCACGGAGAATGTTTCCTTGCCCTCAGCTGGTACAGTTGTGCTTGCTGGGGCTCTGGAAAGGCGGTCGGTGGTGTTGATATGTTCTTTCACGGCATTGGCTCTACTGGCTGGCTTGGTGTTTCCCGGGCATAGCCCTTTGGCTTGTCCGGGGACCTCCGGGTCTTCCCTCGGGCTCTGGACATCTATGTCCCTGGAGCTTGGGACTGGCTGGCCTTATCACTGACACCTTCTGTGCGTTTACACAGATATCTGAGCTAAGCCGTGACGACTATCATAGTTAATGCTGCTATAAATGTAGTAATTGGTGCTTCCAACCCTCGCATGCTTACGCGGGAATACCTGTGCCTTTATTCTGTCACCAGTTTGTGTACACCTTGTTCTACGTTGATGTTATTTTTCTATGTAATTTTAGATTGTTTATTACACTCAAGCGTACCAATGGTATTAGTCTGACACTCTGCTCTTTAGTGACTAGGCAGTTGAGCATTAGATGCCACGGTCATTGGGTGTGTTACATTTACAGTTATGTTATATATGCCTGCTAGGTTGTCGGGATCACAACTCAGCTGTTCTAACCCCGTTCTCTCCCCCTAAATAGGATTGGCACAGTTCGTGCCTACTACGTGATATTTCACGAAGTGTTACGTTTTTGCGCACACTTTAGTATTTTTGAGCCACCTTCCCCAGGTGCTCTCTATGTTCAATCTCTTCCCCGCCTCGCTCTACCTTCTCTCTTCCTCCCCTGTTGTGTTTCCCCCCTTTTTTCCCCGCTTTTCTTTTTTTTCTTCTTCTCTCTCTCCTTCCCCCCTCCCCCCCCCATCACTCCATCATGGCCCACACAGTGACCTCTCACCCTAGGTTACAATTCTGTTCCTACAATGTCAATGGGCTCAATATTGCCTCCAAAAGAGGACAAATCCTGTATCAAATGCACAAACGCCAAGTCAATGTGCTTCTTCTCCAAGAGACACATTTTCACTCTGCCTCCACCCCTTCCTGTTCCAGCAGATACTTCAACAGGTGGTTCCACAGCACTAGCCCAACCCAGAAAGCCAAGGGAGTGTCTGTGGCCTTCCATAAGACGCTCCCTATAGAGGTGCTTGACCATCTCTCGGACCCCCAGGGGAGGTATGTTTTTGTGAAATTCGTGTTATGGGGTACCAAATTTACGGTAGCTAACATTTACCTTCCTAATGTTAATCAAGTATCGGCCGCGTTACAATACTTGAGGATTCTGTCAGGATTCAGGGAAGGTAAGCTCGTATTGGGGGGAGATTTTAACACCCCTCTTGAACCACTTTTAGATTCCTCCACCTCGCGATCGTGTATCTCCTTCCCCAAACTGAGGGCTCTGAAACGGGCATTCTACGATCTGCGTCTAGTGGACGTTTGGAGAGTGCTGCACCCCACGGCCCGTAACTATACCCACTTCTCCCATGTTCATCACACCTATAGTCGCATAGACTACCTAATGAGTGACCATAGCTGCCTGGACTGGTCCCCGGAATGCACCATAGACCCAATGGTCTGGTCTGACCATTCTCCTATACACATGACATTCTCGCTCCCTTCCACTCCGATTAGGGAATGGTCATGGCGCTTGAACGATTCGCTGCTTACGAACCCGGGAATGTGTGACAAGTGTTTCAGATACAATCTCTAACTTTTTTGCGGACCACGCTTTGGATACGACATCGTTGCCCTTTCAATGGGAGGCACTTAAGGCTGTCCTACGTGGTACCTTTATCCAAATGGGTACGCGTCTTAAAAAGGAGCGCTCAGCCGCCATAGAGGCAGCAAATCAAACGCTTAGAAACTTAGAAACTGAGCACAAACGATCCCCGACAGTGACAATGCTGGCGGACGTTTCTAGGGCGCGATCACAACTTAGAGAACTTTATGAAGCCTCTGCACGCACATATGCAGATAAGCTCACTTTCCATCAATATATAAGTTTTGAGATAAATGTGGTAGGCCACTGGCTCGCTCCCTGCACCCAAAAACAACCTCCGCCTTTGTGCCCCATATTCGGGGGGCACAGGGAGAAATGGTATCCTCACCCACTAAGATGGCGGAGGAATTCAGGGACTTCTATCAGTCCCTGTACAATATCCCTAAGACTCAAGGGACAAGTTCCCCTTCTTCCGGGGTGGAAGACCAGATGTCATATGTATTGGAAACCGCGCTCCCTACATTAGACGATGACGTCATCGCTGATCTGGAAACCTCAATCACAGAAGACGAAGTTGCCAAAGCCATAGCGGGTACACCGAGTGGAAAGAGCCCGGGCCCAGACGGCTTCACTCCTAAGTTCTACAAACTTTTTGCCGCCCTCCTCACGCCCTTTCTAACTAAGGTGTTCAACTCTTTGTCGGAGGGTTCAATGTTCCCTCCACAAACACTTGAGGCCCACATATCCCTCATCCCAAAGCCAGGCAAAGACCCTACTCTTTGTGCAAGCTATAGGCCGATCTCCTTGATTGGGGTCGATTTGAAAGTCTTTGCTAAAATCCTAGCCAATAGATTACAACCATTGTTGCCTGGGATAATACACCTAGACCAGGTCGGCTTTGTGAGTGGCCGTGAGGCTAGGGACAATACCCTGAAGACCCTTCTTTTAACCAACTATGCCCGGTCCCACGATATCCCACTATGCCTCTTAACAGTCGATGCCGAGAAGGCATTCGACCGAGTAGACTGGCAGTTCCTTCGACTATCCCTGCAACAAATAGGCGTGGGAACCAATATGATGGCGAGAATAATGTCCCTTTACTCCTCTCCATATGCTAGGATTAGACTAAATGGCTCGCTATCTCCAGCCTTCTCTGTATCTAACGGGACGCGACAGGGATGCCCACTGTCCCCCCTCCTCTATGTTCTCACTATGGAACATCTAGCTATTGCTCTACGTAACAATCCTTCTATCCAAGGCATAACAGTCGGGCCCACACATACTAAACTCGCCCTCTTTGCAGATGATCTGCTCCTGTTCGTGACACACCCTCACACATCCTTGCCCTCGGTATTGCAGGAGTTTCGGAAATTTGGAGAAGTTAGCAACTTCAAGGTCAACTACAGTAAATCGGAAATCCTCAACATATCTCTGCCTACGTCGGCCCTACGAAGACTATCGTCTTCTTTCCCCTTCAAAACTGGTTCCCCCTCCATAAGGTATCTCGGAATTCAAATACCGGCGGATGCTTCCCAACTTTTTTCCTTGAACTTTGCCCCCCTACTTCTTAGGACCCAGGCAGATTTAATCAATTATGCGTCCAAACAGCTCTCATGGCTAGGTAGAGTGAATGCCCTGAAAATGGATGTTCTCCCTAGGTTTCTGTATTTGTTTCAGACCATCCCTATTCACATACCTAATTCGTACTTTAAGAAAATACGCCAGCTGTTTTCCAAATTTATTTTGAATGCGGCCCGTCCCAGGATACGGTATGAAACACTTTCTCTTCCAAAGGCTCGGGGGGGGGCTGGAGCCCCAGATGCCTCCCTATACCATAAAGCAGCGGTGCTCACCCGCATACTAGATTGGCTACATCATTCTTCAACCAAGCTTTGGGTTCAATTGGAAAGCCACATGAACCCAATTGAACTCTCCGCTCTCCCCTGGACCTTGCCTACGGTACGGGGGGGTTCGGGCCCTCTTAATGACCTTACCCATCAAACGATCCAGATTTGGGATCGCATGCTGTCCAGAAGGGGCTTATCAAACCGCATGGGGCCTATGACTCCCTTCTTTGGGACCCCGGCCTTTCCGCCAGCTATGTCGGTAGCAAGATTCGGACCATGGCGAAGAGAGGATCATAGGCGACTTGCCCAGGTCCTTCGTGCAGACCCCACTTTGAGGTCAGATACCTCTACCGGTCTGACCTCCCGTCACCCCATGCAGTGGCTTCGGAGGCAACAGACTACCTCCTACATCCGGACTTTCCCATCTATTACAGACATTCTTGCTGAACCGACGGGATTCGAGGAACTGCTCATGCAGGTGGAACCTCCAACGCATGTTGTATCTCAACTATACTCCCTTCTGCTTGATATTTACTCCCCTGACCTCCCACCGTATACGGTGGCCTGGGAGACAGACCTCCGTCACACTATCTCCCCTATTGACTGGCAAAAATGTTTTACCCTGACGCACAAATTGTCCATAGCCACCAAGACCCAGGAGAAGGGGTTTAAACTGTTAACAAGATGGTACAGATGTCCATCATCTCTTCACCACTTCAATCCAGAGGTGTCAAATACCTGCTGGCGGTGCCTCAGCTCCCGAGGAACCATGCTCCACATCTAGTGGGAGTGCCCTCCTGTGCGGAGGTACTGGCAGCGGATTTTCACACTCTACTGCAAATTGATGGCGACCTCTATCCACCCTTCACCTGAGGTGGCTCTCTTGTCTATTCTCCCTGGATCATTTAAATCCATCAGAAATGATGTCTTGCGACACTTTCTGGCGGCGGTCAGGGTAGTGATTCCCCGTCATTGGAGAACGGCAACCATGCCTTCCCTGGGGGATTGGGCTGTTGAGGTGGACCGCATTAGGGACCTTGAACGCCTGTTGGCGGAGGAAAATGACAAAAGTGAACAGTTCTCTCTCACATGGACTTCGTGGTCCGTGTTTCGGTACTCCTCGGAGTTTATCTCTTGGGCGGAGTGTGCCCTAGACGAGACCACTCTCGGACCTTGATGGAGTGATTCTGATCCCTGTCCCCTATCTGTGTACCCCTACTATTTGCCCCTGACTCTGACTCTTTCTCTTTTCTCTACACATAAATACACCTCTAAGAACCCAGTAGGATAACGTACCAGGGCTTCGATTTACCTACTGCCTATAACCCATTGAGTGACCCTACTTCATATTCTCCAAATAGATTTGTGTATACTCTCATCTGATGGAACTTAGCCCTGCTCTGTTCTGACACACATGATGCCTGTTGAGGATTTATCCTATCAATGTTTGTAATGTTTAAGACAATGTATGTCTTTTTGTGTTGTTTCCTTGCATAAACAAATAAAATAAGATTGAATTAAAAGTGCACATAAGGGTGTGCTTTGTCCACCTCCCAAAGGGGTAGGACTTCTCCCTGATCCCCCAGGGCACAAGGCTCCTGGCAGGGACATAGGGTACGACATGGTCCACCTAGTCAAAATACCTGGCGGGCCCCTCTCCTCGTGGCCAGCCAAAGCCGACCACCGAGTACTAGATCGAAGTGTTCTCCCGAAGAAAAACCCCACCCAGGGTCAGGGGAGGAGGGAGCCTGAGGTCCACTCTAGACGTCAGAGCAAGCCCCAGGACTCGCACCCTCCATCCTGTGAGAAAAAAACACACACAAAAGTGTAAGGTGACAAATGTGAGGAGAAAAATAAATTAAATAAATAAGTGGCGGTGCAATGTGCACTGGATAGGCCCTGAGGCCTGCTAACAAAAATTACCCCAGACTTAACCAAAAGGCCCATCGAGGTGCAGAAAAAAGTATTTGATTCTGTGACCATGTGCCGTTTCACACTGTGGAGTCCAGGGGCGGCCCGACCATTAACCCCTTCTCGACCAGCTGCCGCAGTTGTACTGCGGCAGGTTGGCTCCCCTGGGTGAAATTTTGTTACCTTACGTCGGTTCACCTTTTGACCACTGGGGAGCGCGCACGCCGCCAGAGCCGATGCGAGTGCCCGGTGTGCGGGATGACCGCCGGGCACCCGCAATCGCTCGTGACAGAGCGAAAACCGGGATCTGTGTGTGTAAACACACAGATCCCGGTTTTCTCAGGGGAGAGGAGACCGATTGTGTGTTCAAACTAAGTATGAACCAGGCATCGGACCAAACCCGCCGGATAATTAACCTTATCTCGGCAGTTCGGTCTGATTGGGATGGAAAGGGGACTAGGAGGGGAATGTTACTTTCATTAGATATCCAGAAGGCGTTCGATTCTATCTCCTGGGACTATCTTTTTGATGTTCTCACACGCTTTGGATTTGGGAGACGCTTTCTGGATCTCCTTCACATATTATATGATTCCCCCAGTGCCTCGCTAATGCTCAGAGGATATACATCCCAAACATTTCCTATCAGGAGAGGAACTAGACAGGGCTGCCCGTTGTCGCCACTATTATTCGCCCTGGCGATTGAACCACTAGCGCTCAAAATTCGCGCCTGCAGAGATATACAGGGCATTTATTGCGGAGACTATGAACACAAATGTTTACTCTTTGCGGACGACTTGTTGCTGACCTTGACCTCACCGATCACATCCCTACCTAACTTGTATGCTATTTTGCAGCCTTTCTCCAACATTTCCGGGTTGGCAATTAATCATAGTAAGTCAAGAGCACTGAACTTATCTTTGCTAAGCTCCACTCAGGCTACGCTTGAAAAATCATTTCAATTCCGATGGGAATCCACAGCTCTCCCTTATTTAGGCATACAGCTGACCTCATCTATTGGTGAGTTGTACAAAGAGAATTATCCAGCCCTTTTCAAACGGCTAACAGCTGACATGGCTAAGTGGCAGGTTCACCCGCCATCGTGGTTTGGCAGACTTCACTCAATTAAAATGAATGTTCTACCTCGATTATTGTATTTCTTCCGTACCTTGCCAGTTTCATTGGCCCGTGATGACCTTAAACGATTCCAGAATAAAGTACTACAGTTTATTTGGGGTGATAAGAGACCCAGGGTGAATAGGAGCACTCTATACACGTTGAAGCGGAGAGGGGGACTTGGTCTTCCAGACTTATTAAAATATTTTTATGCTGCCCAGATAGCACAACTTACAAGGTTTCACTCCCAACAGGCACAGGCCATTTGGATGGCTATGGAATCTTATTCCTGCCGTCCCAAACCTATTTCTTATATTTTATGGCTCCCTATCAAGGAGCGACCTCCTATACTTTGCCCTACTTTATCCATGTCACTGGAACTATGGGACAGACTCTCCAGATCTCACAAATTCAAATCTCCTCATTCTCCACTGACATCTCTGCTTCAAAATAAAGCATTCACCCCGGGTCTCACTCCACTAGCGTTCGAATGGTGGACTAATAAGGGTTTTAAGTGTATTGCTGACTTGTGCGATCATAGAGGTATGCTGACCGAACGGACTATGGCTGACAGACATCAAATGCCTCCAGCGGAGGGTTATAGGTTCGCCCAAATCTCACATTATGTACAAACCCTGGCTCGCAAGAGCAACCTAGCAACCCAAACTCCCATGGAACATCTATGCAAAAATTATGATAAAATTAAAGGACATTTATCTGCTATATATTCGATATTGCTGAGTGTATCGACAAAGCTGACTTATATGGTCCAATGGGAGACCGACTTGCAGGAAACCCTGGATCTGGACGAATGGCATAGGATAGCCGAGACAGCATCTCGTTCGCTCGTCAATACTTCAATAATTGAGGCCAATTATAAGGTTCTACTGAGGTGGTATATGGTGCCGGTCAGACTGGCAACTTTTGTCTCAGGAGCTACCCCGTTGTGCTTTAGAGGATGTGGCCAGATGGGCACCACCTATCATATTTGGTGGACATGCCCAAAGGTCCGGAGGTTTTGGATCAGGGTGTATAATTTAGTTTACTCCCTTACCCAACTAAACCTAACTAAATCAGCTAAGCAAGCACTACTGGGGGGGGGGAGATGTGGAAGCCTCCAAGTCCTGCAAGAGGCTCTTGACATTTATTTTTATTTCAGCCAAAATCACTATTGCTAGGAACTGGAAATCGGCAGCTCTACCATTCGATCAGCTTAAAGGCA
Source organism: Rana muscosa (assembly GCA_029206835.1). Lineage (NCBI taxonomy): Eukaryota > Metazoa > Chordata > Amphibia > Anura > Ranidae > Rana > Rana muscosa. The sequence continues at coordinate 73,884,524 of CM055117.1, forward strand.
AATTGTCTTGGTTGATGCTAAACGAACGCTTGACCGCTCTGGCCCAAGATAAAATGAAACTGTTTCATGGAGTTTGGGACCCATGGCTTCGTTACCTAACTAATGACCCGGGGATGTTTACAGCATAGCCTAGGGGATTAGGTTGAGATGTCTGGATGCTGAATCGGGGCTCCTCCCCCCCTTCCTCCCCCCATTCCCCCCTCCTCAACTGTCCTTTCCTTACTCTGTCTCCTTCCTTCTATTCTTTGTCACTGTCCTCTTTCCTCTCTTTTGAAATTTGTTTATTGTTTATTTTTGGAGTCAGATCCAGACCTTAGAGGTTTGTGCTGCTCCCTGTTTTCTCAGCTCCTACGGGACCATTGTCAGTCTGATCAGACCTCTGGGCGGCCCACACGGCCGGCTGAGTTGCGCCCCCCCCGATAGATGGATGGGGGGGCGGCTCATCTGGGTGGACGGTTCAGATATGATCTGCGATGCTAATAGGGGTTAACGGCTCTACGGAGCTTCGGACTACTCCAAGGACCCCTACACTTGGTGATCTTCATTGTGTTACCCCAAATGTTGATTGTGACTGTACAATGTTATGTGGCGACTTTTATACATTTTGTATGACAAAACTTGAATAAAAAGATTGAAACACAAACTAAGTATGAACACCGATTTGTCATCATCTCCCCTAGTCAGTCCCATCCCCCCTACAGTTAGAACACACCTAGGGAACACAGTTAACCGCTTGATCGCCCCCTAGTGTTAACCCCTTCCCTGCCAGTGACATTTATACAGTAATCACTGCATTTTTATAGCACTGATCGCTGTATAATTGTCAATGGTCACAAAAAAGTGTCCGATCTTTCCGCCGCAATAACGCTGTCACGATAAAAATCGCTGATCACCGCCATTACTAGTAAAAAAAATAATAATAGTGTAGCGGGTATGTACTTTCCCGGGTGTAATTTTGAATTTGGCAGAGACATCAGTGATGTGTAATTCCCTGCAGCCCAGTGGGTGGTGCTGTCGCCCTGGGCTGGGGTTGAATCATTGCTGTGTGCCGTCCTCCTTTTTGTCCTCCCTCGGCAGCGGTATGGTGGGGCGGGGAACCCGCCGTGCTTGCTGGGAGAGGGTATAAAGGGGGCCGGCTATCTTTGTCACGGAAAAAACGTCCCAGGCACCTTCAGCTTGCGGACGGTGGGTCGTGTCCCTCCTCTGGGTGGCTTAGGCCTAGAGGACAGCGGAGGTCGAGTTCCATCCCAGGCACCTTTGGCCTGGGGTGAGGTACTTAGATGGAGGTCCGGAGCTCAGTGCCCAACACTGGGTTCTGCGAGGGAAGGAGATCCTAGGGTGCCCAGGGATTGGGTACTCGAATCCGGTAGGCGCAATGGACCGGGGGGAGCTCCTCACGTGAAGACCCGGTGCAGCATATTGCCGGTGACAAGTGAGTCTCTCGTCGGAGACGGCCTGGAAGGAAATCTACCCTCGTGCGGAGACCAGGACACACTTCTAGGAAGGGAAGTGGCAGCTTACATTGTGTCTGGGCCTGTTCGCATCCACACCTCCTTTTTTGTTCTGTGCTATCAAGGGAGTTCAACTGTTTGTGTTCAGACAAGGAGAAAAAAGGAGTGTTGAACTTTAATGGTGTGGAGCTCATTTTCTGACAGACATGGTTCGCGGTGACTCTTGGAGGGAGGATCCAGGTGCACAACACTGACCCGAAGGTAATACAGAACTGTTGCTTATACCGCACTAACATCTGTGGTGGAAGCCAGGCGTAGTGTCCCCGCTCCCTCCCCTCTAAGATATCCTAGACAAGAGAAAGACGAGACCAAGAGGGGAGTGTGAGGAGCTGCCGCTACACGTGGGGGCTCGGGTCCGGTATAGTGTTTGTGCACCACAGTATTGAACGTGTCTGTTGGAAGAGTTAAGCGAACAGGCAGGCCTTCATTGGCCGAAGTGCATCCCTGCTCGAAGTCGTGGACATGACCCAAAGAAGGGAAAGGCCCGCGCAGAAGAGTGGAAAAAGGGTGAAGCTCAGCCGTGTGAAGTAGTACACGTGGGGGCTTCTATTGCACTGCGCCACCAGACACACCCCCACCGCTTAGTTCGTGGGCGTGACTCAGAAACAGAAAAGAAGAAAAGCCCGCGAACTGGAGCAAAGGGGAGGAGTCCAATACGTGTGAAGGACTACACGTGGGACGTTGGCGCAAAAACTTTGCAGTGTGCGATGGATCAGCAACAGGTCGCCATGTTCGTACACACCTCGTGGATTCCAGTTCATCCTTCCACCGCGACTTTGACCGCTGCTGCTCCAGTAACGGATACGGGGATCCGACTAAAGCCAAGGGCCCTGGGTGTGATTTGTCCCGGGTGTTCGGGACTGGTGTGCCAGTTGAAGCCGTTCGGACGCTGTGAGGCCTGTGGGGAGTTCCTGTTCGAAGTGGATCCGGCGGTGGAAAGGCCGAGGACCATTTACCCTGGCCGGGCTTCAGGCAACACCACTCAAAGAGGAGGAATCACTGCTGTGAGAGTCACCCCTGCGCACACTGCAACGACCGCGGAGGAGGTCGTAAAACCCAATCGGGAGAAACCCGAGGATGCTGACTCGGTCACCACTGTCTCGCAGCGTCCACCACCGAAGAGGAAGACCGGCATGGTAGCCCCGACCAGCGGTTGTGGTGGACCATCTCGCCCACTTATGCCCGGCCCAGATAAATCTGTCGACCAGAGTTCCGGACGTCCCACTTCAAGTAAAGGCCGAGGTAAGCCAGGCGGAGAGATTTGGTGTGTGGGCGGAGGTGTCGGGAAGTCATGGCCTAGCGAATCCGCGGGAGGTGGTGGCTCCGTTTCTACAACCGGCTACATACCCGCGGAGGAGTGTGACACCTCCGACCTGGAGTCGCTCTCGGACATGGGAGACGACGTGGCAATAGACAATTTGTTTGCTGAGAAGGGCTGGGACAAAGTACCGCTTGCTTCATCCCGCAGGATCAGAGATCCACCCATGTCAACAGGGGAAAGCACACCCCGGGTGGAGGCATCGGCGCCTGAAGAGAGGTCCCATCCCCAGTCTGCTGCTACATCCCCGGTGCCATCTGTACCGAAGGCCGGGGAGAAGAGACTATTGCTGCGGGCCCCTATGCCCCGATCAGATGTGATCAAGGTCCCTCGCCACCCGGAGTCGATAGTGTTGCCTGGCGAAGGGGACAAAGCTACCATGCCTCCTCTGGCAAAACTACAACGCCTGTTTGGGCAGAAGGTTGCTGTGGAGTACGGATGGGAGTATCCATACTTATCGAAGGACTTACTCTATGAGGTGGAAGTGTGCCGGGAACGCTGGTACAATGACTTTGTGTGGACTCACATTCAGGTTCCTCACGCCCGCAGGTACCTGGCATGCTCTCCATAGGCCTCTCAATGTTTTAAAGACTGCAAGGCAGAATGAATGTTGGGACGACACATCCATGCAGATAAAGTTTTGATCCGAAGAAAGGAAGGAGAAGATGTGGAGTATCATCTGGAGACCATGGATCAGCACTTGAAACCACTTGTTCTGCCGCATCCCCGCTTTTACCTGTAGGAGAAAAGAGACTCCGTTCTTATCATGCTGCTGAACTTTCTGGGGCCCGTTGCTTTTGTGCCCAGAGGAATGAAGAACTGTTCCTGTTTGTTCTTCACTTTCCCAGCAAAGAGAATTCTGACTCTGGGGTAGATAGGGCTGAAAGAAAAGAGGGAAGTTCCACGGGTGCAGTTACCGCGATGCTGTCACCAGGTGGCAGTGTTGCGCAACGTTTAAACACTTATCATACACTCACTTTGGAGAAAAGGGATTTCTTCTCGGAGAAGTTTCTTTTCTCTCACACGAATACAGGTGTCAGGGTTATGTGTGTTAATCCTTTCTTTTCCCTCTGCAGGAGAACATCCCATCAAGTTTACTGAGGATGGGGTGGGTCTTAGTCAGGAAGGGTGGGAAAAGTCAAATGTGAATATGTGATTCAAAGTTATGGATCAATGCTGTTGTTTCTCTTCTGTCTTTATTCCCTTTCTTTACAGGGCTCAGACACAATGTTTAGTAGAATAGTTTTACAAAGTTTTATATTTTTGTATATCTAATTGTTAGTCTGTTTCTGGACTGAATCATGTCAGCTGTTTAGGGCATGGTTTACTCCAGACACTGGGGACCAGTGTCAAAGGACCGAGGGGAGAGTGTAGCGGGTATGTACTTTCCCGGGTGTAATTTTGAATTTGGCAGACATCAGTGATGTGTAATTCCCTGCAGCCCAGTGGGTGGCGCTGTCGCCCTGGGCTGTGGTTGAATCATTGCTGTGTGCCGTCCTCCTTTTTGTCCTCCCTCGGCAGCGGTGTGGTGGGGCGGGGAACCCGCCGTGCTTGCTGGGAGAGGGTATAAAGGGGGCCGGCCATCTTTGTCACGGAAAAAATGTCCCAGGCACCTTCAGCTTGCGGACGGTGGGTCGTGTCGCTCCTCTGGGTGGCTTAGGCCTAGAGGACAGCGGAGGTCGAGTTCCATCCCAGGCACCTTTAGCCTGGGGTGAGGTACTTGGATGGAGGTCCGGAGCTCAGTGCCCAACACTGAGTTCCGCGAGGGAAGGAGATCCTAGGGTACCCAGGGATCGGGTACCCGAATCCGGAAGGCGCAATGGACCGGGGGGAGCTCCTCATTTGAAGACCCGGTGCAGCATATTGCCGGTGACAAGTGAGTCTCTCGTCGGAGACCGCCTGGATGGAAATCTACCCTCGTGCGGAGACCAGGACACACTTCTAGGAAGGGAAGTGGCAACTTACATTGTGTCTGGGCCTGTTTGCATCCACACCTCCTTTTTTGTTCTGTTCTATCAAGGGAGTTCAACTGTTTGTGTTCAGACAAGGAGAATAAAGGAGTGTGGAACTTTAATGGTGTGGAGCTCATTTTCTGACAGACGTGGTTCGCGGTGACTCTTGGAGGGAGGATCCAGGTGCACAGCACTGACCCGAAGGTAATACAGATCTATTGCTTATACCGCACTGACACCTGTGGTGGAAGCTAGGCGTAGTGTCCCCGCTCCCTCCCCTCTAAGATACCCCTAGACAAGAGAAAGACGAGACAAAGAGGGGAGTGTGAGGAGCTGCCGCTACAATAATAAAAATGCCATAAATCTATCCCCTCTTTTGTAGACGCTATAACTTTTGCGCAAAGCAATCAATTTATGCTTATTACGATTTTTTTTTTTTTTTACCAAAAATATGTAGAAGAATACATATCGGCCTAAACTGAGGAAAAAAATATATTTTTTTTATAAAAAAAATTGGGATATTTATTATAGCAAAAAGTAAGATATTGTGTTTTTTTTCCAAAATTGTCACTCTTCTTTTGTTTATAGTGCAAATGATAAAAATTGCAGAGGTGATAAAATAGCACCAAAATAAAGCTCTATTTGTGGGAAAACAAGGACTTAAATTTTGTCTGTTTCCAGCGTTGCACGACCGCGCAATTGTCAGATAAAACGACGCATTCCTGTATCGCAAAAAATGGCCTGGTCATTGAGCAGCCAAATCTTCCGGGGCTAAAGTGGTTAAGGGTGCACAGGCGCCACCCCCTCTATTACTAATGGATAGATTCATGCATAGCATGAATCTATAAATGGCCTCCGCTGCCACCCCCTATTCAGGCATCTGGCCCCTTTTCAGGAGTCGGGCGCCTGAATTCCAGCGACTGGGGTATTTTTTTTGAAGCACCTAATTAGAGCCATAGGCTCTAATAGGCTTCAAAAAAGGTGGACTCAGAGCACAGAGCATTGCGCTTGCAGTCCACCCAGGTGTGTCAGAAAAGCAAATTAATATTTCCTTTTCTAACACTGAACTGCCTTTCCGCCAATCAGGTAGCGTGGGTCTAATACCCGTCACCTGATTGGCTGAAGGCACAGACACCCCGATTGGACGCCTAGCAGACCGAAGAAGAGAGGCGGGGGAAGCATGGAGGACACAGGAGCTGCTCCACAGCTCGCCGCCGTCACCCGCTGCCTGACCCGCCACTAAGATGGGGTAAGGGCCGGGCAAACAGTGGGCGGGGGTCACAGTGGCGGCATTTGATGGGCACGAGTGGCGGCATTTGATGGGCACGAGTGGCGGCATTTGATGGGTACGAGTGGTGGCATTTGATGGGCACGAGTGGCTGCAAATGATGGGCACAAATGGCTGCATATGATCGGTATAAGTGGCTGCAATTGATGGGCACAGTGAGGCTGCAATTGATGGTTTTTTTTTTCACAATTTTTCAATTTGTTTGCACCCCCCCAAAAATTTGAGCTCCAGCCGCCACAGGTGGGGTCCCACACCCAAGTGTTACCAAGCACACCCCTCTTAGAGCAACCACTCCCAGGGGGCACAGACACTGTGAACTCTCTGTCTTCCCAGCCCATGGCCAGACAAGGTGGACCTATTTAAATCAGGAGGAACTGAGCCCATCCTGTTTTTCTGGGAAAATGACTCCCTTGCCCCAACTGCCTGTGGGTACCCCGGTTTGTGTTCCAGCTGGTACTAACCTTCAGAGCCCCCACCATACCAGCAGGGATACTATACAGCCAGGATTTCTAGCTCGCTTGCATGTGGCAAAACGCACGTTTGCTTCTTGCATTTGGGGTGCCATTTACAATTAATGGCACCGCAAGCGAGATGCAGGTTTTTGGTGCATTCTGGGAACATGTGGAAAAATTTGAAAAAATAAAATGCATTTCAAATCGCAAGGTGCCAACGGAGCCCCCGGGGGTTTGTATTTATAAGCTTTACTAGTTTTAGTTTTTATAATTTTTGGCAGATCTAAAGGAGCCCCAGCAATGCGTTTATAAACATCACTAATATCACATCTAAAGGAGGCCGGGGATTCGCCATAGACTTCACTATTAGTGAATACCTTGGGCGCATGCGCAAACTGTACCTGGAACGCACCGTTCCCGGAAAATGATGGGCACGTAGAACGCACGCTCTCGCCAGCAGATGGCGCTGCGGTATCACAGTGGGAGCAGCACTGCACTGCACTGCACGTGGGTCCTCCTGGCTGTATGCTGGCTGTAGTGGTTGCAGATGCTGGAGTATGCTTTGCATTGCTGAGGTTAGATCGGAGCATCGCTGGGACTGAAAATTTAAAAGCAGCGGCAAACCTGCTGACCCCACAGGTTTGCTAATGTGACAGAACACCTCTGAATTTAAAATTCAATATGCAAACAGTCCTTCGGATTTACAAATACTGTATTTAAGCATATAAGCTCCGTTTTGTGTTAAACATAGCAGTGAAATGCAAAACTCCGGTGGGTGTAACAAGATGTCCGCTTGCCCCCTTCTCGGTGTATCATTACTGTGGAGGAGTGTGGGGTGTAGTAAGATGGCGGCAACCAATTCTGACGGGTCGCCTAATCTGACGGAACACCTTCAGAAGCGTCATACAGAACAGCTTTGGTAAAACTACAGTTCCCGTCATGCCTCCCTGCTGGGACTCGAGGTCCTTCACTTGTAATAACCAAAGCGTGATATAGATTATAGGAAAGCATACATCCGGCCAGCAGGGGGCGGTGCAGCTCAGGTCAGGTGGTACATTGTGCTCTGTGCAGATAAATGAGAGCAGCAGTCACATCAGGATACACGTGGGTTGTACACAGAGATAGAAGAGGACAGGGACTGTCTGATCAGGACACACAGGGGTAGAAGGTGAGTGTGCAGGACATTCCTCCATAATATGATGATCTCTGCTAGTCCTGTTCTGCTGCAGTGCTTTCATTCTGCACAGGAGTGTTTTATAGAGTATCCCTGCTCTCATCCCCCGTCACGATCTACACCCCCTCCCCCCCCCCAAGCGTCAGCCCCTGTCGCGGTCTATCCCCCCCCACCCCCCCAAGCGGCAGCCCCTGTCGCGTTCTACCCCCCTCCAAGCGTCATCCCCTGTTGCCTTCTATTCCCCCCCCCCTCCAAGCGTCGTCCCCCGTCGCGTTCTATTCCCCTCCAAGCGTCGTCCCCCGTCGCGTTCTATTCCCCTCCAAGCGTTGTCCCCCGTCGCGTTCTATTCCCCTCCAAGCGTTGTCCCCCGTCGCGTTCTATTCCCCTCCAAGCGTCGTCCCCCGTCGCGTTCTATTCCCCTCCAAGCGTCGTCCCCCGTCGCGTTCTATTCCCCTCCAAGCGTCGTCCCCCGTCGCGTTCTATTCCCCTCCAAGCGTCGTCCCCCGTTGCGTTCTATTCCCCTCCAAGCGTCGTCCCCCGTTGCGTTCTATTCCCCTCCAAGCGTCGTCCCCCGTCGCGTTCTATTCCCCTCCAAGCGTCATCCCTTGTCGCGTTCTAGTCATCCCCCGTCGCGTTCTATCCTCCAAGCGTCATCCCTTGTCGCGTTCTATCCTCCAAGCGTCATCCCTTGTCGCGTTCTATTCCCCTTGTCGCGTTCTATTCCCCTCCAAGCGTCGTCCCTTGTCGCGTTCTATTCCCCTCCAAGCGTCGTCCCTTGTCGCGTTCTATCCTCCTCCAAGCGTCGTCCCTTGTCGCGTTCTAGTCGTCCCCTGTCGCGTTCTATCCCCCTCCAAGCGTCGTCCCCCTGTCGCGTTCTATCCCTCCCCCCCCCCTCTCCAAGCGTCGTTCCCGTCCTGATTTTCTCTACATTATTTTTTTTGTATTATATATTTTTTTTTTTTGTAGCCGTCCTGGTTTACTCGACCATCCTTAACCAATTTTTTTTTTTTTCCCTACTGTTTGTCCCTGTCCTAATTTACTCCTGGTGTGCCCAGCCACCGTCCCCGTCCTGGTTTACTGTACTGTCCTAGATATGTAAATGCAACTCGGTAAAGAAATTGTAATAAGTGAAAATAAATTTCCTAAAAAAAAATTGCACCGCATGTGAGAAACACATACAAATGCACTTGCAGAAATGTATATTGATGTTTGGTGTAAATGGGCCCTTGGGATGAAGATCCACTTCAAATGTAACATTGGAAGGGTTTTGTTATATCTGATTAGTGCAAAAAGTATCTGTTGGTCCTGCCAGAGTTCCAATGAGCTCTCTGCTGACTTGGTGTCTATTTCCAGCTGGCCATGATGGATCTGAAATGACAGGTGCTCTTTAAATGTAAGGACTTATTCTTGCTGGTAGTTAGAATCTTTACTATTTGCAAACAAAATGAAGGTTTCCTATTTAGAATAAGCTGTCAGGTTAGTAAAACAGCGATATCAGAACCAATTCAATCATACAGTTTGTAGTGTACATAGATTTGCAAAACAATGGGATAAAGGAATATTCCTGAACTATGTTTTATCTCATGGTTTGCATCAATGCAGTGCATGTTATCTCAGCTTGCAGAGCTTGGATTCATTGAATGAGTTTACCAAAAATGTACATATTGCAGAATATACAGCCTGGTGCTCCATTTCATGCTGAATAAACTAAATTATTAATGTATCTTAAATTAAAAAAATATATATCTTTAGAGATACTAAAAAAAAATTATATTATTTTATTTTTTTCCATCCATGTACCATGGGCGTATGTGTGCCATGGTGCCTATTAGTGTGAATGGACACCCCAAAGCACCTTTACAATACACCTGCCGTGTGCTGTGCTAACAATGCTGATTTTTGTTGCCTTGACACATGACTTTTTAATGCACCGCAATGGATACGACTGGTCAGGATTTGCCCTCATACTCCCCTGTATCAGCCTTGCTGCAAGCCCTTACTCTCTTAGCGCTTGTTTACACTTTTAGTCGGGTGGGGGGCAGCAAAAATAGGCTGTTTTACCACCCCCTCAAAGAGTTAGTTCACTTTTTTTTTTTTTTTTTATCAAAAACTGCCTAATGTATGCAGATAAAGGGGTACCTGTGGATTAAAACTGCAGCATTTTGATTAAAGATGTATAATGCACTTGCTATAGGTGTTGGGAAGGTACCTCAAACTCCCAGAGATGGTATCATCCTAAGGCATGGTTCACACTGGTGTGGCTTCTAAGTTGCGCCGCACAGTGTAACTTCACCGCGGCTTGCATATGACCTCTTTAACTGAAGTCACCCCTAAGTAATGCGGGAACCCTTTATCTAAGTCATGAGTCGCTCTGATGAGAACAGCCGTTGATGTCTAAACCGCTGGCAACAAAAGTGAGTACACCCCTAAGTGAAAATGTCCAAATTGGGCCCAAAGTGCTAATATTTTGTGTGGCCACCATTATTTTCCAGCACTGCCTTAACCCTCTTGGGCATGGAGTTCACCAGAGCTTTACAGGTTGCCACTGAGTCCTCTTCCACTCCTCCATGACGACATCACGGAGCTGGTGGATGTTAGAGACCTTACGCTCCTCCACCTTCTGTTTGAGGATGCCCCACAGATGCTCTATAGCAGTGATGGCGAACCTTTTTAAGCCCGAGTGCCCAAACTGCGACACAAAATCAACGTATTTCTTTCAAAGTGCTAACACAGAATAAAACCTACCAGCGGCTCTGTACAGACAATGAGACTGATCATCCCTCTGAATGAGCCCTAAGGGACCAAAAACATACGATTCTGCCAGATTTGCTCAGAATGCAGGGTTCAGGAATGCGTTGTGCTCACAATACACTGTGCAACATACACTGACCTACTTGACACATGCCACTCACCTACCTGACCATTACACTCACCTACCTGAATTTGGAAAAAAAAAAAAAAAATGAAAAATGTAATCCAAATTTTGGGGGTCAATCTGGATCCTGACCTAGAGATATGGCCAGGATAAAGCAAGTGAAACTGGACAGGAAGGAGTTGAAATGGGAAGGTACCCACCAGCAGATGAGCAGCTTGAGACTCTGCCTCTAAGAAGCGGAACACCACAGACTGATAAGATGCTCAAGAAAGGTAGCTGGATGGCCGCACACCAAATTAACACCTTTTATTGTGCAAAATTTAGTAAAATCCAAAACGGTCAATCCATGTACAGAAGAGGTACAAAAAGAACAGCTAGCTTTTTGTACATGGATTGACCGTTTTGGATTTTAATTAATCTTGCACAATAAAGGTGTTAATTCATCCAGCTACCTTTGATTGTCTGCAGTGCACGTTTGCAGAGCTAGCACCTGATGTCAAAGTGGGGCAGAGTGGGTTATGCATGGGATAACATGCCTGGAGCGGTGTGAACCCTTTTTTGCTTCGGTCTGATAACTACATGTCCACTCCACCTGTCTCCAATCCCTCCCAGCAGCTCATTCCTGCTCGCAAGTTGTCTCTGTCATGCCCAGCACGTCACCGCTGACCCCAGAGATTTGTAGGAGACAGTTTGATGGTGGATGAGACAGCTTCCATGATTGGATTTCTGCTCGCACGTCACCCCTGGCCACTACTTAGTCATGCCCACCTCGGACACATCACGCTGTTCTACAGACCTGTGGGAGATGTAGTTCGTGATTGGGGGGGGGGGGGGGGGTGCGGTGCGGACGATTGGATGTCTGTTTCAGTGTGTTTTCGACGTTTTTTTTTTTTTTTTTCCTGGAGTGTCCACAGAGTGGGCTCGGCGTGCCGGCAGTGGCACCCGTGCCATAGGTTCGCCATCACCGCTCTATAGGGTTTAGGTCTGGAGACTTGATTGGCCAGTCCATCACCTTTACCCTCAGCTTCTTTAGGAAGGCATCTTGGAGGTGTGTTTGGGGTCGTTATCATGTTGGAATACTGCCCTGAGGCCCAGTCTCCGAAGGGAGGGGATCATGCTCTGCTTCAGTATGTCAGTGTGTGTGTGTGTGTGTGTGTGTGTGTGTGTGTGTATGTATGTGTGTATATATATATATATATATATATATGTGTGTGTGTGTGTGTGTGTATTTTTTTTTTTTTTTCCCCCAACAAATTGCGTTTGAAAGACCGCTGCGCAAATGCAGTGTGACCTAAAATATTGTAACAATCGCCATTTTATTTTCTAGGGTCTCTGCTAAAAGTGTGTGTGTGTTCGTTCCAAGAAAATTTTCTAGCAAAAAATACTTATTTTACCATTTGTAAGAAAAAAGGGTTCAGTCTTTAAGTGGTTAAAGGGGTTGTAAAGGTTAGTTTGTAATTTAAAAAAAAGTGTCATGCTTGCCTCCACTGTGCAGCTCGTTTTGCACAGAGTGGCCCCGATCCTCTGCGGCTGTCTCAGCTCCTCCCTGCAAGAGCTAACCCCTGTTCTGGGAAGCTCTCTCCCAAGGGGGTTATCTTGAAGGCGCGCTCCCATGATGCACTACAATTGTTCTGAGCTAAACGACCGCTCGGATAACTAAATTTACACTAGCGCCTACCCAATAGGAGTAGGGCGCTACACATCTTGCTGTTCCTACTTACTAGGAACAAACAGATCCTCTCCTCGGACAGCACAGGAATTTTGTGACGCACGCAAATCCCCGTGCTGGCTTTTGTGCTTGGCAGGCGTTGATCGCCGGCCACACGCATCAGGTTCCCCGCTGTGCAGCGGGCGCGCGTCCCTACAGAGGCGCACACGCCCTCTGGTGGATCTTCAAAGAACCCCATACAGCTTTTTGTGCAGGGGAGCCATTCTGCCCCTGTAAATACATGTTTAACCGGTTAAGGTCAATAACTTAATCGGTAGCTCCTCTAGTGGTTCAAAAGGCACCCTACAAAAATCCTGCAGCACCGTAGATAAATCCCATGACGGCAATCTACTTGTCCTGGGAGCCCTGCTACAACCTATGACTGTAAGATACCTCTTGATTAGGGGGGGGGGAGAAACTAGACAATGCTGATACCTGTACCTTGAGGGTACTAACTGCCAAGTTCAGGTCTGCCCCCCGCCTGGAGGAAATCTCGGACGAGAGAGAGAGAGATATATATGACTCCCTTTTTAGAAGACAGGCTGTCTGAAAGAGAGCTCAATTCCGGGTGTTTCACCACTCCCTGATGTATGAGATCCTCCCTGCAGGGTAGTTTCCAGGGGTCCAAAATGCTGAGCTTTAGATGACTTGGGAACCATCACCTTTTAGGCCAAAAAAGTGCGATTTAAGATGACTCTTGACCTTGATGACTTTATCTTCCGAATGACCTTTTGGAATAAGAGCAAAACGAGGAAAAGCGTACACTAGATCCGCCTCCCATGGTTGAGATGGAGCATCCAGACCTAAGCTGAGGTGGTCTCTTTGGAGACAGAAGAACTGGTCTACCTGCCTGTTCCCCCTTGTTGCAAAAATCTATTTGAGACCCCCTACTTCCAACAGATCTGATTTTGAAAACTGCCTGGTTTAGGCACCACTCTGTCTGGGCCAATGTTTCACTTCTGAGGTGCGTCTGCGGTGAACTGAAGAGGGATAGCAAATTTTCTTCTGACCACTGCAGGATCTCTTCTGCCATACTTAAGAGGTGAGCAACTCTCGTACCCCCTTGTTTAGGTCACGTTTGTCCGAAAGGGCCTGGACATGTCTTCCCTTAAAGCTTGACCAAAAGCTACAAGGGCCTTTGAAACTGCCGTCAGCTCTCTTGCATTGGAAGAGAGTCGGCCTTGCTGGTGATCAGAGATCCTGGGCTACCTGCTTGCCTGAGTGAGCTCCCTAACAACGAGCACTGGCATCTGTTGTGATTATCACAGGATTGAGCTGAAACCAAAGCTGACCTGCCGATTCGTGGCGTCCAACCACCAGCTGACTGATATCTTTGCCACCTGTGACATTCTGACTCCTTTTTGCCATCCCAAACTGAGACCATAAGGTTCTGTAGTGTTCTCATATGGAACTGTGCCCATTGAACATACGGAATTGCTGCGGTCATAAGCCCAAAGATTCGCATTACATTCTGTATTAAGGAGTCTGGCCTTAAACAGAGGTCGTTAACTTCCGATCTCAAAGTCTGTATTATTATTATTTTTATTAGATAGATATATATCCATCTATATCTCTCATTTTTTCATAAAAAAAAAAAAAAATCCTGGACTCTTGAGTCTGGTACCATCCCAAATGCTGGAGATTATCTATTGTTCTGCTCCACCTCTCCTGGAGAATATGGAAAGAGCAGCAGATTGTCCAGGTAGGGGATTATTTGGATCCCCTCTGACCTCGGAGTCGGAGGAGCTTCTGCCGGCGCTTTCGTGACGATGCAGGGAGCAGAAGCTAGGCAGAATGGCAGGGCGTTGAACTGGAAACGTAATGTCTTGAACCCGTTCTGCACTGTAAACCTGAGGTATCTTCTGGACTCCCATCCAATGGGAATGAAGAGGTCTAACGACACTATGAAGACCCTCGCGGGCAGCAGCTCTCTTTTGTATATATCGCTTTACATTTTTAAAACGCTTGTACTTGACCAACTAGTTCACCTGTTTGATGTTTACAATGAGTCCAGTACTTCCGACGACTTTTGTACTAGAAAGGTGTGAGGACATTGCAGTAGCTTTCTCCTCGTCTCTTGGTAGAAACGTATCATGACAGATCTGGGGCGGACAATCCAATAACTCTATCCTGTACCTGAACTGAATAAGGTCCAGAATAAAGCTGTTGGAAGATGCAGCCTGCCATTGCGGGAGGAATGCACCCAGTCTTCCTCCCACTTGGCCAGCGGAGTCACTTGGAAGTTTTCTTTAGGCTGGAGGAGGAGGGGAGGGGGGTTAAATGGGAAGCCACTCCTGCCTTTCTCCCCTCTATACTGCCAGCACTTTCTCTGCTCCTGTTTAGATGGGAAATTCTTGTGCTGACAGCAGTCGCTGGATCCCTGGCGAGGATGAAAATTTTCTCTTCTGCTGCTTTTTGGGAAAAGGAAAGTGTGGTGGGGTTTTTTTTTTTTTTTTTTTTTTTTCAGGGAGTATCTGACTCCAGAAGAGCACGGAGCTGCTTCAGCCATAAATCCAGAGTACGGGTCACACATGTAGTGGCCAGGGCTGGCTTAAAGTTGGCGGAGCAGGCCTCCCAAGCTTTCCTTCAAGCGGAAATAAACCCATCCATAAAACAGTTTATGGCACGTCCCGGAAATGTAACACTCCCATTGGTTGTGCTCTCAACCAAACTGTCAAACCATCCAATGGCTGGTGTCATAACTGATCACATGTGCAGCATCATGGCAGTTGTAGATTAAACAGAGGCAAAGATGGCAGCTTCCTTGTCTGAAAACAATAGGAGGGTTTACTTGCAGTTTAAATACCCCTTGGCCTTTCTACCTATTGGCTTCTTTTCTCTTTGACTTTTTCTGAAGAAAAAGTCAATGTGCACAACTATTCACCCCCCCCCCCCCCCCCCCCTGAAGTCAATACCTTGTAGAGCCACCTTTTGCAGCTCCAAGTCGCTTGGTAAGTCTCCTCCTTGCAAAACTGCTCCAGCTCATTGAATGGTTTGCACTTGTGGAGAGCAATCTTTAAGTCTGACCACAGATTTTCTATTTGGATTGAGGTCTGGGCTTTGACTAGGCCATTCCAACACATTTACAGGTTTGTTTTAAAACCACTCAAGTGTTGCTTTAGCAGTGTGTTTGGGGTCATTGTCCTGCTGGAAGGTGAGCCTCTGTCCTAGCCTCAAATCAGACAGAGTGGTACAGGTTTTGCTCAAGAATATCCCTGTATTTAGCACCATCCATCTTTCCCTTAACTCTGACCAGTTTCCCAGTCCTGACTGCTGAAAAACATCCTCACAGCATGATGCTGCCACCACCATGTTTCACTGTGGGGATGGTGTTCTTTGGGTGATGTGTTGGGTTTGCGCTAGACAGTTTTTTTTTTTTTTTTTTTTGATGGGCAAAAAGTTACATTTTAGTCTCATCAGACCAGAGCACCTTCCTCCATACACTTTTTTTTTTTTTTTTTTTTTTTTTTTTTTTTTTTTTTTTTGCGAGTCTCCCACGTACTTTTTTGTAAACTCAAAACATGCCATTTGTGTTTTTTGCTGAAAAGTAATGGCTTTCTTCTGGCCACTCTGCCATAAAGCCCAACTCCATGGAGCGTACGGCTTATTGTCTTATGTACAGATACTCCAGTCTCTGCTGTGGAACTCTGCCGCTCTTTCAGGGTTACCTTTTGGTCTCTGAGTTGCCTCTCTGATGCCCTCCTTGGCCACACACCAGAACTCACGGATCGGGTATCTATTGGCAGGTTTGCTGTTGTGCCATGTTCGCTCCATCTTGGTTATGATGGATTTGATGGTGCTCCTAGGGATCTTCAAAGATTTTGAGAGATGGATAGAGATATGTGTCTCTGTGTGTGTGTGTGTTTGTTTTTTAAACCTAACCCTGACTTTTACTTAACATTGTCCTTTTACTTGTTTGGAGAGTTCCTTGGTCTTCTTGGCAGTATTTGGTTAGAGGTGCCCCTTGCTTAGGTGTTGCAGCCTCTGGGGCCTTTCAAAAAGGTGTGCATCATGTGACACTTAGATTGCACACAGGTGGACATTTCACTAATTATGTGACTTCTGAAGGTAATTGGTTGCACCAGAGCTTTTTATTGGCTTCATAACAAAGGGGGTTAATACATACGCACATGCCAATTATTTTTTTTATTTCTGAAAAATAGTTTTATGTATATATTCAAATTTTACTTCACTAACCTGGACTATTGTGTACTGATCCATCACATATAATTCAGATTAAAAAAACATTGAACTAAAGCCTGTAATGTAACAAAATAGGTAAAAAACCAAGGGGGGGTGTGAATACTTTTGCAAGGCACTGTACATGTGGATTACACCCACATATTAACTGAGCACCAAGAGCATGCCTAGTCTGTGGTGTGGATGGTGGATTTCAAGAGAACCTGTAAATTTTTCCCCAACAGGTAAGGTGATAAAAATTAACTACCGTATATAAGCTGAGTTTTTTTTTCAGCACTTTTTTTTTTTGTGTGCTGAAAATGCCCCCTCGGCTTATCCTCGAGTCACCTTTTTTGCGCCTGGACTTTGGGGACCCGGGGCCGGCCGTAGGTCCCCTGGACCCCCAAACTTGGCACACAAGTAGCCCCAGTTCTCCTCCTACACTCTTCCTCTACAAATTTTTTTTGTTGTCCAGGGGACCTATGGCCGGGAGCACTTTTATTTATTTATTTTTTTTGTGCTAAAATTAGGTGCCTCGGCTTCTATTTGGGTCGGCTTATACTCGCGTATATACGGTACTTAAAGATCACCCACCGCAGATATATACGGCGGCTCTATTGCGCGAAACTATATACCTGTACGTCCTTTCATGAAAACAGCGGTGGCGTACACCTGCGCTGATTGGCCAGAGACGGAGCCAGTCAGAGGGTCTGGCGGACACGATATCTGCTAGGACCCGCTGATCGTTCCCCCCCCCCCCCCCCCCCCCCCGAGAGGCAGAACTATGTAAACAAGGCAGATCGCCGCTCTGACAGGGAAGAACAGAAAGACAGATCTCTGTGTTCGCCCAGTCAGTCCATTTCCCCCCACCACACAGCATGCACCTCCTAGGGACACACTTAACCCTTTGATCGCCCCTGGTGTTAACCCCTTCCCTGCCAGTGTCGGTACAGTAACGGTGCATATTTAGCACTGATCACTGTAATAATGTCACTGGGTCCCAAAAGTGTCAGGTATCTGAGTTGTCTGCTGCTATGTTCCAGTCCTGCTATAAATCGATGCTTGCCGCCATTACTAGTGTTAAAAAAAAAAAAACACCCTTCATCAATTTAGGCCAATATGTATCCTGGTACATTTCTGGAGAGAAAAATAAATATAAAAGATAGATTATCTATTTCCCCCCCCCCCCCCCCCCCCAATAAGCGTATATTGATTTGCACAAAAGAAGTTACCGGCTCTACAAACTTAAAAAAATAATAAAAAGCCTTAAGTTTGTAGAGCCGGTAACTTATTTTGTGCAAATCAATATACGCTTATTGGGGGGGGGGGGGGGAAGAGATATCTATCTATCTATCGGCCTAAATTGATGAAGGGTGTTGTTTTTTTATAGCTCAAAAAAAAGCTCTATTTGTGGGGGGGGGGGGAGACTTTTTTATTTGGGTACAGCGTCGCACGACCACGCAATTTTCAGTTAAAGTAACGCAGTGCCACATCGCAAAAAATGGCCTGGTCATGAAAGGGGTCAAACCTTTCCCGGGGCTGAAGTGGTTAAACCAGATAAACTTGAAGATCAGCTGGAAAAGTTCATAGCAGTAAGAATTTCACAATTGCAGTCGTCGTACTGCGCAGCTCTCCAATATTGAGGATGAAAAGCTAGGCCATGCAGGCTCGGCAGCAAAGCATAACCAAAAATTTTGTTCTACAGGAATCCATGCGTTGTCATCCTCTGGGATCAGAGTCTAAATACACTTTGTGCCAGTAGAAAAAGATTCTGCAGGCCTGGCATAAAGATTGGCAGAGGAATTTGTTTTGTTTGCACAAAACGGCTGCTGTTTACATGCGAACACTGCAGAGAATGTAGTCCTCAATAAGTTTTCAGGGGGGGAGAATGGGGGAGTTTTCTGCTGTGATGGACAGAGTAGTACAAAGTCTGCTGTTTGACTGTTTTTGGTTGTAGGTAGACATTGCTAGGACCAAACCCCCCTTCCCGGCTGTTATCTCAATTACGTCTATGCTGTAATGTGTGATGCCGACTAGTGAGGGAGTCTGACTTCTTCTACTGCGATATTTCCCACAATCTAAATTTAAATGGAGGATTCGGTGGTAAGACTGAGATACCCTTGTGGTAAGTGTGTGGAGTTTGCAACTTTGGGACAAGGATCTCTTATGTCCTAACTCTGGTAAAAGGGGCAACTTTCTTCAGTTTTAACCAAGTCCAATAGTAGTAGTAGGTTAAGTCAGGGTAATTATAAGTAAATGATTTAAAAAAAAAAAAAATTATTTAATTTGGATTTTTATAACTTCTTTAAATGCTTTTGGAGTAAAAAATCTATTAAACCACTTCAGCCCCGGAGGGTTTTGGCTGCCCAATGACCAGGCAATTTTTTGCAATTTGGCACTGCGTCGCCTTAACTGACAATTGTAACATTGTACCCAAACAAAATGGACTATTTTTATTATTGTGACTGCAACATGGCAGACACATCGGACACTTGATGCTATTTTGGGATCATTGTCATTTATACAGAGATCAGTGCTCTAAAAAATGCACTGATTACTGTGTAAATGACACTGGCAGGGATTTAACCCACTAGGGGGTGAGGAAGGGCTTAAGTGTGTCCTAGGGAGTGATTCTAACTGTGGAGGCTGGGCTACATGTGACACAAGACAGTGATCACAGGGAGCAGTAGATCACTGTCCTGTCACAAGGCAGAACAGGGGAATGCCTTGTTTACATAGGCCTCCTGCCGTTCTGTGACACGATCGCGGACATAGAGTCCGCAGAACCCGCGGTCACACGAAGCTCGCGGTGGGCTTGCCGCCAACAGCGCCCGCAATGCCGCGATTTAAAGGGGATGTACGGGTACGTCCATATGCGCAGCCGTGCCATTCTGCCGATGTAAATAGTCGTGCAGCGGTTGGCAATCAGTTAAAATAATTTAATTTTTCGTTTATTCAACATGAAATGGAGCTTGGTTATGTAGCGTGAGGCTGTATATTCTGCAATATTTACATTTTTGGTAAACTCATTCAATGAATCCAAGCTCTGCAACCTGAGATAACATGCACTGCTTTGATGCATTCATACAACTTCGCATTAACCGTGAGATAAACCTTCAGGAATGTTTCTTTATCTGATTGTTTTGAAAATATATGTACACTACAAACTGTGATTGAATCGGTTGTGATATCGCTGTTTTCCTAATGGGAAACCTTCATTTTGTTTGCAAATATTTAAAGATTCTAACTACCAGGAAGAATGAGTCCTTGGATCTGAAATGACTGGTGCTCTTTAAAATCTATCATGGCAGCGCCTTTTAGTGGGCATCTACTCGCCTGCTGCCGCCACATCCCTCACCTTGTCGCTGCCACATAACCAGCCGTCCCATTTAAAGTGAATGGGACTGTCGGTGAGTCAACAGCGGGTCAGAGGAGGAGCCACTGTGGGACAGAAGTTACAGTTGCTCTTACGATTTAAATCAAATCCACTCTGGGTTACGTTCACCTGGACTTGCTCTCTAATTGGTTTAGTGTCTTCATTTATTTAGATCGTGGTATAGCTGGTTGTAGTTGGTCACATTTTTATCTAGGTCATGGTATAGCTAGTAGTAATTGGTCACACACATCTACATCATGGTATAGCTAGTAGTAAGTAGTGGGTCATACTCCCTCCTAGGTCAAGGTATAGCTAGCAGTAGTTGGTCACTAGTAGCAGATGCTCGGCTTCATCTAGGTCAAGGTGTAGCTTGGGCAGGATTGCTTGCCTTTACCTGCTCTTGGTGCACTATTTTTCCCACTGATACGAGACGCTATTCTGCCAACTGACACCAACAATGGGATACTGTTCCTCTTAATAACGATGGGGCACCCGATGTTTACTCTCACTGATGCCAGTAAAATTTCCACACGCGCTAGACACAGTCCGGCTCCCCCTAGTCTTTGGACAATAAATTGGCTCTTTTTAGAAAGGTTGGAGACCTCTGTAGTATTTGGTCACATGATCTAGCTCAGTGTTTCTCCTCTCTAGTCCTCAAGGCGCCCCAACAGGTCATGTTTTCAGGCTCTCTGTTGTTTTGCACAGGTGATTTGATCAGTTTCACTGCCTTAGTAATTGCTACAGCTGTTTCATCTGCTGGGAAATACTGAAAACATGACCTGTTGGGGCACCTTGAGGACTGGAGTTGAGAAACGCTGATCTAGCTAGTAGTAGTTGGACACATGTTTTTCTAGGTCACGGTGTAGCAAGTAGTAGTTGGTAAAAATTTATCTAGATTATGGTATAGCTAGTAGTGGATCACAAACCTATAGGTCACGGTATACTGTAGTAGTTGGGTCACATTCATCTAGGTCTAGTAGCCGTTCGCCTTCATCTAGACTTTAATTTTTCACCCCCCTTCATCCAAGTAGCCTTGAGTGTCAGGAGTATTTGAGGAAACCACTTGGACAAGTGGCGAAATGCTTTCAACATTAGAGAACAAATCTATATGAACGTGACCAACTACGATTGGCTGTACCTGATGCATGACAACTTTCAGACATTATTCAATTCCACCGAGCTTTACATTTAAAAAAAAAAAACGGGGTTAACAAATTGAGGCAACCTACCAGCAAGGGGGTGTTGGTTGGTCATCTCTTTCAGTTTGATAAACTAGACTATGGCTAGTTGATGGTGATTGGAATTGCCTGTGTGCATGGTCTGCATGAAGGTACTCTTTAGACATTTTATAAATTTGCTTATACAGTGCATCTGGAAAGTATTCACAGCGCTTCACTTTTTTACACATTTTGTTGTGTTACAGCCTTATTCCAAAATGGATTAAATTCGTTATTTTCCTAAAAATTTTACAAATCATACCCCATAATGACAACGTGAAAGAAATTTGTTTGAAATCTTTGCAAATTTTTTCGTTTTTTAATAACCTGTACATAAGTATTCACAGCCTTTGCCATGACGCTCAAAATTGAGAGCAAGTGTATCCTGTTTCCACTGATCATCCCTTGAGATGTTTCTACAACTTGCTTGAAGTCCACCTGTGGCAAATTCAGTTGATTGGACATGATTTGGAAAGGCACATACCTGTCTGTATAAGGTTCCACAGTTGGTGAATATCCGAGCACCAACCAAGCCATGAAGCTCAAGTATTTGTCTGTAGACCTCAGAGACAGGATTGTATAGAGGCGCAGATCTGGGGAAAAAGAATATCTGCAGCATTCAAGGTCCAAATGAGCACAGTGTCCTCCATTATCGGTGAATGGAAAAAGTTTGGAACCACCGGGACTCTTCCTAGAGCACACCGCCCGGCCAAACTGAGCAATCGGGGGAGAAGGGACTTAGTCAGGTAGGTGACAAAGAAACACGATGGTCACTTTTGACAGCGCCAGCATTTCTCTGTGGAGAGAAGAGAACCTTCCAGAAGAACAACCATCTCTGAAGCACTCCACCAATCAGGCCTGTATGGTAGAGTGGCCAGACGGAAGCCACTCCTCAGTAAAAGGCACATGACAGCCTGCCTGGAGTTATCCAAAAACTGATGGACTCTTAAGCCTTGTACACACGATCGAAGTTTTTTTTTTTTTTTTCCCCTGACGAGATTCTTGACAAGAATCTTGTCCTGGCCGAGTGTACACACGCTCGATTCAAAAGAACCGCTGTTCTTTTGAATGGAACGAACGCGGTGACGTCATCGACTACGACGAGCGTGCGCTTGTCACATTGGATGCCGCCATCTTGCTACACCCTACCTATGCCTAGGAAACTACCGCGCATGCGTCAAGTCATTTCGAGCATGCGCGGCTTTCCATGGCGACAGGTAAGCGTACACACTCTCGGGTTTCTCGTCAGGAAACAGGCCGACAAGAAAATGGAGAGCAGGTTCTCTATTCTCGTCGAGATTCTGGCCAGTTTTCTTGACGAGAAACCTGAAAGCCTCGTACACACGCACGGTTTACTCGGCAAGAAAGCTCTGTCAGCAATTTTCTTGCTGGTTCTTGCGAGAAAACTGGTCGGGCTTAAGACCATGAGAAACCAAATTCTCTCGTCTGAAACGCAGATTAAACTCTTTGATGTGAATGGCAAGCGTTATGTCTGGAGAAAACCAGGCACCACTCATCACCTGGCCAATACCATCCCTACAGTGAAGCATGGTGGGGGCAGCATCATGCTGTGGGGATGTCCTGTGGCAGGAACTGGGAGACTAGTCAGGATAGAGGGGGGGGAAAAATGAATGCAGCAATGTAGAGATTCTTGCTTAAAACCTGCTCCAGGGCGGTCTGAGGTGAAGGTTCATCTTCCAACAGGACAACGACCCTAAGCACACAGCCAAGATAACAAGTGGCTATGGGACAACTCTGTGTGAATGTCCTTTTTAAAGTGGTTGTACAACCACTTTTTCCTAAAGGTAAGCCTATAATAAAGCTTACCTGTAGGTACTGGAAATATCTCCTAAACATCTAAGGTTTAGGAGATATTCGCCATATGCGCCGACATAATCGGCGTATGTGCACTGAAGAAAGGGGCACGATCCGTGCCGTTTCTGTAGTGCTTGTGCTGTGACCGTAGGTTCCCACACGCATTGGAGTGACGTCACTTGACTCCGGCCAATAGCAGAGCTGGAGTCCAGGGCCTCGGAAGGAAGAGGGGTTCAAGATGGACGCAATTACACATCAGGGACAGCGCTGACATCGCAGGTTTCTTCTGCAGGTAAGTGGCACATAATGGGCTAGTATTAGCACATTATGCTTTTACTTTGCAGGGAATAAAGAGTAAGTAAAACCCACCAGGGTTTACTTCCTCTTTAAAGGATCACTAAAGACAAATTTTTGAATAAAAAAAAAAAAAACATGTTATACTTTCCTCCACTGTGCAGCTAGTTTTGCACAGAGTGGCCCCAATCCTGGTCTTCTGGGGTCCCTTGGCGGCTTTCTTGGCTCCCCCCTGCAAGAACTCACCTTCATGGTGTTGAGTTCTTGCGGGCGCGCTCCCGTAATACAGCCGGTGGCCATAGCAGCTCGCTATATCACTCGGCCCGGGTGCGCCGCGTCATTGGATGTGATTGACAGCTGCACGAGCCAATGGCTGCGCTGCTTTCAATCCATCCACTGTAGCCAATCAACGGCCAGGCTGAGCGGCGAAGAGGATGTCGGGGGCGAGCGCAGCACTTTCCAAGGCTCAGGTAAGCAAAACTGGGGACTGGGGGGCCAGTATTGTAGGATGCATTAAGGTGAGAACTTGTACCTTTTTTTTTTTTGGCCTAGGCGTGAACCCAATTGAACATCTCTGGAGAAATCTGAAAAAATGGCTGCGCACCGTCTCTTCCCATTCAACCTGATGGACCTTGAGAGGTCCCGCAAAGAAGAATGGGAGAAACTGCCCAAAAAATTAGGTGTGCCAAGCTTGTAGCATCATACTCAAAGACTCCAGGCTGTATTTGGTGCCAAAGGTGTTTTAACAAAATATTGGGCAAAGGCTGTGAATACTTCTGTATGTAGTGGTTTATTTTTATTAGGTTTGCAAAGATTTCAAACACACTACTTTCATGTTGTCATTATGGAGTATTTGTAGAATATTTTTTTTTTGGGGGGGGGGGGGGGAATTAATTTAATCCATTTTGGATAACAAAATGTGAAAAAATGAAGTGCTGTGAATACTTTCCGGATGCACTGTATTTGGATCTCACTAACCTGTTTGGAACTTTGCAGAGATGGCAGAAGTGGTTCTCGTGATTGGCAGTGGTGGTAGAGAGCATGCCTTAGCTTGGAAGCTGGCACAGTCTATTCATGTGAAACAAGTCCTTGTGGCACCAGGAAATGCGGGTACTGCTACCAATGGGAAGATCACAAATTCTGGTAAGAACCATGCCTAGTACGGAGTGCTGATAGTGACTTGAAAGCTCCTTCCTTTTTCTTTTTTTCTCCCCCCCCCCCCCCCCCCCTTCAGGCTAATGTGTATGTTGTAGCTGGTCTTCAAAAAGCACCCACTATGGAATTTTAGAGTGGAATACCATGAAGGAGTCTAAAGCTGGCCTTGGAAAGTGTGAAAGGGAGAGTGGACTGTCCAGCTTGTGTCTATAGGGGACCGTACGTGGTTGGAATTTTGATCTTTGCTAAAACTGTCAAAATTTGAGCTGTGGGTGGCCCTGTTGGCACCTCTCTTTTGATTGACTTTTGTCAACTGAGCAGGTCAGAAAATGTTTGGCTGAACAGAGCTTGCATTCTACAGATGCAGGTACTTTGCAGTTGTTTAGAAGCTGCTGGAGCAGGGAGCTGTAGAAGAGAAATGTACGTGTGTATGGCTAGCCCAAAGAAAAGGCAAAAATTGAATTTAAATGGTGTGTTGTGCATCAACTTCTTTACCTCCTCAGTTTTGCTCACAAATCACTCTTCCATGCCATCTCATGTGGTATGATGGATCCAACTCTGTTTCTTCTGTTTTACATTTATTTCCTGCCCTGGGCTTTTTATTTATTTTTTCCACACGTTATCTTCTTGGGCACTGGTTCCCTCACTGTCTGTATGAGTTCTTCTGCCTCTGGAGCCTGAGAAGATCCAGCAGGTGGAAGTGTTCCTTTCACCCATAGGAAGTGTCCATGTGACACAGGTGATGGATCGGGCTAGCAGCATTTCATGACTGCATGTTAAGGTAAGTAAAATATTCATTCCAGCAATTAAAATGGTTGAAGGGGGTTGCTAATAATAATGTGGAGTTGGGCTTAAAACCTTCAACAAATATTGTTAAAGCGTGCAACGGATCAGTGGGGGAGATGTGGATATTAGTAATCCACATCTCCCCCCCCCCCCCCCCCCCCGACTATAATGTCCACTGCTCCCCTAGGCTGCCACCGGGTGTACCAAGATGGGGGCAGCACAGTGGTGTAGTGGTTAGCACTTTCACCTAGCAGCAGCAATGGGGTCGCTGGTTCAAATCCCAACCACGACACCACCTGCCTGGAGTTTGCATGTTCTCCCTGGGTTTCCTCCAGGTATTCCGGTTTCCTCCCACACTCCAAAGACCTGCTGGTAGGTTAATTAGATCCTGTCTATAAATTGGCCCTAGTATGCATGTGTTTGTAAGCGCGTCAGGACCCTTCGGGGTAAGACCACGCTATATCAAGATGCCTCAACTCAAGATGGCCGGCCTCAGCCTTTCCTATGGCCGAGGCAGCGGAGCTCAGGCCGCGGATTGTGTGGTGTGCTGTTCCGAACACGTTGACCCATTTGGATCAATGACGATTCGTTGCACCACTAATGTGTACATCAGTTTTTGCATTAATTGCTGCGGTGTGTGCAAGGCGAGGAGAAGAGCAGTATACACAGTGAGGGGGCAGCTGTGTACAGACAGGCTCCCTTACTTGCCAGTGCTGACCGTCATTGCTTGCTTCAGGCTGGGTTCACACCTATGCGAATTGGATGCGGCTTGCATAACATTTTAACATCTATACGGTTTAATGCATCGGGTTCAAATGTGCGTTGCTTTCGCACTCCGTATTGTCTGAAAAAACATGCGTTTTCTAGGCATTGCGGTGCGAATTGTCTGCACATTATCTTCTGATTCACAGATGTGTTCCGTTCTGAACACAAATTCTCTCCCTGCTCTCTACACAATGTGCGCAATGATCTTTTTCATAATGCAGAATAAGTTTGCGTGAAAATACATAGAAAAAAAAAGTCTGAAAAACAAGATGCTCAAACAGTAGTATCGTGTGTAAGAGGCCTAAAAATGTCCTAGCACTTCCTGGCATGTGTGCTTCCCATACCTACTGCCTCATGGCTAAATGTCTGCAGTGGGAGATCGAAGACCTCTGACACTGCCAGTCTCAGCGTATGTCAAGTGACAT
This sequence comes from Rana muscosa, assembly GCA_029206835.1. NCBI lineage: Eukaryota > Metazoa > Chordata > Amphibia > Anura > Ranidae > Rana > Rana muscosa. Next base: position 73,910,814 of record CM055117.1, read on the forward strand.
TTGGTGATGCCAGCTACTTGGTGCACTCTGCCTCTACCAAGATGGCTACCATGGCACAGAAGCACGGGTGTTGATTTACCAAAACTAGAGTGCAAAATCTAATGGATCTGTGTCTCGGTGTTATTTTGGCAGCAAATTTCTATTTTAGTTTTAGTTTTAGTCTTAGTCTTGGGACTAAAATGGCATGTTGGTTTTAGTCCCATTTTTAGTCTTCTGCAGTTGTTTTCGTCGTATTTAGTCGCCTAAATCTTGCTTACATTTTAGTCGACTAAAATGTCCTACGTTTTAGTCGACTAAAATCTAATGAGTGCAATTAAATTGTAATGCATTGGTTAACATTTCTCTACAATTTCCAAACTCATTATATACTGCTGGAATGAAAAATCTCATCTTTTATCTTATTGAGGTATGAACATGCATTATAGACCAGTGTTCATTTTTGGAAGTCAAATTTCAATTTAGTCTTGGGACTAAAATGGCATTTTAGTTTTAGTAGTATTTTAGTCTACTAAAATAGTATTCATTTAGTCGACTAAAATGTTTTAGTCGACTTAATTAACACTGCTGTGTATGGTAGCCAAATCGGCTTTTAACTTCAGGTTGTTCAATTAAAAATGAAACAAACCTAGAAGCTGATTGGTTTCTATGCAGAGCTGTACCAGTTTTAGTAAATCAACCCCACAGTATGTTTGTTTTTGTGTAGGTTGTCTTATCACACAGTGAGTTTTAGCCACATAAGCTCTTTTGTTTAAAACAAAGTTTTTAGAGGCACCTAGAAGGGGAATCTTCCTCCAAAGTAGCTACTTTTTTCCTGGCAGATGCTTCCATTTAATTTTTTTTTAAGATTTAGTTGGGTAGACGAACTACCCCCACCCACATCCTCCCTCAAAATCCCCAACGGTCGGTTTCTCTTACAAAAAAGGGGGGGGGGGGTGTGAGGGAGAACAATCTAATTAAATACATGCACATGCTGGTCAACTCTATAGGACATCGCGGGCACCTAGGACATCGCGGGCACCTAGGACGGGTAAGTGTCCTTCTTCTTAAAAGTCAGCAGCTACAGTGTTTTGTAGCTGCTAACTTTAAAAAAAAAAAAAAAATTTAAAATCGCGGCTGGAACGCCGCTTTAATTTCACACTTTACAGAGTTGTCCTGTTAAAGCAGTCTATATGAATATCTACTACTATTATTTCAGTCAAATAGACTAGGGGCTCAGAATACCATGAGTACCCGAGGAAAAGGTGTAGGGTACTACAAGACCACCAGTATTCAATTCCCGAGAGGAGTTGGAGGACACAAAGTTACAAACCGACTTCCATACGACTTCTACTTACAAATAGAGGGAGACATCAGGAAGTGAGGAAATCTACCCCTAAGAAGGGAACTTCATTTCTGTAAGTTTTCATGGGGGGGGGGGGGGGGAACGTGTCTCCACTGAAGCTTTATCACCAATCCTTGTTTCCACAACCCAAAATTTTCAGAATCCAATTGTCGCAGGGACAGAAAGTGAGGTGAAATGTTCTGAACAGGGGCACAGACGGCAAAACAAATGTTACAGGGGTGTTAACTCTTCCCTATGCTATCCAAAAAACTTAAATCTTTTTGTTTTTTTGGCTGGAGTTGCACTATAAAAAAACAAAACAAAAAGGTACCTGTTCCAACTTGCATACAAATTCAACGCAAGAACAAACCTACAGAACCTTGTTTGCAACCCGGGAACTACTTCTATGGTTAACGATAAGCTCCGGACCATTTTGCTGGCCAAAGACCAGAGCACTTTTTGCGATTCGGCACTTTAACTGGCAATTGCATGGTCGTGCGACGTGGCTCCCAAACAAAATTTACTTTTTTTTTCCTCAAATAGAGCTTTCTTTTGGTGGTATTTGATCACCTCTGCGGTTTTTATTTATTGCGCTATAATCAAAAATAGAGACCATTTTGAAAACAAAATGCAATATTTATTTTTTACTTTTTGCTATAATGAATATCCCCAAAAATATATAAAAAAAAAAAAAAATTTCTTCCTCAGTACGTATTCTTCCACGTGTTTTTATTTAAAATAAATAAATCGCAATAAGCGTTTATTGATTGGTTTGCACAAAAGTTGTAGCGTCTACAAAATAGGGCATAGTTTTATGACTTTTTTTTATTTTACTAGTAATGGCGGCAATCGGCGATTTTTTTTTTTTTTTTTTTTTTTTTTTTTTTTTTTTTTTTTTTTTTTGTGACTGCGACATTATGGCGGACACTTTTGACAAATTTTTTTGGACCATTGTAATTTTTACTGCGATCAGTGCTATAAAAATGTACTTTTTACTGTAAAAAATTACACTGGCAGTAAAGGGATTAACCACTATGGGGCTAGGAAGGGGTTAAGTGTGTCCTAGGGAGTGATTCTAACTGTTAGGAGGCGTGGTGACACGTCGCTGATCGCTGCCCCCGATGAGAGGGAACAGACCATCAGTGACTATCACTAGGCAGAATGGAGAGATGCCAGTGTAAAACAAAGCATCTCTCCATTCTGCCTAGTGATAGTCACTGATCGTCTGTTCCCTCTCATATCACTAGGCAGAATGGAGAGATGCTTTGTTTACACTGGCATCTCCCCGTTCTGCAGCTGTGACCCGATCGCGGGACACTGGTGGACATCGAGTCCGCGGGTCGCATGGTCACGGCGCTCGCGGCAGGGGCGCCCGCACGGTGGGAATTTCAAAGTGACGTAAATATACGTTACTCTGCCCAGCCGTGCCATTCTGCCGACGTATATGTACAGGAGCCGGTCGTTAACCGGTTAAGGAGGAACAACTGTGTCACGTTTTTTGTGAGGGTAATGGGGATATCAGGGGAAGAGTTTCCAAAATATATGTGCACTGTTCATGCAATTGCGGGGTGGTGGGTTTTGTGTAAATGGATAATTGCTTCCGGCTCCTCACATTGACATCTCTTTTTAGATGATTCTTCCCAATTTCAAGCAATGCTTCCTGGCTGGCAGAACTGATAGAGTTTTCAGCCCTAATGCAGTTAGGTTCGCTTTTCATATCCTTTAGAGGACATGTGCCTCTCACATGCCCAGTCAGTTTTCCTTGTGACCCTTAGTGGAAAGATTTAACATTTGGCAAAGATGAGCTTTTGGCCTATTGAAGTATACCGTACAGTAATACTGAAAATACTCATTTCTCTTTTTGTGCAGAGAGAGACTCTCTCAATTGTATTAAATATAGGAATTCTGTTATTAGTCCTGGTTATGCCTGATGGTAACATCTGATTATCTTTTGTCACTACAGATGTCCCAGTTGGAGATCATGCTCAGGTTATACAGTTCTGCAAAAACAACAACATAGCGTTGGTGGTTGTCGGGCCAGAAGCTCCTTTAGCTGCAGGTAATGCTTCTTATGCGGCAAAGGCTTTGTTTTTTTTTAGCATTTGCACTTATTTAACCTAATTATCCCCCTCCTTACATGTGTACACACTCCACATAAGTGTGTGTGTGTGATTTTAATATAATTTTTTTTTTTTTTTTTGTGCTCATGAGTTTACATACCCTGGCATAATTTGATTTCTTGGCCAATTTTCAGAGAATATGAATGATGACACAAACTTTTTTCTTTCACTCATGGTTAGTGTTTGGCTGAAGCCATTTACAGTGCCTTGCGAAAGTATTCGGCCCCCTTGAACTTTTCATCCTTTTGCCACATTTCAGGCTTCAAACATAAAGATATAAAATTTTAATTTTTTGTGAAGAATCACCAACAAGTGGGACACAATTGTGAAGTGGAACGAAATCTATTGGATTTTTGAAACTTTTTTAACTAAGAAAAAAATGAAAAGTGGGGCGTGCAAAATTATTCGGCCCCCTTGCGTTAATACTTTGTAGAGCCACCTTTTGCTGCGATTACAGATGCAAGTCGCTTGGGGTATTTCTCTATCAGTTTTGCACATCGGGAGACTGACATTCTTGCCCATTCTTCCTTGCCAAACAGCTCGAGCTCAGTGAGGTTGGATGGAGAGCGTTTGAACAGAAGTTTTCAGCTCTTTCCACAGATTCTCGATTGGATTCAGGTCTGGACTTTGACTTGGCCATTCTAACACCTGGATACGTTTATTTGTGAACCATTCCTTTGTAGATTTTGCTGTATGTTTGAGATCATTGTCTTGTTGGAAGATAAATCTCCGTCCCAGTCTCGGGTCTTTTGCAGACTCCAACAGGTTTTCATCCAGAATGGTCCTGTATTTGGCTGCATCCATCTTCCCCTCAATTTTAACCATCTTCCCTGTCCCTGCTGAAGAAAAGCAGGCCCAAACCATGATGCTGCCACCACCATGTTTGACAGTGGGGATGGTGTGTTGAGGGTGATGAGCTGTGTTGCTTTTACGCCAAACATATCGTTTTGCATTGTGGCCAAAAAGTTAGATTTTGGTTTCATCGGACCAGAGCACCTTCTTCCACATGTTTGGTGTGTCTCCCAGGTGGCTTGTGGCAAACTTTAGACGAGACTTTTTATGGATATCTTTGAGAAATGGCTTTCTTCTTGCCACTCTTCCATAAAGGCCAGATTTGTGCAGTGTACGACTGATTGTTGTCCTGTGGACAGACTCTCCCACCTCAGCTGTAGTTCTCTGCAGTTCATCCAGAGTGATCATGGGCCTCTTGGCTGCATCTCTGATCAGTCTTCTCCTTGTCTGAGCTGAAAGTTTAGAGGGACAGCCAGGTCTTGGTAGATTTGCAGTGGTCTGATACTCCTTCCATTTCAAAATGATCGCTTGCACAGTGCTCCTTGGTATGTTTAAAGCTTGGGAAATCTTTTTGTAGCCAAATCCGGCTTTAAACTTCAACAGTATTACGGACCTGCCTGGTGTGTTCCTTGGTCTTCATGATGCTCTCTGCGCTTTCAACAGAACCCTGAGGCCTGGTTCACACTGGGGCGACAAACGCTCCGACATTGGGAGCTCATGTCGCATGACGTGTGAAAATCAATGTTTCGCTATGGGAGCCGTCTTAACTGGTCCGACACATGTCGGTCCGACTTTGAGAATGCTCCCTGTACTACTTTGGTCCGACTTTGATCTGACTTCAGCCCATTGACTATCATTGAAGTCGGATCAAAGTCGGACCGCAGTCTTGCATGATCCGACTTTGGCATGCGACTTGTGCTGTACTGCTCTTGAGGGGGAACTCCAGGCCAAATTTTAAATAAAAAAACCGGCATGGGTTCCCCCTCCAGGAGCATACCAGGTCCTTGGGTCTGGTCTGGATTTGAACGGGCGCCCCAACGCCGAAAAAAACGGCGTGGGGGTCCCCCCAAAATCCAAACCAGACCCTTATCCGAGCACACAACCTGGCAGGCCGCAGGGGAAGAGGGGGGACGAGAGCGGCCCCCCTCCCTCCTGAACCGTACCAGGCCGCATGCCCTCAACATGGGGGGTTTGGTGCTATGGGGCAGGGGGGCGACCTGCGGCCCCCCCACCCCAGAGCACCCTGCCCCCATGTTGATGAGGACAGGGCCTCTTCCCGACAACCCTGGCCGTTGGTTGTCGGGGTCTGCGGGCGGGGGGCTTATCGGAATCCGGGAGCCCCCTTCAATAAGGGGGCCCCCGGATCCCGGCCCCCCCACCCTATGTGAACGAGTATGGGGTACATCGTACCCCTACCCATTCACCTGGTGGAAAAAAATTGCAATAAAAAACCACACAGCTTTTTAAAGTATTTTATTGCACAGCTCCGGGGGTCTTCTTCCGACTTCGGGGGTCTCCGGTGTCGTCGCCGCGCTCTCCGGTTCTTTCTTCTGCCGGGCCTCCGCTAACTTCTTTTTAGCTCTTTTGCTAACGGAGGCCCGGTCTTCTGCGTCGTCTCGTCCGGCTCTCCGTTGTCCTTCTGCCGGTCCCTCCACTAACTTCTTGTAGCTCTTTCGCTAGTGGAGGGGCGCGGTCTTCCCGTCGTCGGCGTCTTCTTCCCTCTTCTCCTCCTCGATGTTGACGCGTCGCTTCCTCCCGCTGTAATACTGGCTCTCCGCTCCGCATTAATATAGGCTTCCCATGACGTCAGTCACATGTTCCCGTGACTGTGACGTCATGAGAAGCCTATATTAATGCGGAGCGGAGAGCCAGTATTACAGCGGGAGGAAGCGACGCGTCAACATCGAGGAGGAGAAGAGGGAAGAAGACGCCGCCAGGAAGACCGGCCCCTCCACTACCGAAAGAGCTACCAAGAAGTTAGTGGAGGGGCCGGCAGGACAACGGAGAGCCGGACGAGACGACGCAGAAGACCGGGCCTCCGTTAGCAAAAGAGCTAAAAAGAAGTTAGCGGAGGCCCGGCAGAAGAAAGAACCGGAGAGCGCGGCGACGACACCGGAGACCCCCGAAGTCGGAAGAAGACCCCCGGAGCTGTGCAATAAAATACTTTAAAAAGCTGTGGTTTTTTTATTGCAATTTTTTTCCCACCAGGTGAATGGGTTGGGGTGCGATGTACCCCATACTCGTTCACATAGGGTGGGGGGGCTTATTGAAGGGGGCTCCCGGATTCCGATAAGCCCGCAGACCCTGACAACCAACGGCCACGGTTGTCGGGAAGAGGCCCTGTCCTCATCAACATGGGGGCAGGGTGCTCTGTGGTGGGGGGGCCGCAGGTCGCCCCCCTGCCCCAGAGCACCAAACCCCCCATGTTGAGGGCATGCGGCCTGGTACGGTTCAGGAGGGAGGGGGGCCGCTCTCTCGTCCCCCCCCTCTTCCCCTGCGGCCTGCCAGGTTGTGTGCTCGGACAAGGGTCTGGTTTGGATTTTGGGGGGACCCCCACGCCGTTTTTTTCGGCGTAGGGGCGCCCGTTCAAGACCAGACCCAAGGGCCTGGTATGCCTCTGGAGGGGAACCCACGCCGTTTTTTTTTTATTTAAAATTTGGCCTGGAGTTCCCCCTCAAGATTCATACCAAACACAGTGCCTGATATTGGCGGGGATCCAAGTCGGATCCCCGTTCATTGAAAGTCGGACATATGTCGGCTTCATGTCGCAGGGCAAAGTCGGATCCAAAGTAGGACAGATGTCGTGTCGCACTAGTGTGAACCCAGCCTGAGACTATCGCAGAGCAGGTGCATTTATACAGAGACTTGATTACACACAGGTGGATTCTATTTATCACCATCAGTCATTTAGGACAACATTGGATCATTAAGAGATCCTCGCTGAACTTCTGGAGTGAGTTTGCTGCACTGAAAGTAAAGGGGCCGAATAATTTTGCACGCACCACTTTTCAGTTTTTTATTTGCTAAAAAAGTTTAAAATATCCAATAGATTTCGTTCCACTTCACAATTGTGTCCCACTTGTGGGTGATTCTGCACAAAAAATTAAAATTTTATATCTTAAGTTTGAAGCCTGAAATGTGGCAAAAGGATGAAAAGTTCAAGGGGGCCGAATACTTTCGCAAGGCACTGTATTATCAATCAACTGTTTACTCATATCATCATGGCAACAGAAACTACCCAAAAGTTTACATACCCCAGTTCTTAATACCGTGTATTGCCCCCTTTAACATCAATGACGGCTTGAAGTCTTTTGTGGTATTTGTGGATGAGGCTCTTTATCTTCTCAGATGGTAAAGCTGCCCATTCCTCTTGGCAAAAAGCCTCCAATTCCTGTAAATTCTTGGGCTGTCTTGCATGAACTGCACGTTTCAGATCTCCCCAGAGTGGCTCAATGATATTGAGGTCAGGAGACTGAGATGGCCACTCCAGAACCTTCACTTCTGCTGTAGCCAATGACAGGTCGACTTGGGCTTGTGGTCTTGGACATTCCAACATGACAATGATCCAAATACGTCCCATGCGCAACTTCCTGGCTGAATGCGAACGTTCCTCCAGTATTTTTTTGATAACCTACTGCATTCATCTTGGCATCAATTTTGCCCAATTTTCCTGTGCTTTTGCAGCTTGCCCCAAAACATCACCGATCCACCTCCGTGTTTCACAGTAGGGATGGTGTACCTTTCATCATAGGCTTTGTTGATTCTTCTCCAAATGTAGCGTTTATGGTTGTGACCAAAAAGCTAAATTTTGGTCTCATCACTCCAAATGACTTTGTACCAGAAGGTTTGAGGCTTGTCTCTGTGCTGTTTGGGGTATTGTAAGGTGGATACTTTGTGGCATTTACGTAGTAATGGCTTTCTTATGGTGACTCGACCATGCAGCCAATATTTCTTCAAGTGCCTCCTTATTGTGCATCGTAAAACGGCCACACCACATGTTTTCCGAGAGTCCTGTATTTCACCTGGAAGTTATTTGTGGGTTTTTCTTTGCACCCCAAACAATTTTCCTGACAGTTGTTGCTGAAATTTTAGTTGATCTACCTGATCGTGGTTTGGTTTCCACAGAACCCCTCATTTTACAATTCTTGATTAGAGTTTGAACACTGATTGGCATTCTCAATTTCTTGGATATCTTTTTATATCCCTTTCCTGTTTTATACAGTTCAACTACCTTTTCCCGCAGATCCTTTGACAATTTTTTTGCTTTCTCCATGACTCTGAATCCAGAAACGTCAGTGCAGCACTGGATGAAAGATGCAAGGGTCTGTCAGGAGTCTAGAAACTCATTGACCTTTTATACACACCACACTCACACTAATTACAAGCAAACAGATCATAGGTGAGGATGGTTACATTTTTAATAGCCATTCAAACACCTTTGTGTCAACTTGTGTGCATGGTATCAGGCCAAAATCGCCAGGGTATGTAAATATTTGATCAGGGTCATTTAGGGAGTTTCTGCTGTCATTATGACTTCTAGTAAACGCAGTTGTTAATAAATTTCTTCAGCCAAACACTAACCATGAGTGAATGAACCGTTTTTGGTATCATTCATATTCTCTGAAAAATGGCCAAGAAATCATAAATGCTCTCAGGGTATGTAAACTTATGAGCACAACTGTATTTATGCATGTACATAAATATATATATATATTTTTTTATATTAATCTTCAGGTCTGGTGGATGATTTGACGGCAGCTGGCGTGAGATGTTTTGGTCCCACAGCAAAGGCTGCTCAGCTGGAAGCCAGTAAAAGTTTTGCTAAAGATTTTATGGACCGGCATGGCATTCCGACAGCTAAGTGGAAGTCTTTCACTGACCCTAAACCAGCTTGTGACTTTATCACTAGGTAGTTATCAGTGTACCCAAAGGGAATGGTAAAATTCTGCATAGTTGACAAAAGGCTAGAATAAAATCTTTTCATTTCAACCTGTTCATACAGCCAAGGCTGCAGAGTTAACTGGAGGTCCTATTGCTTTTGTCTGTCTCTATAGCGCTGACTTCCAGGCCCTGGTGGTCAAGGCAAGTGGCCTGGCGGCTGGAAAGGGAGTGATTGTGGCCAGCAGCAAGGAAGAGGCTTGTAAAGCTGTTAATGAGATTATGCAGGTAAGAAATAATGTTCTAAACCATGTGCCCCCCCCCCCCCAAAATGGTGTAACAATACAAGCATTGATGGGTAATATGGCTTTATTGTAATCATAATGTTGAATTTTTTTACTTGGAATGATGAAAACCATAAAAATATTCTTCTTTTAAAAAAAAACAAAAAAAAAACATACAGGCATCACTTGTCTGTGCAGAAGAAATGGTGCCCTGTTCTTGACAGGCATCACATGAATTTGGTGTATTTATCCACCACAGAATGGATTGTTCTTCCAGACGGCATATGAGGGAACAAATATCTATGTCGGCGTGGATCCTTAAGAGGCAACTTATCGCAAAATGTGCTGATTTTAAGCGTTGGATCATGATTGTTTGAACCTGGAATTTGTTTTGATGACAAGAATGTGTTCATCTTTGAAATACATTGAAAGTCTCCATCTTGTATTATCCAATTTTGGGTTAAAGGGATGGAACTTGTAGAAGCCCTTTACCAAAATATGTTATGAACCCACCTTTTTCTTTGAGCATGTTGTTCTTAGCGCAGGCTATGCCTCTGAAATGGGACTTGTGGTGTATCCATAAGTCGTGGTGATGGAAGGTTGGAAGTCCATCTCTTATCACAATCAACGCGTTTCTGCAATTTTATAACCCAATTCGGTTGACTTTTCAAACCCATTGTGTACTCTGTTAACGAATCCTTAGCTTTACCATAGAAAAAATAAATAAACTGTTCATTGATCAAAAATATTTCCCGCATTTATTGTAAATTACTTGTATAATTGTGTTTTATATTATCTGTTCAGCAAATTACTTCACTTGCATATGTACTTAAGCGGAGTTCCACCCAAAAATTGAACTTCCGCTTTTCGTAACCCGTCCCCCACCCCGCTCCGGTGTCACATTTGGCACCTTTCAGGGAGGGGGGGTGCAGATACCTGTCTAAGGTATCTGCAGTGCACCCACTTCTGTGCATAGACTCACGTGGGAGTCTACGCACTGTTCCCAGGAGAAAGCGGGGACCAGTGATGGCGCGCTACTCGCGCATGCGCGGCAAGGATCCGGGCACTGAAGCCGCAAGGCTTCACTACCTGATTCCCTAACCAAGCTTGGCGATGGCAGCATCCGAGGACCGAGCGATTGCTCAGCCTCAGTATTAAATATATGAACTAAATAATAAAAAATACTGAGTATAAAAAAACCTAAGTGGAATTAAATTAATAAATTAAACACTTATGTGAATAATGGTGAACAATGTAAGACGGGGTTTGACAAATTTGCTTGGAATCTAGGAGCCAGCTTAAAAAGTTAGGAGCCAGGAACGCGCCCCGTCCCACCGAGCTCGCGCACAGAAGCGAACGCAAATGTGAGTAGCGCCCGCATATAAAAGTGGTGTTCAAACCACACATGTGATGTATCGCCGCGATTGGTAGAGCGAGAGCAATAATTCTAGCCCTAGACCTCCCCTGTAACTCAAAACATGCAACCTGTAGAATTTTTTTTTTTTAAACGTCGCCTGTGGAGATTTTAAAGGGTAAAAGTTTGTCTCAATTTTGAAGCGTGACATGTTGGGTATCAATTTACTCCGGCGTAACATTATCTTTCACAATATAAAAAAATTGTGCTAACTTTTACTGTTTTATTTTTTAATAAAAAAAAAAGTTTATTTTTTATCAGTGCGCTTGTAAGATCGCTGCGCAAATACGGTGTGACAAAGTATTGCAACACCCGCAATTTTATTCTCTAGGGTGTTAGAATAAAAAAAATATATAATGTTTAGGGGTTCTAATTAGAGGGAAGGAGATGGCAGTGAAAACACAGGGGAAGCTCCATTACCATTGCTGGTAGTCTTGTCATACCAACGGCCACCACAAGATGGCACCAGGTCACAGAAGGACGCATAGTCCTGCAGAAAGCCGCGGCCTTAATTACCGGCCGAAGCGATCGCGCGGTGGGGGGGGGCGCACGGAGACACAGGATGCCCCAGGTCGCTAATTCTAGTCGCAATGGTGACCTGGCGCCTGGGGTTTGTCTTACCCTGATGTAAGACCAACAATAGAATAAGGTGGTTAAGCATATCAAATTATTTAATTATCAAATATTTAATTATAATAAGTCTGTGTCCTTCCAAGATAAGGTATAAGGAAATCAGGTGGTAAGGTGATCGTGAGAAGTGAAATCCTCCGTCCAGATTAAAGAACACCCAGAGTGTGAGCAAATGATCTGTTTACCAGATAAAAAGACCACTCATGCGGTCTCACCAGGCACAGGGATATCCAGGTCTCCCAAAAACCAAAGATAAAAAGAATAAACCCTCATAGTGTAGTACTGATTAACTTCAGTTTAATGAAAGTAAAAAAGTTGCACTTGCAAGAAGGCATATACAAATGCGCGGTGTGTGTGTGTGTGTGTGTGTGTGTGTGTGTGTGTGTGAAAAAAAAACGGGAATGGCGCTTCCTCTGCCTGTTCAGTGCCGTGACCATAGACCTCAAACCATGCAATGACATCAAAGTCAGCAGCCTACCCTATGCACGTTTCGTCGCAACAGGACAATCAAATCTATTTTATCCCAATATGTTGTTGGACCTATATACTGTATTGCAGTGTGGTGTATTTCCACATTCATGGTGGTGCTATTAATGTGGTATAAAAATGGTTTCCTATGATTGACTTTTGTCTGCTTATTCCTATAGGACAAGGCATTTGGAGAAGCTGGGGAGACTGTTGTAGTGGAGGAGCTGCTGGAGGGTGAAGAAGTGTCTGTATGTATCATAGGTTGTCTTTTTTTTTTTTTTTTTTGCTCAAGAAAAATGTATCCCTTTAAATTCTATGTATGTCTTCACACTCGTTCGTTCTGCTTCCATTGTGGTGCTAAAAGCGTGCTTGTGTTTTTTGGTCCGTTTAAAAAAAACTGCACCAGAAAACGTATCTAACGCACCCCTGTTAAGTGTGTGTGTGTTTTTTTTTTTTTTTGTTTTTTTTTTGTTTTTTATAATCGGGTTTGAGTCACATGCCCATGAAAAACGCCATAAACGCAATAAAATTGCATGCCCTATTCTTTATCGGCAAAATGTCAAACACCATGTTCGGCCCATATGTTTCGGTCGCCGACATATCTGTCCATCTCTAACCAGTATGTAATGTAAACGTGCGTGCATGCATGCAGACATATGGTCCTGGACACAGACCAGCGTACAACCATTGATTTCTGTGGGTGTCTGTATGCAGCACATCAGGCTCGAGCAAGGAAATGCACACAAATTTTGCTTTGTACAGCCCTTGGTGCCTGTGTGCATGAGGCCTAATGCCATGTTCACACGATTGAGTTTCACGGCGGTGAAAACACCGCCGTGAAACCCGACGGGAAAAACGAGGACTGGCTTGGTCCCCTACACACGGCCGCTTTTCACAACATGTTTTCTCTTGGTCGAGAAAACCGGCCGTGTGTAGGCTCCCTAGCAGTGTTTCCCTATGGGAAAACTGGCGAGGGGGGGAAAAAAAAAATGCCGTGATTCGCGACAAGAAAAATTAAAGCATGTTCTAATTTTTCTCGCCGGGATAAGAGCTGGAGAGCCTACACACGCCCGTTTTTTTTCTCGTCCAAGAGAAAAAAATTACCTTTTTCCCGATGAGAAAAGTGATCGTGTGTACGCGGCATAAGAGTAATTTCCAGCATCAAGTAAAATCCTTCGGTGAACTACTAATGCGGTCGTGTGATTGTTGCATCTATCCCTAAATGTATATTTTAATAGTTTCTGGGAAGTCATATCTGAACTAGAAGGAGAATTTGAATCTGTGGGAGTGCAGTTGGTAGAGAAACTCTTTGCTGTAGAAGACCATATAGGTAGGCCAGGGGCATGCACAATTGGACTGCAAGTGGGGTGTGAATAATTGGAGTGTGTCTTAAAGGAGTTGTAAAGTCTTGTTTTTCACCTTCATGCAATCTGTGCATTTAAAGTGAAAACCTGTGCTGCAGCTCTTCCCCAGAGCCCCCCTTTTTCTTACTTGAACCCGATCGTTCCAGCGACGAGCACGAGCCCAGCAGCTCCAGCCCTCATTGGATTGATAGCAGCGGGAGCTGTTGACTCCTGCTGCTGTCAATCAATTCCAGTGACACGGCCGAGTCCTGCTGCCTGTGTCAATGGTTGCAGCAGCTGGACTCGAGAGCATGCCCACAATCGGCTCTCCATGGGGGCACCCATTGAGGAGGAGATGCCGCAGAGGGACCTCAGAAAAGGGGGATCAGGGGCACTCCATGCAAAACCCTTGCACAGAGGATGCAAGTATGACACATTTGGTTTGTTTGTGAATCTTTCCAATCACTTTAAGCATGGTAAACATAATTAATGGGCAGCACAATCACTTGGTGGTTAGCATATGTGCCCTGCAGTACTGGGGTCATGACTGAAATCCCAGTCGGGACACTATCTGCATTGAGTCAGCATGTCCTCCTTGTGCTTGCATAGCTTTCCTCCTGAATACTATACTATAGTTTCCTCCCCGTATTCGAAAGACCTGATAGGTTAATTGACTCCTGTCTAAATTGGCCCTAGTATGTGAGATGGGGACCTTAGATTGTGAGCTTTGTGGGCATTGGCTGATGTACAATATAAAAAATGCTGCTTAAATTGTCTGTGCTATATATAAATAATTGTGCTTTGTTACTGTGAAATAAACTGAAATGCTGGTTATTCTGTTGCAGTGCCTCTGTTTCACAGATGGGGTCACTGTTGCTCCCATGCCTCCAGCCCAGGATCATAAAAGACTAATGGATGGGGATCAAGGCCCCAACACAGGGGGGATGGGAGCTTACTCTCCTACACCCCAGGTATGGACCGAAAAATGCTTCTGCAACAACATGCACTAGCTCCAAATTGAATAGCATAAAATTATCTAACTCTTGTATGCGGTTGTTGCTTCAGATAACGGAGGCATTGCTTGCAGAAATCCGGGACACAGTGCTGCAGAAATCTGTAGATGGAATCCGGAACGAGGGAACGCCATATAAAGGTGAGATCACTGTAGTAGTTTAAGTGTAATTTTAATACTTTTAGAAGGCAGACAGCATGGTTTCCTACTGATGAGTAAAAAGTTTGCTATAACCTATTCCAGAAGCTGTTCTCTTAAATGAATAAAATTACTCTTGCAGTGCACCCTCTCCTACTACCAGGCTCAAATGCATGTTAAATGAGAAGTTCACCTTTTACCAAAAAATGACAAATGCACATCCCTTTTGCAGATTTTTTTTTTTTTTTTTTTTTTTTTATTAATGCAGCCTGTAAGGCACTGCACCCGAAAATTGCAAATCATGGGTGCAATGTCAGGCTCCTGCAGACGCTCAGCAACTGGTGGAAGTAGACACCAAGCTACCATTATGAGAGGTAACAAGGAGGTAGACATCAAATTACACTGGAAATATCTAGAGTGCATCACACCATATAGATTCAGATCCAGATTTAGAATTAGAATTTGTCCCATCAAGATACGTCACCTGGGGGGGGAGAGTAGAGTCACTGGAGGTGATGGGAGGGGTGTCCCGTAATAGGAGAATGAAAACAGCTCGAGGTTTGCCCGGTCTTCAGGGGAGTGATCATAGACCAAGTATGCTTGCCATCTGTGGTAGAAACGATGCTTAGCAGTGTCAATCGAGAAGTCTGTATTTAGTCTGTCTTTGAAAAGAAGCAGCAGAAGTTCCTTTTTGACTTGTGATGTATTCGGGGGTATATTGGATATCCAATTTTTCAAGATGGCTCTCCTGGCGAGTAGTAGGCTTATCAAAGACCAATCTTTATGTGAAGGGGGGGCCTTCGGGGACCATGGCAGCAACAACGGGTCCCAATAACCAAAGATGAGGAGGAGTGGGTCCTTAGGTAGTTTCATCAGGGTCACTTTGAAGATGTAAGCCAGGACTTTATCCCAGAAGACGGATATGTGGGGGCACGACCAGAAGCGATGCGTCAGGGAAGGTTTGAGTTGACGGCAGAGAGGGCATGAAGAGGAGGTTTGTGATTGATTGGCATAGAGAAAGGGAATGTGAGCACGATGCATAATTTTCAGCTGAGTTTCCCTCCAAATTTCATTGGGGATCAGTTTATGTATAGTATTAAGACCCTGTAATAGTTTGTTGACCAGTTCTGTGTCTGGGAAGTCTTTGGTCCAGTTGGCCACTGATGAGGAGGCTAGGGATGACGTTGTTTTTAGTAGAAGAGGGCGATATATATCTGAGATCTTATACGAACCTTCCGAAAGAAGGACTTCCGTTATAGAACTTTTGAACCGTGTGTTGTCGTGTCTACATGCATTCTTTAGGAAACTGACACATTGTCCATAGTGAAAAGCTTGGGAATGTGGAAGTGAGAATGTGTCGGCTAGGGATTTGAAATTTATGGGACGACCTGTCTCCGGGTCACAGAGTTGTGAAAATTTCGTGAGACCTTTCCGATGCCAGGAGGCAAAAGGATGTTGCTCTAGGCCTGGGATGAAACTCGGGTGGCCTTGAATTGGAAGGTGGCCGGATATGAAGGGCGAAAGATGTAGGCTTTTTCTGACTTCTCTCCAAGCAATGGCCGTGTCTCTTAGTAAAAGGTTATGTTGGAATGGTATTGGAACAGATTTCCACTTGCAGTGGAGAAGAGCTACTAGGGAGTATGGGTGTGCCATTTGAGTTTCCAAGGCATAATTGGAGTAGCGGGACGCTTGGGCTATCCAGTCTAGACCTGTCCGTAGTAGGCAGGCTAGGTTATAGGTTCTAATATTGGGAAGACTAATACCCCCTTCGCGCCTGGGAAGATATAGTTTCTGGAAGGCTATACGCGGTCGCCTACTTTTCCAAAGGAATTTAGAGATAGCTGCATTGAGAGCTTTTGTATGCTTATGGTGTAGAAGCAGTGGTATAGTCTGGAGTGGGTAAAGTAAACGAGCAAAGCTGACCATTTTCACCAGGTGACATCTTCCCAAGAGCGAGAGAGGCAGATCTATCCAATTATCAAGTTCCTGAGTTATTTTCGTGAGTAGAGGGGGATAGTTGAGATGATAGAGAGAGGCAGGTGTTTTCCCTATTTTGATCCCTAGGTATGTGATATGTGAATGTGCTACCTTGAAGATAGAGTGATGCATCCATGGAGGGTCAGGGCGTGAGCCTATGGGAAGGATTTCACTTTTGCTATAATTTATACGAAGGCCCGAACATGTTCTGAATTCATCGAATACTGATTTGATCGTGGGCATATCCAAAGATGGGTTAGAAGAGAAAATAAGGACATCGTCGGCAAAGAGGGAAGTACGTAGTTCGTGATCACCAATGTGAATGCCATGTAGTGGGGCCGTTTGGTTTAAAAATCGCGATAAGGGTTCTAATGCTATATTGAACAGGAGCGGGGACAAAGGACATCCCTGCCTGGTGCCTTTATGAAGACGAAATTCCTCTGAAAGAAGGCCCGCTGCCACCAGCCTAGCTGCTGGAGCAGTATACATGGACTCTATGAGGCGGTAGAAGGGGCCGGTGAATCCCATTTGAGGACATTACTAAAGAAAGCCATTCGAAACTAACGTTATCGAAGGCTTTCTCCGCATCTAGAGTAATGATTGCAAAATCACCCCTCAGATTATTTTTGGCATGATCCAGGGCCAGCATCACTTTCCTGATATTTAGAGTGGCAGTCCTGCCTTTAACAAAACCCGATTGAGCGGAGTGGATCAAAGAAGGAATGATGGATGCTAACCTGGTGGCAATAATTTTTGAGAGAATCTTGACATCTAGATTTAGAAGTGAGATAGGCCGATATGAACCTGGGTCTAGGGGGTCTTTTCCTTTTTTGGACAGCAATTTTATGGTGGCTTGGTTTCCTGTGGGTAAGTACGGGCCACCAGACCATATATGTTGATATACCTTACATAGGGTGGGTTCCAATAGTGATCTTAGGGACTTGTAAAATTCGCCTGTGAAACCATCAGGGCCAGGGGCTTTAGAAGGGGCTAGGTTCCGGATGGCCAATGATATCTCAGAGAGGGATATGGGCAGGTTCAGGCTTTCCAATTGTGAGGTAGTGATTTTGGTGAGGGATATTTTTTCAAGGAATGAGAGTGCCAATGGTTTATCTATGGGATCGGCAGCGTATAGGGATGAGTAGTATTGGAGCATAGCTTCGTTGATGTCTCGCTGTGAGGTTCTAATAGAACCGGTAGCGTCTCGGAGGGAGGAGATACATGTCGGGCGTTGAGGACCCCTGCAAAGTCTGGACAGTAGTTTCCCTGCTTTGTTCCCGAATTTATGTAGGGAGGCGTCAATGTGCGCTTTTTTCGTCAGTTCAAGGGTGTCTGCCCATGATTCAAAGGCTCGTTTAGCTACCTGCCAAGCCTTCCTATTTTCAGGGGAGTCCTTTAAGTACAGGGATCGTTGGGTGTGGTGTAGCCGGGAGCTAGCCAATTTGTAATTTGCCACGGCATTCCTTTTGAAAGAGGCGGCATAGGATATGATCCGACCTCTCAGGAAGGATTTTCCAGCTTCCCAAAACAAATTAGGGTTATCTAGGTGCAGAGCATTGGCCGAGGCGTATTCGGACCATGATTTTTCTATGTACTGTAAAAAATCAGAGTTATTATGTAGGTATGTGGGGAATCGCCATAGTCTGGGGTTCGGGTGAAGGTCGGGGATGTCGAGTGATACCGAAACAGGAGCATGGTCTGAGATGACAATGTCATGAATGTCAGATTCCGATATCATGGGGACTATGTCGTCAGAGCAGAAAATGTAGTCAATCCTGGTGAAAACGTTGTGGGGGTTGGAGTAGAAAGTGAATTCTTTGTCAGCTGGGTGCCTGAGACGCCAAACGTCATGAAGTTGAAGGGAGTCAATCATGGAGGCAAAGAGGGTCGTGTCTCTGGGGACACCTAGAGATCGGGGGCTTCTGGAGCAAGACCTGTCGTCAATAGGGTGAAGGATAGTGTTAAAATCTCCGCCGATAATATGTGGGATAAGCGGATCTCGAAGGAGCCAAGTAGACAGTTCGCTAAAAAAAAGTTTGGAGGGGTTATTAGGGGCGTAAATGTTAGAGATAATGAAGTCTTTTGTCCCTAACTGAACATGAATCGATAGGAGACGTCCTTGTGTATCTGAGTGGGTAGAGACCACCGTGCATGGAAGATTTTTGTGAATGAGTATTAGGACCCCTGCCCTGCGCCCCTGAGATCCGGAGCTGAGGACTGAGCCCACCCATAGTTTTTTCATGCGTGGGAAATCTGAAGTGGAGAGGTGGGATTTCTGAAGGAGGGCAATGTCTGTTTTGAGTCTTTTTAGATGACGGAGAATCTTCAGTCTCTTATTAGGGGAGCGAAGGCCTTTAACATTCCAGGAGACTATTCTCATAATAAGGGGTCAATCGATAGGAGTTGGGCCGGTATGACAGGATTGGATTGACGTAGGTAACGGAAGCGAGCTATGAGAGTAGTATGGGACAATGAGGTGTCTACGGTATAGGGAGGTGGTGATGAAGTGATCAGTGTTGGAAGCATAACTTGGCTTAGGTGAGGTAGAAGAAAAGAAGGATAGCGGGGGAGGGGTTGTGAAAATAAGAACAAAAAAATATATTGTATGGACTTCACTTTTTTCCGCATGGAGTCGCTGTGTAGTCCAGCTCCCATTGCAAGACCCGAATAATGCAGCCCTGACAAAAGGAAAACCCACGTTTTCAGGGGTGGTCAAAGGAGCAGATTCGAATCGTGTACGGAGAGATATAAAGGCTCTACGCAGAGAGGCCAGAGGGAACAAACATTTGTACCGGCAATTTAAAAGCGAGAGAGAGAAAAAAAAAAGATTTTCATAAACATGTAGAGAGCAAGGAGAGAAAAGGGAAAAAAAAAGGAAAAGGACTGGCCTACCATCAAAATGCAAGTCTGGTTTTCAAAGTCTGTAGGAGAGACCGGTGAGGTACCTCGCCTCAGGGGTAGGGCTGATCAGTTCAGTTGGGTCAGGCGTGGCTATAGCCGAGAAGATGGAAGAAGAGTATTAGTCGATTCAGCTGAGCATGGGTTGGTGTAGGTCTGGTTTCGAGGGCCTGAATCTTTTTGGAGAGTCCTTACGCGGGCTTCTTTGGTCGAGACCACGGTTGATTGGAGGCGTCCTGGGTGAGGGGCTGATGTGAGGTCCCGAGTGAAGAGAGCGTAGGAAGGCTTCCGCTTCAGATGGGTTTTGGAATGATAGCTGGTCGCCATTGGGAGCTTTGAGCCGCAGGGTGGCGGGGAAGGCCAAGGTGAATTTTATTTGTTGGCGGTGTAGTTCCGTGCAGACTTGCTGGAAAGCCTTCCTTTTTTTTTTGACACTTCTATGGAGTAGTCCGCAAAAATTAAGATCTGCATTCCATCTATCTGGAGAGATCTGGATTGCCGGAAGTTTTGCAGGATGGAGGCTTTGTCTGCGTAGTTTAGATATTTGGCAATAATCGGTCGTGGCGACTTGCGCTCTGAGTTAAAAAGACCCATGCGGTGAGCCCTTTCCACTGTGCAGGGGCCGGGGAGGCCTAAGGACTCTGGAATACGTCTTGCACATAGATCCGTGAGGGCTGATGGTTGCATAGATTCTGGTATACCAATGAAGCGCAGATTGCACCTCCTGGACCTATTTTCCAAATCGTCCAGCTTGTCTAATATGAACTGATTGGTTTTATCCTGAGCATGTTCCAGGGCCTGGGCTTGGTACAATTCATCCTCCAAGGTAGATATGCGGTGTTCTGCCTCATTGAGCCTAGTGGAATGTTCTCCTAATTGAGCCTTGAGCTGTTGCATGCCTGCACTGACAGCTTTCTCCACAGAGGCAGCTATCATGGGGGTGAGGAGAGCTGCTACAGCCTGTGCAATCCTTTCTGTGGTGTCATCCCCAGCAGGAGGTGAAAGAGGAGAAGGCTGTGGTGGGGAGGTGAGCGAATCACTGCTTACCTCCATTGCAGGCACCGTTCCCGAGAAGGGAGCCGAGTAGGCCGAAGCCGCGGACTCGATTTGCGGGTGCGCTTGTGGAGCCGCCGCGGTCGCGTGCGGGCGAATGCCGTTTTTTTCAACGAAACGGTCCATGGCGTGGCCGTGAATGACCAGGGGGGTGGGCGGGTGATAAGGGTAGTCGTCCTGCTGATTTATATGCCGATTTTTGGGGTCGAGCTGCGGAGCTAGTGAGGGAGGCAGCTACTCCATACGGCGCCGGAACCGGAAGTGTAAGGAGCATTATTAATGGACCTGTGTTTTCTGTGCTATGTGGTCATTGCCTGTGATGTGGGTTACTTTTGGTCTCCCCTTGATCCTGGGTGGCTTAAAGGTTCTGAGTTGGTTACGAAGCAAACAAGCCCTGAAGAAGCGGATACACAGACCGCAAAACATGTTGGCTACTTCAATGTAACATCTCTGTTTGACGTGTGTGTGCGTACACCATTGTTTTTACATGTAGGGAGGTGTGTTGGCCCCCTACTGTTTTTTATGTTTGTCTCTTTTTCTCTCATCTAATAAATATTTAAAGGCAAAAATGGTCTTCTCCAGACAATTAAAAATGCATATAACGCCCAGATACATTACAAATTCCTTTTCCCACTATTGGTCCTTCATTGTAATTTGTGACATCTGTGTGGAACCAACGACCAGATCGCTAAAGAGGAGACTTTGGGGAACTGGTTGCACAACATGGAGGAAGCCTGTCTGAACTAGGTTTAAGGTAAGTATTATGCCCCGTACACACGATCGTTTTTACTGTCATTTTTTAAACCGACGTTTTTCTCCTCGTTTTTTTTCATGTTTCCTCTCAAGCCTGCCTTGCGTACACACCATCATTAAAAAAAACGATCAAGCAAAGCGCAGTGACGTACAGCACGTACGACGGCACTATAAAGGGGAAGTTCCGTTCGAATGACGCCACCCTTCATGTTAGTAAAGTTTGTTGAGCGACGATTCGCGCTTTTCAGTCCGTTACTGTGTAATGAATGTGCTATCTCCATTACGAACGCTAGTTTTACCAGAACGAGCGCTCCCGTCTCATACTTGATTCTGAGCATGCGCGTTTTTTTTCACGTCGTGAAAGCATACACACTATCGTTTTTCACGTCGTTAAAAATGCTCTGGAGCCTACACACGATCATTTTTAATGGCCATTTTTTAAAATGGCATTTTTAACGGCATGAAAAACGATCGCGTGTATGGGGCATTAGAGTCTAGACGGAGCAGGTTATAAAAGACACTGTTTTTGACTGTAAGAACCGATATTTTGCTGTATTTTCAGTTATATCAACTCATGTGTTTTAGGTGTTCTCTATGCTGGTATTATGCTTACTAAAGATGGACCTAAGGTGCTCGAGTTTAACTGCCGGTTTGGAGATCCGGAATGTCAGGTGAGTGAGTAATCCCTGCTTGTGCTCAGATTTATGGAATTCAAAGTTGAGTTACGATAAAATGAAAAGCCAGCAGCTACAAATGCTGTAGCTGCTGACTTTTAATATTGGGACACTTACTTGTCCAATGTTCCTGCGATGACGTCGCCCCAACCGGTTTTTGGACCGGCTTTTGGGTGCTGCTGCCACTGTTCATGGTAAGGGAACCTGGCAGTGAAGCTTTTCGGCTTCACAACCAGTTCCCTACTGTGCATGCGTGAAGCTCGCTGTGCTTTCTAACTGGCCCGGGGGGGGGGGGGGCATAAACTTCTGTGGGACGGTGCTGAGCGCAGTCTCCCGGAAGTGGTAAAGGGTACCTGTTGCCCCCAAAAGGTGGCAAATGTGGCACCGGAGGGGGGAAGCAGGTTAGTGGAGGTTCCACTTTTGCGTAGAACTCTGTTTTCATTTACAACTACAGTAAAAGTTTGTAACCAATCAGAACATCAAAAGTATCTGAATGTCTCTGAACTAAGGAGATCTGGCTACTGCAGGTTATTAAATGGCACTGACTTAGAAGTGCACCTCTCAGTAACTTACAAATAGTCTTAAGTTATTTCCTGTCTTGTCACTCCTATTATAATTTTTCCAAAGGACCATGGTGATTTCATCAGACTGCTGCAGGCAGGAGGAAGTCTTGGTCTCCTCTGCCTCCAGTTATCAGACTAAAATGTTGTAACTTGTGTTTTATATAAGGTGTAAGGCTGTAGCAGGGGCTGATTTGTGTTAAACATTTGTAAAAACCAAGCATGTGAGCTGGCATCTCCAGAGAGTAAATGGTAGGTCTGGGCAATACCTGAACAAAAGATGGCCTCATCCTACTGGAGGTGAAGGCAGGGGGTCTAATGTCATTTCTCGGAGCTAACAAATACCTGTACGTGTTACCTTTTAAACATTACTTTGCATGGATGCATCTGACTTAAAGCAGACCTAGCACCAGATAGGTTTTTTTTTTTTTTTCATGCCGATCAAACGCAAATATGAGGCCCTACTGGACTGGGCTTTTTTTCTGTGGGGCCACATTTGTGCTGGGAGCATGTCGCAAGGTTTGATCTAGGTCAGCTCCAGGGTTAGTGTTTGGGTCCAAATCGGTAAGGTGTGTGTGGTGTGTGTTTTTAGGTAGAATAATAAAAAAAAATGCAAAATGTACACTATTGTTTCTGGGTTGTACTAACAACTAGCATATACATGTGTGGCATTGCTGCGATCGTCAGGATAAGAATTTTATTTTGGGTTGTTCATTAGTGGTAGGTTATGATGGTAGCAAAAAAATATTGCAGTTACACTTTTTTTTTTTTTTTTATATATTTTGGGTCAGTTTCCCTTTTAGATAATGATGGAAAAATAAATCCGGAGATATCCATTACCATTTACCACCAAATGAAAGCCCAATTTGTCCTGAAAAAGGTATAATCCACCTGGCTGCACATGGCAGTTGTGGTGATATGTACGGTTTTATTAACACATGTCAAAGTTGCAAAATTGGGCTTGGGCATTTGTTTTACTCTTGGGCACGAAGGGGTTAAGATGAGGCATGTAGATTATATTGGCTATAGTGAGGTAGGAGACAAATTTTAGAGTAATCCATTTTGCATTTGTCTCCTCATGAAAGTGATCTCTCACCATTGCATGTGTATTTCCCATGGGAATAAAAATAACTCTGTTTTCAAGGTGATACTGCCACTTCTTCAGAGTGACTTGTATGAAGTTATCCAGGCCACTCTAGATGGACGCCTTTCCGGTTCTATGCCAGTGTGGCGGAAGGCCCATGCTGCTGTTACTGTAGTTATGGCTAGCGGGGGATATCCTGGTAGCTATGCCAAAGGCCTCGAAATTACAGGTGAGATCTTGTATCACGTGCACTGTGCAATTCTTTAATACATACCCTTCCTTCCGTGATTGTCATGTTGGTGCAGTATCTCAGACCTTGGCAGCTTCACTGATCCTTTTCATACCGGAGCTTTGTACGAATTATGTATGTGATGTTTGTGCTGGAGCACTGTGTGACCCTTCACCTTTTTTCTCCTGATGCATGCTGGGGAAGGGGCTGTACCAGGAAGTAGTGAGAGTGGTGTGTGGAACTGGGAAGCGGCAGCATGATGCACAGAAGGGATTACATCTGGTAATGACAGAATCCTGCTGTATTAGGACTCTGTGTAACAAAGTCATCATGTTCTGAGTGAGTAATAAACCCTTCCATGGTTAAGAAGTTTATCTGGCCTGTGTGTAACTTGCTGAGCAGATACTGGCAGCATTGCTAGCAACACTCTGAGAGACCCCGTGTCTACTATGTGTGTGATATACCTGCAGGTGGCTGCTTCTGTTTAACCACTTAAGGACCGGCCAAGGCATATATACGTCGGCAGAACGGCACGTACAGGCATAATCACGTACCTGTACGTTCCCTTTAACTGCCTGCCGTGTGGTTGCGCGCTATCCTGCTGCCATCCCCGTGAGTCAGACCGCAGGTCCCGCGGACTCTATCACCGCGGGGATCCCTGCGATCGTCTCACGGAGGGATGGAGCAGGGAGATGTTAGTGTAAACACAACATCTCCCCGCTCGCCTACTGACACTGATCTCCGCTCTCTGTAATCAGAGCGGAGATCGATGATGTGTCACTCGTAGCCACGCCCCCCCTCAGTTAGAATCACTCCCTTAGGCACACTTAACCCCTTCAGCGCCCCTAGTGGTTAACCCCTTCACTGCCAGTGTCATTTTTACAGTAACCAGTGCGTTTTTAAAAGCAATGATCGCTGTAAAAAATTACAATGGTGTCAAGTGTCCGATGTGTCCGCCATAATGTCAGTCACAATAAAAATCGCTGATCGCTGCCATTACTAGTAAAAAAATTAAATAAAAAAATTTGTATAAAAATGCTATAAAACTACCCCCTATTTTGTAGACGCTTTAACTTTTGCGAAAACCAATCAAACGCTTATTGCGGGGTGTTTTTGGTTAAAAAAAAAAGAAATATGTAGAAGAATACGTATCGGCCTAAACTGAGGGGGAGAATTTTTTTTTTTTTTTTTTTTTTTTTTTTGGGGGGATATTTATTATAGCAAAAAGTATTAAATTTTTTTTTTTTTTTTAAATTGTCGCTCTATTTTTGTTTATAGCGCAAAAAATTTAAACCGCAGAGGTGATCAAAAGAAAGCTCCTATATGTGGGTAAAAAAAGACGTCAATTTTTTTTTGAGAGCCACGTCGCAAGACCGCGCAATTGTCAGTTAAAGTGACGCAGTGCCGAATCGCAAAAAGTGGCCTGGTCCTTAACAGCCAAAATGGTCCGGGGTTTAAGTGGTTAATCTTCTGTTTCAGCGCCTCAAGAAAATACCCTAAACCGTAGCTGCTGTTCCTGAGAAACATTGCACCGCTTGCCGGCCCCCTTCTGCCTTCTCCATTGTTGAACCTACTCTTTCAAGATGCATAGCATTCTGTGGAAGGGCAGTGGAGATCCTGCCATTCAGTTTTGTGTATGGCATGGGGGGCAGAAGCAGTGCAACTTTTCTCAGTAGCAGTGGCTGCTGTTAACTCTGACAGCACCGAAAGATAACTGCTCAGAGCAATATTTTGCAGTTTTATTTTTTTTTAACCAGAAGCGGCCTTCTGCAGGTAATGTAATTTATACTATTACACTTAAAGTGGTTATAAAAAAAAAAAGTCATACTTGCCTCCACTGTGCAGCTCATTTTGCACAGAGTGGACCCAAACTGTTTTTTCTGGGGTCACTCGGCGGCTCTCTCGGCTCCTTCCTGCCTCAGATAACCCCCTCTGGGAAGCTCTCTCCCAAGGGGGTTACCTTGCGGGCGCGCTCCTGTGTCATACACTCGCTGAGTGCAGGACTCGGCCCCGGCGCCCGTGTCATTGGATTTGATTGACAGCAGCGCGAACCAATGGCTGCGCTTCTATCAATCTATCCAATGAAGAGCCGAGAACCCCGGGCAAAGATTCAGCACGTTCGACGTGGGACTTTCCAGGACTCGGGTAAGTAAAACGGGGGGGGGGGGGGGCAGTAATCTTTTGCATGTGTTGGTTTTTTTTTTTTTTTTTCCCCTTTTAATTCATAGGATGCATTAAGGTGAAAAAACGGGAACCTTTTAAAATCCAAGTGCTTGGCACTGTGTACCAAAAGGAAAACCTAAAGTTTGAGTTTAAAGAACAATAAGATTTCCCTGCAGCTGAACTTTTCCTCATTACAGATTTACCATTCTTTGCTCTACTCTGGGTGCAGGCGGCCCTCTTGGTAGACAATCAGGGCTTTGCTTGTTCATGACTGAGCTACCCCACTGATGACTGGTGGGGTAATGCTCAAGAAGCTGTAAGACGGGTGGCGAAATCTTACAAATTCACGAAATAAATTTAATTTCAAACCGTTGTATTTTCTCTACATTAAACTATAGGTTCACAGCACAGGAAATGCATTTTTTTTTTTTTTTTTTTTTTTTTCAGGATAAATTTGTAAGGCAAAATATTTTTTATCCCCCCCCCCCCCCCCCTTAATCCAAGTTACCAATTTTCTACAATTAACACTTCTAGACTTTATTGGGTATTGGGGCTCATGCACAAAGAATGTTTAGAAAAAGAAGCTGTAAAAACTTTTTTTTTTTTTTTTTTTTATTACAGTAAAAGTACTCCCCATGTAAAAACGGCTAAAGGCTTGTTATATCGTTTTGGCTGTAAAAATACAAAACCACAAAAAACACGGCTAAACAGCCTCTGTGTGTGTTTACTGACACTAAACATTTATGCCTCCAAACGCCTCTGAAAGTTTGTGTGCATGGACACGTATAGTAACATGGAGGAGAGTTCAGAGGCAGTAATAAAAAAACGCCAGACACCCCTAAAAAGCAGCTGCAAAAACATCCTGTGTGCATGAGCCCTTAAAGCTGTGTTGGACCAAAAACAAAAGTGTATGTACCTGACCCATTAAATGCGGTGGCTGCATTCCTTTTTGGCTTTTTTTTTTTCTCATTTTCACCTGTTGATTCAGCCAGTTGGTCATATTTTTCAACTTCCAGAGCAAGACCAAACTGTCCAGCAAAAGTGGCAGTTGTAGGGATAAGACAAACCATTTACTGCTTATAGGGGTGCTTAAAATGATCCTCTTGTATTCATTAATGTAAAACCTTTTAAAAAAAAAAAAAAAACTGCTGTAATTGCTTAAAAGGTGTTAGCTGGAGGTTCGCTTTAATTTGTTAGTCAATCCCATATAAATCTGCTAGTGTATCTAAGGCCCCATACACACGGTACGATTGTTGGCAGGGGATTGTCTGACAGACTGTTCTAAAATCTTACCGTTGGTACGCTCCCTTTTTGACGATTGTTGTCCAACTTTCCGCCAATAAATGTTGGATGACAGGCTAGTAAATTTTCGGCGGACAACGCTTTGTCAGATTTTCTGATGGTCAGTACACATATCCGTCAGACAAGTCGAATGTACAAACGCATGCTCGGAACCAATGGTCACCAAACACAAAATTAGCAGAAGGAGTCCAAAGGGTGGCGCTCAAGAGCTGAAATTCCTCGTAGTACGTCACTACGTTCGTGTTTGTGGCACGACAATTGTGTAACGTTAGTATGCAAGACCAGATCCAGGCACACTCCCTTTTTGACAAAAATCAGATGCTCGGTTGGCCATCAATCGTACCGTGTGTACGAGGTTTAACGCTACCTGCCCCAAGATGTCTTTGTTGCTCCTCTATCCAGCGTGGGGTCACCCTAAAGCCTCATACACACGGTCGGACTTCAAACAAACTTTTCCGTGGATTTTTGTTTGAAGGGCGTTGGCCGTGAACTTGGTATGCATACACACGGCAGGACTTTTTCAGCAAACTTTCCCAAAATCACGTGGTTTTTCTGCTCGTTACCTCCACCCTTTGGTCAACTTCTGCTATTGTTGGTTGATTTTAACATTGGTTTTGCGCATGCGTGTTTGTACTTTGGACAAAATTCCGATGGACTTCTGTACACACGATAGGACTTTGCACCGTAGGACTTTTGTTGCCGAAAAGTTTGTCCGTTTGCAGAGCGAACTTTTGTCCGATGAAAACCAAAAAAGTTTGTCGGATGGAGCGTACACACGGTAGGATTTTTTTGGAAAACCTGGTAATTTAGAAGTATGTTGTCAAAGTTCAATCGTGTGTATGAGGCTTTAGACTGATAGGATCACCAGCTGAAAATAAAGGGGGGGTGGGGGGGAAGCCTACAGAACGCATGCAGCCACCATACCCATTGATTTCAGATCATCAAACAAAGATAACCCAAGTAAATACAAAATGCAGTTTTTAAATGATTATTTCATTTATTAAGGGGAAGAAAGCTGTCCAAACCTGCCTGGCCCTATGTGAAAAAGTAATTGCCCCCTTCCCTCTTGCTAAATCATAAATGAACTGATTGACCACATTTTTTTGAAAAGCGGAGTTAAATTTCATTTGCCACACCCAGGCACTAGTCCTGATTTTAGGTTTGGCTTTCTGTGCTAGTTGTGCTAAATTACCCTTTATATCCTTTTTGTTTTTTTTAGGGCTTTCTCAAGCCAAAGAGCTTGGTCTGGAGGTGTTTCATGCTGGCACCGCGCTGAAGGATGGGAAGGTGGTAACCAGCGGCGGGCGGGTTCTTACTGTCACCGCCATCAAGAAGGACTTGGTATCTGCTCTGAAAGAAGCCAACAAGGGAGTAGCCACTGTACAGTTTTCGGGTGCGATATACAGAAAGGACATTGGTTACAGAGCTATCGCTTTTCTCAGGCAAAACAGGTGTGTGTATAGGAAGATTGAAACTTTGGTTTAAAGCCCTTTAAAGTGTAACCAAAGGAATTTTTTTTTTTTTCGATAGCATGAAGATAGAAGTCCTGTCAGGTTTTATTACTATCGGTGTCCCCGTTGGGGAGATTCACCCTCTGTCTTGTTTTAGGTTGTCACCAGAACAGAAATGGAGGGGAAATCTTACAATGGGGTACACTAATTCACGTGACCCTGGGAGGGATTTCTTCTCCCTTCCTGTTTTTGGCTGTGGGACAGGAAGTAAAATGTAATCTCCCCAATGGGGCAAAGAGCTTATTAGCCTCCCTCACTTCATCCGAAATGGGAGGAAAATGTAGATTTACTTAAAAAATTTAATGTAGATATTCAGTTTGCCGGCGTGGCCTTTTTGCCATGCATGTGCTTACTAATGCCCGGGGCTAGGCGGAGGACGTGGTCATGTGAAGTTCAACATTAAGGCAGGACCTCGACTTAGAAGTGAGCCGTACAACTTGTGCAGCAACATGCAGAGTCCTTGATCGCTGCACACCCTGTCTTCTGAATGTAGCATTTAGAGGGGGACATCGGTGAGTTTGTGTCCCGTTCCTATATCATGTGGTTGGGTTCATGGAGTCTCCGTACCATGGATTCGGTCCTGATTGCTTTAGGGCACCAACCACTAGGCAGGGAGTCGGAGCACCGACACACCCACCCCCCTCGGAGGCCCTGTCACCCATGCCTGGTGTCTGGCTGCTATTCCATTCTCACCCGTTCATGGTTTCCTGTAGCAGCTACACTTTCCGCCAACTCCTTAGCTGAGTTAACACTTTGTGGTGGCCTTCCATTTCTTCTCATTTTCTGCTTTACAGGCCCTGTTCTTCTAGATATGCCATGTACCTCCATGCACCCCTTTTGAATAACTTTTAGACCAGGCATGAATCGGTTGAACAGACTTTACTGGACAACTCGGTAATGCAGGTTATTCATGACTAACTGGACCCAGGCTGCCTGATCGTACCTTCCATAGGTGAGAGTCCATAAGAGGTGTAGAGGCCTGGCTCAGGACGTCTTTCCTAAAGTGCACTCCAGATGTTGCTGGTGGCTACATCCTCAAGCTTGGTCTCCTGGTTCTTCCCATGAGGGCCTGGCAAAAAAGCCCCCCTAAGCAGAGCGATTCCCCCTATTTACTGCACAGGGTGGAGGGCAGAGCCCAGGAATGCCTGGGGAAAATGTAGACAGGTTTAAACCCGGTCTCTTCTCTCCCTTCCCCCTTTCTTCTTGCAGCCTGGATAACTAACAAACCAATTTGCCCACAAGTACCCATCGTCTAACCCATTCCATTAAGCTCTGTTGTGCTAATTTGAAGGCCACATGAAGCTTGGAGGTCTGTAGCTATTGGGTCTGCAGACAGTTGCCGTCTTCTGCACACTGTGAGTTTCAACTTGCTCTGACCCCGCTCATTTTTACGCAGCCTTACGCTTCGTGGCTGAGTTGCTGTTGCTTCCACTTTGTTAAAATACCACTAACAGTTGACATGGAACATTTTAGTAGCAAGGAAATCTCACAGATGGACTTATTGCACAGGTTATTGCATATTTATTGCACACCAATCACAGCACCACGCTTAAATTCACTGAGCTCCTGAGAGCGACCAATCACCTCTGTTGCCACAGGTGTAAAAATCAAGTACCTAGGTGTCCAGACTTCTTCTACCTACGTTTGTGAAAGAATGCAACACCTGAATCCAATGATTTGGGTGGGTGTCCCAATATTTTTGGCAATATAGTGTATGTCTGTCAGTTTTGATATCTTAAGAAAAAAAACAGCCCTTGAAGTGAATTTAGAGACATCTCATCTCTTTCGCGGTCAGTTTGATTCTTGCTTAATTGTTGAGCTCTCTGGATTTCCTATAATTGCATTTGGTAACTTGGCAGCCGATGGGTCAGCATATAACCTGTGTCAGGACCCCAATGAAAAGTGAGCAGCAGTGATATAGTACTTGCTGTATTTAGATTGAGCACAAGCTGGAGCCAATGACATGCCTCCTGTAAGCTTTTTGTATATCCGTCGCCCTGCATGTTATTGAGACAGGGTGTTGGATGGGCAATGCAGAGATGATGCACAATTCAGCTACAAGGCTCTAATCCTGTGATGCAAAATGTTATAAAACCGTATTTCCCCCCCCACCACCACCACGTGTGAATAGCTGCCAGGGGAATACATAAGAGGCCCAATTCACAGCTTTGGGCCTGTCAACAGGGTTTTCAGGTATATTCCATATGAGATGCTTCTGATCTCATTCCCCATTCATTGGTGGGTGCAGTTGACCTAATGCCTCCCATCAGCACAGGCCCTTGGGCCTGGTTCACATCTATGCAGTTTGCACATTCCAGGTGCATTTTGCGTTTTTCAATACACGCTTTTGATCCACTGAAGTCTATGGACCCAAAAACACAACCTGCTGGTCCCTGGCCCTTCCATAAAATGCCCAGATGTGAACGCGACCCATAGGAAACCATGTTAAATGGGCCATAGTGTGTTTCTCCAAAACTGAAAACTCAATACAAAAAATGCATAGGTGTGAACCAGGCCTCAGTCTGGAGATTTTGAGCACTGTCAATTTTTTTTTTTTTAATGATATATTTTTGATAGTCAGCGTCAAACTAAATTCTCAGTGATTAGTGTGTGTGTGTGTGTGTGTGTGTGTGTGTGTGTGTGTGTTTTTAAATATTGGAGGTGTAATATGCAAAATCAACAAACTTTGGGAAAATTAAGGTTAATGGTTAAATGTTTGTTTACATAAAAATGTTCAATCAAAACAAAAATTTCTTAGGCCCCTTTCACACGGAGGTCCGTTCAGGTCCGCCTGTCAGTTTTTTAGGCGGACCTGAAACGGATCCTCCATGTACCCCTATGGAGGCACGGATGTCAGCGGAGACATGTCCGCTGACATCCGCTCCGCCAAAGTGTGACGGAGGAAAACCCTATTTTTTCCTTCCGTCGGCGGAGCGGATCGGATGACAACGGACTCTACGGTCCGTCGTCATCCGATTCCCCATAGGGGAGAGCGGCGCTCTGACAGGGCGGTCCCTGCACAGTGTGCGGGGACCGCCCAGTCATCCGTCGGCTCAGCGGGGATCAACGGAGCGATCCCCGCTGAGCAAGCGGAGCTTCACGGGGCGGATCTGCACGGATCCGCCCCGTGTGAAAGGACCCTTTGGGAAAAGAACTTAATCTTAGCAAATTGAACCGAAGATTTATTCAAGCCTAAGTTTAGTCATAACTCCCTCAAGAGTTCTGAATATGACTGCCCTTTCTGCCCCTCCTCTATTAATGGAAGCTGTACTATAGCTTCTATGAATGAAAAGAGCTTTATGAATTAAGCGGATCTTTCATCCACTCCATCCTCACATTTAGAAGTGTTTCATGGATGGAAGGTGTAGTAGAGCTTCTATGAATGGAGGAGTGGAAAGGGCAGGCGTAGTCTACACTCTGGGTGAGTGCCCGTCACCGGTCCACCACTTGTATTAATGCCCACAGCACCAGTAGATGGCAGCTTTGGGGGTATGCAGCTTGGACTTTTGATCACAAATCCAAATGTGTAGTTCTGCATCTGTTGGGCCAAATTTTCTGCAATGTTGGTGTTGTGTTTATTATGTGGGGGGTGGTTTTATCTCGGAGTACTGTTGTGCTCAAACAATTCATACTTTGTATTGTCTACAAATATTTTTTTGTAATAAAGCACTACAACTGCATTTGGTGTGTCTACATTTAATATACAACATACATTTGTGTTCTGTCGGGCCTTGGGATAATCCCAAAGTGTGTGTGGGGGGGGGGGTCCCCCCCCCCCCCCCCCCCCCCATCTACATAAATTTTTGCATCAGCTTTTGACCTGTAAAAAGGGCAAAGATGGGCCAATATGCTGTGAACGCGTCCATACATGAAATGCCATGTCTATGGTTGCCAGGCCATTGGTCATTTCATCCATTAAGCAGGTTTTTTTTCAGATTTTGCCACTGTGCCATAATTGTAGGAAGTTGAGGAGTGTACACTTATGTTTGGCAAATGCCACGAGCACCTGCGTCTATATTCTGGAGACACTACTGACCCTTCACAAGAAGTTTGAGACAAAGTGGCCTTCACCATTTTAAAGCACGATTGCAGGCACAGCTTTTATTCCTCGTTTTGGGCTCTACAACCTCTCCAGGAAAAATCAGATGGTGGGTAGCAGTACAAGAATCTACACCTCAAGGGGTAATTTTGTGCAGAAAAAGCACAAGCTCTGAACCTAGAATATACAATGGCCTTATTTGAGACGCCTCCACACAATCTTCACCTGTAATCTGGAAAAAATTGAAGCTCACGCCTTTCGTGCATCAGATGAACCATGGTTGACATGCTGAAGGACCTTCTCCTGGAGATGGCCAATATGGGATAATAGGATTTTTATAACAGCTTACCTGTAAAATCCTTTTCTTGGAGTACACCACGGGACACAGAGCCAGTCATTACATAATGGGTTAAGGGTCACCAGCGGTGATTGGACACTGGCACAACCAATGGAAGACAGTTCCCCTCCATATAACCCCTCCCATCAGGGAAGTACCTCAGTTTTGTAGCAAAGCAGTAAGGTTCCCATAAGAAGGGTGGGACCTCTGTGTCCCGTGGTGTACTCCAAGAAAAGGATTTTACAGGTAAGCTGTTATAAAAATCCTATTTTCTTTATCGTACACCACGGGACACAGAGCCAGTCATTACATAATGGGACGTCCCAGAGCAATGCTCATATGAAGGGGGGGAGACACAGATCAAACCGACCGCTTGCGGACCAGAAGCCCTATACTGCTGCCTGCAGCACACTTCGCCCGAAGGCGGAATCCTCATGTCCTTTCACATCTATTTGATAGAATTTGGAAAATGTATGGACTGAGGACCAAGTTGCAGCCTTACAGATCTGAGCCATCGAAGCCTGGTGGTGCACTGCCCATGAAGCACTTATCGCCCTGGTAGAGTGCGCCTTAACAGGAAAAGGAGGAGTCCTGTTCTTTAAACCATAAGCTTGAACAATTACTTGTCTAATCCACCTGGAAATGGTGGATTTTGATACCGCTTGGCCCTTCTTGGGACCATCTGGTAAAATAAACAAAACATCTGTTTTACGTATCTGAGCGGTTGCTTGCAGATACACCCTTACCGCTCTCACTAGATCTAGAGAGTGTAATAATTTTTCCCCCGCCGTCCGCGGGTTTGGAAAAAAGGAAGGCAGAACAATGTCTTGATTCAAGTGAAAAGCCGACACCACCTTAGGCAGAAAAGCCGGATGGGGTCGTAGTACGATCTTGTCCTTGTGACAAATTAGATAAGGCTCTTTACAAGAAAGAGCTGCTAGCTCTGATACTCTCCTAGCAGAAGCTATAGCAATCAGAAAGGCCAATTTCCTACTTAATATAATTAAAGGAATATGGCGAATAGGTTCAAAAGGTTGCTTTTGCAACACTGACAATACCAAATTCAAATCCCATGGACACAAGGGAGACCTGACTGGAGGATTTATCCTCAGTACCCCCTGAATGAATGTCCGAACTAGGGAGTGAGATGCCAATGGTCTCTGAAAGAAGACTGATAGAGCCGATATTTGCCCTTTGATGGTGCTAAGGGCTAATTTCATATCCACTCCTAACTGGCAAAAAGCAAGAATCCTACTTATTTCATATTTCAGAGGATTCCAACTTCTGGATTCACACCAGGAAACGTATGCTTTCCAGACTCTATGATAGATGAGTCTGGAGGCTGGCTTTCTAGCATTAATGAGCGTAGAAAGAGCCAGGCCAGAGACCCCTCTCTTTTTCAAAATGTGGGTCTCAGCAGCCAGGCCGTCAAATTTAGCCTTTGTAAGGAAGGGTGGAATACTGGACCCTGTGACAACAGGTCGTGTCGAAGTGGAAGCTTCCAGGGCCTTCCTATCGCTATTTTTACGATCTCGGCATACCAAGGCCTCCTGGGCCAGTTTGGGGCCACTAGGATTACTGGTATTCCCTCCTCCTTGATCCTGCGAAGCAGTCTTTGTAGAAGAGGGATCGGAGGGAATGCATAGATCAGTGAGAACTGATTCCATGGAGTTATTAGAGCATCTGTCCGGTAGGCTAGAGGATCTCTCGTTCTGGACACAAAGTTGTCCAATTTCTTGTTGAACCTGGAAGCTAGCAGGTCTACATCTGGGTTTCCCCATCCCAGACATATGGCCTGAAAGATCTCTGGGTGAAGAGACCACTCTCCTGGTAGCAGCTGCTGACGACTCAGGTAGTCTGCTTGCCAGTTTTCTATCCCTGGAATGAAGACTGCAGAGATGCAAGGTACATGCTCTAAAGCCCATGCCAAGATCCGGTTCACCTCTCTTTGGGCTGCCCGACTGTGGGTGCCTCCTTGGTGATTGATGTAAGCTACTGCCGTAGCATTGTCGGATTGAACCCGAACTGGGTAGCCCTGTAACCTGTATGTCCAGGTTTTGAGGGCTAGATATACCGCCCGGATCTCTAGCACATTGATGGGCAGGATCCCCTGAGTCTTGGCCCAGGTTCCCTGGGTAGAAGCCTCCTCGAATACTGCACCCCAGCCCGATAGGCTGGCATCCGTAGATACCACCTTCCAGGCCACTGGGAGGAAGGACTTTCCCTTCCGTAAATTCCTGGCTTCTAGCCACCAATTGAAGCTGTGGCGTACTTGTGAGGACAGGCGCATGGGTATATCCAGAGCTTGGCTCTTTCTGTTCCAGGAGGCTAAAATATTGCCTTGAAGTAGTCTCGAATGAAACTGGGCGTAAGGGACCGCCTCGAAGGAGGCTACCATCTTTCCCAATAGTCTCATGCAAAGGCGAATAGACGGCCTCTTGTTTGCTTTGACCTTGTGGATCAGGTCTTTCAGAGACTGTATCTTTGGCTCTGGCAGGTATACCCTGTTTTGGGCTGTATCTATGATCATGCCCAGGTACACTATCCTTCTTTGGGCCTGGAGAGAGGATTTTTGTAAGTTTATAATCCATCCTAAATACTCCAGGTATCCTACTGTAGTGTCTACAGCGTGATCCAATCCCTCCTTTGACTGATCTATTAATAGTAGATCGTCTAGATAGGCTGTTACCGCAATGCCCCGTGTTCTTAGGTTTGCTAACAGAGGAGCTAGCACCTTTGTGAATACTCTGGGCGCGGTGGCTACACCAAATGGCAGGGCCACAAATTGAAAGTGGCGATCTTCTACCGCGAACCTTAGGAATCTTTGGTGAGCGGGGAGGATTGGTATGTGTAGATATGCGTCTTTGATATCTATGGACGCAATGAATTCTCCGCCTTTTAAAGTAGCGACCACGGATCGAATCGTTTCCATTCGAAAATGGCGAACGTTCAGAAACTGGTTTAGATTTTTTAGATCCAGGATGGGTCTGACTTCTCCGTTCGGTTTTGGAATCACAAAGAGGTTTGAGTAAAAACCTGAACCTTGCTCCTTTTGGGGTACCTCCTGTAACCACACCTTGAGCTATTAAGTGATTCAAACCTTTGAAGAAGGATCCTCTTTTTTGTGGATCCTTGGAGAGTCTTGAACTTCGGAATTGAGAAGATGGGATCTCTCGAAATTCCAGTCTGTACCCTGAGGATATTGTGGATACCACCCATTTTGTCCTGGGTTTCTGTCCGCCAAGTCGCTAAGAACTGACGAAGCCTTCCCCCCACTCGGCCGAGCGGGGGCGCCCCTTCAATGAGAGGTTTTGGGGGCTTGCTTATTAGCTCTTGAACCCCACGGCTTCTTGTTCTTCTGAGCCTGTTCTTTGGCTTTTTTGGGCGGCTGAAAAGGCCGTCGCCACTGGCTGGAGTCAGATTTCCCGGGAGCTGGGGAGAGAGTGTGTTTAAAACAAGGTCTCTTGTTTTTCTTTTTCTCAGGTAAAAGTGTCGTTTTACCACTTGATATCTTTTGGATATATCTTTCTAAATCTTCCCCAAAAAGGCGTTCGCCATGGAACGGGAAACTTGCCAACAACTTTTTGCATGGGGCTTCCACTGACCAATGCTTAAGCCAAAGTACTCTGCGCATCTGTACCAGCTGGAGTGTAAGGCGTGATGCCTGTATGATAGAATCTCTCATGGCATCCACTGTGAAGCATAAGGCTTTAGGCAAATTCTCCCAATTTTTAGCCTGCTCTGAAGGCAGCTCCTTCAGCCCCTGCTTTACCTGTTGGCTGACGACCTGACACATACCGACTGCTGCTACTGCAGGTTGGATAATTGAGCCGGCCAAAAGGAAGGAGGATTTCAGTAGGGATTCCAACTTCTTCTCAGAAGGATCTTTAAACACTTGTACATTATCCACTGGACATGTCAGGTTTTTATTTACACAAGAAATAGCCGCATCTACCGCAGGCAGGCTCCATTTCTTTAAAAAATTTTCCTCCATAGGATAAAGAATGTTAAACTTTTTTGGAGGTGAAAAACGCTTATCTGGATGTTGCCAGTCTGCGTACAATAGATCCTCTAGTAACGGATGAACCGGGAAGGAGCATGCACCTTGCAGGGATCTTAATGATCCTAGGGAGGAGACAGGTGATTCTGTTACCTCCAAAGAGGGTAACCTAAATGCAGCTCGCACGGCTCCTGCATAGCATTGCACCTGTGACTTTAAAATCTGGGATACCGAAAAGGCTCATCCGATATCCCTGATCCGTCTGACTCCTCATCCTCTGCTGATGTAGCCTCCTCCTCATCCTCCTCCTCCTCGGGTACTTCTGAAGGGAGGTCCAATACTGGAGGAGATCTGCTTCGCTTATTGTCCTTTTTAGAGGATTTAGCGATTAAGGTAGCAATTTTCTCCTCCAGATTATTTAGGGCAGCTGATAAAGTGTCCTCAGTGACATATGCAGGCCCAGGCTTCACTGGGGAAGCCGCCATACCTGACAGAGGTAATGGCTCATCCTTCCATTGGTTGTGCCAGTGTCCAATCACCGCTGGTGACCCTTAACCCATTATGTAATGACTGGCTCTGTGTCCCGTGGTGTACGATAAAGAAATACATTTGATAGCAGGATGGCATGCCCACATAGTGCAGAATGGGCACACTTCTAGATCTGGCACTGGAAGGTGAGCTGAATGTGTTCTCACAAATGTAACATTATTATAAATAGGATTTATTAGTACAGGAAACCTCATTCAACACTGAAGAATGGTTGTTGGTGAAAGATGTGAATGTTTGTATTTTTTTTTGTTTTTTATATAGATGCAACAAGAAATTTTCCAGTGATTTGCTGTATTCTCCTCCAGTTAATATTCTCCAGTTAAATGCCCAAAAAAGTGCCAGAAATTTAACCACCTGCTGCCCAGGGCAATTTTTGAAATGTTTCACATATGTAAAAAAAAAACTGTCGTTTTTGCTAGGAAGTTTACTTGGAACCCCCAAACATTCAATATTTTCAGAAAGCAGAGGCCCTGGAAAATTGGTGGTCTTTGTTTTTCTTCTGCCACTTTAAAGGGTATCTATGGTCAAAATGTCCACAAAGTTTAGGAGTGTGTCTATGGGAATGTTTGACCTTTCTTCCAGAAGCGCATATGTGAGTCAGGCATTGATTTGAACGAGGTCAGGACTCTGTGCAGGTCAGCCAGGTTCCTCCACTCAACTCCCTCATCCACGTCTTTATGGACCTTTTGCTTTGTGCACTGGTGCGCAGTCATGTTGGAACAGGAAGAGCCATCCCCAAACTGTTCCCACAAAGTTGAGAACATGGAATTGTCCAAAATGTCTTGGTATGCTGATGCCTTAAGAGTTCCCTTCACTGGAACTAAGGGGCCACGCCAAACCCCTCCCCCACCCCCCCCCCCCTCAACAAATTATTTGGACCCCTGCACAAAGCAAGGTCCATAAAGACATGGGTGAGCAAGTTTGGGGTGGAGGAACTTGAATAATCTTACTTTGCATGCCCTGTGAATTAAGCACTGTTGCCTTATGAACTACAGAGGTGCTGAGATTATGTGGGGCCAACATGCATTCGAATTGTCATCCTTGCAAGGACTGTCCCCCCCGTGTGTGTGTGTGTGTGTGTGTGTGTGTGTGTGTGTGTGTGTTTGTTTGTTTTTTTTTTTTTTTTTTTAGCTCTGTATTCTTTCAAAGCTTATTAAACTATTCTTCATTATCCTTGTGTAATTGCCTGGAATTCTTAATGCTTTTTGTACTGCAGCCAGCTGAGAAGTCAAGCTGGCCTCTGGCTTGGGGGAGCTTGCTCTGCATGGCTGAAGGCCTACAAGAGGGAGTGCTAGGTGAATGGGCACCAACAATTTCATATTCATTACTAGTTCAAAGAGCAAAAAGGGTTCATAGCAGCAAGTCTTGATCGGGAAATTGCATATTTCATATTCCTTATTATTGTTGGCCTCACAAATACCTAATAAACACTCTAAGATTCAGGTTATCTTGAATGACTCCTCTTATAGGAATGTGTTATTTGTAAACTGACCCAAGTCCTTGAGTGATCATATTGCAAAGGGACGTGGCTTGGGGGTTTTCTATTCCTTATACACAAGTCTAAATGCCACAGCCCAAACTGGAATAGGCTAGTCTCACACCAGAGCTTGCAAATCGTGCTTCTAAACCTGGTCGGCCATGCTGCATAAAAGCATGGGGACTCCATGGTAGAACAGCATCTTTAGTTACGTATTCTTGTCATATTTTCTGTCTGTCATTTACTCTTAATAAATGTTATACTTTTAAGTAATTGTGTGATCTCTCTTTGCACATATCAAACACAAACCCAAAAACGTGACAAAATAAGTCTGCAGAATTGCAGTCTCTCAAAAAAAAAATTTGTCGCGCCCCCCCCCCCCCCCTCCATATGATGCAGCAGACTGAGTCAAAGAGCCTGCTAATTGTGTACACTTTTTTTAGCATTTGTGTTACAGGCCCTGTATGTAACTTTCTACTGTGAATGTAGATTTTTCGTCTGACTACACCTTATTTTTAGATCCTTGGGTATTAATGTTTCCCTGTGTCCTGACAGGCCCCTGACTTACAAAGACAGTGGTGTGGACATAGAGGCTGGGAACAGTCTGGTGCAGAGAATTAAGCCTTTTGCTGCTGCCACTGCTAGACCAGGTAAGCCAGAACAATCCAATGGGCTAAGTATTGTAGAGTATGTGGACCGGGTGTGCTGGGCTTCCCATCGCTGCAGAGCAGATGGTAAAAGGGGTGAATTAAGCAGAGCGTTTCCTCAATAAAACAGCTGGAGGAAGTGCAGAGGCTGGATTAGATGTTCCTGCTGCTGGTCACAAGTCTGCTAGGACAAAGAACCTTTTTGTCAGACAGGAAATGTTTAGTTATGTCTATAGATGCATGACCTCTCCATAATAATGGGAATTGAACTATAAATGTCTGTATTGTCAGTGTATGTCTGGGCATTGGCCAAATTTTATCTTCAAATCCCCTCTAATTTAATCTCAAC
The DNA here is from genome assembly GCA_029206835.1 of Rana muscosa. Lineage (NCBI taxonomy): Eukaryota > Metazoa > Chordata > Amphibia > Anura > Ranidae > Rana > Rana muscosa. The sequence continues at coordinate 73,950,816 of CM055117.1, forward strand.
ATTTTGACTACAGTTTACTGTTGAACCAGTAATAGAGTCCAGTAATAATTGTTAAGCATTGGATAATAGGAGGGTGACGTCAGTCTTGTACCTTGCAACCTTAGAGGAAAGGAAGGTTAATAAATTGCGGAGTGTGGTTAAAGTGGAGCTTCAATTGGAGTGCCGTTGATTAGTGGTCTGATCTAAGTGTATTGAAAACCTCATCCCATTGCTTGTTTTTAATAGGTAAGGATTGAATAAAAGATTGGCACAAACGCATTTATAAATTCCTTATTGTGATAAGTTACCTCCTGGGTAGATGCTCTAGACCAGTGGTCTCCAAACTGCAGCCCAGGGACCGGATGAGGCCCTTTGCTTGCTTGTATCTGGGCTTCTTAATGGTTATCTGAGCCCCATCTCCTGTTTAGCAATTGTCTCTGAGTGTCTTGGCCGTCCAGTACTCTCACTCCTGATTGGCTGACTTTGACACCAGCAGGAGCCAATGCTGTGTCTCAGCCAATCAGGAGGGAAAGGGGATGGGGCAGAACCACAGCTCCTTGTCTGAATGGACACATGGAGCTTCAGCTCTGCTCGGGTGCCCCCCAAAGCAAGTTGTTTGCTGTTAGGGCATTTAACAGGAGGGAGGGGCCAGGAGCACAGGAGAGGGACCCGAGAAGAGGAGGATCCGGGCTGCTCTGTGCAAATCAACTGCGCAGGGCAGCTAAGTATAACATGTTTGTTTTTTAGAGGGAAAAAAAAATGAGACTTTACAATCCCTTTAATTCCTGCTACTAACATCAACAACGGGGCACTATTCCTCCTACTGACACCAACAATGGGACGTTATACCTTCCCCTAAAATCAAACACGCATTGTTTACACCACTGACACCAGGAAAATTTCTACTCCCGATGACCATAGTCTGCCACCCTTAAAGTCTGAAGGACCGTAAACTGTCCCATTGCCTAGAAAGTTTGGAGACCCCAGTTCTAGACCATACAGTGAGGGGGGGGGGGGGGGGGGGAGAGTATTTGATCCCCCTGCTGAATTTCTAAGTTTGCCCATTGACAAATTATCAGTCTAATTTTAATGGTAGGTTTATTTAAACGGTGGGAGACTTAAAAAAAAAAAAAAAACTAATTTCAAAAAAGTTATAAGTTGATTTGCATTTTAATGAGTGAAATAAGTATTTGACCCGTTCTCAAAACATGTATGTGTGAAAAATCTCGCGCCTACTAATAAAACTACCTTCTCAAAACATGACTTAGTTACCGGTACTTGGTGGCAAAACCCTTGTTGGCAATCAGAGGTCAGACATTTCTTGTAGTTGGCCACCAGGTTTGCACACACCTCAGGAGGGTTTTGGCCCACTCTGCTTTGCAGATCCTCTCCACGTCATTAAGGTTTTGAGGCTGATGTTTGGTAACGCAAATTTTCAGCTCCCGTCACATATTTTCTATGTGATTAAGGTCTGGAGACTGACTAGGTCACTCCAGGACCTTAATGTGCTTCCTCTTGAGCCGCTCCTTTGTTGCCGTGGCCATGTGTTTTGGGTCCTTTGTCATGCTGGAATTTCCATCCATGACCCATTTCAATGACCTGGCTGAGGGAAGGAGGTTCTCACCTGTCCATCGTCCCTTTTTGATATGGTGAAGTTGTCCTGTCCCCCTAGCAGAAGGACACCCCCAAAGCATGTTTCCACCCTCATGTTTGATGGTGCTCTTGGGGTCATATGCAGCATTCCTTCCTCCCTCCACCTCACACCTTGAGTTGATGCCAAAGGGCTTGATTTTGATCTCATCTGAATCATTCGGATGTTTATTGGCAAACTTCAGACAGGCCTGTACATGTACTTTCTTGAGCAGGTGGACCTTGCAGGGGCTGAAGTATGTCAGTCCTTCATGGCGTAGTGTTACTAATTGTTTTCTTGGTGACTATGGTCCCAGCTGCCTTGATCATTGACCAAGATTCTCCGGTGTAGTTCTGAGCTGATTCCTCACCGTTCTCATGATCATTGAAACTCCACGATGTGAGATCTTGCATGGAGCCCCAGACCGAGGGAGACTCAGCTATTTTGTGTTTTTTTTTTTTTTTTTTTCCCCATTTGTGAATAATCGCACCAACTGTCACCTTCTCACAAAGCTGCTTGGCGATGGTCTTGTAGCCCATACCAGCCTTGTGTAGGTCTACAATCGTGTCCCTGACATCCTTGGACAGCTCTTTGGTCTTTGGCCATGGTGGAGAGATTGGAATCTGATTGCTCCTGTGGACAGGTGTCTTTTATACAGGTAACAAGCTAAGGTTAGGAGCACTCCCTTTTTTAAGAGCGCTCCTAATCTCAGCTTGTTACCTGTATAGAAGACACCTGGGAGCCAGAAATCTTGCTGATGGGGTATTAAATAATTATTTCACTCATTAAAATGCAAATCAATGTTTTACTTTTCTGAAATGCATTTTTCCGGATGTTCTGTTTCTTGCTGTTAAAATAAGCCTACCATTAAAATTATAGACTGATTATTTTTTTGTCAGTGGGCAAACATACAAAAAACCAGCAGGGGATCAAATTTTTTTTTTTTTTTTTTTTTTTTTCCCCCTCCCCTCACTGTAAAAGTTATAAATTCTAATATGTCAGATAAATACAGTTACCACTGTTCTTCAGGCATGCTGTAAGTATAAGAGCTGCAGGTCTCATGCAGCCAAGAGATCAGGTCTTTTATCCACCTCTCCTCCTCCTTTTCCATTTACAGGATGCCTTATGTTTTGTGAATGGTTTACAGAATGCAAGGCATTTTCTGAAAAGACCAGGGGTGAGTAGGGGCAGATAAATGGCAGGATTGCTTCCCTGTATGAGACCCGCAGCATGCCAGAAGTACAGTGATTGCTGGGGTTTTATAATACGTTTTTAATAAGATACCACCTGAAAACGCAGAATTCATTCATAGAAAATGTGTCTGAAGCACAGCAGTATAAATGGGCCCTTTTACAGGTTTCAGTTGGTGCTTTCATCATTGCAGTTGTCACTTTTTTTTTTATGTTTATTACTTTTTATACTTATTTGAGTATTTTTTCCAGGATGCAATGCTGAGCTTGGAGGCTTTGCTGGATTATTTGACCTTAAAGCGGCAGGATATACAGACCCTATTCTGGTGTCTGGTACAGATGGTGTTGGAACAAAATTGAAGGTAATTTTTAGAACAAGAAAAAAATATGGCTGACCTACAGTAGATGGCTGCTAGGAATTATCAGTAGCATCAGTGAGGTGATAAGGACTACATGCACTCTGGCCAAAAGCTTGGAAACCTTTCACCATCGCACCTGTGTGAGCTTGTTGGAGTTCAGATTCCAAAACCATGGCCATAAATATGGAGCGGTCTTCCCTCTAACGGTACTTCTAAGCCTGCAGTCTTCTGGTAAAGGTTTTTCCATCAGCTTATGCTGTGTCTAGACTAGAGAATGGGTCCATTCAGTCCAAATGTCATTTATGAGGTCAGGTACCGTTCCAATTCATCAGAGGTGTTCAGTATGATTAAGGACGGGGCTCGCCACACCTAACTCAGCACACCATGTCCTTATGGAGCTGGGTTTGTGCACAGGAGCACATGCTGGAGCGGGAAAGAAACTTCCCAAAACCATTACCCCAAGGTTGGAAGATCACCATTGTCTTTTTTTATGCTTTAATAATAACCGTACCCTTGAACTCCATAAATTAGTGGTGTCCATATACCCTTGGCCACGTAATCTACCTTCATGAATCGCTTGTAATATGAAGTCCAGTTTTGTGATGGAGTAGTTGTGGTATTGTGTAAACTGCTCTTTTGGATATTCAATAAATTTGGGTGTTTAGACACTTTCTAGAAATCTAATCTGTGGTGATCCACAAATTGATGGGCTCATTCATAGTTTTAAAATTACATGGGTATGCAGAACATCATCAGTTGTTAAAAGAAACTTGCATTGGGGCAAACTGAGGTTTTGAAAATGCTAATTGCCAGGTTGGCAATCCTTAAGCTGGCCATACATGTATTGGAACTTGGCCGGTTCAGATAGGACCAAAATAATTTCGATTTCATGTATGGTCACTCTGGTTGTACACGCGTTGCTCTAACGATCGACTTGTGTACAACCAGCCTGTCGGTTTTTCCTGAACAGCTATAGCTGGCAACACTAATCATTGTGTTCTGCTGGCAGGAAAGGCTCCCCACTGGCAATATAATAGGGCTGCGAAACTGTTGGGGGAATCGAGGAACTTTCTTTCCTTCCATCTGTGGTAAAAGAAAATTGCATAGTCGATGGCCTGCCTTAGTCGCTGACTTAGAACAATCATTAAAGTGGTTTTAAAGTCACTTTTTTTTTTTTTTTTTTTTTTCTTCTCATGCATGAAGATAATAAAAAAAACCTTCTGTGGGCAGCAGCCCCCCTTAATACTTACCTGAACCCCATCTTGATCCAGCGACGTTGCAGAAGTCTTGGCTGCCCGGGACTCCCCTCCTTATTGGCTGAGACAGCAGCTATGGCTCCTCCTGCTGCTGTCGGTCAGTGAGCCAAAGAGAGGGGGTGGGCTGCTCCGTGTCTGAATGGACACACATAGCTTGCTATGGGGGTACCCGAGCCAAGGCGGTTTGCTGTAGGGGAACTAGTCAGGTGGGCGGGGCCAGTAGCTCCGGGGAGAGACCTGAGAAGAGGAGGATCCGGTCTGCCCTGTGCAAAACCACTACACAGAGCAGGTAAGTATACCGTGTGTGTGAGAGAGAGAGACTGTGTGTGTGTGAGAGAGAGACTGTGTGTGTGAGAGAGAGAGACTGTGTGTGTGAGAGAGAGAGACTGTGTGTGTGAGAGCGAGAGACTGTGTGTGTGAGAGAGAGAGACTGTGTGTGAGAGAGAGAGACTGTGTGTGAGAGAGAGAGACTGTGTGTGAGAGAGAGAGACTGTGTGTGAGAGAGAGAGACTGTGTGTGAGAGAGAGACTGTGTGTGAGAGAGAGACTGTGTGTGAGAGAGAGACTGTGTGTGAGAGAGAGACTGTGTGTGAGAGAGAGAGAGACTGTGTGTGAGAGACTGTGTGTGAGAGAGAGAGACTGTGTGAGAGAGACTGTGTGTGAGAGAGAGAGACTGTGTGTGTGAGAGAGAGACTGTGTGTGAGAGAGAGACTGTGTGTGAGAGAGAGACTGTGTGTGAGAGAGAGACTGTGTGTGAGAGAGAGACTGTGTGTGAGAGAGAGACTGTGTGTGAGAGAGAGACTGTGTGTGAGAGAGAGACTGTGTGTGAGAGAGAGACTGTGTGTGAGAGAGAGACTGTGTGTGAGAGAGAGACTGTGTGTGAGAGAGAGACTGTGTGTGAGAGAGAGACTGTGTGTGAGAGAGAGACTGTGTGTGAGAGAGAGACTGTGTGTGAGAGAGAGACTGTGTGTGAGAGAGAGACTGTGTGTGAGAGAGAGACTGTGTGTGAGAGAGAGACTGTGTGTGAGAGAGAGACTGTGTGTGAGAGAGAGACTGTGTGTGAGAGAGAGACTGTGTGTGAGAGAGAGACTGTGTGTGAGAGAGAGACTGTGTGAGAGAGAGACTGTGTGTGAGAGAGAGACTGTGTGTGAGAGAGAGACTGTGTGTGAGAGAGAGACTGTGTGTGAGAGAGAGACTGTGTGTGAGAGAGAGACTGTGTGTGAGAGAGAGACTGTGTGTGAGAGAGAGACTGTGTGTGAGAGAGAGACTGTGTGTGAGAGAGAGACTGTGTGTGAGAGAGAGACTGTGTGTGAGAGAGAGACTGTGTGTGTGAGAGAGACTGTGTGTGTGAGAGAGAGACTGTGTGTGTGAGAGAGAGACTGTGTGTGTGAGAGAGAGACTGTGTGTGTGAGAGAGAGACTGTGTGTGTGAGAGAGAGACACTGTGTGTGTGAGAGAGAGACACTGTGTGTGTGAGAGAGAGACACTGTGTGTGTGAGAGAGAGACACTGTGTGTGTGAGAGAGAGACACTGTGTGTGTGAGAGAGAGACACTGTGTGTGTGAGAGAGAGACACTGTGTGTGTGAGAGAGAGACACTGTGTGTGAGAGAGAGACACTGTGTGTGAGAGAGAGACTGTGTGTGTGAGAGAGAGACACTGTGTGTGAGAGAGAGACACTGTGTGTGTGAGAGAGAGACTGTGTGTGTGAGAGAGAGACTGTGTGTGTGAGAGAGAGACTGTGTGTGTGTGTGTGAGAGAGAGACTGTGTGTGTGTGTGAGAGAGAGAGACTGTGTGTGTGTGTGAGAGAGAGAGACTGTGTGTGTGTGTGAGAGAGAGAGACTGTGTGTGTGAGAGACAGAGACTGTGTGTGTGTGTGAGAGAGAGAGACTGTGTGTGTGAGAGACAGAGAGAGAGAGAGAGAGACTGTGTGTGTGTGAGAGAGAGACTGTGTGTGTGAGAGACAGAGAGAGAGAGAGAGACTGTGTGTGTGTGAGAGAGAGACTGTGTGTGTGAGAGACAGAGAGAGAGAGAGAGACTGTGTGCGTGAGACAGAGAGAGAGAGAGAGAGAGAGAGAGACTGTGGAATTTGGACTGATCATAGAACTCCTGGCCTGAGTCGTCAGCTGACCTTTTTTTTTTAGAAGAGGTCTCAGTGGTAGCCTCCATGTTTATCGCCACACTTCTCTTTAAAACTCATGGCTTCACTAGTGAATTCTGGTAACTGATTCATTTTCATATGAAATTCGTTATTGCCTTTCAACTTAAAATATTTGTGTGTGTTTCTATTGAAAGACTGTAAATTTTTATTTTTAACATTTTAATTAAAGTACCGGTAACTCCACTTTTGTTGAGAAAAGAACATTCCCCTCTGGGTGACCCATGTACATTGCAAGGATTTTAACAAACTGTTGCAGAGTTATACCTTTTCGTTGTTCTGAAGAAATCCCTGTATGTTTCTGTGTCCATGTGGAAAGTGAATCTAATGGGGGGAGTAGTTTCATAATACTCAATCAGCTGCTGCACTTGCAGGGCTCCAATGAGGAAAAACTGCAGGGTCTGCATCCCTTTTGGGCAGGATTTTCTATTGGGAGTATCTCACCAAAAATGCGAGGGGGGCATTCTGTACACATTCTGTTTACAGAACACCTCCAGGTAGCCATATTGCATTTTATAGAAAATTGCAGCGCTGCAGATTGAAAAGGAAACCTAATTTTTAATAACATTCAATTACAATATGACTTGAGTCACAATTGTATACACTAATTTATTTTTCATTTGCTATTTATTTTTTCCCATGAAAGTGGAGTTACCCTCTCATTGTTCCCTATTTGTAGATTGCACAGGCATGTAACAAACACGACACCATTGGACAGGATCTAGTCGCCATGTGCGTCAATGACATCCTGGCGCAGGGAGCAGAACCTCTATTCTTCTTGGACTACTTTGCTTGCGGGGCCCTGGATGTGTCTGTGGCGGCCTCTGTGGTCTCTGGTATCGCCAAGGCCTGCCAAATGGCTGGATGTGCTCTTCTGGGTAACTATCCTGTAAAAACATGCGCACTCTCACTCTTCAGTCCTTCCTGCAATTTGGAAATGAGAGCTCTATAATATTGGCCTATTTTTGCACTATACATTAGAACAGGGGTGCTTAACTTTTTGTAGAGTGAGGGCCATTTAAGTGATTTGGTAAGCTTTTACGGGCCACAATGAGCTATTGGTGTTTCACCTCCCAAACCGCAAATGTAAACAAGCCTTTACTGTCCTGAGCCCCCTATAAGGCTGCTATCGCCTTGATGCCTTGTTGTTTTTCTGCAGGTTAGCTGCACGGAGCCATAGACTTCTATTACATCTGTGCACTTGGTATCACTCCGCCTGGGACAGGAGTTTGCGCTATAGAGGAGGCATTGGCTTATGGGGCTCCTGCTTCCTCTTCTGCTGCCGCCACCGGCTTTTATGCACTCCGATGCTTTGGGACGGCAGGTCGGCAACCCGTTGATCGCAATTTGGGCTTGCCGATCCACCATCCCAGAGCATGGGCATATGCTCTCCTGGTTTGAGATCGGAGGGCTCTGTAGGCTACAGGTTGAGTACCCCTGTAGTAGAGGTGCTGGATGTGAATCTTGATTTGCATGGTTCTGCCCACTGTCCAGAAATGAGGAATAATCCTGTTCTTCTTTTTTTTTTTTTTTTTTTTAGAATATGATGGAATAAGAATGTTTACCATCTGTTTTACTGTGCCACACTTTCATTGGAAGGGATTTGTGATTCCTTCACCATAAAAAGTGTTCAAAGCGAAAAAACGATTTTGTAGTACAGTACTCATTTCCCTTGTTTAGTGTCTGGGTACGATCCTGAACTGATATTCTTAAGCCTCATGCACATGGTCGTATTTTCCGACGGGAATTGTGTGACAGGCTTTTGTCGGAAAATCCGACCGTTTGTATGCTCCATCGGACAATTGTCTGATTTTCCGCCAACAAATGTTGGATAGCATGCTTTAAAATTTTCCGACAAGTTTGTGTGTTCTTGGATTATCTGATCGTGTGTACACTAGGGGTGCGCATCTTCACTAGTCTCACAATTCGATTAGATTCCGCGATGCATCACGATTACTGATGAGCACTCACTTCCACTTGGGCCGCCTAGGCGGCCCTTCCTCCTTGCAATCTTCTGGGACACATCGCAGGTCCCAGAAGATTGCCCGGCTATGCAGGACAGAGCAGTGAGACATGCGCACCCGGCTGTTAAGCTGCAAGCAGAATGGAGGGTTCGGGTGGCCACGTCGCTGGATTGTGGGACAGGTGAGTGTTTTTTATTAAGTCAGATACCCTTTTTTTTTTTTTTTTTTTTTTTTTTTTTGTAGCTGCTGACTTTTAATAAAACAAAAAATTTACTGAACTCTGCTTTGAAATAAAAATAACCTCACTCCCTTTTAATGTGGAGTTCCACTCAAAAGTGGAACTTCTGCTTTAAGCACGTCTCGCCCCCTGACATGCCACATTTGGCATGTCATTTTTTTGGGGGGGGGGCCTGTCTTCTTTCTTCTGTGGGATTTCCTGTCCCGGCCGCCTAGGTGACGCCTCCTCTCGCCCTAGGTGGCCCCTCCCTGCCAGAGATCTTCTGGGACACAACACAGGTCCCAGAATATTGGCTGGCCAATGGCAGAGCACAGTGCACGCCCGGCCACAAAGCCGTAAGCTATCATGGCCGGGTGCCCACATTGGATATGACGGCATTGAGGAGAGGAGCGGGGAAAGGTACGGGGCTCTGTGCAGCCGCATTGCTGGACTGTGGGACAGGCAAGTGTCGGTTTAATAAGTCAGCAGCTACACTTTTTGTAGCTGCTGACTTTTAATAAACTAAAAAACGGAACTCGGCTTTAACAAGTGCACTAATCTGGTGTACTACAGGGTACAGGAATTCACGCATGTGGCTGGTGGGAGGTCAGGAGGGATTAGAATCCACAGCAAACAGCCCTGTGAAGTTCCCTGTACGGTCTATGTGCTGAAATTTCTCTGGGCTCCAAAGTTTGCACATTCCAGCACACTAGGAGTTAACAGTGGAATGTGCAAACGGGGAGCCGGAGAAATGAAAGTATACTGTTGTTAAAATACCCATTTTGTAATAAATGCCGTTATAATCCATTAAGTGGCCACCGCTGTATGTGCTTTTTAAAATATATGCAGCTTCATACCTGCATTTCAGTCTGTGTATACAACTGAATATGCTGCTCATGTGACTCGGTCCGGCCCACCTCTCTCCTCTCACGTCTCTCCTCTCTCCTGACGTCAGTGGAAGTTCTCAGCCCCGCCCACCGACTGTTGCTATCAGATCCGAAGAGAGGTGGGCGGGGCGGACGTCAGGAGAGACGTGAGAGGCGGGCCGGAGCGAACAGTCACATGAGTGGCATATACAGAGAATACAGACAGAAATGCACATATGGAAGCTGCATATATTTTAAAAAGCACATGCAGCAATGGCCATTTAATGGAGTATAACGGCATTTATTACATTTTAACAGACATACTCGGAGCGATCTCCCGGGAGGGGCGGGGCAAGTCGGGATGACGTCACCCGGCATCGATAATTGGGGTCACGCATCGATGCCGCATCAGGGACCCCCGAATCGCGATGCAACTATTAAATTCAGCACCCCTAGTGTACACCAGTCCTTCGGACAAAACTCCAAAGTACAATAACACGCATGCTCAGAAACAATGCTAACTATAACACATTAGCAGAAGTTGCCCAAAGGGTCGCGCTAAAGAACTGAAAAACCACGTAGTTTCGTTTTGTTGGCTGACAATTCTTTGCCGTTTTTGTATGCAAGACAAGTTCATAGCCAATGCCCTTCGGGCAAAAGTCCTTCCTTTTTTTTTTGTCCGGAAAATCCAATCGTGTGTCCCAGGCTAATTTTAAGACCGCTCTCATTGGATAACATGTGATTTCTAATGTCGCACGACTTGGTTTCACAAGTTGAATCCCAAGTCGCGGTAGTGTGAACTGAGCTTAAGGCTTATTTTGTTTCTGTACCCAGAACAATAGGAGTGAGCTAGTCTTCTAAGCTGGGACACAGACAGCAATGAAAATATAAAAATATGACCGTTTCCAAACCTCCCCACTCTATTTAAAACTGAAAAACAAGCTTTGGCTATCCATATACTTTAAAGCGGAGTTTCACCCTAAAGTGGAACTTCCGCTCATCGGACCCCGCCCCCCCCCTCCAGTGAGAAGGTGCCGGCGCGACTCGCGCATGCGCCGTAGGGAATCGGGCAGTGAAGCCGCAATGGGCTGCCGACATCGCGGGCGACCTGGACAGGTAAGTGTCCATATATTAAGTCAGCAGCTGTTGTATTTGTAGTTGCTGGCTTTTATATTTTTTTATTTTTATTTTTTGTGGGACCTCCGCTTTAAGCTTTCCATCACCTGTACAAGCACATTTTTAGTGCTGGAGTGGGAAAGGGTAAAAATCATTCTGTAACCCCATTGTGGATATTTGCTTTATGAGAAACAAGACAAAAATTAGTCTGGCACTAATAAGAATACAATTCATGGGTGGAAACCAAAGTCCAGTGTATTATTGCAGTCTTTTGTTGGAATATATTTATGTGGATATTTGCCCTACCTTTCCTGTGACACCCATGCAAGAAATTGCTTGAGGGTGGGGGTGGGGATTTTCTGTCATCCAAAAGACAGGAAGGCAAATGCAAAAATTAAACTTGCCAAAAGTTTCTGTTCCCATAGGCCGGATTTCTCATTGCTTCGCGTCATGGCAGGAAGTGATGGGAAGTCTCCCCGGTGGGGACACGGCAATGAAAACTAAGAGGTTCTAACCCTTACCCTGCTCATTCAAAAACTGGGGGTACAGGTTTTGGTTGAACTTTACTAAAGGAGCGATCTACAATGAAATCTGAATCCTGCGGAAACACGCTCATCAGATAACTCTATTGTGTGTTGCCTTTTACTCACTGATACTCCTTTTTTGTTTATTTTGGTAATGTTATTGTATAATATGTGTTCTGTTCTCCTGGCAGGGGGTGAGACAGCAGAGATGCCGGGCATGTACGCCCCGGGGGAGTATGACCTGGCTGGGTTCACTGTAGGAGCGGTGGAGAGGGGCCACATGCTGCCTTTACTGGACAGGATCACGGCGGGGGATCTGGTTATCGGTGTGGCTTCCTCCGGGGTCCATAGCAATGGTTTCAGTCTGGTGAGGAAGATTCTGGAGAAGTCCAGCCTGGGCTTCTCCTCTCCGGCTCCCTTTGGCTGTGGGACGCAGACACTTGGTGAGTGTGCGCTGTATCACTGGAGGAACCGCGTAATAACTGTTTTTGCACGTTTAACACAACTTTCAGATCTTCTGTGAAGTTTAATGTTACCCGATCACTTGTATGAAATAATTCAGCCAGAAGCCTCTTGTGAAGGAAGAAATTTGGATACCAAAGCTGGTCATACATTAGGTGCTTCGACCACTTCCTGGTGAACTGGTCAAAATTTTGCTCCCCCTTTTTTTTTTTCTTTTTTTTTTTTTTTTCGTATTTGTATGCTGCTTTGTTAGTAGATGCATTGTGTATGGCTCCAATGATTTGTACAGTGCTGTGTGTTTGACGCGTACAAAACCTATATGCTGTATGCACCTAAATGCACACTGATGCCTGTGTAAATGATCACCTTGTAAAACAACCCATTCAGTTTTAAAATGGAAATGAAATGCCAAACCTTTTATTTATAGATCTAAAAAAAAAAGAATTCTAAATGCAGCCATTTTTTTTTATTCCCCCCCCCCCTTTTTTTATAAGTGATCACATTCCCTCTGTTCTCCACTGCATAAAAGCTGGGGGAAGGGGAAGCAGCAGCACGCCAAGCTTCCCAGTGAATGGCTGTGCAGCGAGGTGCATGTCAGGACAAGTCTGATCATTTTGAGGAGAGCACACTGAGTTCACAGCATAGCTAGAGAACTGACCACGGTGTGCTTTCCTGCTTGGTGTGATCAGTTTTTTAATAGGAAAGCAGATGGACTAGCAAGAACACCATAGATTTCACACAGAACAGAATACTTTTTTATACATGTACATAATACAGTAGGCACATATCAGGAATATAAAACGTTGGGGTAACCAGCGTTTTAATGTATTTTTATAATTTTTTTTTTTTTCTCTAACAGGTGAGATTTTACTGACTCCAACAAAAATCTACAGCAAAACCCTCTTACCCATTTTAAAATCGGGCCATGTGAAGGCCTATGCGCACATCACTGGGGGAGGTCTGTTGGAGAACATTCCCAGGGTTCTACCTTCTTACCTCGGAGTCAATTTAGGTAAAAGGAAAAAAAAATGGCAACTAAATCTACCAGTTCATTTTATATCAATATATGGTATATCCAACTCCAATTACGGGATTTTACGCAGCATCTGAATAGTCAAACTTGTGTTATAATAACTGGGGAAGCGTATTTACAGATTTTTTTTTTTTTTTTTTTTTTTTACTCGCTTTTCTTGTGTCTGATGCCGCGTACACACGATCATTTTTCCCGTCGGGAAAAATGTAATTTTTTCCTTTTGGACGAGAAAAACTATCGTCTGTGGGCTTTATGTCGTTTTTCTCAACGAGAAAAACGGCATTAAAAATGACGAGAAAAATTAGAACATGTTCTAATTTTTCTCGTCGTTTTTGTCCGACATTTTTTCCGCGGCAGTTTTCCCATAGGGAAACACTGCCGCGGATCCCACAAACGGTTGTTTTTCTCAACAAGAGAAAAAACGGCGTGAAAAACGACCGTGTGTGGGGAACAAGCCGTTCCCTCATTTTTAATGACATTATTCACGGTTTTTTAACCGCCGTGAATAATGATCGTGTGTACGCGGCATGACACTTTGGCTTGAATGATGGTTTACATGTCACCTGCAATCTTGCAGTTGCTTTCTTTTCAGTGGTCTGCTAGAGCACTATCTCCCAGCTTCTGAGTGTACATAATCATACCAATATAAAAAAAAAGATATGTTGATTTGCAGCTCTGTTATTTAGAATGAATTCCAGGTATGGATAGATGGATATATTGGTTCAATTTGGACCAAGGTAACTATGTATACACCATACCTAACTGATGCACCCGGACACTGCTACTCCAGTGATCGCCACTTTCTTCCAGGTCCCATGCTGGGCGACTGCCCATTCAGAGAATGCTTTGTGTTTAATGAATGAATAAAAGCATTCTCTGATTGGATGTGGTAGAGAGGCAGATGTTGCACTCTTCACCTTGTTCAATTGGAGAACATTTTGCAAGTGGCGATCACTGGTGTAATAGTGATTTTTCCAGCTTCCAGGGGCATTAGCCAGGTATGTGTGGGGGGTGGTGTGTACCAGTGGCGGCTGGTGCTCAATTTTGGAGGGGCGCAAACAAACTGAAAAAAAAAACATGAATCACAGCCACTGTGCCCATCAATTGCCGCTAGTGTGCATCCCCCGCCCGGCACTTGCCTGTCTCGGTGGGGGCAGCGGGTCACGGCGGCCATGTCTTCTCCCGTCCTCTCCTCCCATCCTCTGCTATGATTGGACGCCTGGTAGGCGTCCAATCACAGCGCCTGTCGTTTCAAGTGACAGACCCGAGCACCTGATTGGCTGAGAGGCGGTTCAGTGTTAAAGCGAATATTCATTTGCTTTCCTAACACAACGCTGAGTGAACTGCGAGCGCCCAGCATGGCGCCCGCTGTTCACCTTTTTGGACACCTATTGGAGCCTATGGTGCTAATCAGGTGCTTCCCAAAAATACCCCGCCGCTGTAATTCAGGTGCCCGAAAAAGGGCCAGGTACCTGAATAGGGGGTGGCAACCATAGATGGATAGATTTATGCATTGCGTGAATCTATCTATGGTGATAGACAAGTGGCAGGAGAGGGGAGGCGGCGCCCGTGCACCCCTTATGGACGCACCGCCACTGATGAATACAATATCCGTTCCTGGGATTTTTATTTTAATAATGTTATGGACCATTAACATGGTTGTGGTCTTGTTGTGTTATGTTAGAGGAACTGCAGTCTGCTCACATAATTTTGTAATAAAAACATCTTTGCCATTCTGAAGCTTCCCTCGAACCACTTTGCATATTTTATAGATACCGTGATTCTGTACTTGCCAAATATGCTGCAGAAATCTCCCTCCACTGAGTTTGGCTGCATCCATTTTAACTGTGGGCAGCTGAATCTGCTGCCTGTTAATTTCCTGGATTTACACAGAGGCACACCTCATCTCTGCAGCTCTCATTGACCCTCTTATGACTCAACACCCCCCCCTCCTGCCAAACTTTCATCACAAGAGTCCGAGCTGTGCATGATGTCATAAGCCTAGGCTAATGACCAGACACGAAACAGAAGTGGGCTGTATAAGTTATTTACTGGCAGAAAAAAAGTTTCACTATCCAAAGTTAAAACAACAAGAGCAGAAGATTTAATAGATAGAAAGATGAGAAAATTACTAAAGGTCCGCTTTAAAGTGAAATTAAATTTTTTTTAGTTTTGTGGGGGTTTTTTATTTATTTCTTGGTTTTGTTTAAAGCGGAGGTTCCGCGGCAAAACTTTTTTTTTTTTTTTTTTTTTTTCTGCGTTCACTGTGGTATAACAATATTTAAGGTACCGTATATACTCGAGTATAAGCCGAGTTTTTAAGCACAATTTTTTTGTGCTGAAAATGCCCCCCTCGGCTTATACTCGAATCACCTTTTTGCGCCTGATCTCCCGGATTTGGGGAGCCGGTACCGGCTTTTGGCACACATATAGCCCCACTCTTCCTCTACAAGTGTGCAAAATTTCTTATCTGGGGGACCTACGGCCAGGGAGCACCGATTTTTCAAAACCGGGAACTCCTTCTATAGACTCCCATGTTAAACGGTCATTTCTCTGGTGACTTTGGCGACCCGGTACCGGCCGGTCGTAGGTCCTCTGGACCCCAAACTTGGCACACATGTAGCCCCACTCTTCCTCTACGAGTTTGCAAAGTTTCTTGTCCGGGAAACTTACGGCCAGGGAGCACCGATTTTTCAAAGCCGAGCACCCCCTCCATAGACTCCCATGTTAAACGTCAGACTAGTCATGGACACAGTGAGGCATGGACACAATGAGGCAAAGCGAGGCACACCCTAGGCTTATACTCGAGTCAATAAGTTTTCCCTGTTTTTGTGGTAAAATTAGGTGCCTCGGCTTATATTCGAGTCGGCTTATACTCGAGTATATACGGTACACTCTTCTTTGGTAGCTGTATATATCCGCTTTCCGTTTTCTCGGCAAAGAAGGAGTTATAAAATCCATGTGAAGGAGTTTCCATTTTGCTTGAGGGCATTGTGAAGCCCACAAGCAATCTCTTCCTGGAAGCGGTGAATGCTGATGTCCCAGCATTTACCGCTCATTCTCTCGATAATGGCAATTTACCTGCATGCCCTTTTTTAAAATGGCGCTATTAGAGGCACCCTCATCACGTGACCGGCGTCACGTGATATGTATAATCTCTCAAAATTTCGCCGCACGAGTCCCACTATGTATCTTGGGAAGCACGACACAGTGCTCCCAGAAAACACTGCGGCGACGGGGAAAGGCTTAGAAACGCCTACTCCCACGGGAGGAGAATCCCGGAAGTCGCTTTAGAAAGGCAATACTAAGGTATTTACATATGAGAATAAAAAAATATTGTACCTTAGGATCATGTACATATTGCAGTGGTTGTGTTACACTGTAGTTGTGATTTTGGGTGAACCTCCGCTTTAAATATAGGACTCTATCGGCAGCTTCTATTGCCTTGAAAATAAGAATTCAGATTTTATCTTGAGGCCCCTTTCACACATATGGACCGTTCGTCTGTTTTTCATCCATCCGTTGACCACCGTGTGACCCCGCCCCTTTGTTTAATTTAGTGGCGAGCCCAAATGACAGCTCCTTCTTGACGCTATGAAGCCTAGATAAAGAGCCGACAATTGCATTTAAAAGATGACAGTGACAGCATCAGCAAGTGAGGGAACCTGTCTGTACAGACTGCTCCCTCACGGTGTAGACTGCTCTTCTCCTGTCCTTGCACGCACTGCCCCCCTCCCTCAAAGAGGACTGTCGCGTATCTATCATATAGGGGACTATTGGTCCCCTATGTGATGGCAATAAAATAAGTAAAAAAACAAAGTAAAAACACAAAAATTGAGCCTTCCCACCCCCACAGACTTGAGCATACATACAAAAAATGCAATCGTTGGGATACCTACATGAAAGAAAGGCAATTGTGCTAAACATGTTACATGTCACTGCACATGCCAGAGTGAGATCAATAATTTTAGCACCAGAGCTCATGGGTAACACTAAACTGACGACCTGTAGGGGCTTTTAAAGCATCACCTATGGAGAATAGAGGGTATTGAGGTTTTTTCACTGTTTCACAGGTACGTGCAATTTAAGGCTTGCCATGTTGGGTAGCTATTTACACAAAAAATGGGTAAACTATTGTGTTTGTGCCCTAAAATTTTTTGATCAGAAAAAAAAAAAAAAAACTGAAGGCATGTGTGAAAGGGGCCTAAAGGATAACGCTGACACTTTTTTGGAAAAAATATAGTCAAAACAAATCTAGCATATATCATTGTTTCACAAGCCATAGTGTGATTTAACTTTATTTTTTTTTATTTTTTTTTATTTAAATGTCATACTTTCTCCACTGTACAGTTTGTTTTTTGCACAGAGTGGCCCCAAACCTAGACTTCTGGGGTCCGCCGGCGGCGCTGGTAGCTTCTCCCCGCATCTAGTGTCCACGTTGGAGAAGGCTCTCCTAAGGTGGACACCCGTGCGGGCACGCTGCCGAGTCCTGCATCTGTGTACATTCATACAGAATGCAGGACTCGGCCCGCGTCATTGGATATGATTGACAGCAGTGGGAGCCAATGGCTGCGCTTCTATCAATCCATACAATCAAGACCCGAGACAATGGGCAGAGAGGAAGAGCGCATCTCTGCTGAGGGAACAAAAGGGCTCAGGTGAGTAAAACAGGGGGGTTGGGGGGCCGGTCACTGTCAGTTTTTTCACCTTCATGCATAGGATGCATAAAGGTGAAGAAACACGAGGGTTTACAACCCCTAAAATTGTTAAAGAATTGGATCACAATCTTAACAAATAATTTTCCCAATTCTATGCAGAGTTCTCTGCTCACAGCTGACGGAGATAAAGATACATTGTAACACTTAGTCCTTTTAGATCAAAAGAATGAACTTCAGTCTGTAAATGAGGGAAGTTTAACCACTTAAAGACTAAACCTTTTTCTGACACTTGTTGGTTACAAGTTAAAATCTGTGATTTTGCTAGAAAATTACTTGGAACCCCCAATCTCTATCGCAATTCTTTGTCGCACTGTATTTCCGCAGCAGTCTTTTAAAGGCAATTTATTTTTTCTTTGGAAAAACACACTTTAATGAATTAATAAAAACTAAACCGTAAAGTTAGCCCAATTTTTTTGGATATTGTGAAAGATGATGATACGCCACAAGAATTGTGAGAATTGTGATTTTTTTATTCTAAGAAACAATTATGATTTTTATTTTGGCAAGATTTGTGCAGCTCTACATCAGTGTGAAGAACACACCCAGAAATGTGACTTCCTGCTTGTGTGATTGGCCCACTGATTTTCCCAGAAGGCTGCACTTAGATAAATAACAACATTTTTAGGCATTTTTTTTTGTGTGATCTCCCCTCCAGGGTTTACTTCTGAAGAGATGCAGACCCTGCAGCTTTTCTCATTAGGACACTGAAAGTGCATCATGTGATTTTATAATGAACCAAATCCCCCATACAGATTTGTTCTGCAATTACATGGTGAAACAATCTATTTCTTCAGAACAACAAACGGTAGGAATCTGCTACAAAGTTTGTTAAAATCTCTGAAATGTACAAAGATCACCCAAAGGGGATTGGTGTTTTTTGTTTGTTTTATTTATACCCAGCAAAAGTAGAGACTTTTTTTATTTTATTTTTTTAAGAACATTTTTGAAGTTCCTTCAGTGTGTGATTTTGGAGTAGCTAGCCGTTTCAGACTTCTACCTCAGAAATGCTGTGATCTCCATTTTATCCTAGTGTTCACGTTTCTGTCTAATGCATGTGACCCTTCTTTTTTCAGATGCCTTTTGTTGGAAGGTCCCAGAAATATTTTCCTGGCTGCAGAAGCAGGGGGGTCTATCAGAGGAGGAGATGAGTCGGACCTTTAACTGTGGGATTGGTGCCATCTTGGTAGCGGAGAAAACACGAGCTGAGGAGGTTCTGAGAGATCTCCAGCCTGCAGAGGATGCTTGGATCATCGGAGAAGTGACGTCTCGTCTTGCAGGTCTTGTATTTATGAGGGGGGGGGGGGGTTAAAGCACGATTATATTTAGAATAGGAAGCTCTGTCAAAACAACTATAAAAAACAGTTTACAGTAATACCACTTTCCTTGCAAAAAAGCCGCTTATAGAGCGCTATGTGCTGTACCTGACACCCAGACAAATGTTGTATATGCCCACCTGTCCACTGCTATATATAATAACTTCCCCTTCCATCATAGGGGCAGAGTACATGTTGGGGACAGTCTAGCCAAACAAACAAATGGCTACTGCCCCTACCTATAACTGGCCTTTGCAGAAAGGAGCACATGGAAGGGAAACGCATGCAAAACAAACGAAAGAAATTTCCAGCTCTGCTTACCCACTAGTCTGCAACCAACTTATCCTGTCTAACAGTATGCGGTAAAAACAGGGATTTAGTTTGCACACATTTTTGTAAATACATGCGTAAGCTACAGAGCCTTGTCAAGACACCCGGGTATTTTCTGTAGTCCTAACTCAAAATTTATGAGAGCCGCCACAGTGGAAGCACAAGTTTTTAAACTAGGGGGGGGGGGGGCAGTGATAGTCAGCGTGGAACATATTCCAGAGGGTAGTATTAGGGGCATTAGTGGTAGGGTAACCAAAGCTTATAAACCCAAGGTAAGTGTAGTAGAAAGTCCTAGTTGCAATCTCGAACACCCAAGAGGATAGTATGTGACCTGTCAAAATATATTAATGCATTAAAGTGTTTGTTCACCAATGCCAAAAGTCTGCCAAGCAAAATGGCTGAGTTGGAAGCTCTGGTGCATCAGGAGACCTATAATGTATTCGGTATTGCTAAAACTTGGCTTTGTTCCTCACATGACTGGGCTATTATTCCTGGCTTCGGAAAGACAGGGTAAAAAGGAAAGGTGGAGGGGTCGGTCTCTGTGAGAAGTGATCTCAAAGTGAATGTGAAAGGATCTGGTGGATGGAGAGTGTGATGAGTCTGAAGCATTATGGGTGGAACTGCATACAGATGTGCGTAGTTCAAAGTTAATAATTGGAGTTTGTTATAGACCACCCAATGTTAATGAGGAGGTGGAGACTCTGCTCCTTGCTCAGATGGAAAGGGCTGCAAGGGCTGGGACAGTGATAACAGGGGAGGTCCCAACTAGGAATGATGCTCTGTTGGACCTGGTAATCTCAAACCATGCAGAGCGTATTACTAATGTTCAGATAAAGGAACACCTAGGTAGCAGTGACCATAACATGATTTCATTTGATGTTGGCTGTAAGCAAAAATCACATACAGGAAAGATAAACACTTAATTTCAAGAGAGCAAATTTTCCAAGGATGAGGGCTGCTCTCCAGGACTTAGACTGGGAGAGAATATTGGCATCAATAGGCACAGAACAGAAATGGTAATTCTTCAAAAAGACTGTTTGAACTCACTTCAAAGTATATTCCCATGGGCAATAAGTTTAAAAGGCTAAAAATAAAACCTATGTGGCTCACAGCCAAAGTTAAAAAAAGCTATAAACTATAAGAGAAGAGCTTTTAAAAAAATATAAAAATTAAGGAACACTAGTGTCATTTAAATGTTATAAAGCATATAACAGAATATGTAAAAAGGAAATTAAGGATGCAAAAATTCAAAACCAACGACAGATTGCAAAAGATAGGACAAACCCCCAAAAATTCTTCAAATATATTAATAGTAAAAAGGTCAAGTCTGAGCATGTAGGCCCCTTTACAAAATAATCTAGAGTGGGTGACTGGGGACAAAGTAAACTAATTTATTAAATACTTTCTTCAGCTCTGTGTATACAAAGGAGCATGGGGGAGCTCATGTCTATATAATGGGGGTGGTAGTGACACAGCCCCAAATCCACAATGGCTCAAAAGTGCTATGGTCCAGAAATCTTTAGACAGAATAAAGGTGGATAAAGCACCTGGACCAGATTGCATACACAATGGATCCTAAAAGAATTGAGCTCTGTAATTTCAAAGCCATTGTATCTAATTTTTAGGGATTCATTAATGACGGGAATAGTATCACTGGATTGGCGTAGGGCCAATGTGGTGCCTATATTTAAAAAGGGAACAAAGTCTTTCCCAAGTAACTATAGACCTGTTTAACTTCTATAGTTGGGAAGATACTGGAGAGATTAATAAAAGACCACATAGATGAGTTTTTGCTAGAAAAAAATATTTTAAGCAACAGACAGCATGGATTCATGAAAGACAGAAGTTGACAGACAAACCTGATTTCTTTTTATGAAGAGGTAGGTAAGACCTTGGACAGAGGGGTGGCTGTGGACGTGGTATACTTGGATTTTGCAAAAGCGTTCAATACAGTTCCGCACACACGGCTCATGTATAAGGTTAAGTCTACAGGATTGGAAATATCAGTTTGTAAATGGATAGAAAACTGGCTAAAAGAATTCAGAGAGTAGTGGTTATTGATTCTTACGCTGAATGGTCCAAGGTTATCAGTGGTGTACCCCAAGGTTCAGTGTTGGGACCCTTACTATTTAATATCTTTTATGAATATCGGGTCTGGGATCAAAAATAACATTTCTGTCTTTGCAGATGACACCAAGCTATGCAGTGGAATAACGTCCTTACCAATTTACAAACCGACCTCAATGCTCTGTTTAATTGGGAATCTATGTGGCAGATGAGGTTTAATGTTGATAAATGTAAAGTTATGCACTTGGGGGCTAAGAATATGAATGCATCATACATACTAGGGGGCGTACAACTGGGGGGATCTGTAGTGAAGAAGGATCTGGGGGTTTTGGTAGATCATAAGCTCAATAATAGCATGCAATGCCAAGCTGCGGTTTCCAAAGCAAGCAAAGTCCTTTCTTGTATTAAGATGGGTATGGACTCCAGAGAGAGAGATATCATTTTGCCCCTGTACAAATCATTAGTAAGACCTTATCTGGAATATGCAGTTCAGTTTTGGGCCCCAGTTCTCAAAAAGGATATTGGGGAACTGGAGAAAGTGCAGAGAAGGGCAACCAAACTGATAAGAGGCATGGAGGAGCTCAGGAAAGATTAGACAAATTGACTTTATTCTCTCTTGAGAAGAGGAGATTAAGGGGGGGATATGATCAACATGTACAAATATATAAGGGGTCCATATAGGGAACTTGGTTTTATTCACTTTACTGTCAACACAAAGGACAAGGGGGCACTCTTTACGTCTAGAGGAAAAGAGATTTCATCTCCAAATACGGAAAGGTTTCTTCACAGTAAGAGCTGTGAAAATGTGGAATAGACTCCCTGCAGAGGTGGTTCTGTCCAGCTCAGTAGATTGCTTTAAGAAGGGCCTGGATTCTTTCCTAAATGTACATAATAATATAACTGGGTACTAACATTATAGGTAAAGTTGATCCGGGGAAAATCCAATTGCCTCTCTGGGGATCAGAAAGGAATTTTCTCCCCTGCTGTAGCAAATTGGAGTATGCTCTGCTGGGGTTTTTCGCCTTCCTTTGGATCAACTGTGGGTATAGAATTGGGTATATGGGATTGTATGATATTATATACCGTATATACTAGAGTATAAGCCAACCTGAATATAAGCCGAGGCACCTAATTTTACCACAAACTGGGAAAACGTATTGATATGAGTATAAGCCTAGGGTGTCCATCTGCATGCCTCACTGTGCCCAATCTCCCTACCTGATCTCCAGCGCTGTGTGACTAGACTGACGTTTAACATGGGAGTCTATGGAAGGGGTGCCCGTCTTTGAAAAATCGGTGCTCTCCGGCCGTACGTCCCCCGGACAACAATCTTTGCACACTTGTAGAGGAAGAGTGGGGCTACATGCGTTTGGGGTCCAGGGGATCTATGGCTGTCCGAGATCAGGTGCACAAATGTGAAGATGGTCAAAGACTCGAGTATAAGCCGAGGGGGGCAATTTTCAGCACAAAAAAGTGCTGAAAAACTCGGCTTATATTTGAGTGTGTGTATGTATGTGTGTATATATGTGTGTGTATGTGTGTGTGTATATATATATATATATATATATATATATATATATATATATATTGTGTGTGTGTGTGTGTGTGTATACTCGAGTATAAGCCAAGTTTTTTTCAGCCCTTTTTTTTTGGGCTGAAAATGCCCCCCTCGGCTTATACTAGTCATGCTGCTTGTCATGTCACTTACTTGTGAGTCCGGTGTGTGTGGGGTCTCCGTATCTCGGCCCGCGGCTAGCACTCGCCCGTCCGGGTATTATTCGCGCTCCTGCGCTTGTTTGAAATCTTGTTAGCAGAAGCGCTGCCGTTACTCCCGCCCATGACGCTGACGCCGTGCACTACGATTGGCTGCTGGGACTGCCATGTCCTAGCAGCCTCTAGGTGTCTGGCCGAGAAATGTCCCCCCCCCCCTCAACAGAGCTTTGAATTACTGGTTCCCGCCCACTGTATGTATTGCAGATCCTCCTGCAGTGGGCGGGAGCCGGGAGATGAAAGAGCGGAAGTCCGCTCTAATAAGGCAAGCAAATGCAATAGTAATACACAAGTGATGTTTGCTCACTGATGGGGACACTCTGGTTTTTCACTGAGTGTCCCCCTCGGTGGAAAAAATCGGCGTGTCCCCCTCGGTGGAAAAAATCGGCGTGTCCCCCTCGGTGGAAAAAATCGGCGTGTCCCCATCGGTGGGGAAAAAATCGGCGTGTCCCCCTCGGTGGGGAAAAAATCGGCGTGTCCCCCTCGGTGGGGAAAAAATCGGCGTGTCCCCCTCGGTGGGGAAAAAATCGGCGTGTCCCCCTCGGTGGGGAAAAAATCGGCGTGTCCCCCTCGGTGGGGAAAAAATCGGCGTGTCCCCCTCGGTGGGGAAAAAATCGGCGTGTCCCCCTCGGTGGGGAAAAAATCGGCGTGTCCCCCTCGGTGGGGAAAAAATCGGCGTGTCCCCATCGGTGGGGAAAAAATCGGCGTGTCCCCATCGGTGGGGAAAAAATCGGCGTGTCCCCATCGGTGGGGAAAAAATCGGCGTGTCCCCATCGGTGGGGAAAAAATCGGCGTGTCCCCATCGGTGGGGAAAAAATCGGCGTGTCCCCATCGGTGGGGAAAAAATCGGCGTGTCCCCATCGGTGGGGAAAAAATCGGCGTGTCCCCATCGGTGGGGAAAAAATCGGCGTGTCCCCATCGGTGGGGAAAAAATCGGCGTGTCCCCATCGGTGGGGAAATAATCGGCGTGTCCCCATCGGTGGGGAAATAATCGGCGTGTCCCCATCGGTGGGGAAATAATCGGCGTGTCCCCATCGGTGGGGAAATAATCGGCGTGTCCCCATCGGTGGGGAAATAATCGGCGTGTCCCCATCGGTGGGGAAATAATCGGCGTGTCCCCATCGGTGGGGAAATAATCGGCGTGTCCCCATCGGTGGGGAAATAATCGGCGTGTCCCCATCGGTGGGGAAATAATCGGCGTGTCCCCATCGGTGGGGAAATAATCGGCGTGTCCCCATCGGTGGGGAAATAATCGGCGTGTCCCCATCGGTGGGGAAATAATCGGCGTGTCCCCATCGGTGGGGAAATAATCGGCGTGTCCCCATCGGTGGGGAAATAATCGGCGTGTCCCCATCGGTGGGGAAATAATCGGCGTGTCCCCATCGGTGGGGAAATAATCGGCGTGTCCCCATCGGTGGGGAAATAATCGGCGTGTCCCCATCGGTGGGGAAATAATCGGCGTGTCCCCATCGGTGGGGAAATAATCGGCGTGTCCCCATCGGTGGGGAAATAATCGGCGTGTCCCCATCGGTGGGGAAATAATCGGCGTGTCCCCATCGGTGGGGAAATAATCGGCGTGTCCCCATCGGTGGGGAAATAATCGGCGTGTCCCCATCGGTGGGGAAATAATCGGCGTGTCCCCATCGGTGGGGAAATAATCGGCGTGTCCCCATCGGTGGGGAAATAATCGGCGTGTCCCCATCGGTGGGGAAATAATCGGCGTGTCCCCATCGGTGGGGAAATAATCGGCGTGTCCCCATCGGTGGGGAAATAATCGGCGTGTCCCCATCGGTGGGGAAATAATCGGCGTGTCCCCATCGGTGGGGAAATAATCGGCGTGTCCCCATCGGTGGGGAAATAATCGGCGTGTCCCCATCGGTGGGGAAATAATCGGCGTGTCCCCATCGGTGGGGAAATAATCGGCGTGTCCCCATCGGTGGGGAAATAATCGGCGTGTCCCCATCGGTGGGGAAATAATCGGCGTGTCCCCATCGGTGGGGAAATAATCGGCGTGTCCCCATCGGTGGGGAAATAATCGGCGTGTCCCCATCGGTGGGGAAATAATCGGCGTGTCCCCATCGGTGGGGAAATAATCGGCGTGTCCCCATCGGTGGGGAAATAATCGGCGTGTCCCCATCGGTGGGGAAATAATCGGCGTGTCCCCATCGGTGGGGAAATAATCGGCGTGTCCCCATCGGTGGGGAAATAATCGGCGTGTCCCCATCGGTGGGGAAATAATCGGCGTGTCCCCATCGGTGGGGAAATAATCGGCGTGTCCCCATCGGTGGGGAAATAATCGGCGTGTCCCCATCGGTGGGGAAATAATCGGCGTGTCCCCATCGGTGGGGAAATAATCGGCGTGTCCCCATCGGTGGGGAAATAATCGGCGTGTCCCCATCGGTGGGGAAATAATCGGCGTGTCCCCATCGGTGGGGAAATAATCGGCGTGTCCCCATCGGTGGGGAAATAATCGGCGTGTCCCCATCGGTGGGGAAATAATCGGCGTGTCCCCATCGGTGGGGAAATAATCGGCGTGTCCCCATCGGTGGGGAAATAATCGGCGTGTCCCCATCGGTGGGGAAAAAAATCTGATGGGGAGATTGTGGGAGAGGTGTGCAAAGGCTTTTTTTTTTTTATCCTGTTAGAAATGGATTCCAATGCCGGTACTTCTAGTCCTGGACCAAAACAAAAACGGAGGTCATATGAAGCTGGTTTCAAACTTAAGGTTGTGTCCAGAGCAGAAGAAAGCAATAACAGTATTGCAAGTAGGGAATTTTGTGTTGACGAAAAACAAGTGAGGGAGTGGCGGAAAATGAAAGCCCACTTGAAAAAGACTCCAAAGGCAAAAAAAGCTCGAAGTGGTTTGACGACTTCATATGAAGCTCTAGAGACTAAATTGCATGAATGGGTTATGGAGTGTCGTCAAAATGGTTACTGCGTAACATGCATGGGTATTCGCTTGCGTGCCCTTCAAATGGCTAAAGATGTCAAATTCAAAGCACCAGGCATTGAAAATTTTGTTGCGTCATCAGGATGGTGTACCCGCTTTATGAATTAGGTTTGCCTTATGTTTGCGGCAAAGAACAAAGATTTTGCAGAAGTTGCCAAAAGACCTTGATGAAAAAGTGATGTCATTCCATTCATTCATCATAAAACAAAGAAGGATCCATAACTATGACCTGGGAGATATTGAGAATATGGATGAAACGCCTATGACCTTTGATCTTCCAAGCAACAGAACCGTGGCAAGTTTGGGAGAAAAAACGATTTTTCTCAGAACCACAGGAAATGAAAAAAAAAATTTCACAGTCGTTCTGTTATGTTTGGCTAATGGAACGAAGCTGCGGCCTGTCATTATTTTTAAAAGAAAGACCTTGCCTAAAGAGGTCAAATTCCCACCGCGAATTACAGTGCGCGCACATATTAAGGGCTGGATGGATGAAGACGGAACAAAAAAATGGCTGGAAGAAATTTGGAACGGACGACCAGGAACAGCCTTAAAGAAAAAAACATCATTGCTAGTTTGGGATATGTTCAGAGCCCACACATCTGATGCCATAAAAAAAATTGGCAAAGTCTTCTCAAGTTACTTTGGCCATTATTCCAGGTGGGCTTACATCTGTATTGCAGCCCCTAGATGTGTGTTTAACCACTTAAGCCCCGGACCATTTGGTAGCTAAAGGACCAGAGGTGAATTCAGAATTTTGCACTGCGCTGCTTTAACTGTAAATTGTGCGGACATGCAATGTTGTACCCAAACGAAATTTGCGTCCTTTTCTTCCCACAAATAGAGCTTTCTTTTAATGGTATTTGATTGCCTCTGCGATTTTTATTTTTTGCGATATAAACGGAAAAAGACCGAAAATTTAGAAGAAAAATATTTTCTACTTTTTGTTATAAGAAAAATCGAATAAACTCAATT
Source organism: Rana muscosa (assembly GCA_029206835.1). NCBI lineage: Eukaryota > Metazoa > Chordata > Amphibia > Anura > Ranidae > Rana > Rana muscosa. The sequence continues at coordinate 73,977,686 of CM055117.1, forward strand.
GTAGTCATACATTTAGGCCAAAATGTATTCAGCCACATGTTTTTAGTAAAAAAAACGTCAATAAGTGTATATTTATTGGTTTGCGCAAAAGTTATAGAGTTTACAAACTAGGGTACATTTTCTGAAATTTACACAGCTTTAAATTTATGACTGCCTATCTCATTTCTTGAGGTGCTAAAATGACAGGGCAGTACAAAACCCCCCCAAATGACCCCATTTTGGAAAGTAGACACCCTAAGGAAATTGCTGAGAGGCATGTTGCGCCCATTGAATTTTTATTTTATTTTTTGTCCCAAGTGATTGAATAATGACTAAAAAAAAAAAATTACAAAAAGTTGTCACTAAATGATATATTGCTCACACATGCCATGGTTATATGTGGAATTTCACCCCAAAATACATTTTGCTGCTTCTCCTGAGTACGGGGATACCACATGTGTCGGACTTTTTGGGAGCCTAGCCGCGTACGGGACCCCGGAAACCAAGCACCGCCTTCAGGATTTCTAAGGGCGCAAATTTTTGATTTCACTCACTACCTATCACAGTTTCGAAGGCCATAAAATGCCAAAATCGCACAAAACCCCCCCCCCAAATGACCCCATTTTGGAATATAGACACCCCAAGCTATTTGCTGAGAGGAATGGCGAGTATTTTACAGCTCATTTGTTTTTGAAAATGAAGAAAATAATAATATATATATATATATATATATATATATATATATATATATATATATATATATATATATATATTTCAATTTTCAAAACTTTGTGACAAAAAGCGAGATCTGCAAAATACTCACAATACCTCTCAGCAAATAGCTTGGGGTGTCTACTTTCCAAAATGGGGTCATTTGGGGGGGTTTTGAACTGTCTTGGCATTTTATAGACAACATTAGGAAGCTTACATCCACTCTTCTAACCACTTGAAGACAAAGCCCTTTTTGACACTTTTTGTTTACATGAAAACATATTTTTTTTTTTGCAAGAAAATTATGTTGAACCCCCAAACATTATATATATTTTTAAAGCAAAGGCCCTACAGATTAAAATGGTGGGTGTTGCATTTTTTTTTCTACACAGTATTTGCGCAGCGATTTTTCAAACGCATTTTTTGGGTTAAAAAATACACTTTTTTTAATTTTAATGCACTAAAACACACTATATTGCCCAAATGTTTGCTGAAATAAAAAAGATGATCTTAGGCCGAGTACATAGATACCAAACACGACATGCTTTCAAATTTCGCACAAACGCGCATTGGCGACAAACTACATACATTTACAGGTTACCCCAGTAGATTTACAGAGGAGGTCTACTGCTAAAATGACTGCCCTCGATCTGACCTTCGCGGTGATACCTCACATGCATGGTGCAATTGCTGTTTACATATGACGCCAGACCGACGCTTGCGTTCGCCATTGGGCAAGAGCAGGGCAGGACAGGGGTGCTTTTTTTCTTTTTTTTTTCTTTTTTTTTTTTTAATCCTTCCAAGTATTTTTTTTATCATTTTTATTGTTATCTCAGGGAATGTAAATATCCCCTATGATAGCAATAGGTAGTGACAGGTACTCTTTTTTTTTTTTGAAAAAACTGGGGTCTTCTAGACCCTAGATTTTTCCTCTGCCCTCAAAGCATCTGACCACACCAAGATCGGTGTGATAAAATGCTTTCCCAATTTCCCAATGGCGCTTTTTATATCCGGGGGGGGCATTCCCTCCCACTGCTTGTAAAAGCAGTCCAGAGGCTAATTGGCCGCTAGGATTGCTTTTACATGAAAGCCGGCCACAGGCTGAAAAGAATGATACCAAGATGATACCTAAACCCGCAGGCATCATTCTGGTATAAACATTCAAAGTCCAGCAACATACCAGTACGTTGCTGGTCCTTGTTGGACATGTATTGTAATCTTTTTTTTTTTCATGCAGCCAGTTGGCTGAATGAAAAAAGAGATTGATCGGTGGGTATGCCCACCATTAGAATACCGCCCTTCATCCACCCACTTCCAATGATGGGTATACACGCACCATTTATATATGCCGAAGCATGGGGGCATCCTCCCGCAAAAAAGTTATGCCGCACACACATGGTCGGACTTTTCCACGGGCAAGCCTCCGTCGGAATTTCGACCGTATGTACGCGGCATTAGGAGCAAAATCGCTCCTCCGCCCCTGCTGCCCCAATGCTTCGGCATATTTGCATTTTTTTTTTTAACTGTGGTGGTGAAATCACCTCCTACAGCACTGGAGTCGCAGGGATCAGGCCTGTCTCTGCGAACGCTGCAGTTATGTGTGTTTTTTGTTTTGTAAGTGACAGTGATCGATCGATACTGCACTTGGGTGGCCTGGGCTGGACGGAGGGGCAAAACGCAGGTGCCAGCAGGTATCTGGGCTGATCCCGCTAACACTGCGTTTTTGGGAACCCTAAACTGCTGGGGACGCTAGTATAGATCTGATCAGATATTGATCTGTTCAGATACTATACCACTAAGGGGGGTGAATGCTTCACGCGTGGGTGTTAGCGTTACTGGCACTAACCTGACGCTGCCTGGGGTGTGACGCAGACCCTCTCTGACGCTAAAACCTAATTGATATCACCCGCCGGGCGATCAGGGGGTTAAACCTTTATTGGGTTATATACGGCGGGTGCCCTGACACTATAAAAAGCAAACTAACTAACCAGCGTCACCCGTATCACTTATATGGTGATCACTGGTGAAAGGGTTAACTAGGGGCAATCAGGGGGTTAAAACCTTTATTAGATAATATATGGGGGTACCTGACGCTATAAAAACCTGCGGCGAACCTAAAAAAAATTACCAGCTACCGATCTGCATCACCGACACTAAGACAGCGTTTAGAAAAACGATCGCTTAGCGACAGTGGTGATGGGGGTGAAAGGGTTACCTGGGGGGGTGATCAGGGGGTTAAACCTTTATTAGGGGGGGTTAGGGGGCTACACTGGACCTAAGACTAAACTTTGGTGACACTTTTACAGTCACAAATGTCACTGATTGCAGTGATCACTAAATAAATGGTCACTGCAATCAGTGACACTGTGACTGGGGGGTGTCTGGGGGGGCGATTTATGTCCCTATGTGTCCTGGTGTCAGTGTAGTGTTGTGTGCACTGACCTGATGTCTTCTTTTGTACGGCGCTCGGTATATGTGAGCGCCGCACCAGAGATGACATCACTTCCTCCTGCTCCCACTGTCTGACAGAGACAGAGGGGGCATTTCCATTCGCCGGGAGCGATCCCGAGGGGGTGGCCGGAAACGAATGGCTGCCCCCTCAGCCCGGAACGCTCCCGGACACTTAGCCACCGCTCACTGTATAGGAGGGGGGTCCGATTGGACCCCCCAACTATACAAAGGCAATCACGTATGCTCTACGTGATTGTGCCTGTCGGTGCCATTCTGCCGACGTATATATATACAGTGAGCGGTCGTTAAGTGGTTAAATAAACCTTTCAAAGACCGTGTGCGAAAGATGTGGCATGAATGGATGTCATCTGGCCAAGCCCGACTGACAAAAGTTGGAAATCTGGTGAAGCCCGACATAGAATTGATAGCGAAGTGGGTTCGTGATGCATGGGAAGAGATTCCAGAGGACATGGTGCAACGCGCCTTTAAGAAATGTGGCATTAGTAATGCTATGGATGGCAGTGAAGACAACGCTTTGTATGAGAACGACAGCAGTGATGGTGATGACTGGGAACTCAGTGATGATGACAATGTCTACGCTGATAACCTCACACCAGCTAACGCTGAAGCTCTCTTTGGACATACAGATGATGAAGAGGAATCCAGTTTTGAAGGATTTTAACTTGTGTTTTTAGCTTTTAGCTTGGTTGCTGATTGAGCTACCATTTTATTTTATTGTTTTTTGTTGACCCTCTTTTGCACTTGCAGAGCTAGTTTTACTGTTTGTCTTTGAAATAAATATTTCAGCAACATTTAATCTACTGATGCCTCAATTATCGTAATTTTATTGGTGACTATTTTTAGTTGTATGTATCGTTTTTTTTTTTGGCGTATAACACGCACCCCAAGTTTAGGAGGAAATTTTAAGGAAAAATAACTTACATTTAAATGCAGCCTTGTCAGTGTCCAGTGCAGCCTTGTCACAGTGCAGCCTTGTCACAGTGCAGCCTTGTCAGTGTCCATTGCAGCCTTGCCCCAGTATCGCCGTGCAGCCTTGCCCCAGTGTCGCCGTGCATCATTTTAAAATTGGCGCCGAGACTGTGCGGACGCCGCCGGGGACGCAGGGACTGGGCGGAGCCGCCGCCGAGATACACATAGCCGAGTGTACTCGGCTTTTCTCGGCTCCGCTCAGTCACGCCGAGTCCCGCCCTATGATGGACATAACACAGGTCCAATGGCGGGACTGGGCGTGACTGTGAGCGGAGCCGAGAAAAGCTGAGTATAGCCGAGTACATTCGGCTATGTGTATCTCGCTCCGCTCAGTCAGCGGAGACAGCTCAGGGATGTCAGTATCGGCGTATAACACGCACCCACGATTTTCCCCTGATTTTCAGGGGAAAAAAGTGCGTGTTATACGCCGATAAATACGGTATGTGTGTGTGTGTATATGTGTGTGTGTGTGTGTGTGTGTGTGTATATATGTATGTATGTGTGTGTGTGTGTATGTGTATATGTATATATATATATATATATATATATATATATATATATATATATATATATACACACACACACACACACACACACACACACACACACACACACACACACACACACACACACACACACACACACACACATACATACATACATACATACATACATACATACATACATACATACATACATACATACATACATACCGTATATACTCGAGTATAAGCCGAGTTTTTCAGCACATTTTTTTTGTGCTGAAAATGCCCCCCTCGGCTTATACTCGAGTCACCTTTTTGCGTCTGATCTCCCGGATTTTGGGGACCCGGTACCAGCCGTCCATAGGTCTCCTGGTCCCCAAACCTGGCACATATGTAGCCCCATTCTTTCTCTACACCTGTGCAAAGTTTTCTGTCTGGGGAACCTACGGCCCAGGAGCACCGATTTTTTTCAAACCTGGGCACCCCTTCCATAGACTCCAATGTTAAACGGTAATTTCTCTGGTGAATTTGGGGACCCGGTACTGGCCAGTCTTAGATCTTATGGACCCGAAACTTGGCACACATGTAGCCCCATTTCTCCTCTATAAGTGTGCAAAGTCTGGGGAACCTATGGCCGGGGAGCACCGATTTTTCAAACCCGGGCATCCCTTTCCATAGACTCCCATGTTAAACATCAGTCTAGGCATGGGCACAGTGAGGCTTTCACATGGACAGAGTGAGGCAAAGTGAGGCATGCAGATGGATACCCTAGGCTTATACTCGAGTGAATACGTTTTTCCATTTTTTTTGTGGTAGAATTAGGTGCCTCGGCTTATATTCGGGTCGGCTTATACTCGAGTATATACGGTATACATATACATTTTTTTTTTTTTTTTGGTTGAACTGGATGGGCTTGTGTCTTTCAACCTGACTATGTCCCATGCATTATAATGGATAGGCAGAGGGCAGGTGAACCTGGAGGGAGCCCACCTCTCCTTATAGGCACAGGGGTGCACTGGAGCCAAACACGGGTGCTTTTTTTTTTTTTTTTTTCTCCATTTGTGTCTAGAATGCCAGTGACATGGAGACCACAGGAGGGCCCATCATAATGTAGACTTTTTTATAACACCACAATCCAGAAATTGCAGATGATGGAAGTGCTATGTGTTGCGTTGCCAATGTACATTGAGGTGCCATTTAAAGCGGAGGTCCACCCTGAATAAATGTTTACATTAAAAAAAATCGTTAAAAAATAATAATTTTATACTCGCCCTAAATGCCTGTTGCTGTGCGGAAGTCCCCTAATCTGCCTCTAATGTTCCTCTTCTCGTCCGCGGTGGGTCTCCTTCCTCTTCTTGTGAATGGGGCGCGCTGCCTTCTGGGAACTGTGTGTATCCCAGGAGGCAAGCCGCCCATTCACAAAGCGCCGTGCGAGTGGCGCATGCGCAGTAGGAAACGGGCAGTGAAGCCTTACGGCTTCACTGCCTGTTTCCCTTACTCAGGATGGAGGAGCCGGGACCTGCCAGCAGCGATCGATCGCCGTGGCGGGACCGACATTGCGGGCGAGTAGGACAGGTAAGTGTCCTTATTAAAAGTCAGCAGTTGCGCTGTTGGTAGCTGCTGACTTTTTTTTTTTTTTTCTTTTGACTGCACCTCCGCTTTAAAATAATTCAGTACTCTGTATGCCACGCATTGTTGTGCTTTGTGGAATCAATGGTTATCCATTTGAAGGCTCAGTCTATGTTTTTAGACCATGATTCACCTAAATTTAGGAAGCTTAATTGCATACAAGGTTGTCTAAACCCAAACTAAATCCAGCCGCACTTTCTCTAGCTCCATAACAGCAAGTCTTTACCTCCCTGTATAGTATAATTTTATTGCACACAAACACGATATGTTACCCAATTTCTTGGTAAATTATAAAGGATGAGGTTTCGCTGAGTGTCGTGTCAAGCCCTAACATTTTCGTGTTCGATTCATCGTTGTTTTTTTTTTATCGACTAATTTCGATTAATTATAACGCACATACAGATCCAACTACTTTTAGCTGATCTCCTTGCAGGCTGATTCCCAGTGCAGCTACCAACCACTGGAAAAATGGATAGCAGGATACAAAAAACACACAAAGGCAGCGCTCGATGGCAATAGCATTAAAACTTTTATAGTCTTCAAGTAGGTAACAAAATAAATATTGCACTGGAGATAAAAATCAATGTAGCTACATAAAATGTAAAAATGGTGCGAGTAATACCAAACGGTAGCAAAAGCAGTCATGTATCTAAGTCTCATACTGGTATAAAAATGTGTACAACGATACCACTGCTAAATCCATATGAGGGGTTAACATCAGTCCGTCAACATGTAGATGTCCCGTGAAGGGAACTATCAACTCCCAGTGGATGGCTGTAGAATCCCAGGTTGATAGAGGGAAGTGTAACAGCCTTTGCGTGTGGCAGATAGTAAGGTCCCGCCGGCATGCAGATAAGAAAGCACAGCAAAGGAGCCCTTAAGATGGACACGGCAAGCCCTGCCGGTGTCCGTGACGTCACCGGATCTCTGACGGAACTCCCTGAAGAGCCGGAAGCAGGCGGAGAGGTCAGTACTGATCAAAATAATTTTAATTGATCAAAAACATTAATCGAGGAATTTAATAGTTAATTTCCACAGCCCTACTAAAATTGTGTGCAGGTCTGAGACAACAAACCTCTGTATAGACCTGAAGCTGGGGAAAAAAATTGCAAGCCTGTTCGGTGCTCTCACAGTGCACTGATCGAGGGTGCAATGCTCTGCAGATTTCATTGCAAAAAATGTACGTTAATTCAATATTAATACATTTCCAACTTTTTATCAAAGGAAGACTAAAACTTTCATGAAAAAGGTAAGGTCTTTGGATTACCATTTAGTCAGGACGGCAGAGACCTAAGAGTCTGACACTGCTATTACAATACAAGGAATATGTTCTTGTTTTTTTTTTTTTTTTTTGACTGTCAATTTAGGAAATTATTCTTGCTTAAAGGGGTTGTAAAGGCAAATATTTATTTTTTTTCTTTAAAAATAAATAAAAATAACAAACATGTCATACTTGCCTCCACTGTGCAGCTCATTTTGCACAGAGTGGCCCCAATCCTGGTCTTCTGGAGACCCTCGGCGGCTGTCTCGGCTCCTCCCTGCAAGAACTAACCACCTTCATGCAAGCTCTTTCGCATGGTGGTTAGTTCTTGCGGGCGCCCTCCGGTGCTATAGCCGCTTACTCTATCACTCGGCCCGCCCCCGGCGTGCAGCGTCATTGGATGTGATTGACAGCAGCGCGAGCCAATGGCTGCGCTGCTTTCAATCCATCCACTCTAGCCAATCAACGGCCAGGCTGAGCGGCAAAGAGGACATCGAGGGCGAGCGCAGCAGGTGAACGGGCTGTACCCCATGGTATATATGCAATTGTTTTTCTTGTGTGTCTACAAAAGTTGTGGTTTTTTTTTTTTTTTTTTTTCAAATAATGAATATTTTTACTAAAAAAAGACCAAGCCATAGCAGCAAAGGAAAATTGGCCGGAAAGAAGAAATTACATGCAGAAAATACACCTAAGGATTGGAATGGTGCATTATATTAAATCTGGTTGCAATGTTACTAAAAATGTATGCATCAACTTGTACTGAATAGAAATGGCACTCTAGTTATGTGATCATTTTTAGATGTCGTTAATATTCAGGTGATGAGTGCCTGAGAAAGTAACTTCTTGTCTCTCTAATAGATTCTTGCGGTGTGGAAGTCCGAAATCTGACAGCAGCTCTGCTTGGGACGAATGTACAGCTGCAGAAATATGTGATCTCATCTGTCTGTAATGGACAGGACCAGAGTACTGAGGGAAAAACCAGAGTGGCTGTTCTCATCTCTGGGACCGGTAAGCATTTAAAGTGATTGTGAAGGTGTGTGTTGATGTTGTGTGGTTTTTTTTTTTTTTTTTTTTTTTTTTACAACATAAAAAAACATGTTATACTTGCCTGCTATGTGTAAGGGTTTTGCACTGAGCAGCCCTGTTCTTCTCGGTCTCCAGGCGGCACTCCTCCTATTCATTGAATGCCCCCCACGGAGAGCCGCTTTCCATGGAGGCACTCGTGCGGGGGCGCTCCGAAGTCCTGCTGCTGCGTCCATTGACCTTGGAACTATATCCATATCGCACTAGCTGCAATTCTAATGCTCAATTTTTTTAACTTTTTTTTTTTTTTTTTTTTTTTTTTTTTTAAGTTTTTTTTATAAAGCTAACTTGTATAATAGACATTATAAAGTGTATTTAATCTAGACTTTTTTTTTTCTCTTGCCAAAGGTACCAATATGGAGGCAATAATTAAGAGCACCGAATCTCCCACCAGTGCTGCCCACATCACCTTGGTCATCTCCAACAAGGCTGGAGTTGCGGGGCTGCAGAAGGCAGAGGCAGCTGGTATTCCAACAAAGGTGATTAGCTGGCTCCCTTGTCATGTGATGTTGTCTCAGTGAGGCCGTGGAAAGTATAATAATCCAAAGCAACCAATCAGAAATAGTTTCCTAAGCCACTGACTTAGAAAACTACTCCAATATTACTACATTTACTATATTAGAATATGTATAAGAATTGGTGGGCAGACGAATGTTGGAACATGTCCCTAGTATTAACATCCTTTTGTCTTAAAAAAAAAAATAATAATAATCTGTATGTGAAAAGTGCAACTTTTTATTTTGTGAATTTTTCCTTTCTATTAAAGTGGTTCTAAAGCCTGGACATGTTTTTTTACCTTAATGCCTTCTCTGCATTAAGGGAAATGTCTTAGTGTTTGTAATGCCACCTTACCCACTCCCCCCCTTTATACTTGCCTTAGCCTGATCCCGATCCAGCTCTGTGCCTGTCTGTAGTGGCCCTCTCAGCTCTGCTCAGAGGGAACAGCAGGAGCCATTGGCTCCCGCTGCTGTCAATTAAATCCTGTGAGCAGAGAATGTGGGGCGGAGCTAAGCCACGCTGTATGTGTCAATAGATGCACACGGCCTGGCTTGGGAGCAAGCCCACAGGTGTGCCACCGTAGGAAACAGCTTCCTATGGTGGCTCACCGAAAAGAGCGCGTTGAGTGCTGGCGGGGGACCCCCAAAGAGGAGGTTCAGAACCGCTCAAAACCATTGCACAGAGCAGGTTAAAAAAAGATGGCTGGATCTCTATTTTTTTTTTTTTTTTTTTTCTCTTCATTAAAATGACAAACGCTTATGTTTCATGTACAAAGCATTTTTTAGGTTGAGAGCTACAAAAAAAGGAGGCAATGTAATTTGAAAGTGTTTACATATAAACTGTAAGGTCCCATGTACACAGATCTGCACAGTTTGTGGCCATGGAAATTAATTACAAAATCCACTGTATGTGGGCATGTGTATTTTCTTGTACGGGTGTGCCTGTAAATTCAGGTACTAGTGTATACACATATACCCACATTCTGCCCACAGGGTTAAAACTTACAAATAATTCACATGTGCTGAATTACACAGCAGATGGGGCTCCCGTGTACATCAGAGCTAGTGTGTGTGAAAGGAAAAAGCAAGTAAGAAACCAATCCGCTTATTGCCTGAAAAGAAGCATGATGATAGGAGGAGAAAGAAGAGGAATGAGCTCTTCACAGTGTGCTGCTTCTCCATTCACTGTCCAGTCACAGGCTTGGGGGTGGGTCAAAGACCACCTGAGCTCAGAGGATGTGGGTTAAATGATGCTGGCCATCAGCCCGAGGGCATCTAGTGGCAGAAAGTTATTTTGGGGAAATCTCAGAATTGGAAGAAACGATCTATAATCATACTGTTAGAGATTTACTATTGGGTCATAAAATCTCTTTGCAAGCAGTTTTTGACCAACTGTTCCAATTTAAATTCCTGGCTTTACATTGGAGAGAGTGATCATCCATGGGTAAGATCTTCAGCTGGATAAGTGACTAATACTTTAGCTGTACAAAGTCAGACCACCAGCTCCATGACAGCTGACTGGCACATCTATTTTCCTGCAGTAATCTGCCGTTAGCCCAATCCTGAATCTTCCATTTTCATTACATACCTTATTTTAGGCCTGGTGGTCTGTGTGTGTCTGTGCTTCTCTATGCAATGATCATGGCTAGTGAGGGGGGCTGCATGTAGCTTCCTGAAAATTGCAGACCACCCTAGGTAATATCTCCTATATCATTTTTTTTTTTTTTTTTTTTTCTTGGTTAAAATGACAAACGCTTTAAGTCACTTATGTTTCATGTACAAAGCATTTTGTACACAAAACATAAGACATGATGCTCAGTCTTCATGATTAAATTACCTGGAGTCCAGTGAATGAAAGGGGAGGGCCAAGGACAGTCAGTGGGGGGGTGGACTTGAGTTGAATGATGCTGGATGTCCTCCAGCCAGGAAATGAGATGAGAACCAAGAATATGTGGGTGCTGGCCAGGCTGTATGGGAAAGAAGTCCTGTGCCCACCGCTTTTGAGTGCTGGCCTGGAAGGGAGCTTGTCTGTGCTCCATGCAACGGTGGAGAGTGATGGGTGTCCCAGGAGCCACACATCAAGTCAAGACCTGCTGTATGATGATGAATGGCAGTCTCGGCCTGGACCTCTGCCAGGCTACGCCCCCAACACATTTCACTCCGCCCACAAGAGCTTACGGTGATGGCCCCATGAGCAGGCTCCAGAAAATGAAGTGAAACGCGTTTGAGCCTTGGAGGGGTCCAGACTGGGACTGCCATTCACTATCATACAGCAGGTCTTGACTTGATGTGCGTACTCCTGGCACATCTAGTCCCTTTCAGGAAATGAGGTGGAATATATCTGACCTACTGCAGCTTCTAATACAGATTTTCTATACAACTGGGCAAGACTGGCGGTTGGGCTGGAGTTCAGTTTAAAGTGGTTGTAAAGGTTCAATTTTTATTTTTTTTAAAAATAAAAAATGTCATACTTGCCTCCACTGTGCAGCTCGTTTTGCACAGAGTGGCCCTGAACTGCGTTTTCTGGGGTCCCTCGGCGGCTCTCTTGGCTCCTCCCCCGCCTCAGATAACCCCCTCCTAGGAAGCGCTTTCCCAAGGGAGTTACCTTAGGGGCGCGCTCCCGAGTCCTGAATTTGGCGTCCATAGTCGCTGAGTGCAGGATTTAGCCCCAGCGCCCGCGTCATTGGATTTGATTGACGGCAGCGGGAGCCAATGGCTGCACTGCTATCAATCTATCCAATGAAGAGCCAGCACGTTTGCGACGCAGGACTTTTCAGGGCTCAGGTAAGTAAAACGGGGGGCTGGGGGGGCCCGTAATCGTCAGATGTTTTTTCACCTTAATGCATAGGATGCATTAAGGTGAAAAAACAGGAACTTTTTACAACCCCTTTAAAGCAAAGGATTGATATGACTGCTTTCAGATTGCAGCCCACTAAAGTCTCAGTTTACTAAATTTGTTCCACACTTCAGGTCATCGACCACAGGCAGTACAGCAGCCGGGAAGAATTTGACAATGCCATTGATAAGGTTCTTGAGGAATTCTCGATCCAGTTTGTGTGTCTGGCCGGCTTCATGAGGATTCTGTCTGGACCCTTCGTCAGGAAATGGAGTGGTGAGTGATTTATATTGATTCCTACCTTTTTTAAGCACACAGTCTTCTTTTTTTTTTTTTTCTTTCATTTTTATAAGCTGATCCACAAATCTACTTGTATTTCTGACATGTTGAGGTTAATTTACTACAACTGGAGTGTACAAAATCTGGTGCAGCTGTGCATAGCGGCCAATCCGCTTCTAACTTCAGCTTGTTCAATTAAGCTTTGAAAAAAAAAAAACTGGAAGCGGATTCGTTTTTATAAAGAGCTGCACCAGATTTTGCACTGTTCAGTTTTAGCAAATCAACCCTATTATGTATATTCTTTACCAGTCTGAGTTGGATTGTAGAGGGACTGCCTGGAGGAGGAGACCACCGATTGCTGTTCCTAATCAGTAGGAACAGCAGATCTGTCTTTCCTCCCCTGTCAGAACGGGGATCTCTCTATTTTACATTGACAGATCTCCGTTCTGTCTGTCAGGATCGATTGCAGGTGGCCAGCGGGCATCGTGCCCATCGGCCACACGCATCAGCTCTGGCACCGCGCCCAGTTATGGTGATTCGCCCAGAGTAGCCAACCTGCCACAGTATAACTGCGGCGGCTGGTCCTTAAGTGGTTAAAGCCAGAACTAAACTATTTGTGAACCCCAAACTGAAAACGCTATTTAAGTTATTTTTAATATTCAAAGCAAACTCGCCCATCTGTGTCTCTATGCTGAGAAATTGCTTTGAAAAACACCCTCTAGCATTTCTAGCCACCGCCATCTTGAGTAAGGGCAGATTATTGAGCAATTGGGTTTTCTGGAATCCAACTGCCTTTAGCTCAGACATGCAGGCAGGAGGGTGTGCTTAGCTGAGAAAAACCTCTCCTCAATACTCCTGGGATGTATGGCATCATATTATATATATTTTTTTATTTTCCGTTCACCACGTAAATTGGCTGCTCAATGACCAGGCCATTTTTTTGCGATACGGCACTGCGTCGCTTTAACTGACAATTGCGCAGCCGTGCGGTGTTGTACCCAAACAAAATTTACGTCCTTTTTTTTCCCCCACAAATAGAGCTTTCTTTTGGTGGTATTTGATTATCTCTGTGGTTTTATTTTTTTGCGCAATAAACAAGAGCGACAATTTTGAAAAACACGATTTTGTACTTTTTGCTGTAATAGCATATTATTATTTTTTTTTTTAAAGGTGTATTTTCCTCAGTTTAGGCCGATATGTATTCTTCTACATATGTTTGGTAATAAAAATCCCAAAAAGCGTATATTGCTTGGTTTGCGCAAAAGTTATAGCGTCTACAAAATAGGGGCTAGATTTATGCCGTTTTTTTTTATTATATTTTTATTTTATTTTTACTAGTAATGGCAGTGTGTTTTTTTTTTTTTTCGGGACTGCGACATGGCGGACATATTGGACACTTGGGACCATTGTCATTTATACAGTGATCAGTGGTATAAAAATGCACTGATTACTGTATAAATGTCACTGGCAGGGAAGGGGTTAACACTAGGGGGAGATCAAGGAGTTAACTGTGTTCCCTATGTGTGTTCTATCATCTCCTATAGCGAGTCCCATCCCACACAGTTAGATCGTGGTTCCCAGCTCATAGGAACTCACGATTTCTCTCTCTCCTCACAGAACGTGTGTGTGTGTGTGTGTGTGTGTGTGTGTGTGTGTGTGTGTGTGTGTGTGTGTGTTGTAAGTTCTGTCAGTAATATGAATCTGTTCTATGACTGCAGGGAAGATTCTTAATGTCCACCCATCGCTGTTACCATCATTTAAAGGAGCCCACGCACACAAGCTTGTTTTGGAAGCGGGGGTGCGAGTCACCGGATGTACGGTTCATTTCGTGGCAGTAAGTGTCTAGCTCTGCTGATTTCCTTGTAGAACTCTAGGATTATCATTCTTGTTTTCATTGTAGGTACACAAACTATTATTGTTAACTTGGTAAAAGTAGGAGAGTAACCCTGGGCTGCCTTGTCTAAATGACATTTCTGTGTTGCCCATAGAACTGGCTTTTCTAGTGCGGTTTTAGTCATTACAATCCTACAAATGCAACCACATTAATAAAATAAAAAATGTGCATTTTATAACCTTTTTTTGCAGTGTAGACCAGAGCATTGCAACCATGATCAGTGTGTTGTGGGTGCAATCCAGACTCCTGCATTGTTTTAAATGCAAGATAAAGGGCTTAATTTACAGGGATGGAGGGGAAAAACAATGGACTAGAAGTGTGGTGACATTCTGAGTGCCTGGTAGTGAGGGATGGGACTTGTAGTATTTCCATTCATAAACATTTGTGAATTGAGACTATGTCTGTGCAGGTGGTGCATAGCTTTGCTAAATTCAAGCTTAAACAGAAGCCTGTGGTGATGAGCGTCCTGCCCATTCAGTTAAGTGGAAGGTGGGGGGTGGCAGATTGAGCGTAGGGAGTTGAGAATGTCACCATGTTTTTAATGCTGCACCCTAAAGCTATGCTTACATGGGTGCTGAGGACCGTAGGACTGTCATTGGGCAGTTTATGCCTCCCTAGCTGGCAGGTACTGCGTTCAGGCAGCCCATTCAGATCTTTGAGGATGCAGCGGCTGCACAGACGCAGCCGCTCGCCCTGATGTGACAGACAAGCGAATGAGCGGCCCTGAATGCGGACAGTGTGCGGTTGGGACCGTTTACCCGCACACTTGTCACAAAACGAGCAGCTGGGTCAGTGAGGCTCCATGCACACTAGCGTTTTTTTTTTAAGCTTCTAGAAGCTGTTGGCGGTTTTTTTTTTTTTTGTTTGTTTTTTTCTGCTCCATGCAAACTACTTTAGACTATTGCCATTTTTTGAGCTTCAGCTTCTAGGATCAGAAAAAAAATAGTTTTTTGCAGAGTTTCTTGGAGTGGAAAAAATATGCTGAATGCTCCTAACTGCTCCTAAAATGCTAATAACAGCTTATTTTTGTACTGTAAAAACTTCAATAAAATGCTACAAAAAATACTATTATCTTCATTTTTCAGGCATTTTTTTATTTGTTTTAGCTTATAGTATGCATGGAGCCTAAAGCTGCTGTGTTCTCATAGACTTAAATTGGTTCCCTTCCCGCAGCACCTGCCGACTAGGAACATATAAACAGCCCATTCACGGTGTCCAAGGTCTTTATTTGGGTGCAACATAAAACCTGATCAGAAAGGTCAACTAGGCCTTTAAAGTGACATTAAAGCCTTGTTTTGTTTTTTGTTTTTTTGTCTGTTTTTTATATTAAAATAAGCATGCCTATACTTACCTGCTCTGTGCAATGGTTTCGGGGGGGGGGGGGGGGGCTGCAGCACAGAAGGATTTTCACCTTAATGTGTAAAATGTATTAAGGTGAAAAATCAGAAGGCTTTGCAACCACTTTAACATCAGAGATCCGTGCTTCCATTTGTAGAGCTCTTATAGATCTGCTACCATATGTGCTGTGACCTGTTTTTATAGGAGGAAGTTGATGCCGGGGCCATCGTCTTTCAAGAGGCTGTTCCAGTGGAGTTTGGGGACACAGAAGAGACTTTGTCGGAAAGGGTTAAGAAGGCCGAGCACCGAGCTTTTCCTGCCGCCTTGCAACTTGTGGCCAGTGGGGTGGTGAAGCTGGGAGCAGATGGCAAAATCTGCTGGGACAGGACTCCTGCCAACAAAAACTAGATGCTCCCAGCCGCCTTCTTGTAAAGGAATGCAAAGCGCTGTGACAGTAGCAACCAAACCCACATCTGTTCTGTTCTTAATGAGCTGACTGCAGTAATCTGATTGGATGCTATGGATGATGATCTGGGAAATATGCAGTGTAGCAAGTTCCCCACTGACAGTCATCCATTTGGATGACGTGACCGTACTTGAAATGGCCCTCCAATCAATAGCCTTCTTGCCCATAGCAGCCAATCCAATTTAAGGAAACCTGTACTGTGAGAAATCCAGTGGCTGCTAAAGCAAACTCCCCATATCCATTTGTTTCCATGCTTTGTTTTGTTGAGAAATCACTTTGTAAAATGCCCCCCCCCCCCTTCTTGAGAAAGGGAAGATGATTCATGTAGTATTTACTTCCTGAAATCCATCTGCACTTGGCTCAGACATGCCGACAGGAGGGTGTGCTTAGCTGTGAAAACCCCACCTCCAGATGAAAGAAAACTCCTGGAATATATAACTTTTGGCCTAGGCCAGGAAATCGGAAAGCAACTGAAAATAAATAAATAATTAAACCAAGTAAATATAATTAAACATCTATGGGGGGTGGTAATGCTGAATTGTTTCTGTTAAAACCCAATTGAACCTTCAGTTTAGGTCAGTTAAATGCATTCCAGGTGCAACAAAACAAAGGGTATTTAATCTTTTCTTCTTTCTAAAGCAGCCACAGTCCGAGTGGAAAGGCCTGTACCCTGTCGGCTGCAGAGTGGGATTCCCTACTGAGTTAGGCTTATAGCTCTGAATTTTTTTCTCACTGCTGATTGGAGAACTCTGACTCAGTAGAGGGCTTGTTGTACCTGTGCAAATGGATTACAAGCAGGAAAAGCCTGTCTTCTCCCAGCAGAACAACGTCTCTGCAATTGCTGGCAAGGGACAGGCTTTTCAACTCAGGCAAACTGTAAGGCATTAAACACTTTTTTTTTTTTTTTTTTTTTTTTTTTTATGGTGCACCTGGAATGTATTTAGCCAGTTTAAACTGGAAGTTCAAATAGGCTTTAAATACTGGTTGCCTGGCCCTAACACAAATTCTCAGGCTTGAATACTGTGGGTCAATGAAATGTTCGAAATAAGCAAATCAGAAATTTCTTAGTCCTTATCTACATACGTCTGGGTCCCAAAGTACTGAATCAAGAGGATAAGCATGACAACAAGCAGGTAGCATCTTAAGAATAGAAAGTCAGCAAAGGTGGCCTCCATGTTTTCTTTTTAGAAATTCTTTCCATAAAATAGAACATTCTGTGTCATTCTTGTACAATACATATTTTGCTATTGGTAACATGTACATAAGTTTTTTGTAAACCTCCTGTGATAATAAAAATGTACATATGAGGTTTGGTACATCTTGTCTGTGGGGTTTTTTCTTTTCCTTTTTTTTCATGTTTTCTTCGTAATATGTTTTAATATGTGAAGTCCAAAACTGATGAAGTGAAGCCAATTTAGTATTGGGATCATGACACATTTTATTTAATGCCAGTAATCGCAGATTTGCATATATACGCTAAACACACTGCATGGTACATGCCCTGTGCAATGTACATTCAAAATGCAACATTCCTAGGGGCTTGGAGGAAAGGTTTGTTTGGCAAGAGTCTTTGCATTTATCTTTTTTGCCCCCCAAAAATTCGATTTTGCATAATTTATCTTCTTTTTTTTTTTTTTTTTTTTCCCCCAAACCACTTTGGCCCGGAAGAATCGACTGCCCAATGACCGGGCCATTTTTTGCGACGTTGCACCCAAACAAAATTGATGTCCTTTTTTTTTTCTCACAAATAGAGATTTCTTTTGGTGGTATTTGATCACCTCTGCGGTTTTTATTTTTTGCGCTATAAACGGAAGAGCAACAATTTTGAAAGCGCACAATATCCTATATATACTTTTTTGCTATAATAAATATCCCATTTTTAGAAACAAAAACAAATTTTAGTCCGTTTTGGCCGATATGTATTCTACATATTTTTGGTAAAAAAGGCAATAAGCGTATATTGATTGGTTTGCGCAAAAGTTATAGCGTCTACACAATGGGGGGGGGGGGGAGATCTGCGATTTTTATTCTGACTGCGACACTATGGCGGAGACTTTTGACACATTTTTGGGACCATTGGCATTTGTACAGCGATCGGAGCTATAAAAATGCACTGATTACTGTAAAAATTTCACTGGCAGGGAAGGGGTTAACACTAGGGGGCGATTAAGGGGTTAATTGTGTTCCCTAATGTGTGTTCTAACTGAAGGGGGGGATGGGACAGACTAAAGGAAATTACAGATCGTGGGTCCTAGCTATTTGGAACTCACGATCTGAATTTCCTCACTGAACACACACACGCACGTACGTCCCTGTTCTGCCTCTCGTGCCCGGTGGTCACGAGCATTGGCGCGCCTGCTTAAAGCGACCAACATACAGCTACGATGGTTCACCCGGCTGAGCCAACCTGCCGCAGTTACTGCGGCGGCTAGTTCACAAGCAGTTAATAATGCAATAAATACAAAAAGAGTCATCAACACTATGTCTTAGTTGTCTACTTGATGACAACTGCCGCAAGAAGGGCCATGGTACACTAAGCGATTCTGTGCTGGTGACAACTCGCCACTGAGAGGATTGATGTAAAGTGCAGAAAAATTCTCATGCGTTTCCACAAATTGCTCTTTTTCTGGGTGGAAAAGTAAGGTGTGGCGCTCTCGCCTGGCGTGTATTATCCTGTGGTATTTTCTTCAGAGAGGGGGACATGCATAAAAACAGGTATGTATTTTCTCTGCACTTTACAGCAAGCCTGTTGGTGATTTGTTGCCAGTGTCGGGATCGCAAGTGTGCCTTGAAACAGGCTCCAGTGCGACTCCAAATTTGTACGATTTCCAGTGCAACTTGGGAGCGACTTTCGTTGTCTTTGTTCCGACTTTACACTCACTGGATCAAGGTCACACAAAGTAGTGCAGGCACCTTGTCAAAGTTGCTGTGACTTTAAATCGCACTAATTTAGGTGCCATTGAAAAGAATGAGCTGTGACGTGAATGGAGCCTAAAAGGCATTTGAAGAGACCCTGCTACAACTTGAGTATTGTTAGTCCAATATGGTAGAAGGCAAAGTTTTATAATGCACGAATACACAATACAGCCTTGTTTTCAGTCTTCAGTCCTCCAGGATATGTGGTTGTCGGCTCCTAAATGTAATATTCCACTGGACACTAGATGCAGGGCTTTGGCTACAGCTCTTGGTTCAGCTTCTTCTATGTGCTCAGTGATGGGTACTTCTGAGTCTGCGAGGATTGTCTCTTGTAAGACTGTAGGTCCAGGAGAGGAGCTGCCACCCTGTGTATACAATATGTGGACTTGTAAGTAAAATCAGATTTACTCTTCATAGACATCAGCTTGTTGGGATTGCCAAGCCATCTATGCAAATGTATGGAATGTAAGGGTGTGTTAAAGCCCAACTCCCCAGCTGCTTTAACATTTACACATGCAGTAATCCTGCTCCCCCGCACTGCATGGATTAAATACTTGGTTTGTCAAAGGGGATTTAAGAAGTACAAATATCTTGTTTCTAGCTCCACTGGCAGCCAGTGCTTGTCCCTGCTCTCAACTTCCCAGGATGTAGGTAGGCCCTTGTCTTCCTTGTGTGCAATACAGGACTGCTGTTCCTGCATTGTACAGTGCTGTGAAAAAGAAATTGCCCCCAAACCTAATAACTGGTTTGCCACCCTTGGCGGCAACAGCTGCAATCACGCTTTTGCGATAACTGACTGGTCTTTCCCATCGCTGTGAAGGAATTTTGGCCCACTCTTCTTTGCAGAATTGTTTTAATTCAGTCACGTTGGAGGGTTTTTGTGGATGAACAGACTGTTTAAGGTCACGCCACAGCATCTCAATTGGCTTTAGGCCTGGACTTTGACTAGGGCACTCTTAAAAACCTTAATTTTTTTTTAATTTATTTTTAAGCCATGCAGAGGTGAACTTGCTGGCGTGTTTCGGATTATTGTCCTGCTGCATAACCCAAGTGTACTTGAGGTCACAAACTGATGGCCGGACATTCTCAAGGATTTTCTGGTAGAGTAACCATAATTGATGGAACCATGAATTCTGTAATCTTCCAGGTCCTAAAGCTGCAAAGCAGACCCAGACCATCACACTACCACCATGTGTGACTGTTTAGTATGATGTTCTTTTTATGAAATGCTGTGTTAGTTTTACACCAGATGTAATGGGATGCACACCTTCCAAAAAGTTCAACTTTTGTCTCCATTAGTCCACAGAATATTTGCCCAAAAGTCTTGGCTTATCAAGATGTTTGTTTGGCAAATGTGTGACGAGCCGTTGTGTTTTTTGGTCAGCAGTGGCTTTCATCTTGGAACGCTCCCTTGGATGCTATTTTTTCTCAGTCTTTCTTATTGTTGAATTATGAACACTGAGGCCTGCAATTCTTTACATGTTGTTCTGGGTTCTTTAACACCCTGGATGAGTCATCATTCTCCTTGGAGAAATTTTGGTTTGTTGGCTGGCCACTCCTGGTAAGGTTCACCACTCTTCTAAGTTTTCTCCATTTGTAGATGGTGGTACTCACTGTGGTTTGCTAGAGTCCCAAAGCCTTAGAAATGGCTTTATAACCCTTTCCAGACTGATGCATGTCAATTACTTTTTTTTTTTCTGTTCTTGAATAGGGTGTTGCATTTTGAGATATCTTAGAGCTTCATTTTGTCAGACAGACAGCAGGAGCAGGAGGTTCACACAAAGGAAGCAATACGAAGAGAACCGGATATCTTTTTTTTGTAAGCGGGCACCCATCAGAAATATGAAATGTTGGGGTAACAAATGCTTTAACTCCGCTGTCCATAAAATGTGGTTAATCGCAGCTTCATTTGTGAATTAGCGATGGGGGTAATTACTGATTAAATCCATCATTTTAAAAACTGCATTTTGTGTTTAAATTGGTTTAATCTAAATCATTTTAGGTGTGACAAATATGCATAAAAAAAAGCAGGAAGGGGGGCAAATACTTTTTTCACACCACTGTAAATGATCTAATTGGAGAGTCTGCAGCAAGAGGGGTGGCAAAGAAAACTGCTTAGGCGGCCTGGTCATGTAACACTGAGGAATCCTGGGTGAGCAAGGAATAAGATATTTGGTTTTACCTTTTTAAGTGGATGGACACTGCCTGAAAAATACAATCATCCCTCTCCAGGTATAACCTCTCCCAGCTCAACTAAGACTTGGTTTTGTAGTAAGCACTGAGGAATCTCTGGGGGTTATTTACGATTAAGGCAAATCCACTACACTTGAAATTGCACTTGGAAGTGCAGTGCACTTTTAGTGCAAAGTGGATTTGCCTTTAGTAAATAACCCCCTCTGTGTCCTTGTGATATTCTCCTAGAAAGGCTTTTTTCCATTTACCTTTAAAATCTAACATCTTAATCCTATATTACAGGACACAAGAGTTTTTAATATTCATAACTGACTACTTGGGATGTCCCAAATCCCCTGAACCCAAGGCATGGGCAACAAGGCAAATATGCCCAAAATCTAAAAAAAAAGGGGGGTAATCCCATTACTAGTCTGCCTACAACAAGACCTTTTTGCCCAAGACTGGTGTCTGTAGAGGTGTAAACTTCTTCCTAGACCAGGTAGTAGCTTTTCCAACTTGAATAACAGAAGCCTGATGTGGAATAGCTCAGGAAGCATCTGACAGTCGTATTATGTTTCTTAACTGGGAAAATACTTTTTTTTTTAACCCTGATGTCATTGGCCTAAGAAATGCTGTCAAAACCACTCTGAAATAGTGGATCAAGGAACAACCAGACCCTTGTGAAGGACCCTCAGTTAGGACAAACAGAGAATCAGACTGTTTAAATGAAGATATACGACAGATACACCACTTGAACAAAATTCATAGCGTAAAAAAAAAACCTTCTCTTTAGAATTGGGACACACAAAAAAAAAAAAAAACGCACACAATGTTCTGAATTGGGTGAGAAGAAGAAACTACATTCTGCAAAAAAAGATAACTGCCAGTTCAGCACCACCTTATCCTGGTGAAGAACTTGTAAAACCAACAAGAGAGTTTGGGTGACAAAGACAATGGGGGAAAAGGGGGGCTGCAAAAGCAGAAGAATCTTTGTGACCCTCTGAATTTAAAGGCTTTGACCAAGAAATGAGATGTGATTAGATATGTGGAAAATAATGGACAAGGCAAATATTTTTGTCCCTTAGTGGTGCTGAAAACCAGATACCTTTCCATACAAGACCGGAGAAAGGCCCAAATGCACCCCCATGACAGACTTGTGGAGATGAAAGCCTCACACCAGGTGAAGTAAGACTCCCATGTATGATGGTACAAATTCCTGGAGATTGACTTCTAGCCTTGAGGAGCATAGGGATTACAGTCAGAAACAGCCCTCTTCCTCAGGACTTGGGCTTCCACAATCATGCCATTAAAACCAGCAAGATGGCCCCATGTGTAGCCAAGCCCCAGGCACATTCTACCACCTCCTGTGGCAATGCTCTAAAATGCGGGTGTTCTGGGCCCAGGTGATACGGTTCTTACATGACACCATGGGCTCTCCAGTGACATTACAGCCCAAGCCGTGCCTTCTGGGAATTTTCCCAGAGCCGGATTTAGATAAGTTTACAAAAATATTTTTGCATGAAACCTTGTTCTCCGCAAGGAAGGTGGTTGCTAGAGTTTGGATGAGGCCGGACCCACCGGGGCTATCGCAATGGATAGCGGAGGTAAACGATACCTTGCCATAAAAGAAAATTGTCTACTCTCATAGGGTGTGCCCCTCGAAGTATGAAAAAATATGGGATAGATAGCTTAAGGCCTCGGAGACCATAGTGTGACTCGGGAAGGGTACAACAATACTCTTTTGATGGTCACAGGGCTGACCACATCTCAATATATGACTTAATGTACTTGTTAGCAACAAAAATGTCTCATGCTTTTGTATGTCTTGTTCAGGAAAGCCGTGTTGGGATAACCTAACTTGTCACTGTTTGTGATGTCAGAGATTTGTCATGTACAGTTTTAACATGTAACCATGCTTTCTGCTCAATAAAACCTATGTTTTTGAGGGGAAAAAAAAACCAGCAAGATGAAAGATCGGACCCTGTGACAGCAAATCTGGTAGATGTGGAACAGCTTCCGGCTTGCCTGCGAATCTTCCTGGCCAGAAAGGTGCTATCAGAATCACCAGAATGCCTTCCACCTTTTACAGGTGAAACGCAATTTTTTTTTAATATCGTGCAAAAGTTAATTTTATTTCACTAATGCAACTTAAAAGGTGAAACTAATATATAATATAGATTCTACATGCGAAGCAAGATAGTTCAAGCCGTTATTTGTCATAATTGTGATGATTATGGCTTACAGCTCATGAAAACCCCAAATCCACCATCTCAGAAAATTTGAATATTGTGAAAAGGTGCAATATTCTAGGCTCTAAGTGTCCCACTCTAATCAGCTAATTAAGCCATAATACCTGCAAAGGGTTCCTGAGCCTTTAAATGGTCTCTCTGTCTGGTTCAGTAGGAATCACAATCATGAGAAAGACTGCTGACCTGATAGTTGTGCAGAAAACCATCATTGACACCCTCCATAAAGAGGGAAAGCCTCAAAAGGTAATTGCAAAAGAAGGTGGATGTTCCCAAAGTGCTGTATCAAAGCACATTAATAGAAAGTTATGTGGAAGGGAAAAGTGTGGAAGAAAAAGGTACATAAGCAGCAGGGATGACCGCAGCCTGGAGAGGATTGTCAGGAAAAGGCCATTCAAAAGTGTTGGGGACTTTCACAAGGAGTGGACTGAGGCTGGAGTCAGTGGATCAAAAGCCACCACACACAGACGGATCCTGGACATGGGCTTCAAATGTCGTATCCCTCTTGTCAAGCCAGTCCTGAACAACAAACAATGTCAGAAGTGTCTTACCTGTGCTAAAGAAAAACAGACCTGGTCTGTTGCTCAGTGGTTCAAAGTCCTCTTTTCTGATGAGAGAAAATTTAGCATCTCATTTGAAAACCAAGGACCCAGAGTATGGAGGAAGAATGGAGAGGCACACACTGCAAGATGCTTGAAGTCCAGTGTGAAGTTTCCACAGTCTGTGTTGATTTGGGGAGCCATGTTATCTGCTGGTGTTGGTTCACTGTGCTTCATTAGGTCCAGGGTCAACGCAGATGTCTACCAGGAGATTTTGGAGCACATCATGCTTCCTTCCACAGACGAGCTCTATGGGGATGCTGACTTCATTTTCCAGCAGGACTTGGCACCTGCCCACACTGCCAAAAGCAACAAAACCTGGTTCAATGACCGTGGGATTGCTGTGCTTGATTGGCAAGCAAACTCACCTGACCTTAACCCCATAGAGAATCTATGGGGCATTGCCAAGAGGAAGATGAGAGACATGAGACCGAACAAAGCAGAAGAGCTGAAGGCCGCTATTGAAGCATCCTGGTATTCCATAACACCTCAGCAGTGCCACAGGCTGATAGCTTTTTTTATGCCACACCGCATTGAGGCAATCATTTCTGCAAAAGGGGCACATATGAGTACATATGCATGCTTATACTTTTCAAAGGTCCGATATTGTTCTATGTGCAATCCTTGTTTCATTGGTTGCATGTAATATTCTAATTTTCTGAGATTGTGGATTTGGGGTTTTCATGAGCTGTAAGCCATAATCATCACAATTATGACAAATCACGGCTTAAACTACCTCTTTAAGTTGCATTCGTGAAATAAATGAACTTTTGCACAATATTTAAATTTTTTGAGTTTCACCTGTATCTTGCTCAGCAGGCAAGGAAGAAGCTGCAGTGGAGGAAGGCATAGATCAAGGTAAACTGATCCCAAGCAGTCACCAGGGTGTCTACAGCAAATGCCTGAGGACCCCTGGTGTTGGATATACATCTGTCCAGTTCTCTGAATCTAGACACAGAGGTCTACATCTATCACCCCCAACAAAAGACAAAGCTCTGGGAACACTTCTGGGTGAAGAGCCCATTCCTCCCAGACTCCGCTCCTGACTGCTGAGAAAATCTGCCTGCCTTTCCACTCTGGGATTATGCACAGTGGAGAATGTTGGAATGTGAAGTTGTGCCCAAGACCAAATCAGGTCCACGTCTTCCGCCTGACTTGTCCTTCGTTGATGTATGCGACAGCCATGGCACTATCCAACTGTACCCTGACAGGAAGTCCCCAAAGGTAGACCGACGAATGCAGGAGAGCTAGTGGAATTTCCCAAAGCTCCAGGATGTTGATTGGCAACTTCTGCTTTTTGGACAATCCCGTTCCCTGAACCAAGATGTTTTCCAGAAAACCTTCACAGCCCAATAGGCTGGCATCTATCTTCAAGACCTTTCACTACATTGGAAGTGCTGGTCTCTAGCATCCATGTAGATATCCATCATTCTTGCTGTAGGGTCAGCAGGTCCAGTCTTCACCCATCATGGCAGGTGCACCCCAGAAGGCCTTTAGGGACTTTGACTCCCCTCCAAGGGGACTCACTGCCCATGACCTGTAGAGCACCCTGCCAGCGAGGTCACCGGGTACACTGGAGATCGCTGCCCACAGGTTTCAGTGCTTGCCAGCAGACCTTACAGTTGATCTTTGGTCTTGAGTAGGGGGTCTGGGTACAGTGCCTATTGGCCTCTTCTTCATAGCAATTGATCAAGTTAAGGTCCACCTCTGCCCCATCAAGGGTAACTGAGCTCAGCAAAAAAAATCTTTAGAGAGACTCAAGGAAGCACATCCACCACCTTAAAACGCTAGCACATAAGAAGGCTTGGTAGAAATGGGAGGGCGACTCTTTCCTTATTTGTCCGGTGTTCACCTGCAGGTTCTACACAATCCATGTAGTCATGAATATGAAGTTCTTTGATGTATGATTAGGAAAAATATTTTCATCTTCTTTATCACCCTACACAAAATAAGCATTGGAGGGCCAGGGGCTGCATACCGCATAGGTACATTTTTACAGCAGCCCAAAGTGGAACTTTGAAGTTTGCAGACAGCGATTAACCGCAGACTTTCATTCAAACTATACAGTTGTGCTTACATTATAAACAGGTATGACTTCTTCTGTATATACAGTATAAACAAAACAAACTTGCACATTTTGAAAAAAGGCATTTAGCTGATGAATATCTATTATAGTTAAAAAGATTCACTCTTGTTAAGTTAAAAGGCAGCGCTAATGAAATATAAAATACCCACCAGCAGGAAAGAGACGGTGCAGCCGTATAGCTTCCCAGAAGCCCCTTTCTGTGATGGGGCATGTTGTGTATGGAGCTTCAAAATTTTTCCTGTTCAAGAAATATTAGATCATAAATAAGAGCTATCCGCATCCTTGGTAATGTCCAACTTTTATTTATTGATCTGATTTATCCATTTACCCAAATACAAATATTTAGAAGGCCTCCTATTTTTTATTTTTTTTTATTCTGTGTTTTGTTATATACTCATGAATTCTGAATCATGGCACTGTGCAAGGTTTACATAACTATTATAATTTTCTAAATGTAATGTACCTTGTGAAACTGATTAAAATTCGGAAGCCTAATATAATCTATTGCTGGCCTTTAACATGAATTGTGTTAGTAAATTGTCGTTTTCAGAATGTTTATTTGATTCTAGTTAAAGGGTAGCATTGAACAATTGGTTTCGACCAGAGCAGTTAAAAAATAAAACAAGGACAGGGATGGAAAATATTTGTCCAATTTGGGAACCAATTAACTTCTTATCTTTAAATTGGTTCCCTGACGAGTCTTAACTAGTCTTATGAGCATAAACTTGTAAAATCTTTCAACGAAAATTAAGAGATTGACACAGTGTTTGATTGAAAAGTCCTTTGAAATTAGTTGAGTCCGTGACGTAACCATCAAATAGTCATATGAGCGATTTTTAAAATATCTCATCCAAATGTTCAGGTGCAAGGCCAGCTTAGGGCAAATTTCCTACCATTAACTTGATCTTGGTATCTGCCTTATACACTTCCATTATTTCACATTTACTTGGAATTTTTAAGGTGTTATTTTTCTGATTTTTAAAATGTCAGTTTTCACATTTTATTTTCCCTTGTATATTTTAGCAATTTGTACAATAGTTCCATTCTGTACCTTTCCACTTCTCAAGGAAGTGTTCTGACAACATCCGTCCAAAGCCAGCCAGGCAGATCACATCAATTGAGAACTCATCCAGAACTTTGCATATTGTATGCTCAAAGTCAGAATGACATGTGAACAGTGTATGGTCAATCACCTAGATGTATAAATACAAGCACCAAAAATACAATTGGGAATATATCAACATTTTAGTTATCAAAAAGGTAGTGGATCTCTTAAACTGGACAAAAAAAAAAAAGAACGAATTGACGTAAAACTGAAGTTTTAATCTGCATATACACTACTGTGAAAAAGTTTTAGGTAGATGTGAAAAAACGCTGTACATTAAAGCGGAGGTTCCGCGGTCCATACTTTTTTTTTTCCAGTCCATTCTATGCTACAACTTATGCATTTATATTACTCACTTCTCTGGCGCTGTTGAACATCCCCCGTCCGTTTTCGGAATAAATAACACTTTATAAAAAAGCTTCCTGTATTTGTCATTTTGCTTGTGGGCATCTTGAAGCCCACAAGCATATTCTTCCGGGTAGCGATGAATGCGCGTCTCCCGGCATTCACCGCTGTATCTCATTACTCTTTTACTCCTGGGAAGCAGGACACTAGCAGGACACTTTTCTCCCTGGAGACATTGCAGCACAATTCCCGGCATACACAGCGACACATAGCACAGCAAAGGACAGGCCTACTCCCGCTGGAGGAAATCGCGGAAGTAGGAATGAAGAAAGAAGATTAATGAAAACTACACAAAAAAAAAAAAAAGGTTAGGCATTTGTTTCTATTCATGCGAAGAGGGAATGGTGACAGAAATCTTTAAAATGTGGGTGAACCTCCGCTTTAAAGTGGTTGTAAACCTCAGACATGAAATATGAACAAAGCATATCCGTCTATTGTGTGTACTTATCTCAATTAGGAGTACTAGGTGATGTGTAATTTCTGTCTGCTGCTTCGTTCCTCTGCTATCAGCATGAATCCCTTCTGACAAGTTTTCCTGACACCAAGAGAAAAATTTGTGTCGGGATGGACCTCCAGCTGATTGACAGCCTCAGCTCTGTTCCTGTGTGAAGGTGTGTGTGTGTGTGTGTGTGTGTGTGTGTGTCCCCTCGCTCCAATCAGCTCTCGGGTCTTTTGTCACTGAGGTAACTTCAGCTCTCGGCCCCCTACTTTTTAGAGCTGAGAAATCCTATGTAAATTCTGCACTGGGTAGTCACACCAAATATTGATTTGATTTCGATTTTTTTCTGCATTTGGTAATGGTTGGCGGACATAAAAATACATAAAAAGTATAAAGAAAAAAAGTATTTTTAAAGAAAGCATTCCAACTGCTTATAAGGGAGGAGTCAGAGAACTGGTTTGGTCATAGGTGAAAGTCAGCTTTAAGTTCACCTACCCGTGTAGGAATCCCAGCAGCCACAGCTTTCCGGAGCTCTTCTATGGCACTCTTATTGGAGATAACAAGGGCTAGCTTTGTATTGCTGGCCAGCTGCCTTAGTGTGTCAATCAAGATCTTCAGCTTCATGCCTGAAAGTGTAAAGCAGCTACATTTATCTTCTTTGGGCTGGTGACAATTCATTCCACCCTAATCATGACCACACACTGACCCCCCACTGTATATCTCCATTCATCTCATGGTAGCCACCCAAAATCATAAACACAGTAGTAATTAAAAAACATGGAATTGTGAAGCTGTAGAGACAAAGATTCTACACATGAAATGTGGCTATTTCTCTTCCATATCTGCGAAGAGTCTTTATTTCTCTATCAAACCACCTCTTTCACCTGGATTTCTGCAACACTGGAACTGATGTGCGGGGGATCCAAAGGCACCCATGCTGGCCAAGTACAGGACAGTTACATTGTCAGCATGTTGAATGCTTAAGTAATGTTTTGCACTGACCCTGTGGGACTACCAATAGCAATCCCAAAAAATGGCTCCACTGATTAGTGACATTAGTGCCACAATCGTGAGCCACTGCAATGCTATCATTTTAGTAAGGTAATGGAAAGGCTTTACAGGTTTACATAACTTTTTTTTTTTTTTTTTTTACTTTTTGATTAAAGGTTTGAGATTTATTTATTTTCTTTTTAAGAAGTTGCATTATGGTTGAAGGGGTGAATGACCCACCTATGTTTTGCCTGCCCGGAATTGTGTTTAGGTTAAAGTAGTTCTAAAGTCTGAAGATTTTTTGCCTTAAAGTAGATGTCCACCCTAAAACTAAAATCCCTGCATCTATAGACATGCACAATCTAAAGCCCCGTACACACGGTCTGACTTTTTGCCAACAAACTTAATTTTAAGCAAGTTTGACAAAAAATCAGACCGTGTGTACGCTCCATCGGACAAACTTTTTTGGTTTTCATCGGACAAAAGTTCGGTCTGCAAACAGACAAACTTTTGGCCAACAAAAGTCCGATGGAGCAAAGTCCGACCGTGTGTATAGAAAACCATCGGACTTTTGTCCGATGGACAAAACAAATAATGTTAAAATCAACCAACAATAGCAGAAGTTGCCCAAAGGGTGGCGGTAAAGCGCAGAAAAGAGCAGAAAAACCACGTGATGTTGGAAAAAGTTTTGGGAAAGTTTGCAGAAAAGTCCTGTGGTGTGTATGCTATGGGTGTGCCCGGCCAACTCCGTTCGGACAAAAAAAACACGGAAAAGTCCAATGGAAGTCCGACCGTGTGTACGAGGCTTAACACTAACCTATCTAGCCCTGTAAATAAAAAATCATTATACATACCCTTTTTGAAGCTGATCCGACCTGATCTCCAGCGGCGGAAGCTCTGCAGAGGACACAGCCGACAACGGCATTGAAATGAATGGGGAGTGACGTCACCCATAGAGTTACTATGCGGCTTCCGTTTAGTTTATATATATTTTAAATTATTGCGTTTCTGTGTACTGTGGGAGACCAGATATATACTGAATGCAGGCTCCTGGGTTTAGTAACACTTTAATGCATTCTCTGCATTAAGGAAAAAAATCTTCTGTGTGCTGCAACCCATCCCAACTTTATAACTTACCTGAACCCGATCTCAATCCAGCAATGTGCATGAGAGAAACGGCTCTCTCTGCTCTCTCTTCCCCTCATTTGGCTCAGAGACAGCAGAAGGTGCCAATCACAGCCAGTGAGTGTGGGCAGGGCCAAGCTGTGCCCTGTGTATTAATGGACTCGCATGAGTGCCCCCCATAGCAAGCTGCTTGCTATCTGGGCACTTGGCAGGTGGGAGGGGCCAGGAGCGCCCACGGG
The DNA here is from genome assembly GCA_029206835.1 of Rana muscosa. Classification (NCBI taxonomy): domain Eukaryota; kingdom Metazoa; phylum Chordata; class Amphibia; order Anura; family Ranidae; genus Rana; species Rana muscosa. Next base: position 74,007,907 of record CM055117.1, read on the forward strand.
GGACCCAAAAATAGGAATCAAGCATAGCAGGGTATATTTATAACAGTTTGTTATTTTGAAAAAAAAGAAACATTTAGATTTTTAGTTGTTTATCCAACAACTTATACTTTGCACATTAATGAAGAAAATACATTTTAGGTTGGGCTTTCAGGAAACGTGTAATCCAGAATGATGTGGAGGCTTCTATTGCTGGGATTACTTTGCAAATGCTAACTACTTGCCTTCCTCTAGTTTCAATACCTTCCGAGATTACCTTCACTTCCTGTCTATTTGATGAGTATCAGACAGAACAGGAAGTGAGGGAAAATCTCCCAACAGATAAAGGGTGTCCTACAGAACCGACAGCGAGAAGAAATATCTTTAACAGGGACATAGCATTTATAAACTAGACCTACTCCATTCTACCCAAAATAAATTTGGCTGGAAAAATAAATTAAAAATAAACCTTTCATACCTGTGTTGGATATGAATACAGCCGCCTTTGAGATCTTAGCGGGTGTTCTCTTCAAAATTACATTTCTTAGTAGCTGAAATGTGTTGATTTTCAAAGCTTCTAAAAGATGACTGACCCGGACACATGGGAAATCTTTAAAAATAAAACGGAAGGCATTGTTGGCATTTTAGATGACACATTTGATAAGTGATGATAACAAAAGAAAGACCTACATTATGATAATGAAGATCAGTAAGTGGAACCTATGTCAAAAATGTATCCAAATCATATATTGTTTTTTTTATAGCTTTGAACAGACTAAGGAATAGTTCAAACCTCTGTAGAGAGTAGCAGACACTGAGCGGTAGGTAGGATGGGTGAGTCTGGCAGCAGCATTCATGCTGGACTGAAAGGGGAATAGTCTGCTTAACCACTTGGTGCCCACGCTATAGCCAAAAGACGGCCACAGTTGCGGGCTTAAATTGCTGGGAGGGCGTACATGGATGTCCTCCCATGCTCGTGCTGCCTGTGTGCCCCCTGTGGTGAGTGGGCAGCTCGCTCTGTGATCACTGAGTCTTTGGGACTTGGCTGATCACAGATCGGAGTAAACCATGTGATCAGTGGTCAGCCAATGACCGCTGATCACATGATGTGAACAGAGATCAGTGCCACCTATCAGTGCTGACTATCAGTGCAGCCTCATCAGTGCCTCCTGATAAGCATTCACCAGTGCCGCCACATCAGTGAAGGAGAAAATTTACCTGTTTTTCAACATTTTATAACAAACTTTGACATTTTTAAAAAAAAATCTGTCTTTTTTTTTTGTTTAGCAAAAAATAAAAAACCCAGTGGTGATTAACCACTTAAGCCCCGGACCATTTCGGGCCATTAGGACCAAGCCTGTTTTTGGGATTCGGCACTGCGCTGCTTTAACTGTAAATTGTGCGGACATGCAATGTTGTACCCAAATGAAATTTGCGTCCTTTTCTTCCCACAAATAGAGCTTTCTTTTAATGGTATTTGATTGCCTCTGCGATTTTTATTTTTTGCGATATAAACAGAAAAAGACCGAAAATTTTGAAAAAAAATGATATTTTCTACTTTTTGTTATAAGAAAAATCGAATAAACTCAATTTTAGTCATACATTTAGGCCAAAATGTATTCAGCCACATGTCTTTAGTAAAAAAAATGTCAATAAGCGTATATTTATTGGTTTGCGCAAAAGTTATAGCGTTTACAAACTAGGGTACATTTTCTGAAATTTACACAGCTTTAAATTTATGACTGCCTATCTCATTTCTTGAGGTGCTAAAATGGCAGGGCAGTACAAAACCCCCCCCAAATGACCCCATTTTGGAAAGTAGACACCCCAAGGAAATTGCTGAGAGGCATATTGAGCCCATTGAATATTTTTTTTTTTGTCCCAAGTGATTGAATAATGACAAAAAAAAAATAAAAAAAAATTACAAAAAGTTGTCACTAAATGATATATTGCTCACACATGCCATGGTTATATGTGGAATTGCACCCCAAAATACATTCTGCTGCTTCTCCTGAGTACGGGGATACCACATGTGTGGGACTTTTTAGGAGCCTAGCCACGTACGGGACCCCGGAAACCAAGCACCGCCTTCAGGATTTCTAAGGGCGCAAATTTTTGATTTCACTCCTCACTACCTATCACAGTTTCGAAGGCCATAAAATGCCAAAATAGCACAAAACCCCCCCAAATGACCCCATTTTGGAAAGTAGACACCCCAAGCTATTTACTGAGAGGCATGTTGAGTCCATGGAATATTTTATATTTTGCCACAGGTTGCGGGAATATGACAAACTGTTTTTTTTTTGCACAAAGTTGTCACTAAATGATATATTGCTCACACATGCCATGGGCATATGTGAAATTACACCCCAAAATACATTCTGCTGCTTCTCCTGAGTACGGGGATACCACATGTGTGGGACTTTTTGGGAGCCTAGCCGCGTACGGGACCCCAAAAACCAAGCACCGCCTTCAAGGTTTCTAAGGGCATAAATTTTTGATTTCGCTCCTCACTACCTATCACAGTTTTGAAGGCCATAAAATGCCAAGATGGCACAAAACCCCCCCAAATGACCCCATTTTGGAAAGTAGACACCCCAAGCTATTTGCTGAGAGGCATGTTGAGCCCATTGAATATTTTTTTTTTTTTGTCCCAAATGATTGAATAATGACAAAAAAAAAAAAAAATGTACAAAAAGTTGTCACTAAATGATATATTGCTCACACATGCCATGGTTATATGTGAAATTACACCCCAAAATACATTCTGCTGCTTCTCCTGAGTACGGGGATACCACATGTGTGGGACTTTTTGGGAGCCTAGCCGCGTACGGGACCCCAAAAACCAAGCACCGCCTTCAAGGTTTCTAAGGGCATAAATTTTTGATTTCACTCCTCACTACCTATCACAGTTTTGAAGGTCATAAAATGTCAAAATAGCCCAAAACCCCCACAAATGACCCCATTTTGGAAAGTAGACACCCCAAGCTATTTGCTGAGAGGCATGGTGAGTATTTTACAGCTCTCATTTGTTTTTGAAAATTAAGAAAGACATTTTTTTTTCTTTTTTTTTTTCTTTTTTTACATTTTCAAAACTTTGTGACAAAAAGCGAGATCTGCAAAATACTCAACATACCTCTCAGCAAATAGCTTGGGGTGTCTACTTTCCAAAATGGGGTCATTTGGGGGGGTTTTGTGCCATCTGGGCATTCCATGGCCTCCGAAACTGTGATAGGCAGTGAGGAGTGAAATCAAAAATTTACACCCATAGAAATCCTGAAGGCGGTGCTTGGTTTTTGGGGTCCCGTACGCGACTAGGCTCCCAAAAAGTCCCACACATGTGGTATCCCCGTACTCAGGAGAAGCAACAGAATGTATTTTGGGGTGTAATTCCACATATGCCCATGGCATGTTTGAGCAATATATAATTTAGTGACAACTTTTTGTACATTTTTTTTTTTTTGGTCATTATTCAATCACTTGGGACAAAAAAAAAAAATATTCAATGGGCTCAACATGCCTCTCAGCAAATAGCTTGAGGTGTCTACTTTACAAAATGGGGTCATTTGGGGGGGTTTTGAACTGTCCTGGCATTTTATGCACAACATTAGGAAGCTTATGTCACACATCATCCACTCTTCTAACCACTTGAAGACAAAGCCCTTTCTGACACTTTTTGTTTACATGAAAAAATATTTTTTTTTGCAAGAAAATTATGTTGAACCCCCAAACATTATATATTTTTTTAAAGCAAAGGCCCTACAGATTAAAATAGTGGGTGTTGCATTTTTTTTTTCCACACAGTATTTGCGCAGCGTTTTTTCAAACGCATTTTTTGGGGGAAAAACACACTTTTTTTATTTTTAATGCACTAAAAAACACTATATTGCCCAAATGTTTGATGAAATAAAAAAGATGATCATAGGCCGAGTACATGGATACCAAACACGACATGCTTTAAAATTGCGCACAAACGCGCAGCGGCGACAAACTACATTCATTTTTAAAAGCATTTAAAAGCCTTTACAGGTTACCACGTTAGATTTACAGAGGAGGTCTACTGCTAAAATGACTGCCCTCGATCTGACCTTCGCGGTGATACCTCACATGCATGATGCAATTGCTGTTTACATATGACGCTAGACCGACGCTTGCGTTCGCCTTTGCGCAATAGCAGGGGGGGGACAGCGGTGCTTTTTTTTTTTTTTTATTATTTATTTGGCTTTTTTATTTTATTTTTAAACTGTGCCTTCCATATTTTATTTTTTTTACCATTTTTATCGTTATCTCAGGGAATGTAAATATCCCCTATGATAGCAATAGGTAGTGACAGGTACTCTTTTTTTGAAAAAAATTGGGGGGTTAGACCCTAGATCTTTCCTCTGCCCTCAAAGCATCTGACCACACCAAGATCGGTGTGATAAAATGCTTTCCCAATTTCCCAATGGCGCTTTTTATATCCGGGGGGGGTCATTCCCTCCCACTGCTTGTAAAAGCAGTCTAGAGGCTAATTATCTGCTAGAATTGCTTTTACATGAAAGCCGGCTGCTGGCTGAAAAGAATGATACCAAGATGATACCTAAACCCGCAGGCATCATTCTGGTATAAACATTCAAAGTCCAGCAACATACCAGTACGTTGCTGGTCCTTGTTGGACATGTATTGTAATCTTTTTTTTCATACAGCCTATTGGCTGAACGAAAAAAAGAGATTGATTGGTGGGTATGCCCACCATTAGAATACCTCCCTTCATCCACCCACTTCTAATGATGGGCATATATGCCGAAGCATGGGGGCATCCTCCCGCAAAAAAGTTATGCCGCGTACACACGGTCAAGCCTTCGTCGGAATTTCGACCGTATGTACACGGCATAAAAAGTTATGCCGCGTACACACGGTCGGAATTTTCCACGGGCAGGCCTCCGTCGGAATTTCGACTGTATGTACGCGGCATTAGGAGCAAAATCGCTCCTCCGCCCCTGCTGCCCCCATGCTTCGGCATATATGCTCTTTTTTTTAACTGTGGTGGTGAAATCACCTCCTACAGCGTTGGAGTCACGGCTTTATGTATCGTGGGAGCAAACGCTGTTGCTGTCAAGATAAATAATTCCGCGCTGCAGTTGAATGGCGCACCTGAAAACAAAAAATTACATACCTGAAAAGCAAGCATGATAAAACATTGCAGAATAGAATACAGTAAAAAAGAGCAGAACAATAGAGAGAAAATAGAGAGAGAGAGAACAATAAAACGACAACTATTTTTGGTTTTTTTATTTTATATTTTTTTTGTGTTTTGTTTTTTACGTTTTTTTTTCTTTTTTACACTTTTTTTTGTAACTTTACAACTGTAATGGTTCGGGTCTCTCAAAATGTAATGGCATCTTGGGAGACCCTGTGTAAGTGTGTCCTTGTCTGTGAAATGCTGTACCCTACGCTAAAACTTCACTTTTGAGTGGTAGCGTTCAAAACATTCACCTTGGCAAAGACCAGGCTTGTCAGGACAGAGTGGACAAAAACTACGGGTGTCACGCCTAAATCCGCGCTTGCTACAGACACGACATCTTTTTTGGGGGTGGCTTTGGGTAGGGGTACTCGGGAGGACATACGAATAATGCCTCTCATGCAGCCGGCTTACTGCATTTGGTTGGGGATGGTGAGGTGCAGAACCGCCTGGATACAGGAGTTCTGTGACTATCTCATTCTGGAATTTTAGAAGAGATAACTTCCCGCCTGAAGGTCTGTATAGCACATGAGCGTTCAGCAAAGCCAATTGGAATAATGATAGAGACACTTTTTTGTACCAGCGTCTCGCCTTACGGTCAATTAGATACGGCGCCATCAACTGGTCGTTGAGGTCCACCCCTCCCATATTTTGGTTATATTCGTGGACACAGAGGGGTTTCTCCACAACACCAGTCGCCGTACGAATTTGGACTGTCGTGTCTGCATGAAGGGAGGTAAGAAGGAAAACATTCTTATTGTCCCTCCACTTCATAGCGAGCAAGTTATTACACTTCAAGCAGGCTCTCTCCCCCAGCCTAAGACGGGCATCTACAAGCCGCTGGGGAAAGCCCCGGCGATTAGGTCGCACGGTGCCACATGCTCCAATCTTATGATCAAACAAGTGACTAAACAGTGGCACGCTCGTGTAATAATTGTCCACATACAAGTGGTACCCCTTTCCGAATAAGGGTGACACCAAGTTCCACACTATCTTGCCAGCGCTCCCTATGTAATCCGGGCAGTTGACCGACTCAATCTGACTGTCTTTTCCCTCATAAACCGTAAAGTTCACTACATAGCCTGTTGCCCTGTCACAGAACTTGTAGAGCTTGACCCCGTATCTGGCACGCTTGCTGGGAAGGTACTGCTTGAAAGACAAGCGGCCAGAAAATTTAATCAGGGACTCATCAACGCAGACAACTTGATCGGGAGTAAACAAGGCTGCAAAACGTTCGTTGAAGTGGTTTATGAGGGGCCGAATTTTATAGAGCCGGTCGTATTCAGGGTCCCCACGTGGACGACAAAGTTCATTGTCGTTGAAGTGCATGAACCGCAAAATCTGCTCGTATCGTGCCCTGGACATGGAGGCAGAGAACACGGGCATGTGGTCAATTGGGTGCGTGGACCAATAAGCACGCAATGACGGAAATTTATGTGTGCCCATGTTGAGGGAAAGGCCCAGAAAGGTCTTAAATTCGGAAACCGTAATTGGTTTCCAATTTCTGGCAATTTTAGGCAACTGGGGGTTAGCGGCGATAAATTGACCAGCATATAAATTACTCTGGTCCACAATAGATCTATAGAGATCTTCCGTGAAAAACAGCGAATAAAAATCAATTGGAATAAAATCAGCTGTTTCCACCTGAATACCGGGTTGGGCAGTGAATGGGGGAAGTACGGGTTCTGCAGAAGTGGTGGGGACCCAATCAGGATAGGCGAATTCTGCAGGAAGGGCAGTATGGGCACGACGGGCCTGCCTTTGTCTTCTTGGTGGCAGCGGGACACTACTTGTGCTTGCCACCTCGCCAGCTTGAACTGCACTTATGGGACTCGCCACGTCACCAAGTGTTACTGCAGTGCTGGATGTACGTCCAGGCTGTACTAGGCCGCTGGTGCTTGCCAGTTCACCAGAAGGAATAGCGGCGCTAGTACTACTCTGCTCCATGATACGAGAGACCTGCGGTTCTTGCTCCTCAACAACCTCAGAAGATCGGGATCGGGTACGCCTGACCTTAGCAGGGACCTCAACTTCGTCGTCAGAGCTATCTGACGTGGGGCCGCTGACGTCACTGTCTTCTACGGGAAGATATTCTGAGCCTGAATCTGACAGATACGTGACCTCCTCTTCACTATCTGTCATGCTCAGAATCTCGTAGGCCTCTTTACTAGTGTACCTTCGTCTTGCCATTTTGGGCTCTAAATTTAGGGGTACACTAGTAAGATTCACAGGTAAAAAAGCACCTGACTGTCGTCAGCAAATATATCAAACGCTACAAAAAAACTGTTAGCGATCGCAGGGATCAGGCCTGTCTCTGCGAACGCTGCAGTTATGTGTGTTGTGTTTGGTAAGTGACAGTGATCGATCGATACTGCACTTGGGTGGGCTGGGCTGGGCTGGGCGGAGGGGCTAAACGCAGGCGCTAGCAGGTATCTGGGTTGATCCCGCTAACACTGTGTTTTTGGGAACCCTAAACCGCTGGGGATGCTAGTATAGATCTGATCAGATACTATACCACTAAGGGGGGTGTATGCTTTGCGCGTGGGTGTTAGCGTTACTGGCACTAACCTAACACTGCCTGGGGCGACGCAGACCCTCTCTGGCGCTAAAACCTAATTGATCTCACCCGCCGGGCGATCAGGGGGGTTAAACCTTTATTGGGGTATATACGGCGGGTGCCCTGATGCTATAAAAAGCAAACTAATCAACCAGCGTCACCCGTAACCTTTATATGGTGATCACTGGTGAAAGGGTTAACTAGGGGCAATCAGGGGGTTAAAACCTTTATTAGGTTAAATATGGGGGTACCTGACACTATATAAAAACCTGACGGGTAACCTAAATAACTAAATAACTTACTGGCTAACCAGTGACACCAGTGACGCTTATACGGCGATCACTGGTGAAAGGGTTAACTCTAGGGGCAATCAGGGGGTTAAAGTAATATATGGGGGTACCTGACACCAATAAAAACCTGCCGCGAACCTAAAAAAAAAATAACTGCCTATCTAAAACACCAGCGACACGAATACAGCGATCGGAAAAACAATCGCTTAGTGACGCTGAAGTTAGGGGGTGAAAGGGTTACCTGGGGGGTGATCAAGGGGTTAAACCTTTATTAGGGGGGGTTAGGGGGCTACCCTGGACCTAAAGGGGCCTAATCCTAACTGCCCTGCAACTTTTTACAATCACAGATGACACTAAATGCAGTGATCAGTAAAATAAATGATCACTGCAATCAGTGACACTGTGATTGGGGGCTTTGGGGTGACCTGGGGGGTGATCTGGGGGTGACTGGGGGGTGATTTGTGTGCCTATGTGTACCTACGTGTCAGTGGACTGTTAGAGCACTAACCTCTGTCTTCACTCCTCGGCGCCGGGAACGAAAAGACCGCGGCGAGGGAGATGACATCACTTCCTCCAGCCTGTGTTTACATCACATGGCGGAGGAAGCAATTTCATTGGCCGGGAGCGATCGCGAGGGGGGGGGGCGGAATCGAGCGGCCGCCCCCTCATGCCTGATCGCTCCCGAACACTTAACGGCCGCTCACTGCAGTGAAGGGGGGTCCGGATGGACCCCCCAACTGCACAAAGGCGATCACGTAGATCTACGTGATTCTGCCTGTCCGTGCCATTCTGCCGACGTAAATCGGCGGTGGGCGGTCGTTAAGTGGTTAAATACCACCAAAAGAAAGCTCTATTTGTGTGATAAAAATGTCATATGGGTACAGTGTAGCATGACCAAGCAATGTTCATTCAAAGAGTGAGAGCGCTGAAAATTAGCCTGGGCAGGAAGGGGGTATATGTGCCCATTAAGCAAGTGGTTAAGGACAGGCCAACAAGAAAGCAGTTGCAATACTCTGGACAAAGGTGTGCAGGGGGTTTGAATGGTCAAAAAGGTGGTGTCACTTTACTTTTTTTGCATTGTTGTTTTTTTATGTTCTCTGCTGTGTGGTATTGGTGATATTGTAGTGTTATAGCACAATAAATGTATTTTAAAGCAGAGGTCCGCCTTAAAAAAAAAATATTAAAAGCCAGCAGCTACAAATACTGCAGCTGCTGACTTTTAATATTAGGACACTTACCTGTCCAGGGCGCCCGCGATGTCGGCAGCCGAAGCCAATCTGTCGCTCAGCTCTGGGCTGCTGCCGCCGCCATCCTCAGTAAGGCCATCCTTGCGGCTTCACTTCCTAGTTCCCTACTGCGCATGCGCGAGTCGCGATGCGCGTCCTCACTGGTCCCTGCTGTCTCCTGGGACCTGTGTGTCTCCCAGAAGGCAGCGGGGGAGGACAGAGTAGGCGCCGGAAGTGGCATAGGTCACCTCGATCACCAAGGCGACCTATGCCCGTAAGTGGGAGAAAATGCCTGTATTACACAGGTATCTGCTCCCTCCTTCCCCCTGAAAGGTGCCAAATGTGACACCGGAGGGGGGGAGTATTCCAAAAAGTGGAAGTTCCATTTCTCGGTGGAACTCCACTTTAATAGCGGTTATAAACTGGCCTTAGTGTCTATCATTGTTTTCTCATGGACATAAATCCAGGATGATTATTTCTGCTGATATCAGATAAGTATTGTTTTACTGAAATTACCTGAGTTATTCTGGACTAGACCTCCCACCAACCACGCCTCCTCTTCCTGCTGAATGTCCACTAGAATCTGCTGGGCCATGGTCCTCTGTGCAATGATCACGGCTCCTAATCCACAGCTGAAGTTGCTCACCAATTCTTTCTCTGACAGACCTCCCTCCTTGTACAGCCAGGAATACACTGGAGGGATCTTCCAACATAGAGCATCTGAAATGGTATAGAAAGTGATCCAGGGTAGCAGGAGAGCAAATTCTTAAAGGGTCAGTCCACCCTAAGGCCCCATGGACATTGGGCGTTCATAGCCTTGGTGCATGGTGCTCTGTTGTTTAGCTGCAGGTGCAGAGTACAGGTGTCTTGTCCAGCCCCACTGCCGGCAGCCTGTCAAACTCTATGAGTGGCTGATGGCTGCTGGGACTTGACGGTAAACCTAATGATACAAAATTTTAGGACATTATGTGCCTGGGGACAAATGCCCCTGTTCCAGGCATTCATCCCAGAGCGCATACTGCCCTAAGCGTTTGTACTGCTAGGTGTACTGTCCAGCCTCACCCAACTGCAAACTTCTGCATAACCTCAAACACAAGCTGCATAAACTGTTAACTAAGTAGGTGAAGGGAGGAGCAGATGAGCTGGGCCAGCACAGACAATAATACTCCTAGAACAGGAGAAGCTTAGGACATGTAAGGTTGGAGGGAAGATTTATCTTTAAGTACTAAAATTTTCTAGCAAGTTCAAAAGGAACATTGCAAGTGAATAAAAATAAAATAAAAAACATTATGTAAAGAAAAAACACTGCGAGCGAGCACTTAAAATACTTTATTATTGTGTGCTTTTGCTTGCATTTTTTTTAGTTGGTGACAGCATCTCTTTAAGTTGTCTAAACCCATTATTTGCATTCTTAACCCTCCTGCGCCTAAATAATCGACCATAGACTGACATTGCTGCACTAAGAGAAACCGGTCCCATAGTATTTGCTTTGGAATCTCCTGCATAGCAAAATTCCTGCCTTCCTCCCAGCACAGCTACTGCCAATCCAAGTGTCCTGCTTCTGTTGCCCCCACCAAAATGCACAGTAAGTGGACAACTCCATAGTTAGAGTCAAACCCATTCAAAATGGCTGAAGCAGCTGGGCAGAGATGGACATTTTTGCAGTTGGGGTATTTAACCAGCAGAGTCCCCCAAATATGTAACAAGTGGTTGAGTTGTTCCACCTATCATCCACCATCCATAGTAGTTGAGTGGTTCTACTTATTATCCACCATCTGCAGTAGCCGAGTCGTTCCACCCATCATCCACCTTCCCCCTTATTAATAAAACATCATGTTTGCATGAATTTGGCTTTAAAACACACAAGGTCCACCAGTTTATGCAATCTGTCATATAGGGACAGCTTACCTATAACAATTCCTAGGGACCTTGGTAGATATCGCAGGATGCTTCCTACTAGGCCTCCTTCCGTCATTGGTGTGCAAGCTCTGATGTGGCCAGACTGAAGAGCTCGGAGTAGAGAGGGGCTGTATACTGAGGTGGAGCCCATTACTATTTCACCTATACAAAGAAGTGAGAGTTCAGTATAGTATCTTATGACTCACCAGCATCACCCGATTCTATTCTGCAGACATAACAATATTGCTGAAAGCAATCATAAGGCTGCCTCCACTGGATGTAGACCAGCCATTCTCACCCAGGTTTCTATGGAACCCTGGGGTTCCTCCAGAAGCTGCTAAGTGTTCCTTGAGCTGTGGCTGATAGACCTTCCTTTTGATTGTGCCTGCATAGCTCCAGGACCAACACAATTTGGCAGAGCCAGCTTTATTACACCAATGATCTTTTCAGCTGCCTTTAAGGGTGGCATTCTGACCACCACTGTAGGGCAGGCATTCTTCCCAGTCACCACCAATGTAATTGACAATTTTCCCACTGTCCTCCAGTTAATTGGTTTTAGCAGGGGTTCCTCAAAAACTGGAAACTATGTTATAGTTCCTGGGGGGTAAAAAGGTTGAGAAAGGCTGATTAAATTGCCAGTCCACCTAAAAGTGATTTTTTATTTTCATGGTTTTAGATATTTCATTCATGAGCCCAACTCCAGCAAAAAACAACTTTTTTTTGTATAGAGTAGAACGTGTATTATTTATTTATATAGCGCTGTCAATTTACGCTTTACACATATTATACGTTCACATCAGTGCTGGCCTTCAATCAAGTAGCTTACAATCTAAGGTCAGGCCAGTCATGCTAATCACCAAGCAACTGGAAAACATTAGAGCAGGGCTCAAAATTTTAAGTCCTGAGCTACTAATCAGGCCTTAAGAGTTATTCGCCACCAGCTGCCCTACCGTACCCTGGCCCTAAACACACCCTTGTAAATTATCTCATGAAATGATACTGTTAAATGTTTTAAATGTTAAATTCTGCACAAATGTTTTATGCAGAATTAAGTTACAAAAATAAATATTAGCATCAACAACTTTAACGATATTAACATACAGGTAAAGCATATCAGTACCCATCAGTGCAGCCTCATCAGCGCCCATCGGTGTAGCTTTACCAATGCCCATCGGTGCAGCATCAATACCCATCAGTGCAGCATATCAGTTTTGCCTTAGTGCTGCCTTATCAGTGCAGCATATCAGTGCTGCCTTATCAGTGCAGGCTCATCAGTGGCCATCAGTGCAGCATATCAGTGCAGGCTCATCAGTGGCCATCAGTGCCCATCCATGCAGCCTATCAGTGCCCATTAGTGAAGCCTTATCAGTGCCCATCAATGCAGCAGGGATCAAAGGGAGGAATCAGGAGGATTGCCAGTCGGATCACACAGAGCAGGGATCTCCCATTGTAACACAGCTTGGAAATGAAAAGCCAGCCGCTGTCAAACAAAGTCCCGCTTCTTGGACCGGCATTGGATCAGTCTGCTGTCTATCATAGGAGCCAGTCCTATTTGACAGCAGCCAGCGTTTAATATCCAAGCTGTGTCACAGTGGGAAATCCCCGCTCTGTGTGATATGGCCAGCTCTCCTCCTAACAGTTTCCTGGCTGATCGCTTCTAGCAGAAGTGGTGCAGCCTTTTTTAAAGGGCACCAGAGCCCGGGGGGGGGGGGCAGGAAGGTAATGCAACTGCCCCGGGCTGCTTTGATGCCCTGTTAGAAAGGCTGCACCAGCAATCAGCCAGGAAACTGTCAGCCCAGTCCAACCCTGCTCCACACTTGCCCTCAGCTAATTTCCACTCGCCAAATGCAAGCAAGCAAATGGAAATTTTGAGGGCTGTTCTAGAACATCTGTCAGGTTTAAATGCTGTCCTCATTTGCCTTCACTGCCCATTCTGTGTGACACACAATGAATGTGGGCAAAGCCAATCACATGGTACAGGGTGCTGTGATTGGCCCAGGTACCATGTGATAGCTGTAGGCCAATCGTAGCATAGGCAACACAGCTATTATGAATTTATTCATTCAGAACAGCTTTGTTGACATTTTGATCATATGATCGCATAGCAATCACATGATTACCGGGCATCAGGCAAGCACATGACGTACATGTATGTGATTGTGCCTGCACATGCCGCCCTGCCAAAGTGTACAGGTCCTTCTCAAAAAATTAGCATATTGTGATAAAGTTCATTATTTTCTGTAATGTACTGTTAAACATTAGACTTTCATATATTTTAGATTCATTACACACAACTGAAGTAGTTCAAGCCTTTTCTTGTTTTAATATTGATGATTTTGGCATACAGCTCATGACAACCCAAAATTCCTATCTCAAAAAATTAGCATATCATGAAAAGGTTCTCTAAACAAGCTATTAACCTAATCATCTGAATCAACTAATTAACTCTAAACACCTGCAAAAGTTTCCTGAGGCTTTTAAAAACTCCCAGCCTGGTTCATTACTCAAAACCGCAATCATGGGTAAGACTGCCGACCTGACTGCTGTCCAGAAGGCCATCATTGACACCCTCAAGCAAGAGGGTAAGACACAGAAAGAAATTTCTGAACGAATAGGCTGTTCCCAGAGTGCTGTATCAAGGCACCTCAGTGGGAAGTCTGTGGGAAGGAAAAAGTGTGGCAGAAAACGCTGCACAACGAGAAGAGGTGACCGGACCCTGAAGAAGATTGTGGAGAAGGACCGATTCCAGACCTTGGAGGACCTGCGGAAGCAGTGGACTGAGTCTGGAGTAGAAACATCCAGAGCCACCGTGAACAGGCGTGTGCAGGAAATGGGCTACAGGTGCCACATTCCCCAGGTCAAGCCACTTTTGAACCAGAAACAGCGGCAGAAGCGCCTGACCTGGGCTACAGAGAAGCAGCACTGGACTGTTGCTCAGTGGTCCAAAGTACTTTTTTCGGATGAAAGCAAATTTTGCATGTCATTCGGAAATCAAGGTGCCAGAGTCTGGAGGAAGACTGGGGAGAGGGAAATGCCAAAATGCCTGAAGTCCAGTGTCAAGTACCCACAGTCAGTGATGGTCTGGGGTGCCATGTCAGCTGCTGGTGTTGGTCCACTGTGTTTTATCAAGGGCAGGGTCAATGCAGCTAGCTATCAGGAGATTTTGGAGCACTTCATGCTTCCATCTGCTGAAAAGCTTTATGGAGATGAAGATTTCATTTTTCAGCACGACCTGGCACCTGCTCACAGTGCCAAAACCACTGGTAAATGGTTTACTGACCATGGTATTACTGTGCTCAATTGGCCTGCCAACTCTCCTGACCTGAAGACCATAGAGAATCTGTGGGATATTGGGAAGAGAAAGTTGAGAGACGCAAGACCCAACACTCTGGATGAGCTTAAGGCCGCTATCGAAGCATCCTGGGCCTCCATAACACCTCAGCAGTGCCACAGGCTGGTTGCCTCCATGCCACGCCGCATTGAAGCAGTCATTTCTGTAAAAGGATTCCCGACCAAGTATTGAGTGCATAACTGAACATAATTATTTGAAGGTTGACTTTTTTTGTATTAAAAACACTTTTCTTTTATTGGTCGGATGAAATATGCTAATTTTTTGAGATAGGATTTTGGGGTTTTCATGAGCTGTATGCCAAAATCATCAATATTAAAACAAGAAAAGGCTTGAACTACTTCAGTTGTGTGTAATGAATCTAAAATATATGAAAGTCTAATGTTTATCAGTACATTACAGAAAATAATGAACTTTATCACAATATGCTAATTTTTTGAGAAGGACCTGTATGTACTGCAGCAGGGTTGTGGGTCGGCAAGTGGTCAAGGTCAATAAACTATTGAAATCCAGTTGTCTTTATTGTATCCTAAATGTACACACTGCTGTGCAAAAGTTTTAGGCAGGTGTGAAAAAATGCTGTAAATTAAGAATGCTTTTATAAATAGAAGTGTTAATTTATTTTTATCAATTAACAAAATGAAAAGTGAACAGAAAAAAAAATCCAGATCAAATCAATATTTGGTGTGACCACCCTTTGCCCTTAAAACAGCCTCAACTCTTCTAGGTACACTTGCACACAGTTTTTGAAGGAACTCAGCAGGTAGGTTGTTTCAACCATCTTAGGGAACTAACCACAGATCTTCTGTGGATGTAGGCTGCCTCAAATCCTTCTCTCTCTTCATGTAATCCCAGACAGACGCAATGATGTTGAGACCAGAACTTTGTGGGGGCCAAACCATCACTTCCAGGACTCCTTGTCCTTTTTTTTAAGCTGAAGATAGTTTTTAATGACATTGGCTGTATGTTTGAGGTCATTGTCCTGCTGCAGAATACATTTGGAGACACCCCCCGATGGTATGACATGATGGATAAGTGCCTGTAATCTGCCTGTATTTCTCAGCATTGAGGACACCATTGATCCTGACCAAATCTCCAACGCCATTTGCAGAAATGCAGCCTCAGACTTGCAAGGAACCTCCACCATGCTTCACTGTTGTCTGCAGACACTCATTATTGTACCTCTCCCCAGCCCTTCCAGAACTAGCTGCCTCCTGCTACAGCCAAATATTTCACATTTTGACTCATCAGCACCTGCTGCCATTTTTTCTGCACCCCAGTTCTAATGTTTTTTGTGCATAACTACATTGTGTCTTGTTGCTGTGCTCATTCTTGTCATGGTGTATGAACTGTGACATGAAACTGTCTTCCACAACCTCACCTTAGTAGCAGAGTTTGGCTGTTCCTCACTCAGTTTTAAGTCTCCTACACAACCCATGGTTGCAGGAAAGAAATTTGCACCATTTATGGCTGGCTTTACTTTACAGCATTTCTTCACATCTGCCTAAAACTTTTGCACAATACTGTATAACATTTTTAAAGTATACAATATTAATGCTGTTCCAGTGTATATATATATGTATTTATCATAAATCTATACATCACATATTCTCTCGTATATAATTCCTAATCATTAACCTTAGTTTGCCTATATCCACACAACATTATGATATATACTATATCAACCCTTATCAGCTTGGTTGATGGATAGATGTTGATATAGTATATATCATAATGTTGTGTAGCTATATGCAAACTAAGGTTGATACAAGAGGATATGTGATCTATGAAAAATACATATATGTACTGAAACAACATTACTATTGCATATATATATATATATATATATATATATATATATATATATATATATATATTTATGTTTAGAATACCATAAAGACAAATGGATTTTTAATAGTTTATTGACTTTACTAGTATGTACTGTAAAGTACCTAAAAAATCCTCCAAATTATCCTTTGGTGGTTGTTGCTTTGTTTCTTGCATAATGTGGTATTATCTGCAAATATCAAATCCAAACTCTATATCCTTTATATACAACTTAAACAGCATTGACCCGGAGTGCGCATGCGCGGCCGGACGGAGCAGATGACCATCTGACCTGCTCCGCTCACCCCCCAGCAACTTCGGCCTCAAACAGCGGCCCCACACCTCGCCCGCAGCCAGAAATAGCCTGACCCTCCTGCGGAAAGATCCGGGCACACGTCGGATGGTTAAGAAACCACGCTACAAGCCTAAAAACGGCTCCCGAAACTCGAGCCGCACTACACAGCACGGATCCAAGATGGCGACCGGCTATCTCACACGAGGCACGCAGGCCGCAGGGAAGGGAAAACTACCACCTCCTAATCAGGCACAAGCCCCAAGGACCGAAGATGCTGATTACCCAGCACTATGCTCCTCAAGATCTCCCCCAGATAAAGGTGAGCTGACAAACAGACTGCCTGTCACCTAGCCCCCCTGCACTGTCTCCCTCCCAGACTGAAGCTAAATCACCCAGCATGGACTCACACACATTATCCTTCCTGGACAGGCAGATAGCAGAAGCCATATACAGCCAGCCCAGCAGCCAAGAATCTGCATCAAACTGCAATGCTGACTCTCCTGCTGTACCCCCTGCTCAGGGACAATACTCAGGAGACCCAATCCTAATAGCACGCTTTGCTGACCTGCTTCAAAGAGAGCTATCCAAGGCTAATGATAAACTAGCTTTGGACATAAAACAAGATTTCCAGGAAATGGGATATAGATTGGACAGTATTGAATCCAAGATGGACGACACAGTCCACAGAGTTTCCCAAAATTCAAACATGATTACTGATTTACAAGATCGACTTGAGGAAGCTTACTCAAAGATCGACGACCTTGAAAATCGCGCTAGGCGCTATAACTTTCGCATCCGTGGTATACCGGAAAATATAAAAAATATTACCTCTATCACACAATCTCTGATGCAAGCTGCTGTACCCGACATTGATGAAATCCATATGGAGATTGATCGAATACATAGAGCTTTGACTGCCCCTAAACCTGATGGCCCCCCCAGAGATGTGATTGTGAAGCCACATTTCTTCAAGATTAAAGAAGCAGTGATGCGGCATGCCTGAGAAAACCCAGACCTGGAAATAGATGGCATCAAGATTCAAATATTTGCCGATATATCTCAGGCCACAATTCAAAAGAGACGATCGCTTAAACCTTTACTAGCACCACTGACCCAACGTAATATTCGAAACAGATGGAACTACCCTTTTAGACTCCAATTTTCCTTCAACAGCAAACCCTACTCTTTCTCATCATTTACTGAAGGCGAATCGATCCTGCTGAAATTGGGATTTATATCCCACAACCCATCTTCACGGAATCAACCCGGATCCAGAGATTCCCCTCCTCCTCCACTCTCCCCACTATGGTCATCAAAATCAACCAAGAAAACTACCCAGACATCCTGTGCTACCTGAAGAATGGGCTTTATGTTACTGAACTGGTCCAAGCCCGCAGTGGTGTCTTCTCAGCGGTCTCCTAAACGAACATTAGACGCCACGCAGGGCGGTTAAAAATTGTTGGAACAAGATGTTCTTGTTACTTTTTTTGAAACGTTCGAGCCGACCTCTAAGTTTTTACACTTTTTGAATTTCTGCATTTTTGATACTGAACTGGTCCCCCTCCCCCTCCCCCTTTTTTTTGTCCCCCTTCTCCCCCTCCCCCGTCTCCTTTCCCCCCCCCTTTTCCCTCTCCCTCCCCCCCCCTTTTCCCTCTTCCCTCTCAATCTTTATATAATCCACTATGTACGCTCGGTTATATAACCCTACCAATATTTTAGGGCGAAATACTGGGACCAAAGAAGTTTCTTACTATATATTTTTTTTTGCTGGGGGGTGGTCATGCGCACTCCTTATTTGAAGGACTCTTCCCATTACCTGTTTTTGGCGGAGACTCCTTCGTACCCGGGGCCTATCCCTGGGACACTTCAACTGTTTACTGTTTGGTTACATGCTTAAAAAAAAATAAAAAAAATAACAGTGTACTAAGAAATAAACCGCCCCCTTTCCTTAACACACTCCACTGCGCCTTGGAGAAACGTCTGATAAATTCAGACTGAATTACCCTATCAGCTGCTACTTTAAAAAATAAAAAGTGAAAAATAATTTTGAATAACCAAAATAGTAGCGCTCAGTGTCTTACAACACAAATCTAAATATAAACCATATACACTCCGTGAGATAGTGCATAAATGCGAATGTTCATAAATATACACCCTGTAAAGAAATGTGTATATAATAAACTCATCAAGTGTCCATAACGTTCATGACAGTGATTTAAAACAATTGATATAAAGTGTTTAACTGAAAATGAGTCCATAAAAAAGTGCACAAAATAAGTCCATAAAAAGTGCATCCAAAAGTGACTTCAAATGAAGATGATGACAAATAAAACTTTCTTGTGTTTTCTTCAAACCTTCACCACACCAATGTGCTCAGTGATTCCACTCCCTAAGGACTTGCACTCACCACAAGAATATGCCTCGCACTCTCATGCTTGGCTAATCAGCTTGATTACCCCCCAGGGTATCACAAACGATTCCAAAATGATGAAATTAGGTCAGTCAAGTCTCCCACATGAAAAAACAAATGCTTCCAATAGTGAAGTATATCAAAACTTTTAATTAAAATAACACAGCACAAGTGACCATCAATGGTTACACTCACATTTAGACAGATCAAATTGGGCACTTCAAAGCAAACATTTCCAAACGCCAGGCAAGTTTATAGTAGGCTGCCGCGATGTATTGCGGTCTCGGCGGACCATATAAGCATGTATGTCTCACCCTCCTTCATGTACGCTTGCCTCTCCACTGCAATCGAATCACCGCAGACTCCCGCCCAAACACCAAACTGTATATTCGACGAGTGGTCGAAAGATCCGAACGCTGCACACCAGGTGACTGTCGTGTAGCTCCTCCCATGGGAGGAGCTACACGACAGTCACCTGGTGTGCAGCGTTCGGATCTTTCGACCACTCGTCGAATATACAGTTTGGTGTTTGGGCGGGAGTCTGCGGTGATTCGATTGCAGTGGAGAGGCAAGCGTACATGAAGGAGGGTGAGACATACATGCTTATATGGTCCGCCGAGACCGCAATACATCGCGGCAGCCTACTATAAACTTGCCTGGCGTTTGGAAATGTTTGCTTTGAAGTGCCCAATTTGATCTGTCTAAATGTGAGTGTAACCATTGATGGTCACTTGTGCTGTGTTATTTTAATTAAAAGTTTTGATATACTTCACTATTGGAAGCATTTGTTTTTTCATGTGGGAGACTTGACTGACCTAATTTCATCATTTTGGAATCGTTTGTGATACCCTGGGGGGTAATCAAGCTGATTAGCCAAGCATGAGAGTGCGAGGCATATTCTTGTGGTGAGTGCAAGTCCTTAGGGAGTGGAATCACTGAGCACATTGGTGTGGTGAAGGTTTGAAGAAAACACAAGAAAGTTTTATTTGTCATCATCTTCATTTGAAGTCACTTTTGGATGCACTTTTTATGGACTTATTTTGTGCACTTTTTTATGGACTCATTTTCAGTTAAACACTTTATATCAATTGTTTTAAATCACTGTCATGAACGTTATGGACACTTGATGAGTTTATTGTATACACATTTCTTTACAGGGTGTATATTTATGAACATTCGCATTTATGCACTATCTCACGGAGTGTATATGGTTTATATTTAGATTTGTGTTGTAAGACACTGAGCGCTACTATTTTGGTTATTCAAAATTATTTTTCACTGGTTACATGCTTAAACTATGTCACTCGGTACCGGGAGTTCCCTGGTCCGACAGCTTGATTTTATTTTTCTCTACTATTGTTACCGGTACTTTCTTTGCTATCTCTGACTCTGCTCTTCTCTTCTTTCTCGCCTTTTTTTCTTAACCCCAATTTTAATTTTTTCCAAAACTGTTCTTTTCTGAGGGTCACCTGGAAAGTTCATTGGTACTTCTGACCTCTGGATCCTACGGACTGGTGGGTGAGTCTGCTTATCACTGTTCATAACTGTATCCCATGACTTCCATAAAACCAACGCCCCGAAATGTCCGCCTGCTCTCACATAATGTCCAGGGTTTTGGATCGCCTGCCAAGCGAATCAAGGTCCTCACACATTACGGATCGTTGGGGGCGGACATTGTGGCTCTCCAGGAAACACATTTTATTTCCTCATTTACCCCCCGCTATCTCCAAAGAGATTACCCTCTTTGTTTCTACGCGAACGCTTCAGAAAAGAAAAGGGGTGTAGCCCTCTGCTTTTCTAAACATATATCGTTCACAGAAACTAAAACCATTAAAGATAAAGAGGGCCACTATCTTCTAGTGAAGGGTCACCTAGGTGAAACCTTAATCACCATACTTGTCTACTATGCCCCCAATATTAATCAAACCGCCTTTTTTTCACGCCCTTCTAACACTCTTAGAACCCGAATTTGAGGGTGTTGTAATCTTGGCAGGTGACTCTAACCTAGCTCTAGATCTAGCTAAAGATAAATCACACACCTCAGGACTTCGATCTCCCCCAAAACAAAGTCATAAATTTGCACAACTGCTATATAAATATGATTTGGTGGATGCTTGGCGAGAGGCCAATCCTACCGCTAGGGACTACTCCCACTATTCAAGGGCACTACTCCCGCATAGACCACGTGTTTCTCCCCTCGGGGGTGATACCGAAATTGAGATCTGCAAAAATTTTGTCAACACCTTGGTCAGACTACGATCCTGTTATGATTCAACTAACTGACCTCACTAACAAAACTATGGGATCCCACTGGCGACTAAATGAATCTCTCCTCAGTGACGAATCTCACTGTATAGAGATTTCCAGCCATATACAAGCCTACTTTGAAAATAATATCGCAGGAGATACATCCCCTGCCATTAACTGGGCAGCGCACAAAGCTACTATTAGGGGCTCCTTTATGCAGCTAGCCTCCAGACTAAAAAAGGCTCGCGCCGAGTTGATTTCTGCCAAAACCAAGGAGTTTGAGTCTCTAACCAAACAGCATAAACACTCCCCTTCTCCCAACTTATTTAAGAAGCTGGAACACTCCTGATTAGAATTAAACATCTGCCTCACTACAAGGGCCGAGAAACAATTGAGGTGGACGAATCATAAATTCTTCACTTGGCGGGACCGCCCAGGATCCCTACTGGCGCACAGACTCACCCCTAGACATTCCCATCGTACACTCCCTAAAATAAAGCTATCCGGGGGCCACCTCTCACAGGACCCCCATAAAATCCTCAATGACTTCCATGATTTCTACGCAGACCTATACAAGAAACCCCAAGATGTAGCTCCCCCGTCCATCAGGGAATTTCTGGGGGCTCTCCCCCTCCCAATCATCACTGATGATCATAGAGAATTAGTGGACCAACCATTCACAAACAAAGAGGTTACTGATGCTATTAAATCTCTCTTACTTCATAAATCTCCGGGCCCGGATGGGTTTCCTAACATCTACTATAAAAAATTTGCTACGCACCTGGTCACACACCTGGCTCTTTATTTTAATTCCCTGAGGGACGGAGGAGTGGTCCCACCTGACGACAATAAAGCTTACATTAGCGTTATCCCCAACCCGGCAGAGATTCCACTGATGTACGAAACTGTCGCCCAATCTCCTTAATTAATTGCGACCTTAAGATTCTAACTAAAATTTATTAATTCCTTTCTGGAACACTATATACACAAAGACCAATCAGGATTTATTGCAGGACGTCAGACTTTAGATCAAATTCGCAGATCTATCGCTCTGATCCCAGCGGTACGCTCCAATTGGGATAACCTCCCAGCTCGGGAACTCTTGCTCTTATCATTAGACCTTAAAGCGGAGGTTCTGCGGCGATTGTTTTTTTTGTTTTTTTGGTGCATTCTATTGGGTTTCACAATACAAGGTTAAACTCACTTGTTTGGTGTCTTCAAATATCCCCTGTCCGTTTTCATGGCAAATAAGAACTTTTAAAATCGGTTCCTGACAATTTCCATTTTGCTTGTGGGCATTGTGAAGCCCACAAGCAATCATTTCCTGGAAGCGCCTGCAGTGTTTACGGCGAGTAGCTGTATCGATAGAACACCGCCCCTATGAGAAAAGCATTGGCTGTATAGAACGAGCGAGCGGCGTGTATAACCAATGAGCGACGAGCAGCATCCCCAGCTGACGAACTGTTCAGACTCTGGGATTTCCGTCGGATTCAATTGCGCCTGCGCAGACCATCCCGGAACCTATCCTATAGCAGAACTGGCATGATAGAACAGCAGCGTTCCGTATTGTCTCATGGGAAACATGACTCTGTGCTCCCAGGAGACATCGCGGCGCCGAGGAAAGGAGTAGGAACGCCTACTCCCGCGGGAGGGAAAGCCCGGAAGTGGCAGCTAAAAACTAAAATCTAAGGTATTTACACTATAATTTTTTTTTTTTGATGTGGCTATTTAACTTGGTGATAGTGTTCTGCTTGTGCCGGGATGTAGTTGTTTTTCTGGGTGGAACTCCACTTTAACAAAGCTTTTGATAGCCTGAACTGGGACTATCTTTTTATTACCCTTGAGACTATGGAATTCGGCTCTACGTTTCTCTCACTGATGAAAACACTTTATAGCTCCCCGATAGCTCAAATTTCTATCAGAGGACATAAATCATCCATGTTCCCGGTCCAGCGAGGTACTAGACAGGGATGCCCGCTCTCTCCCCTACTATTTGCTCTAGCAATATAACCCCTTGCAATGGCTATCCGCTCCCATCCCAACATCCATGGTGTTTACTGTGGTCAACAAGAACACAAATGTGCACTATTTGCTGATGATGTCCTTATGTACATCACCAAACCCCAAACCTCACTCCCAGAACTCTTGTCCTTGCTAGATCGTTTCTCGCTAATTTCGGGTTTGACCCTAAACTCACAAAAACGGAGGTACAGCTCCTCCAAAACACATACAGCTTCAAGTGGGCGTCCCACTCTCTCCCATACTTGGGAGTCCATCTGACCCCTTCGATAGGTACATTATATAAAGCAAATTATCCTCCTTTATTCAAAAGACTCAAAGAAGATCTTTGCTCCTGGGCGGAATACTCTCTCTCTTGGTTTGGCAGAATCAATTCGATAAAAATGACTTTTTTCCCAGACTCCTATATTATTTCCGGACACTACCGATAGCAATTCCGAGGGGAGACATGCAACATATACAAACTGAAGTTTTACGCTTCATATGGGGTAATAAGAAGTCACGGATACAAAAAAAATACTTTACACACTGTGAGGGGGTTAGCTCGGCAGCGGGTGTGTGTGACCCCCGAGATGGGCTCCCCACACAAAAACAGGCCCAGCAAACGGAGGTTGTGGTTTTCAAAATCAAAAAGGTGCGGTTTATTTTCTATTTACAGTGACAAAACACAGCAAAGCAAAAGAAACATAAACAAAATAAATCCTGGTCAACTTGACCTCTGACTAAACATACAGGTTTCCTAACTAACAACTGGGATCAGCCTAGTGCTGTCCTAGTCCCTAAGTCCCTGGTTTTAAATGTCCAAGCAAATAGCCACACAGGCTTTGTCTCACCGCACAGGGGTTCACTCTCCCTAGACAGTCCACACAGGTCTGGTTCCAGGCATGAGCTAACATCTAATGAAGCTGGGAGTTCTTATAGAGGCCTAAATGAGCTGACAAGGTTCAGCTGGTCTCCTCATCTCTGTCTGCACGACGCCCCACACTCTCCCTAGAGGTATGAGTCATCCATGAGCCCACTAGCCTTATACAACTCTCCACCTAGTTGTATAAGTCGGCGTAAAGCCTGAATCTGGGCGAAATATATCTACCCCCCTGGATGCAACCAGGTGACTTTACCTTCCTGCTGTCACATACCCCCCCTCTTGTTTTAACCTCGGGGTTGGAACACCAGCAATCAGGCATTCATGTACTCGAGACAAAGCATCCACATTCCCCATTTGAACGCCAGGGCGATGCTTTACTGTGAAGTTGAATTCCTGGAGGGCCAGGAACCACCTATTCACTCTTCTATTTGTTTCCTTGTTTTGAGCCATCCACTTTAACGGAGCGTGATCCGTAACCATGTCAAAGTGCCTACCTAGCAGGTAGTACCGAAGGGAATCTAGAGCCCACTTCACCGCTAAACACTCCTTTTCAACGGTGGCGTAATTTTCCTCATGGGACTTCAACTTCCTGCTGAGGTAAATGACTGGGTGCTCTTCCCCGTTCCAGACCTGGGACAATACTGCTCCTAACCCCACATCTGACGCATCACTTTGTACGACAAAGTCTTTAGAGAAGTCGGGTGAGTACAACACTGGCTGGCTACATAAGGCTTGTTTCAAGAATTGGAATGCTGCCTCAGCCTCGGGGGTCCATTTAATCATGACCGACCCTTTCCCCTTCGTCAGGTTGGTTAGGGGCACAGCCTTAGAAGCAAAGTGGGGAATGAATCGCCGATAATACCCAGCGATTCCCAGAAAGGCTCGTACCTGCTTCTTGCTGTTGGGACGTGGCCAACTCTGGATGGCCTCGACTTTGTTGAGTTGGGGTTTTATTACTCCCCTCCCAATGGTGTACCCAAGATATTTGGCCTCCTCCTGCCCAATGGTACACTTCTTGGGGTTAGCCGTAAACCCCGCTTCCCGAACAGAGTCCAGGACTGCTTGCACTTTTGGCAGATGTGAGGCCCAATCTGTGCTATGGACAATTATGTCATCCAGGTAAGCCGCAGCATACTTCCGATGGGGCCTCAGCATCTGGTCCATTTTCCGCTGGAATGTGGCCGGCGCATTCTGTAACCCGAACGGCATTCTTTTATATTGGAACGCCCCGTCTGGGGTTACAAATGCGGTTTTCTCTTTGGCCGACTTGGCCAGGGGGATTTGCCAATACCCTTTTGTGAGGTCAAGAGTCGTCATGTATCGGGCTGTTCCCAGCCGGTCGATCAACTCATCTATACGTGGCATGGGGTAGGTGTCAAATTTTGTAACTTTGTTCAACTGACGAAAATCGTTACAAAATCGCCAGCTCCCATCCGGTTTAGGCACCAACACAATGGGACTAGACCAATCACTTTGGGACTCCTCTATCACCCCTAAGTTCAGCATTTTCTGTACTTCCTCCCGTATTGCCTCCCGTCGGGCCTCTGGGATCCGATAGGGTTTTAACTTCACCCTTTCACCGGGCGGGGTAATGATGTCATGCTCTACCCCAGATGTTTGTCCCGGCAGCTCAGAGAATACCTCCTTGTTGCGAAGCACAAACTCCTTAACCTCCTGTTGTTGGGGTTGTGACAAGGTGGCTGCTATTCCAACCTCAGGAATCACGCAACCAGTTTGAGCTGGTGACCAAGTGTCTGCGACTAGGGACTCTCTATCCCTCCAGGCTTTCAACAGATTAACGTGATAGATCTGTTCGGGCTTTCGCCTTCCTGGTTGTCTGACCTTGTAATTCACTTCGCTCACTTTTTCCATTATCTCGTAGGGGCCTTGCCATTTGGCAAGGAATTTACTTTCAACCGTAGGGACAAGTACCAGTATCCTATCCCCCGGGGAAAAGGTACGGGTCTTGGCTCCACGGTTGTACACTCTCTGCTGTGCTAACTGCGCTTGGGCCAAATGTTCCTTCACGATGGGCATTACCTGTGCAATTCGGTCTTGCATCAGGGCGACATGCTCAATCACACTCCTGTGGGGAGAACTCTCACTTTCCCAAGTTTCCTTGGCAATATCCAACAGCCCTCTTGGGTGTCTCCCATACAGTAACTCAAAGGGGGAGAATCCCGTAGAGGATTGGGGCACCTCCCTAATAGCAAACATCAGATAAGGAAGTAGACAGTCCCAATCCTTTCCATCTCTATCCACCACTTTCTTCAACATTTGTTTTAGGGTTTTGTTGAACCTTTCAACCAGCCCATCGGTTTGGGGGTGATACACAGATGTACGTAATTGCGTCACTTTGAACAATTTACACAGCTCCTTCATAACCCGGGACATAAAGGGTGTACCTTGGTCCGTAAGCAGTTCTTTACAAATACCCACCCGGCTAAACACAAGAGATAGCTCTTTGGCTATGGTTTTGGCCAAGGTATTTCGGAGAGGGATCGCTTCTGGATAACGGGTGGCATAGTCCATTATAACTAATATGTACTGGTGCCCCCTAGCGGACTTGATTATAGGACCTACCAAATCCATGGCGATCCTCTCAAACGGGACCTCAATGATGGGTAGAGGGACCAGCGGGCTACGGAAATGTGGCATCGGGGCCGACCTCTGACACACAGGGCAGGAGGAACAATAATTTTCTATGTCCTTCATCACCCCCGGCCAATAGAATCTCTGTAATACCCTCTCTCGGGTTTTCTCTGTCCCCAGATGACCTCCAAGAATGTGCCCATGGGCCAACTCCAACACCAACTTCCTGTAAGGTTTGGGCACCACAAGCTGCTCAACGGTTTCTTCTGCCCTTTTTGCCACCCGATACAGTAGGTCCTTCTCTACGCTGAAGTATGGGTAAGTGCAGGTATTATCTGGGTTCACTAACTCGCCATCTATTTTCACTACGTTTTCCCGTGCCTTTATTAGGGCGGGGTCTTTCAACTGTTCTGTGGCAAAGTTTTCCCTGTGAACCTCAAGATCAGAAAACTCCACAGACGGTAGGTTTTCGTCTGAGGAGGTGGGCTCCTCTCCAGTTTCTTGAGTCTCCCCTGCCAATACTGATAAGGGAAATTCCGGAGAGTCCTCACCACTCTCAGGGGAGTTCTGGCTATCACATTCCTGGTACATAGGGGCACCAGTGGGGGGCTCAGGATCATCCCACAGTTCCCAGAACTTCGGAAAATCCCTTCCCACAATGGCGTCATGCGGTAACTGAGATACTAAGCCCACTGGATGAGAGAGGGTACCTTTGGGGGTCTCGAAACACACTGTAGTCACTGGATACTCTCGGGTGTCCCCATGCACACAAATAACAGCTACCTTGCTATTCCCAGAGACCTCTGTTTTAACTAACTCAGCCTTTATCAGGGTCACAAGGCTACCTGAATCCAACAATACCACAACATTTCTACCATTAACACACATTTTGCATAAATGTTTCTCAGTTCCTCGAATGGCAGTGCATGCGACTGTCGCACACAGCGACTGACGTCTGCCCGTCAGAAAGTCACACTGCATGGGTTCCTCCACAACCGGGCAATTGGCTGCAATATGTCCCGCTTGCCGGCAGCGGTAGCAAACGATCCTTCTTGCGGCCTCTTGAGCCGCTGATTTCCCAGGCTGTTCTCGCCAAACTTGGGGTAGAGCTCCCACCCTCTCACTCTCTCCACCCTCACCCCTTGGAATCCTCTTATCCGCCCCTGGGGATGGTCTGGTCTTAGGGTGGAAAGTCCGAGTGTCTCTGGAAGAGGCCGTCAGGTTCTCTGTAGCCAAGTATTTCTCCACACGATCCACAAGACCATCGGCCGTCTCTGGGTCTCCATGGCTTACCCACTTTTGGATGGCAGTAGGAAGAGCTCTCAAAAACCGATCCATTACAACACGTTCCACAATCTTTGGTGCGGACAAAGTCTCTGGCTGTAGCCACTTTCTGCTCAGGTGAATGAGATCATACATTTGAGACCTGGGGGGTTTTCCAAGCTGGAAAGTCCAGTTATGCACACGCTGAGCCCGGACAGCCTGGGTGACACCCAGCCTTGCCAATATTTCAGCTTTTAGCATCACATAGTCTTTTGCTTGGTTAGGCTCTAGGTCATAGTAAGCTTTCTGCGATTCACCAGTTAACAGAGGAGCCACCAGTCCAGCCCCCTGCTCCTCAGGCCACTTTTCTCTTTCAGCGGTCCTTTCAAATGTGGTCAAAAATACCTCTGGATCATCCTCTCCAGTCATTTTTGTCAATAAACGACTCACCCCAAAGGACGCGGTATTAGTGGGACGGCTTTCCTCACTGGTCTGCGGACGTTGCTGCATTACTGCTTCCATCTGTTGTTGTAGTCTCTGCTCTTGCTTCTGCAACAGGTCTATGAAGCGGGCCTCAGATTGCTGCTGGGCTTGTTGCTGAGCCTCCAGACTCTGTTGCAAAGTTGCGTTTGTCTGCTGCTGGGCTGCAAGGCTCTGTTGATGAGCTTGCTGCTGGGCTGCGAAGTTCTTTTGCAAACCTGCATTTGTCTGCTGTTGATTGGCATTTGCTAGAGCCAGCTGCTTCAGTATCTCCTCCATGCTGGCTTAAAAAAAAAACTGCCACTGGTTCTCCACCAACTGTGAGGGGGTTAGCTCGGCAGCGGGTGTGTGTGACCCCCGAGATGGGCTCCCCACACAAAAACAGGCCCAGCAAACGGAGGTTGTGGTTTTCAAAATCAAAAAGGTGCGGTTTATTTTCTATTTACAGTGACAAAACACAGCAAAGCAAAAGAAACATAAACAAAATAAATCCTGGTCAACTTGACCTCTGACTAAACATACAGGTTTCCTAACTAACAACTGGGATCAGCCTAGTGCTGTCCTAGTCCCTAAGTCCCTGGTTTTAAATGTCCAAGCAAATAGCCACACAGGCTTTGTCTCACCGCACAGGGGTTCACTCTCCCTAGACAGTCCACACAGGTCTGGTTCCAGGCATGAGCTAACATCTAATGAAGCTGGGAGTTCTTATAGAGGCCTAAATGAGCTGACAAGGTTCAGCTGGTCTCCTCATCTCTGTCTGCACGACGCCCCACACTCTCCCTAGAGGTATGAGTCATCCATGAGCCCACTAGCCTTATACAACTCTCCACCTAGTTGTATAAGTCGGCGTAAAGCCTGAATCTGGGCGAAATATATCTACCCCCCTGGATGCAACCAGGTGACTTTACCTTCCTGCTGTCACAACACCTAAACCCATGGGAGGACTTGGTGTTCCCAATCTACAGGCTTATTATCGCTCGGCTCAGATAGCCCAACTAACTCACACGACGGCTGGGGGTTTGATCCCTCTTTGGGTTTACATAGAAGCACTTGCGTGCCACCCACTGGCAATAGGAGCCTTGATGTGGCTTCCTAAGTGCAAACGCCCATCTATTCTATGTCCTACCTTATCACATTCCCTAGCGGTATGGGACAGAACAAGACACCGAACGTCCCTTATGTCACACCACACACCTCTAGCGCCCATCTTTTGCAATCCAGAGTTTCCTCCTGGCCTTGCGCCACAACAATTCCAATGGTGGCTCAATAAGGGATTAATGAGAATTGGGGACTTCCTTAATGGAAACCAAGTGCATACGATTACATACTTCAAAGACATCTTCTTAATGCCTCCCATTGAGGTATTCCGATATAACCAAATTTCCTCATTCATTAATTCCAAAATTAAACAGGTGGGGGGCCCCATGACACTTACCGCATTTGAACTTACTTGCCAAAACAGAGGCACACAGAGGGGCCGGATCTCTACCATATACTCTTCTATAACTGAACCAGATACTAAACTCGCCTATATGACCCAATGGGAGAGGGACTTGAACCTCTCCCTTGAGCTGTCAGACTGGCAAGATATTGCCTACCAACTCTCAAAAATCTCTATTAACCACTTAAGCCCCGGACCATTTTGTAGCTAAAGGACCAGAGGTGTTTTCAGAATTTTGCACTGCGCTGCTTTAACTGGAAATTGTGCAGACATGCAATGTTGTACCCAAACAAAATTTGCGTCCTTTTCTTCCCACAAATAGAGCTTTCTTTTAATGGTATTTAATTGCCTCTGTGATTTTTATTTTTTTGCGATATAAACGGAAAAAGACCGAAAATTTTGAAAAAAAATGATATTTTCTACTTTTTGTTATAAGAAAAATCGAATAAACTCAATTTTAGTCATACATTTAGGCCAAAATGTATTCAGCCACATGTCTTTAGTAAAAAAATATGTCAATAAGCGTATATTTATTGGTTTGCGCAAAAGTTATAGCGTTTACAAACTAGGGTACATTTTCTGGAATTTACACAGCTTTAAATTTATGACTGCCTATCTCATTTCTTGAGGTGCTAAAATGGCAGGGCAGTACAAAACCCCCCCAAATGACCCCATTTTGGAAAGTAGACACCCCAAGGAAATTGCTGAGAGGCATGTTGAGCCCATTAAATATTTGTTTCTTTGTCCCAAGTGATTAAATAATGACAAAAAAAATAAAAATAAAAAAAAATACAAAAACTTGTCACTAAATTATATATTGCTCACACATGCCATGGTTATATGTGGAATTGCACCCCAAAATACATTCTGCTGCTTCTCCTGAGTACAGGGATACCACATGTGTGGGACTTTTTTAGGAGCCTAGCCACGTACGGGACCCCGGAAACCAAGCACCGCCTTCAGGATTTCTAAGGGCGCAAATTTTTTAATTCACTCCTCACTACCTATCACAGTTTCGAAGGCCATAAAATGCCAAAATAGCACAAACCCCCCCCCAAATGACCCCATTTTGCACAAAGTTGTCACTAAATGATATATTGCTCACACATGCCATGGGCATATGTGAAATTACACCCCAAAATACATTCTGCTGCTTCTCCTGAGTATGGGGATACCACATGTGTGGGACTTTTTGGGAGCCTAGCCGCGTACGGGACCCCAAAAACCAAGCACCGCCTTCAAGATTTCTAAGGGCATAAATTTTTGATTTCACTCCACACTACCTATCACTACCTATCACAGTTTTGAAGGCCATAAAATGCCCAGATGGCACAAAACCCCCCCAAATGACCCCATTTTGGAAAGTAGACACCCCAAGCCCAAGCTATTTGCTGAGAGGCATGTTGAGCCCATTGAATTTTTTTTTTTTTTTTTTTGTCCCAAATGATTGAATAATGACAAAAAAAAAATGTACAAAAAGTTGTCACTAAATGATATATTGCTCACACATGCCATGGTTATATGTGGAATTGCACCCCAAAATACATTCTGCTGCTTCTCCTGAGTACGGGGATACCACATGTGTGGGACTTTTTGGGAGCCTAGCCTCGTACGGGGCCCCAAAAACCAAGCACCGCCTTCAGGATTTCTAAGGGCGTAAATTTTTGATTTCACCCCCCGGATCACCCCCAGTACCACCAGTCACAGTGCACCGTTTGCAGTGGTCATTTTTTTACTGATCACTGCAATCAGTGTCATTTGTGACGGTAAAAAGTTGCAGGGCAGTTAGGTTTAGGCCCCTTTAGGTCCAGGGTATCCCCCTAACCCCCCCTAATAAAGGTTTAACCCCTTGATCGCCCCCCAGGTAACCCTTTCACCCCCTAACGCCAGCGTCACTAAGCGATCGTATTTCCGATCGCTGTATTTAGTGCCGGTGGTGCCCTAGATAGCCAGTTATTTATTTTTAGTTTCGCCGCAGATTTTTATAGCGTCAGGTACCCCCATATATTATTTTAACCCCCTGATTGCCCCTAGAGTAAACCCTTTCACCAGGGATCACCGTATAAGTTTTACTGGTGACACTGGTTAGACAGTTAGTTATTTAGGTTACCCGTCAGGTTTTTATATAGCTTCAGGTACCCCCATATATAACGTAATAAAGGTTTTAACCCCCTGATTGCCCCTAGTTAACCCTTTCACCAGTGATCACCATATATGTTTTTACGGGTGACGCTGGTTGGTTAGTTTGCTTTTTATAGCATCAGGGCACCCGCCGTATATAACCCAATAAAGGTTTAACCCCCTGATCGCCCGGCGGCTGATATCAATTAGGTTTTAGCGCCAGAGAGGGTCTGCGTCGCCCCAGGCAGCGTTAGGTTAGTGCCAGTAACGCTAACACCTACGCGCAAAGCATACACCTCCCTTAGTGGTATAGTATCTGAACAGATCAATATCTGATCTGATCAGATCTATACTAGCATCCCTAGCAGTTTAGGGTTCCCAAAAACGCAGTGTTAGCGGGATCAGCCCAGATACCTGCTAGCACCTGCGTTTAGCCCCTCCGCCCAGCCCAGCCCAGCCCACCCAAGTGCAGTATCGATCGATCACTGTCACTTACCAAACACAACACACATAACTGCAGCGTTCGCAGAGACAGTCCTGATCCCTGCGATCGCTAACAGTTTTTTTTGGAAGCGTTTGATACATTTGCTGACAGTCAGGTGCTTTTTTTACCTGTGAATCTTACTAGGGTACCCCTAAATTTAGAGCCCAAAATGGCAAGACGAAGGTACACTAGTAAAGAGGCCTACGAGATTCTGAGCATGACAGATAGTGAAGAGGAGGTCACGCATCTGTCAGATTCAGGCTCAGAATATCTTCCCGTAGAAGACAGTGAAGTCAGCGGCTCCATGTCAGATAGCTCTGACGACGAAGATGAGGTCCCTGCTAAGGTCAGGCGTACGCGATCCCGATCTTCTGAGGTTGTTGAGGAGCAAGAACCGCAGGTCTCTCGTATCATGGAGCAGAGTAGTACTAGCGCTGCTTTTCCTTCTGGTGAATTGGCAAGCACCAGCGGCCTAGTACAGCCTGGGCGTACATCCAGCACTGCAGTATCACGTGGTGACGTGGCGAGTCCCATAAGTGCAGTTCAAGCTGGCGAGGTGGCAAGCACAAGTAGTGTCCCGCTGCCACCAAGAAGACAAAGGCAGGCCCGTCGTGCCCATAGTGCCCTTCCTGCAGAATTCGCCTATCCTGATTGGGTCCCCACCACTTCTGCAGAACCCGTACTTCCCCCATTCACTGCCCAACCCGGTATTCAGGTGGAAACAGCTGATTTTATGCCAATTGATTTTTATTCGCTGTTTTTCACGGAAGATCTCTATAGATCTATTGTGGATCGGACCCCCCAACTATACGAAGGCAGTCACATACCGGTACGTGACTTTGCCTGTCGGCGCCATTCTGCCGACGTATAATTACAGTGGGCGGTCGTTAAGTGGTTAACACTACCCTTATTGAAGCCAACTACAAAACGCTGCTACGCTGGTACTTGGTCCCCACGAGAATAGCTAAAATGCATCCTTCCTCCTCGCCTCATTGTTTCCGACAATGTGGACAGATGGGCACCATGTACCATATTTGGTGGCAATGTCCACTAGTAACCAGGTTTTGGTTAAGGATCTTTAATCTGATCAATTCAGTAACATGTATCAACATCCGTCGGTCCCCAGAGAGCGCACTTTTTCATAGACTGCCCAACGGGATCCCCAAAAAATCAATACGCCTCATAACCTATATCTTGTTGGCAGCGAGAATAACAATTGCAAGGAACTGGAAACACTCAAGAATACCCCTAGAACAAGTTAAGGTTAAACTCAACTGGATTATGATTAATGATAAGCTCACTTACACTCTTCATAATAAAGCAGAGATGTTCAACAAGATCTGGGATCCATGGATCGAGTATATTTCCACTTAATGAGGAAATCCGGGTGACCCTCTCTCTCTCTCCTCTCTCTATCCCTTCCCTCCTTTCTCTTTCTCTTCTATGCTCCTTTCCTCTCTCCCTTGTTCTCTCTTTCTTTCTAATCTTGGTGGTATACCTTTTTGTATACCTTGGTTATCGATATACTGTGATAGAACGTTACTGATGAGGCAGGAAACCTTATCATAGTAGGGATCCACGGCTAACCCCAAATTTTTTTACTCGGGGTCCACTGAAGCTCTGGACCCTCCCTATCCCTCCCCCTAGTACTGGTATATTCTAACGCTACTGGGTTGGGTACTTGCACACATACTATGCCCTACCTGAGGACTTGAATAGCTCTTATGATGAAAATATGCATATGCCTCCTACCTCCTGACAGGTTCTAGGCGGGGTAAAAAACCATTGTCAAAACGTTTAAATGTTTGGCCGAATGTAACCCGGCTATTTGTTCATTTTCTTCCTTTTTTTTTCTTTTTTTTCTCCTCTCCTGTTTTGTATTTACCTCAATAAAAAATATTGCAATATAAACAGTATTGACCCCAAGACAGAACCCTGGGGCACACCATCCACCATAATATCAAAAGTAACGGTGTGTACCCATGTCCCCAAGGAAGGATCCCCTTACCCCACCACACCCGCCTCACATCCAATCCCACCACCCCTGATGATGCATTCCATCAGTGGAGGGGGGAACAGAGGTTTTAGGGGGGATAGTAGGGGCAGGGTGGGACTCCGGGACGCTGAAGTGGGGGGGGGGTTGTTGGGAGGATGCTGGGGAAGTGGGGTTAGATATAAGGTGGGGTGAGGGGGATTCTTTCTTGGGGACATGGGTACACACCGTTACTTTTGATATTTTCATTATACTTCATATGTCCATATATTAATAACACTGCTACAGTAGCCTCAGAGGTTCTTTATCCTTGTGCTTTTTGTAGCAATTTGTGTTTTTGGTTTTACCCCCCCCCCCCCCAAGAGAATATGGCACTTTGCAGGTTTACCACTGACAAGATTATTTTTTGGTGGGCTTTATATACACACCATCCTCCACCTTAGTCCACTTAGTGGCTGAATCATTTACCTCTGTTTTCTGCCCCTGTTCCTGAAGCCAGCTTCCTATTCTTGTACATACAGTTGTCTCCACATCTATAGACATTAGTTTGTAAATTAAGCATTTGTGGGGCGCAGTATCAAATCCTTTTCTGGGGTAGATCTTGCCTTAGTACCATGCTCTGGAACTAGCATAGTGAGGCAGAGTCAGCAGTGATAGCTTTTCTAGGCAACAGCTGACCTGAGGGACACTTTTTTGAAACCTACAAAACTTTCATAGGGAATTGGGCCAAGACTGGTAAATAGGGGAATTTTTGGAACATATTGTACAATTTGACAAATATGTTTTCATAGTGCTTAATGAAGTTCTTTCTTAAGAGAAGATCATCCATGTTTAGTACCCCAAGTAGCAGCTCCATTGTTCATTGGCACTGCAGAGGTGTATTGTAAGAGATGTTTCTCCAGTGTCTTCCTCAGAAGGTCCAGGTTGCTGCAGTGTAGACCCGGTGAGCGGACTCCTATCACCATATCACCGTCTCTCATCTGCTCTGGCCGCGGTAGTTGGTACTCTCTCTCTACCACTCCCACTGCACATCCAGACAGGCTGTAGCATCCATCATGGTAGATTACTGACTGCTGTACTATCGCTCTTTCTGAAAAGAAGGCAACCATGTGAATTTATTGATGTAACCAAGATGATGTGACAAATTTTAAGCATAATTAAAGGCAACACTTTTTTTTTTCTAATTTTGGATAGAGTGGGTAAGGGTTGGGACCTCTGTCAGGTTTTATCGCTGTCTGTGTCCCCGTTGGGAAGATTCATCCTCTCTGTTTGATCTTGTGACCACTATCACAGGGATTGAGTGTGGGGAAAAGGGAAAAAATTTTATTTGCCACTTGAACAGGAAGAGATGAGAAATCATCCAATGGGGACATTTGTTCCAGTGACAGCTGTCTTATGCCCCGTACACATGAGCGGTTTCCCCGTTGGAAAAAAAAAAAACAATGGTTTTCCCGATGGAATTCCTCTCAAGCCTGCCTTGCATACACACGGTCACACAAAAGTCCGGTGAACTTTTGACTTGCCAAGAACGCGGTGACGTAAAAGACTACGACGAGCCCACAAAATGAAGTTCTATGCTTCCGAGCATGCGTCGAATTGTTTTCGAGCATGCGTGTTTTTTTTCCCGTCGGAAAAGCATACAGACGAACGGTTTTCCAGCTAGGATTTATTCCTGACGGGAAAAAAGAGATCCTGCTCTCTTTTTTTCCAGCAGTTTTCCTGTTGGAAAAAGTCAGATGGAGCATACACACGGTCAGAATTCCCGGCCAGAAGCTCTCATCAGACTTTTTCCAACAGGAAAACCGGT
The DNA here is from genome assembly GCA_029206835.1 of Rana muscosa. NCBI lineage: Eukaryota > Metazoa > Chordata > Amphibia > Anura > Ranidae > Rana > Rana muscosa. Next base: position 74,044,269 of record CM055117.1, read on the forward strand.
CGTGTGTATGGGGCATAAGAGGAGATTTACTTCACTTTGAAGTGATTTTCTCTCACTTCCTTAATGTGTCTGCAGGACAAGAAGTAAAGGGAATTTCCTTAAAGTTTTCCCTCGTAGTGGGACTGTGTCTGCACTGCAAGAGTTAATTGTTAATTTTTGTCTAGGGGACCCATGAAGAGAGATATGCGCAACTGACCCTCTGATCCTCCATGCACAAGACCCCTCCCTGCACAAGACCCGTCCCTGCATCTCCTGTGCACCCCTGCAATTTAGCATTCCTGAGCATTGAACTGTTCCTGATGTGAGCAAGCTCCATAGACCTGCTCTGGATGTGAGGATGTCAGGAACAGTCCACCGCTGGATCATGGGGGGAGGTTCACTTTAGAGGACCAACTGGATCATGGGGGGGGGGGTGCAGTTTGCCAGTTAAGCAGAGGATCATGTGAGTATAAGGCTATCTGGTCGCCCCTTGACAAGACGAGCACTTAATCTGTGGATTGTGGGCACAGCCCCACTGCAAGAGAAAATTTTTTTGTTTTGCCCAGAGTTGGGCTTAAAAGGGGACACGGAATGCAAAAATACTAACAGAGGTTTTAACCATTCCCTACTCTATCCAAAGTGGATTTTTTTTTTTTTTTATTAATTCGACTCCACTTTTGTTGAGAAAAAAAAAAAACATTCCCCTCTGGGTGATCTATGTACAGTGCAAGGATTTTAACAAACTTTATTGCAGATTCCTACTTTTTGTTGTTCTGAAGAAATAGCTGTTTGTCTGTATGTACAAAATGAAAGTGCAAAATTACTTCATAATTACAAATCAGCCGCTGCACTTGTAGGGCTTTAATGAGGAAAATTGCAGTGTCTGCACCCCTTTAGCCGCGATTTCCCTTTAATATCTTGAGTATCTCACCAAAACTGACATTTTTGTTGCAAGGGATGCCCAAAATCTGACTTGTATCTTAATGCAGACGTCTTGGAAAATAAGTGAGCCAATCACAGAAGGAGGAAATTAAATTTCTAGGGGGTGTTCTGTACACCTCCAGATTGCCATGCATTTTACAGAAAATTACAGCATTGAAATTAAAAGGTAATTTTTAATAATATTCAATTGCAATTTGACTTGTGCTGCAATTGTACACATCATATTTGCAATTTTTTTCCCCATGAAATTGGAGTTATAATTTAAGCTGGTCATACACTTTGTCTAGGTAGGTGCAGTGGGGGTGGCGGTAGTAAAAACACAGAGTCCAGTTGCAGATAAACTCAGAATTTGTATTGCAGAGAATGCCAACTACAAACACCCCCAGCGGGAGAGCGCCGCTAGGGAAGCACTCACAGTTCAGTTCAGGGCTGAGAGGCAGCAGGTAAATATACACTGACAGCATCTGTCTTCAGAAGGTGGAATGCAGCCTGGCCAGTTCAGTCACAAAAGGGAGGCTACAGTAGTACTGCAAGCCCCTAGCCTGTCTGTACTCCTCTGGAACCTTTCCCTGCCGATATCACTTTCCCTAATAGCCGGGTGCTCTTTTCCTACTCTAGCCACTTCTCAAGAATGCTTGCCAAACCCAGGGGCCATGGGCTTAAATAGACTCTGCCACACCCAAGATGGCCTACAGAGTCACATGGGTGGCCAGCATCCAATCAGATCGTTGCCCCAATGACTCAGGAAACTATAGAGGAACCATGTTCCTCATGACTTCCTCTCTCTCTGCTTAGCAGCTCTGGTTGAGTGCCACCTGCAGTGGAGACAGCAGACTGCACCTGCCTGCATATGCTCAGTGGGTGGCCTGTCGGTCGGCTGGAAAATTTTGGCCGAACAGCGGCATGTAACTATTTGGATGCAGCCGCTGCTTCATTATTTTGACAGCCGGAAGAACCAACTGTCAAAATGCAATAGTCACAGTGGGAGATTCATTTATGCACACTATATAGCATGCATATATCAGTATAGAGCCAGCTTTACATACACTTTTTACATAAAATAAATGTTTTACCTAACATAGAGCTCCCAGTTGTTTTGCACGCTTCAGACAATCCTTCCAGTACAGATTCTGCCATCTCTGAATGTAGCTTGCCATAAGCAAAATAAGGCATAAAAAAGAGAGTCTGCGCTCCTTGGGATAAGAGGTCGTTCATACACACCATCACCAAGTCATGAGCTGCCAACCTGTGCAAAGAACAGGCCTGAGCTACCTAGAGCCAGAACAGAAATAAGAAACATGGAGGTGTGATTGGGCCATGATTAATGTATGCTACAGTACAGTTTTCATAGTCTCAGCAACAGTATACACTGGCACAGCAGTTGAAATTATTATTATTATTATTATTATTATTTTGTACAATTAGTCTGATTTTATTTTAGTTTGAAAGAAAGAGACTTTTTCAAGGTAGCTTTAGCAGCGCTGCATGCTTTTTCATCGAGCGATAATAAGCTTGCTTTGAAGGGCAGTAAGGATAGGAGTTCACTGAGGCCGTCCCTGTCTCTAGCACAGGTCAGTTTCCATCAAACTCTCATTAAGAATTAAAGCACTAGTAAACTAGGGTGACCACGTGTCCTGGATTGCCCGGGACAGTCCCGCATTTTGCAGGTCTGTCCCGGGCACCTTCATTCCAGGACAATACAGTGTCCCGGAATGAAACTGACACAGCTACCCCCCGGGCCAATCTGATGCCCCCAAAAAAGTCTGCCACATCACCGCTTTACTCACTTGACAGTACTTGCCCTGGCCGGGAATGCCTGGAGGAGCACAATCCCCGCCCCCTGCTTGTGATTGGAGAAATCATAAATCCCGCCTCTTGTGTCCAATCACTGTGCTGTGATTCGTTACAGCACAAGCTGATTTTTGGGAAGGGGGGTGTCCCTGAATGGTAGTTTGGAAATGTGGTCACCCTATAGTAAACCACGTTTAATAAAAACAAATAGTCCCCCCGCAGGGTAATGTCATAATGTGCTAGTATGCACAGCATACTAGCACATTGTGACAGACTTAAAAGTCAGATGCCTCCAACGGCGCCCTGTCACTGCTGACAGCGAATCCATCTTCATCTGGAATTCCTTACGGGTTTGCAGGCTCTGGTGGTTTGAATGGCCGAGCTGCAATGACTTCACTCCTGCGCATGTATGTGGCAGTCATGGCCGCGGCACAGCTCTCTCATTGGACGGCATGCCGTCTATTGAGAGCGCAGTGCACATGCGCCGGTAATGGTGCACGTTTAGGAGAAGACACTGCAGATAATAGAGCAGTGTGAAATTAACCAGCAGCAGGACATTTTTAATGAAGGGGAAACAACCGAAATGTAATAGAAATGTAATAGACAAAGCACACAGGCCGGTGTTTTACTTAAATAATTATGCTATCACAGAACATGCAGCAGTGTACATTTGTCAGGCAGCAGGACCGTTTTAATCACTGATAATAGGTCTAACAAGTGTATGCCTAACTTTTATGTTTACTATGGGGTTTTGGGTGAGGGGGGTTGTGAATTTGAGTAATAGAATGTGATTTATGTGAACACTGTTCTTGCACCTTTTTTCCTTCTTTTACTGTAAACAATGCAGCGGCATGAGGTGAATGAAAGGCATCCACAAGAACAAAGGGTCAGCAACAATTGAATTGGATTTGCCTCCTGATTGGTTCTTTTTGCTACTTCATTATCCCCCTCTAAATTCTGTTGTACAGCGACTCTAAAGCCTCGTACACACGGTACGATTGATGGCCAACCGAGGGTCTGATTTTTCTCAAAAAGGCGTGTGCCTGGATCTTGTCTTGCATACTAACGTTACACAATTGTCGTGCCACATACACGAACATACAAGGAATTTCAGCTCTTTAGCACCACCCTTTGGGCCCCTTCTGCTAATTTTGTGTTTGGTGAGCATTGATTCCGAGCATGCGTGTTTGTACTTTTAGCTTTTGTGTGACGGATTTGTGCACTGATCATACGAAAATCAGACGTCAAACCGCTGTCCGCTGAAAATTTACTAGCCTGTCATCCAACATTTGTTGGCCGAAAGTTGGACAACAATTGTCAGAAGGAGCGTACTAACGGTAAGATTTTAGGACAACAGTCTGTCAACAGAAAGTCCCCTGCCAATCGTATTGTGTGTACGAGGCTTAAGAGGCTGGTACCAGGTTACATTTAAAAATACATTGAAGGATATTCCTGCTTACAGTCCTGCATTCATTTGTGCCTTTTATATTTTCCGGTCACATTGAAAACTGGGCGTCTTGCCAATGTGCGTTTCCACCCTTCTTTGTCAGTTATCGATCAGGCGAGATGAGCCCTCAGCGAGCCGCATTCAGCGGGAATGAATCACTGGGTCTCCAGTGCATATGTCCAAAAAATATTTTTTTTGACAAGAGCTCAGCTTTAAAAAGAAGTGTTGCATCCACAGCAGACAGTGTGCTTCCACCAAGAACGCATTCTAACATTAGTTCTTACTTATATAATTTAGTGATAAGAGGGGTGGAGCTTGCACAAATGGACGTAGTTAATCAAGTTACAAGATGTCTAAACACCCTGCAAAACTCTCCCACTCTCTCCTATAACAGCACAAGATCAATCAGGGCCGGGACAAGGGGTGGGCAGGAGGGACAGCTTCCCTGGGCGCAATAGCTTATTGCAGGGATGGGGAACACTGTGCATAGTCCCTTCTGTTACAAGACTTACAGGAGGAGTGACAGCACCATCACTACTCTTGTACTTTTGTCAGCCCAGCACTGGAAGCATTGAGGAGAGAGCCGGGAAGAGCAGGTTGCTTACCCCCTAAGTGGATTCCCTAAGTTCGCACATCATGAAAGGGAAGTTGGGGGGGCAGTTTGGCAACTGTGCCCTGGGCTTTCTAGGACCTTGTCCCGGCACTGTGATCACTGACTCTCCCCCTACCGGTCAGTCCTAGCAGCTCACCTTTATTTTATTCCCAATGCTGTTGGTGGTGCACAGGAACACTGGATCCTTATACTGAGCTGTGTTCACCTCAAAGGAACAAACAGTCTTTCCTGTCTGATGAATGTTCATCAGTGCTAAAGATGAAAATTGAAAGAAAGAATTAAACATGTAAGCTGGGGATGGCAGCCGTGCAGCAAAAGCAGTGACAGCCATTTACCCTTTCCAAGTACTTGGTGGATTGGCTTAGGCTGGTCCTTAAGGAGCCCGGCCCACCTGGCTTCAGCCTAGGTAGACCATGGCGTATCTTGCCCCTGTCAGGAGTCTTGTGCCCCAAGGGGTTCAGGGTTAGAGACCCTTTTGAGGTTTGGCCTTTTCTGTACCCTCTGTGCCCTTTATTGTGCTGTGATCTCACGGTTCACCTTTTTTTTCAGAGGTGTTCGACAAAGCACCGAACTGCAGAGCAGCGATAAACAAGAATAAAAAAAGACCATTTACCCTCTAAACGTTTGTTGAATATAACGTAAGGTTTACAATTTACTATAGTAATTTATGCTTATAAAGCTTTCCTTCCAGATTTAATTAATTTATACTAGATATTGTACATGCCACATTCATGAAACACTAGCTATTTCTGCTACAATCATGGGTAGGGCTTGAGGGGGTCGCAATGGCGACCCAACCTGTGTTCTCGGTGGCCCATATGGGCTCCCTGTCACATTAGGTTTTACACTGTGTCATTGGGGTAAAGCATTTGCTGCATCACACTGTGTAGGTAATTCAGTAAACTTAGAGGGCCTAGGTCGACCAAGCAGGGGCCTGCCCAGGCCCGTCGCGGGCTCTCTCAGTTTCCGGTTTCACCTGCACAGGGAAAGGGGCAAGCCCTTTCCCCCAGCAGTGCACTCTCTGCTCAACCCTCCGCCCAGTCCAGTACAGCCCCTCCCAGCCCTGCTTAACCGTGCACTTACACACTAGGTGAGGGCATGCAGGCCACACTCTGAGCTGCTGGGTGAAAGTGGTGGGCTTGTATAAAAATCTGGAAGCCCCAGATGGGGCCCAGGCCGGGCCCCCTGCGTTTCCTCTTTTACATACCAGCCCATCGCTTTCAGCAGGCAGCTGTGGGGGAGCCCCAGGTCAACTTTTGCATCGGGGCTCACAAGTTATGAGCTACGTCTCTGGCTATGACATCTTTTAAATATTGGTGCTTCACTTCAAGACGTAAAGGAAGTATTTCCTTTCTATATACTTAGCTTACTACTATTTAGAGCTGCACGATTAATCGTTAAAGAATCAGATTGCGATTCTTCCTCCCTCGCGATCTTAACAAATCATTTTCCCGATTCTATGCAGAGATCTCTGCTCACAGCTGACAGCTGTAAAAAAATAAAAATAAAAAAAAGGCAGCCTGCCAAGTTTATGACAACATCGCTTAGACGGAGATAAAATGGAAAATTGTATACTTACCTCTCGGTAATTTTCCTTTCCTGACGCATCCAATGGCAGCACACACGCTGGGTTGTGACTCCACCCCCACAACCTGATAGGACTGCTTAGCTATAAGTGTTTGAAGAGGAGTCCCCCGCCTCATTCTCGGTATATATTACCTCATACGGGTGGGTATTTGTGTGCTGCCATTGGATGCGTCAGGAAAGGAAAATTACCGAGAGGTAAGTATACAATTTTCCATTTTCCTGACGCATCATGGCAGCACACACGCTGGGAAATAACTCGCAACAAGGGTGGGTGTTTTTTGAATGCATGTATATATTTTTTTTTTTTTTTTATTTACAAGATATGGAAGAGTTAGTTTGAATCACTGCTCTCCCAAATTCCGTCGTCGTTAAACATGCCGGGTCTATTCTGTAATGAGACATGAACGTGGTTCTGGAAGACCAGGTAGCCGCCTTACATATCGTCTCTGGTGACACTCTGCAGTATGCTGCCCAGGATGTTGCCACTGCCCTGGTCGAGTGAGCTTTCAGATCGTCGGGTATCGGAAGGTGTTGGATTGCGTATGCCTTCTTGATGATTCTAACTAGCCAACTTGATATTGTTCGAGATGACGCTGCTTGGCCTTTCTTAGGTCCGTTTGGTATTATAAGTAAGTTCTCCGACTTCCTGAATGGGTTAGTCGCTTCTAGGTATGATGATATATTGGACTTGATATCCAGTGGATGTGGAGTTCCTTGGTTAGTGAGAAGGACTGGTAGGCTGATTTCTGGATTGAAATGAAATGCTGATGCTACTTTTGGTATGAATTGTTCCGATGGTCTTAAGATGACCCTGTCGGGGTAGAAGGTCAGGTGAGACTCCTTCATGGATAGTGCTTGTAGTTCGGATACCCTTTTTGCTGAGGTCATCGCAATCAAGAATGTTACCTTTTGTGTTAAATCTCCCAAAGATATCTCCGTTAGAGGAAAGAAGGGGTTTTTTGACAAGGTGTCCAGAACTATAGACAGGTCCCAGGTTGGGAATGACGGTTTTCTTGGTGGTCTTATCTTGAGGCATGCTCTTTGGAACTGGACTACAAGAGGGTTAAATGCCCATTTGGTTCCCGTCATGGCCGATAAAGCGGATGTTTGGACTTTTAAGGTGCTTGAACTTAGGCCCCTGTCTAGGCCTAGTTGGAGGAATTCGAGAATTTGTGCTACCGTAGGAGACATCGGATCCCATGACTGCTGACGTGCTAGTGCAGTGAATTTTTCCCAAACCTTGCTATACACCCCGTTAGTTGATTTCTTCCTGGCCTGTTGTAATGTGGCCACTACTCTTAGGGAGCATCCCTGGTTTATTAGTTCTTCCAGTTCATCAATGAAGGGGAATGTTTCCGGATCATTCTTCAGGCTGGGGAAATATTTTCTGATTTTGCGAGGTGTCTCTTTTGATTCATCCCAGCCAATAGCTTCTTTGACTGATTTAGTGAAAGGATCTATCAGGGAGAAATCAAACCCACCTGAACAGGGTGTTTCTTCTTCTGTCACGGAATCATCTGACCCCTGCAGGATGTACGGGGTTGAGGGTGATATTGTCTGGGTTAACCTTACTGGTTCCGAGACTGAATCTTCTAATATTGATTCTTTTACTGAATCTCTGATGATATTTGACACTTCTACTGTGCCTGATTCTCTGTCTCTTGTGGCTTTGTCTGCACAAGATTGGCAGGCTAGTTTATTTGGGAGGGCCTGTGCTCCGCATACCCAGCAGGCATTAGCCGCAGGACGGGTTTGATGGTTATCCTTCCCATGGGAAGAGGATTTGTGATGGTGGGAGGATGTTCTTGACCTGCTTCTCCTAGAGTGTGAATGTCTTGAAGGAGAGCGTTCCCTACGTCTAGAATGGGATGATCTTGATGATCTGCCAGGGCTATCAGAAAGGTGATATTAAAGGCTATGCACTCTTTTAATCTCCTCTTCAATACTTACTTATACCTAGCTGCCTCTTACCTTACTGGCTGTGGATGGTCTACTTGGGCAGTGGCTTCCATGGGGATAGAAAGAGTGTACCTGAACGAAAGGTAGTTTTTTCAGGCAACAGAAAAAGGCTCTCAAAATGACAGAGTAAAAGATTTTCACCCCCCCTCTTTTTTTTTTTTTGCATAGTTGTCAGTGTATAATAGAAAGGCTCACTTACCAGTTGTGGATGCTGTTCCTAGCCTCTCTTGCTTGCAGCAGACGAATGTTGCAGAGTTTGGGTGAACAGCAAAAAAAAATGACATCTGAGGTGTTTTTTTAAATAGCCCGCCGTCGCCGCGGAAATGACGCGTCATCGCGCATGCGCACTAGCGTCTAGAGCGCGCCGCCGCCATTTTTAGTGCTGGCAAACAGTTATAGGACGTGAGGTCACTTCCGGTCGCGGCGGTGATCAGAGCAATATGCAAATGGGAGCAGGGAGGAAGCGCTGCTATGAGATACAGAGGAATGGAAGAAAAATGGAAAAGAAGGTAAACTTTTTAAGATGAAGGAATGGTAGCCATGCCCAAAAGATGAAACCTATTTAAGGCTTGTACTTTTATCCAGTCCCCTGAGACCATCAGAGTGGGGTCCCTGTAATATGGCTCATTTAGAGACCGTACAAACAGGACTTCCAAACTAGGAGAGGCTGAACCTAGCTGGGGTGAAAGTGGTAGAGGTCTTACGCTGCTGCTGTCAGTCCTGTCAATGAGGAAGAAAAAGAGAATGAGGCGGGGGACTCCTCTTCAAACACTTATAGCTAAGCAGTCCTATCAGGTTGTGGGGGCGGAGTCACAACCCAGCGTGTGTGCTGCCATGATGCGTCAGGAAAGATACATTGTAACACTTAGGGGTTTATTTACTAAAGGCAAATCCACACTGGTAAATGTAACAGTTATTACTCAAGGCACGTCCTGAGTGTAACTGCTTTGGAAAAACATTAAATCAGTGGGTTTAATTCTGCTTTATTTACAGAAACACAAGAGAACATGGAGCCCTATCCTGATGTTTATTTGTACAATTATATTGACCTTTGTTCAAGGTTAACAAATGTTCATTTGGAACTGTTCATGCAGAGAATCTATAATTCTGAAATATAAACCAAGTATGGAAAAAAACGGACAGAAGTTTACCCTACTACCCTAATCTAAATTAAGAAAGGAAAACTTTTGGCTTTAGATAGAGATCTATGGATTATACATGCTGGAGGTGGATATGCTGAAATGGATGTGAACATTAAATAAATAGTTCAATCAATGCAATCATTCATAAGTATGACTTCTTTGTTGGCAGTACGTGGGATCTTAGAGGTCAAAATTGCTACAGTAGCTGTGAACGCTACTACAGAGAGTTTAAAGAGGAGGTCCACCTAAATGTTTTTTTTTTAAGTCAGCAGCTACAAATACTGCAGCTGCTGACTTTTAAAAAATGGACACTTACCTGTCCTGGAGTCCAGTGATGTCGGCAGCCGAAGGCGAGCAATCGCTTGTCTCTCGGCTACCCCTGCCGCCGTCCTCGGTGAGGGAATTGGGAAGTGAAGCGTTGCGGCTTCACTGCCCGGTTCCCTACTGCGCATGCGCGAGCTGCGCTACGCTATCCTACTGGTCCCCGCTCTGTTCTGGGAGCCGTGTGTTTCCCAGAACACAGCGGGGGGGAAGTGGCATGACTCCCACAGGTATCTGCACCCCCTCCCCCCTGAAAGGTGCCAAATGTGACACCGGAGGGGGGGGGGTGGGTTCCGAAAAGCGGAAGTTCCATTTTTGGATGGAATTCCGCTTTATGTTAAGTATGTATTAAAAAACATAATATATATATATATATGGCTTTACCATGCAGTATAGCAGGTATCACTAAATGGCGGACCACGCTCCGGATCCGGACTGAGCCGCTGTTCCATCCGGACCGGCGGTGGCGCCATTTAGGAGCCACCAGTCTCCGTCACTGCCCCCTTGACATCATTCCCCCCCACACACAGTCAGAGTAGTTTCCTCAGCCCCCCTTCACTCTCCCACCTTAGACAGAGTAGAGAGCGGGAGGCAGAGCATTTCTGGACCGAGTGTGAGGCTTAGTACAGCATTGGACTGAGCGATGGAGGTAGTGCATTTCTGGACCGAGTATGGGACGCACAGCATTGAGGGAAGTGCAGGAGCAGGTGATTGGCTGCTAGGACCGCTCTGCGAGATGTAAAGGGGCGGGGCAGTTTTGTGAGTGGGGATGTGAAGGGGGCACAGTTCTGCTGGGGGGTGATGTGAAGGGGAAAAGGGCAGTACTGTAGGGGGGGGTGATATGACGGGGCACGGTTCTGTTGGGGGGGGGGGGGGGTGATGTGAAATCTGCAGAGGACAATACTGAGTGGGAGGGATGTGAAGGGGCAGATGATAGTACTGTGGGGCGGGGGTGATGATTTGAAAGGAGGGGAGGACTGCGGTGAAAAAAGGGGGAGTGTGATGTGAAGGGGGTTCAGTACACTATTGTAAAGGGTGGGGGTGATGTGCAGGGGGCCTAAGAACACCATTGTGAAGGGGAAACTGATGTGAAGTGGGGGACTGTGATGTGTGGGGGGAACTGAGGACACTGAATTAAAGGCTTGTCATCTAGAGAGGGCTGAAAAAAAATTGATTCGGACCTCCATGAATTTTAATTCGATACCCCTGCAGTATAGTATATTTTAATACAAAAATTTGAAGAAAACTAAGTGAATCCTGCTGGGGTAATAAAGAAAGAAAACGAATGCAGCCACACACATCTACAGAATGGTAAGCTGCAACATCTCTATAGAATCTTTGCCAGTCTCCCTCTGTTTATTGGTTTTCTCTACATTTTTTGTCATAAACCCATTCCTACAGGGGCCAGGAAATTAGGGCAGATTTTCTGGGACACATACTGCTAAAAGATATGACTATGAACACTTTGTACTTCCATTAGGAGGTGTTACAATTATTAACACAGCCCAGAGAGGATACCTTTAGATCCAATCTCTGCATGGTGAGAAGCAGAATCAGCAGCTACGTGGGTCTCATTTGGAATCTGAGGATTGGACCTGTTGTGTGAAACAGTAAAACATATTACATCACAATCTTTGCCTTTAATTACTATTCCTGATTATAGATTATACATATTGTGAAAACATACATACACATACCTTTCTGTGTGCTGATGGTCTATATCTGAGGGTCCACCATCTTTGCTGTAGATGGCCCCTGGAAATGCCACAACGGATCTCATTGCCTCTTTAGAAGAACTGACTGCTTCTTCAATGGGTTCACACTTTCCCATCTTTGTCATGTCAAGAAATTCCTCTGTATCTTGAGGTCTTGCTATGGGAATTGATTTCACCAAACAAAAAAACTCATCACATGATAATATGAGTTGTGTAGTTTTCTCTCCTGTGTTGTGGTTGATACCCAATATAAAGAAAGTGTGTAAAATTGGTTGTTGGAAGTCACCTTCCACTACTCTGAGTCCAACAGCTGCAGATATGTGGTCTTCTTTAAGACTCCTTTCACATTGGGGTGGTTTGCAGGCGCTATTGCGCTAAAAATAGCGCCTGCAAACCGACCCTAAACAGCGGCTGCTGTTTCTCCAGTGTGAAAGCCCCGAGGGCTTTCACACTGGAGCGGGCGCTAGCAGGACCTCTCCAAAAGTCCTGCTAGCAGCATCTTTGGAGCGGTGAGAGGAGAGGTGTGTTTACCGCTCCTCCACCGCTCCTTCCCATTGAAAGCAATAGGAAATTGCGGCTATACCGCCGGCAATGCGCCTCTGCAGAGGCGCATTGCCTGCGGTATTAACCCTTTTTCGGCCGCTAGCAGGGGTTAAAACCGCACCGCTAGCGGCCGAATACAGCCGCAATTCCGACGGTATAGCGCCGCTAAAAATTGTGGCGCTATACCGCCAGCGCACCTCCCGCCCCAGTGTGAAAGGGGCCTTAACTTAGAAGGGTCCGACCGTTATGGCCAAGGAGAGAGCAGGCATAGGGGTGGTTATGTGGTCAGGATGCATCATATCAACCCTACTTAGACAGCCAGGGACTGAAACCCAGGAAGGATATTTGACAGTGCCATTGCATAGGATTGGGCACATTGATAGCCGTACATGACAAGTAGTGATTTTGGCAAAGCTGATGTTGGCAGTAAGGGTGGAGCTGGAGTGTATGAAGTAGCGAGTAGTTCAATCTGAAGCAAAATGGGAAATTTTTTTTGGTTAGCGTGGCATGGGTTAGGAGTTTTATGGGGATTTTATTGCTGTCTTTGTCCCTGTTTGGGAGATTTCCATTTTTCTGACAGTGGTCACCAGGACAGTGAAGAAACTGCAAAAAAATCACCACTGGGACTACAGACAGCAATAAAAAAAATCCAGGCAGAGGTTTTACCCTCTCTCATTCTATCCAAAACGAAAAAGTATTAATCCGAAGGACACGTTAGCCTTGCTAAGTGCTGATGATTCAATTAAAGTGGTTGTATAGTAAATTGTTTAACTTTTACCTACAGGTAAGCCTATAATAAGGCTTACCTGTAGGTAAAAAGAATATCTCCTAAACCTGTACGGTTTAGGAGATATTCCCCTTGCAATGAGCCGCTGACTTCAACGGTGCATGCGCACAGGGGATTCTCGGCTAAAAGCCCGGCAGACGCCGGACCTTGCCGGAAAGAAGTGACGAGTGACGACATCGTGGCTCCAGCCACTCACAGCGCTGGAGCCGCGATACACGGAAGACACGCCGAGGCAACATGTCGGCTCCCTCAGCGTGGACCAGGTGAGATACCGACGCCTCGTTCTAAGGTAAGTATTTCATAATGAGCTAGTATGCGGTGCATACTAGCTCATTATGCCTTTTGCCTTACAGGTGTATATAAAAAAAAAAAGTGTCAGCGGGTATACAACCACTTTAACAGATTGTTATGTTTCTCGGTGACTCTAGAGGTGATTTCTCCACTTCTAACCCCTGCCATGTTCATTATCGGGAGATGTCACTCTAGCCACTGCATTCAACATTCATCTTACATTAAGACTGTAAATAAATACCCCAGTGCTATCCTCTATATTACTGTGTTAGAAGCTGCTAAATACCCCTGTGTAATCACCAACCACAACATTAAAACTTTCTATATAGAAAGTTTTCATTTTACATTATGGAGATTGGAGAGTGCTGATTTTGAACTGTCCAGGGATGGAGGCAGATTAATATTACACAAAGATAACCCAAGTAAATCCAAAATGCATTTTTTTTTAGGAAAAAAAGCTGTCCAAACCTGCCTGACCCTATGTGAATATGTTGATGCTCGAGAACCCTCCAATGTGGCTGAATTAAAACAAATTTGCAAAGAAGAGTGGGTCAAAATTCCTCCACAGCGATGTGAAAGGCTTATTGCCAGTTATCACAAATGCTTGATTGCAGTTGTTGCTGCCAAGGGTGGCACAACCAGTTATCAGATTTAGGGGCAATTACTTTTTCACATTGGGCAAGGCAGGTTTGGACAGCTTTTTTCCCATAATAAATTAAATCATTTAAAAACTGCAATATGCATTTACTCGGGTCATCTTCGTGTAATATTAAAATTTGTTTGATGATCTGAATCATTTAAAGCGGAGTTCCACCCAAAAGTGGAACTTCCGCTTAAACCACTCCTTGCCCCCTTACATGCCACATTTGGCATGTCATTTTTTTTGGGGGGGAGTGGGAGCTTCAGTAGGAGTGGGACTTCCTGTCCCACGTCCTCCTTCCGCCCAGGGACTGCTTAGGCGACTCGTCATATCGCCCTTTGGCGGCCCCTCCCTGTAGGCGAACACCTGGGACACGTGACAGGTCCCAGGCGATCGCCTGTCCACTCAGATTGCGCAGCGCCGCTTGCGAATGCGCAGTGAGTGCCTGGCCGTGAAGCCGAAAGCAGTCACGGCCGGGTGCCCACAGTTAGAATGGAGGCGCCGGCGGAGAGGAGCGAAGTTCTGTTCGGCAGCGTCGCTGGACAGTGGAACAGGTAAGTGTCTGTTTATTAAAAGCCAGCAGCTACACTTTTTGTAGCTGCTGACTTTTAATAAACATAAAAAAGGCTGGAATTCCCCTTTAAGTGTGACAAATATGCCAACAAATTTAAAATAAGGAAGGGATCAAACTATTTTTCACAGCACTGTATATATGAATGTGTATAAGTAGTAAAGTGACTCTTGAAACCTGCTTACCATGTATATTTCTTTGCTTTAAGAAAGGATAAGACAGACTTGTGCCCTGACCCCACACAGGTAAATAGGAGGAAAGACTTCCTTCAGTGGCTGTCTGAATTACCTCATACAGATCAGAATTCAACAAAGGAGAGATGACCTGTGAATGAATAATTAGAAAATAAGAGTAGGTCTTCATAGATGGCACACTGTACAGAAAATTCCCCAAACAATACCTGGTTATCCAGCTCTTGAAAGGTACATCTAAATCCAAGCACCACTGGACCACGTGCAGTGATCTTAATTTTGGCACCAAAGAGACCTGGTCACATAAGTAATATTGTCATTAAATTAAACTTTCAAATACGGTGGGTAAAAAAGAATATATTGCCCACAATTCCATAATAGTCTATTAAAGTACACCTAACCTGGCATGATCATTTAAGGTAAAAGCAGTACTGAAGTGTTCCAAACTTTGGTGCTTTTAAGAATCTGTGTTGGTCTTTAATTGGATCCCTTTGGAGTTCCCATCGATCTTAGGCCCAAGATGTACATGGAGATTCAACTTCTAATAAAGGTAAGATTAACTCCCACCCCTTGTAATTTTTTGGTGAAATGTGCTTGCAGGCCCAAGGTCTTGCCTTTCAGCACTACTGTTACCATATCACCAGTTTAGGTCAGGTTCACTTCAATTTAGTTGTGAGTAAATGCTTCCATCACCGCCATATTTCCGGTTATGTCAGTGCTGCATTTCTTGGACAAGCTGTGCTTCTTGGACAAGCTTTATGATGATGTGAGCTTACCTTTATAACTCCAGCCCTCCTGTCTCAGACCATCGATTGCTTTCTTGAGAATTTTGCAGTGAATATTTTTGAAAACATCTTCTGACATCTCTCAGGCAGCAATCAACATTAGAGGGAACACGAAAAAAAAAAAAACAATGACAGAAATAATGAATCATGACTTCTGAAATAAACTACACAAGCTTATAGCAAGCTTGGTGTACAACTAAACTTCTGTTGGCAAACTTCTGGTGCAAAATGTGACTAGACTAAAAAAATATCAAGGCTCTGGTAGCAGTGTGCAGTTTTGCATTCAGATGATCAATTATTTCATACTATGAAAAGCTCTGATGAAAGCAAGTAAACTTAACTCGAGAAAAAAGTTTTTTATTAGTTCTGGACAGAGGGTGGAAGGGATAGGACAACTGTCATGTTTTTAATGTGGTCTGTGACACCATTGAAGAGATTTTCCCTCATGACTGCCAGGACAGGACGTGATAAGAAATCTCTCCAGTGTGCACGTGATTGGGTTCTCTGTTCTTCTGCTTTGACTCTGAAAACAACCTCAGCACCACTGACACACCAGGTTAAGCAAATAGATATTGTAATGCTACTGGGGGCACAAATATAGATACTATGCACACAACTAAGGTTCAGTATCAAAAAGCAAACATCAGACTGGTTAGTCGTAAATGAACCCAATATATTCTCACGGGTTGCTGTAAATAGCACTATGCACATAAATGAGTAAGTAAAGTATTAGGTCACTCACAGCTCACTAGACAATATGTTCACTAGGCTATAGCAGCATAAAATGGAGTTCTATGCAGCTAAATTAGAGTAAACCTGGTAATCCACGAAATCAGCAATATGTAATGGCATTAGAAAACAGTAACAGTAATGATAGTCAATACTGCAATAACTTCTCTGAAAACAGTAGGCTGTATCTCCTTTAGGCTTGATTCACACCTATGCATTTTTTGTGCTTTTTGCATTTTGCAGATTTGCACTACAGCCCATTTAACATGGTTTCCTATGAAACACATTCTGTAGAGCAAATCTGAAAAAAGCTCTAAAAATGCATAAGTGTGAATCCAGCCTTAGAGTGCAATCTATTTGAAAGGCAGAGATGAAATTTAAGACTCCCTAAAGAGGTACCATTTAATATGGACAATAGGGAAATCACTTGTTAGGCAGTTATCTGAGTGAACAGTCTTTAGCCCTAGTTCTTAAGTGAGCTAGCATTTGGGGCCCAATCTTTACGGTGGTGTACATGGGTACAGTCCGAGTAAAGTCTGCATGCAGTAAATAATGCTATGTGCTTAGTCTCTGCTAGCAGCAACAGGTTAATGACAGCAGTGTCCTCTAACCATTCCCAGCGGTAGAGCAACAGGGGTTCCTCCATTTAGATGTCAGCTCACTTCTGTATCTGCCTGGAGTAACTCTGGTCCTCAGCACACAGCTGCCAGCTTGTAACAGGTTGACAAGCACATAGGAGCAGCGATGTGCACACCTCGGTCTCCTATCAGCAAAGAGGAAATCCCTCACTATTCATCCTGTGAAAACACAGCTCTCTCTCTTTATACCTGGCTTGCATTGGGAACTGTAGTCCAACAGTCCATTATTGCCAACTATCAAGTCTTTTGAGCTCCTTTTGCTTGTCAGCTTCACCCAATGTATGGAGGTAAGGTAGTGTTAACCCATTCAACTGAAGTCCTTTGGGAGCACAGAGACCACTGCGAAACAGTGTCCTAAATCATTCTCTGTCTCTAGGCAAGCACCTGGCTACAATTTGGAACCCTTGTGATGTGGTTATTATTGCTTGTGTCTTCTTGTCCCAGTCCTGCTATAACAGTTTTTCATATGGACAGGAAGTGAAGTGAAATCTTTCTAAGGTTGAGCTACAGTTTCCCCTCCCCCCTGACCACCCACCTAAAGTCCATAACACAGCTGGAGAGAGCAGTTGAGTTGATAGGTGGCATTCAAGTCAATAGGGCTGTTCCGCTACCTTGAGCCAAACGACTAGCTTCACGGTTGTGGTGCATTAATCCCATTGTAATTTGCTGTTTTTGCAACATTATTTTTATCTAAAACCATAAAAAAAGTTTTGTCTGGAGTTGAGCTTTTAGTTAATTTCATGTCAGTCCCAGTGCTGTTTTTTACCCTATGGAACTCATGGGCCAGCAGTAGGGTTAGAAGTAGCTCAGATTGTCAAATGATAATCATTTGTCACAATGTATTTCCCTCTTCTCTCTATCTGTAGGTACAGAAAATTTGACTAGAGAATAGTAGGGGAGGTGTTTTTAGGGTAATCTGAGAGGAGTCAGAAGACTCAATACAAGTACTCCTCACTTAACAACCAGGTTCCGTTCCAACGACCAGGTCGTTAAACAAATTGGTCTTTAAACGAGAAGCCACTGTTTTAAGCATTCTTAACTACTGTACTGTACTGTATTGTGAAAAAAAGGTCTAAAACACAAAAAAAAAAACCAGCTCAATAATGTTGTTTTAATTTGCATAAGTACAGAACACAAATGAAAATTCTGTACTGTACTGTACAATACAATGATGTATAGCACGTTGTTCGGGTGGGGAAAGCTGGTCGTAAGTCCGAGTGGTCATTAAACAGGTAAGTCGTTAAACGAGGAGCATCTGTATAGCTAAGAAAAAAAAGTTTGTACTTCCTTTTGGTAGCCGGTAGGGTTGAAAAGTGTCTCTATTTATATAGCGTACAACTTCAAAAGCATGTTCAGAATGTCATTTTTAATAATCACATAACACAAGGCAGGTAGTTGTACAAAGGGATTCGTCATTGTGGTGTGCCTAGAGCAGGCAGGTAAAATACAGCTCAGATGGTTTTTCTCCTGATTACCCTCACACTTGTATAGGCGGAAATGTTAATCCGTATTTTATATTATTATGACAGAGGGTAAAGCTGTCAAACTCACCATGGGATTTTCTAAAGATGAAGGTAGCTGAACTTTATGTGAATCTCCAGAAGGTTTCTGAATGTACACGGGTGGTAGAGGAGCGAGTGTAGTCCCATCAGTGATTCCCAAGCACTATAGGAACATCAACATGTCCTCATTAATAAAATAGTTACTATCACACAATAAATAATATTTCAGTAGGGACTATGTATAGCTGAAGTGGCAATAAATATAAATATAATATAATGTAATTTAACTCCATTATCAGTGTAGCAATACCCCCAGCTAAAAGGGCTGCTGATATAGTTTGGGCCTGTAACACACTGCTGTCAACCCCCAGGAACTGGCTCTAACCTCCCTTGGCACAGCTAGCGCAAATGGAAGTGTGAAACCCGTTATGCTATAGGAATCACCACTACGCAATAAAACACACACAATCAGTTAACCTCAAGTTACCTGAGCTGACAGCTTCAGCTGGAATAGACAGTACGCCACACAACGTGTTTACTTAACCACAAATACTTTTACTGAGTAGAAGATATAAGGTTAGACAATGGTACATTTACCTATGCAGAGCCCTGCAATATTTAATGTCAAGCAAATAAACAAGGACTATGTTCTAACAGTCTTATACACACTGAATGTCTTTAGTAACTAAGCTCGCGAGCTTCCCTCTCGTGGCCAATATTAGACATGTGCAATTAGTTCCGTTACAAATTTGTTCTTTAACGAATTTCGACAAATTCGTTCATTCGGAAATATCCAAATTAACGAAAACTCGTTTAACGAATTTTAACGAATATTCGTAAATTCGAATATTCGTAAATTCGTACATTCGCACATTCGGAAATTCATACATTTGCAAATGCTTAAATTCGTACATTCATAAATTTGTAAATTCGTAAATTAGTAAATTCGGAAATCTGAAATAATAATTAACTAATAATAACCTAACTATTACTAACTATTCAATTATAGGTATTGGAATTTCCTTTCAAATTTGGCTGTTAGTGAACTTAACGAATACAAATTTATCCAAAGTTACGAATTGTTTTCCGAAATAATGAAGGCCGTATCTAAACAAATGAAAGGTAATGAATTAATAATAATAAATAACAATAATAATAATACAATTTTTATCATTATTATTTATTATTAATTTGTTCCGTTCCATTTGTTTAGATGTGGCATTTGTTATTTCAGGTTATGCGTAACTTCGGATACATTTGTATTCGTTACGTTCGCTAACAGCCAAATTTGAAAGGAAATTACAATACCTATAATTTAATAGTTTTCAAATTTTCGGGTTTTCGGATTTTCGAATTTCGAATTTCAAAATTTCCAAATTTCCAAATGTAAGAATGTACGAATTCACGAATGTACGAATGTACGAATGTATAAATTTACAAATGTCCGAATTTACGAATGTATAAATTTACGAATGTACGAATTTATGAATTTATAAATTTATGAATGTACGAATTTACGAATGTATAAATTTACGAATGTACGAATGTATAATTTTACGAATGTACGAATTTACGAATGTATAAATTTACGAATTGCGATCATAACGAATGACCCGGAAAAAAAAAAAAAAACAATACGAAAACTAAGAAATTTTTTGGCAGTGCACATGTCTAGCCAATATGGCGCCCAAACAATATCTCCCTGCTGAACAGTCAGACCTGACTATCTCACACACAATTATTCCGTTGAGAGGAATCTTCACTAGCAATGGTGGTGCACTTTAAAGGTTATTTGTAATCCAAATGTATTAAGTAGTTAATTATTCGGCATGCAATAAGAAACTTAACTCTGGCTGCACAACACACTGTTCCTCTGGCGTGCAATGTAATACTTCGGTAACGGTGGGCCCTGACCAAGGGACACTGGGCCTAAAAGATAAACAATGAATCCTGAGCAAGTGCTCTCTCACCCGACCGGACCAGTCCGAACAACCAACTTCCGTAGCTGGGGCTTCAGCACACAGTCTCACGACACCCGTAGTCTCCGATCCTCCCGACCATCCGAGGGAGATTGATGGATGAGTCGACTCTGGGTTCTCCCGTGAAGATCAGCAAGCTCTTCGGATTCACTAGGCCCAGGCTCTCCGGCCTAGTTCAGAGCAACAGGCCCCAACGTAGGCTCCACTTGCTAGGAGGGCGGTGTCCAAAGAGACCCGCGTCTTGCTCCTCCCTGCTTAAATAGTCCTTCCCCAGCAGACCTTGCGCTGGGCAATGCACTGTGGGTGTCCCGCTGCATACTGGGTATAGTAGTCTTTGTACTCATTAAAGTGACACCCCGCTACATCAGTATTGAACATAGCTTCTGTGCAAGAACATTTTTTTGGCCCCGTCACCAAATATGGGGATTGTGGACATCACAAAGAATCCCCCCCCCCAGCTTCTCCCCTGCTCTAGAAGTCAGCAATGTTCAAGTCAACATGACAGACAGGAGGTCCCAGCAGTCATCAGAACCTATTTTTTTTTGTAAATGGACCCAAAAATACCAGGAGGGCCTTGTTTAGTTAAAGGGTGTGCACATACGATATATCTGCCCCTACCCATTATGGTTATCCAAGTACAACTCTTTGAAAATACATATTTTATTGTTTTCCTTATGTATCTAACTGCCAGGTACACAAATTTCACATGTAGTTTGAGTGTCACGTACCTGGTAGGAGTCTGATATGATGAGGTCGGCCTCTCTTGTATCTCCAGCCCTAGCCCCACTGGAAGTGGAACAGATGGTGGCTCGGGTCAGGAGGAACACGAGTGCCTGTAGGTGTTGCTTGCAGAACTAGCAGAAGGAGATGTGGCTTGGAGACATAGGCAGGTCAGCAGGCACAGAGCACAGGAACACTCGGAGGAACAGCTGATGTTAACTAAAACTCCAATCCACTTGCAGGTTCTGGATAAGTAGCCTGCTGGAACAGAGGTCAGAGGAATCGCCAGGTTCGGTAACAGGCGGGCAGCAAGGTACAAAGGAATCAAGCCTCGTACACACGATCGGATATCCTATGGATTCTATTTCGATGGTTTTTTCCATCGGAAATACGATGAAGCTGACTTCCATCAGTCTTGCCTACACACTATCAGTCAAAAAACCGACCGTTCCAAACGCGGTGACGTAAAACACTCCGATGAGCCGAGAAAAATGAAGTTTAATGCTTCTGAGCATGCGTCGACTTGATTCTGAGCATGCGTGGGTTTTTTATCCGATGGACTTGCCCATAGACGATCGGAATTTGCTATCGGTTTTTGATCCATCGGAAAAAAAATAAAAAACATGTTCTATTTTTTAAAACCGTTGGGAAAAAGACTAATGGGTCCCATACACGATCGGTTTGTCCGATGAAAAAAGTCCATTGGACTGTTTTCATCGGTAAAACCGATCATGTGTACAGGGCTTCAGCAGGAGCAGGGTTAATGGAAGCCGGGATCAGGAGCCAGTAATCAGAGAAGTTTTCAGAGTCCGAAGACAGCGTCAGGGAAAGCCAAAGTCAGCAACGGGTATCAAGCAAACAAACAGGAACCAGGAAATCAGGACACAGCTGAAGACCAGTCAGCACTGTTTGAGAGTCAGAACTTCCTTTAAATAGGCAGACTGGCGTCAAGAGAGATTAGGGACGTGCTCCTGCGTGTGCACGCCGTCCATCGTGCACGCGTGTGTGCGCCATCCATCAGAAATCTGGAAGGGCTGCTGCGGCCCGTGAGTTCCCAGTGTTTCGGGAAAGTTCCGGGTGTTCCTAATAGTTCTCTTACATTGAGTGTGCGGTTACTCCTTTTCAGCTTGTCACAATGAAGGTCTGAACCAGAAAAGGTATAGTAAAATCTGATTAGAGCTTTTCCTGCATCTTCACGAGCTCTGCTGTCGTTTGGCATGTTGGTCTCAAACCAAAAAACGTAGCAGGAGGTAAATTGGCCTTTAATCCAAACTGGCCCTGTTGTGTGTGTATGGCTGTGGTTGGGACATTAGATTCTACAGTTCTCTGTGGATGGAGACTGATATGGATTATTTATTGCAAGTATTTATATAGTGCTGACAGTTTACGCTGCACTTTACGTACACATCAGTCCGTTGCCCTTAAGAAATGTATAATCTATCTCCCATACATAGAAGCATGCACATACTGTACTAGGGCCAGTTTAGACCAGAGTTAATTAACCTACCAGCAAGTTTTTGGAGTGTGGGGGGAAATGGACGCAAGCACAGGGAGAACATGCAAACTCCATGCACATAGTGTGTGGGTGGAGCTTAACGCCCATGTAGAGACCCACTCGTAGTGGTTGCTAATGCCTACACTTACAGGCTGAAGCTGCTGTCACATGAGATCATTGTTAAGGAGCACTCTGTCTTAGTGAGCATGCTTTACTTGACAGTTACCCCTTTCTGTATGTTTTTCTTATTTTTTGTGCACACCTCATGTTTGGCTGCTCTTTAGCTGCTCCCACTGGCAACACTTCCGAGTGGATACCGCTGAGCCTTTACCAGACTCCACCAGCACAACTCAACATGTCAACCACTCCTAGTGTCATTACAAGACTTCTGCCTGACACAAAACAGTCACTTCACATATTCCCAAGCTTTTGCATCCCAAGGCCTCTCACTCTCTCTCTCCACTTCTCTTCCATGACCTCTCAGGCTTGATACATGGGACGCCCTGTGGTGCCCTGTCCCTGTATGTGGGGCACAGGTCGCTAGAGAGGAAGTGAAGCACGCAAACCCCCTCACTACCAGGGCCTTCCATCACCTTACCATGTCACCAACGATTTCCTGCTGGTTGGCTGCTTAAACACACAAAATTACTCAGGTTGTCCCTAGCAACGGCAATACAAACACTTCTCCTTCCACTGCAGGTAATGCCTTGTACACACGATCGGATTTTCCGTCGGGATATACTCCGACAGATTTCTCAGACGGAATTCCGTTCAAGCTGTCTTGCATACACACTGTCACACCAAATTCCGACCGTCAAGAACGCGTGACATACAACACCATGATGTGCCGAGAAAAATGAAGTTCAATGCTTCCGAGCATGCGTCGACTTGATTCTGAGCATGCGTGTTTTTTTCTCCGTCGGAGTTCCATACAGGCGAACGGAATTTCCGATAGAAATTATTTTCGGCGGAAAAAAAGAGAACATGTTCTCTTTCTAACTCCGTCGGAATTTCCGACGGAAAAAGTCCGATGGGACACACACATGGTCGGAATATTCATTCTAAGCCCTGTTCTTTGATACACCATGCATTCATTCCCTTTTAAGTAACTTCAGATCAGGCACCATTTTGCGAACCTCAGAACATTTACTTAAAACATTTTCAGTCACGTGCAGTAAAACAAAGTCTTTCACAAATTTCCTCCATACATTTCTCTAGTTCATCCTAACCTTAGGCTGCCCAGCATCATACCTTATAAATAGTGCAAAGTCCAAAGAAAAAAGTCCATACACCTTTGGTACCCCAACTGGGGTAATCGGCCCTGAACGAAATAGCCCCCTGTAGCGGCGTCCTGGTGCACGATTCCCTGGTGGTTTCAAACCACCAGGGAATCGTGCACCAGGACGCCGCTACAGGGGGCTATTTCGTTCAGGGCCGATTACCCTTCTAATAAATCGCCTGCTATACACGCCGGGTGCCAGGACTATTAGGCATTCAGCAATGTAAGTGTAAAACTTTTTTAACTTTGTGGAACCAATAAATGTTTTAATTATGGCATTGCGCAATGAGGCCCTTTCTCTTTTGATTCCTATTCATCCCTATGATAAGGTGACCAGATTCTTAAAATGAAATCCGGGGACATTTTTTTTTCTTTTTTTTACTAGTAATGGCGGCAATCAGCGACTCTCTGCCCGTCGCCGCCCGCCTCACAGCCTGTCAAGTCTTACTCTCCGGGCCCCCGGCTACTATTGGGTGGGGAGTGGAGGAAGATCACTCCACCAGGGAAGGCAAGGAGATAAGCTGGCAGGCGGCTGGCCGGGACTTGAGCCAAAGTAGAAGAACATGCAAGCGGAGCTGGATGGGCATGCACCCGAAACTGAACAAATATTCCCTCTGCTCCGACCAGCACATGATCATCAGAAAGGGGCACAGATAATTGAAAAAATACACCCCCCTAAGCTAATAGGAGTGGGGGTGTGTAATTCAGATTTCTTTTTTTTATTCTTCACTGACTGTCTTTGAAATTGCCCCAGCCCCTGTTCAAATCCAATCTGGGGACAAAACCAGGGACAGACTTGGTCCGGGGACAGTGTCCTCGATCCAGGGACTGTCCCCTGAAACCGGGGATGTCTGGTCACCCTACCCTATGAGGCACATCTCTACAAATAAGACGTCATCCTAAAGACCTGAGTTCGGGGTATCCCCACATGCCTGTGTAGCAGGGTCTCCTTTAAGGCTCTATGGACTACGTTACCCAGAACCCCGTTTGGCACCCAGGGTGCATTTGGCCCCCGCAGAGACTCATGGGTGGGGCTATAAAGGGAAGGGGCGAGGCTAAGCTCGGCCTCTTTGGACACCGCGCTGCAATCAATAGGACTCCCTGTGCGGATCTGCTGCAGTGCAAGGCCTGAGGCCTGGGCCTTGCGCACCTTCCAAAGAGCCTTCCACCCCACTGCTGAGCCTGGTTGGCACCCGATTTCTTTCCAGCTTGCTGACATCAGTTGGACCGGGGACCCGGCCGTTGCAGACCCTGTGTGTGGAGACACAGTGGTGGAAGTCCCGGACTGGGATCGCGTCCGGAGGGGTGAGCTAGCACCTGCTCACGCCATTAACTTGTACTTTGATTAGGCCTAGTGACTGCCTTGGCCCACCGTGCTATATTTACTGTCCCGCCGGAGACTAGTGTCGGAACTGAATTGTGTAGTCTCCGGTGAAGTGTTCTTTCTTTATTAACCCTAATTGAATTACAAATACTGTTCCTGAATGTGCACCAGCATTCATCTTGCATGCAAAGAATTGTTCTCACAGAGACTGAGTTTATCTGAGTCAGGCCTCACCAGGGATTAGGATTTTGTTGGTGCGCCACATTGTGCATAGAGAAGATAGCTGCACGTGGCGTGTGATCACTCTGCACTATCACTGATTATTATGTTCATTACTGCAGGGCTCTGCATGTATGTTATGTGACAAGTTATCATTTACCTTTATACCACAGTAAATTCTTTACGGTTTATCACTCCGGTATCAGTGTTCATTATTGCATATAATGATTGCTCATATTACTGCTAGATTGTGCATAACCAGGTATAGAGAGCTATATTACTAGAACATCCCCTAGACTAGCTGTGCCAGAGGAGGGTCGAGTAGATTGCTGGGGGTTGGCGGTGCTGTGTACAGGGCCCGAAACAGAACCAGCGGCTCCCTTAACTGGGGGTATCGCTACACGTGGGGGCTCCGAGTCCGGGATCCTGTATATGGCAAGCAAACACGCCAAAAGTACCGGCATGGACCCGCTAGAAGTGAAAGCGTGGTGCGAAGCAGCCAAGACAAACTCAGACATGTCAGTGGTCATCAGTCTCCCAGGAGAAGAATGGTCAGTGAGCGCGGTGGAGCGACTCCCAGTGTCGCTATCCCCAAATCATACACCATGGGTGATGGACCTGAAATCAGACCCAGACACCTCGTTTCAGTATGCACTGATAGAGTGGATGGATGGAGTTCCGGGGAACTTTAAAGGGCAAAGTGTGCAGTCACTGGATAATAAAACTTATGGTCTGGCGCATGCAATAGCTGTGAAGACGGAGTCACCCCCAACGGGACCGCTGCCAGGGATACCCCATGCATCAGAGAGGCAGAGAGGGATGACACTTCCAGTGATGCCCATTACAGCCATAGGGCCAGAACTTTTGAATGCCTTGGGAGATCTGCTCACAAAGTGTCAGCAAACAAATACGGTACACATAGAGGCCAGCTATAGGAAGCTGAGAACATTTTCAGGGAGGTTGCCCGTCCCTGTATGGGAGGAAGACTTTGATACCTGGATCGAACAGGCCTTTTCAGCAGTAGAGGCATGGGAGGTGCCTGAAGCGCAGAAGAAGCAGCGCGTGATGGAAAGTCTGAAAGGCACGGCTGCGGAAGCTGTAAAGAGTCTCTGGTTTGGAAATGCTGCCTGCACGGCTTATGACTGCTTAGCCATGCTACAAGAAGAGTTCGGTCAGTTAGAGAAAGTAACGGAACTGGTGTATCAGTTTGAACACACCTTTCAGCAGCCAGGAGAAAAGCTGTAAGAGTATGTCAGAAGACTGAACAAGATGCTGTGTCAAATCGTGCTAAAGAAAGGGATGGAACCCCAAGCCATAGATGCGGCAAGGATGAAGCAGATCTTGAAAGGAGCATTACGCTCGGATCCAGTTTGGCTCCATCTGAAGACCTCTGGAGGAGGTATGTCACTGAAATATCCTGATCTGGTAAAGATCATTAGGGATGAGGAGGCTCTACAGCAGGATCAGCAAGTAATCAAGACGCATGCCTCCCCTACGCCAGTAATGGTCAGATCAGCCATGACCCCTGAAAGAGACTCAGAAGTAGATACCCTGAAGTCACAGATGTCGCAGGTGTTGGCGATGTTGACCTCTTTGATGGCAAAGGATCCAAGGGTTGTAGAGAATGGGGAACTGAAGAAGGAGTTGTTCCCGGATACCTCAGCACCTACTTCCCTACAAGATTGGGGGGATATGGTTTGCTTTAACTGCGGAGGAGTTGGCCATATTGCAAAAGTGTGTTCTAGTCCTAAGAAAAAGAAGATGAATAATCGGAAGCCGGCGGGAAACTTCAGAGGGCCCCGGTGAAGGAGTCAACCGGGTGCCCACCATCTCCAGTGAGCTCCAAACTGAATGAGAAGTCCAGAAAGAGAGGGGATAAAACCCCTCAGAAGAAGTACAGTGTTCCCCAGCGGGAATATACACCAAAGAAAGAGAATAATGTCCCTCAGCGGGTACTTACACCCACTAAGAGGAGGGAGATCAATGCATGCCGGGCCCAGGAGAGACTAAAGTCCAGAGAGAAATTGAAGAAAGAAAGTCCAAAGGGAAAGTGCAAGGATCAAACGAAAGAGACCCCTTTGAAGCCATATCCAGAGAAGCGGGTAGGCCCCTCCCCCATAGTAGCTATTCAAGTGGAGGGAGTCTACACAAGAGCCATATTGGATACTGGGGCACAAGTGACCCTGTTATACCGGGACTTCTATGATAAGCATCTAAGTCATCTACCCATCCAGAGGATTGAAGATTTGGAAATATGGGGAATCGGAACCCAGAGCTTCCCTTATGATGGCTATCTGCCCATAAAACTGGCCTTCGACCCCTCTGTGGCCGGGAAGGCTGAAGTGTTCGATACCCTGGCAGTGGTATGTCCCCGACCGCCTGGAGCCAACAAGAGCCCCCTAATAATAGGGACCAACACGGACCTGGTCCGGAGACTCCTGGCCCCTCTAGCACGAGGGAAGAATCCTGCAGTCCCCAAGATCCACCCGATGCTAAAGACAGCCTACCAGCGACTAGTCTTGGAGCAGAAGGCCCCAGAAGAGGGGGTAGGGAAAGTCTGGAGACTAGGAAGAAAAGAAATAGTGTTGCAGCCCGGGGAGGTGACCTGTCTCAGAGCCACTGTGAAGCTTACTTGGGACCAACCTGGGCCCTTTGTCATGTTGGAGCCAGACCCAAGAGAAGAACACTTGGGCTTAGAAGTGATCCCAGAAGTGGTCCCGCTGAGGGCCTTGAAGAAGGCACACTGTAGAGTGCCGGTGAGTGTCAGGAATACTACGGATGGCCCCATCCAGGATGTTGCTGGGACAGGTGAGCCCTGCTGCCCCAATTGTCCTATCGGATGTGGAGAAGACAGAGGGAGACAGGACTGTTTGGGAGAAGCTCTGCATGGAGAACCTGAACCTGCCAAGGGCCTGGAAAGAGAGGGCAAAGTTCCAGTTGACCAGATGGAGGGAGAACTTCTCTAAAGATGAGTGCCACCCATCGAATCCGCCTCCAGGAAGACAAGCCTTTCGGGGAGAGGGTCAGGCGAGTTCCTCTAGCCGACCTTGAAGACCTGAGGGAACAGCTCACCAAGCTCAAGCGAACCGGTGTTATCCGGGAATCTAGGAGCCCCTATGCCTCTCTGATAGTGGTGGTCAGGAAGAAGAATGGGTCATTGAGGTTGTGTATAGACTACCAGACCCTCAACAGGAGAATGATATCTGATCAGTATACCACCCCGAGGATAGAAGATGCCCTACAGAGTTTGTCTGGAACCAGGTGGTTCAGTGTCATGGACCTAAAGAGTGGATACTACCAGATCCCTATGCATCCAGAAGATAAGGAGAAGACCGCCTTCATAACCCCTGTGGGGTTCTTTGAATTTGACCGGATGCCCCAAGGTCTGTCAGGAGCCCCTGCCACCTTTCAACGCCTCATGGAGAAAACAGTAGGAGACATGAACCTCATCGAAGTTCTCGTGTACTTGGACGATGTCATTGTCTTTGGGAAGACTCTAGAGGAACATGAGGAACGGCTGGAAAAAGTCTTGAGAAAGCTCAGTGAAGAGGGGCTAAAGCTTTCGCCAGAAAAATGCCAGTTCTACCAGTCGTCAGTTAACTATCTAGGACACATAGTGTCTGAAGAAGGGGTAGCCACAGACCCTGAGAAGCTGGAAGCAGTCACCTCCTGGCCCAGGCCTACCACTGTGACAGAACTCAGGTCCTTTTTGGGATTCTGTTCCTACTATATGAGGTTCGTGGAGGGGTTCGCACGGATTGCTAGACCCCTGAATGAACTGTTGAAGACAGAGGGAGAAGAGGATGACTCGGGGCCCAGGAAGCCGGAGGAGTCAGTCGAAGACCAGAGGGATGGGAAGTGTGAAGAGGCCTTCCAGATGTTGAAGAAAAGCTTAACCACTGCCCCTGTTTTGGCCTATGCAGATCCAAAGAAACCCTATGAACTCCATGTAGATGCCAGTCATGACGGTCTGGGAGGAGTGCTCTACCAGGAGCATGGAGGGGAACTGCGACCCGTCGCATATGTGAGCAGAAGTTTGACCCCCTCTGAGAGGAACTACCCCACTCACAAGCTGGAGTTTCTGGCTCTCAAATGGGCCGTAGTTGATAAACTTAAAGACTATTTGTATGTGGCAGAATTTACGGTGAAAACCGACAACAATCCCCTTACTTATCTTTTCACCACAGCAAAGCTGGATGCCACAGGCCATAGATGGCTGGCTGCACAATCTGGATTCAACTTCAGCCTGAAATACAGACCTGGGGCTGGCAATTGAGATGCAGACGCCCTGTCTAGAAGGTCTCATGCCCCCACCAACAAAAGACCAGAAGACTGGACCCAAGTGACACCTGACGGGGTGCGGGCCCTCTGTCAAGGGGATGAACTCCAGGCCAGTGGTGGATCCAGAGCGGAGGAAATAGGGGTCACAGTGGTAGGGGTCCCCAAGCAATACTGTGGGGTAACACAGATAGAGGAAGATGACTTGCCAAAACTATCAAAAAAAGAGTTGAGATGTGAACAGTTGGAAGACCCAATGGGGAAGTTGGTCCTGGAGGCCCTGGAAAGTCAAGATCCAGACAGACTTTGGCATCACCCTTCAAAGGAAGCTCGCCTGTTGCAGAAGGAGTGGGACAGGCTCCAGGTGCATCAAGGGGTGGTCTACCGAAGGGGCCCCTCTGATGACTTGGAAGACAAATGGCAGTTGTTCTTGCCTGAAAAGCACCGAGGGACTGTCTTGGCCGCCTTACACGACCATCATGGTCATTTGGGAGCTGAGAGGACCTTCCAACTTGTCAGGAGTCGGTTCTATTGGCCCTGTATGAGGGCTGAAGTGGAGGAATACTGCCATTCATGTGCACGCTGCATCCAGCGGAAGACTCTATCCCATCAAGCTGCCCCAATGGGTCACCTGCAGAGTCAAGGCCCAATGGACTTGGTATGCATTGATTTCCTCTGCCTCGAGCCCGACTTGGGTGGATTAGGAAATGTTCTGGTGGTAACCGATCATTTCACCCGGTATGCCCAGGCCTTCCCAACCAAAGACCAGAAGGCTTCTACAATGGCCAAGGTACTCATGGAGAAATACTTTGTGCACTATGGGCTACCACAGCGACTCCACTCGGATCAAGGGAGGGACTTTGAAAGTCGGCTGATCCGGAAGCTCCTGGATTCCTTAGGGATCAAGAAGACCCGAACCACCCCCTACCATCCACAAGGGGATGCCCAGCCGGAGAGGTTCAATCGAACCCTACTCAACATGCTGGGGACTTTAAGTAGTGAAAAGAAGCAGCACTGGAGCAAGCACATAGCAGCAATTGTGCATGCTTACAACAGCACAACAAGTGATGCTACAGGGTATTCACCCTATCGACTTATGTTCGGGAGAGAAGCAAGGCTACCTGTAGACCTGGCCTTTGGCACTTCCATAGACCACTCCTCGGCCACTTCCCACAAAGGATATGTGGATAGGCTGAGGCATAGTTTAAAGTTGGCCTATGAGCAGGCCCAAGCAGCTTCAGATCAAAGGGGGCATGCAACAAGAGAAACTTTGACCTGAAAGTCCGGATTCAAGATCTACAACCTGGGGACAGAGTGCTGCTGCGGAACTTGGGGATCTCTGGCAGACAGATGGAGACCTGAACCACATGTTATTTGCAAGAAGCTGCCAGGCTTACCTGTTTACAAGCTAAAGCCGGAAGAAAAGGTGGGACCATTGAAGACTTGGCATCAGAACCACATACTTCCACTTGCGGAAGCAGTCCGGATACCCCCTGTGAGGGATTCCCCTAAGCCAACTTCCATCTTGGATACCCCCAAGCCAAACACTCGGTCCCAAGCCCCTCGGACTGAAGAAACAGATGTCTCTGAACTCAGTGGGGATGAGAGAGAAGAACTTGATTGGCTATGGCCTTCCCAGGCCCCAGAAACTTCTGCTATAGATCTTCCACTTACTGAAGACACCATAGACAATACACTGAATGCAGAAGCTACTGAGTTCACCCCGTCCAGTCCTTTATCAGATTCTTGGGAGGATGCCTGCGACTCACTCCCAGAGGAGGATCCAAGAGACTCCATGTATCTCCCTGCTCTTGAGTCAAGTGTTCCAAAACCAGCGGAAACTCCCAAGTCTGTTCCAGAAGAGGAACCTACAGTTTCCGAATCAGAAATCCCAAGAGAACGAAGGATGAGAAGGACCATAAGGCCTCCCCGAAAATTGACTTACCCACAAATGGGGAAGAGCTCGGAAGACACTGTGGTCACTGCCAGGAGAAGTGTGGAAGACCCTGATCCCTCCACTGTTCATTTAGTTGAGGGCAACCCCAACTCACCCCCTGGCACAGTTAGGCAGGTCGCTTATGACAGTGTGACCTGTGGGCGAGGAAGTTCACCCTCTTGTTTTTGGTGGGAACTTCCTCTGCCGACATCATACGCAGCGTTGTCAAATATTGTGTGTAGTGTTTGTTGACAGTTATCTTTGGGGACCAAAGAGTTTAAGTGGGGGGAGTGTGTAGCGGGGTCTCCTTTAAGGCTCTATGGACTACGTTACCCAGAACCCCGTTTGGCACCCAGGGTGCATTTGGCCACCGCAGAGACTCATGGGTGGGGCTATAAAGGGAAGGGGCGAGGCTAAGCTCGGCCTCTTTGGACACCGCGCTGCAATCAATAGGACTTCCTGTGCGGATCTGCTGCAGTGCAAGGCCTGAGCCTTGCGCACCTTCCAAAGAGCCTTCCACCCCACTGCTGAGCCTGGGTGGCACCTGATTTCTTTCGAGTTTGCTGACATCAGTTGGACCTGGGACCCGGCCGTTGCAGACCCTGTATGCGGAGACACAGTGGTGGAAGTCCCGGACTGGGATCGCATCCGGAGGGGTGAGCGAGCACCTGCTCACGCCATTCACTTGTACTTTGATTAGGCCTAGTGACTGCCTTGGCCCACCGTGCTATATTTACTGTCCCGCCGGAGACTAGTGGCGGAACTGAGTTGTGTAGTCTCCGGTGAAGTGTTCTTTCTTTATTAACCCTAATTGGATTACAAATACTGTTCCTGAATGTGCACCACCGTTCATCTTGCATGCAAAGAATTGTTCTCACAGAGACTGAGTTTCTCTGAGTCAGGCCTGACCAGGGATTAGGATTTTGTTGGTGCGCCACATTGCGCATAGAGAAGATAGCTGCACGTGGCGTGTGATCACTCTGCACTATCACTGATTATTATGTTCATTACTGCAGGGCTCTGCATTTATGTTATGTGACAAGTTATTATTTACCTTTATACCACAGTAAATTCTTTACGGTTTATCACTCCGGTATCAGCGAAACAGAACCAGCGGCTCTCTTAACTGGGGGTATCGCTACACTAGCGACAGTTGGTCCATATTTTGCGGTGAGTGCACATCTATATGGGGCACCCAGTCTGAGCACCAGTCCCATAGGAGATATCTATTGAGCACGAGCACCATATGGGATTACTACATGTTACCATTCGAAGTTCTAAAACGTATATAATTGTCCATCAGTTTGTCTAATACCTTTAGTGGATGATTTCTAGGGCATTTTTTTATTTTTAACCTGCCTACAAGTGTCTGTGCTGGGATTTGAACCAAGGCCCCTAGTGAAGCAAGGCAGAACTGCTAACCACTAAACCAGGGGTCTCCAACCCCCGGGCCGCGGCCCACTGCCGGGCCGTAGCTTGTTTGCAGCCGGGCCGTGAAGGCTGCACTTTCGGAGGTTCGGCAGGTAGCGGGCTAACAGAGAGATGAGATGACTTCTAGCGGCCCGCCCCGCATCACAGCTGTTCCGCCCACACAGCCGGCCGCGAGCACAACACTGCATGAGGTGTGTGAGAGCAGAGAGATGACATGACCTCTAGCGGCCCGCCCCGCATCACAGCTGTTCCACCCACACAGCCGGCCGTGAACACAACACTGCATGAGGTGTGTGAGAGCAGAGAGATGATGTCATCTCTCACCGCCCGCCCTGCCCCACCACCGTCCAGTCCTCACAGCCGGCGCGAACACTACACTGAAGTGCGGCGGGCGAGAGATGAAATCTCTCATTGCCCGATCCGCATTGCCGCATGTTCCACCCTCACTTGGCTAGTGACAGTCCGCAACTGACAGGTGACAGTCCGCATCTGGCAAGTGACAGTCCCCATCTGGCAAGTGACAGTCCCCATCTGGCAAGTGACAGTCCCCATCTGGCAAGTGACAGTCCCCATCTGACAAGTGACAGTCCGCAACTGACAAGTGACAGTCCCCATCTGGCAAATGACAGTCCCCATCTGGCAAGTGACAGTTCGCAACTGACAAGTGACAATCCGCATCTGGCAAGTGACAGTCCGCATCTGGCAAGTGACAGTCCGCATCTGGCAAGTGACAGTCCACATCTGGCAAGTGACAGTCCGCATCTGGCAAGTGACAGTCCACAATTGGCAAGTGACAGTCCACATTTTGCAGCAAGTGACAGTCTGCATCTGATGGCAAGTAACACTCCCCATCTGGCAAGTGACAAGCTACATCTGGTGGTAGGCGATGGTGGCAAGTGACACACTCAGGGTCCCCACTGATTCTGCATTATGGTGAGTTGTACTATTTCTTTTTTTATTACGATGTAATAATAGAAATAATGCGTTTCAATCATCCTGACACCATATCGGCCATGGTGTTGTGATGATTGAAGCGCCAACACCAGCCATTTCCCCAACAAATCGCCCGTGAAAAAACGCACCCCCCCCCCCCCCGGGCCTTAGCATAATTTTCTTCCACGCAGCCGGTCCCCAGTGTCAAAAAGGTTGGGGACCACTGCACTAAGCCACTGTGATTATTTGGTGCTAACTGTAATATGTTGGGGTATATAAATTAGTAAAATCAATTATAGCTCTGGAGGGAAAAGGCAGAGAAACACAATCTGTAGGGGCAGCTAAGTACTACAGAGGGAAAGTAGATGATATCCCATAGTTAGTGATGCAATATAACATGTAAAATTAGTAATGTACAATAATTATCCTGTTATTTTTCAAATAAAATTATTTTTAGATGTTTCTAATGAATTTATTTTTGTTACAGGTATTTACAGTATATAGTGCAGTCCCTGCCCTCAAAGAGCTTACAATCTAAGGTCCCCAATCTCACATACATACACATACTAGGGTAAGGTGACCAGATTTTTTAAATGAAATCCGGGGACATATTTTTTTTATTTTACTAGTAATGGCGGCAATCAGCCACTCTCTGGCCGTCGCCGCCCGCCTCACAGCCTGTCAAGCCTGATGCAGCGTACACGCGATCGGTTTTCCCATCGGAAAATCCTTGGATGGTTTTTCCAACGGAATTCCGCTCAAGATTGTCTTGCATACACACGGTCTCTGAACTTTCAACCGTCAAGAACGTGGTGACGTACAACAAGTACGACGAGCCGAGATCAATGAAGTTCAATAGGCAGTTTGGCTCTTCTGCTTGATTCTGAGCATGCATGTTTTTTTGCGCGTCGGAATTGCATACAGTCGAACGGTTTTTCCGCTAGGAATTTTTTCCTGTTGGGAAAATAGAGAACCTGCTCTCAAACTTTTGCTGGCAGAAATTCCGACAGAAAAAGTACAATGGAGCCTACACACAGTCGGAATTCCCATCCAAAAGCTCACATCTGACTTTTTCCGACGGGAAAACCGATCGTGTATGTGGCATTACTCTCCGGGCCCTGGCTACTACTGGGAGGGGAGCGGAAGAAGATCACTCCGCCAGGAAAGGCAAGGAGATAAGCAGGCAGGCGGCTGGCCGGGACTTGAGCCAAGGCAGAAGAACATGCGAGCGGAGCTGAATGGACATGCACCCGAAACTGAAGAAATATTCACTCCGCTCCGACCAGCACATGATCAGCAGAAAGGGGCACAGATAATGGGAAAAAATACACCCCCTTAAGCTAGTAGGAGTGGTGGTGTGTAATTCAGATTTTTTTTTTTTTTATTCTACACTGACTGTCTTTGAAATTGCCCCAGCTCCTGTTCAAATCCAATCTGGGGACAAAACCGGGGACAGACTTGGTCCGGGGACAGTGTCCTCAATCCGGGGACTGTCCCCTGAAACCGGGGATGTCTGGTCACCCTATACTAGGGACAATTTGGAAAGGGGATAATTAATCTACCAGCATATGTTTGGAGTTTGAGAGGAAACTGGAGTATTGGGGGAAACTCAAGTAGGCACAGGGAAAACATGCAAACTCCATGCAAATAGTGTTCTAGCCAGGGCTTTTGTAAAATGCTGCCCAATTTCACATGTTAAGCTGGTCATACATGGGTCAGTTTTTTTCATTCAGCCACACATTTGAGGTGGAGGCAGGAATCCTCCTTGTTGTGTCATTGTATTCTGAAAGTGTCAGAATACACTGATCAGTGCTGTAGCTGATTGGCTGCACGTGCTGTTCAAAGCAAAAATTTCCAAAAACACGGTTTATGAGAAGTCAATGAATAGATCAACTTCTCATGAACAAGAATGGCCATACATGGATCGAAATTTGTCTGGGACCTACTGACCCAGCCAAATTTTGATCCATGTATGACCAGCTTTACAAATATGTATTGTGGAGAATGAAGAATTCAGTGAGTGCAAATGACTGTGCTACATCCAAATCCTGAGGTGACAGCTCATAGATGAACTGTCCCTGATAGCACACACACCTAAAAGTATACAGAAACTTTAGACAAGTAGAAGAAATATTCTCTAGAGACTTACATAGAATTCTTCACCTTGCAAAAACTCTTCAACAATTAACGGCACTGCAGAATCTCCAGGGATCCAATCCTGGGAAAATAACATAAATTCATAATTAAATGACACATTAAATTGGTCTGAAAGAGCACTGTCTATTCTGCCCTGTCATCCAGTCAGATTAATTTCCTATTTTACGAGCTAAAAAAAGGTCAGCTGGAATAGAATAGCTAGAGGCAAGATACTGTATATGGCTTTCCTCTTATGCAACAGATCCATAAATGTTTTAACGTAATAAAATGTGAGGACACCTAGTGGAGTATTTATAAAATATTTGCATACCAATTCACCCAGCAAAATTAAATGTACATCTGTTTAGTGCAAATGGTATTATTAGGCTTTTTCCAGTGCCATTTGAATGTTTTTCATTCATTTAAAACATATAATACCACATTTGGCCATTGGATGGTGCTAAGTATCATAGACAATTCCTATGATTAGTGATGAGCCGAACACCCCCGGGTTCGGTTCGCACCAGAACCCGCGAACGGACCGAACGTTCGTACGAACATTAGAACCCTATTAAATACAATGGATGCGAACGTTCGAATTCTAAAGTGCTAATTATAACGACTATTATGCATGTTATTGTCCTAAAAAGGGTTTGGGAACCCGGGTTCTGCACCAGGGGACATGTATCAATGCAAAAAGAAGTTTTAAAAACGGTCGTTTTTCGGGAGCAGTCATTTTAATGATGCATAAAGTGAAAAAAAAAAGTCAAATATTCCTTTAAATATCGTACCTGGGGGGTGTCTAAAGTATGCCTGTGAAGTGCCACGTGTTTCCCGTGTTTAGAACTGTCCCTGCACAAAATGACACTTCTAAAGGAAAAAAAAAACATTTAAAACTGCTTGCGGCTTTAATGTAATGTCTGGTCCCGGTAATATGGATGAAAATCTTTAAGAAAAATGGCATAGCTACCCCATGACCCCCCCCCCCCTACCCCAGCCCATTACCAGCCCCTTTGGGTCTTGTATGGATATTAAGGGGAACACCGCACACAAAATAAAAAAGGCCCTATATACTCTGAACAGCCGTATACAGGCGGTGCATACAAGACAGGGACTGTAGGTTTGTTCTTATGTAGAATCTGTTTGTAATTTTGAACAGGTACATTGTTTAAGTGTAGCTCCAGCCCAAAAATCTATTTTTAAACTTTTTGGAAAACATAGGTAAGGGTTATCACCCCTGTAACATTTGTTTTGCTGTCTGTGCCCCTGTTCAGAACATTTCACCTCACTTTCCGTCCCAATGACAACTGTTTTTGAAATGTGGTGTTTTTCTTGAAACAAGGATTGGTGATAAAGCATCAGTACAGAGGAGACACCTTTCTCCCATATTAATTCTTACAGGAGAGAATTTTCCTTCCTAGGGGTAGATTTCCTCTCACTTCCTGTTGTCTTCTTGCGTTTGCAAGTAGGAGTCGTTTGTAAGTTGGATGTTTGAAAGTAGGGACCTGCCGTATATACTCTGCAGAAATAGGCCCCTTAGTTGTTGGTGTTGGCACAACACTGTAAGCACTCACAGTTACTCTTGGTTGGTGCTGGAACGCCCTGCTGTCAACTATTATATCAGGAATTGTAATTACATATAATTGTTGAACAGTGGTAGTAAAAATTGGGCCTTTGATGGTGGTGCTGGTGCCACAACACTGTAAGCCCTGACAGTTACTCTTGGTGGGTGCAGCAATGGGCCCTGCTGTGAATTATTAGATCAAGAATTGTAATTGCATGCCCCTGTTGAACAGGGGCTGAAAAATTGGGCCTTTCGTGGTGGTGGTGGTGTTGCCACAACACTGTAAGCCCTCAGAGTTACTCTTGGTGGGTGCAGGAATGGGCCCTGCTGTGAATTATTAGATCAAGAATTGTAATTACATGCCCCTTTTGAACAGGGGCTGAAAAATTGGGCCTTTCGTGGTGGTGGTGGTGGTGGCGTTGCCACAACACTGTAAGCCCTCAGAGTTACTCTTGGTGGGTGCAGCAATGGGCCCTGCTGTGAATTATTAGATCAAGAATTGTAATTACATGCCCCTGTTGAACAGGGGCTGAAAAATTGGGCCTTAGGCACTGGTGGCACAACACTGCAACCCCTCACAGATACTGTACTTGGAGCACAGCAATGAGCCCTGTTGCAAAGTATTGCTTCAAAAATTGTAATGACACGCCCCTGTTAAACAGGGGCTGAAAAATTGGGCCTTAGGCACTGGTGGCACAACACTCCAACCCCTCACAGATACTGTACTTGGAGCACAGCAATGAGCCCTGTTGCAAAGTATTGCTTCAAAAATTGTAATTACACGCCCCTGTTAAACAGGGGCTGAAAAATTGGGCCTTAGCCACTGGTGGCGGCACCCATAAACAAAAATGATCTTCCAAGCTATCATCATCAATCGTATCATTGAGGACTCGGAGGAGGAGGATAGCCAGTCAACATAACAGCACAGGCACTCAGCATCAGCATCAGTCTTGAAGGGATGTGACATGTTAAAATCAATTAGTCTGTTATATCAGCATCAGGTGTGTGGTAGCTGGTGGTGATCCAAGACTGGTTCATCTTGATGAAAGTCAGTCGATCAACCGAGTCGGTGGACAGGCGCACCCTGTGATCCGTGACAAATCCTCCAGCAGCACTGAATGTGCGTTCCGAAAGAACGCTGGATGCAGGACAGGCCAGTAGCTCAATTGCATACTGTGCAAGCTCTGGCCAGTGATCCATCCTCAAGACCCAGTAAGCCAGAGGATTTTCGGTGGGGAAGGTGTCCAAGTCTGACCTTGCCCCTAGATATTCCTGCACCATGTTTATCAGACGCTGGCGATGGTTGCTGGAACCGATCATACTTTGGGGCTGCGGACTAAAGAATTGTCTGAACGCATCGGTCAGACGGCCACCTTCCCCACCGCTCCTTCTTTGACTGGCCGAAGCCTCAGCAACTCGTTGTCCAGGACCAGGAGTTTGTAACCTCCCAGTCTCTGGGAACGCGTTGCACAGACCTTTCTGCAAGGCCTCCCGGAGTTGTCTCATCCTCTGCTCCCTCTGCGACGGTAACATAAGGTCCGCAACCTTACCCTTGTACCGTGGATCAAGGAGAGTGGCCAGCCAGTAATGGTCCCTCTCCTTGATCCGAAGAATACGAGGATCCTTCCGCAGACTTTGCAGGATCAGGGAGGCCATGCAGCGTAGGTTAGCTGAGGCATTCGGTCCGGAGTCCTCTGGGTCACTAAGGACGACATGATCCGCAGCCACCTCCTCCCAGCCACGTACAAGTCCACTGGTTTCTTGGGACTGTAAATCATCCCTAAAAGACTGCTGCTGATGATGCTGAGTGCCAGCCTCCACCTCCATGCTGACACAATCCTCCTCCTCCTCCTCCTCCTCCTCTTCCTGTGCGATGGGTGGGACAGAAGGAACACTGTCTGGGTAAAGGGGGCCTTGAGAGGCAAGGAAGTCCTCCTCTTCCTGCCTCTGTTCTGCCTCAAGTGCCCTGTCCATTATTCCACGCAGCGTGTGCTCCAACAGGTGGACAAGAGGTACAGTGTCACTGATGCATGCACTGTCACTGCTCACCATCCTCGTGGCCTCCTCAAATGGTGCCAGGACAGTGCATGCATCCCTGATCATGCCCCACTGGCGTGGAGAAAAAAAACCAAGCTCCCCTGACCCTGTCCTGGTGCCGTAGTCGCACAGGTACTCATTGATGGCCCTCTGCTGCGTGTGCAGCCGCTGTAGCATGGCCAACGTTGAGTTCCACCTGGTGGGCATGTCACATATAAGGCGGTTCTTGGGCAGGTTCAACTCCTTTTGCAGCTCAGCCAGGCGAGCACTGGCATTATAAGATCTGCGGAAATGCACACAGACTTTCCTGGCCTGCCTCAGGACATCCTGTAAGCCCGGGTACCTGCCCAAGAACCGCTGCACCACCAGGTTAAGGACGTGAGCCACACAGGGCACATGGGTCAGTTGTCCCTGTCGGAGGGCGGAGAGGAGGTTGGTGCCAGTGTCGCAAACCACCATTCCTGGCTTAAGCTGGCGTGGCGTCAACCACCTCTCGGCCTGGCCCTGCAGAGCAGACAGGACCTCTGCCCCAGTGTGGCTTCTGTCCCCCAAACACACCAGCGCAAGCACGGCATGGCATCTTTTTGCCTGCGTACTTGCGTAGCCCCTTGAACGGCTACGGAGCACCGCTGGTTCAGAGGACAAAGCACAGGAAGAGGCCATGGAGGAAGAAGAGGAGGGGGTGGAGGAGAGAGGTGTGTCACAACCAGTAGTAGCATTTTGGAGGCGTGGCGGTGGAACAACCTCCAACACTACTGCACCTTGTCCTGCATCCTTCCCAGCTGCCAAAAGAGTGACCCAATGGGCCGTGAAAGAAAGGTAACGTCCCTGTCCATGCCTGCTGGACCATGAGTCAGCGGTAATATGCACCTTACCGCTGACCGCCCTGTCCAGCGAGGCCAAGACATTGCCTTCCACATGCCGGTAGAGAGCCGGAATAGCCTTCCGTGAGAAAAAGTGGCGTTTGGGAACCTGCCACTGAGGAACCGCACATTGCACAAACTCACGGAAGGGGGCCGAGTCTACCAACTGAAAAGGCAGCAGTTGAAGCGCTAGCAATTTAGCCAAGCTAGCATTCAACCGCTGGGCATGTGGATGGCTGGGAGTGAACTTCTTTCGACGGTCCAGCAGCTGGGGCAGGGAAATTTGCCTGCTAGAATCGGACGTCGGTGTACTGCTAGCAGAGTGGCCGCAAGTACTTGGCTGTGACACACCTAATTCTACACCTTCATTCCTCTCAGTGCATGTTTCAGAGAGGACTAAAGTTATAGTGGGGTTGGAGATCCCAGCTGATGCGGTGCAAGGAGAGGTCCGCTTTGTTCTTTGGTGTGGGTCTTTGAGGTAGGCTTGCCAACGAGCTGCATGGCAGGTCAACATATGTCTGGTCAGGCATGTGGTACCCAAGCGGCTGATGTTTTGGCCACGCGATATACGCTTGAGACATATGTTGCAAACAGCAGCTGTGCGATCTGATGCACTAGCCTCAAAAAAGGCCCACACCAAAGAACTTTTTGAATGACGGGCAGAGGCAGCGCCCTGCACAGGCGGAGCTCTGCGGTGTGATTCCGTCGGTGTACTGCCCTTACGCTGGCCACCAAAGGGCATCCTGCCTCGTTGGAGATGTGCCTCCTCCTCATCCTCCTCCTCCTCCTCTCTCCTATTAGGCACCCACGTGGAGTCAGTGACCTCATCATCCCCTCCCTCCTCATCACTGGAGCCAATCTGGCAGTATGCTGCAGCTGCTGGAACATGACTGCCAGATTGGTGTCCTTCTTGAGCATCCCCTCTGTCTGCTCTCACGCTACTGCCTTCCTGTAGCTGGGTTTCATCATCAGACCCTTCGAAACGCTGGGCATCCTCCTGGAGCATGTACCCAACACTGTGCTCAAACAGTTCGGGGGACTCCTCAGGAGGAGGACATGGTGGGTCTAGGGAAGGAGTGACTGATGATGAGTCTGACATTGATACCAGGGAAGAGGACGCTTTGGCAGCTGCTTTGCCAGTACCCTGAGCCTGGGTGAGAGAGGATGAGGAGGAGGAGGAGGGCTTGGTCATCCACTCTACCAAGTCTTCGGCATGATGTGGCTCAACATGTCCAGCTGCCGAAAAGAAGGACAAGCGTGTCCCATGGCCATGTGCTGATGACAATGCACCGCGTCCACGACCAGCACTGTTGCCCCCAGACACAGAGCCTGCTTGCCCTCTTTTATTGCCTCCTGACTGTCTGCCTCTCCTTGTTTGCCTTCCAGACATTCTAATGGATGGCCTGCAGGGAGATGGGAAAAAAGCAATAAGGGCTACCTTCAGGTGTCCTTCTCTGTCCCTTTACTTAAGGATTTCTAAATATGGTTGAGGATGATTGCTTTCGCACAGAATAGCACAACGACAATTTCCCTGACTGTCCAAAAAACAAGGATTTCAAAGATGGTTGATGAGGAATGCTTTAGCACAGTATAGCACAAGGAGAATTTCCCTCACTGTCCTTCCCTGTCCCTACAAACAAGGATTAGCACAGTAAAACACACTGACACTCTCCCTACCTATAGTTTTCTGTCCCTATAAAATTTTTTTTTTAAAGATGGTTGATGATCAATGCTTTAGCACACTATAGCACAAGGAGAATTTCCCTCACTGTCCTTCCCTGTCCCTACAAACAAGGATTAGTACAGTAAAACACACTGACACTCTCCCTACCTATAGTTTTCTGTCCCTATAAAAAATGTTTTTTTAAAGATGGTTGATGATCAATGCTTTAGCACAGTATAGCACAAGGAGAATTTCCCTCACTGTCCTTCCCTGTCCCTACAAACAAGGATTAGCACAGTAAAACACACTGACACTCTCCCTACCTATAGTTTTCTGTCCCTATAAAAAATGTTTTTTTAAAGATGGTTGATGATCAATGCTTTAGCACACTATAGCACAAGGAGAATTTCCCTCACTGTCCTTCCCTGTCCCTACAAACAAGGATTAGCACAGTAAAACACACTGACACTCTCCCTACCTATAGTTTTCTGTCCCTATAAAAAATGTTTTTTTAAAGATGGTTGATGATCAATGCTTTAGCACAGTATAGCACAAGGAGAATTTCCCTCACTGTCCTTCCCTGTCCCTACAAACAAGGATTAGCACAGTAAAACACACTGACACTCTCCCTACCTATAGTTTTCTGTCCCTATAAAAAATGTTTTTTTAAAGATGGTTGATGATCAATGCTTTAGCACAGTATAGCACAAGGAGAATTTCCCTCACTGTCCTTCCCTGTCCCTACAAACAAGGATTAGCACAGTAAAACACACTGACACTCTCCCTACCTATAGTTTTCTGTCCCTATAAAAAATGTTTTTTTAAAGATGGTTGATGATCAATGCTTTAGCACACTATAGCACAAGGAGAATTTCCCTCACTGTCCTTCCCTGTCCCTACAAACAAGGATTAGCACAGTAAAACACACTGACACTCTCCCTACCTATAGTTTTCTGTCCCTATAAAAAATGTTTTTTTAAAGATGGTTGATGATCAATGCTTTAGCACAGTATAGCACAAGGAGAATTTCCCTCACTGTCCTTCCCTGTCCCTACAAACAAGGATTAGCACAGTAAAACACACTGACACTCTCCCTACCTATAGTTTTCTGTCCCTATAAAAAATGTTTTTTTAAAGATGGTTAATGATCAATGCTTTAGCACACTATAGCACAAGGAGAATTTCCCTCACTGTCCTTCCCTGTCCCTACAAACAAGGATTAGCACAGTAAAACACACTGACACTCTCCCTACCTATAGTTTTCTGTCCCTATAA
Organism: Rana muscosa; assembly: GCA_029206835.1. Lineage (NCBI taxonomy): Eukaryota > Metazoa > Chordata > Amphibia > Anura > Ranidae > Rana > Rana muscosa. Next base: position 74,087,574 of record CM055117.1, read on the forward strand.
AAAATGTTTTTTTAAAGATGGTTGATGATCAATGCTTTAGCACAGTATAGCACAAGGAGAATTCCCCTCACTGTCCTTCCCTGTCCCTACAAACAAGGATTAGCACAGTAAAACACACTGACACTCTCCCTACCTATCCTTCTCTTTCCCTAAACTAAAGGAATCCAGGTTAAGCAAGAAAAAAAAATGTCACTGTCCCTGCCTATGCTTCTCTTTCCCTGCTCCGGAACACACTACACTAGGCCGCCGTGCTGGCGGCCTTTTATAGTGTGGGGCGTGTACTAAACACCCTCAGCAATAATTGGCCACAGGCATCCTGCCTGTGGCCAATCATTGCTCTCCTCGCTGCCGGCGCTGTGATTGGCCAAGCATGCGGGGTCACAGTGCATGCTTGGCCAATCACAGCGCCTGGATGACACTGCGATGGCGTAGTGCATTGTGGGCCGTTCGCGTCACTCGAATTAGGCGAACGGCCCAAATCGTTCGATCTTCGTCGAACGATCGAACAGCCGATGTTCGAGTCGAACGTATGTTCGACTCGAACACCGAGCTCAACCCTACCTATGATTATGATATATTAATTAAAGCTCTATTATACCTAAAAGCATATTTTTTTTAATATTGCAGCTTACCAATTCTTAGATGTGATGGCTGCATTAGTTTTCTTTGTTGAAAATGAACCTTACTTTTGTGAGGTGCTGGACAGCTCTACATGCTTCGTCTTTATCCCGGGTGACATACAAGCATTCGCCTGACGTGAAAACACAGGTCTTTACCACCAGCGCTGGAAAATCTGTGCTTGATTATAAGAACAAACTATAAGTATTAATTTACTAATGTACGGTACATATCATCTAAGTCAAAGATGTACCCATACAGTAAGTGAGAGTGCAAAGTCACCTGAGCAGTCTCTGGCCAAAATATTGTACTACTGACCTTTTTGTTAGAGGATAAAGAACCATGGACAAATAACAGAAACCCAAGACAACAATTTAGTGGCCTTCCACAGTTCTGCCTGCTCTCAAATGATGTAACCTGCTTAATTGCTATAAGGCAGGGGTCTCCAGACTTTCTATGCAAAGGGCCTGTTTATTGTCCTTCACACTTTAGGGGGGCTGGACTGTGACTATTGGGAGTAAAATATGTCCAGGCATCAGTGGGAGTAAACAATGCCCCATCTTTGGTGTCAGAGAAGAATTGCACCACATTGTTGGTGTCATTGGGAGGAATTGTGCCCCTTTGTTGGTGTTGGTGGGGGAAATTATGCCCCATAGTTGGTGTCAGTAAATGAAATAGTGCCCCAAGGGACGGAGTAAACCAATTAAAGGGCGGCATCTGGTCCCCTGGCCACATTTTGGAAACCACTGCTATAAGCCTATTAAAGGTATTATACAGTATATATATATATATATATATATATATATATATATATATATATATATATATATATATATATATATATATATATATATGTGTGTATGTATGTATTATATAGTAGATGAAGTACTTCTACAGTACTTATAGATCTGCTTCTTATAGCTCTGGTCTGATGGCAAGTTCTCTACATCATTTTTCCCACCTGTCACAGAGCAGATAAAATGTATCTAAAGCCAAAACTTTTTTTTTACATTTTGGATAGTATGGAAGGGTTGGAGCCTTTGTCAAGTTTTTTTTTTTTTTTAAAGTCTGTGTAACCACTGGGGAGATTGATATTCTCTATTTTCCCTGATGACTATCATCACCAAGACAAAAAAATCAATGGGACAATCAATTAATTTTTTTCGTTGTCATCAGAACAGGAGGTGAAGAGAAATCCCCAAATGATTTTATCTCACTTAAGAGAGATTTACCCTGACTTATTGTCATGCCATATTCACTGGAGAAGCCACCATATATTGTATGCTTGTATGTAGCTTCTTTGGACCACCCGTCTGCAGCAGAAGTTCACCCTGGTTCTCCTTTCTAGAGCACAGCTTTACTCCTCTCAGGCAACAACTCTGGCAGGGCAATGCAAGCTTCAGGCCCCAGCCATGGGCCTACCTTTTTCAATCATGGATCCTCCCCAAACAGTAAGCCTGGGAGGTGAGGAACTAGCATACACACTCACAAGGCAGAGCCTGGGAGGCAAGAGAGCTTTGCGAACCCTCTCCTGGGAGGTACCACTGGCAATAAACCTCCTCATGGTTGGCTAAGGAGATATATATATATTTAAAACTTTGGTTTTTGGATCCTTTTACACTATTGCCATGGGCAATCCCCAAACAGACAGACACAAACAAGAACCAGAGCTTAGGGAAAAACCAACAGAAAGCAAAATGATTAATTCAGGCCGAGGCTGACTACAGCCTAGCAGTACTAAATTTAGAGTAGGGATACGACTGCTTACGGTTGGGTCCCTACACGATTATTTCCTACTCTGTCAAAACTAAAAACAAAAAAGTTTGGGTTTCAAGCGGGATTTTTTTCTTCTTAAAACTCTAATGCCACGTACACACGATCGGACATTCCGACAACAAAACCGTGGATTTTTTTCCGACGGATGTTCGCTCAAACTTGTCTTGCATACACACGGTCACACAAATGTTGTCGGAAATTGCGAACGTCAAGAACGCGGTGACGTACAACACTACCACAAGCCGAGAAAAATTAAGTTCAATGATTCGGAGCATGCGTCAAATTGATTCCGAGCATGCGTCTAATTTTTGTGCGTCGGAACCAGCTCTCAAATTTTTGTTGTCGGAAATTCCGACAGAAAACGTCCGATGGAGCCTACACACGGTCGGAATTTCCGACCAAAAGCTCCCATCGAACATTTGTTGTCGGAAATTCCGAGCGTGTGTACGCGGCATTACTCTTAAAGAGAAGTATGGAGAATGCAAACAGTGAAGTAAATCATCCTCTGTGTTTTCATGGTTTCCACAGTGCTGAATTGGTGGGATGTAGGATTAAATTATAGTAGTTCAATCTGCATGGTGGATACAGTATGCCAGCACATGATCTAAAGTGACAGTTTTAATTTTGGCTGGACTTACTAGGTGATGAAATGACAAGCTTCATGAGGGTTGGTGAAAGACTTCCATCTTGCAGTTGGGATTCCATATTGTTGCATGAAGCACTTGGCGTTACTCTTGTTGGCCTGTAGCAGAGCTGCTTTTGCAGTGGGACCAAAACACTTCACTCCAGAGGCTGATATATCATCCACAAGTCCTTCAGAATGAAAACAAGGAACAAAGGTTCTGAAAGAGTCATCTTACACCCAACTCATCCAAATATTACACGATTCTAAATTGGATCTTTACTCGAGGGCTATGGTAGGAGGGGAGCAAGGGAAAACAAAAATGTTAAACTCTTGTCCATCTTATGCTGCCAAAATATTTCCCAAAGTTGTCATATGGGGACAGGGAGAGTCTCAGCCCTGTATAACAACCTTTCTCAACCGTTTCAACACAGAGGAACCCATTAAATAACTTTTTGTTCTCAGGGACCCTATCTACCCTACCTATCAGGGACCCTATTACCCCCTATCTACAACTCGTGATACATTAGTGTGATGGTCAGTAGGAAGAGTGCTCCTCAGACTTGAGGTCATTGGGAAGAATTACCCCCTTACAGATGGGGATCAATGATGTCAGTGGAAACTTATCTGAGAGGCAGAATTTTCCCATTGCTCAAGGAACCCCTAGGAACCTCTAGAGGAACTGTAGGGTTCCATGGAACTCTGGCTGAGAAACCCTGCCATATGAGCTAACAAAGGACTATTTCTTTGCAACCTGTGGTTTAATGGAGCTGTGGATGAGTGGAAGGGTGGGTGCTATTATATTGCTTGTTGCACAACCTAGAGAAAGTGAAGCCAGCCTTTTAAAGACACGTCTGCTCTTCCTCTGGGCTGTTGACTTTGGAAAAAAAGTTGAAATTTGCATATCAGTAACAGTACTGTTTGGTTTGCATATGCTGGGTATTTTGGGGGAAAGCGAGGAAGAACATTATGGTGATACCTCAATGTTTTATGTAAATAGGTGAGGTGTATGGGGAATGTAAGGGCTCACCATAAATCAAATGCATCATAAAAGATTGATAAAACGGTTATCAGAAAAACTGAAGAAAATAGCTCTTACCAGCAGTGAGAAGAGAAATGGGGCTGATCACTACAAGGCTGATATTGTGGTCCTTGCAGAACTGCTTCAGCAGTGGCCAGTTACTTGTTAGCACCGCTTCAGAGAGTGGACAGAACAATATGCAGAAAACATAAATGAATATAATATTATAAATAATCCTGATCACTGTATTAAATATAGCAGCAATGAAAGGGAATTATTATTTTTTTCTTAAGGAAACAAGCGGAATAAAAACAAAGGCAAAGGAAATAAAAAAAGGAATTAGGAAATAGTAAATAAAAAATAAAGATAGGTGAGGAGAACAGAGGAGAGGAGAACAGAGGAGAGAAGAACCAAACCTAAAGGAAATAAAAAAAGGAACAGGGAATGAAAAATAAAGGTAAGGAGAACAGGGGAGAGGGGAGCAGAGATGAGGGGTGGGAGGACAGGTGAGGAGAGGAAAGCAAAGGAGAGAAGAGCAGAGAAAATGGGAGGAGAGAAGAACAGAGAAGAGGGGAGGAGAGAAGAGCAGAAAAGAGGTGAGAAGAGGACAGGCGAGGAGAGCAAAGCAAAGGAGTGGACAGGTGAGGAGAGCAGAGAAGAGGGGAGGAGAGGACAGGTGAGTAGGGGAAAGCAAAGGAGAGGACAGGAGAGAAGAGCAGAGAAGAAGGGAGAAAAGAAGAGCAAATGAGAGGAGAGGAAAGGGAGGGGAGGAGAGGAAAGAGGAAGAGAGGAGAGTAGAGCCCCCTAAAAATGAGAAAAGGAAGTCAGGAAATCCAAACAGAAGTCATAGAAAATAGGGGAAAGAAAGTAAGTCAGGAAATTATACGAGAGAAAACAAAGGAGAAACAGAAATTACTAAGGGGAATGAAAAAAAAGGCAAAGGAAATAAAAAAAGGAACTAGGGGAAATGGTAAATTAAAAAACCTAAAGAAATAAAAAAAAGGAACAGGGAAGGAAAAAGAAAAAGAAAATGATAGGTTAGGAGAACAGGGGAGAGGGGGACAGAGATGAGGGGAGGACAGATGAGGAGAGGAAAGCAAAGGAGAGGACAGGTGAGGAGAGCAGAAAAGAGCAAAGAAGAGGGAAAGAGAGAAGAACAGAGAAGAGGGGAGGAAAGCAAAACAAAGCCAAGGAAAGAAGTGGGGAGAAGAGGGGAGGAGAGAATAACAAAGAAGAGGGGAGGAGAGAAGAGCAAAGGAGAGGAGAGAACAGGAGAGGAGAAGAAAGAGAAAGAGTGGGGGAGAGGAGGAGAGGAAAGAGAAGAGAGGAAAGGAGAGCCCCCTAAAAATGAGAAAAGGAAGTCAGGAAATCCAAACAAAAGGCATAGAAAATAGGGGAAAGTAAGAAAGGAAATTCAATTATAAGAGAGAAAACAAAGGAGAAAAGGAAATGAAGGAAATAATAAGGAAATAAGGAAAACAAAAAGCAAAGGAAAGGGGAGGTGAAAACAAAGCCAAAAGGAAAAACAAAAGGCAAAAGTGAACAAAAACACAAAGAAGGAGAAAAAAAAAAGGAGAAGACGGAAAAAACGAAAAGACAAATGCCCTGTACACACGATCAGTTTTTCCGACAAGAAAAACTTGTTTTTTTTTCCTATAGAAAACGGCTCAAACTTGTCTTGCATACACACGGTCACACAAATCTTGGCTGAAATTCAGACCGTCAAGAACGCGGTGACATACAAGACGTACGACGAGCCGAGATCAATAAAGTTCAATAGGCAGTTCGGCTCTTCTGCTTGATTCTGAGCATGCGTGTTTTTTTTTTGCGTCGTAATTGCATACAGACGATCGCGATTCCCGATAGGAATTTTTCCTGTCACGAAAATAGACAACCTGCTCTCAATCTTTTCTTGGCAGGAATTCTCATAAAAAAAGTATGATGGAGCATACACACGGTCGGAATTCCTGACAAAAAGCTCACATCGCACTTTTCTTGTCGGAAAAACTGATCGTGTGTACGAGGCATGAGGGTCAAATATTATGGGCCACTTTTTGTATATAAATTATCCTCGTGGTTGGAAATCCTTTAAGCAAGCATTCTGTAATATTATTGCCGGATTTGCATCCAAATTAGAATTCTCTCTTACCTGACTTACATACTTTCCCACTGTCTGGTGTACCATCTTTTCCAGGAGCAAAGAGAACCTGTTTTATATGGGGGGACTGAGCCAGACTCCAGCACAGGCTCTCCTCACAGGGACTGCTGCCAATCACCAGGACTCTGTCAGTCATGTTTCTGGATAAAACAGAAGATAAAACACATTTTATGTTACATGTGCTCTGATTCCCTAAGGAGTTTCACCATACCATATTTTTTTTTTTTAAAGAAGAGAAAAGTAACAAAAAATAAATAGATTAGATTGATAGAATTACTTACGTTCAGTTTGGATTTGCTAGTCTAGGTCTCAGAGAGAGTCTGCCTGCTGTGTTGATGTAAATGATTTGGAAGAATTGTCCTTTATCTGCTGCTCTAGTATTGGCTCATAGAATAGGTCAGCTCCTCCAGTTGTCTCATATGCTTTGCATGCAATAAATATGTAAATATATGATATTTATGGCTCTCTATGGAACCTTCTACAATGCTTCCTAGTTGGGTGTAAGAAGGGATTTATAAAGTAATGCCTAGTACACACGACCGGGTTTTCCGACGGGAAAACTACAAGGAGAGCTTTTGGCCGGGAATCCCTGCCGTGTGTATGCTCCCTCGCAGTTTTTCCGACGGGAAAACTGCCAAACCCGCCAGACAAAAAAAAAGAGAACCAGCTTTTTTCACGCCGGGATTCCCAACGGACTTTTATCCGTCAGAAAACCTGGTCGTGTGTAGCAGAAACCGGCCATTTTTGGCAGTTTTCCTGTGGGGAAAAACTCAGATGGAGCATAAAACACGGTCGGGATTCCCGAGGAAAGGCTCTCATCTGAGTTTTCCCGACGGGAAAACCGAGCGTCTGTACGGGCGAAAAGTGAGGCAGGCTCTCGGTTTTCCCCTCGGGATTTCCGACGGATCTTTTCCTGTCGGGAATCCCGGTCGTGTGTACTAGGCATAACTTTACAAGCCTGTTGTGGATTATACAAGAATAAACCTGACATGTTACTGAGCCCTCTGACTCTCCACCCTTAACCTTAAAAACACTGCAGTGAACAACATTAGACCAATATGATACATTTATTATATGCATGTAGCACACAAATCTTTTTCTCACCTGGCTCACTTGTGAGATAAGGCACACTATACTACATGCCGTACCCTCTTGTTTGAAGAGGTTAAGCGGTGTTCACAATTGTTGGGTCCCGCAGCGAGTTACCTCCCCTCGGCTGGTTCTCACCCCTAGAGTGTAGGGAAGAGTCTATTGTAGGTGCACCAATAAGGCCAATGTCCAGACAAGGTTAAACCTTAATGAAGGAAGGTTTATTTTCCTTATGCTGAAAACTGGATAGAAAAGTTGAAGTTGAAGAATAAAGGAACAGGGAGCAGGGCCGGATTAACATAGGTCCTATTGGAGCTGCAGCTCCAGGCCCCTTCCTCAAGATAGGCCCATTTGCCCAAAAAAAAAAAAAAAATCTCAAAAAAAAAAAAAAAGATCGGCTTCGAGGATTGTAGCTCGGCGACCAGGGGCCACAGAGACCCCATATTTGGGAGGTATGCAGCTGAAGACCCACCCCACCACTGGTCAAAATATGGGGCTGCTATCATTTAGGGTTCCGGAGATACAAAGATGCTTGCGCAGCCTATCAGAAGCTACATACAGAGCGGCCAGTATAAATACAAGCTGACACACTCTGCAGCAGAGAGGATGAGCTCACAGGGCTTATAATAATTATTTGTATATCACTAAGGCCTCGTACACACGACCGATTTTCTCAGCAAGAACCAGCAAGAAACTTGCTGGCAGAGAGGTCTTGCCGAGTAAATCGGTCGTGTATACGCGGCTATCGGGTTTCTCGTCGAGAAAACCGACAAGTAACCTCGACGAGAAAATAGAGAACCTGCTCTCTATTTTCTTGTCGAGATTCTCCTCGGCATGTTTCTCGACGAGAAAATTGAGTGTGTGTACACTTACCTGTCCGCCCGGAAGCCCGTGCATGTTCGAAATGAATTTGACGCATGCGCGGTAGCTTCCTATGCATAGATAGGGTATACCAAGATGGCGGCGATGGCATCGAATGTGACGAGCGCATGCTCGCTGTAGTCGATGACGTCACCGCGTACACTCCTTTCAAAGAACCGCGGGTTCTTTGAAACAAGCGTGTGTACACTCGGCCGGGACAATTTTCTTGTCCAAGAATCTCGTCGAAAAAAACGACATGTTTTTTTCAATGAGAATCTCGGCCGTGTGTGTACGAGGCCTCAGACTGCTTTCACACTATGCCGCCCCGAGCGTTGGCGGTAAAATAGCGGTAAAACGCTGCTATTTTACCGTCGGATTTGCGGCACATTTCGGCCACTAGCAGGGCGCTTTTAACCCCCACCAGCGACCGAGAAAGGGTAAAAAACGCCCGAGATGTGCCGCTACAGCGGCGTATTTCCGGCATACGGCGGTGCTGCCCATTGATTTTAATGGGTTCACCGCTCCTAAATGCACTCCAAAGAAGTTGCTGGCAGGACTTTTTCTGACGCCCTGCCAGCGCGCCGCTCCAGTGTGAATAGAGCAGCTGTTTAAGGGCGGATTGCAGGCGCTATTTTTAACGCTATAGCGCCTGCAAAACGCCCTCAGTGTTAAAGGGGTCTTATAGTAATTAACCCCTCGCCACCCAGGCCAATTCTGACATTTCTCTCCTACATGTAAAAATCATCATTTGTTTTTTGCGAGAAAATTACTCAGAACCCTCAAACATTATATATTGTTTTAGCAGAGACCCTATGGAGACCCTATGGAATAAAATGGTGGTCTTTGCAACTTTTTATGTTACACGGTATTTGCGCAGCAATTTTTCAAACCTGTTTTTTTTTTTTTTTTAAAGAGACTGTTTGATTCATAAAAATAAAAAAACACTAAAGTTATCACGATTTGTTTTTGTATACTAAGCGATGCTTTAAATTTTTTACAGGTTACATGTTGAGAGTTACAGAGGGGGTCTAGTGCTAGAATTATTGTTCTCGCTCTAACGATCGTGGCGTATGTAACCTGTGTGTATCTGGCTCTGATACTAGCCAGTGCCTACCCAGCCACTGACTAGTATCTCTCCCCAGCCTGTCCCCACACACCCTCTCACCTGCTGACCTGTGGATGGGGGAATCACTCCTGCAGTGTTATTGTGTTCTGCCAGTGAATACAATGATTAGTGTTGCCAACTATAGCTGGCAGCACTGATTGTGTTGGGAAAAACCTGACAGGCTGGTTGTACTCAAGTCATATAATAGATTGACTTGTTTAAAACCAGCTAGCCCATACATAGATCGACTATGGCTGGTCTCTGCTTAATTGGCGTAATTTCAATCCATGTATGGCCCGCTTAACCACTACGCAGCCCCTAAACATCCTTCCACAAACCTTTACATTTTTCCTTCCCAGGATCTTTCATCCTCCTCACCTGTACATACTCTCCACACTTCTCTCCTGTACATACTGCTCACTGTCATACCCTCCACACATCTCTCCTATACATAGTGCCCACTGTCATACCCTCCACACTTCTCTCCTGTACATAGTGCCCACTGTCATACACTTCTCTCCTATACAAAGTGCCCACCATCATACCCTCCATACTCCTCTGCTGTACATATTGTTTTCACTGTCATACCCTACACACTCCTCTCCTGTACATAGTGCCCACTGTCATACACTTCTCTCCTGTACATAGTGCCCGCTGTCGTACTCTCCACACTCCTCTCTATCAGGGTCACCTGTGGCCAGGTGACAGATGCACACCGTAGGGGGACAGGAGTGCACCGCGAGGTAGTGAACCCTATGGCTGGCTTCTGTGGATAGGAAACTGGGTGGTTGTGGAAAGCGGGACCAGAGGAGCACAACCGGGATCCCAACGGAAGCGAGAGCCAAGATTCCCCAGGGCGCGGAGTCTAAGACCCAGCTGGTCTTCTCCAGGGCCTCTAGTGGTGAGGATGTTACGCTGCAGGCTGGGACCAGGTCGCGGCCCCTGGAGTTTCCTAGCTCACGCCCCGTAGGATAAGGGGAAGCAGCAGCACACGATAGAGAGAACCGAATAACAAGCCGAAGGTCAGGGGCCACAAGCAGACAAGGATAACGAAGAACGAGCCGAAGGTCAAGGGTCACGAGCAGACAGGGATGGTCGGGGACAAGCCAATAACGTAACAGAGAGACAGACGTAGCACACGGCAGGCAGGAACCCAAACACACAATGCCTAACAAACACGTTGATCAGCAAAGCAGGCTTGCAGTGCACAGGTTAATATAGTGTTCAGTGATAGGGCCTGGGGTGGAGTCAGGCTGGGAGGAGATTATAAAGGAAGCCAGGTGAAGGAGGTCTGGTCTCTAGATGAACACATGAGGAGGAAGGTAAGATGGCAGACAGACATTAATGCATATCCATGACAGTACCCTCCCTCTTACGAGGCCTCCCCCTTCCCCGCCTGGGCCCAGGTTTAGAGGGAAACTTCAGATGAAACTCCTTTAACAGACGAGGTGCAAAGACCTCAGATGCAGTGATCCAAGACCTCTCCTCAGGACCAAACCCTTTCCAATGAACGAGGTACTGAAGAACGCCTTTACAGAGTCGGGAGTCCAGAATTTGACTGATCTCGTACTCCTGATTATCCTCAGAGACAGGCGCCACGGTAGGAAGAGGACGAGAGAATTTATTGAGGACTAAAGGCTTTAGAAGAGCAACATGAAAGGAGTTAGTGATTTTAAGGCTCTTAGGAATCTGGAGTTTGAAACAAACCGGATTCAGTTTAGCAGTTACCGTGTATGGACCGATGAATCGTGGAGCAAACTTCAGAGAAGGAACTCGGAGCTTGATGTTCCTGGTAGAGAGCCAGACTTTGTCCCCTGGCTGAAGAGAAGGCGGTTTACGCCTGCGGCGGTCTGCAAAGCCTTTGAATTTTTCAGCAGCTGCCCGGAGGGAATCATGAACGTGACCCCAAACGGAATTGAGAGACTCCTGAACCGAAGCCAAAGCTGGAATGTCTGGAGAACAGATCATAGGAAGAGGAAGTTGAGGGTGTTTTCCATAAACTGTGAAAAAGGGTGTCTTCTGCGAACTGGTATTCACATGATTGTTATGGGAGAATTCTGCCCACGGGAGTAGAGAGGACCAATCGTCATGGTGAGAAGACACAAAGGTGCGAAGAAAGACCTCTAACTCCTGATTAACCCTCTCAGTCTGTCCATTGGATTGGGGATGGTAAGAAGAAGAAAAATCCAAGACAATATTGAGGGATTTGCAAAAGGCTCTCCAAAAACGAGACGTGAATTGGACTCCCCTGTCGGAAACAATATGAGAAGGGACCCCATGTAGGCGGAGAATTTCTCGAATGAAAATGGGAACCAAGGCAGGGGCAGAAGGAAGACCAGGAAGAGGAACAAAATGAGCCATCTTGGAGAATCGATCGATTACCACCCAAATGACTGTATTATTCTCAGACAGTGGGAGATCGGTGATAAAATCCATGGCAATATGGGCCCAGGGTTCCTTAGGAATAGGCAAGGGCATGAGGAGACCAGCAGGAGCTTGTGTGGAGGATTTGGACTGAGCACAGACATGACAAGCTTTAACGTAGTCTTTGACGTCTGAGCGGAGCTTAGGCCACCAGTAGTGACGACTGATGAGTAGGAAGGATCGGAGGAATCCAGAATGCCCTGCCACCTTGGAATCATGTCCCCAACGAAGGATCTTAGCTCTTAGCTCAGTGGGGACAAAGGTCTTACCAGGCGGAATTTTAGACTTCAGGGTGGTAGAGTGGGCAACAATGCATGAGGTGGGAATGATCGGCTCAGGTTCAGGGGCGGACTCCTCGTCCAAAGTGTCAAATGACCTAGAGAGCGCATCAGCCCGACCGTTGCAGGAACCAGGTTTGTAGGTAATCGTGAAATTAAAACGGGCAAAGAAGAGACTCCACCTGGCCTGTCTAGGATTCAGACGTTTAGCATTCTGTAGATACTGTAAATTCTTGTGATCGGTAAAGATCGTTATGGAGTGAGGGGAACCCTCCAAGAGATGACGCCACTCCTCTAACGCCAATTTAATAGCGAGAAGTTCCCGATCACCGATGGCATAATTCCTCTCTGCCTGAGAAAATTTTTTGGAGAAGAACGCACATGGTTGGCGTCTCTTCTCAAAGATTTGAAGAAGCACAGCTCCCACCCCCATTGAGGAAGCGTCCACTTCAATAAAAAATGCATTCCCAGGATTTGGTCTCCTCAAGAGGGGGCCAGAAACAAAGGCCTGTTTCAGGTTGTGAAATGCAGAGACAGCTTCGGGAGGCCAGTCTCTGGCATTCACACCCTTCTTGGTCAAAGCGATAATAGGCGCGGCAATGGAAGAGTAATTCCTTATGAACTGCCTATAATAATTAGTGAAGCCAAGAAAGCGCTGTGTGGCCTTGAGGCTAGCAGGAAGAGGCCAGTTGGTGATAGCCAAGACCTTCCCAGGGTCCATACGAAGCCCCGAACATGAGACAAAGCACCCCAAAAACAGGACCTCAGAACATTCAAAGGAACATTTCTCCAGCTTGGCATAGAGATTGTTCTCTCTAAGACGTTGAAGTACAGTGCGGACATGGTTTCTGTGGACGAGCAGATTTTCAGAAAAGATCAGAATGTCATCCAGATAGATGACAACAAACTGGTACAGCAGATCTCTGAAGATTTCATTGACAAAGTTTTGAAACACGGCTGGAGCATTACACAGACCAAAAGGCATCACCAGATATTCGTAATGCCCGTCTCTAGTGTTAAATGCAGTCTTCCATTCGTCACCCTCCCGTATTCGAATGAGATTGTACGCGCCTCTGAGATCCAACTTGGTGAAAATGGAGGCACCCTTCAACCTATCGAATAGCTCAGATATTAAGGGTAAGGGGTATCGATTTTTAATAGTAACCGCATTTAAACCCCGATAATCGATGCAGGGTCTTAAGGTACCATCCTTTTTGGCAACAAAAAAGAACCCTGCCCCTGCAGGCGATGAGGATTTCCGGATGAACCCTCTCTCCAGATTCTCTGCTACATACTCCGACATGGCCTGGGTCTCTGGGATGGACAGAGGGTAGGTACGACCCCTGGGTAGAGTTGCTCCGGGGACAAGATCAATAGCACAGTCAAAAGACCTGTGGGGAGGAAGCACCTCAGCTGATTTTTTACAGAACACATCCCGGTAATCGCTGTATGCGGCGGGAAGATCAGAAGAAACAGAAGTGGCAGCAACCGGAAGACTCTCCTTGGGGGTCACCTTGAGAAGACACGACGAGAAACATGAGGAACCCCAGGCCAGGATCTGCCCAGAGACCCAGTCCACATGTGGAGAGTGGAGCTGTAGCCAAGGGAGGCCCAATACAACTGGGGTAGAGGCCTTGGGTAGAATAAGAAAGGATATCCACTCCTGGTGGAGAATCCCTACCGACATCCTAATGGGTAGCGTCTGGAAGCGAATAGGGCCCCCTGGGAGAACAGTGCCATCAATTGCCGAGACTACCAATGGGGTAGTGAGAGGTGAAAGGGTAAGCTTCATAGAAGAAGCAGTTCTCCAATCCATGAAATTGCCGGCAGCCCCGGAATCCAGGTATGCAAGGGTTGACTGAGGAGAAGTGCCTACATGAAGGGACACCGGCAAGAGCAGGCGAGAAGGTGATGTTTCTGGGTCCAATACTCCACCTTCCAAATGTATTAGACCCGAGCGTTTCCCGGACGAAGCGAGCAGGAGTCACGAAAATGACCCTTGCCCCCACAATAGAGGCACAAGCCCAGAGTTCTGCGCCTAGCACGTTCTTCGGGGGTTAGTCTGGTCCGGCCCAGCTGCATAGGTTCTTCAGCAGGTAGAGGATGCTCCACGGAATGAAGGGAGGGGAGCTCAGACTGGCTAGGACCCAGAGAGTGCTGGCGTCTTTTTTCTAAGGACCTCTCTTGAAAACGAATGTCGATCTGGTTGCATAATGAAATTACATCGTCCAGACCGACGGGAATGGCTCTTCCCGCTAATTCGTCTTTCACTCGGTCAGAGAGGCCATGTAAAAAGGTAGCGACCAGGGCCTCATTATTCCAGCTCAATTCAGCTGTGTGGATACGGAACTGAAGAGCATATTGCCCCACTGAACTAGATTCTTGGCGAAGACGTAAGACAGCACTAGCCGCTGAAGAAGCCCGAGCCGGCTCTTCGAAGATATTACGAAAGAGCTTCAAGAATTCGGACAGACTGGAAACCACCGGATCGTTCCTCTCCCACAGGGGGGCAGCCCAGGCCAAAGCTTCACCGGAGAGGAGGGAAATGATATAGGCTACCTTAGCCCGGTCAGATAGGAAGCTTTGAGGCTGAAGCTCAAAATGAATAGTGCATTGGCTGAGAAACCCCCTGCAGGCCTTGGAGTCCCCAGAGAAACGGAACGGAGCTGGCAATCTTAGTGAGTGTGAGGCTGCGACTGGTGCGATAGGTACAGCCGCTGGTTGTACTTGGGGTTGCGGATTCGGGGTTCCCAAGGAGACCTGAAGCTGCTCGAATCGAGAAGCCAGATCCTGGAGGAATCGCATCACCTGGGTCTGATTTGATTCCTGGGTCTCAAGTCTGCGAACTATGCCCTGCAATGGATCATCCGCGGGAAGCGGGATGTCAGCCGGGTTCATGGCTGATCAAACTGTCAGGGTCACCTGTGGCCAGGTGACAGATGCACACCGTAGGGGGACAGGAGTGCACCGCGAGGTAGTGAACCCTATGGCTGGCTTCTGTGGATAGGAAACTGGGTGGTTGTGGAAAGCGGGACCAGAGGAGCACAACCGGGATCCCAACGGAAGCGAGAGCCAAGATTCCCCAGGGCGCGGAGTCTAAGACCCAGCTGGTCTTCTCCAGGGCCTCTAGTGGTGAGGATGTTACGCTGCAGGCTGGGACCAGGTCGCGGCCCCTGGAGTTTCCTAGCTCACGCCCCGTAGGATAAGGGGAAGCAGCAGCACACGATAGAGAGAACCGAATAACAAGCCGAAGGTCAGGGGCCACAAGCAGACAAGGATAACGAAGAACGAGCCGAAGGTCAAGGGTCACGAGCAGACAGGGATGGTCGGGGACAAGCCAATAACGTAACAGAGAGACAGACGTAGCACACGGCAGGCAGGAACCCAAACACACAATGCCTAACAAACACGTTGATCAGCAAAGCAGGCTTGCAGTGCACAGGTTAATATAGTGTTCAGTGATAGGGCCTGGGGTGGAGTCAGGCTGGGAGGAGATTATAAAGGAAGCCAGGTGAAGGAGGTCTGGTCTCTAGATGAACACATGAGGAGGAAGGTAAGATGGCAGACAGACATTAATGCATATCCATGACACTCTCCTGTACATACAGCTCACTGTCATACCCTCCACACTCCTCTCCTATACATAGTGCCTACTGTCATACCCTCCACACTTCTCTCCTATACATAGTGCCCACCGTCATACCCTCCACACTCCTCTCCTGTGCATACTGCTCACTGTCATACCCTCCACACTTCTCTACTATACATAGTGCCTGCTGTCATACCCTACACACTTCTCTCCTATACATAGTGTCCACCGTCATACCCTACACACTCCTCTCCTGTACATACTGCTCACTGTCATACCCTCCACACTTCTCTCCTATACATAGTGCCCACTGTCATACCCTGCACACTCCTCTCCTGTACATAGTGCCCGCTGTCATACACTTCTCTCCTATACAAAGTGCCCACCATCATACCCTCCATACTCGTCTGCTGTACATATTGTTTTCACTGTCATACCCTACACACTCCTCTCCTGTACATAGTGCCCGCTGTCATACACTTCTCTCCTATACAAAGTGCCCACCATCATACCCTCCATACTCCTCTGCTGTACATATTGTTTTCACTGTCATACCCTGCACACTCCTCTCCTGTACATAGTGTCCACTGTCATACCCTCTACACTTCTCTCCTGTACATAGTGCCCACTGTCGTACTCTCCACACTCCTCTCCTGTACATACAGCTCACTGTCATACCCTCCACACTCCTCTCCTGTGCATACTGCTCACTGACATACCCTCCACACTCCTTCCCTATACATACTGTTCACTGTCATACCCTCCACACTTCTCTCCTATACATAGGGCCCACTGTCATACCCTCCACACCTCTATCCTGTACATAGTGCCCGCTGTCATACCCTCCACACTCCTCTCCTGTACATACTGTTCACTGTCATACCCTCCACACTTCTCTCCTATACATAGTGCCCACTGTCATACCCTCCACACCTCTATCCTGTACATACTGCCCATTGTCATATCCTCCCCACTCTTCACTGTCATACCCTCCACACTTCTCTCCTATACATAGTGCCCGCTGTCATACCCTCCACACTCCTCTCCTGTACATACTGTTCACTGTCATACCCCCCACACTTCTCTCCTATACATAGTGCCCACTGTCATACCCTCCACACCTCTATCCTGTACATACTGCCCATTGTCATATCCTCCCCACTCTTCACCGTCATACCCTCCACACTCCTTTCCTGTGCATACTGCTCACTGTCATACCCTCCACGCTCCTTCCCTATACATAGTGCCCACTGTCATACCCTACACACTCCTCTCCTGTACATAGTGCCCGCTGTCATACACTTCTCTCCTGTACATAGTGCCCACTGTCGTACTCTCCACACTCCTCTCCTGTACATACAGCTCACTGTCATATCCTCCACACTCCTATCCTATACATAGTGCCCCCTGTCATACCCTCCACCCTCCTCTCCTATACATAGTGCCCACCGTCACACCCTCCAAACTCCTCTCCTGTGCATACTGCTCACTGTCATACCCTCCACGCTCCTTCCCTATACATAGAGTCCACTGTCATACCCTCCACACTTCTCTCCTATACATAGTGCCCACCATCATACCCTCCACACTCCTCTCCTGTACATACTGTTCACTGTCATACCCTCCACACTTCTCTATCCTGTACATACTGCCCATTGTCATATCCTCCCCACTCTTCACTGTCATACCCTCCACACTTCTCTCCTATACATAGTGCCCACTGTCATACCCTCTACACTTCTCTTCTGTACATACTGCTCACTGTCTTACCCTCCACACTCATCTCATGTACATACTGCTCAGTATCATACTGTCCACACTCCTCTCCTGTACATACTGACCACTTTCATAAACTCCTCTATTGTACATAGTGCCGGCTGTCATACCCTCCACACTCCTCTCCTTTACATACTGCTCGCTCTCATACCCTCCACATTCCTTTCCTGTACATACTGCCTATTGTCATACCCTCCTCACCTGTACATACTGCCCGCTGTCATTCCCTCCACACTCTTCTCCTGTACATACTGCTCACTGTCTTACCCTCCACACACATTTAATGTACATACTACTCACTGTCATATCCTCCACACTCCTCTCCTGTACATACCGCTCACTGTCATACCCTCCACACTCCT
The DNA here is from genome assembly GCA_029206835.1 of Rana muscosa. Classification (NCBI taxonomy): domain Eukaryota; kingdom Metazoa; phylum Chordata; class Amphibia; order Anura; family Ranidae; genus Rana; species Rana muscosa. Next base: position 74,105,253 of record CM055117.1, read on the forward strand.
CTCCTGTACATACCGCCCACTGTCATACCCTCCACACTCCTCTCCTATACATAGTGCCCACTGTCATATCCTCCACACTCCTCTCCTGTACATACCGCCCACTGTCATACCCTCCACACTCCTCTCCTGTACATACTGCTCACTGTCATACCCTCCACACTCCTCTCCTGTACATACCGCCCACTGTCATATCCTCCACACTCCTCTCCTGTACATACCGCCCACTGTCATACCCTCCATACTCCTCTCCTGTACATACTGCTCACTGTCATACCCTCCACACTCCTCTCCTGTACATACTGCCCACATTCATAAACTCCTCTATTGTACATAGTGCCGACTGTCATACCCTCCACACTCCTCTCCTGTGCATACTGCCCACTATCATACCCTCCACACTCCTCTCCTGTACATACGGCCCCCATTATACCCTCCACACCCCTCTCCTGTACATACCGCTCACTGTCATACCCTCCACACTCCTCTCCTGTACATAGTGCCCACTGTCATACCCCCCACACTCCTCTCCTGTACATACTGCCCCCATTATACCCTCCACACCCCTCTCCTGTGCATACTGCCCACTCTCATACCATCCACACTCCTCTCCTGTACATACTGTAACCCAACCTTACCCCCCACACTCCTCTCCTGTACATACTGCCCCCATTATACCCTCCACACCCCTCTCCTGTACATACTGCCCACTATCATACCATCCACACTCCTCTCCTGTACATACTGTAACCTAACCTTACCCTTCACACTCCTTTCCTGTACATACTGCCAACTATCTTTCTCTCCACATTCCTTTCCTGTACATACTGCCCACTGTCATACTCTCCACACTGCTCTTCTGTACATACTGCTCACTGTCATACCCTCCACACTCCTCTCCGGTACATGCCACCCTCTGTCATACCCTCCACACTCCTCTTCTGTACATACTGCTCACTGTCATACCCTCCACACTCCTCTCCGGTACATACTGCCCACTGTCATACCCTCCACACTCCTCTTCTGTACATACTGCTCACTGTCATACCCTCCACACTCCTCTCCGGTACATGCCACCCTCTGTCATACCCTCCACACTCCTCTTCTGTACATACTGCTCACTGTCATATCCTCCACACTCCTCTCCGGTACATGCCACCCTCTGCCATACCCTCCACACTCCTCTCCTGTACATAGTGCCCACTGTCATATCCTCCACACTCCTCTTCTGTACATACTGCTCACTGTCATACCCTCCACACTCCTCTCCGGTACATGCCACCCTCTGTCATACCCTCCACACTCCTCTTCTGTACATACTGCCCACTGTCATATCCTCCACACTCCTCTCCGGTACATGCCACCCTCTGCCATACCCTCCACACTCCTCTCCTGTACATAGTGCCCACTGTTAGACCCTCCACATTCCTCTCCATCACCTGCACATACTTCCCAGTTTTATACCGTCCATACTCCTCCCCTAAGCCTCTTACCCACAAAAAACAGTTATTTAAAATTATACAGAATATCCTCAATGTTACCAGATCTAGAATGGGCACAATTTTGTTAGTTCAACTGAAGGAAATCTTCTCAGTCCTCATATTTGTTCTGCCCCATTATTAGTACTCATTTCATTTTGTGATTTCTCCTGTGATGTGTAGAGGAACATCGGGGATCTCAGCTACTCTACATATAGCACTGGTGAAAAAAGTATGCACTTAGGCACTGACCAAGGGCCACCGGGTCAGTAGGGGGCCCCATGAGAGGCTCCCGGGATCCTGTGATAATAAAGCGGTAGTAAACTTTGCTAACATTACTACTTTTTAGAGGCCCTGAGGTAGGTTTTGCCATAATGTACAAGTATTCACAGCATATTAGCACATTAGGGTACATTTATATTGTCAGACTGAGCCCTCCAGTGCTGTGATCAATCCGGCGGGTCCTGAGCGCTTCCATTTTCACCCGGTCTTCCTTCTGGGCTCTGTGCCTTCGGTCACTTGCCTTGGCCGGGCTGCGTTGATGTCATTCCCACGCATGCTCATGCGCATCCTCTCTCATCCCCTCTTTCTTCCTCATCCTCCCTCCCTTACCCCTCACCCCTCTCTCTCTCTCTCTCTTTCTCATCCTCCCTCTCTCTCTCTAATTTAATTTGTTATAACAAAAAATTGTTTGCATATTTATTTATTTATTATTTATAAAAGGCCCAACAAAATCCTCAGCACCAGGCCCATGATGTTCTTAATCTGGCCCTGACAGGGAGGCAGGTTCCGGCACACGGCACTTAAAGTGGTTGTATACCCAAATTTTGTACAAGCACCTACAGGTAAGCCTACATTAAGGCTTACCTGTAGGTGCTTGTAATATCTCCGAGACCTACACAGTCTCGGAGATATTTGCAAAAAAAACTGTACCGCTATCTACGGCGCATGTGCGCCGTAGATAACGGCGCAGGCGCACTGAGCGCGGCGGCTCTTGAATGGGAGCCTGCCGTACACTGCCGGTAGTTCGCGCATGCGCGGGGATCGTGCCGTTCCCCGCGCATGTGCGGGAGTGACGTCATCGCCGCTCCGGCCAATCACAGCGCCGGAGCGGCAATACCCAGAAGTCACTCCGGGTATCATGGATTCGACGGAGGACGTGTCCGAGGACCGCTGCGGGGGCTTCGATCTAAGGTAAGTGATTGATAATGAGCTAGTATGCTAGTCATACTAGCTCATTATACCTTTGCCTTGCAGGTTGACACAAAAAAAAAAAAAGTTTTGCGGTATACAACCGCTTTAATCTCACCACTCAATCCTCAGTGTCTCTGTTCATCCGGATAGTCCCTTCTCACGGTCCTAGCAACCGGAATGACACTCGGGCGTTCACTTAAGTTTCTTTGAAGATAAGATCAGGAGATCTCTGAGCTCCGAACTTCTCAGCGCTTGTAACTCAAGAACAGGTGCAAGTTGCTGCACATTACAAGGCCTTGGACGAATAGTGGAATCCCTCCAGAAGTTTACCGGGCCTCTCTTTCACCGTGAACTCTCACCGGTCCATCAGAAAGGTCCTCCCCCGGTCTCCTCTTCTTAGAGCGGGTCCCCTCTCAGGGGCACCCTGGGATTCCTCCTCTTAGAGATGAGCCCCAGCTAAAGGTGCTGGGCCCAATGGCGAAGCTGCAGCCCCAGGCTAAAGGTGCCTGGGACTGATGCACACGCGCACCCTTGGCCTGGAGGGTCAGGTCACGCGACCCGAATTCCAGAACCCCTAACTCCAGGCGGCGTCTGCCCTTATGTATCCTCTCCCGGCATGCACAGCAGGTTGACCACGCCCACTGTACTACTGCCAAGAGAGGACACCCTAAGGCACAGCACTGTTACCAGTGGTTCAACCCTGACCTGTCATGGCAGTGCCACCTACAGGCCACAGGGAACTGCACACCAGTACAACACCTGCAGAAACAAAGTAACAGAACCTATCAATAAAAGCGGTCTGAGCCTGGCTACTAGCTCAGACCAACCTCTAAATTTAGGCACATAGCACCCCTCAAAGTAGAGGGGTGCTACATGCATATAATTTATTCCTATCTTAATTAAAATGCAGACAGTATGAAAACCAACCATGATTCTGATCCAGGATGTCCAAAGTCTCATAATCCACAACAATACAATGTCAGTTTATTCAGTTTTCCGGTATTATCTTACACACACCTAATCGTTTTTGACCTGTATTATGTCACTGGCCTGCGTGCCTTGCTAACTCACTTCCTGTTTAACGCGTTTCCTGTTCTGGATTGTTGTGTCCCGCATTATGAAAACAATAAAAATCATTGAACGGAAGATATCAGTTTATTAAAACCCAGCCAGGTGGAGTACACACATTCAATGAAGCATGCATTGACTTGTTTAGGTTCATGGGCAATGTATACTTACTGTGGGGGGGGGGGGTTGCTATGAACAACCACAATTACAGGGAAAAGGCTAGGACTCCCTGCAGGTGATCATTGTTAATTTACAGTGACAAAGCCTTGATATCTAAACACAAGAAATAGATACAGACCACTACATCCCACCCCAGGACATGGTAGCAATGCAAGAATGAGTGATGCGTGCGGCACTTCCGAATCACATTCATTCCAACGTGAAAACACACACTCAGGCTTTCACACTGGGGAGGCGCTATTTTTAGCACTAAAAAGCCAGAATAAACACCTTCAGTGTGAAAGGGGTCTTAGGGGGGCGTGGCAGAGGGTGTGTCCTATGCTTGTGTAAATATTTGGGGCGTTATGCTTAAATTTAAGGGTAGTCTGAGCCAATTGATTGTTCTAAAATTGCTTCTGCTCTGGGTGGGATACTGCCTGGCAGTAGTGTTCCCTGTTCGCCTGTAGGTGGCACTGTCACCACCGGCATAGGTTGAACTACAGGGGGTATCACAACACCTTGGGTGTCCTTTCTCAGCAGCCGTGCAGTGGGCGTGGTCTACCCATTGTGCATGCTGGGAGAGGGTACAAAAGGAGCAGACGCTATTAATTGGGGTCCGTTCTGGGGTTCCATCCTGGGAGCCCACCCGTTGGTGTGCGCGTCTCATGGCCCGCATAGCACGGGGTGCGTGTGTGATCTGGCACCTTTAGCCCGAGGCTACATCGCTACCTGTTAGGCCAAGCTCTGCTGGCTGAGGCCTACACTTCAGAAAAGGATCCCAGGCTACCAATCTGCGGGAAGCCCACTCTTAGGAAAGGAGGCCAGGGGAGGATCTGCCCCAGAGGAGACTGGCGACGGTACTGCTGTCTTGGGAGGAGGCCTGGAGACTCACCTAAGGAGGAATCTATTACTACAAGCCCTGCAATACTCCAATCTGGCCTAAAGGTTCTCCATTATTGCTGGGCTGGGATGTTCAGGACTTTGATAATCCTGTGGCAGAGGATTCCTGATCGCATCCTTACGTTTTTTTTTCAGCTAAAATTGATCCGTGCATCATCCTGGCTGCTAGGACCAGTGAGAGGGACTATCCGGGTGAGCAATACCCACTCAGGCTTGAGTGGCGACGTTGTGTCTTTAGTGCTGCATGCCTGAACCTTCCCCATGTTCTTTTGTTCCTAATTTCCTCTTAAGTTCCCTCAGCAAAGTAAAAAAAGCCTTATTGTTGGGTTTTACATCTGTGTGGACATTGGCCTTTCTAAAGACTTTTCTATACCCTGACAACGGAAGCCTTGGAGGTAGTTTGCAGACCCAACAAAACCAGCCGGTCCCTGTTCATTCAAGTCGGATGGATGTAGGACTGATGTCGCAGAGCAAAGTAGGATGAAAGTCGTATGACTATCGTGTAGCATCAGTGTGAACCCAGCCTAATGGGGTCACAGACAGCAATAAAATCCTCACAGGCGTTATAATCTCTCTCTCTATCCAAGACAAAAAAAAATATGTTTTGGCTTTAGTTATAATTTAACTGTCTGTGTTGCCCACAGCCACCAAATACAAATCATTTTCAAAAGGTGGAATAATAAGTGTGATTTTATTTTATTTATTGATCGATTTGTAGTTTTCATCCTCACTTGATCACGTAACATCCATACGCACAAGATGCGTTTTTATAAAAAGATCAGTAGAGGGCGCTGTGGCATTACAATACAGGACCACATTTCCCAGAAGCTCTTGCGGCACAACAAACATGTCAGCTTTCTAGAGCGAAAGAAGGGGCACACATCTGATTTCTGCTCTCACACAGTAGGTTTACAATGTAAAAAACTGTAATTCTGAAATTGCAGATATTATATAGATCTTGTGCAGTCACTACTGGGCAGACCTGGATCTGATCTGTCATTGGATGTACCTTTTCATTGCATGTCCTCTCCTCACCTTTAAAATGTGCCTGACTTTTTATTTGTTTATTACAGGTACTTATATAGCGCCGTGAATTTACGCAGCGCTTCATGCTGGTAATCTTAAAGTGGAACTTCAGTCATTTTTCATCTTTCCATCTATTAAATCTTCTGCTCTTGTTGTTTTAACTTTGGATAGTAAAACATTTTTTTTCTGCCAGTAAATACCTTATACAGCCCACTTCCTGTTTCTTGCCTGGTCATTAGCCTAGGCTTATGACATCATGCACAGCTCTCTCTCACTCACTCTTGTGGGAGTTTGCCAGGAAGGGAGGGAGGAGTCATAAGAGGGCCAATGAGAGCTGCAGAGCTGGAGGTGTCCCTCTGTGTGCCTGTGTAAATCCAGGAAGTGAACAGGCAGCAGCTTCAGCTGCCCACAGTTAAAATGGATGCAGCCAGACTCAATGGAGGGAGATTTCTGCAGCATATTTGGAAAGTACAGAATCACAGTGTATATTATAAAATATAATGCAAAGTGGTTGGGGGAAACTTCAGAATAGCAAAGATGTTTTTATTACAAATTATGTGAGCAGACTGCAGTTCCCCTTTAAATAATCAACAGTCCATGACCAGCAAATGCATTTGATAATCGTGTACAGAGCATTCTGCAAAGTGCAGTGTCTATGATCAACCAGCTAGCAACTTTTCACTATTTATCTGTTTAAAAGCAATTGCTAAGGTTGGTCATAAAATGGTAGGCGCTTTACCAAGAACGAGCGCTAGGGAGAAATCTTCCCTAGTTTGGGGACCTGACACCATGAAGCATTGGCCAGATCACACAAAGATTTTCCAGCAAGCTGGACAATTTATCTGGGTGGCGATTGCTTCCTTCAATTGGACGTGCCTAATAGTTCTACCTAAGGTAGCCCATGGTATCCTTTTACAAAGTAGATGTTTAAATCAAATATATATAAAGCCCCATTCACACCTAAACATTTTGTAGCTTGATGCTCAAAGCTCCAAAACACCGAACAAGCCACATTCCATTGTTTTCTATAGCCCCTGTTCACATATTGGCATTCTGACTCCTGTAGCTGGATGCCTGTCACTCAAAAAAGTACATGAGCTACTTTTCAGGCAGAATTGAGTGTTTTTGGCCCTACAGACTTCAATGGGAATACCTGAAAAAAACTAAATATCTAAAACAAAACCGGAAAATTGTATCAAATACCGTATATACTCGAGTATAAGCCGAGGTACCTAATGTTGCCAAGAAAACTGGGAAACCTTACTGACCCGAGTATAAGCCGATGCCCCACTGTTCCCTAGCTCGCTGTTCCCTATTTTACATTGTAAATATTACCTGTAAAGAAGTTGCGGCTGCGGCGTCCATCGTTCAAATTCCGCGGTCTCTTCCTTGATAGGCGATTCTCAGCAGACACTCTCCGCCTATCACGATCATTCTCTCATCCTCAGTTTTCCCAGCAGACACTGTGTTGGGTGTTCCGCCAATCACAGACATCTGCTGGGAAACTGAGGATGAGAGAACGTCCGTGATAGGCGGAGAGTGTCTGATGAGAATCACGGAAGGAACAGGAAGAGACCGCGGAATTTGAACGATGGACGCTGCAGCCGCAACTTCTTTACAGGCAATATTTACAATGTAAAAATTTCGATGACTCGAGTATAAGCCGAGGGGGGGGGGACTTTCAGCCCCAAAAAAAGGGCTGAAAATCTCGGCTTATACTCGAGTATATACGGTACTTATCGTATTTTTCCTTGAGAAGAAGAGAGAGATCTTGTGTTCCTGCTAATCCTGAACACAGATCTCTCTCTTCCTACAGTTAAGCCATCCCCCACACAGAAAGCATTCCCTAGGAGCACACTTAAAGTGATTGTAAAGGTGTTTTTTTTTTATATTAACAAACATGTCATACTTACCTGCTCTGTGTAAGGGTTTTGCACAGAGCGGCCCAAACCTCCTTTTCTGGGGTACCCCGGTAGCGCTCCTGGCTCCTCCTCCTGGTCAAATGCCCCCACGGAGAGCCGCATTCCATGGGGGCACTCGTGCTGGTGCGCTTGCGAGTCCTGCTGCTGCGTTCATTGACACAGACAGCAGGACTCGGCCCCGCCCCCCAGGTCACTGGATTTGATTGACAGCCAATGGCTCCCGCTGCTATCAATCTATCCAATGAGGACCCGAGACAGCAGTTGGAGCTGCTGGGCTCGTTCTCATCGCTGGAAAGTTCGGGTTCAGGTAAGTAAAAGGGGGGCCCTGGGGGGCAGCTGCAGCACAGAAGGTTTTTTACCTTAATGCGTAGAATGCATTAGGTGAAAAACCTTGAGGCTCGATTCACACCTAAACCGGCCGCAGAACGCACAGGAATGCTGTGCCTCCCTGTTCTCCGTTTCAGGGACGAATCAGGGCCGAATCTTTGCCTGAATTTGGTCCTGAAACAAAGCCAAAGACGCACAGCGTTTCTGTGCAGTGCGCTCCGCAGCCGCCCCCCGGAGATATGTGAACCGGCTCTGAGGCGGTCACATTTTCCCGCTATGCGAATTGGATCCGGAGAAATCCACATCCAATTCGCATAGGTGTGAACCCAGCCTGAGACTTTACAACTCCTTTAACCCTTTGATTGCCCCTGATGTTAACCCCCTTCCCTGCCAGTGTCATTTATACAGTGAGAGTGCATTATTTTTAGCACTGATCACTGTACTAGTGTCACTGGTCCCCAAAAAGTTTCACTTAGTGTTCGATTTGTCCGTTGCAATGTCGCTAAAAATCACTGATGACCGCCATTACTAGTAAAAATAAAATAAAAAAATGCCATAAAAATATCCTATAGTTTGTAGACACGATAACTGTTGCGCAAACCAATCAATATACGCTTATTAGGATTTTTTTTACCAAAAATATGTAGCAGAATACACATTGGCCTAAATTGTTGAATACATTTGATTTTTTTGATAATTTTTTTTTTTATTGGGTAGGTTTTATAGCAAAAAGTAAAAAATATTTATTCGTTTTTTTCAAATTTGTTGGTAATTTTTTTTGTTGAAAGCGAAAAAAAAATTTAAATGCAGAGGTGATCAAATACCACCAGATCAAATAAAGCTCTATTTATGGGGAAAAAGGACATACATTTTGTTTGGGTATAGTGTTGCATGAATGCGCAATTGTCAGTTAAAACAACACAGTGCCGTATCGCAAAAAATGTCCTGGTCATGAAGGGGGTAAAACCTTCCGTGGGCTGAAGTGGTTACCTGATCTCCTCGTCCTAGTGCTTTCCATTGTCTAAAACAAAAACACCTGAAGCTTCAATACACATGTAAAACGCTCATATACTTTGCAAAAACATTCAAGTAAAAACATCTGACAATCACTCTGCTTAGGTCTAAATTCTTCCTAAGAATGCACAGAGAAAATAGTAACTTTGTAAATTTGACATTGATAATAACCATGACCATGTCACGCTTACCTAACGCAGGTGTTTTTCACCTATAGCAGCTCCCATTCCCATAAGGCAAACATGCTTTGCTCCTCCCACCTATACACGTTATGTTGGGCTTCATCAGTAGACCGGTAAGCTTGGAGCACGTATTGCACATGCTATCACAAGCATGAGACTGCAGGCTTGGCTGGCTTAAAACGGGTCTGGTCTCCACCCAGGGACTGGCTACATCAATCACCTTGCATCATAGCCAATATCGGGATGCTGGAATGAGACAAGCAGCTGTGATGCAGCAGGAGTGCTAGATGCTCATGACACACCAATCACTAAATGTTCAAGACATTGTAAAGTTTGGTATCTATAACTCCTACTTCCAGGGTGGCTCTGCTTCTTTGCAGGGTCTCCCTGGAGCCACTTTGATGTGTGCATTCCTGGCTAAGTCTTTCTTGTTCTGTATGCGCTATGTATAGGACTCACATGCAGTGTGTCAGGGGGTTCCTTCTCATTGTGCCTACTTGGGTGCCAGGAATGGGGCACGCAAGAGCATTGTGGCTGTGGTCCTTAGCAGTGTTTCTTTGGGGGTGCTGTATTAAGGCTGCACATGCACATGTGGCCAAGATAATTTATGGTTTGCAGTGTTCTTGAGAAGTATGATGGGTGAGCAAGCAGTCATGAAACTTGTAGTGCGTGCTTCCGACCAGAAGTTCAGGGAAGCGGCACTGCAGGAGCCAGCAGTGGTGAACTTTAAAGCATGTAAGTGTTGGGCAAAGCATGGTTAACAAAGAATAAATGTTATCATAGAATGCATTAAGTTAAAAAAAAAACCTAAGCATATAGATACTACTTTAATATGGAGTTAATCTCCATCCTTTGGGGCTATAACGGCATTCATTACTTTGGGAAGGCTTTCCACAAGATTTTGGAGGACGTCTGTGGGAATAAGTGCCCATTCAGCCTATTGACCTTTGTGAGGTCAGGTACTGGTGTTGGATGAGAAGACCTGGCTCACAGTCAGCATTCCAATTCATCCCAGTGGTGTTCAGTAGGGTTGAGGTCAGGGCTCTGTGCAGCTCACTCGAGTTCCTCCACACCAAAATCATCCAGCCATGTCTTTATGGAGCTGGCCTTGTAGACTGGGGCACAGTCATGCTGAAACAGAAAAGAGCCAAACAGTTACCACAAGGTTGGAAGAGCACAATTGTCTAAAATGTACACTGTAGCATTAACAGTACCCTTTACTGGAAACGCCTAAACTCAATATTTTCCAGGCAGTGCACATACTTATGCCGTGTACAGAGGATCGAACATTCCGACAACAAAACCGTTAATTTTTTTCAGACGGATGTTGGCTCAAATTTGTCTTGCATACACACAGTCACACAAATGTTGTCGGAAATTGCGAACGTCAAGAACGCGGTGACGTACAACACGTACGACGAGCCGAGAAAAATTAAGTTCAATAGGCATTGCGGCTCTTCTGCTTGATTCCGAGCATGCGTGGAATTTTGTGCGTCGGAATTGTGTACACGCGCTCTGAATTTCCGACAACAACTTTTGTTGTTGGAAAATTTGGGAACCGGCTCTCAAATTTTTGTTGTCGGAATTTCCGACAACAAGCTCCCATCGAACATTTGTTGTCGGAAATTCCGAGCGTGTGTATGCAGCATGAGTGTACATTGATGATGTTAGTAAGCTTGTACATGTCTTATGTTCAAATATCGCTTATGGTAGAAAGACTTTTCTGTAGCTCTTTAGCCCAAATCTAAATTTTTTTTTCATTATTTTAGGTTTATTTAGGAACAGAATTACCATCATGAAACTTGTACGAGTCTTTTTGCCTAAAAATATAAAGTTCCCACTCTCTGTATGTTCATGGAACCCATTCGTCTATATGTATTCAACCTACAAACCCAAGAGGAGCATCATGGACTGTTATCGACTTCTAAATGTTCCAGAAGGGTCCTCCGCAGATGAAGTTAGACACTCCTATAGGCTTTTGGCAAAGAAATATCATCCAGATAGCGGTGCCATCACTGCCAACGCCAACATGTTTGTGCAGATCGATGAAGCCTACAAAAACCTCCTGACACACTTGTCTCAAAAGTCAAAGACAGGACAAGCCCTTGAAGATGATGAGGAGAAGACCTCGGAGTACAAGACACCACAGCATAGGCATTACTTGAGCTATGAAGGAGTTGGTTATGGCACCCCTAGCCAGCGGCAGAGACAGTACGTCCAGTTTCGTGTAGACCGAGCAACTGACCAAGTTTTGGATTTTCGAAAGAAAAAATTTGAACAGGAGTACGCTGAGAACTCAATGGTTGCAAAGGACGTCAGGCAGAGAAAAAAGGTGAAAACAACTCAAGCCATAGAACGTTTGGTAGAAGACCTGATCCAAGAGTCCATGGCAAAGGGAGACTTTGACAACCTCAGTGGCAAAGGAAAGCCCATTACCAAGTTTTCCACGTGTCCACATGTTGACCCGATGACTCACAATCTCAACCGAATTCTAATAGATAATGGTTATCAGCCTGAATGGATCGGTATGCAAAAGGAGATACGAGATACGATTGATAAACTTCGAAATGACTTGGTAGCCTCTCGTAAGAAAATAGGAGAGCCCATGACTTCTTCAAAGGAAAAGGAATGGATGGAAATCTGTAAGAATTTCAGAGAAAATATAACAAAGCTAAACAAGAAAGTGAATGACTTTAACCTGGTTGTGCCCCTCATGAGCAGACAAATGGTCCACTTTAACGTCGATAAAGAAATTTCTCGAGCTGAGCAGGCCTACTGTGTGCTAAAAGAGGAAATGGAAGCAGCCATTAAGATGGAAGCAAAGAAAAACATGGACTTTAGGCAAACCAGTCCTATGGAAATCGTATTAAATTGGATAAATCAATTTAACAAAGAAAGTAAATAATTATAAAAAGTGTGTAACAATCTCTTCAGGTTGCTTTGAGTTTTAAGCCCTCATTTTTGGTAATTTAAGGGGCTAGCCTTTAGAGTCCAATCATATTTAAAGGAATCCATATACTTTAAGGGGTTGTAAAGGTAGAAGGTTTTCTATCTTAATGCATTCTATACATTAAGATAAAAAGCCTTCTGTTTTCAGCAGCACCCCTAACACTTACCTGAGGTTCTTTCTGTCCACGAATGTCTCAGCCGTCCGAGATTCTTCTTCCTGATTGGCTGAGACACAGCAGCGGTGCCATTGGCTCCCGCTGCTGTCAATCAAAGTCAGGTAGCCAATCAAGGAAGAAAGGGGGTGGGGCTCCGTGTCTGAATGTATACAGGGAGCTGTGACTCGGCTCGGGTGACCATACAGCAAGCTGCTTGCTGTGGGGGCATTGAACAGGAGGGCGGGGCCAGGAGCACAGAAGAGGGACCAGAGAAAAGGAGGATCTGGGCTGCTCTGTGCAAATCCACTGCAACAGAGCAGGTAATTATAACATGTTTATTATTTTTATAAGGAAAAAAACAAGCCTTTACAATCACTTTAAAGCTGTAATAAACCCAGAAACAAGATTTTTATATATTGTAGCTTACCAATTCTTAGGCCCCTTTCATACTGAGGCATTTTTACCGCGTTTTCGCGGTAAAAATAGCGCTGTAATAACGCCTGAAATAATCCTGCCCCAGCATTCTCAATGTGAAATCTCTGAGGGCTTTCACATTGAGGCGTTGTGCTGGCTGGGCGTTGAAAAAAATCCTGCAAACAGCTTTTTTAGAGCAACTTTAGGGCGCATAAAATAGCGCTGTAAAAACGCCTATCCCCATTGGAATGAATGGGAACCGCGGTAAAAACGCGGTAAAAACGCATAGGCATAAGCGTTATTTTAAAAAATAACGCCTATGCGTTTTTACCGCGTTTTTAGCGCGTTCTCGCTATTTTTAGCGCGAACGTGGTAAAAACGCATAGGCGTTAGCGTTATTTTTACCGCGAACGCGGTAAAATCGCGGTACAAAATCTCATAATTTTTTTGCGTTTTTTCAACGCCTCAGTGTGAAAGGGGCCTTAGATGTGGTGGCTGTATTTATTTTCTTTAATTTCACCTGTTAATCTGGCCTGTAAGTCTGTTATTTTTTAACAAAAGTGGCAGTTAGAGGGATGAGACAAACGAATTAACAAACAAAAACAAAAATAATACCCAAACTCAACCGCTGGACATTAGGCATACATGCTGGAGACCGGTGCATAAGCTGGGATGTCCAATTGCTTATATAATAGTCCAAAGCAAAAAAAGAGCTGGCCACCCGCTCGGTTTACTCTTCTGGTTACTCTTTATTGGCTACATGTTATGGATACAGTGTAAAACTAACGCGTTTCGGCTATACAACCTTCCTCATAGCATACTATAATCTAAAAAAATAAGCAATGTCTTTTTTAAATTATTGAATGCTATGAGGAAGGTTGTATAGCTGAAACACGTTAGCTTTTTGAACGAATTAACACTGACAAGGGCGATTACAATGGTCAGCTTTTATTTATTTATTTAAAATGTTTATCTCGAAAAGAGAGAAAAAAAATAATAATAATATTGCTGTAACTGCTTTAACCGCTTATGGACCAGCCGCCACAGTTATACTGTGGCAGGCTGGCTCCGCTGCACGAACCGTCATAGCTGTACGTCTGTGCGCCTGCTGCTGTACAATGACCGCCAACCGCGAGCGATCTCAGGGCACGAGAGGCAGAACAGGGGGGTGTGTGTGTAAACACACACATCCCTGTTCTGTGAGCTGAGGAAATGCAGATCGGGAGTTCCTAATAGCTAGGAACCACGATCTGTAATTTCCTCTAGGTCAGTCCCATCCCCCTTCAGTTAGAACACACATTAGGGAACACAATTAACCCCTTGATCGCCCCCCCAGTGACATTTTTACAGTAATCAGTGTATTGTCCCAGAATGAAGGTGCCCGGGACCCAGGACAGACATGTCAATTGCGGGACAGTCCCGGGCAATCCAGGACACGTGGGCACCCTAGCGATAGTGCACCCCCCCTCCTGAACCATATCTGGCCACATTTTCTCAACATGAAGGGGGCACCTGGTCAGGGGAGGCCCCTCCGACAAAGCGCCTTATCCCCATGATGTTGATGACAAGGGCCTCTTCTCCACAACCCTGGCATGGTGATTGTGAGGCCCTGTGGGTAGGGGGCTTATCAGAATCTAGAAATAAAGGCGCTCCCAGATACTGCCCCCAACCATGTGGGTGAGTAAGGAGTACATAGTATCGCTACTCATTCACAAATAAAGTGAAAAGTAAATATAGCGATACCCTCAGTTTAAGAGGGCTGTTTGTTTGTTTTGGGCCTTGTAATGCACCGCTGTCAACCCCTGGAAATCGGCTCTAACCTCTCGTGGCACAGTTAGGACAGAGTAAGGATGGTATAACAGTACTATATCTATACAGTTATATGGTACAACCCCTTTATCCCAGCACAGTAAGTGACACTGACAACCAAATTACTTAACTATAACTTTTTACTATTGGTAAAAGTATAAAAGGTAATTAGTATACAGTATCTCATGCAGATCCCTGCAATATAGGTATACACATCAAAAAAGGTATAACATTCAGCAATACAATAGTAATATAATAACCCTGCTGCAGCTATCCTTCCTCATTAGCAAAACATGGGGCCCAGCAATGTCCTATACTACCCAGTCAGGCCTGACTATAACTTGGGGTATAGTTTGTTGAAGAATCTTCGCTAGCAAAACTCGGTCGTGCACATAAAGAACAAACTGTAATCCAAAGGGGTAGCGATAATCGCTAACTTGGTAAAGCTGGAGAGACTAATAAACTCTGTTCAGCAACAGTCTCTCTAGAATATAACTGTAATCACTGATGGGCCTAGGCAAAGTTAATAGGCAACAAAGTTATTCAGATGTGGTTCTGAGCTGGCGCTCTCTCACCCGACCGGGCTGACTCCTGTCCGGTACCTCCGCTACTGTGACTCGCTTCACAGTGCCCACGATGCGCTGGGTCTTCGGTCCTCCAGAAGATGGTGACACCTCAGGTGGATCGGATGCTCTGCAGGCTCCTCGGTGGAGCGGAAGGCTCTCTGGATCTAAGGCAAGGCCCAGGCTTCAGGCCTTGCATGCACAGCAGGTAAGTGCAGGGATCCTCTTGCAGGGAGGGCGGCGTCCAAAGAGAAAGAGAGAGGCTCCTCCTCTCCCTTTTAAAGTCCACCCCAGCAGTCCTTGCACGGGGAAATGCACCCTGGGTGCCGCAAAGCATGCTGGGAACTGTAGTCTGTGGGTAGGAAACGATACCCTGCTACATAAATAAAAACACACACTTTTAGACAAGTCTGCCAGGTGACGTCAATGACCTAATATGGAACTTTTCATGTGGAGTGAGCAGGCATCAGGGTCCAATGTGCTGGCAGTCAGAGGGCTTTTTTTTCGGCAGGTTGGTGGGCATCGGGCATTGTGATTACCGTGGATCTGCATCTCTAGATGACATGATTCATACCTCCCAACAGGCACGGATTCTGCGGGTTTTTCCCGCATAGCACCCTCCTTCCCGCATTTCCTCGAGAGTTGATTCAGAGCAGGAAGTGGAGGAACAGTGATCGAAGCAGCGCGGTGAAAGCAGGTGTAGCGGCCTCACTCTCTCTCCATCTTTATCGGTTTCACGCCAACTCATGTCTAGGGGTTCCTGGGTTGTGAGAGTGAGATGCGCTACGGCCCATGTCCTCCCCATTGTAGTAGGGAGGTGAAGGCCACTTCCTGATGTTTCCTCGGGCCGGTGTGTTCTGTGAATGCACTGAGTCTGTAATTGCAAGCTCACCAGCCTCCCCTTTGCTTCCAGTAACTGGAGTTCACACACCGAAGAAAGGTCCAACACTTGTTTATTTGACACTCCAATACGCAAAGCACAATAAACAGTTCTTTTGCAGCAAACTGGTTGGGACCTATAACCTTGCCAACGGTGGGGCGAGCAGATCAAGGCACTTCCTAAAGTTTCAGTTCTATGCCACTGTACTATGACCAGCGGCGCCTAAGCCAATCCGGCTGTTACAGAACAGGAAGGATGGGGTCTCTTCCAGCAACCCCTATGAACAGCAATGGAGCCCTCTTCGATGCGCTGTGGCCCCTATCAGGGGGATGTGTCCTCCCAAGAGAGTTCCCAGAGGCCCACTGTCACCGGGTCGGTGCTGCTCCGGGTCTTCAGTGGGTAACCTCCCCGGCCTCCTCACCTCAGGTACGAGTCCCTCCGCTCAGGGACCCTCGGACAGTCCACCCTAGCGGGACCCAGTCGAAGGTACTGGGCCCCAGGCCTCCTCAATAGTACCTCACCCCAGGCTGAAGGTGCCTGGGATGGACGCCAACATGACTCCGGACCAGGCCATGGGCGCCTGGACCAGACTCCTGGATCTTCAGCACCCAGGCCTAAGGTGCCTGGGTGCGGGCCGCAGCCCTCCTCCTCCGAGGACCTCCTTCTCCGCCAAACGACGACGACGACCACCACCTCGTGGTCAGAGCGTCTCCCCCTTTTATCTCCTCCCTTCAACGGCCCGGCGGGTTCCCCGCCCCAGCCATACCATCTCCGGGAAGAGACCAAACAGGGAGCACTGCAGGGGATGATTCTACCTGAAGCCTGTGGGTACCTCGCCACCCACAGGCAAAGGAGAATATTACATCCTCCAATCCTCCACGAAACAAAAAGGGGTCTGAATCCTAACACAATTATACACCTGGGTCACACTATTGCCCAGGTGTATCCCATCAATTTGAGGACCCCGCTACACACTCCCCCCTGTAATTTGACGCTGGTCCCCAGCGTCAGGTGCACACCCATACCTCCCATAAAGTGGTGGCATGGAGTGAAACCCCTGAAGCAATTCCTCTAAAAAAAAATTTTCCAAGTGCCAAGACCTGCTCAGGGAATGGGGAACATATAAAACAACTTATGTCATAAAACATTTTTAACATCTGCATAATCACAACCCCTCTCCCACACTGTCTAAGAGCCACCCACTCTCAATGATCTTGACTGACGATTCTCCTGCAGGGGAAAGAAAAACAACATCCTAACATAATTTCGTGTCATTTGGGATGAGTGGGCCCGTCAGCCGAGAGACCCACTCACTCCAACAAGCAAGGTGATGTGTGTGTGAAACATTTTCAGACATTTGTTGCGCAACACTGCCACCTGGTGACAGCGCCGCGGTCATGACACTCAACGAATCTTCGTTCTTCCAGCTTTTCCTACTCTGCCACTATTCCCAAATGTCCTTGCCTTTGGCACATGAAGAAAAGGGGAAACACGAAAACACAACAGTCCCCAAGTCTCCAACGAGAAAAAGAAAAGCCCAAACAAAAACAAAAACAGGGCACAGTCCTGCGTGTCTGGGAATGGCTCTTCCAGAAAGTTCAAGTGCACAAAAGAAATAAACAGGAGTTCTTTTCTCCTATAAGTAAAACTTTGGATCCGGCAGGTACAGGGGTTTCAGGTGTTTGTCAAATGCCTCTATCGAATACTCGACATCTTCTCCTTCTCTTCTGCAAATGACTATCTTGTCAGCATGGATATGGCGCCCCAATTTCCATTCAGCTTTGCAGTCCTCAAACCTCTTAGACACTGCCGGCACACATTCCAGGTACCTGCGAGCATGGGGCACCTTCAACTTGTCCCACACAAACTCGTCATACCATCTTGTTCTCCAGACTTCCACCTCATACAGCAAGTCCCGGGGTAGATACGGGTACTCCCACCCATATTCCCGAGCTACTTTATGGCAAAACAGTCTCTGCAAGCGGGCCAAAGGTGGCATAGTGGCTCTCTCTCCAGTTCCAGGCAGCACAATAGCTTCCGGATGCCGAGGTACCTTTACCAGCTCCCTGGAAATGACTTTCGGCGCTCTCAGAGAAGCGCGGGGTGTCCCCACAACCAAAGTAGGTGAGGTAACAGTAGCTGAGGACACAGGTGGAGGGGTAGGCTCCCTCGCAAGCTGCGGGTCTTCCACCCGAGGCGTGCTGTCTCCTGTGTACATAGGTGAATCCCGTACCGCACGGGAAACAAGAAGTGGCACTCTATCCCAGCCCTTGCGGCTGAACAGTTCGTCTATCTCGCCATCATCTCCGCAATCAGACAGCGACTCTAGGTCGGAGGTGTCATACATCTCCGCAGGCAGATATCTTCCGGTGGACACAGAATCAACCTCCCCGGGGGGCTCCACCTCCAATGGGCCCCCGACACCTCCAACCACCACCACAGTCCCAGCCCCTGGCTCACCTGACCCTTGTAGACTGGGATGTCCGGGACTTCCTTCTCGACCGGCGCCATCCAGGCCAGGCAAGCAGCGGGGTGAAGCTCGACCACGTCCATAGGATGCCTGTACTAGGCCAACTTTCCTCTTCGGGGGTGGGAGCAGAGAACTTGTGGCGACCGAGGCAGCATCCTCGGATTTTTCTCTGTTGGGCAGTCCATCGCCCTGGTCAGCGCGCACGGGAACCTCGACAGAGGCCTTGACCTCCCCTTCCGGAGTAGCAGTACCCGTGAGGTGGTTGAGGCGAAGGGCCCGGGGCCTTGCTGTGGACGACTCGACCTCAAAAAGGAATTCTCTGCACTCCTCACATCGCCCGAATGGCTTCAGGGTGACCACCAGTCCCGAGCAGCCGGGACAGATCACACCGAGGGCCTCCGTGTCTCTGCAAGTGTACAGAGCCAACCGCCCTCGGGGCCTAAGTCTTATCCCCGTGTCTGTGATGGGGGCAGCAAAGGAAGTCATTCTCGTGGGGTGAGGAACCATAATCCACGGGGCACTTGAGGTCATCCCGACTATCTGCTGCTCCATCATGCACTGACCCCGCGCCGGAGTCTCCACGTGTATCCCCACACTTGGCCAGACTCCTCCCATGAGCTGTACATTTTCGCGGGCTTCTTCTTGACTCCGCCCACGAACGATGTCGCCATGGGGTGCCTCGTGGCGCAGTGCGTTAACAGTCCCCACGTGCAGTACGTCACACGGCTGGACCTCTCCCTTTTTCCGCTCCTCCGCATGGGCCTTTCCCTTGTTAGGGTCATTTCCACAACTCCGAGCAGGGACGCACTTTGGCCAGTAATATGGCCGATCTGCTCGGAACTCCTCTGGGCAGCAAAGTTCAAATGTAGACATTCTCAAGTCCATCTTTAGAACACACTCTATCCCGGACTCACGAGCCCCCACGTGTATCGGCCTCACTCTCTCTCCATCTTTATCGGTTTCACGCCAACTCATGTCTAGGGGTTCCTGGGTTGTGAGAGTGAGATGCGCTACGGCCCATGTCCTCCCCATTGTAGTAGGGAGGTGAAGGCCACTTCCTGATGTTTCCTCGGGCCGGTGTGTTCTGTGAATGCACTGAGTCTGTAATTGCAAGCTCACCAGCCTCCCCTTTGCTTCCAGTAACTGGAGTTCACACACCGAAGAAAGGTCCAACACTTGTTTATTTGACACTCCAATACGCAAAGCACAATAAACAGTTCTTTTGCAGCAAACTGGTTGGGACCTATAACCTTGCCAACGGTGGGGCGAGCAGATCAAGGCACTTCCTAAAGTTTCAGTTCTATGCCACTGTACTATGACCAGCGGCGCCTAAGCCAATCCGGCTGTTACAGAACAGGAAGGATGGGGTCTCTTCCAGCAACCCCTATGAACAGCAATGGAGCCCTCTTCGATGCGCTGTGGCCCCTATCAGGGGGATGTGTCCTCCCAAGAGAGTTCCCAGAGGCCCACTGTCACCGGGTCGGTGCTGCTCCGGGTCTTCAGTGGGTAACCTCCCCGGCCTCCTCACCTCAGGTACGAGTCCCTCCGCTCAGGGACCCTCGGACAGTCCACCCTAGCGGGACCCAGTCGAAGGTACTGGGCCCCAGGCCTCCTCAATAGTACCTCACCCCAGGCTGAAGGTGCCTGGGATGGACGCCAACATGACTCCGGACCAGGCCATGGGCGCCTGGACCAGACTCCTGGATCTTCAGCACCCAGGCCTAAGGTGCCTGGGTGCGGGCCGCAGCCCTCCTCCTCCGAGGACCTCCTTCTCCGCCAAACGACGACGACGACCACCACCTCGTGGTCAGAGCGTCTCCCCCTTTTATCTCCTCCCTTCAACGGCCCGGCGGGTTCCCCGCCCCAGCCATACCATCTCCGGGAAGAGACCAAACAGGGAGCACTGCAGGGGATGATTCTACCTGAAGCCTGTGGGTACCTCGCCACCCACAGGCAAAGGAGAATATTACATCCTCCAATCCTCCACGAAACAAAAAGGGGTCTGAATCCTAACACAATTATACACCTGGGTCACACTATTGCCCAGGTGTATCCCATCAATTTGAGGACCCCGCTACACAGGGACAAAATTTTTTTTAAATGTCCTGCGGCACATAACCCCCCCACCCCCGCTCAACAACTTTCGTTGGCAGGGAAGAGGGGGGAGATCAGAGTGTCCCACGGTGGGACTTTGAAAAGTTGGGAGGTATGCATGATTTACTGTAGAGGTAAATTATGGGACTTTTTTTTTTATTAACCACTTCAATACCATGCACTTATACAGCTTCCTGCCCAAGCCAATTTTGAGCTTTCAGCACTGTCGCAATTTGAATGACAATTGCGCGGTCATGCTACACTGTACCCAAACAAATTTTTTATCATTTTGTTCCCACAAATAGAGCTTTCTTTCGGTGGTATTTGATTGCTTCTGCGATTTTTATTTTTTGCACAACAAATAAAAAAAGAGCGAAAATTAAAAAAAAACTAAGTTTTTCTTTGTTTCTGTTAATTTTTTTTGTAAATAAGTACCTTTTCTACTTCAATGACGGGCACTGATAAGGCGGCACTGAAGGGCACTGATAAGGCGACACTGATGGGCACCGATGAGGTGGCACTGATGAGGTGGCACTGATGGGCACTGATGATGGGCACTGATAGGCGGCACTGATGGGCACTGATATGTGGCACTGGTATGCGGCACTGATGAGCACTCATAGGTGGCACTGATTGGCACTCATAGGCGGCACTGATGGGCACTCATAGGCGGCACTGATGGGCACTTATAGGCGGCACTGATGGGCACTTATGGGTGGCACTGATAGGTGGCACGGACGGGCACTGATAGGTGGGCACAGATGGGCACGGATGGGCACTGATAGGTGGCACTGATGGACACTAGTAGGTGGCACTGGTGGCACTGGTGCCCAGCAATGCCAGCCACCACACATTGTGAAAGTGCCAGTCAGTGCCCATTTGTGGGCACTGATTGGCATATTTTTTTTAATGTTTTTATTTTATTTACTACATGTGGATGGCCATGGGGGCCATCCACATGATTGGGGCTTCCCTGGTGGTCCTGGGGGGCTTCCCTGGTGGTCTAGTGTAGATATCCGAGGGGGGGCTGCGCTGATAAACAATCAGTGCGAACCCCCCCTGTCAGGAGAGCCGCCGATCGGCTCTCCTCTACTCGCGTCTGTCAGACGCGAGTGAGGAAGAGCCGATCAACGGCTCTTCCTGTTTACATTGTGATCAGCCGTGATTGGACACGGCTGATCACGTGGTAAAAAGCCTCCGACGGAGGCTTTTTACCGAGATCAGTGTAGCGGTGGGTCAGACTGACCCACCGCTCCACCGATCGCCGCGATGCGTGCCCCCCCGGGCGCGCGGCGGCTGTTATCCCGCAGGACGTCATATGACGTCCAGTGTGGATAACTGAACCACTTCCCGGACGTCAATCTGCTATTGACGGGGCGGGAAGTGGTTAAAGTACTTCTCAAAATCTGTGTGTGTGTTTTTTTTGTGAATGAATAGTGGTACTATGTATTATTGGACTATGGGGAAGGGGTACTCTGTACTTTGATTTCATCTGACTCTTATATCT
Source organism: Rana muscosa (assembly GCA_029206835.1). Classification (NCBI taxonomy): domain Eukaryota; kingdom Metazoa; phylum Chordata; class Amphibia; order Anura; family Ranidae; genus Rana; species Rana muscosa. The sequence goes on from CM055117.1 coordinate 74,127,361, forward strand.
CTTGAAGACAAATTTACTTTGTAGCAGTCTGTATTTTCTCGCTGTTGCTCATGGGGCCATATTGAAGATGTCACTCTCTCGCCATTTAGCTTACTATTTATTTGTAAGTAAAAAAAAAAAAAAACTACTATGCCACTGGACTTTTTGGATGTCAGTTTCAACTGCAGTACTATTTTCTGTCATTAGATGCCCTCAGTCTGATGGCCAGCATCTATCAGCAGACATCCTGTGACTAGGGTGACCACCTTTCCAAACTGCCATTCAGGGACACTCCCCCTTTCTAAAAATCAGCTTGTGCTGTAACGAATCACATCACAGTGATTGGACACAAGAGGCGGGATTTATGATTTCTTCAATCAAAAGCAGGGGGCGGGGATTGTGCTCCTCCAGGCATTCCCGGCCAGGACAAGTACTGTCAGTGAGTAAAGCGGTGATGTGGCGGCCTTTTTTGGGGGCATCTGATTGGCCCGGGGAGTGGCTGTGTCAGTTTCATTCCGGGACACTGTATTGTCCTGGAATGAAGGCGCCCGGGACAGACCTGCAAAATGCGGGACTGTCCCAGGCAATCCGGGACACGTGGTCACCCTACCTAATACAGGAGGTGTGTTACTAGCTGGATCCCCAGGTGAAAAGAAAAAAGCATATGAAAAACAAATGCAGCCACCACAGTGATTGGTAAGCTGCAATATATACATTGTTTTAGGTTTAGTACAACTTCATGATGACCGGAAGGAGAACTAGTGAATGCGGCCATGCAGGTAACAATCTTTTCTCAGGGAACAACGACCAGCAAAAGTCATCCCAGCGGAACAGTTAGGGCTCAGGCACACAGACATACATAAGCTGCATTCAGATCCCTAATATACAGTGAGTATACGGATCTGAACACAGCAGTCTTATATAGTATAGACCTATTCACAGCATTTATCGTTTAGTTGTGTATACCAAAACTAGAATAATTTGTGATAACAGTCTAATTTTGACAGTAACTTATGCTGTACACATGCATACATATGATACATTTGCACGTGTGTGCGGTGGAAAACGACCCTATGGGGGGCATTTACTGAAACTGGAGAGTGCAAAATCTGGTGCAGCTTTCCATATTTTATAGGTTTTATTGTCAAAGCTTAAAGTGATTGTAAAGTCTTGTGTTTTTTTTTTTTTATAGTTAAAAATAACAAACATTGGGGGTTATTTACTAAAGGCAAATCCACTTTGCACTACAAGTGCAGACTACAAGTGCAAAGTGCACTTGAAATTGCACTGAAAGTGCACTTGGAAGTGCAGTCGGTGTAAATCTGAGGGGTAGATCTGAAATGAGGGGAAGCTCTGCTGATTTTATCATCCAATCATGTGCAAGCTAAAATGCTGTTTTTCATTTTCCTTGCATGTCACCCTCAGATTTACAGCGACTGCACTACCAAGAGCACTTTCAGTGCAATTTCAAGTGCACTTTGCACTTGTAGTTAAAAGTGGATTTGCCTTTCGTAAATAACCCCCATAGTATACTTAGCTGCCCTGTGTAATGGTTTTGCACAGAGCAGCCTGGATCCTCCTCTTCTCGGGTCCCTCTTCCGTGCTCCTGGCCCCTCCCTCCTGTTGAGTGCCCCCACAGAAAGCAGCTTGCGCAAACTCTGTGTGTCCATTCTGACACGGAGCAGCAGCCCTTTCCCTTCTCATTGGCTGACTGACTTTGATTGACAGCAGCGGGAGCCAATGGCACCGCGCTGCTGTCTCAGCCAATCAGGAGGGGACTTCCAGGCAACTGAGACACTGCTGCAATATTGCTGGATCTAGATGGGGCTCAGGTAAGTATTAGGGGGGCTGCTGCATACAGAAGGGATTTTTATCTTAACCGGTTCCCCCGACCGTCTCACGTGTATTTACGGGGGCAGAATGGCTCCCCTGCGCGAAACCCTTTACGGGGTTCCTTTAAGAGCCGACAGGGGGCGCGCGCCGCCCGCTGCACGGAAGGGGGACCCGATGCGCGTGACTGGCGGTTGAAGTTAGAAGCTACCATGCACAACTACATCAGACTCTGAGTGCTTTAGTATTAGTAAATCTTTATTTATGCCTGTGTTCCCTCTCCCAGTCTGAGCAGTGCTGTACGGAGAGTTACAGGAGACTCATACCAAGACTAATTTAGTTACTTACACTGGTTTCATTAAAACTACATTTAATATTTATGTAGTGCACATAATTGCACTCATTGGTGCATTTTATACTATATCTGTCTGGAGTGCAGCTCTACATCTTTCAGAATATCATTTATCACCAAGATTCATTTAGGCTCATGTTTTATTGGCAATATCCTGACATCAAACCAGTAACATCATGAGAATGGGGCTCTGCTGTTAAATTACTTGTAGTTATGTACAGGCCATTATAAAATCTCTTATTACATGTAAAATAAAACGTCTGTATAATTTGAAATACACAATCTTTTGCTATAATTTCCTAAGATAGATAGTGGAAATGTAGAAAATATACGGCTGTTCCATGAACCCCCTGAATGGTTGCTCTCCCGTTTGACCCCTTCACCATGTTTTCCACTATCCCACCTGTGGCCCCAGGACCAGCATGGCATACAGTTTAAAAAAAAATTATTTTTTTTGAAAGTACAGTGTCAAAATAAAAAGTAAAATAAATCAGGAAAAAAAATTAAAAATTTAAAGTGCCCCGTCCTGACGAGCTATCGTGCAGAAACGAACGCATACGTGAGCAGCGCCCGCATATAAAAACGGTGTTCAAACCACACATGTGAGGTATCGTCGCGATTGTTAGAGCGAGAGCAATAATTCTAGCCTTAGACCTCCTCTGTAACTCAAAACATGCAACCTGTAGAATTTTTTTAAACGCCGCAAGATCACTTCTATCGGCAGCTGGAGAGGGCCCCCCCCCCCTCCCGCCGCTCTCCAGTGCCCTCCGCTGTTTACCGGAGCCGTCGGCAGCAGCGATCGAATCCTCTTCCATCAGTGGCCTGGAGACGAGTAAGTGGAAGATGGCCTCCACCCGTCTCCATTGCAGGGCGGAAGCCACGTCAAAACGTCACTTCCGCCCAATGCCCTTTAAAGGACCATTTAAAAAATAATAATTTTAGAATGACATAAAATTTTTTGTTTTTTTATTGATCTGATGTCTTTTTCACCCCAGATCTCATATTTAAGAGGACCTGTCATGCTTTTTTCTATTACAAGGGATGTTTACATTCCTTGTAATAGGAATAAAAGTGACCCAAAATTCTCTTTTTTTTATTTAAAACAGTTAAATAAATAAGAAAAAAAAGAATATATATATATATATATATATATATATATATATATACACACACACACACACACACACACACACACACATTTTTTTTTTTTTTGCAAGTTTCATAGACAAACAAGACACATACAACTTAAGTGCTAAAGCCCCGTACACACGGTCGGACTTTTGCCCAACAAACTTTGTTTTAAGCAAGTTGGACCAACAATCCGACCGTGTGTACGCTCCATCCGACAAACTTTTTTTCGTTTGGTTTTGTTTTCATCGGACAAAAGTTGGGTCTGCAAACGGACAAACTTTTGCCCAACAAAAGTCCGATGGAGCAAAGTCCTACCGTGTGTACAGAAAACCATCGGACTTTTGTCCGATGGACAAAACAACTAATGTTAAAATCAACCAACAATAGCAGAAGTTGACCAAAGGGTGGCGGTAAAGAGCAGAAAAGAGCAGAAAAACCATGTGATGTTGCAAAAAGTTTTGGGAAAGTTTGCAGAAAAGTCCTGTGGTGTGTATGCTATGGGTGTGCCCGGCCAACTCCGTTCGGACAAAAATCCACGGAAATGTCCGATGGAAGTCCGACCGTGTGTATGGGGCTTTACAGTACTCATGAACAACGACAGTGCTACATTACAATTCTGCAAATACGGGTGTGATGGATAAAGATATGTAGCACTACCCCCGAAGGAGCTGCTGGTTTTGTTTGGGTCTACGTTCTGCCTATCAACCCCAAAGTTTGGCTTGAACCCTCCCTTGGCACAACTGAACCACACAATGATTGTGAAACCCACCGTTGACTGGGAACCACAATGATATCATAAAATGATATAACTTACAATTAGATATGGTTACCTTATGCTGGCCACTTGTCCACAAGGAGTAATAGAGAACTCCACACAGTTTCCTGCTTAACCAGAATCAATTTTACTCAGTGGTAAAAGACAGAAAATGTAAACAGAGGCACAGTTGACTTGTGCAGGGCCCTGCAAAGTCAATGATGTAAATATATATATGACAGTAATAAAACAGTCTTAATGCGCACTTTCTACATAAGTAACAGACCTATGCTCGCAAGCTCCCCCTAATGGGCAATATTGTACCCGTGTCCCATCACTACCAGTTCTAGTCAGGCCTGACTAAGTTCAGTGTACAGATCCTTCAGTAGTAGGAGTCTTCGCTAGCAATCTTTGGTGCACATAACATTCGTAATCCAACAAGTATGGGAAAGTCAGAAACAACATCCGAAGTAATTACCAATGTATATGACTTGCGGGCGACACAGGCGCCAATACTTTAAATACACTGCCACTGCGGGATGCAATGTGTCCTTGCACGTGGCGTGTTAACTTTCCAAAGAAACAATGGTGGCAAGTCTATAAGACCCACCTCCCTGCGATTCAGTTCATTGCCGTTTGGCAGGTGCCCTTCTCACCAAACAAGGCCTCGGTTCTCCGGTATGCTCCGCAACTTGCAGCCTTCGATCCTCCGCACAGCTGTAGTAGGTGTCGATGGATGGACGGCTCTGGTTGCTGTGGCGTGTGAGCTGGACACCCACGATGAGTATCCCTCTCACGAGATTAGACAGGCAGGCTCTGGCGACGGTGGGTCCAGGCTTCTTGGGCCTAGACACACTGGAAGCCGGCCTCAATGCAGGCTTCCTTCTTGATAGATGGCCGCGTCCCAAGAGACAGAATGTAACTCCTCCCTTTCTTTAAATAATCTCTCCCAGCAGGCTTTGCGGTAATGCAGTGCACCCTGGTAGCACAGCTGCACTGTGGGTAGTGTAGTCTGATTCACGATGCATTGTTTTAATATCATTGAAGCAAATAAGTTACTGCAATATAACAAATTGAACACCGGAGGGAGTTACCGTATTTATCGGTGTATAACGCGCACAGGCGTATAACACGCACTCTAACTTTAAGAGGGAAGTTTCAGGAAAAAAACTTTCCACAGCCCCCAGCGTATAACACGCAGGCACAGTTTACCCTCTATTTTCAGGGTAAAAAAAGTGAGTGTTATACGCCAATAAATACAGTAAGTTCCTTCTTAATTGTTAAACTGTAGTCTCTATCTACATTGCAAAGTGGAACCTTGCTACAGATACATCAATTGTATGGTACGCAACCTCACGCCTAGAACATGCTCTCAGAATGGGCTCTAACAAAAAGAAAACATCTAACAATAACGATGCCCAAAAGCCACCACCCCTCATGAGGTGTTGGCCGATACCTCAGCAAGGGATCGGTACACAATCCCTATCATTTAGGCTGTTTCAGGTTCAGCCAACCATGTACACCAGACTTTATCATATTTTAGTGGGCAGCCTCTGTTTACGTAAGTATCTTTGTACAAAGGAAGACTGTTGTTCACCAACCGTTTCCACTGAACCAACGAAGGGAAAGTGGGTTTCTTCCACTGCATTGCAATGTTTTTCTGGGCATAAAATAGTAACAAGCCAATCATTGTGCGTTTAGCCATGGTCGGTATAATAGTTTCAATGAGTCCTAGGAGGCATACCTCCATTGCCAATGGTAGTGTGACTGACGCGACTCTGTTAATCAAGTCAAGCACCGCCCCCCTAATACTGCTGGACGTCAGGGCAATGCCAGAAGATATGGGAGAAATCTGTGCAGGGTCCATCTTTTGAAGTAGAAGATTTTTTTTTAAAGTGCCCCGTCCAGACAAGCTCGCGTGCAGAAGCGAACGCATACATGAGTAGCGCCGCATATGAAAACGATGTTCAAACCACACAAGTGAGGTATCACCGCGATCGTTAGAGCGAGAGAAATAATTCTAGCCCTAGACCTCCTGTGTAACTATATAAGCATGCAACCTGTAGAATTTTTTTAATTGCATTTTATTCTCTAGGGTGTTAGAAAAAAAATATATATATAATGTTTGGGGGTTCTAAATAATTTTCTAGCAAAAAAAAAAAATGATTTTAACTTGTAAACAAGTTTGAAGTCTTAAATTGGTTAAAGCGGAGCTCCACCCTAAAGTGGAACTTCCGCTCATCGGATTCCTCCCCCCCTCCGGTGCCACAATTGGCACCCTTCGGGGGGAAGAGGGGTGCAGATACCTGTCTAAGACAGGTATTTGCACCCACTTCCGGGCATAGACTCTGCGGGTAGACTGCGGGTAGTGCGTCACTTCCCGCCCCCCCCCCCCCCGTTGTGTTCTGGGAAACACACGGCTCCCAGAACACAGCGGGGACCAGTAAAAGATGCTGAGCACTACTCGCGCATGCGCAGTAGGGAACCGGGAAGTGAAGCCGTAACGCTTCACTTCCTGATTCCCTCACCCATGATGGCGGTGGGGCAGCTGAGAGACGAGCGATTGCTCATCTTCTGCCGCCGACGTCGCTGGACTCCAGGACAGGTAAGTGTCCTAATATTAAAAGTAAGCAGCTGCAGTATTTTGTAGCTGCTGGCTTTTAATATTTTTTTTTTACGGCGGAGCTCCGCTTTAAGGGGGCAAATTCTTCCGGGGCTGAAGTGGTTATAGTTCATTTAAAAAAAAAAAAAAGTGGAGTGGAAGCTCATTTTTTCCCTGTCAAAAGTGGAGCTCCAAGTCTTCACTTCCTCAAGTTGTGTCTAATGTCTATTGAATATTTGTTACATTAAAGTTCATTAAAAAAAAGATGGAGTGGAGGACACATGTTTCCTGTCAAAAGTGGAGCTCCAGTCTGCAGCCGGACTCCCCCTTGCTCCTGATTGGGCGGCGTGGAGCAGGCGATTGGAGGGAGAGGAACACGCCCCCGGACGCCGTGACGTATAGGATTGTATTGGAGAAATTCAGCCAGAGAGAACTGCAGAGGGTAAGTGAGGGACTCGTTCAGTGCTGGGCGTGGCCTGAGTCTTGCTGGGCACACGGATACCCCATGTCCTGTGTATTCCCAGGACAGGGTCATGTGACCTGCAGGGAGTACTAGAAGTGTCAGCATGCCTGGCTGGGTGCAGTGCAGAGTATGGGGTGGGATGGCTCATAATGTGATTGATGTATTCCTCACTTCCTTCCATTCCAAACAATAAGCCTGTATCTGTGTATGGCAGCTCTGTGTTTTATAATCAGAAGACTTCTCTACAATGAAATGTTTATCCTTTTATAATTTCACTGCTGATCTCCTCCAGCTTCTTTCAGCCACTTCCTTCCCACATCATAGCTGCGGCTGGTCTTCCTGGCAGTGATGTGACAACGGACTGAAGTACAATTTGGGAGAAGGTTGTCACCTCAGAACAGGAAGTGCCTGAAAAATAACTTCCATGGCAGAAGCACCCTTTTTTTTTTTTTTTTTTTTTTTAACCACAGGATTTTTTCTGGCACTTTTTTACAAGTTTAAATCAGTATTTTTTGCTAGAAAGTTACTTATAGCCCCCCAAACATTATATATATATATATATATATATAAATTTATATAGCAATCGTAAAACAATTATCTCATTTGCGCAGTGGTTTTGCAAAAATTTTTTGGGGAAAAAATACACTTGAATTAAAAAAAAAAAAAAAAACAATATTTACACCAGTTTCTTTGTATAATGTGAAAGATAATATGCTGAGTAATTAGATACCTAACATGTTATGCTTTAAAATTGCACACGCTATTGGAATGGCGACAGACTGCCGTACTTAAAAATCCCCATAGACAACGCTTTAAATGGCTTTTACAGGTTACATGTTTAGAGTTACAGAGGAGGTCTATGGCTAGAATTATTGCTCTCGCTCTAACGATCGCGGCGATACCTCACATGTGTGGTGCAAATACCGTTTACATATGCAGGTGCATTGTGAAGACATACATAGAAATTAAAGGGATGCTTTTTACTTGAGCTAAAGATGCCGATAATGGCCGACAATAAATTCACATTCATTTAAATTCATGATATTAATTAAAAAGTCAAATATAATAAATGTTATATATAAAAAAATAATAATAATAAAATATATAGATAGATACACACTAAATATAATACATTTATATATAATAAATAAAAAAAAAAAAATATATATATATATATATATATATATATATATATATATATATATATAAAAATAAAGGTGTCGATAATGGCCGACAAATTCATATACCGTGTATATACTCGAGTATAAGCCGAGATTTTCAGCCCTTTTTTTTGGGCTGAAAGTCCCCCCCTCAGCTTATACTCGAGTCAGCAAAATTTAACATTGTAAATAGTACCTGGAAAAAAAGTTGAGGCTGCGGCGTCCATCGTTTAAATCTCGCGGTCTCTTCCTGGTCCCTTCTGTGATAGGCGATTCTCAGCAGACACTCTCTGCCTATCACGAATGTTCTCTCATCCTCAGTTTCCCAGCAGACGTCTGTGATTGGCGGAACACCGAACACAGTGTCTGCTGGGATGGGTGAGGATGAGAGAACGTTCGTGATAGGCGGAGAGTGTCTGCTGAGAATCGCCTATCACAGAAGGGACCAGGAAGAGACCGCGAGATTTAAACGATGGACGTCGCAGCCTCTCAACTTTTTTTCAGGTACTATTTACAATGTTACATTTAAACAGTGAGGATGGGCACAGTGAGGATGGGCACAGTGAGGATAGGAAACAGTGAGGAGATAGGGAACAGTGAGGATGGGCACAGTGAGGATGGGCACAGTGAGGATGGGCACAGTGAGGATAGGAAACAGTGAGGAGATAGGGAACAGTGAGGCATTGTTGTCCCTCGGCTTATACTCGAGTCAGTAAGTTTTCCCAGTTTTTTGTGGTAACATTAGGTACCTCGGCTTATACTCGAGTATATATGATATATATATATTTAAATTCATGATATTAATTAAAAAGTCAAATATAATACATTTTATATATAATAATAAAAACAATTAAATTTTATATATATATATATATATTTTCAGTGCACCTCCAATAATAGTGTGTGGCTGTTGAGGCATATACAAATGCAAGCTCCTCTGCTGCAGAGACGATTGTGAATATTATTATACAGGATTTATTTAGCGCCAACAGTTTGCGCAGCGCTTTACAACATGAGAGGAGACACAGAGAGCAGTTGCAGTACAATACAATTCAGTACAGGAGGAATCGGAGGGCCCTGCTCGTTAGGCCCCTTTCACACTTGTGTGACTTTTCCTGCGACTTGGGACTACAAAGTCGCGTGACAAGTCGTTTCCAATGATACCCATTCATATTTGTGCGACTTCAAGTCGTTCCGACTTCAAAGTAGTCCCTGTACTACTTTGGTCCGACTTTCATGCGAGTCGAGGTCCATAGACCTCAAGTTTACACAGACATTCCCTGAAATCGCATCCGTAAAATCGCGTGACTTTTAAGTCGCAGCAGTGAGAAAGGGGCCAGCTTGGTATTCTCTGTGCAGCAGTATGGTATATGTCAGAGCCATATGATTGTATAATAGTGTGTGGCTGTGGAGGCATATTCGAGGGGAAGCTCCTCTGCTGCAGAGACGATTGTGAATGGCTCAGTATTCTCTGTGCAGCACTACGGTATATGTCAGAGCCATATGAATGTAGAATAATAGTGTGTGGCTGTGAGGCGGTCATTAGAGTGTAAGCTCCTCTGGTGCAGAAACAGATGTGGATGGCTCAGTGTTTTCTGTACCGCTCTATAGAAAATGTCTGAGTTATGTAAATGTATTACAATAATAGTGTGTGACTGTGTGTAGGAGAGGGGGTCATTAGAGTGCAAGCTCTTCTGGTGCTGATGTGTATTGCTGGGTGCTCCATTTACAGCACTATGGTATATGTCAGAGCTATGTCATTTATATAAGTAGCATGTAACTGTGGGAGTGGGGAGTCATTAGAGTGTAAGCTCTGTGCATACAGTGAGGGGAAAAAAGTATTTGATCCCCTGCTGATTTTGTACATTTGTCCACTGACAAAGAAATGATCTGTCTAATTTTAACCACTTGACAACTGGGCACTTAAACCCCCTTCCTAACCAGACGAATTTTCAGCTTTCGGTGCTCTCACATTTTGAATGACAATTACTCAGTCATACAAAACTGTACCCATATGAAATTTTTGTCCTTTTTTTCACACAAATAGAGCTTTCTTTTGGTGGTATTTAATCACTGTTGGGTTTTTTATTTTTTGCGCTATAAGAGAAAAAAGACTGAAAATTTTGTAAAAAAATGAATTTTTCTTTGTTTCCGTTATAAAATTTTGCAAATTAGTATTTTTTCTTCATAAATTTTGGCCAAAATTTATACTGCTACATATCTTTGGTAAAAATAAGTACAAATTGGTGTATATTTTTTGGTCTTTGTGAAAGTTATAGAGTCCACAAGCTATGGTGCCAATATCTGAAAATTGATCACACCTGAAGTACTGACGGCCTATCTCATTTCTTGAGACCCTAACATGCCAGAAAAGTACAAATACCCCCCAAATGACCCCTTTTTGGAAAGAAGACATTCCAAGGTATTTAGAAAGAGTCATTGTGAGTTTTTTGAAGTTGTCATTTTTTCCCACAATTCTTTGCAAAAATCAAGATTTTTTTTTCTTTTTTTTTTTTCACAAAATTGTCATATTAGCAGGTTATTTCTCACACACAGCATATGCATTCCACAAATTACACCCCAAAATACATTCTGCTATTCCTCCCGAGTATGGCGATACCACATGTGTGAGACTTTTACACAGCGTGGCCACATAGAGAGGCCCAACATGCAGGGAGCACCTTCAGGCGTTCTGGAGCACCCAGGCCAATTCTGACATTTCTCTCCTACATGTAAAAATCATCATTTGTTTGCTAGAAAATTACATAGAACCCCAAAACATTATACATGTTTTTTTTAGCAAAGACCTTAAAGAATATAATGGTGGTCATTGCAACTTTTTATCTTGCATGGTATTTGCGCAGAAATTTTTCAAACGCGTTTTTTACGGAAAAAAAACTGTTTTGTGCTTAAAAGAAAAAAAACAGTAAAGTTAGCCCAATGTTTTTGCATAATGTGAAAGATGAAGTTACGCCGAGTAAATAGATACCTAACATGTCACCCTTCAAAATTGCACACGCTCGTGGAATGGCGCCAAACTTCGCTACTTAAAAATCCTCATAGGCAACGCTTTAAATATTTTTACTGGTTACATGTCTTGAGTTACAGAGGAGGTCTAGGGCCAAAATTATTGCTCTCGCTCTAACGTTCGCAACGATACCTCACATGTGTGGTTTGAACACCGTTTTCATATGTGGGCGGGGCTTACGTATGCGTTCACTTCTGCATGCGAGCTCGCGGGGGCAGGGGCGCTTTAAAAAAAAAAATATATTTTATTGTTAATTTTACTTTATTTATTTTAGTTTGACATGTTTTTCCGCCCCCAAATTTTTTTTGATCACTTTTATTCCTATTACAAGGAATGTAAACATCCCTTGTAATAGGAATATGGCATGACAGGTCCTCTTTACAGTGAGATATGGGGTCAATAAGACCCCACATCTCACCTCTAGGCTGGGAAGCCTGAAAAAAAAACAAAAAAAAAAAAACAATCTTGGCTTTGATCGTAGCGGTGAGTCGGTAGAAGCACCGGAGGGCAGCGGGAGGGGGGGCATCCACTCTCACCTTCCGTAAGAGCGATCAAGAGGTGGAACAGCCGCTATGATCGTTCTTATGGTGCAGGGAATCGCCAGCTGAAAAAGCGAATATCTGAATGATGCCTGTAGCTGCTCCCATCATTCAGATATACCCCCACAAAGTCAAGGACGTCATATGACGGCCGGCGGGCGGGAAGTGGTTATTGAGGAGTATTGCCGGGTATTGAGGAGTATTGCAGGGTATTGAGGGGTATTGCGTAGTATTGCGCAGGGTGTACTGCAGAGTATTGCGCAGGGTGTATTGCAGAGTATTGGGCAGGGTGTATTGCAGAGTATTGGGCAGGGTGTATTGCAGAGTATTGGGCAGGGTGTATTGCAGAGTATTGGGCAGGGTGTATTGCAGAGTATTGGGCAGGGTGTATTGCAGAGTATTGGGCAGGGTGTATTGCAGAGTATTGGGCAGGGTGTATTGCAGAGTATTGGGCAGGGTGTATTGCAGAGTATTGGGCAGGGTGTATTGCACAGGGATGGCTGAGCAGGGATGGATGGATGGCTGGATCTGTGACTGCAATTGTCACAGATCCAGCCCACAGCTGACATGTTCTGACATGGGGGAGGGAGCGGACATGATCCGCTCCCTCCCTTCTCTTCTCACACTGTACCGATCGGTACAGAGAGGGGAGGGAGGAACCGGCGTCATCACATGACGCCGGTCTGTTTACAAGTGATCGCTCCGGCATTTGACGGAGCGATCACGTGGTAAACGGCCGCGATTAGCGGCCATCTACCGTGATCCGCTGGGTCTTCCGGACCCGGCGGTCACGGTCATATCCTGGGGGCGCGCGGGAGCAAGATTCTGTGAGGACGTCCCTGGGACGTCCACTCAGGATAACTCGACCGCGCTGTGGACGTCTTTTGTACATGGCGCGGTCGGCAAGTGGTTAATGGTAGGTTTTTTTTAACAGTGAGAGACAGAATAACAAGAAAAATATCCAGAAAAACGCATTTCAAAAAAGTTATAAATTGATTTGCATTTTAATGAGTAAAATAAGTATTCGATCCCCTATCAATCAGCAAGATTTCTGGCTCCCTGGTGTCTCCTATACAGGTAACAAGCTGAGATTAGGAGCACTCTCTAAGCCCAGGTTCACACTGACAGCAGGAATGAAATCCTGTGAGTTCAGCTGAACTCGCACGATTTCATTCCCACGTGTCAGTCCCGACTTCAGGGGGCGATTTTAGAGACATCAGTGCGGGTTGCTGCACAGATGTCTATGAAAATCGCTCCCCGAAGTCGCCAAAAGTAGTACAGAAACTACTTTTGGGAAACAGTGCGGCGCCACAAAGGCAGCGTCACATCGATTCGGACGTGCCATTGCCGGCAATAGCCGCAGATTTGACATGTCAAATTGATGAAAAGTGTACCAGGGCTTAAAGTGGTTGTAAACCCACTTATGCAACTTGCACCTACAGGTAAGTCTAGATTAAGGCTTACCTGTAGGTGTTTGCAATATCTCCTAAACCTACACTGTTTAGGAGATATTTTCAGAAAAAGAATGCACCGTTGTCTACGCCCGTTTTATCAATGGATAATGCCGGCTGTTACGGCTCCGGCGCGCATGCGCGGTGACTTCATCGCCGCTCTGGCCAATCAGAGCGCCAGAGCGGCGATACCCGGAAGTAACCTCCCGGAGCGATGTCTGCGGCCGGAGGGGGGACAAGGACGGCTTCGGGGGCTTCGATCTAAGGTAAGTACTGCATAATGAGCTAGTATGCAAGTCATACTAGCTCATTATGCCTTTCTCTTGCATGTTATTCTTTAAAAAAAAAAAAAAAAATATTGGGTTTACAACCACTTTAAAGGGAGTGCTCCTAATCTCAGCTTGTTACCTGTATAAAAGACATCTGTCCACAGAAGCAATCAATCAATCAGATTGCAATCTCTCCATCATGGCCAAGACCAAAGAGCTGTCTAAGGATGTCAGGGACAAGATTTTAGACCTACAAAAGGCTGGAATGGGCTACAGGTCCATCGCCAAGCAGCTTGGTGAGAGGGTGACAACAGTTGGTGCAATTATTCGCAAAAGGAAGAAACACAAAATAACTGTCAATGTCCCTCGGTCTGGGGCTCCATGCAAGATCTCACCTCGTGGAGTCTCAATGATCATGAGAACGGTGAGGAATCAAGCCTCGTACACACGACCGAGTTTCTCGTCCAAAACCGGCAAGAAAAGTGCCGCGAGAGCTTTTTTGTCGAGAAAACCGTTCGTGTGTATGGTTTTACGACGAGAAAATTGCCGTGAATCTCGACGAGAAAATAGAGAACCTGCTCTCTATTTTCTCGTCAGGATTCCAGATTTCCTCGTCGTGTTTCTCGACGGCCTGTTTTGTGACGAGAAAATGGTTCGTGTGTATGCTTTTACGACTCTTCCAAAAGCGCGCATGCTCAGAAGCAACTATGAGACGGGAGCGCATCTTCTGGTAAAACAAGCCTTCGTAATGGAGATAGCACATTCGTCACACTCCAAATTTTTGCATCGTTTAAATGTTCTGCATTGAAATCTTCGTTAGAATGTGACATTAATCCAAACGAATGAACTTCTTTTGCTGCTGATATTCACACAGAGTTATGACTATCTTTTTTTTAAACTTTTTCATGCTGCTCTTAAGAAGATTTATGTGTATTATATCGTGCAAGTTTTTAGGAATATTAAAAAATTAGATATTCTTCTAACTGATGTTAATTGTAATTTTGCAATGTTTTGGTAGTGATCTCCCATTGAATATTTTAATATATATTATGTAAATTTTACACCCTTTTTTGGGAAATACGATTTAGTTATTTTTTTTGGGGGTTGTTATCTGTCCCTTTTTTTTGTCAGTCAAATGTATCTGCTTACTCCAAAGCTAGATTTTACATTTTTACAAATACACATAGTCAAGTATGAACTTAAAGAAAAATAACATTTATTCATGTTTGAACTAAAATAAAGAGAAGGCAGCGCTGGAGAAGCTGCTGCCATTTGTGCATCCCAGGGACCCCAGAGCACACAGCAACCCTGTGTGGACACTAGAATTGGGAGCTTGAGAAGGCCAACATTTCTGAACACAATCTGATGCTGGCCTCCCAGAGGTCAGGAACAGCAGCAGGTGAGATATATGTCCCAAGTGTGTGGTACTACAACAGGCTGCCTTCTGTCCGACCACAATGAAGCAAGGCCATCACTTCCTCGTCTTCCTGGCAACCTTCCCTGCAACCTTTCCTGAAGCCTTCCCTGCAGCCTTCCTTCTTCGTTTGGCTGGAGGCTGGGCCACTGGAGGGGTGCCCCTGTCAGGAGGTGGAGGAGAAGGGGGTGGCGCAGAAGAACAAGGTGGAGGTGGAGGAGAAGGGGGTGGCGCAGAAGAAGAAGGTGGAGGAGGAGGTTGAGGTTGGGACAGTTGTGCCACCTCACAAATTTTTTCCATCACCCCCTTGTTGAGCAAGGTGATGAGCAGGGGCTCGCATAGGAGGCGTTGCTCCATGCTCATCACCTTGAACTTTGCCTCCACTAGGCCGGCAATGGCATCTTCAGGGGATGTGGGCTCTTTGAGGGTGGCAAGGGCCTCTTTAATAAGGGCCATTGCTGCCTCACTGGTGGTCCTGTCCCTCCTGCCTCTTTTGGGAAGCCGGATGGGAGGCACCTGGGATCTGGTGCTTCTCCTTTGCCCTGCCACCTCCTGGCTGCCACTGGGCCCTGCCACCTCCTGGCTGCCACTGGGCCCTGCCTCCTCCTGGCTCACAGTGGGCCCTGCCTCCTCCTGGCTGCCACTGGGCCCTTCCTCCTCCTGCCTGACAGTTTCCAGACCCTCCTCCTGGCTGATTTCATCCTGTGTATGAAAAAGGAACATAGTTTAATATGTTGCTTTAATCTTTGCATCAAACTTTATAAACATGATTGAAGCAATTAGAATGTAAATCCAGAAATCATTTTTTCTAATTTACACCTACATCAGATTGACTATTTAGCACCCAATTAAGTGCAGACTAATGTCTCGATCTTGATTTCACTTGTGGAACCCAAAATATTGTATGTTTCTCATCTTGACATATTTGTCAAACATTAATTTTATCCCAATACATTTTCATTTAATACTATACCTGGCTCCAGATGGCCAAATTAGGATCATCCAGGATGGCTGCCTCCTCTTGCTCCAGAGAAGGCTCAGGTTGGCTGCAGGGAAGTCTGGGGGGAAGAGTGGAGAGTGATGGCCTTGCCTCAATGTGGTCATCCAGGAAGGACATCCTGCTGTAGTACCACAAAATCGGGACATACACATCACCTGCTGCTGCTCCTGACCTCTGAGAAGCCAGGACCTTAGAGCGTTCAGTCCTGTAGGTGCCTCTCAAGCTCCCAATTTTAGTGTCCACTTGTTTTGCTGTGGCTGTGGGCACCTTGGTCTGCACAAATGGGAGCAGCTTCTCCAGCGCTGCTTTTCTCACCCCTCTTTTTTTATGGATGGGGTTTTTCGTCTCCCACAGAGCGGGCAGCTCCCTTACCCGGTCAATAAATTCCGCCAGGAACTCTTTGTCGCTAATAAAGACATTCATATTGTATCTGCAAGTTTAAGAAATAATATATAACTAATGTGAGGCAAACAGTCTAACCTCCTTAACATCCTAGTCACCATATATATCCTACAACATTCTCAAAACAGTATAGGCCAACAATTTGTCCAAGTCACAAAATCACATACCTTCGTTCGAACGTCCGTCACTTGAACTCCTCTCTCCGCACACCGTACTATAGTCACATGTGTGTTTGCTATATACACACCACGCATGCGTCAAAATACGAACACGTCGCTCCGCACACGTCGCCCGCCCATGACGTTCTAACTAACATCTTTTCCCCGCCCCTTCTCTTTCGGCGCGCAGACAGATATGGCGGAGTTACAGCAGGTGTCTGATAATTCCGCAACTAACGAGGAGGAGACAAGCCCGGAGACCGAGGAAACGTCACGATCAAGGAGGAGATTCAAGGCATCGAATATGTCTTTTGCGGAGATGGTGGACATCTTGCTCAAGTCTGATTATGACGCAAAGCATGGGCCGTATAGCAAACCAAATAGAAGGAAGGCCAAAATCCTCACTAAAGTCGTGAAGAGTCTGAAGACGAATTTCGGGGTGAAACGCTCAAATGAGCAGCTCAGAAAGAGGTTGTCAGACCTCAAACTGAGGGAGCCAGAGCAGTTGAGGAGCATAAAGAGAATGCTCGCTAAAAGTAAGTAAAATGTAGACTTTTCTGCTATTAATCCTTTTCTAAACTGACATGTTGCTGTGTGTTTTTTTTTTTTTTCTTATTGGACTCCCTTCCAAAATGTTATATTTTGAACTTGGTTGGGCACAGTAATCGTTCGTTACGTTACAGACACTTCGTTCGGCCACTATCCGCTGTTTTGGCTTATTTTACAGCCACAAAAGTAATTAGACATCTGCCTTTTTTTGGGAAATTTGGGGCACAAAGTTTTAGTCTAGATGATGTGTTTGTAAAGAGAATGAAATGCAAACTGTAAACTGTAAAGGAGAGGACACTCAGCAGCTGCTTCCACATCTGTACTTTGGAGCACTATAGTGTGGGCCCCCAGACCCGCCTTTTTTGGGTGTCCCACACAGGTGCATCAGAGAATTTTTGTGTTGCCTACATGTCTAAAAAATGACAGACAAAGGTGAATACTAAGCATATTCTTGGTCAGAAATAATGCATTCATCTTTGACTTCCGCCCAAACACACACTTGTACCCCACTTCCAAGCAATTTAGCCTGTTTTTTTTTTTTTTACATAGAGATTTTCTGTGTGATAACTCTACCTTTTGTTTGATTCTCATAGGGGAGAGAAGACTGGGAGGAGGACACTCCAGGGAGCACAAGAACCCCACAGCTTCACAACAACCCCAAACTCCAAAAGACCAACAACCTAAAGATGTGGAGGAAGTTGAGGTGGAGGAAGGAGAAGTGCAGGAAGGAGAGGTGGATGACGTTGTGGATCTGGTCACCACAACAGGTCAGTATCTGTCACCACAGCTTCAGGTAAGAGAGGTAGGCCTGCAGAGTTATAATACATTTTTATTTTGTTTTTAGGGGATGTGAATGTTGGGGTGAAGGATAGTACAGGTTTCTCTGCTGACAGTGCCCTCCGCCTCATCCAGCAAGTGATGGAATGTAGCACGGAACTGGACAAAATTAAAGAAAGAATTCATGTGATGGATCAAACATTTAAAGACATTCTCGATGTTTTGGGGAGAATTCAATAAGGCATCCCAACCCCCTTTTGTTCATGTTTATTCTTCAACTTTTAAAAAACTTTTTGACAATCAAACCAACCAAAAATTGAATCTGCACACAGTGTGACAACATGTGCTATCTGCCATCAGGGGATATCCATGTACGTCTTTTGGGGGTGCAACCCCTTCCTCGTTTCTAAAGTAGGTGAACTGAGGAAGGGGTTGCACCCCCAAAACACGTCCATTGATCACCCCTGATGGCAGATAGCACATGTTGACAATAGGGATCAGGAGTCTAAAATCCCTATAGGAAAATAATCCCAATTGTGTGCATATTCAATTTTTGGCTGGGCAAGGGGTGGCAGGACCCCATATTAGGACGGGCACATAGAGACATATAGTTTGTGTAAGTGAATGTCTCAAATTGCTCCGAGGTATCCAATTTTGTAATATTTGGAATGCAACTGTTTTTGTATTTTCCTAAGAAAACAATTGCCGGTTTGTGGCCAGGCAAACAAAAAATGTAAAAAAAAAAAAAAAAAAAAAGGTGTGTGAATTTGCACATAGTAAAATATTTGAACACAAACAACGTGTAGCTTCTTTTTCTAATATGCTCTAACCTTATTTGGTACATTTTTAAAGGTTACATAGTGAAATGCTTGGTATTTACTAAAGGAAAATACACTTGGCACTAAGACAAACTAGGAGACAGGAAACCAACAAAAGTTAGAAGTTTAAACAAGATTTTTATTTGTATCGTTCTCCAGGAATCTTTAGACATAGCCTGGCATAGGAATTGCCCCCTTACCCGTGAAATAGTCCATGTATTTGTCCCGAACCTCACGGGCATTTTGGGGGGGCAAGCCAGCACGGGCAGATTCCAGGCCCGGCAGGGGATTATCAGGGGAAAGTCCAGCCTCAGGCAAAACTGAGGCCATATATGAATTAGATTTGCGGCAAAGAAAATTGTGTAGCACACAGCAGCATAACACTACATAGTTTATTTTGTAGTCCGCCAAGTGGATGGGAGTCATAAAAAGGCGGAACCGGCTGGCCATTATGCCAAAGGCATTTTCAACGACTCTTCGGCCCCTGGCCAGCCGGTAATTGAACACCCTCTTCTCTGGGGTCAGGGTCCTCTGAGGAAATGGCCTCATAAGATGTGGTCTGAGCCCGAAGGCTTCATCAGCCAAAAAAACAAAGGGGAGTCCTTCAATATTCCCTGCATCCGGTGGCAATGCAAGGTCGTTACTCTGGAGACGGAGGGCAAACTCCGTCTGGATGAAGGATCCCCCATCGGACATCCGGCCATTCTTCCCTACATCAACATAGAGGAATTCATACCGTGCTGACACCACCGCCATCAGCACAATGCTACGAAACCCCTTGTAATTGAAGTAGTAGGACCCAGAACGGGGTGGCGGCACGATGCGGACGTGCTTCCCATCTATAGCACCACCGCAGTTGGAAGTCCCACCGCGTGGCAAACTCCGATGCCACAGTCTGCCATTCCTGTGGCGTGGAAGGAAGCTGTGGAGTCAAACAAGATGAAAAAATATTAGAATACACAAATCAAACATTACAAGTATATTCTAAGAAAATACATTAGAGGCCAACATCAAGCAAAGACTACGTTTATTAAGGTGTTTTAAATAAGTATAATGGAAGGCTCATGTATCATATTCATCACCCCCTATGATGGTCCATTAATAAATTATAATGGGGAGGGGGGGGTAGATGTGTTTGGCCACTGGATAGCATTGCAGTGGCGGTGCGTCCAGAGTGGGTGCTGGAGCACTGCCCCCTCTCTCCTGTGCCCATCACTCAGAACAATACATAGGTTCATGCCTTGCATTAACCTATGTATTGTCTATGCCGCCCACTATTCAGGTGGATGGCCCCCTGTTAAGCGACCGACATATGAAGAACTGCGGCATTTAGGGGCTTAAAATTGCATATCAGAAACAGTAAGGAAAATTGTCTTGCACATTACAGCCTGAGGGATGTAATTGGCTGCAGAAAAGTTAAATAGGGGACGCAGGGGGGGGGGGCATTCCTTGGGTAAACACTGACAGGCTGCTCTGCCAATCATGTTCACCAAGTCTGTTTAATGGTAACATGATTGGCTGATGCAACATCAAGGGAAGGAGAAGACATCAAGGACAGAAGAAGGATGGCGCTGACCACAAGAAGGTAAGTGCAGGGCTGGGGGGGAACTGGCTGCATTGGAGGGGACAAAATGGCTGCATTAGAGGGAACAAAATGGCTGCATTGGAGGGAACAACTGGGGGCGTTTAATAGGCACCAGAGCAAAAAAGGAGGAAGTTTATTTCCTAAATTGGGGTTTGAACCCCCAAACATTTGGAGCAACAGGCGCCCCTGCTGGAAAGGTTAGTGAAGGGAAATATGCATGGAGGAGAAAAAAGGGGCAATCTAAAGCTTCCAGCATGCATGGGGACAAAGGGGACATTCTCAGCATATTACAATCATGGTAATTAGGGAAGGTAGAAAGAAATACAATACATTATCATACATGCAATACATAAAATGTGATGTTAATGGAGAAAACTTACCCTAATATAGTCCTCCTGCAGGACTTGTATAATGGCAGAACAGGTGTCTGGTATTATGAGGCCCAGAGCCTGGGGGGAGATGCCTGTCGTGAACTTCAAGTCCTGAAGACTTCTCCCTGTCGCCAGATAACGTAACGTGGCGATGAGCCTCTGCTCAGCACTGATGGCTTCCCGCATAACGGTGTCCTTCCTGGTTAATATAGGGGGACACCAAAGCCAACAGTTCCTGAAAAACGGGGTCAGACATCCGCAGAAAATTCCTGTAGTCCTCAGGATTATTCTCGACGATCTCCCGCAGCAGAGGCATGTGGCAGAATTGGTCCCGCTGGAGCAACCAATTCTTGGTCCATGAACTCCTCCTCACACCATTCATGGACTGGTCTTGGTCCAAAACAAGCAGACCAACACCAAGCGCACGCACAGCACGAACTCGACGACGAGAACGTCCAGGCGACATGGCTAGGAAACGGTCGTCTTATCAGAACGTACAGAACAGAACGCACTTTAGAACAGCAAGGCCTATGAATAACGAACTGAAAAACAGAAACGAACAGGCAAGAACGCACTGTAAAACAGATACGACCTGCCTAGACGCCCTGAAAGTCAAGATACAAACCCACAAGCACAAACTGAACCGCAGAAAACGATCTGAAAAGTACGAAGACTGAAAAGCGCGAATCGTCTCTTCCCAAACTTTTACTTCACACGCGGTAACACGAGATCAGCAAAAGCAGCCCAAGGGGTGGCGCCAAGAAAAAAGATCTTCCCCTTTATAGTGCCGTCGTATGTGCTGGACGTGACCGCGGAGAACAACGAGGAAATTGGGAAATGTCAGTGTGTACGCATGGAAAGCTTGACGAGAAAATCGACAAGGTTAACAAGAATCTCGTCGAAGAAAACGACGTGTTTTTTACGACGAGAAACTCGGTCGTGTGTACGAAGCTTTAGTCCAGAATTACACCAGGGAATCTTGTCAATGATCTCAAGGCAGCTGGAACCATGGTCACCGAGAAAACAATTGGTAACACACTACGCCATGAAGGACTGAAATCCTGCAGCGCCCGCAAGGTGCCCCTGCTCAAGAAAGCACATGTACAGGCCTGTTTGCTAATGAACATCTGAATGATTCAGAGGAGAACTGGGTGAGTGTTGTGGTCAGATGAGACCAAAATCAAGCTCTTTGGCATCAACTCAACTTGCCATGTTTGGAGGAGGAGGAATGCTGCCTATGACCCCAAGAACACCATCCCCACCGCCAAACATGGAGGTGGAAACATTATGCTTTGGGGGTGTTTTTCTGCTAAGGGGACAGGACAACTTCACTGCATCAAAGGGACAATTGACGGGGCCATCTACTGTTAAAACTTGGGTGGGAACCTCCTTTCCCAAACCAGGACATTAAAAATGGGTCGGTAATGGGTATTCCAGCATGACAATGACCTAAAACACACAACCAAGGCAACAAAGGCGTGACTCAAGAAGAAGCACATTAACCACTTAAGCCCCGGACCATTATGCAGCTTAAAGACCAGAGGTGTTTTCAGAATTTGCCACTGCGCTGCTTTAACTGGAAATTGTGCGGACATGCAATGTTGTACCCAAATTAATTCTGCGTCCTTTTCTTCCCACAAATAGAGCTTTCTTTTAATGGTATTTGATTGCCTCTGCGATTTATTTATTTATTTATTTATTTATTTATTTGCGATATAAACGGAAAAAGACTGAAATTTTTTTAAAAAAAATGATATTTTCTACTTTTTGTTATGAGAAAAATCGAATAAACTCAATTTTAGTCATACATTTAGGCCAAAATGTATTCAGCCACATGTCTTTAGTAAAAAAAATGTCAATAAGCGTATATTTATTGGTTTGCGCAAAAGTTATAGCGTCTACAATCTAGGGTACATTTTCTGGAATTTACACAGCCTTTAATTTATGACTGCCTATCTCATTTCTTGAGGTGCTAAAATGGCAGGGCAGTACAAAACCCCCCCAAATGACCCCATTTTGGAAAGTAGACACCCCCAAGGAAATTGCTGAGAGGCATGTTGAGCCCATTGAATTTTTTTTTTTTTTTTGTCCCAAGTGATTTGAATAATGACTAAAAAAAAATACAAAAGGTTGTCACTAAATGATATATTGCTCACACATGCCATGGTTATATGTGGAATTGCACCCCAAAATACATTTTGCTGCTTCTCCTGAGTACGGGGATACCACATGTGTGGGACTTTTTAGGAGCCTAGCTGCGTACGTGCCCCCGAAAACCAAGCACCGCCTTCAGGATTTCTAAGGGCGCAAATTTTTGATTTGACTCCTCACTACCTATCACAGTTTCGAAGGCCATAAAATGCCAAAATGGCACAAAACCCCAGCAAATGACCCCATTTTGGAAAGTAGACACCCCAAACTATTTGCTGAGAGGCATGTTGAGCCCATTGAATTTTTTTTTTTTTTTGTCCCAAGTCATTGAATAATGACAAAAAGAAGAAAAAAAATGTATAAAAAGTTGTCACTAAATGATATATTGCTCAAACATGCCATCGTTATATGTGGAATTGCACCCCACAATACATTTTGCTGCTTCTCCTGAGTACGGGGATACCACATGTGTGGGACTTTTTGAGAGCCTAGCCGCGTACGGGGCCCCGAAAACCAAGCACCGCCTTCAGGATTTCTAAGGGCGCAAATTTTTGATTTCACTAAAATGGCAAGATAGCACAAAACCCCCACAAATGACCCCATTTTGGAAAGTAGACACCCCAAGCTATTTGCTGAGAGGCATGGTGAGTATTTTACAGCTCTCATTTGTTTTTGAAAAGGAAGAAAGAACCTTTTTTTTTTTTTTTTTTTTTTCTTTTTTCATATTTCAAAACTTTGTGACAAAAAGCGAGATCTGCAAAATACTCACAATACCTCTCAGCAAACAGCTTGGGGTGTCTATTTTCCAAAATTTGGTCATTTGGGAGGGTTTTGTGCCATCTGGGCATTCCATTTCATGACCTCCGAAACTGTGATAGGTAGTGAGGAGTGAAATCAAAAATTTACACCCTTAGAATTCCTGAAGGCGGTGCTTGGTTTTCAGGGTCCTGTACGCGGCTAGGCTCCCTAAATGTCTCACATGTGGTATCCCCGTACTCAGGAGAAGCAACAGAATGTATTTTGGGGTGCAATTCCACATATAACCATGGCATGTTTGAGCAATATATCATTTAGTGACCACTTTTTGTACATTTTTTTTTTTTTTTTTTTTTTTCTTTTTGTCATTATTCAATCACTTGGGACAAAAACATTTTTTTTCAATGGGCTCAACATGCCTCTCAGCAAATAGCTTGGGGTGTCTACTTTCCAAAATGGGGTCATTTGGGAGGGGGTTGAACTGTCCTGGCATTTTATGCACAACATTAGGAAGCTTATGTCACACATCATCCACTCTTCTAACCACTTGAAGACAAAGCCCTTTCTGACACTTTTTTTTTGTTTACATGAAAACATTTTTTTTTTTTTGCAAGAAAATTACGTTGAACCCCCAAACATTATACATTTTTTTTAAAGCAAATGCCCTACAGATTAAAATAGTGGGTGTTGCATTTTTTTTTTCCACACAGTATCTGCGCAGCGATTTTTCAAACGCATTTTTTGGGGAAAAAACACACTTTTTTTATTTTTAATGCACTAAAACACACTATATTGCCCAAATGTTTGATGAAATAAAAAAGATCATCTTAGGCCGAGTACATGGATACCAAACACGACATGCTTTAAAATTGCGCACAAACGCGCAGCGGCGACAAACTACATACATTTTTAAAATATAAAGATAATAAATGCGGCGCCTAAAATAGTGACAAAGCCCAGAGACACGTATGAATCTAGGTATGTGATAGGTGAAGAATAAGTGACTTCAAGTGATCTAGTGAACTGATAACCAGGTGCAGATACACAAGTCATAAATTCACACCAACATCTATATGTCACAATGTAATATGAACATACAACAAAAAAAGTTCAGTGAAAATGTCCAGTATGAGAACTGGAATCAGAAGAGTAGGTGAATGTGAATGTAATCATCAGAGCGTGGTCTCCACATATAGAATCAAGCTGGCTTATGGTTCATACATAGCATTACTTCAGACCGCTGTGGCACCCAGGGATGTGACTCCAACACCAGGAAGGGGGGAGAAGAAATGAATACTCTTACCCCTAAAACGTGGACTCACACACCAGCGGTGGTGGGTCAAACAGGCGACAGGTGCAGTTGTAGATTCATCTGGGTGTCTCCTCACAGACTAGCCGTAGAAGGGATGGACTCACGGAATCAGCTCTCTCCAAGGCAGTGACACAGAATTCCAGACCGTCAGCACATCCAGAATAATGATATTTCTTATCAGTCGATTATACAGAGAATAATCTTTGTAATAAGCTTTGTCACTATTTTAGGCGCCGCATTTATTATCTTTATATTTTATCTTTTGCATTGTGTCTGATTGCTGATGCTGGCAGCCTTATATATATATTTTTTACTTGTTTCATTTAGTAGCGCAATTTTTTTCCCCATTTTATACATTTTTAAAAGCCTTTACAGGTTACCACATTAGATTTACAGAGGAGGTCTACTGCTAAAATTACTGCCCTCGATCTGACCTTCGCAGTGATACCTCACATGTATGGTGCAATTGCTGTTTACATATGACGCTAGACCGACGCTTGCGTTCGCCTTTGCGCAAGAGCAGGGCAGGACAGGGGTGCTTTTTTTTTTTTTTTTTTTTTTTAATTTTATTTTATTTTTAAACTGTTCCTTCCATGTTTTTTTTTATTTTTTTTTAACCACTTTTATTGTTATCTCAGGGAATGTAAATATCCCCTATGATAGCAATAGGTAGTGACAGGTACTCTTTTTTTGAAAAAAATTGGGGGGTTAGACCCTAGATCTTTCCTCTGCCCTCAAAGCATCTGACCACACCAAGATCGGTGTGATAAAATGCTTTCCAAATTTCACAATGACGCTGTTTATATCCGGGGGGGGGGGGGAGGGGGACATTCCCTCCCACTGCTTGTAAAAGCAGTCTAGAGGCTAATTATCTGCTAGGATTTCTTTTACATGAAAGCCGGCCGCTGGCTGAAAAGAATGATACCAAGATGATACCTAAACCCGCAGGCATCATTCTGGTATAACCATTCAAAGTCCAGCAACATACCAGTACGTTGCTGGTCCTTGTTGGACATGTATTGTAATCTTTTTTTTCATACAGCCTGTTGGCTGAACGAAAAAAAGAGATTGATCGGTGGGTATGCCCACCATTAGAATACCTCCCTTCATCCACCCACTTCTAATGATGGGCATACATGCACCATTTATATATGCCGAAGCATGTGGGCATCCTCCCGCAAAAAAGTTATGCCGTGTACACACGGTCTGACTTTTTTCCACGGGCAAGCCTCCGTCGGAATTTCGACCGTATATACGCGGCATTAGGAGCAAAATCGCTCCTCCGCCCCTGCTGCCCCCATGCTTCGGCATATATGCTTTTTTTTTTTAACTGTGGTGGTGAAATCACCTCCTACAGCGTTGGAGTCACGGCTTTATGTATCGTGGGAGTAAACGCTGTTGCTGTCAAGATAAATAGATCCGCGCTGCAACTGAATGGCGTACCTGCTAAGCAAATGGTGGTTAACATTAAAACAAAGTAACATTACAGTACAACAGTAAGACCTTACCATGCCATACCTGCAAAGCAAATACCAACAAAAAAAAAATGGTAAAAAATAAAACATTTTTGTAACGCAACCTGTGCCTAAAATATATATATATATATATATATATGCCGAAGCATGGGGGCATCCTCCCGCAAAAAAGTTATGCCGCGTACACAGGGTCGGACTTTTCCATGGGCAAGCCTCCGTCGGAATTTCGACCGTATGTACGCGGCATTAGGCGCAAAATCGCTCCTCCGCACCTATGCTTCTGCATATATGCTCTTCTTTTTTTTAACTGTGGTGGTGAAATCACCTCCTACAGCACTGGAGTCACGGCTTTATGTATCGTGGGAGCAAACGCTGTTGCTGTCAAGATAAATAATTCCGCGCTGCAGTTGAATGGCGCACCTGAAAACGAAAAAATTACATACCTGAAAAGCAAGCATGATAAAACATTGCAGAATAGAATACAGTAAAAAAAGAGCACAACGAGAGAGAGAGAGAGAGAGAGAGAGAGAGAGAGAGAGAAAACGACAACTATTTTTGTTTGTTTTTTTTGTTTTTTTTTGTAACTTTAACAACTGTAATGGTTCGGGTCTCTCAAAATGCGATGGCATCTTGGGAGACCCTGTGTAAGTGTGTCCTAGTCTGTGAAATGCTGTACCCTACGCTAAAACTTCACTTTTGAGTGGAAGCGTTCAAAACATTCACCAAGGCAAAGACCAGGATTGTCAGGACAGCGTGGACAGAAATAACGGGAGGCACGCCTAAATCCGCGCTTGCTACAGACACGACATCTTTTTTGGGGGGCTCGTTGGGTAGGGGTACTCGGGAGGGCATACGTATAATGCCTCTCATGCAGCCGGCTTACTGCATTTGGTAGGGGATGGTGAGGTGCAGAACCGCCTGGATACAGGAGTTCTGTGACTATCTCATTCTGGAATTTTAGAAGAGATAACGTCCCGCCTGAAGCTCTGTATAGCACATGAGCGTTCAGCAAAGCCAATTGGAATAAGGATAGAGACACTTTTTTGTACCAGCGTCTCGCCTTACGGTCAATTGGATACGGCGCCAACAACTGGTCGTTGAGGTCCACCCCTCCCATATTTTGGTTATATTCGTGGACACGGGTTTCTCCACAACACCAGTCGCCGTAGGAATTTGGACTGTCGTGTCTGCATGAAGGGAGGTAAGAAGGAAAACATTCTTATTGTCCCTCCACTTCATAGCGAGCAAGTTATTACACTTCACGCAGGCTCTCTCCCCCAGCCTAAGACGGGAATCTACAAGCCTCTGGGGAAAGCCCCGGCGATTAGGTCGCACGGTGCCACATGCTCCAATCTGATGATCAAACAAGTGACTAAACAGTGGCACGCTCGTATAATAATTGTCCACATACAAGTGGTACCCCTTTCCGAATAAGGGTGACACCAAGTTCCACACTATCTTGCCAGCGCTCCCTATGTAATCTGGGCAGTTGACCGGCTCAACCTGACTATCTTTTCCCTCATAAACCATAAAGCTCCATACATAGCCTGTTGCCCTGTCACAGAACTTGTAGAGCTTGACCCCGTATCTGGCACGCTTGCTGGGAAGGTACTGCTTGAAAGACAAGCGGCCATAAAATTTAATCAGGGACTCATCAACGCAGACAACTTGATCGGGAATAAACAAGGCTGCAAAACGTTCGTTGAAGTGGTTTATGAGGGGCCGAATTTTGTAGAGCCGGTCGTATTCAGGGTCTCCACGTGGACGACAAAGTTCATTGTCGTTGAAATGCATGAACCGCAAGATCTGTTCATATCGTTTCCTGGGCATGGAGGCAGAGAACACGGGCATGTGGTCAATTGGGTGTGTGGACCAATAAGCACGCAATGACGGGAATTTATGTGTGCCCATGTTGAGGGAAAGGCCCAGAAAGGTCTTAAATTCGGAAACCGTAATTGGTTTCCAATCTTTGGCAATGGAAGGCAACTGGGGATTAGCGGCGATGAATTGACCAGCATATAAATTACTCTGGTCCACAATAGATCTATAGAGATCTTCCGTGAAAAACAGCGAATAAAAATCAATTGGCATAAAATCGGCTGTTTCCACCTGAATACCGGGTTGGGCAGTGAATGGGGGAAGTACGGGTTCTGCAGAAGTGGTGGGGACCCAATCAGGATAGGCAAATTCTGCAGGAAGGGCACTATGGGCACGACGGGCCTGCTTTTGTCTTCTTCTTGGTTGCAGCGGGACACTACTTGTGCTTGCCACCTCGCCAGCTTGAACTGCACTTATGGGACTCGCCACGTCACCACGTGAGACGGCAGTGCTGGATGTATGCCCAGGCTGTACTAGGCCGCTGGTGATTGCCAATTCACCAGAAGGAATAGCGGCACTAGTACTACTCTGCTCCATGATACGAGAGCCCTGCGGTTCTTGCTCCTCAACAACCTCAGAAGATCGGGATCGGGTACGCCTGACCTTAGCAGGGACCTCACCTTCGTCCTCAGAGCTATCTGACATGGAGCCGCTGACTTCACTGTCTTCTACGGGAAGATATTCTGAGCCTGAATCTGACAGATGCGTGACCTCCTCTTCACTATCTGTCAGGCTCAGAATCTCGTAGGCCTCTTTACTAGTGTACCTTCGATTTGCCATTTTGGGCTCTAAATTTAGGGGTACACTAGTAAGATTCACAGGTAAAAAAAAGCACCTGACTGTCAGCAAATGTATCAAATGCTTAAAAAAAAAAAACTGTTAGCGATCGCAGGGATCAGGACTGTCTCTGCGAACGCTGCAGTTATGTGTGTTGTGTTTGGTAAGTGACAGTGATTGATCGATACTGCACTTGGGTGGGCTGGGCTGGGCAGAGGGGCTAAACGCAGGTGCTAGCAGGTATCTGGGCTTATCCCGCTAATACTGCGTTTTTGGGAACCCTAAACCGCTGGGGACGCTAGTATAGATCAGATCAGATATTGATCTGTTCAGATACTATACCACTAAGGGAGGTGTATGCTTTGCGCGTGGGTGTTAGCGTTACTGGCACTAACCTAACGCTGCCTGGGGCGACGCAGACCCTCTCTGGCGCTAAAACCTAATTGATATCAGCCGCCGGGCGATCAGGGGGTTAAACCTTTATTGGGTTATATACAGCGGGTGCCCTGATGCTATAAAAAGCAAACTACCCAACCAGCGTCACCCGTAAAACTTATATGGTGATCACTGGTAAAAGGGTTAACTAGGGGCAATCAGGGGGTTAAAACCTTTATCAAGTTATATATGGGGGTACCTGACGCTTTATAAAAACCTGACGGGTAACCTAAATAACTAAATAACTAACTGGCTAACCAGTGTCACCAGTAAAACTTATACGGTGATCACTGGTGAAAGGGTTAACTCTAGGGGCAATCAGGGGGTTAAAATATTATATGGGGGTACCTGACGCTATAAAAACCTACGGCGAACCTAAAAAGAAATAACTGGCTATCTAGGGCACCACCGGCACTAAATACAGCGATCAGAAATACGATCGCTTAGTGACGCTGGCGTTAGGGGGTGAAAGGGTTACCTGGGGGGCGATCAAGGGGTTAAACCTTTATTAGGGGGGTTAGGGGGCTACCCTGGACCTAAAGGGGCCTAAACCTAACTGCCCTGACACTTTTTACAGTCACAAATGACACTGATTGCAGTGATCAGTAAATAAATGATCACTGCAATCAGTGACACTGTGACTGGGGGTGCAGGGGGTGATCTGGGGGTGAAATGTGTGCCTATGTGTACCTACATGTTAGTGTAGTGTTGGTGCACTAACCTGATGTCTTCTCTCCACAGCGCTCTGGACGAAAAGACCGCCGCATGGAGAGATGACATCACTTCCTCTGCCTGTGTTTACATTACACAGGCAGAGGAAGATTCTCATTCGCC
The DNA here is from genome assembly GCA_029206835.1 of Rana muscosa. Classification (NCBI taxonomy): domain Eukaryota; kingdom Metazoa; phylum Chordata; class Amphibia; order Anura; family Ranidae; genus Rana; species Rana muscosa. The sequence goes on from CM055117.1 coordinate 74,157,611, forward strand.
GGGAGCGATCGCGAGGGGGTGGCCGGAAACGAATGGCCGTCCCCTCATCACGGATCGCTCCCGCACCGAGAACCACCGCTCACTGTATAGAAGGGGGGTCCGATGGGACCCCCCTACTATACAAAGGCAGTCACGTACAGGTACGTGATTGTGCCTGTCCGTGCCATTCTGCCGACGTATATATATAGTGAGTGGTCGTTAAGTGGTTAAGGTCCTGGAGTGGCCTAGCCAGTCTCCAGACCTTAATCCCATAGAAAATATGTGGAGGGAGCTGAATGTTCGAGTTACCAAACGTCAGCCTCGAAACCTTAATGACTTGGAGAGGATCTGCAAAGAGGAGTGGGACAAAATCCCTCCTGAGATGTGTGCAAACCTGCTGGCCAACTACAAGAAACACCTGAGATTGCCAACAAGGGTTTTGTCACCAAGAACTAAGTCATAATTTACAAAGGGGTCAAATACTTATTTCACTCATTAAAATGCAAATCAATTTTATAACTTTTTTGAAATGCGTTTTTCAGGATATTTTTGTTATTCTGTCTCTCACTGTTAAAATAAACCGACCATTAAAATTATAGACAGATCATTTCTTTGTCAGTGGGCAAACGTACAAAATCAGCAGGGGGTCAAATACCTTTTCCCCCTCACTGTATATGTATATTATGGGGGTCTGAGCTCCTCCAGTGATGGCAGGTTTCCATGCGTTGTGGCTGGTCAGTCCCCTGTTGATGCCGACATCTTCTCTGCAGCTGCCCCCATGTTTGGTGTTCCTCTTGGGCCATTGGGTGAGCACTGATGATGCAATTCCCATGCATGTGCTGATATGTATACTGCACAGCGCATTGTCCACAGGCAACGTACATGTAATAAAAACATGCTAGAGGAGAGAGGGAGAAGTTTGGGGGGGTTTTTGTCTCTTCTACAAATCTACTCTACCGCCTTGCAATTTTATTTTTTCAGACTTTTTAGTTCTTCTTTTATATGAGATTTTAGGAAATGGGCTAACAAATAGAGGAAACGCAGACAATAATTATTTTCATATCCAGGTTCAGATTGTAACAATAGACCTTGTTTTACATATTCACCGCTTAAAGCGGAGGTGCAGCCGAAAAAAAAAAAAAGTCAGCAGCTACTAACAGTGTAGCTGCTGACTTTTAATAAGGACACTTACCTGTCCTACTCGCCCGCGATGTTGGTCCCACCACGGCGATCGATAGCTGCTGGCAGGTCCCGGCGCCTCCATCCTGAGTAAGGGAAACAGCCAGTTAAGCCGTAAGGCTTCACTGCCCGTTTCCTACTGCGCATGTGCCACTCGCACGGCGCTTTGTGAATGGGCGGCTTGCCTCCTGGGATACACACAGTTCCCAGAAGGCAGCGCGCCCCATTCACAAGAAGAGGAAGCAGAAGGAGACCCACCACGGACGAGAAGAGGAACATTAGAGGCGGATTAGGGGACTTCCGCATAGCAACAGGCATTTAGGGTGAGGTATAAAATTGTTTTTTTTTTGTTTGTTTTTTAGGATTTTTAATGTAAAAAAAAATTCAGGGTGGACCTCCGCTTTAACATTCGTCGAACATATAAAAACATCCTGGATTGAATTGGTTCAAACGAGCTTGGTAACTTTTTTTTGTTTTTGTTTTGTTAAAGCTGGCAATCAATTTTTTTTTTTTTTGGGGGGGGGGGGGGGGGGGTCAGGTTCTCTTTAACCTCCCTGGCGGTATGATTCCGTCTGGAATTTTGTACCAAAAGCGGTACAATTATTTTGCATGGAAATTTGGTGTTATGTATTGCAGGCCTGCAATTCTTAGTAATTACTTACCTAAACCTGACCAAACAAGAGTCTAGTAGACATCCCGGGTATGATAAAGTTTGAAACACAAAATCATAAATTATAATATAATAAATAACTATAAATAATTATAACAAATAGTAATGTAATTCTAATAAAAATTATTCACTAATGTAATCAAATCAAAAACACTGAAATTTGCTCAGCTGCAGAATTGTCGCTGTCATTAGATTTAGTGTTTGATGACGAATTTCCCCACAAATCGCTATCGCTCAATTCTAGTGATTTCTAATTTATTATCGCTGTTTTTTAGCTGGTCTAAAACCACTTTTGACATAAAGGGACACTTTTTGGTTGCTATGGACAATCTCCAAATTCCAGGCAGAAAGAACAGTATTTATAATATAAAAGTGCATGCAGGACACTGGAGCAACCACTAGGGACAATGGGTGTGTGTAATTATTTGATACAGTACTGTAATCAGTAAGATTACAGCATATTGTGTTTTTCACTTTTTGAATTTGGCGCCGAACTCCGCCCCCGTGCGCCACAACGTCGCAGGGAACGGAGCTCGGCACCCAGCAGTGTGAATCGAGCGAGACATGGCTCGCTCACACTGCGGGGAGACATCGCAGGATCCAGGGACAAGGTAAGTAACTTCCCTGGTCTGGCTTGGGGTTACCGCTCTTAGCATTAAAAACTCACCCCGAGCCCTTATAGGCTTACCTATAAGTAGTGTAAATATCTCCTAAACGTGCACTGTTTAGGAGATATTTACAGTGACATCACTGGCGCATGCGCTCTGAAGGAACGGCCATCCGTGCCATTCCTTCAGAGACCTGTGCTGTGAACAGCGGTTCCTGCGCACATGTGCAGGAGTGATGTCATCGCGGCTCCGGCCAGTCACAGAGCTGGAGCCCGTGAACCCGGAAGTAAGATGGGTGAAGATGAGGGGGGGGGCCCTTCAGCCCTGACATTGCGGTGCTGGAACAGCTTTGATTTAACAACTTCGCAATGCATACTAGCACATTATGACTTTACCTTGCAAGGTAAAAAAAAAAATCCAGTGGTATACAACCGATTATATAACCACTGAGGTTTTTTTATTTTTTTTATTTACTATAAAAAGAAAAAAAGACCAAAAAACGTAAAAAAAAAAATTTGGTTCCCTGACTTTCTGTTAAAATAAAATGGAAACTGCAGACGTCATATTGGAAAACAGCGGCTGCGTCCCAGTAGACATTACTGGGAGTTCACAGAAAACCTGTACATCCTTTTGTGGGTAAACGCAGCCTTTCACAGCCATAGGGTATATATAGTATGCCCTGTGTGAACAAGGCCTAAGTTGTTGAAAAATCGATGTTTTCTACATTTGTCTGGCAGGCGTCCTGCTTTTTCTTGTCCTACTGTGCCGATTATGTCAGCGGCGCATGCGCTCTGAAGGAACGGCCGCCCGCGCATGCGGGTCAGGAAGGGGAGGGGAGGAGCGAGCGCCCCTCCCTCCTGAACCATACCAGGCCACATGCCCTCAACATGGGGGAGTGGGAGCTTTGCGGGTGGGGGGGGAATCTGCATCCCCCCCCCCCCTATGTGAATGAATGGGTAATCGGGTACATTACTACCCCCTACCCATTCACCAAAAAGGCAGTGAAATGTAAAAAAAAAAACAAGCCGATTTTTGACAATTCCTTTATTAATAGCTCCGTCTTTTCCTGTGGCCGTTTTTCTTCTGCCGTCTCTCCCGGTGCCTTCTCTCCCGCCGTTTTCTCTCCCGCCGCTGTCTTCTTCCTCGCCACCAGTTATCCACTAAATTAATTAAAAAGCCACTTTTCTTCTGTTCTTGTCTTCCTCCGTTGTGTTGTGGTCCGATGTCTGGCAGCTGTTGTATAGCCATGGGGCGTGGCTATCCGATTAAGTCACCTGGAGAGCCCACCCTTGTGACATCACAGGGTATGGGCTCTAGAGGTGACGTCATCTGATGGCCCCGCCCCATGGCTATATAACAGATGACTTTGCACACAAAGGGTAAAAAAACCTTCTGACTTTAGAAAACTTTAAATGTAAAAACAGTGTTAAAAAAAAAGAAGAGAATTAAAATTTAAAAGCACCATTGCCCCTCCCCGTGCATACATGAAGATACAGACGGGTGTGTAGGGTATAGCATGTGTATGTAAACTGTGATTGCACCACACATGTGAGATATTGCTGTGAATGTCATAGCGAGAGCAATAATTAGGGCCATAACAAATGGTTCTCTACAATAATAGCCTGTAGGCGCTTTTAAAGCATCGCCCATGAAAAATGTTAGGTATCGTAGTTTGTCAACACTTCACAGGCACACACAAATCTTGATATGTTTGGTATCTATTTTACTCAATGCGACCTCATCTTTTTTTTCTTTTCTTAACAGGAAAATATTTATTGAGATTTTCGTACAAGTAATACAGACAAACAAAAAAATTATTTTACAATTAATCCAGGGTACATAATCATAAGCTGGCAAACATATGTCCTGTATTTATTCAGAAAAAACAATGAAGACATATCAATATATGCATGCTACAGAGGAGATATACAGAATAGCAAAATAACCAGTGTAGTAGCAACTGATAGAGGCAAGGTGTGTCAGAAATAGGGCAGGGGAGGAGAGGTATGAAGACAGGGGTGGGGGGCGCGTCTCTTTATATTTTACAAAAAAAAAATGGTATTATATTGGGTTTGTGTGCACTAAAATTTACAGTGTCTTTTTTCATGAAAATTTGTGTTTTATAAATGGCTACAAAATCAATTTATGAAATAAAAAAAGATTGCAATGACCACCATTTTATTCTCCAGGGCCTCTGCTTTCAGAAAATGTTTAATGTTTGGGAGATTTAAGTATTTTTATAGCAAAAAAATGCTGATTTTTTAATGTGTGTGAAAAATTAAAAAAAATTAAGTTGAGCATGATTGCACTGCACAGCTTAGTAGCACTCTGCCATCTTAGCTCAGAAAATGGGAATAATGTTTATTAGGAAAAGTCATCAAACTTATATCTCCTGGCACTCCAGATGTGGGCTAATAGTATGAACTGTACCTTTTTTTTATTTATTTATTTTTTTTTTTATGTATGTACACCAGGGGTCTCCAAACCTTCTAAATAAAGAGCCAGTTTACTGTCCCTCAGACTTTGAAGGGACCAGACTGTGGCCAGTGAGAGTAGAAAATGCCCAAGCCGCAGTGGAAAACACCAATGCCCCATCACTAGTGTCAGCGGAAGGAATAGTGCACCATCAATGGTATTGGTAGAAGGAGTAGTGCCCCATTCTTGGTGTCAGTGGGTGGAATAGTTCCCCCGGCATTGGTGTCAGTAGGAGGAAAAATGGCCCATTATTGGTGTCAGTAGGAGGAATAATGGCCCATCATTGGTGTCAGTGGGAGGAATAGTGCCCCAGCATTGGTGTCAGTTGGAGGAATAGTGCCCCACCATTGGTGTCAGTAGGAGGAATAGTGCCCCACCATTGGTGTCAGTAGGAGGAATGGTGCCCTATCATTGGTGTCAGTAGGAGTAATAGTGCCCCATCATTGGTGTCAGTGGGAGGAATAGTGCCCCATCATTGGTGTCAGTAGGAGGAATAGTGCCCCATCATTGGTGTCAGTGGGAGGAATAGTGCCCCATCATTGGTGTCAGTAGGAGGAATAGTGCCCCATCATTGGTGTCAGTGGGAGGAATAGTGTCCACAGGCCAGATAAAGGCAAGCAAAGGGCCGTAGTTTGAAGACCACTGATGTACATCAATGGAAAACTCTGGTGTTCAGATAACCCTTTACTCTTATATCATATGATCAATTCTAGTGCTCATCTGCTCCTTGTGGTGGCTGTTTTTGTTCTGCTTTATTCCGGTGTATCTCTCTTGGCTGACAATTGTTTTCCTTACACAGTTGAAGAAAGAGCCACTGATAAGCCTCTGGTGAAAATGGCTGGCTTCCTGGATAATTTCCGATGGCCGCAATGCGAATGCATCGACTGGGGGGAGAAGAGGAACACCATAGCCGCTGTTGTAGCCGGGGTTTTAGTAAGTAATACTATTATTATATTTTCTTTACATGTCTTAGCACTGAGAGCAGCAACATAAGGGGGCGCTCTCTGTTCTTGTTCTGTACTTGGGAAAAGGGGAGAGCCCAACCACAGCTCCAGGGATGCCATCCTGATACTGGAATCCCTTCCTAGAGGGTTAAAGACTTGGACCAAGTATGCAGGGCTAAGATTTAAGAGGTTTTACTTTTATTTCGCCTTCTTCTGATGGTCTGGGGACAAAGTGCAGCATGCATGTCTTTCTATGCGCACCCCTCTACTTCCGCACTCTCCAACAATACAGTTAGCAAGGAGACAAATAACCAAATAGTCTTGATTGACAGAACTCGTCTCCGGGTTTGTGCGCTTGCCCAAGACACGGGGGTGTTGGTGTAGGTTCGCTTATAGCGGTGGTCATTGAACTGCGGCCCGCGGGCCGGATCTGGGCATTTGCTTGCCTTTATCCGGCCCTTGGGACACTATTTCTCCCAGTGATACTAATGATGGGACACTATTCCTCCCACTGACACCAATGATGAGGAACTATTCCTCCCACTGACACCAATGATGAGGAACTATTCCTCCCACTGACACCAATGATGAGGAACTATTCCTCCCACTGACACCAATGATGAGGAACTATTCCTCCCACTGACACCATCGATGGGGCATTATTCTTTTGACTGTTCTCATTTTCCACTCCCACTGGCCACAGTCCGACCCCCCTAAAGTTTAAAGGGCATTAAACTGGCCCTTTCTTTGGAAAGTTTGGAGACCCCTGACTTGGGATTGGAGAGTAGATTTAGAGTAGATTTAGTAATAATTGTCCTAAAGGCACAGGTTAACCCCTTCCCACCTTCCCCAGTGTTCTTATAAACCGTTCAGGGCAGGGAGGACTGGCGATAATGTGACCGTTGTCCTAGTAGTCCCATGATCAGGAACTGGTCCCGCTGGCTACCAGTCTGTAGCCTGGACTGAGAGTGATCTGCGACAACTCGATCTTTGTGCTTAGAGTACACAGTGAGTATACTCTCAGCACTAAGCATTGCTGGGCGGCCGATGTTGATGTGCAGCGTCTGGGCGTTTAAAGCCCATCATTTTGCCGCCGCACATGTATGGGTCGGTCGTAAAGGGGTTAAAGGTATCCAAACCTAAAAAACACTATTTAATATTTGCTTACTTTTGTTAAATATACCATTTGAAATCATTTTGTTATATCTGTTGTGCAAAAACAATTTATTATTATACAAGATTTATAGAGCACCAACAGTTTGCACAGCGCTTTGCAATATAAAGGGAATCGGTACAGTTACAATACAATTCAATAAAGAAAAGGATAGGAGGGCCCTGCTCATGGAGCTTACAATCTAGAAAGGAGGTAGTACAAAAGGTAATAGCTGTTGGGGGTGAGCAGATGGAGGTGGTCCAAGTACAGTTTTTAGGCGGAGACAGTGTTTTGTCAGATTACCAATCCGTCTGATTTTGTATCGGAATTGACGTTCCGTCGCCGCCATCTTGGTACACCCCGCACTCGTCCACAGTAATGCCGCGTACACACGATCGTGATTCACAGCGGTGAAAACACCGCCGTGAATCACGACATGAAATTAAATGAAAAGCGAGGGAACGGCATTTTCCCCCACACACGACAGTTTTTCCCGTCATTTTTTTCTTTGTCGAGAAAAACGACCGTCTGTGGGCTCCGCGGCAGTGTCTCCCTATGGGAAAACTGCCGCGGAAAAAAATGATGGAAAAAACGAAGAGAAAATTTAGAACATGTTCTAATTTTTCTCGTCGTTTTTCCTGCCGTTTTTCTCAACGAGAAAAACGGCATAAAGCCCACAGACGATCGTTTTTCTTGGCGAAAAAAAAAATTTCATTTTTCCCGACGGGAAAAATGATCGTGTGTACGCGGCATTAGGATACGGTGAGAAGGCGGCAAGCGGACATCTTGTTACACCCACCGGAGTTTTGCATTTCACCTTTTTTTTTTTTAACAGCTTATATAGTGATATTCAGTATTTTGAAATTTGTCAGACTGTTTTGATGTATCAACGGTGTTCTGTCAGATTGGCTTGCTTCTGATTTTAAAATTCAACATCAACATCTAAACAGACACATTTTTTAGGGCTGTTACTGATTAAAATTTTCGTGTTCGATTAATCGATTTTTTTTAAATCGATTAATCGACCAATTTCGATTAATTATAACGCACATACAGATCCAACTACTTTTAGCTGATCTCCTTGCAGGCTGATTCCCAGTGCAGCTACCAACCACTAGAAAAATGAATAGCAGGATACAAAAAACACACAAAGGTAGCGCTCGATGGGAATAGCATTAAAACTTTTATAGTCTTCAAGAAGTAGGTAACAAAATAAATATTGCACTGGAGATAAAATCGATGTAGCTACATAAACTGTAAAAATGGTGCGAGTAATACCAAACGGTAGCAAAAGCATTCATAAAAACATGTAGCTAAGTATGATACTGGTATAAAAATGTGTACAACGATACCACTGCTGAATCCAGATGAGGAGGGGTTAACATCAGTCCGTCGGCATGTAGATGTCCCATGAAGGGAACTATCACAACTCCCAGTGGATGGCTGTAGAATCCCAGGTTGATAGAGGGAAGTGTAACAGCCCTTGCGTGTGGCAGATAGTAAGGTCCCGCCGGCATGCAGATATGAAGGCACAGCAAAGGAGCCCTTCAGATGGACACGGCAAGCCCCGCCGGTGTCCGTGACGTCACCAGATCTCTGACGGAACTCCCTGAAGACCAGGAATTTTGATCGATCAAAAGAATTTTGATCGATCAAAAAAGGTAATCGATTAATCGAGGAATTAATAGTTAGTTTCCACAGCCCTAAAATTTTTAAATACTGTATTTCACTATATAAGCTGAGTTTACTGTTAAAAATAGGTGTGAAATGCAAGATTCCGGTGGGTTTAACAAGATGCCTGCTTGCCGCCTTCTCACTGTATCCTTACTGTGGAGGAGTGCGGGGTGTAGCAAGATGGCGGTGACTGAACGTCACTTCCATTACAAAATCTGACGGGTCGTCTAATCTGACGAAACAATGGGATAGGCTTCCCTGAATAAGTGTTACTCTTTCGTCCATGGACCGACACAGCTTCTCTATTGACAAAGTGGGTATTATCCGTTAATTAGGAGTGACTAGGCAGAAAAACTTGTAAAAAGTGTTGCATCACACCTTCTACAGTACCGCCCAGGGGGCGGACCCTCTGGGTATACCCTCTCAGTCTGCACATCGCAGATCAGTTTTTTTCTGTCTAGCAAGGAGTAGGACATGGCTCCCTTCGGGCTCATTGGTCCGGGGAAAAAAGATATATATATTTTTTATTTTTTTGCTACATTTGTTGTTTCCTGCGATCTTCGATCAACTGCCGACTGGGTGACAGGCTGGATCCTCGATCCTTGTAGTCTCCCCAGTTTCGGCCATCGAGCGTGTGCCGACCCTAGCTACGCGCTGGGTTTTCCACGACATGCCCGTCGCTCCACGGGTGGCCGGTGAGCCTACGCTCCAGGGCCTGCATCGGACCGCTCAGCTTCGGCTGACCTTACGGCCGAGTCGCAGCAGCCTGGCCGGTGAGCTTACGCTCCAAGGCTTGCATCGGACCGCTCAGCTTCGGCTGACCTTACGGCCGAGTCGCAGCAGCCTGTCCGGTGAGCGTCATGCTCCAGGGCATACATATGATCGTCCCTTCTGGGTCCAATCACAGCATGCCTGGCCAACAGTCACCTTCCGTGCGCGGACGATGATCTGTTTGGAATGTCTTCCAGCAGAATACATGCAGGATAGGTAAGTAAAACTCCCCTGCCTCGGCTGGGTGATTTAGCTGGACATTCCTGGAGAGATCAAGTAAGTGGTTGTGGCCCCTTTCTTCCCTCTCTCCCTGCCTTTCCCTCCTCCCTGGGCTTCTAGCTAAAGGTTGCTGGGTGCTGGGGGTCACCTAGGGGGTCCCACTGGAGCGGGGCTGGCTGTAACTAACATTTAAAAGAAATGTCATTTTTGCTTACCTGTGTTTCTGTGTCTCCATGCTGTCGGCGGCCATTTTGAGGTGGTCCATGCCAAGTTTGGCCTCTTGTAACTGCCTGGCGGCCATCTTCCTGTAGTTCAGCCACACCCACTGGCCCCTATCAGGTGATCGGCGGCCATGTTTGTCCACCCTGTATGCAGATATTGCCGTTCGGCGGCCATCTTTTTTGTGGGCTATGGCTGCCTGACCTCTATCTTCTGTCGGCGGCCATTTTCTTAGAGCCCACATTATCTTCCATACAGACGGTTTTGGCAACCATTTTGCGAGAGCCTCCGGCCTCTAGGGTGCATTACACTGGCGCGAAAATTCACACAGGAAGTGCTGATAAAAGAAGCAGACTGACACAGCAGCAAGGGGACAGCATCATAGGCGCAGCATAGCAGTACCTATCCAGGGTGGTGAGTCCTCTGGGTAACCCAGCATCTCTGCAGCGCAGGAGGGTGGCCTATTGATATCTTGCCTGGAGCCCTGTGAGTGTCAGCGTGTGGTCAGCATGGCATCTGAGCCAGATGTCTTCTCCCCTGAAACACCAGATTTAGCAGCTGGTGTCCCTGAGGTGTCTATGGACGCTATGTCGGCAATCCTAGAGGCGTTTGCTGCCAGGGTGGAAGCAGCACACGGGAATACAGGGGGTAATAAACGCCCCCGTCCCCTGCAATCTTCTGGGGATATTTCTGATGCAGAACCAGGTCCAGCTACGGCTCATGGCCCAGATTCTGATGCATCAGAGACTGCAGACCGTGACCGATCGGACAGTGAGGAGGACTCCAAGTCCAGGTCAGTACGCGAGACGGCTTTGGTATCTGACCTTATTACTGCAGTGCGGGATACGCTAAAGTTGGAAAGGACTGAAGAAGTAGCAGATACTCCAGTCCCCTTTGGGTTTCGTAAACCTGCCCGCACTGCTAAGGTGTTCCCTTGTGTGTCTTATTTTGACAAACTCTTATACAAGGAATGGGAGAACCCACTGAGGGTCTTTACAGCCCCAAAGAGGTTTGCAGTACGGTACCCCTTTGAGGAGAGTTTTCTGAAGATATGGACCTCTCCCCCTATAGTGGACCCTTCGGTGTCCAGACTTAATAGAGCCACCACTATTCCAGTAGAAGGGGCTCCTGTTTTCAAGGACCCTGTGGATAAGAAGGCTGAAGCACTCGCTCGCTACCTATACTCAGTGGTAGGCTCAGCAGTACGCCCGGCATTGGCGGGGGCCCTAGTGTCTCAGACACTTACTGAATGGGCAAAATTGCTACTCCAGGGGTTAAAGGAGCGAGATGCTCCTCCTAATGAGATAACTTTGGCCGACCAGTTGGTCCAGGGCCTTAAGTTTGTCTGCGAGTCAGACATGGATACTATTCCCCTGCTGTCAAGAGCTTCGGTTTATGCAGTAGCAATACGCCGCCTGATCTGGCTAAAGGGCTGGTCTGCGGACCAGACTTCCAAGAAAGCCCTATTGGATCTGCCTTTTAAGGGCGACAGACTTTTTGGGGCTTCTCTGGATGACATCATTAAGGATGCTACAGGAGGTAAAAGCACTTTGCTTCCCCAAACTAGCAAGGGTAGGGGACCACGCCAAGGGCAAGGGCCCTCCTTTACTGCACGAAAGCGGTTTTTTCGCCCTCTTAAGGCGACAGGGAAAAGACCCCAGGCCGATAAAGCGCCTGCCCAAGGACAAAAGCGTCCTTGGTCCCGCAGACCCAACAAGCCTGTGGACAAATCTGCGTCCACATGAAGGTCCGCCCCCACCCAGCTCTCGGGTGGGGGGACGTCTTCGCAAATTCGCGACTCAGTGGACTGCTCTAGTCTCCAACAGGTGGGTTTGCGAAGTAATCTCCTCAGGCTACAAGATAGAATTTCTCTCTTGTCCACCAGACAGATTCATCACCTCCAATCTCCAGCTACTACCGACCCGTCGGGAGGCCCTGTATGGGGCGGTCCAGGGTCTACTGGAACGCGGGGTAGTTATTCCAGTTCCAGAACAGGAACGGGGTCAGGGTTTTTACTCAAATCTGTTCATTGTGCCAAAGAAGGAGGGGGTTCGTCCAATCTTGGATCTCAGAGCCCTCAATTGCTTTGTGAAGGTACAAAGATTTCGGATGGAGTCGGTTCGATCCGTAGTCACGGCTCTCCATCCGGGGGACTTTCTGGCCTCCTTGGACATCAAGGACGCATACCTGCATGTCCCCATATACTCCAGACACCAGAGGTTTCTGCGATTTGCTATCGGGAAGAACCACTACCAGTTTGTGGCCCTCCCGTTTGGCCTTGCCTCAGCACCCAGGACGTTCACCAAGGTGCTCGCTCCGATTCTGGCACTTCTAAGACAGCGGGGTATCGCTATCACAGGTTACTTGGACGACCTTCTGCTGAAGGGCCCTTCAAGCTCAGAATTAGAGGTAAGCGTGTCCATTACCTGTCAGACTCTTCGAGACTGTGGTTGGATACTAAACACGCAAAAGTCAGTATTGGTGCCCACTCAACGCCTAGTGTACCTGGGGTTGATTCTGGATTCCTCAGAGGCAAAGGTATTCCTCCCTGTGGAGAAGTTGCAGACCCTCCGGGCTGCAGTACGGCAGCTGACTTCCAGGAATTGGTCGTCACTCCGTTTTTGCATGCGAGTGTTGGGCCTCATGGTAGCCTCCTTCGAGGCGGTCCCATATGCTCAATACCACACTCGAGTGTTACAGAGGGAAGTTCTGTCCAGATGGAACAGATGCCCTTCATCTCTGGATTATCAAATCCGAGTGAGCCACCTAGTCAGGAGATCCCTGGTATGGTGGCTGACAGCACCGGCTCTAATGGCCGGGAAGTCATTTCTTCCGGTTTACTGGATAGTGATCACGACGGACGCCAGCCTTACAGGTTGGGGGGGAGTCTGGGGTGTCCAGTCGGCGCAAGGTCGCTGGACCCCAGAGGAAGCCCTCCTGCCGATCAATGTCCTGGAGATCCGGGCGATCAAGCTGTGCCTCTTCAAATGGTCTCAGAGACTGCAAGGGCGTCCAGTCAGGATCCAGTCAGACAACGCCACAGCAGTGGCATATGTCAATCATCAAGGAGGAACAAGAAGCTCAGCTGCAGCATCGGAGATCGCTCGCATCCTGAAGTGGGCAGAGAGGAGCGTACCGGCACTGTCGGCCGTGTACATTCCGGGTGTGGAAAACTGGCAGGCGGACTACCTGAGCCGCCAGATGCTGGACCAGGGAGAATGGTCCTTACACCCGGAGGTGTTCCAACTCCTCTGCCAAAGATGGGGTACACCAGACGTAGATCTTCTGGCTTCCCGACTCAATCGGAAGGTATTGAGGTTTGTGGCCCGGTCAAGAGACCCATGGGCAGACGCAACGGACGCGTTGGTAGCATCGTGGGGCCAGTATCGGCTAATCTATGCCTTCCCTCCCTTAAGGCTTCTTCCTCTTCTGCTCCGCAGAGTGGAGGCAGAGGGAATTCCAATGATCCTAATCGCTCCAGATTGGCCTCAGCGTCCTTGGTACGCCGATCTAGTACGTCTGGTAGCAGACGTCCCCTGGCGCCTACCACTACGGAAGGACCTGCTGTCGCAAGGTCCCATATTCCATCCTGCTTTACAGTCATTGGCTTTAACGGCATGGCTGTTGAGAACCAGGTACTGAGAGACCGGGGCCTGTCAGACTCAGTAATTTCTACTATGAGAAGTGCTCGGAAACCGTCCTCTAGGAAGGTCTATCACCGCACTTGGAGGGCCTACATCTCCATGTGTGAGGAAATGAAATGGCATCCGCGTACCTATTTGGTTTCCAGAATCCTGCTGTTTTTACAGCATGGGGTAGACCAAAGGCTTGCCCTAAGTACGATTAAGGGACAGATATCTGCCCTGGCTGTCTTTTTCAGCGACCCCTGGCGACTCACTCTCTCGTGAGTACATTTGTGCAGGGGGTTCGACATGTGGCCCCTCCGGTCCGCCCCCCGTTACCTCCGTGGGACTTGAACCTGGTCCTCTCGGTGCTTCAGAAGGCACCGTTTGAGAATATTAGAGATATTCCCCTGTTGACACTTTCTCAGAAGGTGGTCTTTTTGGTGGCTGTTACGTCAGTTAGACGAGTCTCTGAGCTGGCAGCCTTGTCCTGCAAGGCTCCCTATTTGATTTTCCACAAGGATAAGGTGGTGCTGCGGCCGCAGCCTTCCTTTCTTCCGAAGGTCGTTTCGGCTTTTCATCTCAACGAAGACATTGTACTTCCATCCTTGTGTCCTCAGCCGTCGAATCCTAAGGAGTCGGCGTTGCATTCCTTGGACGTTGTCCGAGCTTTGAGAGTATACATATCTGCTACTTCCCTGTTCCGGAAGTCAGACTCACTGTTTGTTTCGGTGGCTGGTCCCAAGAAGGGCCAAGCAGTCTCATCGGCCACCATCTCTAGGTGGATCCGACAGATAGTAATCCAGGCTTACGCCTTAAAGGGTCAGGCGCCCCCCTTTCCTGTCACGGCGCATTCGACCAGGGCAATAGGTGCCTCTTGGGCTTTCCGACATCAAGCGTCTGTTTCCCAACTATGTAAAGCGGCGACTTGGTCGTCCGCTCACACTTTCACAAAATTCTACAAAGTTGATGTAGGTGCATCTTCGGATGCCTCTTTCGGCCGCAAGGTTTTGCAGGCGGCTGTTTAGAGTTGCAACTCCTCCGTTGGAGGAGTGCTGTTTTGTGTTTTGGGGTGAAGTTTGTTTTTATGCTGTTACCACCCCTCGTTTTTTCTCTGACACTGCTTTGGGACGTCCCACTTTGTCAATAGAGAAGCTGTGTCGGTCCATGGACGAAAGAGTAAATAGGATTTTTTACTCACCGTAAAATCCTTTTCTCTGAGTCCATGGACCGACACAGCACCCACCCCTCCTTTTAAGTTTGTACTGCTTTTTGACGAACTGATCTGCGATGTGCAGACTGAGAGGGTATACCCAGAGGGTCCGCCCCCTGGGCGGTACTGTAGAAGGTGTGATGCAACACTTTTTACAAGTTTTTCTGCCTAGTCACTCCTAATTAACGGATAATACCCACTTTGTCAATAGAGAAGCTGTGTCGGTCCATGGACTCAGAGAAAAGGATTTTACGGTGAGTAAAAAATCCTATTTTTTTTAAGGATCGCCTAAAAGCAGACTGGGTTAGAGATTACCAGAAAGATCGGTATGGGTTCTGGATTAGTCCTGGAGGAGGGCATATGTTTGCTTTAAATTGCAGTGCTTGGTGCCACATATGCAAAAAAAAAAACTCTTAATGCCGCGTACACACGGCCGGAATTTCTGACAAGAAAAGTCCGATGTGAGCTTTTCGTCGGAAATTCTGACCGTGTGTATGCTCCATCAGACTTTTGCTGTCGGAATTTCCGCCAACAAAAGATTGAGAGCTGGTTCTCTATTTTTCCGACGTAAAAAGTTCCTATTGGAAATTCTGTTCATCTATATGCAATTCCGACGCGCAAAAAAAACCACGCATGCTCGGAAACAATTTGACGCATGCTCGGAAGCATTGCACTTCATTTTCTGGGCTCGTCGTAGTGTTGTACGTCACCGTGTTCTTGACGGTCGAACGTTCAGAGAACTTTTGTGTGACCGTGTGTATGCAAGCCAAGCTTGAGCGGAATTCCGTCGGAAAAACCATCCAAGGTTTTTCCGACGGAAAATCCGACGCGTGTGCATTAATTGCAAAAAAGTCCTAATGACACAGACTGATGTCAGCATTTTTATAAAACATTGGGGTTTATTTACTAAAGGCAAATCCACTTTGCACTACAAGTGCACTTGGAAGTGCAGTCGCTGTAGATCTGAGGGGGACATGCAAGGAAAATAAAAAACAAGTTTTTGCTTGTACATGATTGGATGATAAAATCAGCAGAGCTTCCCCTAATTTCAGATCTTCCCCTCCAGATCTACAGCGACTGCACTTCCAAGTGCACTTGCAGTACAAAGTGGATTTGCCTTTAGTAAATTAACCCCCATTGTTCTGGATGTGCATACTGAAAGTACTGCCTGGGACTGCTCGAAATGCATCAGGGGCAGGCGGTACAAGATGGTGCTTTGCTTTCAGTGTGCACATCAGAACAATAAAGTTTTATGAAAATGCGGTCTGTCTTTGAGATTGGGCCTTCTATGGGGAGTTTTGATGAGCTCCATGCTTACTGCACCGGCTCTACTTGAACACCGGCATGCTATGTAAGCTTTCCAGCAGTGAAAAGACTTCATAATAAATTGGATGTTATCTAAGTACATTTTTCTTTCAGTTTTTTTCAGGTTGGTGGATTATGATAGATGCAGCGGTGGTGTACCCTACACAGGATGTCCTGAACCACGCTTTTCACACCTGTGGTGTATTCTCTACAGTGGCATTTTTTATGTAAGTTGATTTTCTGCATAATGCTGTTTGCCATATTGGCCTGTATTTCATATGGTAAAGTCTTGGGAACCCATACCAGCCAGTTCTTCTTTCTGACTGTACTGGACAGATGAGGGCTGGAATCCCAGCATGGAGCCATGCAAGGTCAAGTGCACCCTGTGATGTTCCACAGTCTGCTCGTATGAAGTAATGTTCCTAGGGATGAGCTCAGATGTGTTCGGATCCTAGTCTAAACCCATCTGAGTGATCCTGCCAGGAAGGTGTCACTGTAGGTCTCATGCATACAGGGAGTCTTTTTAGTGTTACTAAACCCAGGACCCTGCATTCACTATATCTGGTCTCCCACAGAACATGGAAATGCAATTATTTTAGTAAATATAAACTGCTAAATACTTTTTCTCATCAGCATTATATAGCAGTCTTATGACTTCTATCAGTGTCTGGTTAAAGCTTTTTCAGAGGAGTTTTCATTCTCCTCTGATTGTCCTATGAGGCTGCATGACCCCTGACCCTCTGTCTGGACAGTGCTGATTGGACCTGTGCTGATTACATGCACTTTCCCAAGAAAAAACTCTGTAGCAGTACACACCAAACTGAGCATGTGCAGAGTGACTCCAAAGGCTCTGTCTTATCAGGAGATGGATTGGGGACAGTGGAAGAAGGGGAGGATCAGAGAAGAAAGGATCAAACAGCCTTTTTACACAATGTGGGGGATTAACCCCTTAGGTTCCACAGTGAGTATAACAAGCATTCTTTACTGCATATACAGACTGATTTTACTGTTGTGGGTTTGGTAACACTTTAAGCCTCTCTGAAAACCAGAACTTTTGTCAGAAGAATGCTGCTAAACATAGTGTAAGCTTCATATTGCACACACATTTAGGCACATCTACAGTAGCCTTTGAGCATTAATGCATTCTATTGGCCAGAATATTAAAGTGGAAGTAAAACCTCCTATCATTTTCAGGCAAGGAAGCTGCCACCTTGGCCTCTGTTTAATCTTCAACTCAGAGGCATTGCTATGGGGGTGTAGGGGGTGCGGGCCGCACCCGGGTGACACCCGCCAGAGGGGTGACACCGGGGCTGCTGGCTGCCGCTACACACACAGTTCAGTTGTTAATTGCAGAGCTGCAGCGGAGCGTTGCGAGTGTGCCCACCGCACTCCTGCATCGCGCGGCACAAGTCTTTCATTCACTTCCCTTCCCTGTCAGACAGAGTGATCTCTGCCTGACAGGAGATCATGACCCATAGGCAGAGAGAAGCGCGGCGCGGGAATGAACAGAAAGCCAGGACTCGAGGAACCAGGAGGAGGCTGACCGCTCGGGAGCCTGGGATAAGGTGGAAAGAGACCGGAGAGGAGGAGGAGCCTACCTTACAGTACGTGGCAGCGGCACCAAACACTCGGTCTGTGCACACACACAGCACATGCCATTCCCTCTGTCTGTGTCACCAGTGAGAATGGCAGTGCCGGCTGACTGTGTGCAATGCATGTACAGAATGTGCAGGAAACAGCTGAGGGGTAGAGCCGGGGAAAGGTGAGGAGGGGGGGAGTCTCACTCATCTCTGTCACCCCACTTTCTGTCACCCCCTTTCTGTCACCCCCCTTTCTGTCTCACCCCCCACCCCTCCCTCTCTGCCACCCCCCCACACCCTCCATCTCTGTCACACTCCCTCCCTCTCTGTCTCACCCCCCCTTCTGTCTCACCCCCTCCCTCTCTGTCTCACCCCCTCCATCTCTGTCACACTCCCACCCCCTCCCTGTCTCACCCCCTCCCTCTCACCCCCTCCCTCTCTGTCACCCCCCCTTCTGTCTCACCCCCTCCCTCTCTGTCACCCCCCCTTCTGTCTCACCCCCTCCCTCTCTGTCACCCTCCCCCACACCCTCCATCTCTGTCACACCCCCACACCCTCCATCTCTGTCTCACCCCCCCTTCTGTCTCACCCCCTCCCTCTCTGTCTCACCCCCTCCCTCTCTGTCACCCCCCACCCCCTCCATCTCTATCACACCTCACCCCCTCCCTCTCACCCCCTCCCTCTCTGTCACCCCCCCTTCTGTCTCACCCCCTCCCTCTCTGCCTCACCCCCTCCCTCTCTGTCTCACCCCCCCTTCTGTCTCACCCCCTCCCTCTCTGTCTTACCCCCTCCCTCTCTGTCACCCCCACCCCCTTCATCTCTATCACACCCCCACCCCCTCCCTGTCTCACCCCCTCCCTCTCACCCCCTCCCTCTCTGTCACCCCCCTTCTGTCTCACCCCGTCCCTCTCTGTCTCACCCCCTCCCTCTCTGTCTCACCCCTCACCCCCTCCATCTGTCACCCCCCTTCTGTCTCACCCCCTCCCTCTCTGTATCACCCCCTCCCTCTCTGTCTCACCCCCTCCCTCTCTGTCACACCCCCACCCCCTCCATCTCTGTCACACCCCTACCCCCTCCATCTCTGTCACACCCCCACCCCCTCCATCTCTGTCACACCCCCACCCCCTCCATCTCTGTCACACCCCCACCCCCTCCATCTCTGTCACACCCCCTCCCCCTCCATCTCTGTCACACCCCCTCCCCCTCCATCTCTGTCACACCCCCACCCCCTCCATCTCTATCACACCCCCTCCCTCTCTGTCTTACCCCCACCCCCTCCCTCTCTGTCACACCCCTACCCTCCTCTCTCCCCCCCCCCCTTCTGTCTCTAACCTTCCACCCCCTCTTTCCCTTTTAGGGCAAATTCCCACTAAATCAGCATGAAATCAAAGAGCAGCCATAGCAATTTGATAATCCAGCCACTCATCATTGCAGGCTGCTAGGGGGCAGTATGATTAACAGTTCGGTGCATCATACTTCCCCCTCTTTTTTTTTGTACAAACTTTGTTTGAAGTGTATATAATGTACATTTTATTCTCCAAAATGTCAGGCAGCGTGCTGTCATTTCAGGTTCTCAAAGAAATGCATTCTGTTAGTAGATCTTTCATGTTTTCTCAGTGTATAAAAAAAGTTGTAGTGGGCTGGCAACGCTGTTTGGGGGAGGGAGGCACTTCAGAGTCCAGTGCCTATAGGCTCCTGAGATGTGAATTCTGGTCCTGGAGAAAGAGAGGCGGGGGGAGGGGACAAAGAAAAATGGGGAGAAAGAAGAAGGGATCGAAAGAACAAGAAAGATGGATGGATAGAGAGAGAGAAAAGGGGAAGAAAGGAGAACAGAGAGCAAACAGTAGGGTAAAAAATATTTGGAAAAAGTTATTGGGGGGGGGGGGGGTGACACCATATTTTACCGCACCAGGTGACACCAACCCTAGTGACGCCACTGCTTCAACTGCCATGATGCTGCACATGTGATCAGTTATGACACCAGCCATTGGATGGTTTGACAGTTTGGTTGAGAGCACAACCAATGTGACAGTTGGCCCGGGAAAGTAACTGCTTTTTTAAACTGTTAAATCGATGGGTTTACTTCCGCTTTAACCTATTCTAGTCATTTAAATGTATTAATGGGCATACACTTTATGCGTTTAGACATGAATAGCGTTTTTTTTATTTTTTGTCTGCTCCTAAGCTCCTCTCCTGAATATGCTGGTGATGTTTTTTTTCCGAACTGTAAATACTCCTCTTCTAATACCCCTGTAAACGTCTATGTGTGCATGGACACCTAGGCTTACATAGAGGTACTTTAACAGGCTAAAAAGCACAAAACAAAAACTGAACGCATTCTTTTTAAGCTCTGTGTCCTTGAGACCTAAGCCCTCGTTCACATTGAATGCGGCTTTTCATCTGAAATTGCACGATTTCAGAGCCGCATGTCAGTGCGACTTCAGGTGCAACTTGGAAGACATCTGTGTGGCTTCATGCACAGATGTCTATCCAAGTCGCACCTGAAATCACCAAAAGTAGTGCAGGAACTACTTTTTCAAATCACAAAGTCTGTGTTGCACCGATTTGAACAGTGCCAGTGCCGACAATAGGGTTGAGTTGTGAAATCTCATGACAAGTCGCTCCGGTGTGAACATGGCCGTTTAAGACTGGATAAAGGCCCGAGACATTCCCTGCCCCGCAGCCACACGTATACACACCCTTTGTATATGTGTGTCTGCAGCTTAGGGAATGCCTCACCTGCTTTTGATTGGCTTTATACAGAGTTTGTTTAGGCCCATTTCACACTACCACAATGATTTTACCGCAATTTTATTCCGATTTCAGGGAATTCCTGTGTAAACTTGCGGCATATGGCCCTCAACTCGTATGTAAGTCGGACCAAAGTAGTACAGGGACTACTTTAAAGTCGGCACGACTTGAAGTCGCACATATATGAATGGTTATCATTGGAAATCATGGGGAACGATCGGTCATGCGACTTTTTTAGTCCCAAGTCACAGAACAAGTCACACAAGTGTGAAAGGGGCCTTACTGGCAGTATAGCTCAGGTGGGTTCAGTCTACGATCCAAACAGATCAGATCTTATTTCTAGTTGAGACCCTTTATCCTTTTAACTAGGACAGGACAGTTTGGTAGTTCTATAATGGAAACTATACTTGCTGTATATGAATAACAATGCCTGGCACAGGCTGCGCGTTCTGAGTGGTTCCTGCTGTCTTCTGGGACCTGTGTGTCTCCCAGAAGACAGCGGGCGGGGCGGAGGAGGGGCCAGACATGGCGTAGATCGCCAGGGATACTGTGGCGATCTTTCGCCAGAAGTGGGAGCAAATACCTGCATTAGACATTGCATGTCTCTTCTGCAATAAAGAGCATGCCTGTTGGCAAAAAAAAAAAAAAAAAACTTTTAGTTTTAGCAAAACCATAAAAAAATAAAATAAAAAAAAAGAAGCACAATGAACATAAATTAGTCAGTATAGGATGTGTCCCTTGTGCCGATGCCTCCCCCTGCTGTCATACTGGAAGATTACTACAACTAAGGTCCCTTTCACACTGGGGCAGGAGGTGCGCTGGCGGTCTAGTGCCGCTATTTTTAGCGGCGCTATACTGTGGGAATTGCGGCGGTATTCGGTCGATAGCGGTGCGGTTTTAACCCCCGCTAGCGGCCGAAAAAGGGTTAATACCGCAGGCAATGCGCCTCTGCAGAGGCGCATTGCCGGCGGTATAGCCACGGTTTCCCATTGCTTTCAATGGGAAGGAGCGGTAAACACACCGCTCCAAAGATACGGCTAACAGGACATTTGGAGTGGTCCTGCTAGCGCACCCCTCCAGTGTGAAAGCCCTCGGGGCTTTCACACTGGAGAAACAGCAGCCGCTGTTTAGGGTCGGTTTGCAGGCGCTATTTTTAGCGCAATAGCGCCTGCAAACCGCTCCAGTGTGAAAGGGGCCTAAGGGTGACCAATTATGCCCACCCTTTCCGCCTAGCTTTTCCATTCACAGAAGGCGTACTACAGGTTCCATAAATGGAAAGCAATCTATGAATGGAGGAGGGGCGTATGATTGATGGGTCCGATTCCCCCCCCCCCCCCCTCCATTCATAGATTTTGTTTCAAGTTCATAGCTTAGGAAAGGAGTTCAGGTTTTAAAGAATTTTGACATTTGACAAGGTGATTTTACAGAGGCAGGGGGCCTGACAGTATAAGTGATCTTTACATTTACTGCCAGGTCCGCTTTAAGTTACGTGGAATGCTGTGTCACCTGTTGCTCCCATTAGTGCTGTTTTCTCAAATCGCCTTTCAGGACAACCTTGGAGAGCGTAGCTCCGCCTCTTTAACAGGAAACACTTTCAGCCTTTAAATCCCTCCTCTTCCACCATGGCCTCAGTTATTGTGTTTCCTCCGCCATGGTGGAAGCAACAGGTGGGAACCAGGGAGCTACGCTCTTTCCAAGGGGGAAGCAGTAAGGCTTACCTTTCTTTTTTCTGCCTGGTGTGCAGCTTTTAATTTGGTACTCGTACCAGTGACCATCCCAGCACCCCCTCCACCGCAAGCGGGGGGTGTTCCGGAGTCCCCAGTCTCGCCTGCTCAGGGGAGTAAAGGACCCACAGGAGACGCAGCATCTTGTGCCCGGAATCCGCGTTTAGGCTCCGGGAGCCGAGCGGTTGCCACTGCAGGTCAGTGGCACGAACCGTATGACGGTTCCGGGTCCTGGTCGGCGGGTGACGTCAGATCCGGCGATGCGGTTTCCTGTGGGGGCGTGGCGCTAGTGGTTCCCAGCGCTTGGAACGCAGGGACTAGGGGGCGGGTCTATCGACCGGCGCTTCCGTTTCCGGCCCACATGGATGACGTGGGACCCGGGAAAATTTAAAACACACTGTGTGTATAGCCCAGCTGCGCTCTCGACAAGATGGAAGAGAGACAGACAGCGACGGCGGAAGCAGGCGCCCTAAGCTCCGGTCAGGCTCAGGTAAGAGGGGTACAATGGTGCCTTTTTATTCTTATCCAAATGAGTATTTTTTGCTGTGTTGTTTTGTTTGTTTCATCCCTTAAGGGAGCCTGCTGCTGTACGGTCGGTGGTTACTTCTCTCTGACCTGCTACAGCTTGGACATTGGTGGTTGTTTTCACTGGGGAGAAAGCTGTAGGGAAAACCAAACATGTAAACCCACCAAGCCAGAGGAAGTGTCCCTCCTGCAAGAATCCTTTAAGGGATTCATGGCAAAAAGCTATGTGCAAGTCTTGCATTAAGGACTTAGTGGAAGAGGAAACATCCCAGCAATACAAGGATTTATTTTCCTCAGTAAGAGAGCTTACAAGTTCTCTTAGTTCGGTTAAATCTCTGCTAAGTCCAGCAGTCTTAACTGAACCCCAGCAACCACCGTCCAGCCCAAGAGCCTCCACCTCTAGACCAGCAGAGAGTGTGGACTCTGGGGACGAAGAGCAAGTACTCTCCCCTCTCTCAAGGACTCAGATGAGGAGGAAGAGGAAGATGACGGCAAAACCTCCAGATATAAATTATCTTTGGAAGATGTGGATGATCTCTTAAAAGCAATCTACACTACCCTGGGTATTCAGGAGGAAAAGGTACATCTTTCAGTTCATGATAAAATGTACCAGGGTCTGGATGATTCCAAGCAAAGAGTGTTTCCAGTCCATAGGGTCATATCGGACACAATCAAAAAGGAATTGAAGGACCCTGAAAAAGGTCCCTTCCTATCAAAGACCATCAAAAAGCGTTTTCCTTTTGAAAACAAGGACTCAGAGGTCTGGAATAAAAAACCAAGAGTGGACGCTGCCTTCTCGCAAGTCTCTCGTCGTACGGATCTCGCTTTTGAGGACATGGGAGTGTTGAAGGATGCGATGGATAAAAGGGCAGACTCCCTGCTGAAAAAAGCATGGGACTCCACGTCAGCCAGCCTCAAACCAGCTATGGCTTCCACAGTGGTGGCAAGAAACCTGGAGTGTTGGATAGAGAAATTGATGAACCATGTAGAGGCAGGTACTCCAAGGAAAGACCTGTTGGAATCTTTCCCTCTAATTTTGAAAGCGGTAAAATACATGGCAGATGCATCCGCCGAATCAATCAAAATGGCTGCTAGGTCAGCAGCATTAGTGAATTCAGTCAGGCGTGCAGTCTGGCTAAAGACATGGTCGGGTGACACAGCCTCAAAAATCAAACTCTGTGGCCTACCCTTCTCGGGGGATTTGCTGTTTGGTCCAGAGCTAGAAACTGTGCTGGACAGAACAGCTGACAAGAAGAAGGCTTTCCCTTCTAAAAAGAAGCAACCGTTTAAAAAGAATTTTCGTTCTGTTCAGCAATCCTTCAAAAAGGATGACAACAAAAAGCCTTGGTTTTCCCAAAAAGGTAGAGGAAGGGGTGGAGTTCTCTTCAGATCTCCTACAGACCAAACTTCTAAAAACAAATTACAGCATTACTCCAGTGGGGGGAAGACTGTCAGCTTTTCTCCCTCAATGGAACCAAGTATCCAAAAATCCCTTTGTGAAGAACCTCATTTCACAGGGATACAGTCTAGAATTCTCGGAATGCCCCCCAAGCAGGTTTTATGTCACAGCCCTACCACGGGATCAGGAAAAAGCTTCCGCTATGATGACCCTCTTACAGGATCTGATACAACAGGAAGTGATTGTTCAAGTCCCAAAACATCAGGAGGGCCGGGGGTTTTATTCCCATATATTCTTGGTAAAAAAACCTTCAGGCAAGTACCGACTGATTCTGAATCTGAAGATCTTGAACAAATCAGTAAGGTACAAGCACTTTCGTATGGACACAATCCACTCCATTACAAAGCTGTTGACTCCAGGTTGCTTCATGGCGTCCCTGGACTTGAGGGACGCCTATCTACATGTGCCGATAGCTCTGGCTTCCCAAAGATTTCTCCGCCTAGCCATCAATCTGGGGACGTCAATATGGCATCTCCAATTCACAGCCCTACCATTCGGGCTTTCATCCTCGCCCAGGATTTTCACAAAAGTCATGGCAGAAGCCCTAGAGCCTCTGAAACTGAGGGGGATCTCGGTCATTCCATATCTGGACGACCTACTGTTTTTTGCAGATTCCAGAGATCAGCTTGTGACAAACCTGCAAGTGTCACGGACTCATCTCAAGAATTTAGGTTGGCTCCTAAATCTAGACAAATCAAACTTAGGTCCAACTCAGGAGATGAGGTTTCTGGGCTACACCATAAACTCAGTTCTTCAAAAGGTCTTTCTCCCCCAAGAAAAGATAGAGAAGATTTACTCTGCAGTGGGTCAGATTCAGACAAATCTCCCAACATCTGTCCGATCGGCTATGGCAGTATTGGGCCTCCTCACGGCCTCAATCCCAGCCGTACAATGGGCAAGGCTACACTCCAGACCCCTCCAGAGGAACATTTTACAAGTTTGGTCACACCAGGAGTCACTGGAAAAGTGCTTCAAACTAAAATCAAACGTAAAAAGAGCACTCTGGTGGTGGAGAAACCCAAACAACCTAACAAAGGGTCTCTCGTGGGTGTTTCCATTGGACAAACGTCTGACAACAGACGCAAGTGCTTGGGGTTGGGGAGCTCACCTGGAAGGGCAAACCGCTCAAGGAACTTGGTCCAAATGGGAAGCAAGGAAGTCATCAAATTGGCGGGAGTTAAAAGCCATATTTCTGGGCCTCCTTACCTTTTAACAGACCGTCAAAGGTCGTCATGTTCAAATTCTGTCAGACAACACAACAGCGATAGCCTATGTTCAAAAGCAAGGGGGAACCAGGAGCCCAGGTCTCATGGAGTTAGCCAAACAGTTGTTGTCCTGGGCAGAGCTAAACGTGACCTCCTTATCAGCGGTTCACTTAAAGGGATCCCAGAATCTGTTGGCAGATCTGCTAAGCAGAAGGAGTGTGGTGGAAGCAGAATGGAGTCTGAGCCAGGAGATTTTCTCCATGATCTCCAAAGAGTGGGGGAAACCTCAGGTAGATCTTTTTGCCAACCAGCAAAACACAAAAGTCCGAGAATTCTTTTCTCTCCACAGAGGGGATCAGGCAGTTGGAATAGATGCTCTAGCACACCCATGGCATTACCAGCTGTGTTACGCCTTTCCCCCATTTCCCCTAATCCCATTGGTATTAAGAAAGTTCAGGGAAGAGAACACCAGTCTTATCCTGATTGCTCCATATTGGCCAAAAAGACCTTGGTTTGCGACACTTCTAAACCTAGCCGCAAATCCTCCTTGGAGGCTACCACTCAGGAAGGACTTACTATCACAGGGCTCTGTGAACCATCCGGAAGCAGACAGACTACATCTGACTGCTTGGCTTCTGAAGAAGACCTCCTAAAAGCCAAAGGGCTTTCAGATAAGGTAGTAAGGACCCTACTGTCCAGTAGAAAGGAGGTAACTAGGGCCATCTACCTTAAAGTATGGAAACAATTCAATTCTTGGTGTTCTTCCAAAAACTTTATAGTCAAGAGTGTCGTTTTCAGTTTTAGAGTTTCTCCATGAAGGAATGGAGAAAGGATTGGCAGCCAGCACCTTGAAAACCCAAGTTGCGGCTCTTTCAGTTTACTTTGAAAAAACTTTGTCCAAAGAAACTTTAATTTCCAGATTTTTTAGGGCCTTGGCTCGGAACAGACCCATAGTCCTTAAAGTTTTTCCCAGTTGGGATCTATCTGTTGTTTTACAGGGTCTCACGGGAGCTCCGTTTGAACCCCTTCAAGAGACTTCCTTAAGAAGTTTAGTTTTCAAAACAATTTTTTTAGTTGCCATTACATCGGCAAGGAGAGTCAGTGAACTCCAGGCTCTGGCGGTTACAGAACCTTTTTTGAGGGTCTTTCCAGACCGAGTGATCCTTCAGACGGATCCAGCCTTCCTACCAAAAGTATCTTCAACCTTCCATAGGTCACAAGAGATAACCCTGCCTACCTTTCTTTATCGTACACCACGGGACACAGAGCTAGTCATTACATAATGGGTTAAGGGTCACCAGCGGTGATTGGACACTGGCACAACCAATGGAAGACAGTTCCCCTCCATATAACCCCTCCCATCAGGGAAGTACCTCAGTTTTTTCGCCAGTGTCGAAAGGTGTTGGACGCGTTAGGAGGTGCTAAAGGAAAGCTCTACCAAAGAGACCCTCTGGGGGTAAAAGAGCTATGCTTTCGGATCCATCCAAGACGCCTACAAGTTAAGCCGAATCTGGATGGGATCCGGGCCTCATCCATGAGGCGTCGCCTGTAATGTCTCTCTTCGGAGGACTGAGCTCTAAGATCCAGCACTTTCGCTATTTCGCTATAAAGTCCTGGTAAGAGTCTTGTACAAGGCCCAGGGGAGAGGTATCCTTTAAATAGGAACCCATATCCCTGAAGGTTGGCACACATAGCCCACCGTGAAGGGTGAAGTTTGGTATCTGTCTGAAAACTTTCAGCAGAAAAACCTGCGGCGTGGATAAGGTAAGATTAGAAGGTCCATAACTAGGTTGGGACCTTTTTTCAAGAAGTGGATGTCTTCTTTTTTTCCACCACTGGGGGGAGTAAAGAGCTGAATATACTCACCTCACTCTGTTCAGTGTCGGCTTCGGCGAAGTACACTGCTCGTCACCTCCGCTGCTGAGCTTGCTGGGGCACCCCGCTCCTCCTTTCGGTGGCCGACACAGACACCTGCAGATGCAGGTAAGTGGGAACAGGGGCTGATGAGAGTCCTCTCTCACTATTGCCACCACCATAGCGCTAAAGGCCGCGCGCGCGCTTTATCGGAGGGGGGGGGCCGAAGGCGTGCGCGGGCACGTGGCGCGCGCAGGCACAGAAACGGCGCCAAATTTAAAAGACTGTCAGTGTGAGAAGCACTGCAGCAGCAAGCAAGCTCGTTAGTTCTCTTGTTCCTGCCAGAGAAACACAGCAGCTATACAGGGACGTAAGACTCCATGTGGTTGGACTGGGTACTTCCTAGAAGACATCCATGTTATGCATAGTTATGTGTTAAAAGTTGCATACTTAATGTAATTGCTAAACTGAACACGGTAGTATATGCATTTAGGTACCTTGTATTTTGTCTAAACAGTAAGTCTTCCAGGGGAAGTAATGCGGACAAAAAGAGATAAAAGAGCACCGCCGCCTGAGACAGGAGGCTCTAGCTGTGCTGACTCGGTACCTTCATCTCCTGTGTTGCCAAATGCACCTGTACAGGCGTGTCCTGACCATGGAGGAGTGAGGACGCGTGTCTCTGCAGCTCCGTCCCGCCGCCGCACTTGCCATAAGCTACGAGGGAGACACTCACCCCAGCTGACACCTAACATGTCCCAGCGGAACCGGGCGTCCTCACAGCCACCACGCTACGATCGGACCAGACAGGGGCAGCTGGAGTCTTTCTTCCCCGGGACCCGTGGGCAGAGCCGCGAGGCTTCAAAGATGGCGCCGGTCGCGAAGGCCCAGAAAGCACCCAAGGCCTCGCAGAGCTCCGACGCACGATCGCATCAGCCTTCAGGCTCCCCCATACCATCCCCAGGGTCGGTGAGTGACTCGCCCCCCTCCATCTCTCCTGGCTCTCCATCAACCCTGGCCAGAGACTCTGGAGCCCCAGACCCGCTGGCTGATGCAGACCTCAGGCGCCATATTTGGTCTCTCCCCACCAGAGATGACCTGGAGCGCTTCGCAGACAGGGTAGAGAAGGCCCTCAAGGAGGACATTGCTCAACTTAAAGCTGATACCTTGCACCTGGGGGGTAGAGTGGAGGCCCTAGAGCAAAGATTGGAGGACACCATCCCAGTGATTTCCATGCTCCAGGATAAGTGCACTACGCAAGATCACCAGATTGAGGCCCTGCTCTGTCAGTTAGATGATATGGAGAACCGCAGTCGCAGGGCCAACATCAGAATAAGAGGAATGCCTGAAGCGACAACAACTAGAGACATTATCCCTAGCTTGGAGGGCATATTTAAGGAAATATTGGGACTGCCTGCTACTGACTCTGTGGAAATAGATCGTGCGCACAGGGCCCTTAAGCCCCCATCCCAAGACGTGAATAACCCACGGGACATCATATGTAAGCTACATAAATACACGCTTAAAGACCGCATTATGCAAAAAATGCGCGGCAAGCCCTACTTTGACTTTGATGGCGCACATTTAACCTTCTATCAAGATATTTCCAGGCGCACTCTCATGCAACGACGATCACTTCGCCCCCTCCTAGTAGCTATACACGAAGCAGGCTTGCAGTACCGCTGGGGCTTTCCCTTCTACCTCCAAGTCACCAAAGCTGGCAAGACGGTGACCCTCCGCACCAAAGATGACCTGCCAAACTTCCTGGCCTCTCTTGAATTAGACCCTGTGGACTTCCCAGACTGGCGGGGAACATCCAACCACCTAGACCCTAAGCCACAATCAACTCAACCGTGGCTGCCAGCTGGGCGCAAGAACCGCAGACGAGACCGCAGACGACATCCCTCCGATTCTTCACCAGGCCCGGCCCCGAGAGACTGATGGCAAAATTAGCCCATGCCGGTGCACGGGCCCCACCTTTGAAAGATTCCCCCTCGAAGGCTGTGCCTTGGACTCCCCTATGCTGCTGAAGATGGACCTTGTTTGCTCGCACTTATTTTGGCAACTAACTCAATCTCTCTTTTTGCCCAGCCGCCTGATTGAGCTGGTTGGGATCTCATAAGCTTAAGTGGCACCCCGACCACTCGCGACAGACTTAGTAGAGCCCGCACCCCATGGGGACCGAGTATGGGTGACCCCTTTCTTACTCCCCCTATACCGCACATAGTTAGATGTGGTGGACGGAGACAGTGACCCCTCACCTTCCCCCCTATGTTGGTTCACGTACCCCGAGTAGGCCGCCCTCTTTCTGGGTACAGATCCCCATTGGGATCACGGGTCCGTGGTCGGGGACTCCCCCCCCCTATAGGGGGCGGGGTCTCGAACACGACCCTCAGATGTTTTGCATGTTAAAATGGCTTCGGCCAGTTTGTCTTGCTCAATATGTTTTTGATACTGCTCTCATATGTTTTTTCTTTTCTTTTTTGTTGTTTTGTCCTATCACTTTCTCCCTCCCTTTCCTTCCTCTCTCTTTTCCCTCTCTCAGGAGTGTTCCACTGCATTGCCACCCGCGCCGAGCACACCACCGACTTTGGCACCTCGACCATTCCCAGACCTCCCCATGGCTACTTTAAAGGTAAGCTCATATAATGTTAGAGGCCTCTGTTCCCCTCACAAACGCAGCAAATTATGGTGGGAACTAAAACGGCTCAAGGCACAGGTAGTTTTCCTTCAAGAGACCCACTTCACGCCCCAATCACTTCCTAAGCTGCCCACTCACCTCTTTAATCAGTGGTTTCTCAGTAACTCCCCTGTCTCCAAGTCTAGAGGGACGGCCATAGCAATCCACAAGTCCTGCCCTTTCCAGCCCACGGGTAATAAAATCGACCCTTTGGGTAGGTATGTCTTCCTGAAGGGTAGTATAGCAGGACAAACCTACACGTTTGCAACCATCTATGCCCCTAACACCGCCCAACTTTCCTTCATTGACTCGACCTTGGAGCAACTGGCCGACTTCCGAGAAGGCCTCTTGATCCTCGGGGGAGACTTTAACGTCAGCCCAGACCCCCTGCTTGACACGTCTCACGCAAAACCCTCACACCCCTATGCGTTCCTCAAACATTTTCGCAAGACCCTCCAATCCCACCTCTTGGTGGATAGTTGGCGGGTATTGCATCCCTCAGATCGAGACTTCAGCTACTACTCCAAGGTACACAATGTTTACACGCGCATAGACCATATATATGTAGACCGTACCACCTTGGAGCTCTTGCAGTCTGCGTCCATTGGCAACATCACTATCTCTGACCATGCCCCAGTCACAATTGCCTTCACCATGCCATCAGGTACTTATAGAACCTGGACGTGGAGGCTGAATGAAAATTTGCTAGATGATGTAGTGGTGGTGGAGGAGGTAAATGACACCTTAACCCACTACTTTAAAGAAAACTCCACTGTTGATGTCAGCGAGGGTGTAGTATGGGAGGCTCATAAAGCTGTGGTCAGGGGAATATTGATCTCCCAGGGCTCCAGACTAAAGCGAGACCGCCAGGCAGACTTCCAGAGGGTGCACACAGCCCTTCAGAAAGCTGAACTCCAACACAAGGCAAATGGAGACCCCAAAGCACTACAGGCTCTCACTGAGCTACGGGAACTGTTCCTACGTCTTTTAGACCGCCAAACTCGTAAACAGTTTAGATTTATGTCACATAAATTTTACGAGCACGGAAATAAATGTGGTCGTATGCTCGCACGGGCACTCAGGAAAAAACATGCGCAGGCATACATACACAAACTACGCTCCTCTCCCGGGGATTTGACGGTACAGTCCTCTAAAATCGCCGCAGGGTTCCGAGAATACTACGCCAAACTATACAATTTGGAATCCGAGCTCCCACCTGAAGCACGAGATACCAGACAAACGGCGGTCCAGGCCTACTTGGCGGCGGCTGGTACCCCCCCCCTCACGGAAGACCAACGCGCTGCTTTGGAGCTCCCGATCACCCCAACTGAACTGGGTGCGACGGTGGAGTCCTTGCCCAATGGGAAGAGCCCCGGCCCGGATGGGCTCACTAAAAGGTACTACAAGGCCTTCTTTTCTCACCTAGCGGCACCTATGTGCAAATATTTCAACTCCGTGGCGGGGGGTACTGCCATCCCCCCGGGGGCTCTACTAGCCCACATTACAGTGATCCCAAAGGAGGGCAAGGACCCCACTATCCCCCAAAGCTATCGCCCCATTTCACTTCTTAATGTGGACATAAAACTCCTGGCAAAAATTTTGGCCAATAGACTTAAACACCTCATGCCTGAGCTAGTCCATCCCGACCAAACAGGTTTCATTGTAGGCAGGGAGGCTAGGGACAACTCCCTTAGAGCAATCCAACTTATTCACTGGGCCCGTACCCGCCCGGATCCCCAGCCATACATAATACTATCAACTGACGCGGAAAAGGCTTTCGACCGGGTCGATTGGTCCTATTTGAAAGCGGTACTTGAGTCCATAGGACTGGGGCCGCGAATACTGACATCAATCATGGCTCTATACTCTACACCTTGCGCGCAGGTTAAAGTGAACGGGACCCTCTCATCCAGCTTCCCCATCAGGAACGGCACGAGGCAGGGGTGCCCCCTCTCACCCCTTTTATTCTCCCTAGCGCTGGAGCCTCTGCTTCGCGCCGTGCGGGCCAGTAAGGACATCAAGGGTCTAAAAGTGGGCAACACGGAACATAAGCTTTCGGCATACGCCGATGATGTCTTATTCCACCTCTCGGACCCCCTGATCTCTTTGCCTAACCTGATGAAGGAACTTAAGCAATTTGGCTCACTCTCAAACTTTAAAATAAACTATACAAAGTCTGAACTCCTGCCCATCCATCTGCCCCCCCTCTTAACTAAGAGCCTCCGGTCTGCCTTTCCCTTTACCTGGGCTGAATCATCTCTACGATATTTGGGAGTGCAACTCACGGACCGCTTCAACACCTTGTATATGGCCAACTATCCCCCGCTGCTTACTGCGGTCCAGAGAGACCTCTCACAATGGACGCAGACTGCCTTCACATGGTTGGGACGAGTAAACATCATAAAAATGAATATACTGCCACGTGTACTCTTCTACTTACAAATGCTACCGATACCCCTACCTAGGCTCTTCTTTGACCGATTGTCCAGCATGCTGTCCGCGTTCGTATGGAACGCACGGAAACCTAGAATAGCCCTAAGGGTGCTGAGGCGCCAAAAACGGGAGGGCGGCCTGGGGATCCCCGATGTCAGACGCTACTACAGGGCCATAGCCCTCCAGAGAATACTAAACTGGCGTTTCCATACCCACTCAAAACTATGGGTTTCCCTGGAGAAATGCTTGGCGGGCAGGAATTTATCCTATGCACCATGGCTACCCCGGGAATATAGGGGGCTATCGGTAACGACCTCCCCACTGACAGCCCAGGTGCTCTCAGTCTGGGACCGGACCAATTCGGTTTTGAAAATTGCCCCCCCTATGTCCCCGCTGGCCCCACTGGGTGGGTTCCTGTGGTTCCCCCCAGGTGAACAGATGGCCTTTTTTGGGCCCTGGGTGGATGATGGAAACGCCAGCTGCGGCAAGCTCATGAAAGATGGTAAGCTCCTGAGCTTTAGCGCCCTGCAGGCCAGACACCAGGGCTCCCGTATGAACTTTTGGAGGTATAGGCAGTTACACCACTTCTTTGAGAAACATGGCCACTCAATTAGGGACCCAACCTCCCTCACCCCGTTCGAGCACCTCTTCGTTAATGAGGAACCTATCCCCCACATGGTGTCGGAACTATACCGACTTCTTGGCTCTGCTGCCCATCAACCTAAACCTGCTTTTATTCGAAGCTGGGAAAGAGACTTAGGACAGGAATTCACTGACTCACAGTTGACTCACCTGTACGACCTTACTCACTCGTCCTCCATAGACTCAAAAGCTCAAGAAACAAACTATAAGATATTGTCCCGCTGGTATCGGGTACCAGCGGATATGGCACGCATATATCCTTCTGGATCGGAGCTTTGCTGGCGTGGCTGCGGGCACAGGGGTACGCTTATCCACATATGGTGGGAATGTCCCCTAATCAGGCCCTTTTGGGAAGACATCAAGGACCAAATAATGAGCATAACGGGGATTGATGTTCCCCTCTCTCCGACGCACTTCCTCTTGCATGTCCCTCCGATCCCACTCAGTCAATATAGGAAGAGCGTACTGCCCCACTTATTAAATGCGGCTAGACGCCTGCTCCCAACTTTTTGGAAGCAGCCCAGAGTCCCTACCCGGGAGGAGTGGATCGGTGGGGTAAATGCAGTCCGAGAGGCTGAAGACTGGATAGCGACCTGTAGGGACTCCCGAGACCGGTTTGCCGGTATCTGGACACCCTGGACCGATTACGTCACAGATCCTGGATACGTGCCATCTAGCCTAGACATAGCTTTATTGGAACTGGCAGAACCTTCTCTTAAAAACCGCAGGCTGTCAAGAGCTTAGAAGACTGAGAGCTACCCTCTGACATAGTGAGACTAATGGAGTTTACCTGGTTTGATGGCTACGCTTGAGGGTGTGCTCGGTGCGGCCTGGAATGAGGCCTCCTACAGAAAGACAGGTACGCTCGGATCACTCCTTCCTTTCCTCCTTTCCTTTCCTTGTCCTTTTCCTTCCCCTCTTTCCCCCCCCCTTTTTTTTTTTTATTTTTTTTTTTTTTTTCTCTCTTCTTATATATGTTTTGCAATGGTATGCATTTATGCCAGTTAAAGAAATGTCTGTTATGCTGGCGGGTGTTGTAATTACCATGAGCCTCCGCGCTCGCGGGATGGGCCCCCCTTTACAGGGGGCACAGGGTGTCCCGCCAGAGCGTGCACCGTAGCATATCGGTGCCCCACGCTGCGTGCGGGGAGCGGGGAGAGGTCAGATGGAGGCTATTGAGCCCCCCTCCCCCCGCCCCGGCCGCGGGTCGGGGGACCATGTCTTAATTATAGTCACATGGACAACACCCCCGGCTTGTTATCAGTGGTGGGACGGTAATATGTGAGGCCCCCACATTCCATGTGCCCTCCACGCCTACCACAGTTGTGCACCCACTGTTCCTATGGTGGCACCCTTACTCTACTAACTAGTGTGGCCCATCGGCCGCCCCACATAAGGCATACAAGATACTGCTATTATTGATGTACTCTATTTCTTTGTTCAACTTGTTTATATGCTGGTTATGCACACCAGACGGGTCTGTGCTTTTCCTATTTTATTTTACTTATTATTTTTTATTTTTTTTTATTTTTTTAAGCAAACTGTTGGACTTGTCTGGTTGTATATTTTTCTTTTATAAAATAAAGATTATATAAAAAAAAAAATGCACCTGTACAGGATGAGCCATTACCTCTGTCAGGTATGGCGGCTTCCCCAGTGAAGCCTGGTCCTGCATATGTCACTGAGGACACTTTATCAGCTGCCCTAAATAATCTGGAGGAGAAAATTGCTACCTTAATCGCTAAATCCTCTAAAAAGGACAATAAGCGAAGCAGATCTCCTCCAGTATTGGACCTCCCTTCAGAAGTACCTGAGGAGGAGTAGGATGAGGAGGAGGCTACATCAGCAGAGGATGAGGAGTCAGACGGATCAGGGATATCGGATGAGCCTTTTTCGGTATCCCAGATTTTAAAGTCACAGGTACAATGCTATGCAGGAGCCGTGCGATCTGCATTTAAGTTACCCTCTTTGGAGGTAACAGAATCACCTGTCTCCTCCCTAGGATCATTAAGATCCCTGCAAGGTGCAAGCTCCTTCCCGGTTCATCCGTTACTAGAGGATCTAATGTACGCAAACTGGCAACATCCAGATAAGCGTTTTTCACCTCCAAAAAAGTTTAACATTCTTTATCCTATGGAGGAATTTTTTTTAAAGAAATGGAGCCTGCCTGCGGTAGATGCGGCTATTTCTTGTGTAAATAAAAACCTGACATGTCCAGTGGATAATGTACAAGTGTTTAAAGATCCTTCTGAGAAGAAGTTGGAATTCCTACTGAAATCCTCCTTCCTTTTGGCCGGCTCAATTATCCAACCTGCAGTAGCAGCAGTCGGTATGTGTCAGGTCGTCAGCCAACAGGTAAAGCAGGGGCTGAAGGAGCTGCCTTCAGAGCAGGCTAAAAATTGGGAGAATTTGCCTAAAGCCTTATGCTTCACAGTGGATGCCATGAGAGATTCTATCATACAGGCATCACGCCTTACACTCCAGCTGGTACAGATGCGCAGAGTACTTTGGCTTAAGCATTGGTCAGCGGAAGCCCCATGCAAAAAGTTGTTGGCAAGTTTCCCGTTCCATGGCGAACGCCTTTTTGGGGAAGATTTAGAAAGATATATCCAAAAGATATCAAGTGGTAAAACGACACTTTTACCTGAGAAAAAAAAAAACAAGAGACCTTGTTTTAAACGCACTCTCTCCCCAGCTCCCGGGAAATCAGACTCCAGCCAGTGGCGACGGCCTTTTCAGCCGCCCACAAAAGCCAAAGAACAGGCTCAGAAGAACAAGAAGCCGTGGGGTTCAAGAACTAATAAGCAAGCCCCCAAAACCTCTCATTGAAGGGGCGCCCCCGCTCGGCCGAGTGGGGGGAAGGCTTCGTCAGTTCTCAGCGACTTGGCGGACAGAAACCCAGGACAAATGGGTGGTATCCACAATATCCTCAGGGTACAAACTGGAATTTCGAGAGATCCCATCTTCTCAATTCCGAAGTTCAAGACTCTCCAAGGATCCACAAAAAAGAGGATCCTTCTTCAAAGGTTTGAATCACTTAATAGCTCAAGGTGTGGTTACAGAGGTACCCCAAAAGGAGCAAGCGGCCTGTTTGATCTGTGTCTCCCCCTCTTTGTGATTCCAAAACTGAACGGAGAAGTCAGACCCATCCTGGATCTAAAATCTCTAAACCGGTTTCTGAACGTTCGCCATTTTCGAATGGAAACGATTCGATCCGTGGTCGCTACTTTAAAAGGCGGAGAATTCATGGCGTCCATAGATATCAAAGACGCATATCTACACATACCAATCCTCCCCGCTCACCAAAGATTCCTAAGGTTTGCGGTAGAAGATCGCCACTTTCAATTTGTGGCCCTGCCATTTGGTGTAGCCACCGCGCCCAGAGTATTCACAAAGGTGCTAGCTTCTCTGTTAGCAAACCTGAGAACACGGGGCATTGCGGTAACAGCCTATCTAGACGATCTACTATTAATAGATCAGTCAAAGGAGGGATTGGATCACGCTGTAGACACTACAGTAGGATACCTGGAGCATTTAGGATGGATTATAAACTTACAAAAATCCTCTCTCCAGGCCCAAAGAAGGATAGTGTACCTGGGCATGATCATAGATACAGCCCAAAACAGGGTATACCTGCCAGAGCCAAAGATACAGTCTCTGAAAGACCTGATCCACAAGGTCAAAGCAAACAAGAGGCCGTCTATTCGCCTTTGCATGAGACTATTGGGAAAGATGGTAGCCTCCTTCGAGGCGGTCCCTTACGCCCAGTTTCATTCGAGACTACTTCAAGGCAATATTTTAGCCTCCTGGAACAGAAAGAGCCAAGCTCTGGATATACCCATGCGCCTGTCCTCACAAGTACGCCACAGCTTCAATTGGTGGCTAGAAGCCAAGAATTTACGGAAGGGAAAGTGCTTCCTCCCAGCAGCCTGGAAGGTGGTGTCTACGGATGCCAGCCTATCGGGCTGGGGTGCAGTATTCGAGGAGGCTTCTACCCAGGGAACCTGGGCCAAGACTCAGGGGATCCTGCCCATCAACGTGCTAGAGATCCGGGCAGTATATCTAGCCCTCAAAACCTGGACATACAGGTTACAGGGCTACCCAGTTCGGGTTCAATCCGACAATGCTACTGCAGTAGCTTACATCAATCACCAAGGAGGCACCCGCAGTCGGGCAGCCCAAAGAGAGGTGAACCGGATCTTGGCATGGTCAGAAGAGCATGTACCTTGCATCTCTGCAATCTTCATTCCAGGGATAGAAAACTGGCAAGCAGACTACCTGAGTCGTCAGCAGCTGCTACCAGGAGAGTGGTCTCTTCACCCCGAGATCTTTCAGGCCATATGTCTGAGATGGGGAAACCCAGATGTAGACCTGCTAGCTTCCAGGTTCAACAAGAAATTGGACAACTTTGTCTCCAGAACAAGAGATCCTCTAGCCTACCGGACAGATGCTCTAATAACTCCATGGAATCAGTTCTCACTGATCTATGCATTCCCTCCGATCCCTCTTCTACAAAGACTGCTTTGCAGGATCAAGGAGGAGGGAATACCAGTAATCCTAGTAGCCCCAAACTGGCCCAGGAGGCCTTGGTACGCCGAGATCGTAAAGATGGCGATAGGAAGGCCCTGGAAGCTTCCACTTCGACACGACCTGCTGTCACAGGGTCCAGTATTCCACCCTTCCTTACAAAGGCTAAATTTGACGGCCTGGCTGCTGAGACCCACATTTTGAAAAAGAGAGGGGTCTCTGGTCCGGCTCTTTCTACGCTCATTAATGCTAGAAAGCCAGCCTCCAGACTCATCTATCATAGAGTCTGGAAAGCATACGTTTCCTGGTGTGAATCCAGAAGTTGGAATCCTCAGAAATATGAAATAAGCAGGATTCTTGCTTTTTGCCAGCTAGGAGTGGATATGAAATTAGCCCTTAGCACCATCAAGGGTCAAATATCGGCTCTATCAGTCTTCTTTCAGAGACCATTGGCATCTCACTCCCTAGTTCGGACATTCATTCAGGGGGTACTGAGGATAAATCCTCCAGTTAGGTCTCCCTTGTGTTCATGGGATTTGAATTTGGTATTGTCAGTGTTGCAAAAGCAACCTTTTGAACCTATTCGCCATATTCCTTTAATTATATTGAGTAGGAAGTTGGCCTTTCTGATTGCTATAGCTTCTGCTAGGAGAGTATCAGAGCTAGCAGCTCTTTCTTGTAAAGAGCCTTATCTAATTTGTCACAAGGACAAAATCGTACTACGACCCCATCCGGCTTTTCTGCCTAAGGTGGTGTCGGCTTTTCACTTGAATCAAGACATTGTTCTGCCTTCCTTTTTTCCAAACCCGCGGACGGCGGGGGAAAAATTATTACACTCCCCTAGATGTAGTGAGAGCGGTAAGGGTGTATCTGCAAGCAACCGCTCAGATACGTAAAACAGATGTTTTGTTTATTTTACCAGATGGGCCCAAGAAGGGCCAAGCGGTATCAAAATCCACCATTTCCAGGTGGATTAGAGAGGTAATTGTTCAAGCTTATGGTTTAAAGAACAGGACTCCTCCTTTTCCTGTTAAGGCGCACTCTACCAGGGCGATAAGTGCTTCATGGGCAGTGCACCACCAGGCTTCGATGGCTCAGATCTGTAAAGCTGCAACTTGGTCTTCAGTCCATACATTTTCCAAATTCTATCAAATAGATGTGAAAGGACATGAGGATTCCGCCTTCGGGCGAAGTGTGCTGCAGGCAGCAGTATAGGGCTTCTGGTCCGCAAGCGGCCTGTTTGATCTGTGTCTCCCCCCCTTCATATGAGCATTGCTCTGGGACGTCCCATTATGTAATGACTAGCTCTGTGTCCCGTGGTGTACGATAAAGAAAGTAGGATTTTTATAACAGCTTACCTGTAAAATCCTTTTCTTGGAGTACAACCACGGGACACAGAGGTCCCCCCCTTCTTATGGGAACCTTACTGCTTTGCTACAAAACTGAGGTACTTCCCTGATGGGAGGGGTTATATGGAGGGGAACTGTCTTCCATTGGTTGTGCCAGTGTCCAATCACCGCTGGTGACCCTTAACCCATTATGTAATGACTAGCTCTGTGTCCCGTGGTGTACTCCAAGAAAAGGTTTTTACAGGTAAGCTGTTATAAAAATCCTACTTTTCCTCAGTTCCTAACAATGCAGGAGAGGAAGCTTTCCATACGCTGGATGTGAGAAGATGTCTGCTCCAGTTTCTAGCAGTTACCAAAGAGTTTAGAAAAACAAATGCCCTCTTTGTAGTATTTTCAGGTCCCCGCAAAGGGGAGAAAGCTTCCAAAAGTACATTAGGCAGATGGCTTAGACAAGCAATTACAGAAGCTTACCAAGCTAAAGGAGAAATACCTCCCTCAGGTATTGCTGCTCATTCAACAAGGTCAACAGCAGTTTCCTGGGCCGAGAGGGCCGGTGCTACGCCTGATCAGATTTGCAAGGCTGCCACTTGGTCCAACTACTCAACTTTTCTCCGGCACTATAGGTTGGACTTGCTGTCTGCCGCAGATCAAGCCTTCGGCAGGAAGGTACTGCAGGCAGTAGTCCCACCCTAGGGTAAGTTACTCGGTTATCCTCTCCAAGGTTGTCCTGAAAGGCGATTTGAGAAAAACTTAGTTAGACTTACCGGTGACGGTATTTCTAAGAGCCTTTCAGGACAACCGCTATTTCCCTCCCTAATATATCTTAGAAGTATTGATTAAGTGTCTATCATGGTCGTTGTGGTTGTTCTGTGCTTTTGTCTTCCAGTTTGTCGGAAACCACAATAACTGAGGCCATGGTGGAAGAGGAGGGATTTAAAGGCTGAAAGTGTTTCCTGTTAAAGAGGCGGAGCTACGTTCTCCAAGGTTGTCCTGAAAGGCTCTTAGAAATACCGTCACCGGTAAGTCTAACTAAGTTTTTCTGTAAGGGGTGTGCTACATGTGCACTTCTAGACAATGTATTAAAAAACTGCTTTAAAAGAAAACTGAAAGTTCCTTTAAATAGCTAGAATGATTAGGGACTATTATCAACTCTGCTGCATTCCAAGAATTGTTTGCAGAACAGACCAACCTGTCAATAGAAAGATATTACAGCTACATTGTTAAAGTCCACAGTGTCACATGGTCTTGTACAGCAAATTCAAGGTCACCGGGAAACAAAATCATTCCCGCAGGAGCTGTTGTGGTGTGTTGGCATGTATATTTTGGTAACACAGATTAAAATACTATATATTAAGCATCAAACTGCATAGCATAGTTCAAAATAGCCGCTCCAGGTGAGTTGAAAAGAAACGCCTTGCGAGAGTGGTTCAAGGGTGCCAGCACAGCCCGTCTGTAGATGAACATCAAAAAAAAGTTCCAGAATCCTTTATTTTATATCATAAAAACATCACGGACACCATGGGAATATCACAGATGGAATATGTTTAACGCTAGTAGCAGCGCTGAAAGCACTGCAACTAGCATGAAACCTGTTCTATCTGTGATATCCCCAAGGTGTCCGTGATGTTTTCATGATATTCAGGAACTTTTCTTTGATGTGACTGCATAACATAACCATGGCACAGGTTCAGAAAAACCTTAGCCTTTTCTGGAAAAAAAAAAGTCCTCATGGCACCAGAAGCAAGCTGTATAGTGGATATAAAATGTCTACACACCCCGGTTAAAATGTCAGGTTTCTGTGATGTAAAAAATATCAAAGATAAATCATTTCAGAACTTTTTCCATCTTTAATGTGACCTATAAACTGTACAACTCAATTGAAATATAAACTGAAATCTTTTAGGGGGGGTGTAAAAATAATAAACTAAAATAATGTGGTTGCATAAGTGTGCACACCCTCTTCTAACTGGGGATGTAGCGGTGTTCAGAATTAAGCAATCACATTCAAACTCATGTTAAATAGGAGTCAGTACACACCTGCCATTATTTTAAAGTGCCTCAGATTACCCCAAATAAAGTTAAGCTGTTCTAGTAGGTCTTTCCTGACATTTTCTTAGTCGCATCCTACAGCAAAAGCCATGGTCCGTAGAGCGATTCCAAAACATCAGAGAGATCGCATTGTTAAAGGGTTTCAGTTAGGAGAAGGGTACAAAAGAATTTCCAAGACATTAGATATACCATGGAACACAGTGAGGACAGTCATCATCAAGTGGAGAAAATATGACACAACA
Source organism: Rana muscosa (assembly GCA_029206835.1). NCBI lineage: Eukaryota > Metazoa > Chordata > Amphibia > Anura > Ranidae > Rana > Rana muscosa. The sequence continues at coordinate 74,198,660 of CM055117.1, forward strand.
GTGACATTACAAAGAACTGGACGTCCCTCAAAAATTCATGAAAAGACAAGAAGAAAACTGGTCAGGGAAGCTGCCAAGAGGCCTACAGCAACATGAAAGAAGCTGCAGGAATATCTGGCAAGTACTGGCTGTGTGGTACATGTGACAACAGTCTCCCGTATTCTTCATATGTCTGGGCTATGGGGTAGAGTGGCAAGACGGAATGCCTTTTCTTATGAAGTAAAACATCCAAGGCCGGCTAAATTTTGCAAAAACATATCTAAAGTTTCCCAAAAGCATGTGGGAAAATGTGTTATGGGCTGATGAAACCAAGGTTGAACTTTTTGGCCATAATTCCAAAAGATATGTTTGGCGCAAAAACAACACCGCACATCACCAAAAGAACACCATGCCCACCGTGAAGCATGGTGCTGGCAGCATCATGCTTTGGGGCTGTTTTTTTTTCAGCTGGAACAGGGGCCTTAGTTAAGGTAGAGGGAATTATGAACAGTTCCAAATAACAGTCAATATTGGCACAAAATTTTCAGGCTTCCACTAGAAAGCTGAACATGAAAAGGAACTTCATCTTTCAGCATGACAACGACCCAAAGTATACATCCAAATCAACAAAGGACTGGCTTCACCAGAAGATTAAAGTTTTTGGAATGGCCCAGCCAGAGCCCAGACCTGAATCCCATTGAAAATCTGTGGGGTGATCTGAAGAGGGCTGTGCACAGGAGATGCCCTCCCAATCTGACAGATTTGGAGTGTTTTTGCAAAGAGTGGGCCAATATTGCCAAGTCAAGATGTGCCATGCTGGGAGACTCATACCCAAAAAGACTGAGTGCTGGAATAAAATCAAAAGGGGCTTCAACAAATAAATTGTTTTAAGGGTGTGCACACTTATGCAACCATATTACTGTATTTAATTTTTTTAATTTTGACTTCCCTCCACCTAAAAGATTTCAGTTTGTTGTTCAACTGAGTTCTACAGTTTATAGGTCACATTAAAGGTGGAAAAAGTTCTGAAATTATTTATCGTTGTCTTAATTTTTTGCATCACAGAAACCTGACATTTTAACAGCGGTGTGTAGACTTCTTTTTATATCCACTCTATATAAAGAATTTACAAAAAAATAATAATAAGATCTGAGTGTGGCCACAGCTCCTCAGTGTGAACAAGTCTAAAGCCCTGTACACACGATGGAATAAAATCCGATGGATTTTTCCATCGGAAATCCGATGAAGCTGACTTCCATCAGTCTTGCCTACACACTATCAGTCAAAAAACCGACCGTCCCAAACGCCGTGACGTAAAACACTCCGGATAGCTGAGAAAAAAGTTCAATGCTTCTGAGCATGCGTCGACTTGATTCTGAATATGCGTGGGTTTTTTCTCCGATGGAGTTCCCCACAGACGATCGGAATTTGCTATCGTTTTTTTTTTCCATCGTAAGATTTAAAACATGTTCTATTTTTTTTTATACCGATGGAAAAAAGACCGATGGGGCCCATACGCGATCGGTTTGTCCGATGAAAAAAAGTCCATCGGTCTTTTTTCATCAGAAAAACTGATCGTGTGTACGCGGCATAAATCAAAAACGGCAAAAACAAAGCTCTGTTCCCATGAATCGGTAAAAGCTCTCCTTGAGCCTAGGTTCACATTGGTGCGGTGCGGGAAACCGCATGTGATTTAGGGCAGGAATCGCACCGCATTTCTGTTCAAATCACATGCAATTCTTTCAGTTTAGATTAGAGCCCATTCATTTTGTATGGCTCAAACTGCCCCCGCACAAAAAAGGTGCATGCTGATAACAGAGGAATGAAGCACCAGACAGAAATGACACTTAGTGCTCTTAATTGAGAAAAGGAAACGCTATAGAAGGATGTGATTTGTTTATATTTCATGTCTGAGGTTTACAACCACTTTAATGCAGAGAATGCATTGAAGTGATTGTAAAGTTTTCTGGGGTCCCCCGCTGGTGCTGTCCACACCTTTTTTCTATTTTGTGAAATTGAAATCCAATGAAGGAAAGTAATGGGCAAGGAAAGTAAGGCTGTGGAGAAAAGGATGATATCGGACGTTTTCCAGCCAAGAAATGAGGCAGGCTCTATCTGACATTCTGCTGCTTTTAATACACATTGTGAGAAGCTCACAGTGTGCAGTGTAATCGGACTAAGCAATTTCAGTACAGGAGAGGAGCTGGTACAACTGTGCAAGACTGAAAGTAAGGCCAGAGTTCTGCTTTAACAACCAGCCGCCGCAGTTGTACTGCGGCAGGTTGGCACGGAGGCGCGAATCGCCGTCATTGTACGTCGGCCGCTTTTAAGAAGCTATAGGGGTCGCGCGCGCCGCCGGAGCCGATGCGCGTGGCCGGCGCCCATGATGTCTGCCGGCCACCCGCGATCGCTCCTCAGAGAGCCAGAACGTAAATGTAAACATACAGATCCTGGTTCTGACGGAAGTAGAGAGAGATCTGCTGTTCCTAGTGATCAGGAATAGCGATCTCTCTCCTTCTCCAGTCAGTACACTCCCCCCCACAGTTAGAAACACCTCCCTAGGGAACACTTAACTCCTTGATCGCCGCCTAGTGTTAACCCCTTACCTGCCCGTGACATTTATATAGTAATCAGTGGCTATTTTTATTTCTGATCGTTGTAAAAATGTCAGTGGTCTCAAAAAAGTGTCAAAAGTGTCCGATCTGTCTGACGCAATGTCACAGTCCTGATAAAAATCGCAGATTGCCGCCATTACTAGTAAAGAATAAATAATAAAAATGCAATAAATCTATCCCCTATTTTGTAGACGCTATTACTTTTGTGCAAACCAATCAATATATACGCTTATTGCGATTTTTTTTTTTTTTTTTTTTTACCAAAAATATGTAGAAGAATACATATTGGCCTAAACAGATGACGACATTTTTTATTTATTTTTTGGATATTCATTATTGCAAAAAGTAAAACATATGTTTGTTTTTTGTCGCTGTTTTTTTGTTTATAGCGCAAAAAATAAAAACCCTATTTGTGGGAAAAAAAGGACATACGTTTTGTTTGTGTACAACGTCGCACAACCGTGCAATTGTCAGTTAAAGCGACGTAGTGCTGTATCGCAAAAAATGGCCCGGTCATTAAGGGGGCAAATCCTTCTGGTCCTTAAGTGGTTAAGAATCTCCAATGTTGCCCAAAGCCGCCCAAAGCCACCAGCCAGATATATATATATATATATATTTTTTTAAGATCTTATCCTTTATTTGAACATCTCCCTTTATTTTTGTTCTGTTTTGGTTACTGCAGATGTTACTGTCTTATTCATAGAAGAAATGCTTACTTGTCCATAATTAGAATTTCATGTTTGACATTGTCTGTCCCCGCAGGATCAACGCCGTGTCTAATGCACAGGTACGAGGAGACAGCTACAGCGATGGCTGCTTGGGAAGGGCCGGTCAGTATTTTTTAAATTTTGTGTTGCTTGTAAATTTTAAGTGTATCTAAACCCAAATAGATTCCACTTTATCAGTCCTTAGAGGTGGTGGCTGCTTGTGTTTTTTTGTTTTTTTCAAGCTTTTTTTTTTTTTCCCCTATATTTTCACCTTGCGATCTTGCCAGTAACACACTCCCTATTCTAGGATCAGAATGCTTTTTACTGTATCTGGAGAACAGAAACGGGGCAGGACTACTGGGAACTCCCATGTTCTCTTGTACATAACATGGATGGGTGGGGTTCTGTAGTCCTCAGAACAATATAAGGCCCCGTTCACATCTGGTGTTTTGGGATCTCAGGCAGAATCGCCGCAATTCTTCCTGTGATCCCAAATCGCACTGCAATAGGGGCAAAATGCACTATGCATGTTCAAGTGCTATTCATTTTCGATGACACCTAAGTGCAGCGCAGTTTTGCTGCAATTGTCGCCCAATAAATTATCAGCAAACCACATTGCGTGAAGCAGGAGCTTCTTTTGGTCAACAAGCTTTGCGTGATGTGGTTTGCCCCAATTGACGCATGATTTATCACGGATAAACCACACCGCGTTGAGGTGCCCTTGAAAATGAATGGCACCTGAACATGCGTGGTGCTTTTTAACCACTATTGCAATACGATTTGGGATTGCGGGCAGAATTGCAGCAATTCTGCCTGAGATACCAAGACGCCAGATGTGAACGTAGCATTACTGATAGCCAGTGCTGCTGGTAGAAATCACAGGGCCCCATTAACCCCCCCCGCCGAAAGTGACTGAGGACATAGATTTATCAATCCCTTTCTCTACAGCCTCAGCTGCACAGATGAATGAATAGGAAGTGCTCTGAGGCTTCCTGCTCATTCACAAACTGAAGCATAGTACCAGTTTACTATGCTTCCTGTTATGAATGGACATAGGAATGATTGGTACTGATCACTCACTGTGTTCATTTAGGAAATGAAGGGGCCAGTAAATGACCTATTTACTGGCCCCTTCCCCCGCTCTCCATCCTGAAACATCTCCCCTATGTGCCCGCAGCAGCTGCTGGCGGGAGAAGAGGGAAGCTGGCAGTGCTGCGGGGTAAAGGGGCACACAGGGAGGCCCAGACAGCAGATGGAAGGGGTGGATGTGCAAGAAACCATCCCGCTGTGGTACAGTCGGAGGGAGGGAGAAGAAGAGAAGCTGGCAGTGCTAGAGGGGGAGGCAGTAGCAGAACAGTGTCTGCCATAAGACAGTACAGCTGGCCCTCCTGCCCAGGACCCCCTTTTGAACTGATGGGGCCCAGGCCCAGTACAGAAGGGCTGGCTGTACTGCCTCATCAGCGGCCCTGCCGATAGCAGCGCAGCACATGCAGGAAAACAGGACATTATCAGCTAACAAGATGGCAGGTTCAATGGGTATGTTTTGTGACAGCAGGAAGGTAAAGTCACCTGGTTGCATCCAGGGGGGTAGATATATTTCGCCCAGATTCAGGCTTTACGCCGATTTATACAACTAGGTGGAGAGTTGTATAAGGCTAGTGGGCTCATTGATGACTCATACCTCTAGGGAGAGGGCTGGGCGTCGTGCAGACAGGGAGTTGATGAGGCCAGCTGAAGCTTGTCAGCTCATTTAGGCCTCTATAAGAAAGCCCAGCTTCATTAGATGTTAGCTCATGCCTGGAAGCAGACCTGTGTGGACTGTCTAGGGAGAGTGAACCCCTGTGCGGTGAGAGAAAGCCTGTGTGGCTATATTTTGCTTGGACATTTAAAACCAGGGACTAGGACAGCACTAGGCTGATCCCAGTCGTTAGTTAGGAAACCTGTAAGTTTAGTCAGAGGTCAAGTTGACCAGGATTTATTTTGTTTATGTTTTTTTTTGCCTTGCTGTGTTTTTGTCACTGTAAATAGAAAATAAACCGCACCTTTTTGATTTTGAAAACCACAACCTCCGTCTGCTGGGCCTGTTTTTGGGTGGGGAGCCCATCCCGGGGGTCACACATACCCGCTGCCGAGCTAACCCCCTCACAGTTGGTGGAGAACCAGTGGCAGTTTTTTTTTAAGCCAGCATGGAGGAGATACTGAAACAGCTGGCTCTAGCAAATGCCAATCAACAGCAGACAAATGCAGGTTTGCAAAGGAGCCTTGCAGCCCAGCAGCAAGCTCATCAACAGAGCCTTGCAACTTTACAACAGAGTCTGGAGGCTCAGCAACAAGCCCAACAGCAATCTGAGGCCCGCTTCATAGACCTGTTGCAGAAGCAAGAGCAGAGACTACAACAACAGATGGAAGCAGTAATGCAGCAACGTCCGCAGACCAGTGAGGAAAGCCGTCCCACTAATACCGCGTCCTTTGGGGTGAGTCGTTTATTGACAAAAATGACTGGAGAGGATGATCCAGAGGTATTTTTGACCACATTTGAAAGGACCGCTGAAAGAGAAAAGTGGCCTGAGGAGCAGTGGGCTGGACTAGTGGCTCCTCTGTTAACTGGTGAATCGCAGAAAGCTTACTATGACCTAGAGCCTAACCAAGCAAAAGACTATGTGATGCTAAAAGCTGAAATATTGGCAAGGCTGGGTGTCACCCTGGCTGTCCGGGCTCAGCGTGTGCATAACTGGACTTTCCAGCTTGGAAAACCCCCCAGGTCTCAAATGTATGATCTCATTCACCTGAGCAGAAAGTGGCTACAGCCAGAGACTTTGTCCGCACCAAAGATTGTGGAACGTGTTGTAATGGATCGGTTTTTGAGAGCTCTTCCTACTGCCATCCAAAAGTGGGTAAGCCATGGAGACCCAGAGACGGCCGATGGTCTTGTGGATCGTGTGGAGAAATACTTGGCTACAGAGAACCTGACGGCCTCTTCCAGAGACACTCGGACTTTCCACCCTAAGACCAGACCATCCCCAGGGGCGGATAAGATGATTCCAAGGGGTAAGGGTGGAGAGAGTGAGAGGGTGGGAGCTCTACCCCAAGTTTGGCGAGAACAGCCTGGGAAATCAGCGGCTCAAGAGGCGGCAAGAAGGATCGTTTGCTACCGCTGCCGGCAAGCGGGACATATTGCAGCAAATTGCCCGGTTTTGGAGGAACCCATGCAGTGTGACTTTCTGACGGGCAGACGTCAGTCGCTGTGTGCGACAGTCGCATGCACTGCCATTCGGGGAACTGAGAAACATTTATGCAAAATGTGTATTAATGGTAGAAATGTTGTGGTATTGCTGGATTCAGGTAGCCTTGTGACCCTGATAAAGGCTGAGTTAGTTAAAACAGAGGTCTCTGGGAATAGCAAGGTAGCCGTTATTTGTGTGCATGGGGACACCCGAGAGTATCCAGTGACTACAGTGTGTTTCGAGACCCCCAAAGGTACCCTCTCTCATCCAGTGGGCTTAGTATCTCAGTTACCGCATGACGCCATTGTGGGAAGGGATTTTCCGAAGTTCTGGGAACTGTGGGATGATCCTGAGCCCCCCACTGGTGCCCCTATGTACCAGGAATGTGATAGCCAGAACTCCCCTGAGAGTGGTGAGGACTCTCCGGAATTTCCCTTGTCAGTATTGGCAGGGGAGACTCAAGAAACTGGAGAGGAGCCCACCTCCTCAGACGAAAACCTACCGTCTGTGGAGTTTTCTGATCTTGAGGTTCACAGGGAAAACTTTGCCACAGAACAGTTGAAAGACCCCGCCCTAATAAAGGCACGGGAAAACGTAGTGAAAATAGATGGCGAGTTAGTGAACCCAGATAATACCGGCACTTACCCATACTTCAGCGTAGAGAAGGACCTACTGTATCGGGTGGCAAAAAGGGCAGAAGAAACCGTTGAGCAGCTTGTGGTGCCCAAACCTTACAGGAAGTTGGTGTTGGAGTTGGCCCATGGGCACATTCTTGGAGGTCATCTGGGGACAGAGAAAACCCGAGAGAGGGTATTACAGAGATTCTATTGGCCTGGGGTGATGAAGGACATAGAAAATTATTGTTCCTCCTGCCCTGTGTGTCAGAGGTCGGCCCCGATGCCACATTTCCATAGCCCGCTGGTCCCTCTACCCATCATTGAGGTCCCGTTTGAGAGAATCGCAATGGATTTGGTAGGTCCTATAATCAAGTCCGCTAGGGGGCACCAGTACATATTGGTTATAATGGACTATGCCACCCGTTATCCAGAAGCGATCCCTCTCAGAAATACCTCGGCCAAAACCATAGCCAAAGAGCTATCTCTTGTTTTTAGCCGGGTGGGTATTTGTAAAGAACTGCTTACGGACCAAGGTACACCCTTTATGTCCCGGGTTATGAAAGAGCTGTGTAAATTGTTCAAAGTGACGCAATTGCGTACATCTGTGTATCACCCCCAAACCGATGGGCTGGTTGAAAGATTCAACAAAACCCTAAAACAAATGTTGAAGAAAGTGGTGGATAGAGATGGAAGGGATTGGGACTGTTTACTTCCTTATTTGATGTTTGCTATTAGGGAGGTGCCCCAATCCTCTACGGGATTCTCCCCCTTTGAGTTACTGTATGGGAGACACCCAAGAGGGCTGTTGGATATTGCCAAGGAAACTTGGGAAAGTGAGAGTTCTCCCCACAGGAGTGTGATTGAGCATGTCGCCCTGATGCAAGATCGAATTGCACAGGTAATGCCCATCGTGAAGGAACATTTGGCCCAAGCGCAGTTGGCACAGCAGAGAGTGTACAACCGTGGAGCCAAGACCCGTACCTTTTCCCCGGGGGATAGGATATTGGTACTTGTCCCTACGGTTGAAAGTAAATTCCTTGCCAAATGGCAAGGCCCCTACGAGATAATGGAAAAAGTGAGCGAAGTGAATTACAAGGTCAGACAACCAGGAAGGCGAAAGCCCGAACAGATCTATCACGTTAATCTGTTGAAAGCCTGGAGGGATAGAGAGTCCCTAGTCGCAGACACTTGGTCACCAGCTCAAACTGGTTGCGTGATTCCTGAGGTTGGAATCGCAGCCACCTTGTCACAACCCCAACAACAGGAGGTTAAGGAGTTTGTGCTTCGCAACAAGGAGGTATTCTCTGAGCTGCCGGGACAAACATCTGGGGTAGAGCATGACATTATTACCCCGCCCGGTGAAAGGGTGAAGTTAAAACCCTATCGGATCCCAGAGGCCCGACGGGAGGCAATACGGGAGGAAGTACAGAAAATGCTGAACTTAGGGGTGATAGAGGAGTCCCAAAGTGATTGGTCTAGTCCCATTGTGTTGGTGCCTAAACCGGATGGGAGCTGGCGATTTTGTAACGATTTTCGTCAGTTGAACAAAGTTACAAAATTCGACACCTACCCCATGCCACGTATAGATGAGTTGATCGACCGGCTGGGAACAGCCCGATACATGACGACTCTTGACCTCACAAAAGGGTATTGGCAAATCCCCCTGGCCAAGTCGGCCAAAGAGAAAACCGCATTTGTAACCCCAGACGGGGCGTTCCAATATAAAAGAATGCCGTTCGGGTTACAGAATGCGCCGGCCACATTCCAGCGGAAAATGGACCAGATGCTGAGGCCCCATCGGAAGTATGCTGCGGCTTACCTGGATGACATAATTGTCCATAGCACAGATTGGGCCTCACATCTGCCAAAAGTGCAAGCAGTCCTGGACTCTGTTCGGGAAGCAGGGTTTACGGCTAACCCCAAGAAGTGTACCATTGGGCAGGAGGAGGCCAAATATCTTGGGTACACCATTGGGAGGGGAGTAATAAAACCCCAACTCAACAAAGTCGAGGCCATCCAGAGTTGGCCACGTCCCAACAGCAAGAAGCAGGTACGAGCCTTTCTGGGAATCGCTGGGTATTATCGGCGATTCATTCCCCACTTTGCTTCTAAGGCTGTGCCCCTAACCAACCTGACGAAGGGGAAAGGGTCGGTCATGATTAAATGGACCCCCGAGGCTGAGGCAGCATTCCAGTTCTTGAAACAAGCCTTATGTAGCCAGCCAGTGTTGTACTCACCCGACTTCTCTAGAGACTTTGTCGTACAAAGTGATGCGTCAGATGTGGGGTTAGGAGCAGTATTGTCCCAGGTCTGGAACGGGGAAGAGCACCCAGTCATTTACCTCAGCAGGAAGTTGAAGTCCCATGAGGTAAATTACGCCACCGTTGAAAAGGAGTGTTTAGCGGTGAAGTGGGCTCTAGATTCCCTTCGGTACTACCTGCTAGGTAGGCACTTTGACATGATTACGGATCACGCTCCGTTAAAGTGGATGGCTCAAAATAAGGAAACAAATAGAAGAGTGAATAGGTGGTTCCTGGCCCTCCAGGAATTCAACTTCACAGTAAAGCATCGCCCTGGCGTTCAAATGGGGAATGTGGATGCTTTGTCTCGAGTACATGAATGCCTGATTGCTGGTGTTCCAACCCCGAGGTTAAAACAAGAGGGGGGGGTATGTGACAGCAGGAAGGTAAAGTCACCTGGTTGCATCCAGGGGGGTAGATATATTTCGCCCAGATTCAGGCTTTACGCCGATTTATACAACTAGGTGGAGAGTTGTATAAGGCTAGTGGGCTCATTGATGACTCATACCTCTAGGGAGAGGGCTGGGCGTCGTGCAGACAGGGAGTTGATGAGGCCAGCTGAAGCTTGTCAGCTCATTTAGGCCTCTATAAGAAAGCCCAGCTTCATTAGATGTTAGCTCATGCCTGGAAGCAGACCTGTGTGGACTGTCTAGGGAGAGTGAACCCCTGTGCGGTGAGAGAAAGCCTGTGTGGCTATATTTTGCTTGGACATTTAAAACCAGGGACTAGGACAGCACTAGGCTGATCCCAGTCGTTAGTTAGGAAACCTGTAAGTTTAGTCAGAGGTCAAGTTGACCAGGATTTATTTTGTTTATGTTTTTTTTTGCCTTGCTGTGTTTTTGTCACTGTAAATAGAAAATAAACCGCACCTTTTTGATTTTGAAAACCACAACCTCCGTCTGCTGGGCCTGTTTTTGGGTGGGGAGCCCATCCCGGGGGTCACACATACCCGCTGCCGAGCTAACCCCCTCACAGTTTGCATTTATCAAACCTATATATACCTTTCATGGTATATCGAACAAACCAAAAGTGAACATATAAGAGAAGTGCATTGCCATGGATGCTATCTGGGGGCTTCACCTTCCCTGCTACTGGTCCGGGGGCTGCAAACCCCCCCCCCCCCCCATTAATTTTCCCCTAGTGTAAATACCCAGAACTACAGCTTCAGCACTAATAGGAAAAGCATGGCATAGAGAAACAGGGATTGGAATTCATAACTATTATTAGATTTGCCTGGCTATCTAATTTTCATATTGAGGACTCGGGTTTATGCCAGCAAAAGTTGTACTATGATATATTTGCACATATTTACAGCATGGTCATACAATTTGTATATATTTTTTTTTTTGTTGGCTACATCTAGAGTTCTTCTTTAACACTTGTCTGTGTTTCGCCAATGGAAACCTGTCCAGAGTTAAATTTTGATAGGTTGCCATTATTGACCTTCATCTAAATATTCTAGCTGGCTGTTTTTAAGTTCAATACCTTTTAAACTATGCAGCTTCCTGGGCAGCAACTCAGAGAGTTGGATTAGCATGACAGCTAGCATTTTCTGGATGAGATGTGGCAATGGCAGCCTACCCATCTTGGTGATTTTATTTATGTAGACGTCTCTTTGTACCAGGGGCACTGTGCATCAGTTAAAGTGTATGAACCCTCACCTTGTAAATCAACCCATTCAGTTTTTAAAATAGAAATGAAAGGCAAAACATTTGTGTATAGATACAGGGGGTCCCCGGGTTACGAACCTCCTGTTTTGTAATGCGGAAATGTTCGTAAGTAGGCTGAGCATGCGCAGAACGACCATTACGGACATTTCCGATGTTTTCCAATGTTCCGTCGAATGCCGTTCTGCGCATGTGCGGCCAATTACAGACAGTTCCATCATTTTCCGAGGCTCCGTCTGGCTGCGCATGCGCAGAACGGCAGATGGTCCACGCAGAACGGCAGAGGGTCCCCGTAGCGCCCTGTTCGTAAGTAGGAGTGGTTCGTAAGTCGGGGACCCCCTGTATGAAAACAAAACCAAAAAAAGGTATTTATAATGCTTTTTTTTTTTTTATAAGTGATCACATAATCTGTTCTCAGCTGCATAAGGAAAGGAGGATAGGCAGGCTGTGCTCCCAGCACAGCCAGAAAACCGACCACGCTGGGATGAATGTGCTGTCATGCCTAGCATGGTCAGTTTGAAATAGGAAAGCAGAGGGACTGGCAGGATCAGCAGGTATTTTACGCAATAGAAAGAGAACAGGATACTTTTTTTTCATATAATGTTTATTTGGGACAAAAAAATATGCCATCATGAGCATATCCATGGATGCAAATTGGTAGAAACATATACAGGTAGACATGTACAAAATACAAGAGTAAAGGATATAAGACAACTTGGCTATCAAACCATCCCGTTAAGGAAATAAAGGCAGCCCAATGGGCAAACTTATTGACCAGTTCAAATAGGGGCCCAGTCAGCTAAACCCAAAAGCAAGCCTAGACAGGCAGGTATAACTAAAATGCTAGGTTGACTACAGGATGGTCCTGCAGGCCCTCACCGGAGGAAGGGGGGCCCCTAAGTCCTCCGTCAAACCTCCTCCAGAATAGGATACTTTTTAACACAAGTACAACAGGCACATATCAGGAATATGAAATGTTGGGGTAATGTATTCTTAAAATGTGTGTAATGCTGTGATCTCTGTCTCACAGGAGCTCGGATCTGGCTATTCATCGGCTTCATGATGATGTTTGGGTCACTTATCGCCTCCATGTGGATACTTTTTGGTGCCTATGTTACACAAAGTGAGTCCCCCTTTCCCATTGTTGGGTAAAGCAACCAGTAAAGCCCCATACACACGGTCAGACTTCCATCGGACTTTTCCCTGGATTTTTGTCCGAACGGAGTTGGCCGGTCACACCCATAGCATACACACCACAGAACTTTTCTGCAAACTTTCCCAAAACTTTTTGCAACATCACATGTTTTTTCTGCTCTTTACCGCCACCCTTTGGTCAACTTCTGCGATTGTTGGTTGATTTTAACATTATTTGTTTTGTCCATCGGACAAAAGTCCGATGGTTTTCTGTACACACGGTCGGACTTTGCTCCATCGGACTTTTGTTGGCCAAAAGTTTGTCCATTTGCAGACCCAATTTTTGTCCGATGAAAACAAAAAAAAAAAAAAAAGTTTGTCCGATGGAGCGTACACACGGTCGGATTGTTGGTCCAACTTGCTCAAAATGAAGTTTGTTGGCCAAAAGTCCGACCGTGTGAACGGGGCTTTAGACTGCAGCCGTCATCTGTCAGAGCTGGGCACATAATGAAGCCACAGTTAATTTTTGCTGTGGAATTGTATACCTTTTACATGCATGACCTAGAAATGTAGTATAACCAGTAGATTAAAGCGAGATTTTTTATAAGGACACTTACCTGTCCTACTCGCCCGCGATGTCGGGCCCCTTACGGCGATCGCTCGGTCCTGGCAGGGCCCGGCGCCTCCATCCTGACTAAGGGAAGTTTCCTACTGTGCATGCGCGACTCGCACGGCGCTGTGTGAATGGGCAGCTGCCTTCTGGGATACACACAGTTCCCAGAAGGCAGCGTTCCCAATTCACCAGAAGACACTGCGACAGAGGACGAGGAAGAAGACCACCGCAGTGGTGGAAGAGGCAGAAGAGCTAGTTCCGCATAGCAACCGCCTTTCTGGTGAAAAAAATGTTTTTCCATTTTATTTTTTTAGATTTTTGGGGGAATAAATAAAATCAGGGTGGAACTCCACTTTAGTCGAAAGGATATAGACATCCATGAAACATATAGCAATTTTATTTTACTATGTGCAACTATATAAAGACACACAAGACTTCAAACGTCACATAAAAGAAATAGTTCTTCTGCCAATACAAAGACATAGAAGTTTCCTTTTGTATAAGATAAATGTATAGAAGCCCCTTCATATATTTTGATATCCGAAAATTCTTAAACAAAAGGTGCAAGAGAAGGTTGTCTGTCTTATACTTAAATATTATTATTTTTTAGTAAGAAGGACTCTTCGATTTCTTTTAGCCTTGGCTCCCACCAGTGCAGCTTTGAAATCGCGCTACAGAACTCAATGCAAGTCGCAATGAAATTGCAAAGAAGTAGTGCAGGAACCTTTTCTCAAAGTCACTCTGCTGCGACATGAGTCAAAACGATTTGATCGTCAGTGGGGTGCAACTTGTCATGCGATTTTGAACTGTGAAATCTCATGACAAATCGCGGTGTGACCCAGGGCTCACGCACGGTGACTTTGAAGTTTAAGTTGTCTTAAAATACATTTGCATACAGTAAAAAGTATTGATATACTGTATACGTGTGTGTGTGTGTGTGTGTGTGTATATATGTACAGTATCTCACAGAAGTAAGTTCTAAAAGATGTAAAGTTGGATTAAAGCTGCAGTCAAAGTCGCACTCTGGGTTGCAACAGTGAACACCCACATTTTCCAAATTGTAGATCTCTTTCAGGAAACTTTACCTGTTATGCCGCGTACACACGATCGTGATTCACGGCGGTGAAAACACCGCCGTGAATCACGGCATGAAAAAAAATGAAAAACGAGGGAACGGCATGTTCCCCCACACACGACCGTTTTTCCCGTCATTTTTTTCTTTGACGAGAAAAACGACCGTCTGTGGGCTCCGCGGCAGTGTCTCCCTATGGGAAAACTGCCGCGGAAAAAAATGATGGAAAAAACGAAGAGAAAATTTAGAACATGTTCTAATTTTTCTCGTCGTTTTTCCTGCCGTTTTTCTCAACGAGAAAAACGGCATAAAGCCCACAGACGATCGTTTTTCTCGGCGAAAAAAAAAAATTTCATTTTTCCCGACGGGAAAAATGATCGTGTGTACGCGGCATTAGAGTACTTAACATAGAGCCAGTCCCATCAATTGTGTTTCCTTGTCCACTTGTTTTTCTAAAGATATTTCTTATGTTGTATTTATGTACTCTGTTTAGTAATCTGTTGTCTGCAGAATTACAGGATAGATTAATGTTTCAACCATATTCTGTGAATCATCTGTGAATCTCGGGTCAGGTTTACTTTCACCTGAGAGAAGGAATTTTATAATCAATGTATGTATCTGGGTGAGGCTGAGTTCATCCTGGACTTTGCGCTGATAGTCAACTGTATCCATAGAGAATATTTACAATTGGCTTATACTCTATAGAAATAAATGGCATGTACTCTGTTTTGCGTATATAGTCATTAATCCAGATTTATGTCTCATTCCATTTTTTTCCCTGTGAATGGTTAACATAATTTTTATTCTCTGATTTATTCTCTAGATGTTAATGTCTACCCCGGGCTGGCTGTGTTTTTCCAGAACGCTTTAATATTTTTTAGGTAAGTTCAAGTTAACCACTCCACACTTGTTGCAGCATCAATAAGCATATTTGAATTACATTACAAAAATCATCAACGTTTCTTTCTTGCCCTGTGGTTTCAAGTTTTCATAGATTCCACTTCTTTGTCCAACTCCATGCTAAAGACAACCACCATATTGATTCCTGCGTCATCGGTGGACCGCCTCGTGATTGATTCTTGAAGTCAGCCCACCAATGACATCCGGACCGGCGCGTGCTTAAAGCCAAAATGAAACTTCCACTTTTTGGAATCCTCCCCGCCTCTGGTGTCACATTTGGCACCTTTCAGGGGGGAGGAGGGAGCAGATACCCGTGTAATACAGGTATTTGCTCCCACTTCCGGGCATAGATCACTGCGGTGACCTACGCCACGTCCGGCGACTACTCTGCCCCCCCCCCCGCTGTCTTCTGGGAGACACACAGGTCCCAAAAGATAGCAGGGACCAGTGGGATCGCGCAGCGCGACTCGCACATGCACAATAGAGAACCAGGAAGTGAAGCCGCAAGGCTTCACTTCCTGATTATCCCACCAAAGATGGGGGCGGCAGCACCCGAGAGCCAAAGGGACAAATCGGCTTCGGGACCTGACATCGCGGACGCCCTGGACAGGTAAGTGTCCATATATTAAAAGTCAGCAGCTGCAGTATTTGTAGCTGCTGACATTTAATTTTTTTTTTCCGGCGGAACTCCACTTGTAAGTCTGATTTTTTGTGGAAAATATCGATTTTCAAATGATGATGTAAAGTTTTAACCCCTCCACCACCGCGCTATAGCCAAATGATGGCTACAGCGCGGCCGCACTTTGCCGGAAGGCCATCCTATAACATCCTCCCGTGTTCCCGCTGTCTGCACGCCCAATCACAGCTGTTCACAATGTAAACAGGATTTGCCGGTTAAAAATAAAAAGATGACGGCACTTCCAGAAAATAAAAACGGCTCTTTTTATTCTGCAAAAATAGAAATGAAAGACATGCCACACACACTCTACATATGAAGGGTCAGCAGATGCGTTTCACACTCCTGTGCTTAATCCTTTTGGCAAGTGTTGACCCTCTGTGGGTTGAGTGTGTGTGGCATGTCTTTCATTCCTATTGTCGTACAATTATAGGAGCTGTTTTTATTTTGTGGAAGTGCCGCTATCTTCATTTTCTACCTGCACATGGGGTTTGCGAACCCAGGCAGGCACCCAGGATTTTTTGTCAGCTAAAGATCTCACAGTAAAGCCTTTGGAGCGGTTCTCACCCTTTTAGCCTTTCCCAGGATTTGCCGGTTATTGGCAATCCTCCCCTCACGCTGAGAATGGAGTGGAGAGCCGAAGACCAGCAAATCCACACAGGGGACATGTGCACTGACAATCGGCGTCCTTATTATCAGTGCAGCCCCAACAGTGCCCACCAGTGCTGCCAATCAGTGCCCATCAGTTTTGCCTCATCAGCGCACATCAGTAAAAGAGAAAAATTACTTATTTGAAACATTTTATAACGGAAACAAAAAAAAATGTATTTTACAAAATTTTCGGTCTTTGTTCGTTTAGCGAAAAATAAAAAACCCAGTGGTGATTAAATACCACCAAAAGAAAGCTCTATCTGTCATTTAATTTGGTTACAGCGTTGGATGACCGCGCAATTGTCATTCAAAGTGCGACAGTGTGGAAAATTGGTCTGGGCAGGAAGGGGGTAAAAGTGCACAGTAGGCAAGTGGTTAAGAGATGCATTCTATTGTGTTTTTTTTCATAGAATTAGGGGGAAAGTATTCACAATGTGAATCTAAAGGCATGCTGGCAGGGAGATAGGAAAGCAGCCACAGCCAGTAGAAAAGCCTAAGAAAACAAACTATACAGGTAAAACTCGAAAAATTAGAATATCGTGCAAAAGTTCATTTATTTCACTAATGTAACTTAAAAGGTGAAACTAATATATGAGATGGACTCATTACATGCAAAGCAAGATAGTTCAGGCCGTGATTTGTCATAATTGTGATGATTATGGCTTACAGCTCATGAAAACCCCAAATCCACAATCTCAGAAAATTACAATATTGTGAAAAGGTGCAATATTCTAGGCTCAAAGTGTCCCACTCTAATCATCTAATTAAGCCATAACACCTGCAAAGGGTTCCTGAGCCTTTAAATGGTCTCTCTGTCTGGTTCAGTAGGAATCACAATCATGGGAAAGTCTGCTGACCTGACAGTTGTGCAGAAAACCATCATTGACACCCTCCATAAGGAGGAAAAGCCTCAAAAGGTAATTGCAAAAGAAGTTGGATGTTCCCAAAGTGCTGTATCAAAGCACATTAATAGAAAGTTATGTGGAAGGGAAAAGTGTGGAAGAAAAAGGTGCACAAGCAGCAGGGATGATCGCAGCCTGGAGAGGATTGTCAGGAAAAGGCCATTCAAAAGTGTTGGGGACTTTCACAAGGAGTGGACTGAGGCTGGAGTCAGTGGATCAAGAGCCACCACACACAGACGGATCCTGGACATGGGCTTCAAATGTCGTATTCCTCTTGTCAAGCCGCCACTCCTGACCAACAAACAACGTCAGAAGCGTCTTACCTGGGCTACAGAAAAACACACCTGGTCTGGTGCTCAGTGGCCCAAAGTCCTCTTCTCTGATGAGAGCAAATTTTGCATCTCATTTGGAAACCAAGGAGCCGGAGTATGGAGGAAGAATGGAGAGGCACACACTGCAAGATGCTTGAAGTCCAGTGTGAAGTTTCCACAGTCTGTTGATTTGGGGAGCCATGTCATCTGCTGGTGTTGGTCCCGACATGAGACCGAACAATGCAGAGAGCTGAAGGCCACTATTGAAGCATCCTGATCTTCCATAACACCTCAGCAGTGCCACAAGCTGATAGCTTCCATGCCACACCACATTGAGGGGCCCAAACCAAGTACTGAGTACATATGCATGCTTCTACTTTTCAGAGGTCCGATATTGTTCTATGTACAATCCTTGTTTTTTTGGTTGCATGTAATATTCAAATTTTCTGAGATTGTGGATTTGGGGTTTTCATGAGCTGTAAGCCATAATCATCACAATTATGACAAATCACAGCTTGAACTATCTTGCTTTGCATGTAAAGAGTCCATCTCATATATTAGTTTCACCTTTTAAGTGGCATTAGTGAAATAAATGAACTTTTGCACGATATTCAATTTTTTCGAGTCTCACCTGTAAGACCATATCTGGTCTTTTAGTGAACATTTATTTACAACATTTTTCTTTTTTCTCCCGCAGCACTCTCATCTACAAGTTTGGAAGAACAGAAGAATTATGGTCCTGAAACAAAGAATTTCATCAGTTTTTCCTGGTTTGACTGTTTTTTTTTGCTGGTTAATGTTTATACATATCCGTTTATTTAAAACATTATAGCCTCAGTTTTAGCACAATCTCCAGCGAGGCAGAGAGTCATTTTACAACACGTTAGAATTGCCTGCTGTATCTCTGATGAGCTGGATCCTGTAATTTATTCTTTTATGAAGACCTGTGTTCAGAGGGTGAAATGTCCTGCAGTTCATGATGTGATTATTCATTTTCCAGCAGAGGGGGTCATTTAAAGGATCAATACACTCAAAGGTGATAATTTAGTTCTAGGTAGACTGGGTCGTGTCCTGACTTTGTATATGGCCCGGTTCACATCTGTGTGGTGCGTTTTTAGGTGCATTTTCCATGCGTTACCATTGAACTCTTCATAACTTGCGTTTTGATGACAGCTCATCATGATCGCAGCAAGTTGAATTTTTTTAACTACTTCAGCCTTTTTGGGTGGTTCAGCACAAGCTGATGGATGTAGCAGCCACAGCAGCTTGTGCTTGTTTTCTTCAGCTGGCTCCTGGCTGTAAAGTCAGTGATCTCTTTCACAGTGCAGGATTTTTATTAAAAAAAAAACTAAAAAATGTAAGTACAGCCAAAGCTTGTTTGGCTGTACTTCTCCTGTGGATCACAGAAGTGCACTCCTGTAACCCGTTTTCAGCAGACAGCGGGCTGAAGCCCGCAGCCAGCTGACGTCACAGACTTGGTCCAGGCTCCAGGAAGATTGCGGACATATGGTTGGGATCTGCCCATGTGCCTGGACTGGCATTTGACTCAGCCTCTCAGCAAGCCGCTGAGAACCTGAGCCAGCCGCTCCCACCCCCCTACACGGCTCAGTGCTCCAGTGAGCACATGTGGGGGGGGAAAGCAGACAGCCATTGACTGACAGTCGCCAGCTCTCTACTCAGGGAGCTCTGAAAACCAAGCGATCGGGGGTGTTGGATCGCTCGGTTCTAAGTCTTCGAGCCGGCGAGGGACAGATGCAGCATCCACCTAAGTATGATCCCCCCCCCAAAAAAATCCCATACTTCTCTTTTAAACATAAACCCCATTGCCCTGCACACATCATTTTTTTTTCACAAGAAATGCCCTGCACACATCTTTAAATGCAAACACAGGTTCATGTACACTGTGATTGAGGTATCACCACGAACATTTGCAGTTAACTCCTAATTGATGAGAAATAAAGACTTTTAAAACATCTCCAATGGAGATTTTCGGGTACCATAGCTTTTCGCATGTTTGGTATCTACAGTATTTACTTTACGCAACCCTATCTTTTATATCTTGCCCAAAAATTGGGTGTTGGGGTGTTGATTGACTACAACTGGAGAGTGCAAAATCTGGTGCAGCTGTGCAAGCCAATCAGCTTCTACCTTCAGTTTGTTCAGTTGGGCTTCTTGCACAGGATACTCTTGTTTTGAGCATCTATTTTTATCAGCCGTTTTTTATTTATTTATTTTTTATGTATTTTCGCGCATATGCATTCACACAATTTTGCGTATTTTCGCACGCATGTGCGCAAACTTATGCTCCTGTTCACAATATGGTAACGGATTTTTGCGCACAAATATGAGCGATTGCGTGCAAATGTGCGCATGCACATGCATTTGGGGGCGCATGAGCCGTAATTTACTGACTAAAAATGCAGATTTTTCTATTCTGTTTTTTCACTAAAGAATACACAGCACTTCTTTACGCGCTGTGTGCATAGGCACATTACAATCAATAGGCTGTATTTTAGCTCCGTAAAAAAATATGCTGTACTGAGCTTTTTCAAGCTGCAGTGTGCAAGAGGCCTTAAGCTTTGACAAAAAACCTGGAAGCTGATTGGTTTCTATGCAGAGCTGCACCAGATTTTGCACTCTCCAGTTTTAGCAAATCAACCCTTGTGTGTGTTTGCAATAAAATAAATGTTATTATATTTTTCCTGAAAATATATGTTTAATAAACCGTTACGCAAATATCATGCAAAATTTAAAGTTGCAATTACTATCTTTATTCTACATGGCCTTTCTCTGTTACATCTATAGACTGCAGAAGGGACACAGATTCCACATCCTGCTGACTGGCTGGTAAAAGAGCAGCAGCATACGGATGAGGTGATCTCTCTGCTCTCCTCCTGTTAGCACCTCTGCATGCAGCAAACTTGATTGGCTCGTAGCCTTGTCCCAGTCTTAAGCCTCGTACACACGGCCGAGAATCTCGTCAGGAAAAAACTTGTCGTTTTTCCTGACGAGATTCTTGGACAAGAATCTTGTCCCGGCCGAGTGTACACACGTACCTTTCAGAAGAACCGCCGTTCTTTTGAATGGCACGAACATGGTGACGTCATTGACTACGACGAACGTGCGCTCGTCACATTCAATGCTGTCGCCGCCATCTTGCTACACCCTACCTATGCTCAGGAAGCTACCGTGCATGCGTCAAAGTCATTTCGAGCATGCGCAGGTTTCCACGGCGACAGGTAAGTGTACACACACTCGGGTTTCTCGTCGAGAAACAGGCCGACGAGAATCCCGACGAGAAAATAGAGAGCAGGTTCTCTATTTTTCTCGTCGAGATTCTTGCCTGTTTTCTTGACGAGAAACCTGAAAGCTGCGTACACACGACCGAAGTTTCTTGCTGGTTCTTGCCGAGAAAATCGGTCGTGTGTACGAGGCTTGAGTGTTGCTGTATAGGAGGTTGCAAGAGACCAATATCAAGTCAAGGTCCGGTACTTCCATTAGTAGTTTAATTAAGGCCCCTTTCACACTGGGGCGTTTTTTATGCGGTTTAGCGCTAATAATAGCGCTATTATACCGCATGAAAAATTCCTGCCCTGTAGCCTTCAATGTGAAAGCCCGAAGGCTTTCATACTGAAGCGGTGCGCTAGCAGGACCGCTCCAAAAGTCCTGCTAGCCGCTTCTTTACAGCGGTAAACGAGCGGTGTGTTCATTGCTCCTTTACCGCGGGTGCCCATTGAAATCAATGGGACACCGCGGTAATACCGCCCGCAAACCGCGGCAATAGCCGCGGTTTGTGGGCGGTATTAACCCTTTTTCGCCCGCTAGCGGGGGTTAAATTCACCCCCCTAGCGACCGCATACCGCAGTAAGAACGACGGTATAGCAGCGCTGCAAATCGCGCTGCTATACCGCCACCGCTCCTGCCCGCCCCAGTGTGAAAGGGGCCTAAAAAAAGGTTGATTTAATGATAATCCATGGCTACCTAGCTGCTTTGTGTCTTCTAACTGCCTGGGGTTCAGTTTTAAAGGATCCACACAAAGCTGAAATCCAGTTTGGATGGATGCTGCTGGTTAAATCCATCCATTGGCTTCCGATACTCTCAAATCTCAAACTAACGTCTCTGTTTCCACCTCCTGCATCATGGAGAATTACATCTGCTATGCAATGATGGAGTCAGGAACCTGGACATAGAGATCTTGTAGCCTCGTAGGACCCCAAATTAAAAGGCTTACGCCCCTCTGCTGTAGATTTGTTTTAACCACAAAATGACTGCAGTATGACATTTTATATAGAACAGTATTTTTTCATTCATGCATTTACTGCCAAGTTTTGCATTGTCCTGGTTTCATCTGCTGTATTTCTTTTTTATGTACTTTTATCCATAGCATTACAATTGATTGGTGTACTGATGTGTGCCGAGACATTATTGGTGTAAGTGTATCTTTCCTATGCATTTACTAAAACTGCAGGGTGTAAAATCTGGTGCAACTGTGCAGAAAAACCAATCGGCTTCCAGGTTTTAGCCCAGGTTCACACTGACGGCAGGAATGAAATCGCGCGAGTTTCAGCTGAACTCGCGCAATTTCATTTCCGCATGTCAGTGGCGATTTCAGAGACATCTGTGCGGGTTTCTGCACAGATACCAATGGAAATCACACCCCGAAATCGGCAAAAGTATTACAGAAATTACTTTTGGAAATAGGAGCGGCACTGCAAATGCGGCGTCGCACCGATTAGGAAGGTGCCATTGCCGCCGATTTGGCATGTGATTTGACACGTCAAATCGCATGCCAAATCGCTTTAATGTGAACCAGGGCTTCTTGTCAAAGCTTGATTGAACAAGCTGAATTTAGAAGCTGATTGGCTACCATGCAGAGCTGCACCAGATTTTGCACTCTCCAGTTTTAGTAAATCAACACTATTGGGCCTATTTATAAAGGACCAATCTATTAAATCCTATCTAAACTCAAAAACCAAAATGTAATATGTTGCAGCTTACCAGTCTTTATGTGGTTGCTGCATTCGTTTTAATATTCCAGGCTTCCCCCCCCCCCCCCCTTCATTTTCACTTGGCGATCCTGCCAATAACACTCTTCCTGTCCTAGGCTGACAGTGCTGACGCACTGTACTGTACCTATGGAGAAGCAGCATTATCACTTTAGCACAAGAAGTATGCTAGGACTACAGAACACCTCCCCATCTCCTCATTGTCATACCACAGTTGTTCTGTAGTCCAGAGAGAGACCTGAGAGTAATGCTAAGCAATCTAGCATGACAACACAAATTCACTACATTGTAACAGGGTAACGGATACAAAATAGGACCATGGAACCCTGTCACCTTACATAGTCTTCAGACATACCCGAGTACAGTGTCAGTGCGGGGAGAGAGCACAAAAGTTATCAGCTCGCAAGGTTTCTGGCAGGATCAACAGGTAGTTTTTGAACTTCTTGAACACAAATATTAAAACACTTTTAACAGTATATTTAAAGTGGAAGTCCATGCCAAAACTAAAATCCCTGCATCTATAGACACCCACATTCTAACCCTAACCTATTTTGCCCTGTAAAGATAAAATCACTATACGTACCTTTTCTGAAGGCGATCCGACCCGATCTCCAGCCGCGGAGGCTCTGCAGAGGACACGGCCGACAATGGCTGTGAAATGAATGGGAAGTGACGTCCCTCTTAAGCCTCGTACACAAGATCAGATTTTCTGCGGACAAAGTGTAGGACTTTTGTCCGAAGGGCGTTGGCCATGAACTTGTGTTGCATACAAACGGCAAAGAATTGTCGGCCAGCAAACACGAAACTAAGTGGTTTTTCAGCTCTTTAGCGCCACCCTTTGGGCAACTTCTGCTAATGTTGTGTTTTGGTGAGCATTGCTTCTAAACATGCGTGTTTGCACTTTGGAGTTTTGTCCGACGGACTTGTGTACACACGATCGGATAATCCATCAACACACCTTTGTTGGCGGATAATTTTAAAGCATGCTATCCCACATTTGTTGGCGGAAAATCTGACAAATGTCCGATGGAGCTTACAGACGGTCAGATTTTCTGACAACAGCCTGTCATCACACAATTCCCGTTTGGAAAATCCGATTGTGTGTACGGGCCCTAACCCTAACCTATCTAGCCCTGTAAAGATGAAATCACTATACATATCTTTTCTGAAGGCGATCCGACACGATCTCCAGCGGCGGAAGCTCTGCAGAGGACACTGAAATGAATGGGGAGTGACATCACCCATAGACTTACTATGGGGCTTCCGTTGTCGACTTGTCCTCTGCACCCGCCTACACAGCGAAGCCTCCGCTGACGGCTCAGCATGAGATCGGGTCGGATTGCCTGCAGAAAAGGTATGTATACTGATTTCTTCTTTATAGGACTAGGTAGGTTAGTGTTAGATCGTGGGTATCTATAGATGCAGGGATTTTAGTTTTAGCATGGACTTCCACTTTAAAGTATATCTATATCCAATAAAAGAAAAAAAAATTATACCGTAGGGGGAGGGTTAACCCCGCTGGCAGTTTTTTATTTGCCACCTGTGTCTCCTTAGTGAGATTTCACTTCACTTCCTGTCCTTTAGACTTAGAGGGGGATTTACTAAAATGCATAGAAACCAATCAGCTTCCAGCTTTTATTGCCAAAGCTTAACCACTTGCTTACTGGGCACATATACCCCCTTCCTGCCCAGGCAAAATTTCAGCTTTCGGCACTGTCACGCTTTGAATAAAAATTGCGCGGTCGTGCGACGTGGCTCCCGAACAAAATTGACGTCCTTTTTTTCCCACAAATAGAGCTTTCTTTTGGTGGTATTTAATCACCTCTGCGGTTTTTATTTTTTGCGCTATAAACAAAAAAAAGCATACATTTTGAAAAAAAACACTATTTTTTGCTATAATAAATATCCTTATTTTTTGTTTTTTTAAAAACTATTTTTTTTTCTCAGTTTAGGCTGATACATATTCTTCTACATATTTTTGGTAAAAAAAAATCGCAATAAGCGTATAGTGATTGGTTTGCGCAAAAGTTTTATAGCGTCTACAAAATAGGGGATAGAATTATGACTTTTTTTTTTTTTTTTTACTAGTAATGGCGGTTATCTGCGACTTTTGTCAGGACTGCGATATTGCGGCGGACAGATCAGAAACTTTTGACACATTTGTGGGACCATTCACATTTATACAGCGAACAGGGCTATAAATATGCACTAATTACTGTATAAATGTGACTGGCAGGGAAGGGGTTAACACTAGGGGGCGAGGAAGGGGTTAAATGTGTTCCCTGGGAGTGATTCTTACTGTGGGGGGAGGAGACTGACTGGAGGGAGGTGATCGATCTGTGTCCCTATGTACAAGGGACACACCATCCGTCTCCTCTCCATGACAGGATGTGGATCTCTGTGTTTACACACACAGATCCACGTCCTTGGCTGTGTAATGGCCGATCGCAGGTACCTGGCGGACATCGCAGCCACCAGGCGCGCGCATCGGCACCTCAGTGATGCAGCGGGCGCGCGCGCACGCCCCCAGTGGCCGGACCTGAAGAGCCACCTTGTGGCCGTCATTTGACAATGGCCCGGGCTCCAAGAAGTTAATTGAACAAGTGAAAGTTAGAAGCTGATAGGCTACCATGCACAGCGTCACCAGATTTTGAGTGCTCCAGTTTTAGTAAATCAACCCCGAAGTGAGAGGGTGAAAGTGAAAGGATATCTGTAGAATGTGAGGGATATTCTCCCATAGGCTTGGTTCACACCTACAGATGCAACCAAGCGCAGGCGCATTCCTGCGCGTGATGTGTAGGGCATCCCTATTATTTCAGTGGGCTGCCCCACAAGTGGGAGATGCGGAAAATAAACCCCACACTTTTTTTTTTTCCCCAAAAATGCATTGCACTGAACCATATGGTACTACGACACTCGGCAGTTTGGCGCGCTTGAAAACGTATCGCATTTGCAGAGGCGTGGTGGTGCCATTAACAATGGCAACGCATTTCTCTGTGTGTCAGGAAAGCGATTTTTGCAAGCGTTCCCAACATGCAAAGGTCTGAAATGTCCCTACTGTAATATTTCTGCTCTTCTCCTGTCCTGGTGGCAGCTCAACATTTTGGATTCCCTCTCACTGTTCTATCCACTAACATTGGTGATCAGGAAAATTAGAGAGGCTGAATCTTCCTAATGGGGACACAGATGGCAATAAAAACCTGACATTTGATCTAACCCTTCCCCACTCCATCCAAATGTACAAAAATGTTTTACCTTTAGTCATACTCTAAAGCAGTGGGCTCCAAACTGCGGCCCGAGGGCCGGATGTGGCCCTTTGCTTGCCTTTATCTGGCCCTTGGGGCACTATTTCGCCAACTGGCACAAAGGAACGGGCATCAATCCCCCTACTGATACTGTCAATGGGGCAGTATTTTTCCATTGATGCCAACAATGGGGCACTATTTTATTCCATTAAATCCAATGATGGAGCACTGATGTTGGGGCATTTTCTAATGGCCACAGTCCAGCCCCCCTAAAGCCTGATGGAAAGTAAACTGGCCCTTTGCTTAGAAAGTTTGGAGACCCCTGCTTTAAAGTGATCGTTTTCCTTTTCAGGAAAAATGTAAAGGTGAATTAACACCCTACACTCTCTCTCCCCCCCCCCCCCCCGATCTGTGCTGCACTTGCCTCTTTGGATGACACATTTTTACTATCCACGTTCCTCTTTTTACCCTAGGGAAGCTCGAATGAATCAAAGTGGTTCTAATTGATTAGCATGGTCCTGTGGCAGTGCCAACCAATAAGAAGCGCTCTGATCTGTTCCAGCGTCCCTAGGGAAAGTAGAGGAAGAATAGCACATTTTTGAAAGCCCAGGACCGTTGCACCAGACTACGTAGAAGGTGAACAGTCTCATCCATGGGGGTAAGTGCAGCGGGGACCTTGGCGAGGGTGTTCACCCTTTCATAATTTTTTTTTTCGAAAAGGTGATCTGTCACTTTAAGGCCCTTTTTACACTTGTGCAACTTGTCCTGCAACTGCAAAGTCGCATGACAAGTCGTACCCCATGATTTCCAATGAGTACCATTCATATCTGTGCGACTTCGAGTTTCATCGACTCCAGAGTAGTCCCTGTACTACTTTGGTCCAAATTTGATGCAAGTTTAGGTCCATAGATCTCAAGTTTACACAGGCATTCCCTGAAATCGCAGCAAAATTGCGCGACTTTCAAGTCACGGCAGTGTGAAAGGGGCCTTGCAGACCAAAAGGGAGCAAATAAGAGACGTGTATTGTTACAGTTTCCATAGATTTTAGTAGCGGAAATCTACAAAAGGAACATCAAGGTGTCTTTGGCAGTTTTAAGTCTTCTACACATTGGGGCAGATTTACGAAAATTGATGCATGCAGAATCTGGTGCAGCACTGAACAGAAACCAATCAGCTTCCAGGTTTTATTGTTATAGCTTAAAGGGGTTGTAAAGGAAAAAGTTTTTTCACCTTAATGCATCCTATGCATTAAGGTGAAAAAACATCCGACAATACCGCAGCTCCCAGCCCCCCCGTTTTACATACCTGACCCCTCGAAAGTCCCGCGCTCGCCCCCGACATCCTCTTCACCGCTCAGCCTGGCCGTTGATTGGTTACAGTGGATGGATTGAAAGCAGCGCAGCCATTGGCTCGCGCTGCTGTCAATCACATCCAATGACGCGGCTGGCCGGGGGGCGGGGCCGAGTGATACAGTGAGCGGCAGTAGCCACTGGCTGTATCACAGGAGCGCGCCCGTAATCACTCACCACCATGCGAGAGAGCTCGCATATAGGTGGTGAGTGATTGCGGGGAGGAGCCGAGACAGCCGCCGAGGGACCCCCCAGGTTCGGGGCCGCTCTGTGCAAAACAAGCTGCACAGTGGAGGTAAGTATAACATGTTTGTTATTTAAAAAAAATAAAAAAAAATATATATATATATATATATATATATATATATATATATATATATATATATATATATTTATTTATTTTTCTTTAGTGATCCTTTAACTAAACAAACTGAAGTTAGAAGCTGATTGGCTACCATGCACAGCTCCACCAGATTCTGAGCTCTCCGGTTTTAGTAAATCTCCACCTTTGTGGACATTGTTTATTCTAACACTATCATATATAAAAAGAAAGCCATGCAAGAATTTCACAGTAAAATGAAAGACGGTTATTGAATTGGTCTTTATAAATAAGCCCCAATGTCTATCTCAGCCACACTGATGTCGCCTGAACTGTGAACACAAAGTACAAATGTTACAATCGCTGCACTAGCTCTCCATAGGAACTAATATAACACCCCTCTATGTAGCTGGCACGAGCATGCAACTCTCTGTAGAAAATTGTCTCGTGTCATTAATCCTTGATTCACCAACACACTGAACATTGTCTGTAATGAGCTTTTATTGTGGCTAAACACCATTTATTATGCATGCACTTAAAAAAGTTTAATGCCCTGAATTGCAGCACAAGATATTGTATTTGTAATACATTGCTATTTTAAATAATGCATGATGCTTCAATGGGTATGAAGAAGAGGTAACAGTAAAGTGCACCTGTCTCTTATATTTATGGAAATAGCCACATTTCATAGTTCATAACTGCAGATCGTTCATGGGGGGGGGGGGGGGGGGGGGGCAGTGTCTTATTGTGCAGCATTTATCAAAAATAAAGGTGACCTGACCCTTTAAATAGTAAAGTGTATTTTCAGGAAGTACACTTTTATATAATATACACATTTTATCTAAAAACATTTATATTTTATTGACATGCTATCTGTTGTATATTTTGGTAACTGTAGATCGTATAGAGAAGTGTAAATGCTCCCTCTAGAGGTCATCTGTATATCAGGGAATGTGGTCAGCATCACTTGCTTAATGACTGTTGGGGTAGCCATAGTTAGCTCAAATAAGCTCAGGTAGTCAATAGTTTTCAATCGGGTCTGACCTGACCAATAGACTTGCACTGAAAGAGAGTAGTAAAGCACTATTAAACAGAAACAGGGCCTGCACATGTAAGGAGTAAACATGGCCACGTATGTTTACTATATAGAGAAACAAGGTTTTTAACATTTAATAGTCATTGATCATATTAAGCTAAATATAACTGGGAAAGGCCCTAGTTTCCTTAGAAATGGGATGATATAATTTAACCAATGATCATTTTGTCTGAGCAGAAAACCATGCTTTGTGGAATTGACAGTTGGCTGGGTTGTACTGTTTGGCCTCTGCGGTAGAGATGCTTAGCTGGTGCCCCTGCTCCATAGACACTTTAGTGCCATTGTTCTTTAACTGTATGCAAACCCTCTTATTTTTTACCTGTCGTTGCTCCTGTAAGATCATCCCTGTGCAGCCTGCTGGGAGTTGTACAGCCCCTTTCACTAGGGCCCATTCACACTATGAGGATGTAGTAATGCACGCTCTACCGCAGTGCTCGGCAACACGTTAAATGACATGGTGTGGTTCAGTGCCATTCATTTTGTTTTACAAAGAGATTTTAGTTTTCAAGAAAGCTGTGTATAGAGAGCAAGGCACAATAAAAGAGTGCAAATAGTACATCAAAATGAAGCTTATAGCGTAACAAGTCTCAAGTACCCGGAAAAGTGCACTAGTAGAAGCAGATATCAATTGCCACCAAATGGTGGCCAATTAATTCATGACAGGAGAGCCAAACGCAGTACAACCGCCGATAAGCATTGCACATTGCTGTAGATAACAAGCATCCCAGTTTGTAAAAAGAAAGTAAAAAAAGGGTGGGAAAGGCCAAATGACCCCTTTGGGGGCATTCAAAAAGGAAGAGATAAGAGGGAAGAGAAGAAATGAAAAGTGTGAGGAGAGCAGAAATGGAAGAGAAGAAAATAGAGCTTGACTGGGAGTAAAGGGAAAGGAGAGAGAAGAAAGGGGTCCATGAGGGTTCTCTAGTGGTCCAATCCAGCTGCAGCTTTCTTAGACTATAGAGCAGTGGTTCTCAACCCTGTCCTCAAGTACCCCCAACAGGCCATGTTTGCAGGTTTTCCTTGATTTAAAGCACCTGTGCAAGATAAGAGTCAATGGCTTGGTATTTTGGACAGCTATTTTACCTAAGAAGAGAAATTCCCAAAACATGGCCTGTTGGCAGTACTTGAGGACGGTTGAGAACCACTGCTATATAGTACAGTCACACAGAGAGTAAGGTTTGGTCACTGTTCACCTGGGCATTATATGTGATCCAGGGGTTCCAAACTCTTAGGAACTTGGCATGGGTATCATCCAACATGTAGGTGAGCTCATCCACCATAATGCCCCTTAGCCCATGTTCCAATGCAGCTTCTGATAGATGTGTGTGGCAGTGCAGTGCTCATTAGTGCGTTGATTTGCAAAGCACGGGCTTTGGAAGGTGCGTTGGGGTGCCATTCAAAATAAAAGGCACCGCAATGCACCAACACGCTTAATGTGCATTGTGATAAAGTGTGAAGTAACGCGTGTGTTACTGCAGTGCCATAGTGTGAACAGGCTTGGTGTGTGTGTCCTGTTCTAGCTTTTCTTCTTCTGTGCATGTGCAGAAAAATTATCATTCATACCTATGGAAAGACCGTCCACCATTAGGATGAGCAATAGACCTTCTTTCCAACATAATAGAGATTCTTGGCTAAAGAAGAAGAGCCCGACGGCTGTGTGGCTCCCAGCTGGCCACAACCCCAAAATTTCCTTGGGGCACAGACAGGCGATTGGACTTTGGTGGAGGAACATAACTGTACTAAAATAGTACATCTGTCCCAAAAAACTTGCTGAAGCAATACAAGCATGGATTTTATTGGTAAAATATTTAAAAGTAAATTTTGAAAGAATTTAATTTTCCCAGTCATGGTAGCATAAAGGACTACCAATGTCTCTTGACTGCTTCAGATCCCAGCTCCTCTTGACCAGTTAGATCAGATTATACAAGTGAGGTGCATGGGAGATGGCTCCGCCATGGGCCTCCAAACGCTGGGATTTTAGAATACTGTTCCCTCACTGTGTTGCAGTAAACTTGCTTATCTAAAAGACAGTAAGAGTTACCTCAGTACCTCATTGTGCCACACCATAATATTTAGGTCTAGATACAAGTCAATTCCAGTGACAATCTGTTTGGAAAGTCAACGCGTTTCAGATGCTGTGCCTCCCTTCATCAGGCCTTGTAAAATGTGAACCAATAAAACAATGTATGTGAACTCAATATTCAGCCTATAGTTAGATTATACTGAGATGAGTTTGCACAGCAATCCGCCAGCAGCTGGTTCAAGCAGCCCTTGAACCAACTGGAGATGACTGCTTGAACCAGCTGATGATGGATTACTGTGCAAACTCCTCTTAATATAATGCAACTAGAGATAGATTTTTGAGTCCACATACAGCAGGGTTCCATGGAACCCCAAGGTTCCTCCAGAGGTTGGTAGGAGTTCCTTGAGCAATGAGAAATGTCTCCCTCTCAGATAAGTTCCCACTGACCCCATTGATCCTTTTAGCTATCTGTAAGGTGGAAATTCTTCCTAATGACCACACATGTAAGAAGCATCCTTTCTACTGGCCATCACACTAATGTATCATGAGTTGAAGATGCAGTAATTTTTAGCAGGGGTTCCCTGCAACTGGAAAGTTATTTCAAGGGTTCCTCTGTGTTGAAAAGGTTGAGAAAGGCTGACATACACTATTTCATTGTTTGATGATTTCTAAGCCCTGATGAAGGAGGTACAGCCCCTGCAATGTGTTGGCTTTGCACAAATAATTTGCCATTGGTATAAGCATATATTTGGACTTGAATATTATGTTGCGGTGTTTGGTTCTAAACTACTGACTTTGCAGTAATGGCTTTGCTGAGACGCCGGACTGGTTTGTCGGAGTCTTCTCTCAGCTACATAAGATTTTAATGGAATATATTAGAAGATAAACTGATTGTGAGTCAAGGCACTGTATCCATTACAGGCACTTTCACTGTATATCAAATGTTTTAGCAACTGAGACTACCTTATTTAATCAGCTGTATATTATCTGTAATAAATACCCTCCTTTAGCCCATGTTCATATCAGTGTGTATATCATTGGCTGAAGCTGGGCCCTTGGTTGTAGCATACAAGGCCTCTGAGCAGTCTGTTTATGACAGAGTCCGGAGGATCATGGGATATGAAGCCCACAGCAGATTCCTGTGATCTTAAAAGCTAATAGTTTGTGCTGTTGGTAATGGCTGTATATTAAATTAATATGAATGTAAATTACCCACTGTGTTACACTAATGTGTTTTCAACTTGCTGCCTGTAATTTAACCTTTAATAAAGCCAACTCTACCTTATTAGAAGACTCTTCGGCTTCCATTGACTGTTTTCTGATACAGCACATAAACACCAATAATAGGCTTATTCAAAATGTAGTGCAAAGAAAAGTAACCAATAGCAGCCAATCAGAATTCCTGTTACTGAGATCCGACCAGTACAAGATGGAGTATCTTTGGCTGCTCAGGGTAGTCCACTTTGTATCCACGCGCTAGCAGACAATCTCTTTGCTGAATAATAAGGTATAAAAAAAATCACCTATACACTCTGCCTTATTTTTTTATTCAATAATGGACTATGCTGTTGGGTGTGTTTTTTTTTTTTTTTAGAATTTTTTTTTAGAATTTTTTTTTTTAGAATATTTTTTAGAATTTTTATTTTTTTCTCTCTTTTTTTAATTGATGATTTTGGGCTTTTCTTAATTACTGGAGTTTTAATTTTGGACTAAGTAAAGGGAAGCTCCAATTTGTTTTCAAACAATACCTTCATGCATGAACTACCACACAGTAACTGGTTATGCATGCAGAATTATGTGACTGTAAAGCCTCGTACACATGATCGGATTTTCCGACAACAAATGTGTGATGGCAGGGTTTTGTTGGAAAATCCGACCGTTTGTACGCTCCATCGGACAATTGTTATCAGATTTTCCGACAACAAATGTTGGATAGCATGCTTTTAAATTTTCCGACAACAAATGTGTGTTGTCGGATTATCCGATCGTGTGTAAACAAGTCAGTCGGAAAAAATCCAAAGTACAAACACGCATGCTCAGAAGCAATGCTAACCATTGCAACATTAGCAGAAGTTGCCCAAAGGGTGGCGCTAAGGAGCTGAAAAAACACATAGTTTTGTGTATGTTTGCTGAAAATTTCTGCCGTCTGTATGCATACCAAGTTCACGGCCAACGCCCTTCGCACAAAATTCTACGGATTTGTCCGATGGAAATCCGATTGTGTGTACGAGGCCTAAGTCCTACTCAGCTAGAAAGAGCCACCGTCCATGTCCTTCTTTTTTTTTTTTTTTCTTTAAATACTTTATTGTAACATGAATCCATTTACAATATCAAGTTAAAGCACAAAAAAGGAAAAAGTGAACCAACTCCAAATATCTTGGCTGCACCTCTGGATCCTGCTGCGCATAGCGGCCGTGATGCCCCCTGTTGCTGTTGGTCCATATGACATACACCGCAATACACATCTCTATAGTGAGTAACCATCATAGTCATGAAAAATAAAGGAGAAACAGTTTGGGACATTGAGTGAGGCGATGACCTGGTAAGGTCCAGTGCCACCATCTCTATCTAATAAAAAAGCGGGGACGGGGAAGTGGGACTTTAAATGAAGCATGTAGATACTAATAAAAGTTTTTAATATATATAAAAATGTAATATGTCGATAACAAGGTACATAATGGTAATCACGGTACATGTGAAATCTCCAATACAATTCATGTATATACACACACACACACACACACACACACACACACACACACACACGCATACACATGTAGTAAAAGCAAAAATTCAAAACTACACTATACTATAAAAGCCAATCACGTGCATGCTCCTAAAGATTGGATCAATCCATGAAACGCGTAGAGCTGATATATGCCGCGTTTCAATCCTTATGTGTTCTACCAGCTACTATTTATATGCTATATTATATCAACTGTTTGCAACCATGTGAATTTTTGCTTTTACTACGTGTGTGTGTGTGTGTGTGTATATATATATATATATATATATATATATATATATATATATACATGAATTGTATTGGAGATTTCACATGTACCATGATTACCATTATGTACCTTGTTATCGGCATATTCAATTACATTTTTTTTTAATATTTTATTTAGACCACTGAAAGGCGAGTCCAGGCCACCACATAAACAATATAGGACGGCACTAATACATATAGTACAGTTGTATGTCAACATAACCAACATAATACGGAAGATTTAAAGTAACATAGATATAACAATGACGACATATTCAATTTTTATATACCGTGTATAAGCCGACCCGAATATAAGCCGAGGCACCTAATTTTACCACAAAAAACTGGGAAAACGTATTGACTTTGAGTATAAGCCTAGGGTGTCCATCTGCATGCCTCACTGTGCCCATGACTAGACTGACATTTAACATGGGAGTCTATGGAAGGGGTGCCCGGGTTTGAAAAATTGGTGCTCCCCAGCCGTAGGTCCTCGAGACAAAAAATTGTGCACACTTATAGAGAAGAAAAGGGGCTACATGTGTGCCAAGTTTTGGGTCCAGGGGACCTACAACCGGCCGGTACCGGGTCCCCAAATTCACCGGAGAAATTACCATTTAACATGGGAGTCTATGGAAGGGGTGCCCAGCTTTGAAAATCAGTGCTCCTCGGCCGTAGGTTCCCAGGACAACAAACTTTGCACACTTATAGAGGAAAAGTGGGGCTACATGTGTGCCAAGTTTAGGGTTCAGAGGATATATGGCCATCCGGTACCGGGTCCCCAAAGTTCGGGAGATCAGGCGCAAAAAGGTGACTCGAGTATAAGCCGAGGGGGGCATTTTCAGCACAAAAAAATGTGCTGAAAAACTCGGCTTATACTTGAGTATTTACGGTACCTTTTATTTTCATTTTTCAATGCTGTCATTTTCTGTAAAATGCATGACAATCTGGAGATGTAAAAAACACCCCCCAGAAATGTGATTTCCTCCTTGTGTGATTGGCTCACTGATTTTCCAAGACATCTGCATTAAGATACAAGTCAGATTTTGGGCATCTCTTGCAACAAAAATGTCAGTTTTGGTGAGATACTCCAGATACTAAAGGGAAATTGTGGCTAAAGGGGTGCAGACACTGCAATTTTCCTCATTAAAGCCCTACAAGTGCAGCGGCTGATTTGTAATTATGAAATAATTTTACACTTTCATTTTGTACATACAGACAAACAGCTACCATATATACTCGAGTATAAGCCGACCCGAATATAAGCCGAGGCACCTAATTTTACCACAAAAAACTGGGAAAACTTATTGGCTTGAGTATAAACCTAGGGTGTCCATCTGCATGCCTCACTGTGCCTCACTTTGCCCATGTGCATGCCTTACTGTGCCCATGCCTCATTGTGCCCAATCTCCCTAACTGATCTCCGGCACTGTGTGACTAGACTGACGTTTAACATGGTAGTCTATGGAAGGGGTGCGCGGTTTGAAAAATCGGTGCTCCCCGGCCGTAGGTCCCCTGGACAACAAACTTTGCACACTTGTAGATGAAGAGTCTGGCTACATGTGTGCCAAGTTTAGGGTGGACCTAGGGCCGGCCGGTACCGGGTCCAGAAAAACACCAGAGAAATGACCGTTTAACATGGGAGTCTATAGAAGGAGTGCCCGGCTTTGAAAAGTCGGTGCTCCACGGCCGTAGGTCCCCCGGACAACAAACTTTGCACACTTGTAGAGAAAGAGTGGAGCTACATCTGTGCCAAGTTCGCCTGGCCAGGATCAGGCGCACAAAGTTGAAGATGGACACAGACTTGAGTATAAGCCGAGGGGGGCATTTTCAGCACAAAAAAAATGTATATTAAAATCTTTTATTAGTATCTATGTGCTTCATTTAAAGTCCCACTTCCCCGCTTTTTTATATTCATGAAAAACACATTACCAGCATCCCTTTAGACATGCATGTCTCTCCCTGTTGCAGATTTTAGCTGTGCAATCTGCTGATTAGTTGCTTCAGCATGCATGTCTAAAGGGATGCCAGGTATGTCTTCTTTCATATAACGCTCAGAAACAAAACGATTGATGGCAGTGAAAGACAACAGCTGTGAGAGGTGGAAAATGACAGAATAGAATATATAGATCATGATAATTGAATTTGTTCAGACAGGAAAAAAGGTGGGTCTAAACTGCAACAGCTTTAAAGGGTTTTATTGTGGACATGCAATTTCAAAGAACTGAGAGCAATCTGTTGCAGCAAAGAAGAGGACTTGCTACAAATGTGGAAGAAAAAAAGTAAGGTTGGAGTTCAGCTTTGATATGAATTTTCAGTACTGGGTGGGCTTATCATTAAATTATTCCACCCAGAAAAGGACTGAAATATGTCCAAGAATATTGAGAACCTTGTCTTCTGGAGATTTTGGTTTGGTACTGATAAACATTGGTCGTAGATATTATGTGTTGCATCTGAACATACATTATGTAATCCAGTGTTTGCCACATGGAGGATTCTTGGTATCAGAAGGGAAGTGGTGAGAAGATTTTGTTGCCCGTGTATGAAGAAGGAAGAATACTGACCATATTATTGCCTAAGTTTAAAAACAATGCTACATTATAATATGCATAATAAAACACCTATTATCTACATACCTAAAAAAAAGGACTAGAGGGGTGGGTGCCATGTATAACATCAAATACCAAAAAAAGCAGGATACGGTTCCTGTCACAAAATCAATGTCCCCTGATGTAAAGCCAATGTCAATCACATCGTCGAGTCTTGTAGATCCACGTCGATAACCCGCTGCCCATCGCTATTTACCCACCACTACTCCCATATCCAATGACAGATCCCCAGTCATTGAACCAGCCAGGGGTGCTGCTTGTCATCATTGACTTTATTGCGAAGACTCGGATTGGGAACCTTCTGAGCCTCAGTATCTGTATTGGACTGTCCACTCACTGAAGGTCCAAACATTTCATATCTACGTTAGTAGATGAATAGATTTTTAGGTCATTAACAGTACACCTTCGATTTCTGCATGGGAATCTATTACAAGAGGACAGATCTCATTTTTTTATTTTGCTATTTTGTAGGATTGGAACTTGTGTCAGGTTTGTATTGCTGGCATAGGTGTGCACAGCCTATTGCATTAGGGTGTGCACCCCGAAGTTCAAAGCCATATACCATAGTTGCCAACATTGCAAAAAAAACATCTGGGACCCTTTTTTTGTATTGAGGCGGAGCCTTGCTATAATCAGGGGGCGGGGCATTCGTTTGTAGGCGTGTCATGCCGGAGTGAAAAATGTGGCGCGCGAAGCGCGCTGCGGCGAAAAATGGGCGTGGTTTACGCACAATAGTGGGTGTGGTTTAAATGGGCGTGGTTCAAAGGGGTGTGGCTAGAGTCCGAGGTGAGAGAAAGAGAGAGAAAGAAATAGAAAGAAAGAAGCCAGATCCTACACCACAATAGTAATGTGTAACAAAATTGGCAGATAAGGATACTCCAAAACACCTGTTGGCGCTTCAATCATCCCGGCACCATGGTTGTTACGGTGTCAGGATGATTGAAGTGCATTATTTCTATTATTACATTGTAATATAAAATGTAATCATTCAACTCACCATAATGCCGAATCAGTGGAAGCCCTGAGCGTGTTACCTGCCACGTCGCCTGCCACCAGATGGCCTCCCCAGCAGTCCGTCCTTGCATCAGGTGCCTCCCCAGCAGTCCGTCCTTGCATCAGGTGCCTCCCCAGCAGTCCGTCCTTGCATCAGGTGCCTCCCCAGCAGTCCGTCCTTGCATCAGGTGCCTCCCCAGCAGTCCGTCCTTGCATCAGGTGCCTCCCCAGCAGTCCGTCCTTGCATCAGGTGCCTCCCCAGCAGTCCGTCCTTGCATCAGGTGCCTCCCCAGCAGAGCCCCCTCCACACTTGTGGACAAGGGTCCAAAAATCATGATTGTCCCGGGAAATTCGGGACTGTTGGTAACTATGCAGGCGTCCCCAGTGGAGTCCCCCCTTACATCAGGCGTCCCCAGTGGAGTCCCCCCTTACATCAAGTGTCCCCAGAGGAGTCCCTCCTTACATCAGGCGTCCCCAGCGGAGTCCCTCCTTACATCAGGCGTCCCCAGAGGAGTCCCTCCTTACCTCAGGCGTACCCAGCGGAGTCCTTCCTTACATCAGGTGTACCCAGAGGAGTCCCCCTTACATCAGGCGTCCCCAGCGGAGTCCCCCCTTACATCAGGCGTCCCCAGCGGAGTCCCCCCTTACATCAGGCGTCCCCAGCGGAGTCCCCCCTTACATCAGGCGTCCCCAGTGGAGTCCCCCTTACATCAAGTGTCCCCAGCGGAGTCCCCCCTTACCTCAGGCGTCCCCAGCGGAGTCCCCCCTTACCTCAGGCGTCCCCAGCGGAGTCCCCCCTTACATCAGGCGTCCCCAGCGGAGTCCCCCCTTACATCAGGCGTCCCCAGCGGAGTCCCCCCTTACCTCAGCCGTCCCCAGCGGAGTCCTCCCTTACCACAGGCGTTCCCAGCGGAGTCCCCCCTTACCACAGGCATCCCCAGCGGAGTCCCCCCTTAACCACAGGCGTCTCCTGTCTCGGCCGCCATTATTGTTTCCCCTTCCCCGAAGGGGAACAAAATAGAGGCGGAGCCGACAGTGTGGCTGAAAAAAAAAAATTAAGCTGTGGCGCTGCCGACCCCCGCCCCTTTCCATTACAGACAGACCTGCAGCGGGGCGGGGCGGGGGGGTGGCCTGCCGGCCAGCCAAAACACAGATGTAGTACAATAGAAGATAAAGCTGCTGCGGCGCCGCCCACCCCCGGGGAGGTGCGGGGTGTGGGCGGCGCCGCAGCGGCTTTATTTTCTATTGTACTACATCCGTGTTTTGGTCTTCTTGAACATGGCGGCCGGCCGAGACATTGTCTCCGCCAGCCGTGGACCTCTAGCGGCGGCGGCCTGCGGCGTCCAAATTCGGGGAAAACGGGAAAAATCGGATTGGCCGGGACATTGGCCGGGACAAAATAAATCCGGGAAAAGGGTTTGAATCCCGGGAATGTCCCGGCCAATCCGTGACTGTTGGCAACTATGCATATACGTGTGTATATATACTGATGGTGTCAGTAGGGCAGAGATTGAAAGGAAAGGGGGAGACGGTTTTAATTCCCCCTTTCCTCATGGGTTAGTGGCAGAGCAGGCAGTTTCAAGGCTCCCCTCTCCTCGAGCTGAGAGGAGCCCGCCAAAAGGATTCAAACACCTGGAGCTCACGTGTACCAGGGAGGTAGTACACGTGAGTTTCCCGGGTTTTTTGAAGGGGTGCTGAGTTAGAACCAGTTTTAGGTAGCTTAAACTAGTCAGAATAGGGGTATAAAGGTAGGGTTCTGTCAGGGAGGCTCAATTCGCCTCAGAAGACGGAGCTGTGGTGTCCCCCCCCCCCCCCCCCACCCTATATATATTTTCCTTGTCGCGAGCTGCAATTATGTGGTCGGTGTCACCTCTGTAAAGAAAATACAAAGGGGGACAAATCTGTTATTTGATGTTGTTAATTTATGAAGGATGGTTTTGTAAAGTCTGAGAATATTTATGCAGCCTGAGCCGTAGTGGCTAGGTTGTTTAAGTTATTAAGTATTTATTTGTTATTAAATAAAATGTATTTAAACCAATAATAAAGCAGCCGCGGCCATAATAATCCAAAGCACGTTGTTTGTGATTTATTAAATATAGAAGTAAGGTTACAGGGTTCTGCCTACTATCCCATAAGTAGGGCAGTGGACGGTGTCACTAGTTTTTATTTGTATTTAATTTTTATTTATTTTTTACAATTGTTTTTAGGAGCCCTGTTAGGGGGCTTTGGTGAAATAGCAGGGGTCTAAACAGGGGGAATCTGAGCCACACTGGGTTATTAGGGTGTGCCCAGGCACACCTGGAACACCCTGTGCGCACGCCTATGATTGCCATTTTTTTCATCTATAATGGAATATTGATGGCTCCTTTGGGTAGTCCACTTTGTATCCTCCTGCCAGCAGACTGAACCTGTTTGTTGAACAGAACACTAAGGCCACTTTCACACTGAGGCGCTTCTAAACTGCCAGTAAAAACACTTTTTGCGCTTTTGAAGCGCTTTTCAGGCGCTTTTGAAGAGCTTTCCATTCATTTCAATGGAGAAGGGAGTTTTTCACAGCCCTGCCAGTAGACATGTGCAATTTGTTTAGTT
Organism: Rana muscosa; assembly: GCA_029206835.1. NCBI lineage: Eukaryota > Metazoa > Chordata > Amphibia > Anura > Ranidae > Rana > Rana muscosa. The sequence goes on from CM055117.1 coordinate 74,238,243, forward strand.
TCTAATTTGTTTTTCACGAATTTAGAGAAATTCATTAATTCCGAAATTTCAGAATTTTTCAATTTCCGAATTTTCGGATTTTTGGATTTCCGAAATTTCGAATTTCAGAATTTACGGATTTCCGAATTTTTCAAGTTCCGAATTTTTGGATTTCCGATATTTAGAATTTCCGAATTTCCGAATTTTTCAATTTCCGAATTTACGGATATCCGAATTTTTCAATTTTCGGATTTTTGGATTTCCGAAATTTCGAATTTCGGAATTTCGGAAATTCGTAATTTTGGAAATTCGAAAATTGGAAATTTTGGAAAATTTCAAAAGTTGGAAATTTCGAAAGTTCGAGATTTGAAAATTCGAAATTGCAAAATTCGAAAATCTAAAATTCGAAAATGGGAAATTTGAAAAGTTGAATTTCCAAATACCAAATTTTTAGAATTTCCAAATTTCCGAAAATCGGAAATTCGTTTTTTAGCTTTTTTCGAAAATTCGAAAAATGTTTTCTTTTTCGTTTATTTGTTTTATTCGTTTTTTTGGAAATTCGGAAATTCGGAATTTCCGAAAAAAGAAAAAAAAATTTTTTTCGGCAGTGCACATGTCTACCTGCCAGCACACTGCCCCAGCATTCATTGATTTTAATGGAAATAAGTTTACGTGAGTTTTTTAGGCGCTGTTTTAGCGTGAAAGCGCCTGAAGAGCGCCTCAGTGTGAAAGTGGTCTAAAGTGTAAAAAAATCACCTATGAACTTTGTATACTATGTACACTATAAATAAGTATTCTTTTGGGTGTGTTTTTTTTATCATTTTGGGCTTTTCCCAACTGCTGCAGTTTTAAGTTTTGACTAAGACCCCTTTCACAGTGAGGCGTTTTTCAGGTGCTTTTGGGCTAAAAATAGCGCCTGAAAAACGGTCCCCTGCAGTCTTAGTGTGAAAGCCTGAGGGCTTTCACACTGGAGCGGTGCGCTGGCAGGACGGTAAAAAAACTCCTGCAAGCAGCATCTTTAGAGCGGTAAAGGAGCGGTGTATACACCACTCCTCCACCGCTCCTGCCCATTGAAATTAATGGGCGGCACCGCTGAACTGCCGGTTTTAACCCTTTTTCGCCCACTAGCCGGGGTTAAAAGCTCCCCGCTAGCGGCCGAAAACCTCTGCTAAAACGACGGTAAAGCGCCGCTAAAAATAACAGCGCTTTACCGCTGACGCCCCAGTGTGAAGGCAGCCTCAGTTAAGGGAAGCTCCAACTTGTAACATTGTTTTCAAACAATAGCTTAGTGGCAGAACTACCATACAGTAACAAATTAGCAATGAGGGCTTATACATGCAGGATTTTGTAGACAGGCCCCATTCAAAGAAAGACAGGCACACATTGCGTCCTTTTTTTTTTTTTTTCATTTGTTAAAGTGCTTTATTGAATCTATTCTCAAAATCAAGTAAAAGCATAAAAAGGGAAATATGAACTAAATATCTGCACATATCGGCTGTGATGCCCCAGCCATACACTGCAATACACAGCTCTGGAGTACTGAGTATCCATCATAATAATGAAAAAACACACTTCCGGCATCCCTTTAGACATGCATGTTCCTCCCTGCTGCAGATTTTACCTGTGCCGTCTGCTTTTCAGTTGCTTGAGCATGCATGTCTAAGGGATGCCAGGTGTGTGTTCTTTCAGTTAATGCTCGGGAACAAAATGATTGATGGCAGTGAAAGCCAATAGCTGCGAGTGGCGGTCAACGACCGTATGGATCGGCAGGAGTTCAGCTTTTACATGAATCTTTAGTACTGGATGGGCTTATATAATTTAGGTTCTCTCAATATAGAATAGGTCTGAAAATACATCCAAATATATTAAAAACCACCTTGTCTTGCACCTTCACCTGCCTGTGATTTTGGGTGGGTGTATTGGTCATAGGCTGTGTGTCATATCTGAACATTATTATTATTATTATTATACAGGATTTATATAGCGCCAACAGTTTGTGCAGCTTTACAACATGAGGGCGGACAGTACAGTTACATTACAATTCAATACAGAAGAAATCAGAGGGCCTTACAATCTAAAAGAACATCCATTATTTCATTCAGTGTTTGCCACTTGGAGGATTCTTGGTAGTAGAAGGGAAGTGGTGAGCAGATGCTGTTAGCCCTGCATGTAGAAGGAAGTGTAGTGGCCACATTATCACATAAGTTGAAAAACATTGCTACTGGCAGCTGTGGAATTGTGAGCAAGTTTTGTAGACTTTACATATTTTGAATAAAGGAGGAACTGATGTGACGTGGAGAGCCTGCGGAAAGCATGCCGCTTTGCAAAGATTGTGTAATATGAGGGCTGATTAGGGGCATACAACATAAGATTCTGTATTTTTTTCTGTGCCTGGGAAGCCGCCCATAGACATGAATTCTTGCGCTGGGGTATATGCCGATACTCATGTAAATTTCATGTACACAGACTTACGCTATACGCAGGTTGACGCAAGTACTGGCGTATTCCCAAGCACAGTTGTGCATAGCCATTCATGTCTATGGGTGGCTCTGGGCAGCACCTGGGCTTTTTCGGGGGCGAGGAAGAATGTCAGAATTTTACGCTGTATTATTATTTTGGTACTTCTATAGCACCGTCAATTTATGCAGCGCTTTACATATATATTGTACATTGACATCGGTCCCTATCCTCAAGGAGCTTACAATCTAAGGTCCCTAACTCACATTCATATACTGGGGCCAATTTAGACAGAAGCCAATTAACCTACCAGCATGTCTTTGGAGTGTGGGAGGAAACCGGAGTACCTGGAGGAAACCTACGCAGGCACAGGGAGAACATGCAAACTCCAAGCAGGTAGTGTTGTGGTTGGGATTCGAACCAGTGACCCTATTTACTGCTAGGCAAGAGTGCTACCCACTACACCACTATGCCACTAGTGTGCCTGTGTGCATGGGGCCTTACTGCTCACATCTCTGCAATGAAATGACTCCTTACAGATTTGTCACTAGACTGGCTGCTGATAGGACAGGGGGATCATTATAATAAGAGAAAAAAGAAAGGCGCACCAGCCTTGTGCATTATTCTTAGGTGGAGTTATTTAAAAAAATGAATAAAGAAACCTACTTACAAACATACTGACACGTACCTTGGAGGTGAGCCTGACCTGCAGAGGGAGACCTCTCGTACAGCCCTGGTTCCCAAGTCACTGGAGTTGGGACAGTGGCCGAAGGAGCACAGTGAGGTATGAGTGCCTGTTAGGTTCTCCTGGACTAGATGAGAAGCCCGCTATGGACAGCTGAAGATGCAGGTCAGGTGATGCAGGCCAGCGGGTGCAGGTAGCTGGGGATGCGGCTGGAAAGGTGCAGATCAGCTGATGCAGGTAGCCGAGGATGCCGGTAGATACGGATACAAGCAGCAGGCAGGAGAAAGGTCAGACCAGCCAGGTCATGCACAGCGGATCAGATACAGGCAGAAGCGTCAGGCAGCGGAGGGTCAAGTTCAGGCTGGATCAGGCAACAGAGGATCAGGCAGACAGATGAGCAGGACTGGGTCTAGGAAGCCAAAGGTCAGGACTGGAGATAGCAGCAAGGTCAGGAAGCCGGGTCAGAGTAACAGCAGGTGCAAGTTCAGGATCAGGTCACTGGATAACTGCAGATCAGACAGCAAGAGTCTGGACAGGAGAAGCCCCTTTTAAAGGCCACTGGGCGCCAAGGCAGCGTCACCGTGCGCGCGCAATTGGCGCGCGCATGCGCGAATGGCGCAGGCGCATGCGCAATGGAAAGCTTCTGTTTACACTTGGAAGCCTACTAGCGGGGATGTGCCTGAGCCTTGTTGTGGGTACCAGAGGCATACGTCCATGACACATACGTGATTGACACGCGTTAAAAGAGTCGACAAAATCGCAGCAATGCGTCCGAGCTGAACCCACTCCAATAAGTCACAGAGGGATTGACAGGGGTCACTGCCGGCTTACGCGTTTCAAAGACAAGTCTTCTTCCTCAGAGCTCAGCAGTCTGGACAATGTTTGTAAGTAGGTTTCTTTTATCATTTTTTTAATCACTTTGCGCCCGGGCAATGCTCAAAAGACGTCTGCATTGCGGCGCTGAATTGCTAAGAGGACGTCCATGGACGTCCTCCTGTTTACTTCCGCGATGCGCGCCACCACGGGCGCGCATCGGGGAAAAGCTGTGCCCGCCGTGTCACACGGGTGCCGATGCGCGTGCCTGGCGGCCGCGATGTCCGCCGGGCATCCGCGATCGGTTGTCACAGAGACAGGGACGTGGATCTGTGTGTGTAAACACACAGATCCACGTCCTGTCAGGGAGAGGAGACCGATGGTATGTCCCTTGTACATAGGGACAACAATCAGACACCTCCCCCAGTCAGTCCCCTCCCCCCACAGTAACAATCACCTAGCAGGGAACACAGTTAACCCCTTGATCGCCCCTAGTGTTAACCCCTTCCCTGCCAGTTACATTTATACAATAATCAGTGCATATTTATAGCACTGTTCGCTATATAAATGTGAATGGTTCCAAAAATGTGTCAAAAGTGTCCTATCTGTCTGCCATAATGTCGCAGTCACAATAAAAATCACAGATCGCCGCCATTACTAATAAAAAAAAATAATTAAAAAAAAATGTCATAATTCTATCCCCTATTTTGAAAACGCTATAACTTTTGCGCAAACCAATCACTATGCGCTTATTGCGTTTTTTTTTTTTTTTACCTAATACAGGTATATGTAGAAGAATACGTATCGGCCTAAACTGAGAAAAAAAATAAAGTTTTTTAAATAAAAATTGGGATATTTATTATAGCAAAAATTAAAAAATATTGTTTTTTTTCAAAATTGTCGCTCTTTTTTTGTTTATAGCGCAAAAAATAAAAACCGCAGAAATGATCAAATACCACCAAAAGAAAGCTCTATTTGTGGGAAAAAAAGGACGTCAATTTTGTTTGGGAGCTGCGTCGCACGACCGCGCAATTGTCATTCAAAACGTGACAGTGCCGAAAGCTGAAATTTCGCCTGGGCAGGAAGGGGGTTATGTGCCCAGTAAGCAAGTGGTTAATAAATCCACCTAAGGATAATGCACGAGGCTGGTGCGCCTTTCTTTTTTCTCTTTGTCATTTACCGCTAGGATACCCCTATCCGTGAAGGCAGCAAGGCCAAGTGATTTTTATCATTCCACTTACAGACTGTCTGGTATTCCACTTGTGCGCAGTTTTTGTTTTCTGTTATTCAAGGATCATTATACTACTCAGTCTGTTCTTCTTCTGTCAGCAAGCTTTCAGTGTTGGTCTGACTGCACTGTACAGTGCAGCAAAGCCTGATTTGCAGCAATGCCATACCATGCCAAAATGTCATACACTGATCATCCTTAAAGCGGAGGTCCGCCGATTTTTATTTTTTTAAAGTCAGCAGGTACAAATACTGCAGCTGCTGACTTTTAAAATAAGGACACTTTGTTTACTAACTACATGTTTACTGGACGGAGGTGATAGGGGTTATTAACCAAACTTTCCAGGTTCAAATTAAAAAAGATCCCAAACCTTGGTTGTTAGGTATTATTGAGGGCGACTCACTGGAAGAGGTGCCCAGGCAGGCGATAGCTAGGGCCTTCTTTCAGGCCCGGATGCTGATCTTACGGCACTGGAAGTCGACAGAACCCCCTACTGTAAAGGAGTGGATAAAGCAAATGGGTAACACGTTGAAACTGGAAAAACTTATTTACCAACATAGGGGCAGTACACAAAAATTTACCAAACTCTGAGAACCATGGTTGAGTGTGCCTGGGTGGGCTCCGGTGGAGCTGGTATTGGATAGATTATTGTAAATCGCATTATATCACTGAATTCGTAGCAGGGACTCAGACTAGCTAGGTGCATTACTGTCTCAGGTTATTGTTAATTGTCTTTAGTGTGAAGATGCCTATACTGTACATGTTTGTGTGAAACGTGAAGTATTCTCAGTGAAATTCAGCATTGTACAAGTCTAATGTAATGTTTTGCTCTGATGCCAATAATGGATGTATTGTACCTTTTTTCATTAATAAACATTTGTTTTGAGAAAAAAAAAAATAAGGACACTTACCTGTCCAGGGCGCCCGCGATGTCGGCAGCCAAAGCCGATCTCTCCCTCGGCTCTCGGTTGCTGCCGCCGCCTTCTTCGGTAAGAGCCGATTCACACAGGGGCAACACGACTTTGTGCGCGACTTTGCGAGGCGACTTGGACACGACTTGAGCGCGAACCACAGCGCGACTTGGGGCGGCTTACAAGGCGACTTGAAGTCACCTCCAGGACAGGGGACTTTGCCAGTGGCCAATCACATAATAATCTGCTCTGTGGGAGGGAGGGGTTTGCCTAAAAAACTATTTTTACTTCCTGGAAAGTTGCTTCAGTTAAGACAGGGGATCTGACTTGGAGGCAACTTTCATTGAAATCAATGGGTACAAGTCGCCTTGAAGTAGTACAGGAACCTTTTCTGAAGTCGGAGCTACTTCAGTAGTGTACATTAAGACGGCTCTCATTCACTTCCATTGATTTTCTCATGTCCGCGACTTGGGGCGACTTGGGGCGACTTGAAGTCGGATCCCAAGTCACCCCTGTGTGAAACGGCTCTAAGGGAACCAGGAAGTGAAGCCTTGCGGCTTCACTTCCTGGTTCCCTACTAGGATGACCACGTGTCCCGGATTGCCCGGGACAGTCCTGCATTTTGCAGGTCTGTCCAAGGTCCCGGGCACCTTCATTCCAGGACAATACAGTATCCCCGAATGAAGCTGACACAGCCACCCCCCACTCCCCTCTATCTGTTGCCCCCAAAAAAGGCCACCACATCGCCACTTTACTCACTGACAGCACTTGTCCTGGCCGGGAATGTCTGGAGAGGCACAATCCCCGCCCCCTGCTTGTGATTGGAGAAATCATAAATCCCACCTCTTGTGTCTAATCACAGCAGGGCAGTGTAAAGCCAGCATTGGAAGAAGGTAAAACGGGTCTCAGCCAGTCAGGACAAGTGAGTAAAGTGGCGATGCGGCTGCCTTTTTTGGGGGCGTGATCAGTTCTTCTGGGTAGAGCGCGCATCCGCTGCCCCAGCTGTGCTGTGATTCAATACAGCACAAGCTGATTTTTGGGAAGGGGGTCCCTGAATGGCCGTTTGGAAATGTGATCACCCTATTCCCTACTGGGCATGCGCAACTCGCGCTGCACGTTCCCACTGGTCCCTGCTGTCTTCTGGGACCTGTGTGTCTCCCAGAAGACAGCGGGGGGGGAAGAAGGCGTCGGAAGGGGCGTAGATACCCGCGTGTGGCTCGGGTATCCATACCCGGAACTGGTAACAGAATACCCGTATTAGACAGGTATCTGCTCCGCCCTCCCCCCTGAAAGGTGCCAAATGTGACACCGGAGGGGGGGGAGGAGCAAGAAAAGCGGAAGTTCAATTTTTGGGTGGAAATCCGCTTTAACATTACGACAGGTAAAGTGACGAACATTGATCATCTTGTTACAATGGCATCTAAAAGTGGGTGGGATTTATTAGGCAGCAAGTGAAAATGTTGTCGCTGAAGTTGATGTGTTCTAAGCAGAAAAAATGGGCAAGTTTAATGATTTGTGCGACGTTGAGAACCACCAAAATGTGATAAAAATTAGATATGTGGTACAGCGCTCCTAGGGTTGCCGCTTTTTCTTTAAACCAAACCCGAACACTTTAGCGTCGCACAGCAAAATTTTCGTTTTTTAGCATACACTATAGGATTGTAACAGACCTGGGCACTCCAAAGAGAATAGTAATGCGGGTGCATAGTGCCCCCTCACCCTCCTGTCAGGCCCTGTCCCGAGTCACATTCCTGTCTGAATATTGTCTCTGGGTTTCAGGCGGACTAAAACCCGGACACATGATTCAAAACCCGAACAGGTGGCAACCCTAAGCTGTGCTCCCCACTAGTACTTTATAGTAAAACACACTGATAATGTATAATATGACAAACTAAGGGCACACTACATGTGAGGTCCTATACAACGTTAGAACCAAATACAGTGGAACCTCGGATTGCGAGTAACGCGGTTAACGAACGTTTCGCAATACGAGCACTGTATTTTGAAAAATCGTGACTCGGTTTGCGAGTGTTGTCTCGCAAAACGAGCACAATTCAGGCCAAACGGTTGTGCAGTACCGCGTTTGGCCTACGATGGGGGGGCGCCGGAGCCGAGCAAAGCTGAACGTCGCCGATCACAGCGATCGGCGTCGTTCGGAAATGCACGGAAAGGCCAGAGGACAGCACGGCTGACCTCGGCAAATCTCGGGAACAAAGTCTTTCCGAGGTTTGCCGAGGTCAGCCGAAGTGTCCTCGTGCCTTTTCGGCGGTTTCCAAGGCTCTCCGGCGCCCGCTGCCTCTGGCCGCATTCGGTATTGCATGCCATTGAAGTCAATGCGGAACGAATTATTTTAATTTCTATTGACTTCAATGGGGAAACTCGCTTTGATATGCAAGTACTTTGGATTACGGGCATTCTCTTGGAACGGAATATGCTCGTAATCCGATGTTCCACTGTACATTGTGTGGAATATATAAATAATAAATGACAAAAGACACCTAAAAAAAAAACACCTGATGCCTAAACCAGTGATAATCAGTGATAGACATTTCCGGTGATATAAAGTAGGCTTGAAACACAAAAAGTCCAATATAGTGAAGAGGCTAGTCCATGGGTCCCATAAAAGGTTCACAGCAATTTTCAGTGCCCGCCACCTTCCAAACTATATGCTCACCTCCAGGGCTGCCATCAGGCAGTACACCTATAAGGGACCTGGAGGTCCCCAGGGCCCCGGATGGAATCCCCCCCCTTTTTTTTTTTTTTTTATAATTTTTTTTTATTTTATTTATGGCAACCCCCCTTTTTTTGTTCTTTTTTTTTTTTCTTGTTCGCCAGCACCCAAAGCCCCCCCCGACCTGAACAATTTGGTGGCCCTGCTCACCTCCGTTACTGAACTTCCAGAGGTTAATTTGCGCCTTCCCCTTTAAGGGGATAAAGTAACTTCTGGCGGGTGGTTGGATCATTAGTGATAAGTAACTCCTCCATCTCCTGCGACAATCCGTATCGGTAGCACTCCTAAAGAAATCAGAAAGCTGACATAGTGCTCAACCGTTTAAAACCACCTTAACCACTTCAGCCCCGGAAGGATTTGCTCCCAGGCAATTTTTTTACGGCACTGCGTCGCTTTAACTGACATTTGCGCAGTCGTGCGACGTTGTACCCAAACAAAAATTATGTCCTTTTTTTCCCACAAGTAGAGCTTTCTTTTGGTGGTATTTAATCACCTCTGCGGTTTTTATTTTTTGCGTTATAAACTAAAAAAGAGCGACAATTTTGAAAAAAAACCCAATATTTTTAACTTTTTGATATACTGTATTTATTGGCGTATAACACTCACTTTTTTACCCTGAAAATAGAGGGTAAACTGTGCCTGTGTGTTATACGCAGGGGGCTGTGGAAAGTTTTTTTCCTGAAACTTCCCTCTTAAAGTTAGGGTGCGTGTTATATGCCTGTGCGTGTTATACGCCGATATATACGGTAATAAATATCCAGAAATTTAAAAAAAACAAAAAACATATTTCTCAGTTTAGGCCAATCTGTATTCTTCTATATATTTTTTGTAAAAAAATTAACAATAAGCGTTCATTGATTGGTTTGCGCAAAAGTTATAGCGTCTACAAACTATGGGATAGATTTATGGCATTTTTATTATTTATTTATTTTTTACTAGTAATGGCGGCGATCTGCGATTTTTATCGGGACTGCAACATTGCGGCGGACAGATCGGACAGTTTTGACACATTTTTGGAACCAGTGACATTTATACAGCGATCAGTGCTATAAAAATAGCCACTGATTACTGTATAAATGACACTGGCAGGGAAGGGGTTAACACTAGGGGGCGATCAAGGGGTTAATGTTCCCTAGGGAGGTGATTCTAACTGTGGGGGGGATGGGACTGACTGGGAGTACAGAGCGATCGCTATTCCTGATCACTAGGAATAGCAGATCTCTCTCTACTTCTCTGTCAGAATGGGGATCTGTCTGTTTACATTGACAGATCCCCGTTCTGGCTCTCTGAGAAGTGATCGTGGGTCACCGGCGGACATTGCGGCCGTCGGCCACGTGCATCGGTTCCGGAGTCGCGCGCAAACCCTATAGCCCTTAAAGCGCCCCCCGTACAGCTACGGCGATTCACACAGGGGAGCCAACGTGCCGTGGTATAACGATGGCAGCTGATCGGCCATTAGTTAAGGATCGCTTGGATGAAGTACTGGCAACCACCAAACAGGGTGAAATCTTCCTCTGAGAGCGTGCTGACGTCACCAGACCCCGCCCCAACTAGTTTCGTCACACGTCACGTGACTTTATCAAGGAGAAACCAAGGACCAAATTGTAATGGGTGAGCGACTGGGTCAGAGCATCTCCAAAACTGCAGCACTTGTGGGATGTTACTGGTCTTCAGTGGTCAGGATCTAATAAAGGTGGTCCAAGGAAGGAAAACCAAGGTCTGTGTAGTCCAATCCAATAGAAAAGTTACTGCATCTCAGATTGCTAAAAAAATTAACACTGGTTCCATTAAAAAAGGTGTCAGAACACAGTGCATCGCAGTTTGTTGTATATGGGGTTTTGTAGCTGCAAACCAGTCAGGGCGCCAATGCTGACCCGTGCCCACTGCCAAAAGAGCCTACATGAGCATACTAACTGGACCACGGAGCAATGGAAAAGGGTGGCCTGGTGTAATGAATCCAGAAATGGTTTGAGGCACACAACAACGAGTTCAAGGTGTTGAGTTGGCCTCCAAATTATCCCAGTCTCAGGCCTCGTACACACGACCGATTTTCTCGTCCAAAACAGTCAAGAAAAGTGCCGCGAGAGTTTTTTTGTCTAGAAAAACGTTCGTGTGTATGGTTTTACGACGAGAAACTTGCCGAGAATCTCGACGAGAAAATAGAGAACCTGCTCTCTATTTTCTCGTCAGGATTCCAGATTTCCTCGTCGTGTTTCTCGTCGGCCTGTTTTGTGACGAGAAAATGGTTCGTGTGTATGCTTTTACGACTCTTCCAAAAGCGCGCATGCTCACAAGCAACTATGAGACGGGAGCGCATCTTCTGGTAAAACAAGCCTTCATAATGGAGAGAGCACATTCGTCACGCTCATAAATATTTCATCGTTTAAATGTTCTGCATTAAAATCTTCGTTAGAATGTTACATTAATCAAAACGAGTGACCTTCTTTTGCTGCTGATATTCACACAGAGTTCTGCCTTATTTTTAACCTTTTTCATGCTGCTCTTTATAAGATTTATGTGTATTATATCGTGCAAGTTTTTAGGAATAATTTAAATGGTTAGATTTTTCAAAATGATGTTAATTCTAATTTCTCAATGTTTTGATAGCGATCTCCCATTTAATTTTGGAATCTATATTATTTAAATTTCACACCATGTTTTTGTGCTAATCATATTTAATTATTCTTTTGGGGGGGGGGGTGATATCTGTGCCTTTTATTGTCAGTCAAATGTATCTGCTTACTCCAAAGCTTGATTTTGTTTATTTAAAAATACACATAGTCAAGTATGAACTTAAACAAAAAACACATTTATTCATGTTTATAAATTAAATAAAGAGAAGGCAGCGCTGGAGAAGCTGCTGCCATTTGTGCATCCCAGGGACCCCAGAGCACACAGCAACCCTGTGTGGACACTAAAATTGGGAGCTTGAGAAGGCCCACATTTCTGAACACAATCTGATGCTGGCCTCCCAGAGGTCAGGAACAGCAGCAGGTGAGATATATGTCCCAAGTGTGTGGTACTACAACAGGCTGCCTTCTGTCCGACCACAATGAAGCAAGGCCATCACTTCCTCTTCTTCCTGGCAACCTTCCCTGCAGCCTTTCCTGAAGCCTTTCCTGAAGCCTTTCCTGCAGCCTTTCCTGCAGCCTTCCTTCTTCGTTTGGCTGGAGGCTGGCCCACTGGAGGGGTACTCCTGTCAGGAGGAGGAGGTGGAGGTGTAGCAGAAGGGGGTGGGGCAGAAGAAGAAGGTGGAGGTGTAGCAGAAGGGGGTGGGGCAGAAGAAGAAGGTGGAGGTGTAGCAGAAGGGGGTGGGGCAGAAGGTGGAGGTGTAGCAGAAGGGGGTGGGGCAGAAGGGGGAAGTGTAGCAGAAGGGGGTGGGGCAGAAGGTGGAGGTGTAGCAGAAGGGGGTGGGGCAGAAGGTGGAGGTGTAGCAGAAGGGGGTGGGGCAGAAGGTGGAGGTGTAGCAGAAGGGGGTGGGGCAGAAGGTGGAGGTGTAGCAGAAGGGGGTGGGGCAGAACAGGAAGGTGAAGGTGGAGGTTGAGGTTGGGTCAGTTGGGCCACCTCACATATGGCGGTATTGGGTGTAATTTTCTCCATCACCCCCTTGTTGAGCAAGGTGATGAGCAGGGGCTCGCATAGGAGGCGTTGCTCCATGCTCATCACCTTGAACTTAGCCTCCACTAGGCCGGCAATGGCCTCTTCAGGGGATGTGGGCTCCTTGAGGGTGGCATGGGCCTCTTTAATAAGGGCCATTGCTGCCTCACTGGTGGTCCTGTCCCTCCTGCCTCTTTTGTGAAGCCGGATGGGAGGCACCTGGGATCTGGTGCTTCTCCTTTGCCCTGCCACCTCCTGTCTGCCACTGGGCCCTGCCACCTCCTGGCTGCCACTGGGCCCTGCCACCTCCTGGCTGCCACTGGGCCCTGCCACCTCCTGGCTGCCACTGGGCCCTTCCTCCTCCTGCCTGACAGTTTCCAGACCCTCCTCCTGGCTGATTTCATCCTGTGTATGAAAAAGGAACATAGTTTAATATGTTGGTTTAATCTTTGCATCAAACTTTGTAATCCTGATGGAAGCAATTAGAATGTAAATGCATAAATCCTTGCTTTAAATTTACCACTACATCAGCTTGACTATTTACCACACAATTAAGTGCAGAATAATGTCTACAGATCCTAATTTCACTTGTGGAATACAAAATAATGTATGTTTCTCATCCTGACATATTTGGGAAACATTAATTTTATCCCAATACATTTTCAGTTAATACTATACCTGGCTCCAGATGGCCAAATCAGGATCATCCAGGATGGCTGCCTCCTCTTGCTCCAGAGAAGGCTCAGGTTGGCTGCAGGGAAGTCTGGGGGGAAGAGTGGAGAGTGATGGCCTTGTCTCAATGTGGTCATCCAGGAAGGACATCCTGTTGTAGTACCACAAAATCGGGACATAAACATCATCTGCTGCTGCTCCTGACCTCTGAGAAGCCAGCACCTTAGAGCGTTCAGTCCTGTAGGTACCTCTCAAGCTCCCAATTTTAGTGTCCACTTGTTTTGCTGTGGCTGTGGGCACCTTGGTATGCACAAATGGGAGCAGCTTCTCCAGCGCTGCTTTTCTCACCCCTCTTTTTTTGTGGATGGGGTTTTCGTCTCCCACAGAGCCGGCAGCTCCCTTACCCGGTCAATAAATTCCGCCAGGAACTCTTTGTCGCTAATAAAGACATTCATATTGTATCTGCAAGTAAAATAAATTATATTTAAATAATGTGAGGCAAACAGTCTAACCTCCTTCACATCCTAGTCACCATATATATCCTCCAACAATCTCAAGACAGTATAGGCCAACAATTTTTACAAGTCACAAAATCACATACCTTCGTTCGCACGTCCGTCACTTGAACTCCTCTCTCCGCACACCGAACGTACTATAGTCACATGTGTGTTTGCTATATACACACCACGCATGCGGCAAAATTCGAACACGTCGCTCCGCACACGTCGCCCGCCCATGACGTTCTAACTTACATCTTTTCCCCGCCCCTTCTCTTTCGGCGCGCAGACAGATATGGCGGAGTTACAGCAGGTGTCTGATAATTACGCAACTAGCGAGGAGACAAGCCCGGAGACCGAGGACACGTCACGATCAAGGAGGAGATTCAAGGCATCGAATATGTCTTTGGCGGAGATGGCGGAGATGGTGGACATCTTGGTCAAGGCTGATTATGATGCCAAGCATGGGCCGTATAGCAAACCAAATAGAAGGAAGGCCAAAATCCTCACTAAAGTTGTGAAGAGTCTGAGGGCGAAGTTCGGGGTGAAACGCTCAAATGAGCAGCTCAGAAAGAGGTGGTCAGACCTCAAACTGAGGGAGCCAGACCAGTTGAGGATCATAAAGAGGATGCTCGCTAAAAGTAAGTAAAATGACGACGTTTCTGCTATTAATATTTTTAGAAACTGACATGTTTTTTTTTTTTATCATATTGGACTCCCTTCCAAAATGTAATATTTTGAACTAGGTTGGGCACAGTAATCGTTCGTTACGTTACCGACACTTCGTTCGGCCACTATCCGCGGTTTTGGCTTATTTAAGAGCCACAAAAGTAATTAGACATCTGCCATTTTTGATCAAGTATTGTGGATAATTTTTTAGTCTAGATGATGTGTTTGTAAAGAGAATGAAATGCAAACTTTTATCAGTGTAAAGGAGAGGACACTCAGCAGCTGCTTCCACATCTGTACTTTGGAGCACTATAGTGTGGGCCACCAGACCCGCCTTTTTTGGGTGTCCCACACAGGTGCATCAGAGTTTTTTTGTGGTGCCTCCATGTCCAAAAAATTACATCCAAATGTGAATACTAAACATATTTGGGGTCATAAATAATGCATTCTTCTTTAAATTCCGCACAAACACACACTTGTACCCCACTTCCAAACAATTTATCCTGTTTTTAGTTTAACAAGGAGATTTACAGTGTGATAAATAGACCTTTGGTTTTATTCTCATAGGGGAGAGAAGACTGGGAGGAGGACACTCCAGGGAGCACATGCACCCCACAACTTCCAAACAACACCAAACTCCCAAAGACCCACAACCGAAAGATGTGCAGGAAGTTGAGGTGGAGGAAGGAGAAGTGCAGGAAGGAGAGGTGGATGACGTTGTGGATCTGGTCACCACAACAGGTCAGTATCTGACACCACAGCTTAAGGTAAGCGAGGTAGGCCTGCAGAGTTTTATTAATTTTTTGGGGGGGTTTTTAGGGGATGTAAATGTTGTGAAGGATAGCACACGGTTCTCTGCTGACAGTGCCCTCCGCCTCATCCAGCAAGTGATGGAATGTAGCACGGAACTGGACCTAATTAAACAAAGAATCCATGTGATGGAACAAACATTTAAAGACATTCTCGATGTTTTGGGGAGAATTCAATAAGCCATCCAAACACATTTGTTTTTACATGTTTGTTTTTATATTTTTTTCTAATTTTTTGAGTAACAAACCAGCCAAAAATTGAATATGCACACAGTGTGTGAACATGTGCTATCTGCCATCTGGGGATATCCATGTACGTCTTTTGTGGGTGCAACCCCTTCCTCGTATCAAAAGTCGGTGAACTGAGGAAGGGGATGCACCCCCAAAACACGTCCATTGATCACCCCTGATGGCAGATAGCACATGTTGACAATAGGGATCAGGATTGTAAACTTCCTATATGAAAAAAATTAAAAATGTGTGCATATTCAATTTTTGGCTGGGCAAGGGGTGGCAGGACCCCATATTAGGACGGGCACATAGAGACATAGTTTGTGTAACTGAATGTCTCCGATTGCTCAGAGGTATCCAATGTTGTAATTTTTGAAATGCAAGTGATATTTTTGTATTTTCATAAGCCAAAAATTGCCGGGTTGTGGCCAGGCCAACCCCAAAGTAAAAAAAAAAAAAAAAAAAAAAATGAAGAGAATGTGCACAGAGTAAAATATTTGACCACAAACAACGTGTAGCTTCTTTTTATAATACTCTCTAAGCTTATTTGGTTCTTTTGTAAGGTAACATAGTGAAATGGTTGTTATTTACTAAAGTAAAATACACTTGCCACTACAAATGCACAAAGACAAACTAGGAGACAGGAAAGAACAAATAATTAAAGGTTTAAACAAGATTTTTATTGGGATACTTAGACATAGGCTGGCATAGGAATTGCCCCCCTACCCGTGAAATACTCCATGTATTTGTCCCGAACCACACGGGCATTTTGGGGGGGCAAGCCAAGACGGGCAGATTCCAGGCCCGGAAGGGGATTTGCAGGGGAAAGTCCAGCCTCTGGCAAAACTGAGGCCATATAGGAATTTGATTTTTGGCTCAGAAAGTTGTGTAGCACACAGCAGCATAACACTACATAGTTTATTTTGTAGTCCGCCAAGTGGATGGAAGTCATAAAAAGGCGGAACCGGCTGGCCATTATGCCGAAGGCATTTTCAACGACTCTTCGGGCCCTGGCCAGCCGGTAATTGAACACACTCTTCTCTGGGGTCAGGGTCCTCTGTGGAAATGGCCTCATAAGATGCCGTCCGAGTCCGAAGGCTTCATCAGCCAAGAAAACAAAGGGGAGTCCTTCAATATTCCCTGCATCCGGTGGCAATGCAAGGTCGTCACTCTGGAGACGGAGGGCAAACTCCGTCTGGATGAAGGATCCCCCATCGGACATCCGGCCATTCTTCCCTACATCAACATAGAGGAATTCATACCGTGCTGACACCACCGCCATCAGCACAATGCTACGAAACCCCTTGTAGTTGTAGTAGTAGGACCCAGAACGGGGTGGCGGCACGATGCGGACGTGCTTCCCGTCTATGGCACCACCGCAGTTGGGGAAGTCCCACCGCGTGGCAAACTCCGATGCCACAGTCTGCCATTCCTGTGGCGTGGAAGGAAGCTGTGGAGTGAAACAAGATGAAATAATATTAGAAAAACAAAGTCATACATTACAAGGAAATTCTATCCCAAAAAACTAGAGGCCAACATCAATCAAATTATACGTTTATTAAGGTGTGTAAAAAAAGTATAATGGAAGGCTCATTTATCATATTCATCACCCCCTCTGATGGGCCATTACTAAATTATTTTGGGGGGGGGGGAGATGTGTTTGGCCACAGGATAGCATTGCAGTGGCGGTGCGTCCAGAGTGGGCGCTGGAGCACTGTCCCCTCTCTCCTGTGCCCATCACTCAGAACAATACATAGGTTCATGCGTTGCATGAACCTATGTATTGTCTATGCCGCACACTATTCAGGTGGATGGCCTCTTGTAAAGCGACCGACATATGAATCATTGCGGCATTTAGGGGGTTAAAATTGCAGAGCAGAAACAGGTATTAAAATAGTCTTGCAAATTACAACCTGAGGGATGTAATTGGCTTCCTCAAAGAAAAATCGGGGACGCAAGGAGGGGGGCATTCCTTGTGTAAACACTGACAGGCTGCTCTGCCAATCATGTTCACCAAGTCTGTTTAATGGTAACATGATTGGCTGATGCAACATGAAGGGAAGGAGAAGACATCAAGGACAGAAGAAGGATGGCGCTGACCACAAGAAGGTAAGTGCAGGGCTGGGGGGAAACTGGCTGCATTAGAGGGGACTAAATGGCTGCATTTGAGGGAACAAAATGGCTGCATTGGAGGGAACAACTGGGGGCGTTAATTAGGCAACAGAGCAAAAAAGGAGGAAGTTTATTTCCTAAATTGGGGTTTGAACCCCCTAACATTTGGAGCAACAGGCGCCCCTGCTGGAAAAGTTAGTAAAGGGAAATATTTAGGGAGGAGAAAAAAGGGGCAATCTAAAGCTTCCAACATGCATGGGGACAAAGGGGACATTCTCAGCATATTACAATCATGGTAATTAGGGAAGGATGAAAGAAATACAATACATTAGCATACATGTAATACCTAAAATGTGATGTTAAGGGAGAAAACTTACCCTAATATAGTCCTCCTGCAGGACTTGGATGATGGCAGAACAGGTGTCTGGGATTATGAGGCCCAGAGCCTGGGGGGAGATGCCTGTGGTGAACTTCAAGTCCTGAAGACTTCTCCCTGTCGCCAGGTAACGCAACGTGGCGATGAGCCTCTGCTCAGCACTGATGGCTTCCCGCATAACGGTGTCCTTCCTGGTAATATAGGGGGACACCAAAGCCAACAGTTCCTGAAAAACGGGGTCAGACATCCTCAGAAAATTCCTGTAGTCCTCAGGATTATTCTCGACGATCTCCCGCAGCAGAGGCATGTGGCAGAATTGGTCCCGCTGGAGCAACCAATTCTTGGTCCATGAACTCCTCCTCACACCATTCATGGACTGGTCTTGGTCCAAAACAAGCAGACCAACACCAAGCGCACGCACAGCACGAACTCGACGACGAGAACGTCCAGGCGACATGGCTAGGAAACGGTCGTCTAATCAGAACGTACAGAACAGAACGCACTTTAGAACAGCAAGGCCTATGAATAACGAACTGAAAATCAGAAACGAACATGCAAGAACGCACTGTAAAACAGATACGACCTGCCTAGACGCCCTGAAAGTCAAGATACGAACCCACAAGCACAAACTGAACCGCAGAAAACGATCTGAAAAGTACGAAGACTGAAAAGCGCGAATCGTCTCTTCCCAAACTTTTACTTCACACGCGGTAACACGAGATCAGCAAAAGCAGCCCAAGGGGTGGCGCCAAGAAAAAAGATCTTCCCCTTTATAGTGCCGTCGTATGTGCTGGACGTGAGCGCAGAGAACAACGAGGAAATTGGGAAATGACAGTGTGTACGCTGTGAGGGGGTTAGCTCGGCAGCGGGTATGTGTGACCCCCGGGATGGGCTCCCCACCCAAAAACAGGCCCAGCAGACGGAGGTTGTGGTTTTCAAAATCAAAAAGGTGCGGTTTATTTTCTATTTACAGTGACAAAAACACAGCAAGGCAAAAAAAACATAAACAAAATAAATCCTGGTCAACTTGACCTCTGACTAAACTTACAGGTTTCCTAACTAACGACTGGGATCAGCCTAGTGCTGTCCTAGTCCCTGGTTTTAAATGTCCAAGCAAAATATAGCCACACAGGCTTTCTCTCACCGCACAGGGGTTCACTCTCCCTAGACAGTCCACACAGGTCTGCTTCCAGGCATGAGCTAACATCTAATGAAGCTGGGATTTCTTATAGAGGCCTAAATGAGCTGACAAGGTTCAGCTGATCTCATCAACTCCCTGTCTGCACGACGCCCAGCCCTCTCCCTAGAGGTATGAGTCATCCATGAGCCCACTAGCCTTATACAACTCTCCACCTAGTTGTATAAATCGGCGTAAAGCCTGAATCTGGGCGAAATATATCTACCCCCCTGGATGCAACCAGGTGACTTTACCTTCCTGCTGTCACATACCCCCCCCTCTTGTTTTAACCTCGGGGTTGGAACACCAGCCATCAGGCATTCATGTACTCGAGACAAAGCATCCACATTCCCCATTTGAACGCCAGGGCGATGCTTTACTGTGAAGTTGAATTCCTGGAGGGCCAGGAACCACCTATTCACTCTTCTATTTGTTTCCTTGTTTTGAGCCATCCACTTTAACGGAGCGTGATCCGTAACCATGTCAAAGTGCCTACCTAGCAGGTAGTACCGAAGGGAATCTAGAGCCCACTTCACCGCTAAACACTCCTTTTCAACGGTGGCGTAATTTACCTCATGGGACTTCAACTTCCTGCTGAGGTAAATGACTGGGTGCTCTTCCCCGTTCCAGACCTGGGACAATACTGCTCCTAACCCCACATCTGACGCATCACTTTGTACGACAAAGTCTCTAGAGAAGTCGGGTGAGTACAACACTGGCTGGCTACATAAGGCTTGTTTCAAGAACTGGAATGCTGCCTCAGCCTCGGGGGTCCATTTAATCATGACCGACCCTTTCCCCTTCGTCAGGTTGGTTAGGGGCACAGCCTTAGAAGCAAAGTGGGGAATGAATCGCCGATAATACCCAGCGATTCCCAGAAAGGCTCGTACCTGCTTCTTGCTGTTGGGACGTGGCCAACTCTGGATGGCCTCGACTTTGTTGAGTTGGGGTTTTATTACTCCCCTCCCAATGGTGTACCCAAGATATTTGGCCTCCTCCTGCCCAATGGTACACTTCTTGGGGTTAGCCGTAAACCCTGCTTCCCGAACAGAGTCCAGGACTGCTTGCACTTTTGGCAGATGTGAGGCCCAATCTGTGCTATGGACAATTATGTCATCCAGGTAAGCCGCAGCATACTTCCGATGGGGCCTCAGCATCTGGTCCATTTTCCGCTGGAATGTGGCCGGCGCATTCTGTAACCCGAACGGCATTCTTTTATATTGGAACGCCCCGTCTGGGGTTACAAATGCGGTTTTCTCTTTGGCCGACTTGGCCAGGGGGATTTGCCAATACCCTTTTGTGAGGTCAAGAGTCGTCATGTATCGGGCTGTTCCCAGCCGGTCGATCAACTCATCTATACGTGGCATGGGGTAGGTGTCAAATTTTGTAACTTTGTTCAACTGACGAAAATCGTTACAAAATCGCCAGCTCCCATCCGGTTTAGGCACCAACACAATGGGACTAGACCAATCACTTTGGGACTCCTCTATCACCCCTAAGTTCAGCATTTTCTGTACTTCCTCCCGTATTGCCTCCCGTCGGGCCTCTGGGATCCGATAGGGTTTTAACTTCACCCTTTCACCGGGCGGGGTAATAATGTCATGCTCTACCCCAGATGTTTGTCCCGGCAGCTCAGAGAATACCTCCTTGTTGCGAAGCACAAACTCCTTAACCTCCTGTTGTTGGGGTTGTGACAAGGTGGCTGCGATTCCAACCTCAGGAATCACGCAACCAGTTTGAGCTGGTGACCAAGTGTCTGCGACTAGGGACTCTCTATCCCTCCAGGCTTTCAACAGATTAACGTGATAGATCTGTTCGGGCTTTCGCCTTCCTGGTTGTCTGACCTTGTAATTCACTTCGCTCACTTTTTCCATTATCTCGTAGGGGCCTTGCCATTTGGCAAGGAATTTACTTTCAACCGTAGGGACAAGTACCAATATCCTATCCCCCGGGGAAAAGGTACGGGTCTTGGCTCCACGGTTGTACACTCTCTGCTGTGCCAACTGCGCTTGGGCCAAATGTTCCTTCACGATGGGCATTACCTGTGCAATTCGATCTTGCATCAGGGCGACATGCTCAATCACACTCCTGTGGGGAGAACTCTCACTTTCCCAAGTTTCCTTGGCAATATCCAACAGCCCTCTTGGGTGTCTCCCATACAGTAACTCAAAGGGGGAGAATCCCGTAGAGGATTGGGGCACCTCCCTAATAGCAAACATCAAATAAGGAAGTAAACAGTCCCAATCCCTTCCATCTCTATCCACCACTTTCTTCAACATTTGTTTTAGGGTTTTGTTGAATCTTTCAACCAGCCCATCGGTTTGGGGGTGATACACAGATGTACGCAATTGCGTCACTTTGAACAATTTACACAGCTCTTTCATAACCCGGGACATAAAGGGTGTACCTTGGTCCGTAAGCAGTTCTTTACAAATACCCACCCGGCTAAAAACAAGAGATAGCTCTTTGGCTATGGTTTTGGCCGAGGTATTTCTGAGAGGGATCGCTTCTGGATAACGGGTGGCATAGTCCATTATAACCAATATGTACTGGTGCCCCCTAGCGGACTTGATTATAGGACCTACCAAATCCATTGCGATTCTCTCAAACGGGACCTCAATGATGGGTAGAGGGACCAGCGGGCTACGGAAATGTGGCATCGGGGCCGACCTCTGACACACAGGGCAGGAGGAACAATAATTTTCTATGTCCTTCATCACCCCAGGCCAATAGAATCTCTGTAATACCCTCTCTCGGGTTTTCTCTGTCCCCAGATGACCTCCAAGAATGTGCCCATGGGCCAACTCCAACACCAACTTCCTGTAAGGTTTGGGCACCACAAGCTGCTCAACGGTTTCTTCTGCCCTTTTTGCCACCCGATACAGTAGGTCCTTCTCTACGCTGAAGTATGGGTAAGTGCCGGTATTATCTGGGTTCACTAACTCGCCATCTATTTTCACTACGTTTTCCCGTGCCTTTATTAGGGCGGGGTCTTTCAACTGTTCTGTGGCAAAGTTTTCCCTGTGAACCTCAAGATCAGAAAACTCCACAGACGGTAGGTTTTCGGCTGAGGAGGTGGGCTCCTCTCCAGTTTCTTGAGTCTCCCCTGCCAATACTGACAAGGGAAATTCCGGAGAGTCCTCACCACTCTCAGGGGAGTTCTGGCTATCACATTCCTGGTACATAGGGGCACCAGTGGGGGGCTCAGGATCATCCCACAGTTCCCAGAACTTCGGAAAATCCCTTCCCACAATGGCGTCATGCGGTAACTGAGATACTAAGCCCACTGGATGAGAGAGGGTACCTTTGGGGGTCTCGAAACACACTGTAGTCACTGGATACTCTCGGGTGTCCCCATGCACACAAATAACGGCTACCTTGCTATTCCCAGAGACCTCTGTTTTAACTAACTCAGCCTTTATCAGGGTCACAAGGCTACCTGAATCCAGCAATACCACAACATTTCTACCATTAATACACATTTTGCATAAATGTTTCTCAGTTCCCCGAATGGCAGTGCATGCGACTGTCGCACACAGCGACTGACGTCTGCCCGTCAGAAAGTCACACTGCATGGGTTCCTCCAAAACCGGGCAATTTGCTGCAATATGTCCCGCTTGCCGGCAGCGGTAGCAAACGATCCTTCTTGCCGCCTCTTGAGCCGCTGATTTCCCAGGCTGTTCTCGCCAAACTTGGGGTAGAGCTCCCACCCTCTCACTCTCTCCACCCTTACCCCTTGGAATCATCTTATCCGCCCCTGGGGATGGTCTGGTCTTAGGGTGGAAAGTCCGAGTGTCTCTGGAAGAGGCCGTCAGGTTCTCTGTAGCCAAAGTATTTCTCCACACGATCCACAAGACCATCGGCCGTCTCTGGGTCTCCATGGCTTACCCACTTTTGGATGGCAGTAGGAAGAGCTCTCAAAAACCGATCCATTACAACACGTTCCACAATCTTTGGTGCGGACAAAGTCTCTGGCTGTAGCCACTTTCTGCTCAGGTGAATGAGATCATACATTTGAGACCTGGGGGGTTTTCCAAGCTGGAAAGTCCAGTTATGCACACGCTGAGCCCGGACAGCCAGGGTGACACCCAGCCTTGCCAATATTTCAGCTTTTAGCATCACATAGTCTTTTGCTTGGTTAGGCTCTAGGTCATAGTAAGCTTTCTGCGATTCACCAGTTAACAGAGGAGCCACTAGTCCAGCCCACTGCTCCTCAGGCCACTTTTCTCTTTCAGCGGTCCTTTCAAATGTGGTCAAAAATACCTCTGGATCATCCTCTCCAGTCATTTTTGTCAATAAACGACTCACCCCAAAGGACGCGGTATTAGTGGGACGGCTTTCCTCACTGGTCTGCGGACGTTGCTGCATTACTGCTTCCATCTGTTGTTGTAGTCTCTGCTCTTGCTTCTGCAACAGGTCTATGAAGCGGGCCTCAGATTGCTGTTGGGCTTGTTGCTGAGCCTCCAGACTCTGTTGTAAAGTTGCAAGGCTCTGTTGATGAGCTTGCTGCTGGGCTGCAAGGCTCCTTTGCAAACCTGCATTTGTCTGCTGTTGATTGGCATTTGCTAGAGCCAGTTGTTTCAGTATCTCCTCCATGCTGGCTTAAAAAAAAACTGCCACTGGTTCTCCACCAACTGTGAGGGGGTTAGCTCGGCAGCGGGTATGTGTGACCCCCGGGATGGGCTCCCCACCCAAAAACAGGCCCAGCAGACGGAGGTTGTGGTTTTCAAAATCAAAAAGGTGCGGTTTATTTTCTATTTACAGTGACAAAAACACAGCAAGGCAAAAAAAACATAAACAAAATAAATCCTGGTCAACTTGACCTCTGACTAAACTTACAGGTTTCCTAACTAACGACTGGGATCAGCCTAGTGCTGTCCTAGTCCCTGGTTTTAAATGTCCAAGCAAAATATAGCCACACAGGCTTTCTCTCACCGCACAGGGGTTCACTCTCCCTAGACAGTCCACACAGGTCTGCTTCCAGGCATGAGCTAACATCTAATGAAGCTGGGAGTTCTTATAGAGGCCTAAATGAGCTGACAAGGTTCAGCTGATCTCATCAACTCCCTGTCTGCACGACGCCCAGCCCTCTCCCTAGAGGTATGAGTCATCCATGAGCCCACTAGCCTTATACAACTCTCCACCTAGTTGTATAAATCGGCGTAAAGCCTGAATCTGGGCGAAATATATCTACCCCCCTGGATGCAACCAGGTGACTTTACCTTCCTGCTGTCACAACGCATAGAAAGCTTGACGAGAAAATCGACAAGCTTAACAAGAATCTCGTCGAAAAAAACGACGTGTTTTTTACGACGAGAAAATCGGTCGTGTGTACGAGGCCTCAGTCCAATTCAATCTATTGATTGTGTGCTGGAAAAACAAGTATGATATATGTAGATCCCACATCACAACTTACAGGACTTTAAGGATCTGCTACTGACGGCTTGATATCACAGCATACCTTTAGGCTGGGTTCACCTTGCGGCACGCAGCGGCACACAGCAGGAGTCCGGTGTGTCTCCATTCACTGTATCAGGTCTGATTTTAGCCCGAATTTTTGGCTGAATTCGGACCTGAAACAGACCAAATGACGCACAGGACTCCAGTGCAATTAGCAATGGAGCCGCTGCGGACATGTATGAATCGGCTCCATAGAGAGCCGATCACAATCTTCTGACATGCGAATTGAATGCGGGGAAAGCTACATCCAATTCGCACTGCTGTGAACACAGCCTCAGAAGTCTAGTGTAGTCCATGCCTCAAGGGGTCCGGGTTGTTTTGGCAGAAAAAGGGGGACCTACCCAGTATTATGTGGGTGCTCACAGTGTTATGGCTGATCGGTGTTCATTGCAGCTTTCAGATGTGGTGGATACATTTGTATTTTTTAGGCCATTTTCCTTTATATTCCCTGGTAATCCTGCCAGTAACAACACTTCCTGTCCTAGGCTGACAACACTCACTCACTGCACACCTCCCAACTTTTTGAGGTGGGAATGAGGGACACCTATTAGCAAAAGTATGCAGGCACAGGACACACCCCCTGCCACACCCACTTAAAGGAGGATTGTACAAAAAAAATTGTTAGTCAAACCCACAAGTGCATTTTTTTACCACTACTATTCCTTTATATTGGCTTTTGAAATTTACACATGCAGCAATTTAGAAATTGGATGAAAAGTTTAGCACTGGGAAAGATAAAAAGTGCATTTTATATACAACTAGATAGATCAGATCAAAATTAGGGACAAATGAGGAAATAGGGACAGAGGGACTCTCTTCCACATCAGGGACAGTCCCTCGAAATCAGGGACAGTTGCTGTCACTGTGCTGTATGTATGGAGGAGCAGCACTGTCACCCTTGGACAGGAAGTGTGTTAGAACTACAGAACACCCCCCTCTCTATACCAGAGAGGGGGAGGTGTTCTGTAGTCTGCAGAGAGACCTGATAACACTGCAACAGAGGCCCTGAGCACAGGAACTTCTGGCAAGATCAACAGGTATTTTTTGCATTTATCAAAAAAATAAAAAAAATTATATATATATATATATATATATATATATATATATATATAAAACAAAAAAGCTTTCAGTGTTTTTATTTGACAGAAGAAAAGGGGAGAAATCAATGCAGCTCATTGCTAGAGCTTATTTATTTGGAGGTATTATACATGATTATGTATAAAAAGATTATTATAAAATTAACCATAGTGTGGTCACTCAGCTCAGCCAACACCCTTTTATATCCCCATTGTAACAATAAACAAATTAAATTCACTCCACTGCTCTGATATTTATATGTGTCCTCACTGCAGGAGCCATTTTCCTGAAGCCCCATCTCTATGAAATGGATAGAGCCGGGCGCAGGAAAAATGTCCGCCGCCCCCTGGCTGCGGACAGATACAGATGGGAAGCAGGGGTGGGCGGGGCGATCATCGCTGATGGTGGGACTGCAGGACGGAGAGATGTGATCGGAGCTGGAGATGTGACCAGAGAGGGGAGAAGAGGCAGCACTATGATCGGAGGCCCCGGGATCCTACTACTCCCCCTGCTGGCCGGGCTGGGATCTGCAGTGTCAGGTCAGTGAGCTGTGTGTAATGCAACCTCTGTGGTCATCCATGGGCACTGACATACAGGGGGGCCCCTACACTGACACAGGGGCCCCACAGAGAGCAGTGCAGGGTGTCAGTCTACAGGGGAATAGAGAACAGTGCCTAAAGCTGACCATACACACAATCTGATTGTACAATCTATTTTAGATACAACAACAGCCATGTAATATAGGCCTGTGCCATAGGATAGAAACTGATTGGCTTGTGTCCTCGTGTTACATAGTTTTGGTAAATGTCGCACGCTTGCTGCCCAGAGCGCATATATAATATATACAGGTCCTCCGCAACAATCCGTTATGCCAGGATCGTGCAGCAGCAGCCATGAGCCTGGTATCATTTTATTCAACTGCTGATCGACATTCCAATCGCTTTTATAGGGCCGCCGCGGCAGCAGCAGCTCCCGGCCTCTCCCCTTCCACGGGTGACCCCGGGGCCGTATTCAGGTCGGTTGCACACAGAGAAGGTGGTGGATTTTGTCACTTCTGGTTTAGAGTTGCTTTTCTTTGGTGCTTCAGCCAGGGAAGCAGCTAATCAAGCCTGATCTGAGCTTGATTAGCTGCATTGGAGGCCAAAAGGAAACATCAGGGGTCTAATAAGACCCCTGATGTCTCCATAAAGATAAAGTGTACCTGTCACCGCCCAAAGCCAACACAAGGGGCTTATTCACCCCTTGCAAGAGCAACACATTCAAAGAGTAACTCCACTTTTATTGATAAAAAAAACAAAACATTCCCCTCCTGGGTGATCTAAGGGTTTTACCAAACTTTGTTGCAGTTTCCTACCATTTGTTATTCTGAAGAAATTGCTTTGTCTGTGTCCATGTGCTGAGTGCATCTGTACGGAAGTGCTTTTATAATTATCAAATAAGGCTGCTGCACCTGCAGGGTCTGCATCCCTTTTTAGATGTGATTTCCCTTTGGGAGTGTCCCACCAAGAAAATGACATTTTTGTTGCAGGGGATGCTCAAAATCTGACTTGGATCTTAGTGCACACTTCTTAGTGCAGGAAATTGCATACGGGGGAGAGGGGGGGGGGGTACGCTGTGTACAGAACACCTCCAGGTTGTCATATTGCATTTTGTAGAAAATCTCTAAAACCGCAGATTGAAAAGTAAAAGTAATTTTTATTAACGAAAAGAAAGTGTTTTGGGTTTTTTTTATCAAAGGAAAGGGAAAGTCATTTTTAATACATTCAATTATAATATGACTTGTGTTACAACTGTAAATACTGTATTCATTTTTTATTTGACATTTTTTTCCCCCCATGAAAGTGGAGTTGCCCTTTTAAATAAAAAAACTAAAACTAAAAAAAAGTGCAATAAAATAGTAAAAAAATCAAATAAAAATCGCACCCCTATGCTTGCACACAAATGTAGGTCCAGCATGCCTATGTGAATGGTGATTGGACGACACACGAGCGATATCGCAGCGGACATCCGAGTGAGAGCAGTAATTCATCAAAGCTCACATTTCATTCTAAAACCCCATACACACGGTCGGACTTCCATCGGACTTTTCCGTGGATTTTTGTCCGAACGGAGTTGGCCGGGCACACCCATAGCATACACACCACAGGACTTTTCTGCAAACTTTCCCAAAACTTTTTCCAACATCACGTGGTTTTTCTGCTCTTTACCGCCACCCTTTGGTCAACATCTGCTATTGTTGGTTGATTTTAACATTATTTGTTTTGTCCATCGGACTAAAGTCCGATGGATTTCTGTACACACGGTCGGACTTTGCTCCATCGGACTTTTGTTGGCCAAACGTTTGTCCGTTTGCAGACCGAACTTTTGTCCGATGAAAACCCCAAAAGTTTGTCCGATGGAGCGTACACACGGTCGGATTTTTTGAACAACTTGCTCAAAATGAAGTTTGTGGGCAAAAAGTCCGACCGTGTGTACGGGGCTTAAGGCTACGTTTCCACTAGTGCGACTTGGAACTGCAAAGTCGCATGACAAGTCGTACCCCATGACTTCCAATGAGTACCATTCATATCTGTGCGACTTCAAATTAGTCCTTGCACTGCTTTGGTCCCACTTTGATGTGACTTGAGGTCCTTAGACCTCCAAGAATACACAGGCATTTTTTCAAGTCGCATCGAAATCACAGCAAACAAATTGCGGCAAAATCACGCGACCTTCAGATCGCAATAGTGAAAACCTAGCCTAAAGGCTTTTGAAGCGCCACCTATGGACAATTTTAGGTACTGTCATTTGTCACCATTCACAGGCTTAGATTTTGACGTGTTTGGTATCGATTTACTCGACGCAATATCATCTTTTATATTTTACCAAATAATTGGGTATTCTATTGTGCTGTGTGCACTAAAATTAATTTAGGTGTCATTTTTCTTGGAAAGTTTACATTTGATAAACTGCTTTACAAATATTGGGTGACATAAAAAAAAATTGCAACAGCCACCATTGTATTCTCTGGGGCTTCTGCTTTCAAAAAAGTATATAATGTTTGGCAGTTCTAAGTAACTTTCTAGCTAAAAAAAATAAATAAATAAAAAATGCTGATTTTATCATGCTGGTAGGTTGATTGGCTCCTGTCTGAATTGGCCCTAGTATGTGTATGTATGAATGAGAGTTAGGCCCCCTTTTTACACTTGTGCGACCTAAAAGTCACGCAATTCTGCCACAATTTTTTTGCCGCGAGTTTGATGCGACTTGAAGCAACGCCTGTGTAATGTTGAGGTCTAGGGACCTCGAGTCGCCTCAAAGTCAGACCAAAGTAGTGCAGGGACTACTTTTTGAAGTCGCCGCGACTTGAAGTCGCACAGATATGAATGGTACTCATTGAAAATCATGGGGAACGACTTGTCATGCGACTTTGCAGGACAAGTTGCACAAGTGTGAAAGGGGCCTCGGGGATCTTCAATTGTAAGCTCCTTGACGGCAGGGACTAATGTGAATATGAAATGTAAAGTGCTGTGTTAATTGTTGGGGCTATATAAAGCAACTGTAATAATATTAATGTATGTGAGAAATAAATTGCCCTGCTAGGCAAGTGGTTAAATGAGATTGTACAGGGATTGTAGTGTGTATGGACTGCTGACCTTCCTCTGTGCAGAGTCCCCTCTGCTGTCATTATCCGTGTGCTTCGCTCATTATGCTGTTTGTAGTGCGGAGTTCTGCCTTTCCTTGGTGTCCCTCCCATGTAGCATTTTACTGAGCTCGGCATCGTCTTGTGCTTTAGGGCTCTGGCACACGACCTTTAAAAACGCATGTCTTAGGGCTCTTTCACACGGAGGTCCGTTCAGGTCCGCCTGTCAGTTTTTTAGGCGGACCTGAAACGGATCCTCCATGTACCCCTATGGAGGCACGGATGTCAGCGGAGACATGTCCGCTGACATCCGCTCCGCTCCGCTCCGCCAAAGTGTGACGGAGGAAAACCCTATTTTTCCTTCCGTCGGCGGAGCGGATCGGATGACAACGGACTCTACGGTCCGTCGTCATCCGATTCCCCATAGGGGAGAGCGGCGCTCTGACAGGGCGGTCCCTGCACAGTGTGCGGGGACCGCCCAGTCATCCATCGGCTCAGCGGGGATCAACGGAGCGATCCCCGCTGAGCAAGCGGAGCTTCACGGGGCGGATCTTCACGGATCCGCCCCGTGTGAAAGGACCCTTAGGCGTTCCTTTGTTTTGTTTATTTTACATTTCTTAGTTTCAGCACAGTTGTGTAAATATCGGTAAGGCTCTGTTTCCACTACTGCGAGTTGTTGTGCAACTTGACACATGTGAAGTCGCATGACAAGTCAAAATCCATGTATTTCAATGGTCCCCGTTCTAATTGGTGCGACTGAAGCCGCGGCGACTCCAAAAAAGGTTTTTGTACTACTTTGTTCCGACTTTCTGACTTCGGTGCGGCCTTTTCTCCACCAGTGGCATGACATTGCATCAAAAATCGCATTGCAAAGTTGCACTGTAAATCGCACGACTTTGGGGTCGCAATAGCGGAAACCTAGCCTAAACTAGCGCCGCGTTTAGATCAGTAAAAAAAAAAAAACCCTATAAATAATTGAATATAAAGAAAAAAACTATATGGAGCATAGTTGCATTTTTCGCACAGGAACATTCTGCCAGGAAGATCCGCCATTCGGGCCGGTTCACACCATGAGCCCTGTTGGTTCACATTGCAGCAATTTGGAATGCGATTTGACATGTCAAATCGCATGCCAAATCGGTGACTTATGCCGGCAATGGCACCGTCCGAATCGGTGTGACGCCGCACCGATTCCCAAAAGTAGTTCCTGTACTATTGGCGACTCCGGGGTGCGATTTTTCAATAGACCTCTGTGCAGAAACCCGCACAGGTGTCTCTGAAATCTCCCCCCGAAGTCGGGACTGACATGCTGGAATGAAATTATACAAGTTCAGCTGAACTCGCACCATTTCATTCCCGCATGTCAGTGTGAACCTATGCTGAATCACACTTTTGTAAACACAGAGCTACTGGATCACATGGTACAGAAGTACGCCATTTGCGACCTGCATTTGAGGGTGTCAGTAACATTGCACTGACACTTGCTGCAGATCAGAAGGGCGCAGAGTGTTTTTAACGCAGTGCCAGAAACGCACACGGAATATCGGTTTCCCGCACTGCAATCTGGTGTGAACCAGCCCTTCATACATCGGCTCCATGCACAAGGACCCTTGGTTGACACCTCCCAGGTGCGAGCAAACAAGCGTTGGTACGTTTCCTCGCGCAGGGCAGACCATTCATTTCAGTGGGCTGCCCTATGCAGGAAAAATGTGGGGAAAAAAAATCCCTGAGGGGCCAGTTCATACCACATGCAGTCCAGGGCGTTTTTTTTCCTGCATTGAAAACATGGAAAGTAGGTTATATGGTTAAATAGAAAAACGCATATTCAAGAGTCTACAGGGCTGCGCACCCCATAAAAAAATAGCAAAATGGAATGGCCACCCCAAGGGGCTTTTTTAGCAGAAATGTATTTCAATCAAAAGAATTGAATTTTAGTAAAATCTTTTATTATACAAAATGAAGATCGAATATATGATAGAGATTAAAATATGAGCTCTGGTTACAAATTATACACAAACATGTTCCCCTAAGATTGGAGACTATCACGTTTGACAATACATTACAAAATTGCCATCCACATGAAAAAACACTGACGTGTTTCGACCTAATCAGTCAGGCTTCTTCGGGGGGATTTTAACCACTTAGGGACCGCCCGCCGTTGTTATACGTCGGCTGTTTGAAGAGGAATACCGTTGTTATGGCAGCAGCTAGCTGCCATAACTCCAGTATCCTCTTCTTCAGTGGGCGGTCCGCTTTCAGGTAAAAGTGGTCTCTGTGGCGGATTCGCCGCAAGATCACTTTTATCGGGGGCGGGAGAGGGCCCGCCACGCTCTGGTGATCTCTGCCGCTTACCGGGCCGCCGGCAGTTGCAGAGACAATCACGTCCTCTCCCCTGTTTGACTGGCTGCCAAGTGAGGGGAAGATGGCCCCCACTCTGCTCCATAGCATTGACTGGCAGAAGCAACGTCAAACGTCACTTCCGCCCAATGCTCTTAAATGAGACATATTTTTTTTTTCAAATGACATTTTTTTTTATTGCACTTTAGTGTAAATATGAGATCTGAGGTCTTTTTGACCCCGGATCTCATATTTAAGAGGACCTGTCATGCTTTTTTCTATTACAAGGGATGTTTACATTCCTTGTAATAGGAATAAAAGTGACCCAATTTATTTATTTTGTTAAAAGGACAGTGCCAAAATAAAAAGTGAAATAAATAAGATTTTTTTTTTTTTTTTAAAGCACCCCGTCCCGACGAGCTTGCGTGCAGAAGCGAACGCATACGTGAGTAGCGCCCGCATATTAAAACGGTGTTCAAATCACACATGTGAGGTATTGCCACGATGGTTAGCACAAGAGCAATAATTCTGCCCTAGACCTCCTCTGTAACTCGGTAACCTATAGAAATTTTTAAACGTCACCTATGGAGATTTTTAGGGGTTTGTCGCCATTCCACGAGCGGGCGCAATTTTGAAGCGTGACATGTTGGCTATTGATTTACTCGGCGTAACATTATCTTTCACAATATGAAAAAAAAATGGGCAAACTTTACTGTTGTCCTATTTGTTTAATTCAAAAAAGTGTATTTGTTGCAAAAAAAGTGCGCTTGTAAGACCGCTGCGCAAATACGGTGTGACAAAGTATTGCAACAACTGCCATTTTATTCTCTAGGGTGTTAGAAAAAATATATATATAATGTTTGGGGGTTCTAAGTCATTTTCGAGCAAAAAGAAAATGATTTTAACTGTAAACACAGAGTCTGAAAAATTTACCCGGTCCTTAAGTGATTGTTTAACACCTTCCTTACTGGGCACATATACCCCCTTCCTGCCCAGGTGAAATTTCAGCTTTCGGTACTGCGTCGCTTTATCTGACAATTGCGTGGTCGTGCGACGTGGCTCCCAAACAAAATTGACGTCCTTTTTTTCCTACAAATAGAGCTTTCTTTTGGTGGTATTTGATCACCTCTGCGGTTTTTATTTTTTGCGCTATAAACCAAAAAAGAGCGACAATTTTGAAAAAAAAACACAATATTTTTTGATTTTTGCTATAATAAATATCCCAATTTTTTTTTAAAAAAACTATTTTTTTCTCAGTTTAGGCCGATATTCTTCTACATATTTTTGGTTAAAAAAAATCGCAATAAGCGTATAGTGATTTGCGCAAACCAAAGTTATAGCGCCTACAAAATAGGGGATAGTATTCTGACATTTTTTTTTATTATTTTTTTTTTTACTAGTAATGGCGGCGATCAGCGATTTTTATCATGACTGCGATATTGCGGCGGACACATCGGACACTTTTGACACATTTTTGGGACCATTCACATTTATACAGCGATTAGTGCTATAAATATGCACTGATTACTGTATAAATGGGACTGGCAGGGAAGGGGTTAACCACTAGGGGGCGAGGAAGGGGTTAAATATGTGCCCTATGAGTGATTGCTACTATGGGGGGAGGGGACTGACTGGGGGAGGTGACCGATCTGTGTCCCTATGTACAAGGGACACAGAATCGGTCTCCTCTCCCTGACAGGACATGGATCTGTGTGTTTACACACACAGATCCATGTCCTTGTCTGTGTACAGGCCGATCGCGGGTGCCTGGCCGACATCGCGGCCACCAGGCACGCGCATCGGCATCTCAGGGATGCGCCGGGCACGCACGCGCGCGCGCCGCCGGCGGCGCTCGCACGCCCCCCAGTGGCCGAAGGAGCGGTGGCCGTATAATGACGGCCTCCCGGCATTTAAGAACCACTTTGCGGCCGTCATTAGTCGTATGACGGGCGCAAAGTGGTTAAGCTTCCTTTTTTAAAAAAAAAAAAAAGAATAACAAACATGTCATACTTACTTCCACTGTGCAGCTCGTTTTGCATAGAGTGGCCCCGATCCTCGTCTTCTGGGGACTCTCACGGCTCCTCCCCGCATCAGATAACCCCCCTAGGAGAAACACTCTCCTGGGGGGGGGGGTTACCTTGCGGGCGTGCTCCCGAGTCCAGCATTTGCGTCCATAAACACAATTGCCGAACTCGGCCCCGGCGTCCGCGTCATTGGATTTGATTGACAGCAGTGGGAGCCAATGGCTGCGCTGCTATCAATCTATTCAACCAAGAGCCGGGACCCCGTGCAGAGAGGGACAGCGTGTCCCCGCCGAGGGAAATACGGGGCTCAGGTAAGTAAAACGGTGGGGGCTGGGGGGCCGGTCACTATCAGAAGTTTTTTCACCTTAATGCATAGGTGAGGGTTTACAACCGCTTTAAGTGGTTAATTGTAGATAAATATGTCAAAATAGTCATCAGCTTAATACTACATAATCTACAAGCAATTTTACATATATTATAGTATAATAAAGTTCATAATTACCGCTCAAAAACTGAAACTGTATACTATAACCAGAATTTGTTTAAAAGAAATTTCAATGATCCAGTAACCTCCACACGCTGTTCCCACCTCCTCAATATGAAATCCAGCCCCAGAGGGCTTACCAGGGGCCACACTCTTGGACTTCAAAGGGGTGAAAGGATGGGCAATGAGTCAATCAATAAAAAACTATATATGAAGAATAATCTTTTCATCCAATGTAGCACTGCTGAACAATCCCGGGCCAGTTAGTCCCCTCCCCATCTATACTAGTTAATCTTGAGTGTTTTTTAATATATATATATATACCGTATATAAAATTTGTTTTTAACCTTCACTTCAATTGTGGGAGTCATCACTGTATAACAAGTGATGCGGTGAGGATTACATCTAAATTGTTATCTGGTGTGATAAGTATGTGTGGAATCGTTTTTTCACCAGCCAAGGTAGGTACTAATTTAGAATGTTTTCTGTTTTTGTTTTCCTTTTTTTTTTTTTTTCATTTGATCTGTATGCTTTTGCCTTTAGTGGGTTGTTTTTCACATTGCAGCACAATGTCACCATCCTGAGCACATCACATTCAACCACCCACCTCACTTGTACTTCTTATGCATTCACATAACATAAACACTTTCACTAATGTTGTCATTTCTTTCATTCACAACACATTTCCTTTATCATAATTACAATTATATTTTACACATTTTTCATATTCCACACATACTTATCACACAACTTAAATGTAATCCTCACCGCATCACTTGTTATACAGTGATGACTAAGTTAAAGGTTAAAAACAAATAATATGTATATAAAAAAAAATTGAGATTAACTAATATAACCGCCTCCTGAATGCTCGTGTTTTTGGACAGCCAAATGGGCATTTTCGATGTTAATACCATGCCGCAACCATGAGCCAACTTAAAATGGGTGTTCATGTCCACCAAATGCGACCGGGCGGTATCATTTTTTTCCTATTCGGTTGTCTTTGCATGTTTCGGGGGGCACGCACAAGTGTAAACAAACCCTAAAGCTGGGTTCACATATATGTGAATTGGATGAGTTTTTAACCGCATCCAATTCGCATAACATAAATGTGAACGGCTTTCAAGTGAAACAGTTCACACATGTCCGGGCGGCTGTGGTGCGGTTTGAAAAAAGGTCCTGTATGTTTCGGGTCTGGTTCAGGTGCAAATTCAGGTAAATCCACGTTGTTTCCTCTTGACCCCCAGGCGCAAGCTACTACCCCGACCACCCAGTTGGTGAGGGTTGAACAGTTTTTTTTTACTTGGGCATCCAGATTGGGAGAGATCCAGCTAGGTTTTCTGACCTTAACATACTCCTGCTGTTGTCCCAACTTTGGGCGAAGTGTGCTGGGTAGTCTTCTCTGCCGCTGAACCTGTTGGAACGCATTAATCTCCTCAAAATGATCTTTCTCCCTAAATTCCTCTCTTTCGAAATTGCCCAACTCATTCTTTAGGGCCGTGGAGCGGTATATGGGAGACTTCATTTGGGGGAGGCTGTTCCCAGGTTGGTATGATCGACACTAATTCTCCCGGAATGTTGTGGTGGATTGGCACTACCGGATCTTCGGGTCTATTTCTGGGCTTATGAGGAAAAAAATGATGATATGGACAGCCGCACTCCAAAAAACCTTGATGGTTGCCTTTATTGTAAAAACAGGATTTAAAAATGCACTACAAATCGCTGCAAAACCGGGACAACAGCTGACATTTTTCGCACTGCACACTATTTCAAATGCATCGGTGTGTCTTGAGGCTGCCATCCTGGGATTCCTTGGGAAGGTGGGAAACCTGGTATATCGTGGACAACGGGCATTCCCTGACCTGCCACATCCCACTAGGACAGTGATGGCGAACCTTGGCACCCCAGATGTTTTGGAACTACATTTCCCATGATGCTCATGTACTCTGCAGTGTAGTTAAGCATCATGGGAAATGTAGTTCCAAAACATCTGGGGTGCCAAGGTTTGCCATCACTGCACTAGGACAACGCTTAGGGTTTGGACGGTGGCCAGGAGAAGATTTCACCAATGTTGTGGGGCAATCCCAACCTTCCACATCTTCGTTCTATTCCTGACCCTCAACTTTGGGCTAGGTATGGAATAAAGACTTTGCGTGACATTTTGGTGATGGGCACTTGACTTCCTTTTGTGGAACTTAGTCCCAAATACCAGGTTGGATGATCTTTAGATATTTTTATATCGCGTCATGCGGTACGTGCTCAGTTCTCTACTCAACCATTTCTTAAAATGGATTCTATAGAGGAACTACTGGCTCAAGACTCCCTGTCCAAACCTCCTTTCTGCTCCTATATTTTGACTTGCTTAGTGTTGACTGCCAAAATGGACCGCCTATGGGACAGATGGAAGGCTGACATTCTCGACCTTGACTGGGAGGACTGCCTTGGGGATAGTGCCAAACTGTTGATCTCTTCCCGAGATGGGTTAATTCAAATAAAATTCTTACGCAGGGTTTATTATACACCCCCAGAGACTGCATAATATATACCCTCAAAGGTCGCAGAGCTGTACTCGCTGTGGTGGCGATATCGGTACTTGTATGCATATGTTTTGGAGCTGTCCTGGAGTGACCGGCTTTTGGGGAGAGGTGGCTGAGCTTATAAATCTCTGCCTTCAGCTGGCCCTTCCGGTTACTCCCGAGTTGCTGCTACTAGGTGTCTACAACGTTGATCAAAGGCCTAGATGCACAAAATTGCAATTTTTTTACTTGCTGTTTTATGCTAAGAGAGAGATTATCCTTAAGTGGAATTCCCGTTCTCCTCCCTCCGTAGCCTCGTGGGAAAAGTCAATAAATACTGCACTTCCTATTACAAAATGCCATATCTCAGCAGGAACTGCCCTAAGAAATATGATCGTGTGTCGCAGCTGTGGACTGCATAGGAGGGGGTGCTTCCTTGTTGCTTTTGCCTGTTCGAGGCTGCAGCTGCTGCACTCTCTCAGGACTCTTTCTCGCCTCTGTTAATGGGCTCTGCTGTTGGAATATTTTTAATTTACTTATGTTCTGTGAGAATTGGATATAAGAACTAAACTCCTCCCTAAGGCTCTGTTTCCACTATTGCAACCCCAAAGTCGCACGATATTGCCACGATTTTGATGCGACTTGAAGCAATGCCTGTGTATTCTTGAGGTGTATGGAACTCCAGTCGCATCAAAGTGGGACCAAAGTAGTGCAGGGACTACTTTGAAGTTGCTGCAACTTGAAGTCGCACAGATATGAATGGTACTCATTGGAAATCATGGGGTACGACTTGTTATGCGACTTTGCAGTCCCAAGTCACATGACAAGTCGCACAAGTGAAAACCGAGCCTTATGCCCCATACACACGATCGTTTTTCATGCCGTTAAAAATGCAATTTTTTAAAATGGCCATTAAAACCGATCGTGTGTAGGCTCCAGAGCATTTTTTACGACGTGAAAAACGGGCATTAAAAATTTCGAACATGCTCTATTTTTTCACGTCGTTTTTCATGTCGTTTTTTTTAACGACGTGAAAAACGATAGTGTGTATGCTTTAACGACGTGAAAAAAACGCGCATGCTCAGAATCAAGTATGAGACGGGAGCGCTCGTTCTGGTAAAACTAGCGTTCGTAATGGAGATAGCACATTCGTCACGCTGTAACGGACTGAAAAGCACAAGGCTGAAAAGCGCGAATCGTCTCTCAACAAACTTTTCTAACATGAAGGGTGGCGCCATCCGAACGGAACTTCCCCTTTATAGTGCCGTTGTACATGTTGTACGTCACCGCGCTTTGCTTGAACGTTTTTTAAAATTATCGTGTGTACGCAAGACAGGCTTGAGAGGAAACATGAAAAAAAACGACGAGAAAAACGTCGGTTTAAAAAATGGCATGAAAAACGATCGTGTGTACGCCGCATTAGGGCTCTTTCACACGGGACGGATCCGTGAAGCTCCGCTTGCTCAGCGGGGATCGCTCCGTTGATCCCTGCTGAGCCTGCGGATGACTGGGCGGTCCCCGCACACTGTGCAGGGACCGCCCTGTCAGAGCGCCGCTCTCCCCTATGGGGGGATCGGATGACGACAGACCGTAGAGTCCGTTGTCATCCTATCCGCTCCACCGACGGATGGAAAAATAGGGTTTTCCTCCGTCACACTTTGGCGGAGCGGAGCGGGTCGGATGCCAGCGGACATGTCACCGCTGACATCCGTGGCTCCATAGGGCTACATGGAGCGTCCGTCCAGGTCCACCTAAAAAACTGACAGGCGGACCTGAACGGACCGTCTGTGTGAAAGGGGCCTTACTGTATCTGTATATCATGTGACTTTGCTACTTTACATGTTTTTTTTCTTCTTTATTGTACCACGCCAAGTTTCAATAAAGGAACATTCTGTTTTTTAATAAAAAATAAATTAAAACATTTTTTGCACCTGAACCGCTGAATAGAAACGCACTGGACTCCAAACTGCGACACCGCAGCCGCACATGTGTGAACCCAGCCTAATGGCCTGTACACACGATCCTAGTCGCATATTGAAAATGGAGAGGTTACGGTACTTAAGTGACATTCTCGTACGACAGAATTTTCAGACAACAACTGTACTGATAAAATGAAAATCATACGATCTGGATGTTTGTCCGATCAAAAAATATCAGATGAACTGTCGTCATCGGCACTCAAAAGCTCTGTACTAACGATCCGATTATCGTACGATCGATCGACAGCGGTATTTTTCACCCTATTTTCAAATCGTGTGTACGGGCCATTACTGTATGTGTTTAAAAATGTAAAAAAATGTAATTCTGATTGGTTGATAAGGCCACAATCCTATATCTAGCAGCAACTTGCCAGAACAGGACCACGTAAAATGTCGAGCCAAAGCCTGCTTTCTAGTGTTGTTGTCCGGGGCTCCTTTTAGGCCCCTTTCACACTTGTGCGACTTGTCCTGCGACTTGGGGTTGCAAAGTGAATGATTTCCAATGAGTACCATTCATATCCGTGCGACTTCAAGTCACAGCTACTTCAAAGCAGTCCCTGCACTACTTTGGTCCGACTTGAGGTCTATAGATCTCAAGATTACACAGGCATTGCTTCAAGTTGTGGCAAAATATCCCCTCACTTTCTTTGAAGCTGAGAAGATTTTACCAGACAGGAAGTGATGGAAAATCTGGAATAAACATCTCAAAGGGGTTTTTCCTTTCTTTCTTCCCTTCACTCTCACTTCACTGTCTGGTAAAGCGTTGTCAGCAGGACAGGAAGTGAGGAGAAATCTTTCTAATGGCACCCCGGATAGCAGTTAAAACCTGACAAAAGGAAGTGAGGGGAAATCTTTCCAATGGGGTTTCACATAGTTAAAACCTGACAGGAAGTGAGGGGAAATCTTTCCAATGGGGTTTCACATAGTTAAAACCTGACAGGAAGTGAGGGAAAATCTTTCCAATGGGGTTTCACATAGTTAAAACCTGACAGGAAGTGAGGGGAAATCTTTCCAATGGGGTTTCACATAGTTAAAACCTGACAGGAAGTGAGGGGAAATCTTTCTAATGGCACCTCGGATAGCAGTAAAAACCTGACAGGAAACAAGGGGAATTCTTTCCAATGGTGCCTCAGATTGCAGTGAAAATCCGACATGAAGTGAAGGGAACCTTTGCTTCGGCCTCATTCACATGGGCGTACTTAAGCTTATACACATGTGAGGGGCCATGTTTTGCCTGCACAGGATGCACAGGTATTCCACACATCCGTGTACAGTAAGGTAACCAGATTTTTAAAATGAAATCCGGGGACATATTTTTTTTTTTACTTGTAATGGTGGCAATCAGCAACTCTCTGCCCTTCGACGCCGCCGGCTTCACAGCCTCTCAAGTCTTAAGCCTCATACACGCGATCGGATTTTCTACAGACAAAGCGTAGGACTTTTGTCCGATCTGCGTTGGCCATGAATTTGTCTTGCATACAAACGGCAAATAATTGTCTGTCAACAAACACGAAACTACGTGTTTTTTCAGCTCTTTAGTGCCACCCTTTGGACAACTTGTGCTAATGTTGTGTTATGGTGAGCATTGCTTCTGAGCATGCGTGTTTGTACTTTGGAGTTTTTTCTGACTTGTGTACACACGATCGGAAAATCCGACAACACACAATTGTTGGCGGGCAATTTTAAAGCATGCTATCCCACATTTGTCCACGGAAAATCCGAAAACAATTGTCCGAAGGAGCATACAAACGGACGGATTTTCCGCCAACATGCTGTCATCACACAAGTCCCATTGGATAATCCGATCGTGTGTATGAGGCTTAACTCTCCGTGCCCCGGCTACTACTGGATGGGGAGCGGAGGAAGATCACTCCGCCAGGGAAGACAAGGAGATAAGCAGGCAGGCGGCTGGATGGGACTTGAGCCAAGGCAGAAGAACATGCGAGCGGAGCTGAATGGGCATGCGCCCGAAACGAAAGAAATATTCCCTCCGATCCAGCACATGATCATCAGAAAGGGGCACAGATAATGGAAAAAAATACACCCCCCTAAGCTAGTAGGAGTGGCGGAGCGGGAGTGTGTAATTCAGATTTTTTTTTTTTTATTCTGCACTGACTGTCTTTGAAAATGCCCCAGCCCCTGTTCAAATCCAATCCGGGGACAAAACCGGGGACAGACTTGGTCCGGGGACAGTGTCCTCAATCCGGGGACTGTCCCCTGAAACCGGGGATGTCTGGTCACCCTAGTGTACAGGCAGTCCCATTCATGTCAATGGGGACTCCCAGTTTGACATCAGTGCGGGTGTGTGCCCCTGAACTCATACTGTCTGTGATAGGGGACATGCACCCACGTGGCTGTCAAATAATAAGCAGCGTCTGTGTCCATGCAGTCATTGCACCCCAATAAACGAATCTTCCGCTGACCATTTTCTCAAGACCGGACTGTTTAATATCTTATGGTTTATTGCCCTTGCTGTACATTTTGGGAAATGTACCCGGACCCTGCAACTGCAGGGTTGGATTGTAATTTCTTTGGGTACTGGATCCTCCGTTCGGTGCTCACCTTGTGACAAAGGTCCCATGTTTTTGTTCTTAGTGTGTAATTGGGCCATTAAAATTAAATGGACTTGCACCACATAGTGCATACGCTACACATTGGCACCCACTGTGAGCGATTGCTACAACACGTATGTAGACGTATGAATGGGCTCTTAAAAAAAAAAAAAAATCACTGAATTTAAATGAATATCAAAAAATATTTTATGTTTGTCTGTGAGGAGTTCAAAAGTTGTATTATTGGCCATCTGCGTCCCTTGAGCGAGTTTTCACATTTGATGGGAGCATTTGCTAGAGGCGGTTCCCAGGTCTTCAATAAGATGAAAAACAATGAACTGCCTGTTCAATAAAACTGAGAACAAAATAGAGGAATTTTTGGAAAAACTCATAAACACAATCTCATAATGAGGAAGATGGATGGGAAGACTTGTAATATTTAGAGTGAGATCACTTGGCACGCCATAGTCGGTGATGTCACACAATCTGTACGTACCCGCTACATAATCTCTCGTGAATTATTTGTTGCAAAAAAATAAATTAAATGGTTTCGGATTGTGTGAATGGGAATGGCAAACGCAACCCTAAAACATATTTTTGGAAATTAGCCAAATTATCCTCTTAAATTTCTGAATCGTATAAAAAAAAAATTGCGTTCTGTAGGATTTTCTCATTGTCGTTTTTAGTCGTCTCATTAGAATCTTGTGAGAGCCTCATAAAAGGGAACAGGTGCTCTTGCGCTGCACTTTTAATATAGGGTGTTTACAGGGGTGATGGGGGGGGGGGTGCTTTAAATATTTAAAAAATATATATTTTTGCCCCATAAAAGTGATCAGGCGGCTCTAAGGACACCCGGATCACTTTTATCAGAAAACTCTTTGCCGGCTCCTAGAGATTTAATCACTTCTCCACCATGGGACAGCAGGCAGGAATCCTTTAACAACTTATTTAATTATAATAAATAACTCCGACAAGTATTGGAATAAATAAGGCCGCGGCTGCTTTATTATTGGTTTTAAGACAATAATTTTATTCATCATAATAAAACCAACTCGATAAACTTTAAACAACCTAGCCACTACGGCTCAGGCTGTATATAATATGTTCAGACTCCAAAACTATTCACACTGTATCATAATATTAAACAAACTTCAATAACAGATTAGCCCCCTTCGTATAACTTTATTAAATTTTTTTTTTTTTTTACAAAGGTGACCCCACCACATAATTACAGCCGCGACAAAGAAAGGGGAGGGGAACACCACAGATCCTGTCTTCTGAGGCGACTGAGCCTGACCGACGGAACCCCACTTAAATAGTCCTAAACTGTGCTGGATCTGACCGGTTTAAACTGGACTAGAGCACTGTACCCCTAAAAGCCCGGGAAAAACATGTGTATTCTTTCCTTAATCCACGTAAGCCCAAGGTGTCCACCTGAGAGCCTTTGTGGGCTCCCCAAGGGGAACTTGAAACTGCCAGTCGTGCCGCTTTCCCATGAGGAAAAGGGGGAATTGAAACCGTCTCCCCCTTTTCCTATCATGCTGTTTATAAATGTACCTTGGTTGACAAGTGGTTAATGATATCCTATTTTATTAGTTTATGGTTTTATAGATCTATAGGGTCAGTCAAAGAATGCTAGGTCCTTAGTGCGTCTGTGTAGATCAGGGGGCCCCTTAAATTTTTTTTCTTTTAAAGCTGATCTTCACTCTCTTCTGCTACTTCCCTCCACCCCTCCTTTGATAAAGGGGTGATCAAAGGGTTAACTGTGGGCCTAGCTAATGTTTTACTATATTGTGTGAGGTGTTTTTACTAGGGGAAGAGATTGAACCACCATTCTGCTTCTCTGCCTGATCATCGGTGGGTGCCGGAGGACATCAAGTCCACGGTACCCGCCGATCAGCTCCTGCTGTGTATACTCCACAGTGGGAGCTAGCCGGCGGCACGCACGCTCCCTCCCAACCCGGAAGAGTTGGATCACGTGTGTGTATATACAGTATACGAGATCTGGCGCAGAGGTGCCGCCTGGATCCAGCAGACCTTTAAAACTGAGTTCCACCCTAAAGTGGAAGCTCTGCTTATCTGCTTTCCCCCCTCTAGTGCCTTTGGGGGGGGGGAGTGGGTACCTGTATATGACAGGTACCCGT
This sequence comes from Rana muscosa, assembly GCA_029206835.1. Classification (NCBI taxonomy): domain Eukaryota; kingdom Metazoa; phylum Chordata; class Amphibia; order Anura; family Ranidae; genus Rana; species Rana muscosa. The sequence continues at coordinate 74,281,382 of CM055117.1, forward strand.
CACCCACTTCCAGGAGACTGTGTTGCAGGGACTTTGACCCCCCCTCCTTCCTCCGCCACCGGGCCAGTTAGAAAGCGCAGCACACAGTAGGGAACCGGCTGTAAAGCCGAAAGGCTTCACTGCCAGGTTCCCTTACTACGAATGGGGGCGGCGGCGGCAGCAGCACCCGAGAGCCGATCGTAAAATCGGCTGGGGTGCTGACATCGCAGGCTCTCTGGACAGGTAAGTGTCCTACCAATAAAAGTCAGCATACAGTATTTGTAGCTGCTGATATTTAATTTTTTTGGGGGGGGGGGGGCGGACCTCCTCTTTAAGTGGTTAATGATGTTCTAGGCTTGGTTCACATTTTAGAGCGCCGCGTGTAGGGCAGCCCATTCATTTCCATAGGTTACCCTATGTGTGAGAAACACGGAAAATAAGTCCCTAACACTTTTTAAAAAATGTGCCACACCGAATTGCATAGTCTACTAAGGGGCAGTGCGTTTCTGTGCGTGCCGAGAAAGAAAAGTGATTTTGCACGCATTCCCAACATACATGGGGGGGGGAATTACTAAGAGCCCATTCACACAGGGACGACTATGGATCCGACTTCAAGTCGCCCTTAGTTGCCTCAAGTCGCACTGCATGAGAAAATCAATGTAAGTGAATGGAGCCGTCTTAATGTACACTACTGAAGTCGCTCCGACTTCAAAAAAGGTTCCTGTACTACTTCAATCCGACTTCTAGGCGACTTGTACCCATTGATTTCAATGGAAGTCGCCTCCAAGTCGGATCCCCTGTCTTTAACTGAAGCAACTTTACAGGAAATAAAAATAGTTTTCTCTGCAAACCCTCCCTCACCCCTCCCTCCCAGAGAGCTGATTGCTCTTTGATTGGCCACTGGCAAAATCCCCTGTCCTGGAGGCGACTTCAGTTGTGTTGTAAGTCACGCTCAAGTCGCGCTGTGATTCAAACTCAAGTCGTGTCCAAGTTGCCTCCCAAAGTCGCGCTGGAAGTCGTATTGCCCCTGTGTGAATGGGGTGCATGGCAGCCAATCAGCTTCTAACTTCAGCTTGTTCAATTAAGCTTTGACAATAAAACCTGGAAGCTGATTGGTTTCTGTGCAAAGCTGCACCAGATTTTTAACTCTCCAGTTTTAGTAAATGAACCCCATTGATGTGAACCTAGCTTAAGTGAATACTGAGCTGCAATGATTTGTGTATTTTATATATCTACGTTAAGCTGATCTCTTTAACATACACAGTTAAAGGTCTGTACATATCAGTGGTGGCCCGTGCATTGTGGGCGCACCCCCTAACACCTCTACCACCCTCCCTATCCATGTGCCCAGCCCCTTTTAAGACACCGGATACATGAACTCCTATGGCGGGGATGGGGGGGGGGGGTGTATTTTGAAGCATGTGATTAGAGCCAGAGCTCTAATAGGCTTCAAAATAGGGTGGGATCGGTGCGCAGAGCACAAATGCATTTTAGCTATTTTAACATTAACGTTCCTCCCCGCCAATCAGGAGGCAGGTCTGTGAGACCTGTTTCCCGATTGGCCAAAGCACCAGGCTATCCTATTGGATGCCCAGTGCTTTGGAGATCAGAGAGGAGACGTGGGAGGGCTTTCTCTGTCCCTCGCCGTGGGGGATTTTCTCTGTCCTACGCCGAGGGGGGGGGGGGGGGTTGTTGTTGTCAGCTGCCACTGTGGCTATGTTCTTCTTTACCAGCCAGTGTTGTGTTAATTATGGGCAGACTGCACCTTGTAGGCAGACAAAAATAAAAAAGCACTTGCACCCTTCCCTGCTGAGCATACATCAAATCCTGACTTTTTTTTTTTATTGATCAATTGATGGGCACAGTGGCTGCGTTTGATGGGCACAGTGGCTGCATTTGATGGGCACAGTGAGACCGCATGTGTTTTTTTCAGAATTTTTCAGTTTGTTTGCGCCCTCCCCCAAATTTTGAGCACCAGCCGCCACTGATGCATGTTGAGGCCTGGTCAGCCGCCCATCTATTTAAGATATGTTTTTGTTTCCTTTTTCAGTTCCCTGTTCTTCAGTGCAGGAAATGTATCACTGGGGATGATTTGTTGTTAAATGATCAAGCGCTGAATCTTGGCTGCTCAAAGTATCTACTGCTTAGTCCAAATAAACTGCACTATTTACATCTGATCTGCAGGCAGATTGGAAATAGACACAACGCCCTGTGTGCATGGGGCCTAGGGTTATTTCACTCTTTGAGAAAAAATGCAAAGGTGAACTAACACCATGCACACCCCCCCCCCCCCCCAACCTCACCCCTGGTCCCCACTGTACTTGCCTCTATAGGTGATGAGCTGTCAGTGTCCATGGAGCCAAGATCTGACACCCCCGCTCTTCTCCCTCTTCTTTCTGCAAGGCTTCCAGGACAGATCGGAGCGATTCAGCGCTGACCAATCAGAATTACTCTGATCAATGCTTGAAGGCCTGCAGAAAGAAGATGTAGAAGAGCGGGATAGAGCGTGACCACTGACAGCCCACCACCCACAGAAGTACAGCAGGTATCGGGGGGGGGGGGGGGGTTTGGAGAGTGTAGGGTGTCATCTTTTAATTTATTCTAAAAAGATGAACTTAACATTTAATTCATTTATAATTGAATTAAAATGTAACTGTATTTTTGAAGTTACTGTTTTACTGACCTTAATTTCTATTGGCTTCTACAGGGATAATTAATGTCAGCACCAGGACCCAATCAGGCTTGTACTAATAAGAAAAATAGCTGAGAGAAGGAGAGAACAAAGCGATGATGTCTGAGAAGTGACCACGCTATAATATTTAAAGTGGTTGTAAGCCCCAGACATTGAATATGAACAAAACATATTTCTCTAAAGTGTGAACTTGTCTCGAGTTTTCCTGTCACCAAGAGAAAAATGGTGACAGGAAGGATTTTCAGCACACAGCTTGTGATTGACAGCCTCAGCTGTTCCTGTGAGTGTGTGAATGGGGGGCATCCCCTTTCTTCAATCTGCTCTCAGAGCTCTCTTCACTGAGTGCAACTTCAGCTCTCTGCCCCCTTTTTTTCTGACAGTTCAAACACACTTTATAAATTCTGGACTTTGAGGCTGCAGAGAAGACCTCAAGTAAACAAGTACAACTTGTGTAGGAGGATTTGTTTTATCTCTGTGTATCACCTAAGGCCAGTCATTTCACTGTGTATATGTAAGGTGTGAGGGGGTTGGCTCGGCAGCGGGTGTGTGTGACCCCCGAGATGGGCTCCCCACACAAAAACAGGCCCAGCAAACGGAGGTTGTGGTTTTCAAAATCAAAAAGGTGCGGTTTATTTTCTATTTACAGTGACAAAACACAGCAAAGAAAAAGAAACATAAACAAAATAAATCCTGGTCAACTTGACCTCTGACTAAACATACAGGTTTCCTAACTAACAACTGGGATCAGCCTAGTGCTGTCCTAGTCCCTAAGTCCCTGGTTTTAAATGTCCAAGCAAATAGCCACACAGGCTTTGTCTCACCGCACAGGGGTTCACTCTCCCTAGACAGTCCACACAGGTCTGGGTCCAGGCATGAGCTAACATCTAATGAAGCTGGGAGTTCTTATAGAGGCCTAAATGAGCTGACAAGCTTCAGCTGGTCTCATCAACTCCCTGTCTGCACGACGCCCCACACTCTCCCTAGAGGTATGAGTCATCCATGAGCCCACTAGCCTTATACAACTCTCCACCTAGTTGTATAAGTCAGCGTAAAGCCTGAATCTGGGCGAAATATATCTACCCCCCTGGATGCAACCAGGTGACTTTACCTTCCTGCTGTCACAAAGGGTTTACAACCATCTTTAGCAGAGTGGAACCAAGGTCATTAAAGTGATTGTAAAGTCTTGTTTTTTTTTTTTTTTTTAAATAACAAACATTATACTTGCCTTCTCTGTGCAGTTGGTTTTGCACAAAGCAGCCCGGATCCTCCTCTTCTCGGGTCCCTATTTGCTGCTCCTGGCCCCTCCCTCCTGTCGAGTGCCCCCACAGCAAGCAGCTTGCTATAGGGGCTCCCAGGGTGGATAAAAATCAATGATTTAAAAAAAAAAAAAAAAAAAAGTTTTATTTTTTATTTTTATCAAATTTATTTTATTAAAATGCTTTTGGAGTAAAAATCTATCAAAAGATAGTTTTCTATTTACGTTACATTAATGGTTTATTTTATTCAGCATGAAATGGAGCTTAGTTATGTAGCATTAGGCTGTATATTCTGCAATATTTACATTTTTGGTAAACTCATTTAATGAATCCAAGCTCTGCAAGCTGAGATAACATGCACTGCATTAATGCATTCACACAATTTTACATTAACTATGAGATAAACCTTCAGGAATATTCCTTTATCTCATTGTTTTACAAATCTATGTACATTACAAACTGTATGATTGGATGAGTTCGGATATCGCTGTTTTACTAACCTGACAGCTTATTATTCTAAATAGGAAACCTTCATTTGGTTTGCAAATATTAGAGATTCTAACTACCAGCAAGAATAAGTCCTTACAATTAACCACTTCAGCCCCGGAAGGTTTTACCCCCTTCCTGACCTGAGCCCTTTTTACAATTTGGCTCTGCGTCACTTTAACTGGTAATTGCGTGGTCATGCAACGCTGTACCCAAACAAAATATGCGTCTTTTTTTCCCCACATATAGATCATTCTTTTGGTGGTATTTGATCACCTCCTGCAGTTTTTATTTTTTGCATTATACACAAAAAAAGCGACAATTTTGAAAAAAAATCTCTTTTTTACTTTTTGCTATCATAAATATCACCAAAAATGTTTTGAAAAAACAAATTTCCTCATCAGTTTAGGCCAATATATATTCTTCTACATATTTTTGGTGAAAAAAAAAAATCCCAATAAGCGTATATTGATTGGTTTGAGCAAAAGTTATAGCGTCTACAAACTATGGGAAAGATTTATGTTTTTTTTTTTTTTTTTTTGTTTTTTTTACTAGTAATGGCGGTGATCTGCGATTTTTAGTGGTATTGCGACGGACAGATCAGACACTTTTGACACATTTTTGGGACCATTGACATTTATACAGCGATCAGTGCTATAAAAATGCCCTGATTACTGTGTAAATGACACTGGTAGGGAAGGTGTTATCACTAGGGGGCGATCAAGGGGTTAAATGTGTGTTCTAACTATGAGGGGCTAGAACTGAGTAGAAGAGGAGACAGATCGCTGTTCCTACTTAGTATGAACAAGCAAATGTCTCCTCTCCTCCGACAGCACAGGGATTTGTGTTTACATCCCCGTGCCGGTGCTCGTGATCGCCGGCCATGCACATCGGGTCCCCCGCCATGCAGCCGGTGCGCGTCCCTCCGGCGGCTCTTAAAGGAACCCGGTACCCGTACAGGGTTTCGTGCAAGGGAGCCATTCTGCCCCGGTAAATACACGTGAGCCGGTCGGGAACCGGTTAAAGAGCACCTGTCATTTCAGATCCATCATGGCAGCGCTCATTAGCGGGCATCCACTCACCTGCTGCCGCCACGTCCCTCACCTTGTTGTATCACTGCCGCATCACCAGCCGTCCCATTAAGGTGAATGGGAATGTCTGTGAGTCAACAGCGGGTCAGAGGAGGAGCCACTGCGGGGCAGAGATGACAGTTGCTCTTTAAAATTTATGATTTAAATCGAACCTTTTTACTAGTGATTTAAATCAAATCCACCCTGGGGGGGCACCCAAGCCGAGCTGTAGCTCCGTATGTCCATTCAGACACAGAGCTGCCGTTCGACATCTCATCCTCCTCCTCTGCATCAAGACTTCCGCCGTGCGTCTCCTCCTAGGCATTCAATACGGTCGCCTGTCCTTTCAGCCAATTGGGTGACGGGTCTCGGACCTGCTTCCTGATTGGCCGGGAGGAGGATCAGTGTGAGAATAGCGAATGTTCATTTGCTGTTGTCACACAACTGGGTGGGCTCAGGGCACAATGCTCTGCGCACCGAGCACACCCTTTTTTGAAGCCTATAAGAGCCTTTGGCTCTAATCACGTGTTTCCCACCCCCCCCCAATTGGAATCCATGCGTCTGGTGCCCTGCATGTAGATAAGGGGGGCAGACGCATGAATAGGGGGGGTGGCGCCGCCCTGGGCCCCTAATGGATGGGCCGCCACTACTTTAAGCCTCCATTCAATCTAGTAATTTCTTCTGAAAGTGCTCATATAGGTGTTTTTGTGCACTTTTCATGTGTATCCATGTGTAGGAAGCTCCTGGGTCGGAGGAGAACAGTTGTTCAGTTGTAAAACGCTTGCCTCACGCATTTACAGTCAGTTCTATTGAAGTCTATGAGGCCAGAATTGCATCACGGCTCCAAAAACAGCTCATGCACCCATTGAGTGTAGGGATATGAATAGCCCGTACTAAAATAACAGGGCATATCTGTTGCTGGGCATTGTTGCTTCTAGGCTTAGGTGCAAAAATGCTCAGGTGCATAGGCGTGCGCACAGGGTGTGCCAGGTGTGCCCAGGCACACCCTTATCACCCTGTGCAGAACAGATTCCCCCTACTGACCTGGCTCCCCCTCGTTTCCCCCCCACAGCACTGCCAGCTTCCCTCCTCTCTCCCAACAGTTGTTGCTGTGGATGTTTTAGGATGAGTGGGGGAAGGGGCCGGTAAAAATGCCATTTACTGACCCCTTCCCGTTTCTGAATGAACATCGTGAGTGATCGGTAGAGTGTGTTTAAGCTTTGGGGTGCACACCCTAATGCCAAAGGCTGCGCACATCTATGCTCAGGTGGGAATGTGGGATATAAGGCTCATTTGACATTTGAAACTTCCGGCAGTGTTGGACGCCTGTGATCCCCCCTCTGCATGTTGAAGCTCCATCTTCTATCCCATACATCACTACAGGACATAGCAGTGACATAGTGGTTGGAGGATGGAACCATAAAGGGTGGCAGGGGACACAGCCTTCCTAATCTCCAAGAAGAGTCCAATGCCGTATAGTTTATAGAAGCTGGAACGAAAAGGGAAATGGGAGATAGACAGGTTCTCTTTTGATGATTGTTAGGACAAGTACAAATGCGCTCTTTGCCGTATTTTCTAATGCAAAATAGTCAGCTAGCCGTTCAGGATCTCTAGAAATAGATTTATTTCTGATGGATTGGTAATGAAGTGGTGGACATGTTTCTACTAGTTAGGCATCTGAATATTTCAGTAGGCTGTCTGTGTTCTTCTCGCTCTCTGCTCCAGGGACTTATCAAACATTGCACAATTTTGTACTTTTTTTTTTCTTTATGGAAATCCCCAGAGGACACTTTCACTTTACTTCTCTGTGTGTTTGCCGTTCTCTGATATGTGGAAAGTAACGCTTGATGGAAATTCTGTCCGGGCATCACTTATGTAATGGTCAGTATGTTTGTAGAAGAAATCTGCTTCATATTACCGCGGCATTGTCTATTCCAGGGGTCTCAAACTAGCGGCCCTCCAGCTGTTGCAAAACTACAAGTCCCATGAGGCATTGCAAGGCTGACAGTTACAAGCATGACTCCCACAGGCAGAGGCATGATGGGACTTGTAGTTTTGTAACAGCTGGAGGGCCGGCTGTTTGAGACCCCTGGTCTATTCCCTTGTTAGGGATGACTGATACAAAATGGAATTTAATATATTTTAAATATTTTTTAAGTTATACTAAACACATGCTGCTCAATTTGCCATATCCCTTCTCTTTTTTTATATGGATGATGGCACTGTATTTTAAGAAAGAGAAAAAAATCGAAGAACTTTTTTTAATGTAGCACTACCCCATAAGGGGCCGCTGGTATTAACTGGTTCTTTCAAGAAAGTACAAAAGTCGGCCACCACCGCAAGCACCAGTCCATTCACACCAGCCCCAGTAATACAGTCTAAGGAAGGCATCACTAAATGGCGGACCGCGGTCCGGGTCTGGACTCAATCAATGTGCCACCTGGACCGCATCAGTCGTGCCATTTAGGAGCTTGGTGTTCTGTCACGCTATCATCTTCGCAGGACTGACAGCGTGAGGCAGGACAGTTCTGGAGGGGGGACGGAAACTACCCGAGGTAAACAAGCCAGTGATTGTTTGCCAGGATGAAGAGAGGTCCAAGCAACTAATCACCAGCTTTGCAGCTCCCATCGTCCATTCAGAGCTGCTGTGCATCTCGTCTGTGTAAGGTAGGGGAGATGTGAAAGGGGTGCTGAAGATATTTAGTGTGAAGGAGGGTAATGGGTGAGCTGACAACGGTAATGTCGGGAGGGGGGCTGAGTACTGTAAAGAGGGGGGCTAAGGACTGTAATGAGGGGAACTGTTTACTGTAATGAGGGGCTGAGGACAGTATTGGGGAGCTGAGTACTGTTAAGGGAGGGCTGAGGACAATAATGTGGGAGGGGCTGAATACTGTATTGGGGGCTGGGTACTGTAATGGGGGAGGATGAGTACGGTAATGGGGGGGGGCGGAAAGTGATGTGTGGGGGGGTCTGGGGACTAATGGAGGGGCTTAGGAAAGTAATGTGGGGGGGGTTATGAGAACATTATTGTGAAGGGGGGTATCTTGATGTGAAGGGTAGGGAACTGTGATGTGCAGTGGGCACTGCGGACACTGATGTAAGGATGGGATTGTGATATGGGGCTTAGTTCAGAACATGTCGCAGGTAGGTCAGCCCATTCATTTTAACGGACTGCACTACCCATGAGAAATACGGGAAAACAAGTCCCTGTCCCTTTTTTTTTAAAATTGCGCAGCACCAAGCTACATACTGCTGCAGGACCATGTGGTTTGGCGCACGCATGTGCTAAAGTGTGGTGTGTTCCTCTGCAGGTCGGGAACATGTGCAATTTCCCCTGCGTTTCCCAGCTGCAGAGATGGGGATTCCTAGGAGGAAGGCGTGCTGTGATGTCACATCACAAACATGCGATTCGGACCTCTGCTTGATGAAGATTTTACTAACCAGACCTCTGTGAAATTTATTTCAGTACCCCTGGTCTAGGGGATTTTTTTTTTTTTGCGCCCCGTCTGTGCCAGAAACACCAGCAAACTAATGGTTTCTTCTTTACAAGTGGCCTGAACCCTACAACCCAAACGAAGGTCATCAACATACAAAAGTAGGACAGTGTCACTGTGCTTCGGGTTCCACTGAGATTTGGGATAATGCAGCATTTTATTCTGAGGTGGAGCTTACCATACCCTGGGGGAGCCTCTTCCATGTATACTGTTGCCCAGCCACGGTGAATGCAAAATGCTGACACTGCTAATGGGAACAGAAAAATTTGCATTAGCCAAATCAATACCAGAAAAGTAGCTGTAGGAGGGATTTGAGTCAGCAGAGTGTGCAGATTTGGAACAATAGAAGTATCTATTAACTTCTTCACTTCCCGTAAATCATGTACCAACCGGTATTCAGGTGTTTGTCCTGGTTCACCTTTCTTTTTTTACTGGAAGTAGAGGGGTATTTGCAGGTGAAGTACATTTTGGCAACTACATCCTTTTCTGGATATTTGTCAAGTTGTAATTGTATCCCATCTTTCTGTTGTGGATTTGAGGGATACTGGGGCTTACATGGAAGGTGAGCTCCTTCCTTTAGTTTTGATATGTATAGGTAGGGCTGCAACTAACTATTATTTTCATAATCGATTAGTTGGCCGATTTATTGTTTCGATTAATCAGTTAATAACCTTTTAAAAAAATAAATAAAAATTGGGCCAATTTGTTGTTGGGCAGATCAAAAACACAAATTGCTGCAAAAACGCATTACATGCTTTTCTGCAGCTTCTCCATTGAAGTATATTGAACCAAAAAAACAAAATGGCACCGTTTTGCGTTAAAAAAAAAAGTACTTGCCCTTTCCAAATACGCAGCAGCTGAAAAAATCATGGATGTGAACGTGTCCCATAGGAAACTATGTAAATGAACTGTAGTGTGTTTCTGCAAAAAGCACCAAAAAACAGAGGTGTGACCCAGGCCTGAGATGTTAAGTAACATAATGGGGTTAAAAAAACGAAAATGAGTACAAAAAGAGCAAATATTCGCACTGTAAAGGGTTCATTTTTTACTGTTGGACAGTGAAAGTAATATTTACAGTAGCGATTTTCTCTTTTTGTACTATAAAGGGCTCATTTTAGTTTTTTTTTTTTTTAACCCCATTATGTTACTGGCCGATTAATCGATTCTGAAAATAGTAATCGATTCTGAAATTAATCGATTAGTTGTCAATTAATCGATTAGTTGTTTCGGCCCTACGTATAGGTGTCACTTTCAACAATCCAACATCATATTTGCCAGTTGCCCACAGAGTTTCAGGTACCTGGCTTAAGTCGGGTATGTCATTTGCATCTACAGACTTTGCCAACAGTATGGCAGCAGCTGCTTGATTTAACACCTCATCAGATAAGGGTGTGGTGACTTTTATTTCGCCAGGAGGGGGTTAGGGCGTGGGATACTCCAAAACGCTTGCCGCTTAATGTTGAGAGAACATTCTTCTCCTTGAGTAATCGTGTGTCTTGAATAGTCTGAGGCTTCACAGCTGAAGACCATGGAGCAAGTCTTTTTGGCATTTGGTTACCTTGCACTGATGCACAACTACTAGTATGCAGCGCAGTTCCCGAAACCCTGCACAGTCACAGGAATCCGTTTTTAAGTCTTTACTCACAAGTCCCCAGGACAGCTGCTACCTTCCAGCTTTCTCTACACATGGTCTAATGAGTGAGTTAACACCTCTCAATACCAGATCATCTGTGGTGAGGGTCTCCTGTCGCCTCCAAGTATAAATGTCAGAGATTGTTAATTGACCAGACTGTGTGACCTCATAAAAGGAAACCAAACGGGTGTAGGTGAAAATATATATAATTTTATTATGGTGAGTGACCAACATACAACAACCAATAAAACGCAGTGCAATAAATCAACAGTGACTACAAACAGTATATACAAGTATGGGAAATACCAGAATCGTAGTGGAAGCCAGGCCGAGGTCATACACAAGGGAATCAAGCAGATGGGTATGGATGAGAGGAAGCAGGAACAGGGAGGGGACGGATGGATAGGCTGCAGAGCAGGGATCCGGGTAACAGAAGGGAAAGCTGTAGGATGGGCACAAGGTAGGATCGGGTAAAGCAGGATGCAGGTTCCAGGTAGGGATCGGGTCGAGCAGGTTAGGGATCGGGTCGGATACAGGCTCAAGACAGGGTCACAGGTCCTAGGTCAATGAGAGAGATACCAGGGCAACGAGTGTCTGCATTTGCCGGGTATATAAGGAAGTCCAGATGATTGAGCTTCAGGTCACAGCTGACCACAGGAAGTGCTGCCTGCCCCATACTGCCAGAATACACCCGCTGGTGGATGCCGGTACTGCAGTCCACGTATCATGTGTTACCACCAGCAGGTGAGATCCTCCAACAGAGATATTGGCTGCAGGAGGACACCTGCTGGCGGACACTAGCACTGCAGTCCAAAGGACCAACAGCACCACCAGCGGGTGAAGCCTTTCCTGACAGTACCCCCCCCCCCCCCCCTCAAAGGAGCGGCCTCCGGACGCTCCAACGACCTGCTGCTGGGGGAAGTTCATAGCAACAAGCTGGGCAACAGGCAAGGTCACATCCGGGCAGACAGCGGGCACATCCGGGCAGGAAATAGTCATATCAAGCTGGGCAGCGGACGGGAACACCTCAGGCTGGGCAGCAGACGGGCACACCTCAGGCTGGGCAGCAGACGGGCTCACCTCAGGCTGGGCAGCAGACGGGCTCACCTCAGGCTGGGCAGCAGACGGGCTCACCTCAGGCTGGGCAGCAGACGGGCTCACCTCAGGCTGGGCAGCAGACGGGCTCACCTCAGGCTGGGCAGCAGACGGGCTCACCTCAGGCTGGGCAGCAGACGGGCTCACCTCAGGCTGGGCAGCAGACGGGCACATCTCAGGCTGGGCAGCAAGCTCCGGGTCATCGAGCTGGGTCGCAAGCTCCACAGACTGGGACACAGGCCTCATACCCTCGAGCCGGGAAACGGGCACCACAATCTCAGGCCGGGAAACGGGCACCACAATCTCAGGCCGGGAAACGGGCACCACAATCTCAGGCCGGAAAACGGGCACCACAATCTCAGGCCGGGAAACGGGCACCACAACCACAGGCCGGGAAACGGGCACCACAACCACAGGCCGGGAAACGGGCACCACAACCACAGGCCGGGAAACGGGCACCACAACCACAGGCCGGGAAACGGGCACCACAACCACAGGCCGGGAAACGGGCACCACAACCTCAAGCCGGGAAACGGGCACCACAACCTCAAGCCGGGAAACGGGCACCACAACCTCAAGCCGGGAAACGGGCACCACAACCTCAGGCCGGGAAACGGGCACCACAATCTCAGGCCGGGAAACGGGCACCACAATCTCAGGCCGGGAAACGGGCACCACAATCTCAGACCGGGAAACGGGCACCACAACCACAGGCCGGGAAACGGGCACCACAACCACAGGCCGGGAAACGGGCACCGGATCTTCCGACTGGGACACTGTCATCAGGACTTCAGTTTGGAAGGCAGGCTGGCACGGGAACTTCACACAGGCAGGCTGGCACAGGGTCTTCAGGCTGGCAGGCTGGCACAGGGTCTTCAGGCTGGCAGGCTGGCACAGGGTCTTCAGGCTGGCAGGCTGGCACAGGGTCTTCAGGCTGGCACAGGGTCTTCAGGCTGGCAGGCTGGTACAGGGTCTTCAGGTTGGCAGGCTGGTACAGGGTCTTCAGGCTGGTACAGGGTCTTCAGGCTGGCAGGCTGGTACAGGAACCTCCGGCTGAAAGGCTGGTTCGAGAACCGCAGGCTGGAAGGCTGGCTCGAGAACCGCAAGCTGGAAGGCTGGCTCAGGGACTGCAGGCTGGAAGGCTGGCTCTGGGACTGCAGGCTGGAAGGCTGGCTCTGGGACTGCAGGCTGGAAGGCTGGCTCTGGGACTGCAGGCTGGAAGGCTGGCTCTGGGACTGCAGGCTGGAAGGCTGGCTCGGGAACCGCAGGCTGGAAGGCTGGCTCGAGAACCGCAGGCTGGAAGGCTGGCTCGAGAACCGCAGGCTGGAAGGCTGGCTCGAGAACCGCAGGCTGGAAGGCTGGCTCGAGAACCGCAGGCTGGAAGGCTGGCTCGAGAACCGCAGGCTGGAAGGCTGGCTCGAGAACCGCAGGCTGGAAGGCTGGCTCGAGAACCGCAGGCTGGAAGGCTGGCTCGAGAACCGCAGGCTGGAAGGCTGGCTCGAGAACCGCAGGCTGGAAGGCTGGTTCGAGAACCGCAGGCTGGAGCAGGTTGGTGGGTGTGGAGGTAGGTTGGATTGTGTGGGTTGTGAAGTACTTCCGCTTTTTCTTAGATTTAGTCACTGCAGGTTTGCAAGTAACGGGGGGAATATATGAAAAGGTTGGTATTGGACAAATGGAAGACAATGACAGAGGTGCAGGGACAGTGGCTGGAGGAGGTTCTTGTGGATTGGCTACGGATAGGAGGGAAGAAGCAGGTGGATTGAAGGCAGGGTAGGTGCAACAGGTAGAGACGGGGTAGTAGTATTTGGGGGGCTGAACACACTGGACGGTAGCTGGGGTTGCCATAGGCAATGGGCGGATATATTCTTGGGAAGGCAGGTGATTGATGGAGGGGCCGGGATGTTGTGGCTTGGCTGAATTCGGGAGGAGGTCTGACCATGCCTGCAGCAAAGGCTGAACAAAAACTAGTCCGCACTCACGCCTTTTAATCAGAGACTGCACTGACCTCACACAATCATGTAACACCTGCTGGGAACAGAGGGAATAATGCTCATAGAAAGAAGCCGGATCATCCTCTAACAAGCATACTAGGGATTCTACTTGGTCACCATTGAAAGGGGGAGAGAAGTCATCACCTCCTTTTGGGAACAAACGACAGGGCTGGTTCAACACATAACCGGGTTAACGGCAGAACATCCTCAGGCTGTAAGTAACCCTGATCCACCCAAAAATTTGCTGATCGAATAGTTTCCCTTAGTTGGTCACTAGTCCAACCCTCTAAAACCTGGCGACAATGTTTGCCATCCTCTGCTGCCAGCAGTGAATAGTAAAGGATCTCATTATAATCCATATCCGCCAAACACAATAACAGGATGGTTCCTTAATGAAGTCACGTCTGATCAGGGATGGCCCTGGTATACTGTCAGAGATTGTTAATTGACCAGACTGTGTGACCTCATAAAAGGAAACCAAACGGGTGTAGGTGAAAATATATATAATTTATTATGGTGAGTGACCAACATACAACAACCAATAAAACGCAGTGCAATAAACCAACAGTGACTACAAACAGTATACAAGTATGGGAAATACCAGAATCGTAATGGAAGCCAGGCCGAGGTCATACACAAGGGAATCAAGCAGATGGGTATGGATGAGAGGAAGCGGGAACAGGGAGGGGACAGATGGATAGGCTGCAGAGCAGGGATCCGGGTAACAGAAGGGAAAGCTGTAGGATGGGCACAAGGTAGGGAACAGGTAGGATCGGGTAAAGCAGGATGCAGGTTCCAGGTAGGGATCGGGTCGAGCAGGGTGCAGGTTAGGGATCGGGTCGGATACAGGGTCACAGGTCCTAGGTCAGTGAGAGATACCAGGGCAACGAGTGTCTGCATTTGCCGGGTATATAAGGAAGTCCAGATGATTGAGCTTCAGGTCACAGCTGACCACAGGAAGTGCTGCCTGCCCCATACTGCCAGAATACACCCGCTGGTGGATGCCGGTACTGCAGTCCACGTATCATGTGTTACCACCAGCAGGTGAGATCCTCCAACAGAGATATTGGCTGCAGGAGGACACCTGCTGGCGGACACTAGCACTGCAGTCCAAAGGACCAACAGCACCACCAGCGGGTGAAGCCTTTCCTGACAATAAACCATCTAGACCAGCAGCCATGACATAGTTTAGGACAGCAGCTCCTATGGCTCTGGAACCCTCATTAGGAGAAAGGAACCCTACTCTCCAGAGCTTCAGAGGATTTACCACCATCCAAGCCTCCTTCTGGACACTCCTCTCCAGCATTTGGCTGGAGCATTATAAGTATCCAGGATGGTTATTTAAATTTCCTGCCCTATGTTCTGAAAGCTTCTTAAAGAGGTAGGGGGAAGCAATTAAACTCCCAGCCTGGGAAGCCCTGAGCAGACAAGGCTAAACAATCACCTATCCCTTGATTACAGAAGGAGCCAAAAACAAAGCATCCTACGCTTGGAGGGTGCTACATCCATAATCAATATACAGTGGTCATGTATCCTAGCTCATTTGAAAGGAAACATCAGCGGGGGAGCTTCTTCTCTGCTGCCGGTCACATGATTAAAAATACATACCATGCAAATTAAAATCAAAGTGCCGTTCTCTTGAGCCAGAATGGGCAATGTTTGGCTCTGGGTCATGATCCAACTTTAAGTTCTAGGTTAAAGGAACACTAAAGATAAATGTAGCGGCCTCACCCTCTCTCTCTCTTCTTTAACGGTTACTTTGGCTTCGGTCTAGGGGTACCTTGAAGGGGAGAACGAGGTGCGCCATGGCCCATGTCCTCTAGATTACTGCCTGTAGAGGTGAAGGCCAGAATCAGATTACACCCGGGCTGTGTATACGCTCAGAGCCAGGTCTGTTCTGCTGATAACCCCCTTTGCTCCCAGTAATTGGAGTACCACACACTGAAAAAGTCCAACACTTATTTATTCCATAACGGCAAACAAATAGTCCTTTGCGAGCAGACAGTTTGAGACCCAAAGAACAGTTAAGTATTGGTGGGGAGTAGGTCAAGGCACAATCCTCAAAGAAACTAAACCGTTGGGGTTTCACCAACGGTTGCTAAGCACAGTGGCTGTTAAATGGACTTCTGGTACAGAGTGAATAGGAACTGGAGTTACCTTCGCTACGTTGCAGCCCCTGTCAGGGGGAAGACATCCCTCCAAGGGAGTTACCAGAGGCCCCGCCGTCACCGGGTTAATGCTGTACCGGACTATCTGGAAGGGTTACATTCCCCGGCCTCCTTGCCTCAGATACGGGTCCCAACACCTTAGGGCCCCTCGGACTCCTCCACCCTTGCGGAACCCAGTCGAAGTTACTGGGCTCCAGGCCTTGGCCGTAGTACCTCACCCCAGGCTTAAGGTGCCTGGGATGGACTCCATCCCTCGCTCCGGCCAGGTCAAGGGCACCTGGGCCCGGAACTCCGGAACGCCAGCACCCAGGCTGAAGGTGCCTGGGCGCGGCCGCGTCCTCCAACTCTGAACCCAGAGGTCAGGGCGTCCGCCCCTTTTATCTCCTCTCCCTTTGCACCACAGCGGGTTCCCCGCCCCGCTGTACCGGCGCCAGGAAAGGACAAAAGGCACAGTCTTGCGGTGCAGGTTCAACTCCGACCCAGGACGACAACGCCGCCTGCAGGCCACAGGGAACCTTGCACCACCAGAGTCCTCCAAGAACCACAAAAGGGATTCTCAGATTCCCTTACAATTAGTACATCTGGGTTAAATAACCCAGATGCCCCCCCCCCCAAATTTAAATACCCGCTACATAAATAAATTTAAAAAAAAATAACAAACATGCTATACTTACCTCCACTGTGCAGCTAATTTTGCACAGAGTGGCCCCGAACCTGGTCTTCTGGGGTCTAGGGCTGCAACTAACGATTATTTTCATAATCGATTAGTTGGCCGATTTATTGTTCAGATTAATCGGTTAATAACCTTTTAAAAAAAAAAAAAAAGGTAATTTTGCAGCGATTTCCATTCTTAAATTTTATTTGGCCAATTTGTTGTTGGGCAGGTTAAAAAACACAAAGTGACGCAAAAACGCATTATTACATGCTTTTCTGCAGCTTCTCCATTGAAGTATATTAAACCAAAAAAACAAAATAGCACCGTTTTGCATTAAAAAGAGTCCTTGCCCTTTCCAAATACGCAGCAGATGAAAAAAATCATAGATGTGAACGTGTCCCATAGGAAACCATGTAAATGACCTGTAGTGTTTCTGCAAAAAGCACCAAAAAACACAGAGGTGTGACCCAGGCCTGAGATGTTTAGTGACATAACGGGGTTAAAAAAACTAAAATTGGTCCAAAAAGAGCAAATAATCGCTACTGTAAGGCTGCTTTCACACTGGGGCGCTTTGCAGGCGCTATTGCGCTAAAAACCGCGCCTGCAAAGCGCCCTGAAAGAGCCGCTCCTTTCTCTCCAGTGTGAAAGCCTGAGGGCTTTCACACTGGAGCGGTGCGCTAACAGGACAGTAAAAAAAAGTCCTGCTAGCCACATCTTTGCAGCGCTGTAGGAGCAGTGTATACACCGCCCCTAAAGCGCCCCTGCCCATTGAAATCAATGGGCAGTGCAGCTGTACCGCCGGCATAGCTTTGCGGGCAGTTTTAACCCTTTTTCGGCCACTAGCGGGGGTTAAAAGTGCCCCGCTAGCGGCCAAAAAGCGCGGCAAAAACTACGGTAAAGCACCGCTAAAAATAGCGGCACTTTACCTCCAACGCCCGTGATGCCCCAGTATGAAAGTACCCTAAGGGGTTCATTTTTTACTGTGGGACAGTGAAAGTAATATTTACAGTAGCGATTTGCTCTTTTTGTACTATGAATGGCTAATTTTATTTTATTTTTATTTATTTTAACCCCATTATGTTACTGGACGATCGATTATGAGAATAGCAATCAATTTCATTTCATAATCGATTAGTTGTCGATTAATCGATTAGTTGTTTCGGCCATACTGGGGTCCGTCGGCGGCTGTCTGGGCTCCTCCCCGCAAGAACTATCCACTTTCATGTGGGCTCTCTCGCATGGTGGATAGGTTTTTGTGGGCGCGCTCACGTGATACAGCCGGCGGCTATAGTTGCTCACTGTATCACTCAACCACCCCCCCCCCCCGACACGCCGCGTCATTGGATGTGATTGACAGCAGCGCTGCTTTCAATCAACCAATGAATGAGCAGAGAAGCCAGCGCGTTCACGGCGCGGGAATTTCGAGGGGTCAGGTAAGTAAACGGGGGGGGGGGGGGGGGGCGAAAATCCTCAGATGTTTTTTCACCTTAATGCCTAAAAAGCACTTGTACCTTTACAACCCCTTTTAAAGTGTGCCCCTGAAGGGATATCCTCTGTGGGTTTTCCTCCATCCGCTAACACTGGTCAGATTCTAAAGAAGTCTGCTTTAATCCTGCAAGTTTTAGATTAATCACAGCAGAAGCGGCGCGCCCCCACCTATGCGGATGTGCAGAATAATGTGTGTTTACTGTATATACGTGATTCTGCACAGAACGACCACCCTGTAGCCGTAAATCTGCTGTTGGGCAGTCTTTAAAGCTGGGTTCCAGTCCCCTAATTCATTTTTTAAACTACTTCGCCGTAATTGGGTCCACTTTAAATGCAACATTTAGATAATGTCATTAATGTTGTCCTTTTATTTTATGTTTTAATCGTTTAAAAACTAACCTGATGTCGGAAGCAGGCAGGGTCCATCTCTGTTGTAGGCATCTGATGCCCTTTTTGTGTTAATTTCCAGGATTCGGTGCAGCTGGCTACCTCTTGATCTAACACCTGTGCAGTAATTCCATGGCACTCTTTCATCCTGACACTTTGCCATAGCAATGGCGGTGTCAGCGAGAGTCCCCGCCCCATTGCATATAGCAGCCTGTCAATCGGGACATCCGGTCTTTCCGATCGCGCCATTTCCGCTAGTGAAATTACAGTATTATGCCGCGTACACACGATCGGTTTTCACGTCGTTAAAAAATGCAATTTTTTTAAATTGGGCATTAAAAACGATCGTGTGTATGCTCCAGAGCATTTTTAACAACGTGAAAAATGGCCTAATAAAATGAGAACCTGCTCCATTTTTTCACGCCGTTTTTCACGTCGTTTTTTTTAACTACGTGAAAAACGGTAGTGTGTATGCTTTTACGAGGGGGAAAAAACGCGCATGCTCAGAATCAAGTATGAGACGGGAGCGCTCGTTCTGGTAAAACTAGCGTTCGTAATGGAGATATCACATTCGTCACGCTGTAACGGACTGAAAAGCACGAGGCGTCGCTCAACAAACTTTACTAACATAAAGGGTGGCGCCATTCGAACGGAACTTCCCCTTTATAGTGCCATCCTACGTGTTGTACGTCACTGCGCTTTGCTCGAGCGTTTTTTTTAATGAACTTGTGTATGCAAGACAGGCTTCAGAGGAAACAAGAAAAATCACGTCAAGAAAAACGTCGTTTTTGAAAATGACATTAAAAACGATCGTGTGTACGTGGCATAAGGCATTTCCCATGGACTCTTGGGATAGATGATGCCGATATCCCAGGAGTCCATGGGAATCGCCTAGTTACGTCATCGCCTAGGTGGCTGAAGCCGGAAGTGCTCCAGAAAATAAGGGGGAAAAAAAGGTATTTAGGGAAAAAAAATTAATAAATAAATAATTTGCCATTTTAAATAGAAATGAGGATGGGCATTGGATGGATTTAAAGTTAAAGCCTGCAGGTATGCAAAAAAATAATTCCCTGCAAGGCAATGTCATAATGTGCTAAGGTGCATCGTATCCTAGCACATTATGATAGACTTATCTGAGAACAAAGCTCTCCAGCACCACAATGTCATCCCCCCCCCCCCCATTTCTTCCTTCTGGGTGTGCGGCCTTTGGCTACATGAGTGGCCGGGGCGCGATGATGTCACTCCCTCGCATATGCGCGGGGGCTGGCGTTTCCGGCATGGGCTCTGGAGGTTTGGCACTGTAAGCCGGCCTTCAGAGCGCACGCGCCTGTAATGTCATTGGCTGCATGCACGCTGAATATCTCCTAAACTGTGCAAGTTTAGGAAATATTTATAGTACCTACAGGTAAGTCTTATTATAGGCTTGCCTTGTAAGTACAAGTGGTAGTACAGAGTTTACTACCACTTTAAAACATTATGTGTAACCAGGCCCAGACTGGCCATAGGGCATACCGGGCAAATGCCCGGTGGGCCGTGGTGGCCCGCCGGACAGCGTGTCACGTCTTTCCCATCATCTCCAATGTCTCCGGAGGCAGCTGGAGTTGGTGGGCGGAGCTGGGGGTGTGGCTGCCCCCTCCACTCCTCCCACAGACTCGTTCACTCTGGCTGATCCCACAGCTGAAGAAGAAAGAAACAAGGACACAGCAGCCAGTGTGTCTTCATCTCCAGGCATGCTGTAAGTTGCTGCACATGTCACTACATAGAGTCCTAACCTGGCACCATACCATCGCAGCCTGCCCTATGCGTGCCATCGCAGCCTGCCCTATGCGTGCCACCGCAGCCTGCCCTATGCGTGCCACCGCAGCCTGCCCTATGCGTGCCACCGCAGCCTGCCCTATGCGTGCCACCACAGCCTGCCCTATGCGTGCCACCCCAGCCTGCCATATACCACCGCAAACTGCTCTATACCACCGCAACCTGCCCTATATTACCGCAACCTGCCCTATATTACCCCAACCTGCCCTATATTACCCCAACCTGCCCTATATCGCCCCAGCCGGCCCAATACCACACTATACTTTAACTTACAGGGGTCAATTGGGGGTGCGCCTCGTGACCGTGCGCTGCCTGCAGGGCGTTGGGCAGGATAGACAGGAGGGGGGTGACACCATGTTTTGCCGCACCAGGTGACATCAACCCTAGTGACGCCACTGCCCCAGTGCACTTGCAGCTGCGAGTCGGAGCCGCACTCGAGTGACAGTGACACCTGTCGGCACATCAGGGGGCCGGGACCCGCAACGATCCCCTTCTCTCTGGCAAGGTAGCCGCGGCACTGATGATCTGATCAGTCTCGGCTCGGCTGTCTCACACAGCCGAGCAGAGTGAAGCCGCCTCCCCTCCTCCTTTATGTCCACACAAGGGGAGGGGACCCAACATGCAGTCCCGCGCTGATCTGAGGTATAATATGTGTCTGAAGGGGGGTTCTGTATTGTAGGGGGGGGGTTCTGTATTGTAGGGGGGGTTCTGTATTGTAGGGGGTCAAAAACAAGGTTATACACCAAGGCTGGATTAACTGGTTGCCAACATCCCATGTGTTACTGGAACAGAAGAGGTTGTCCCCCTAACTAGGGGCTGGGACTTTAACGGCAACAGAGTATTACAAACACAATAGTGTAATATAAAGTAGTTTAATATAATTGGTTTAAGAAGCCAGCTTAGTGGCAAGGTAGAATTAACTGTAGAATACTAAAATTCATGTACAGTAGAATATGTATAAAAACAAGGAGATACAAGTTGTTCTCCAAACGTGGTTGAGCCCGACGCGTTTCAGGGAGGGTTCCCTTTCTTCAGGGGCGTGTCCTTGTAGGAGATTGAAATAACATCTATAAAATATATACAAAACATGGTCGATGAACAAGCAGACAGGGAATGAATGAATGAGCATCCTTGAAGTGGAAGGTGAAACACCTTTCACTTCAAGGATGCTCATTCATTCCCTGTCATGTTATGTATATATTTTATAGATGTTATTTCAATCTCCTACAAGGACACGCCCCTGAAGAAAGGGAACCCTCCCTGAAACGCGTCGGGCTCAACCACGTTTGGAGAACAACTTGTATTTCCTTGTTTTTATACATATTCTACTGTACATGAATTTTAGTATTCTACAGAGGATCCGGGCTGCTCTGTGCAAAACCAACTGTACAGATCAGGCAAGTATAACATGTTTATTTTTATGGGGGGAAAAAAAAGAACTTTTACAATCACTTTAACCAAAATATGGTTAGAATTCAGAAGGGCTAGGTGAATGCTTGTGATATAGACCTAGGGTTGCCACCTTTTCTTCAAGTCAAACCCGAACACTTTAGCGGCACACGTAATTTTCTTCTTTCTTTTTTTATAGTATAAACTATTCATATATTTTGCTATTAAATAACATTTCTAATCATATGAAGTTAATAACAAGAGTTCCCCTTTTACATCTGAATCCGCAGAGTTCCCCTTCACTGTAAGGGGGGACTCTGCAGATTCTGATGTAAGGGAAAACTCTGGGGTCTCTAACATAAGGGGGAACTCTGATGTACGGAGAAGACTCTGATGTAAGGGGGAAAACGAGCAGATCGAGCCCTCTCTCCTCTCCCGTCTGTATGTCTGTTTGAGGGTGGGGGGGGGGGGGTTTGTTAGTGCTGGCTTCGGGTAGTGTGAAAAAGTGTAAGAAACACTCTCAGCTTAGACAACTGCAGCCAGCAACCCTGCTGGAAAGCCACAGTCCGGTCTAAATAATGTGTCCGGGTTTCAGGCAGTCTGAAACCCGGATGCATGATTCCAAACCCGAACTGTCCGGGTGAATCCTGGACAGGTGGCAACCCTATATAGACCCCATGGTGCTTTTTTTGTGATTCCTGTCGCCTCTGTGCCTAGCAGCTTCTGTTGCTTCTCTAATTTTGCGTGTGGCTTCCAGCTTCTGCTCTCTGTACCTCGTGCGGAGGTCTTCTTCTTAAATAGAAGATTTCTTTCATCGTTTTTTAGATTTGGAAACGCCAAGTAACATTTGGATCATGAATCAGAAAGGAAGTCTTTCAGCAACCTGGAACTGGATACCTATGGACGATGACAACATGGAAGTGAATTTTACTGTGTTTTATCAAGAGTATGTTCAGCGTAATTGTTACAGTCATGTTTAGACTTAAAGAGCACCTGTAGTGCTTAAGAAATTGACATGAGACAAAGGGGGGTAAGGAGAAGTGGGCATCGCCATTTATTTTCCCATTAATAAAGGTTTTTTGTTAGGTTTGGGAAGGATGCCTCTTAGATTTATTAAAGTGAACCTATTAGTCATATTTAAAATGTAAAAGTGGCCTGCCTGTTTGCTCGGATGTCACTTTTTAGCAAGTTCTCCCATTCTACTAACAAACCTATAGTGCTGTGAAAGAGTATTTGTCCCCTTTCTGAACAAAATTAAGGTTTTGGAGTGGCCTAGTCAAAGTCTGAGCTTAAAGTGGATGTAAAGCCGAATTTTTTTTTTTTTTTTTTTTGCTGTCACAATGTAGAGTATAGGATTTCCTATCATCTGTGCCAGGTCTTGCCACAGAGTTATGCCAGCTCTGAGCAATCCTCTTTTATTATTCAGTGAGATAAAACAGACAAACTGAGAAAAACCTTTGTCCGTTCCGTCCCCTTGCTTTGAGTGACAGGTTATTTACATATCTCATGCACTAGCTTTAGACAGGCATTCTTTTTTAATTCCCACCCCTACTCCTTTTCTGAAGTCATGTGGTTACTTTTCTGGATTTTGACTGGATATTAGTGATCATAGCAGAAGGTATACACAGGAAAAAATGCATGTTGACAAGGGGAGTGTAGAGGTGGGCGGGGAGTCTACTGACATCACGACTCCACCCACCGAGCTCCAGACAACAGATCCACCCACAGAATCTGCAGTTTTTCAGTTCTTATGATTCGATTCGCGCGGCCGTGCCAACCTGCTACAGTACAACTGCGGCGGCTCGGCGGCAAGTAGTTAAAGTGGATGTAAACCCACTCTCATCTTTTCTAAACTACTGCCATAGTGCTGATCTATAAGGCTATAGATGCCTCCTGCATGTATCCTTATCTGTCAAATGTCTCCCCTCTGTCTGTTATAAGAACTGAAAAACTGCAGATTCTGTGGGTGGATCTGTTGTCTGGAGCTCAGTGGGTGGAGTTGTGATGTCAGTAGACTCCCCGCCCACCTCTACGCTCCCCTTGTCAACATGCATTGTACGTCGGCCGCTTTAAGAAGCTATAGGGGGCACGCATGGCTGGCCGCCGCGGTGTCCGCCGGCCACCCGCTATCGCTCCAAAGAGAGCCAGAATGGGGATCCGTGTATGTAAACAAACAGATCCCCATTCTGACGGGAGTAGAGAGAGATCTGCTGTTCCTAGTGATGAGGAACAGCGATCTCTCTCCTCTTCCAGTCAGTCCCCTCCCCCCACAGTTAGAAACACCTCCCTAGGGAACACTTAAACCCTTGATCGCCCCCTAGTGTTAACCCCTCCCCTGCCATTGACATTTTTACAGTAATCAGTGGCTATTTTTAGCTCTAAACGCTGTATAAATGTCACTGGTCCCAAAAAAAGTGTCCGATCTTTGGCAATGTCGCAGTTCCGCTAAAAATCGCAGATTACCACCATTACTAGTAAAAAAAAAATAATAATAAAAATGCCATAAATTTATTCCCTATTTTGTAGAAGCTATAACTTTTGCACAAACCAACACATTTTTTTTGTGCTGAAAATGCCCCCCTGGCTTATACTCGAGTCACCTTTTTGCGCCTGATCTTTTGGACTTTGCGGACACGGTACCGGCCGGCCGTAGGTCCACTGGACCCCAACCTTGGCACACATGTAGCTCCACTAATCCTCTACAAGTGTGAAAAGTTTGTTGTCTGGGGGACCTACGGCCGGGGAGCACCGTTTTTTTTCAAACTGGGCACCCCTTCCATGAACTCCTATGTTAAATGGTCATTTCTCTGGTGAATTTGGGGACATGGTACTGGCCGGTCGTAGGTTCCCTGGACCCCAACCTTGGCACACATGTAGCCCCACTCTTCCTCTACAAGTGTGAAAAGTTTGTTGTCTGGGGAACCTACGGCCGGTGAGCACCGATTTTTTTCAAAGCCGGGCACCCCTTCCATAGACTCCCATGTTAAACGTCAGTCTAGTCATGGGCACAGTGAGGCATGGACACAGTGAGGCATGGACACAGTGAGGCATGCACATGAACACAGTGAAGCAAAGTGAGGCATGCAGATGGACACCCTAGGCTTATACTCGAGTCAATACGTTTTCACAGTTTTTTGTGGTAAAATTAGGTGCCTCGGCTTATATTCGGGTCGGCTTATACTCGAGTATATACGGTACTTTTTCACATAGGGCCAGGCAGGTTTGGGCAGCTTTTTTCTCTTAATAAATAAAATCATCATCTAAAAATGGCACATATTTTTTTTTTTTTATCAGGCTATCGTGTAATATTAAATTTAGTTTTTTTGATCTAAATATTCAAGTGTGGCGAATATGCAAAAAATAAAAATAAAAAATAAATCAGGAAGGGGCAAATATTTTTTCACAGCACTGTATATTGGTGGTTACTGGAGGAATGTTCCCTTCTATTGGTGGTCAGTGAGGAAAGGCCCCCCTCACTTTGGTGCTCAGTGGAGAAACATCTCAATACATTGTTGGGTCAGTGGGAGGCATGCCTCCTTATATTGGTGGTCATTAGGAAAAATTTGTGGGTGTTTCCCCATTGCTCAGGTGTGTATGCAGCTTAACAGGTAGCTAAGAAAATCATTTGTTGCCAAACACTTGAACACTTGAAAGTAGAGAGGAGAGGCTAGGCTGCTTCCATGCCACCAGCTTGGCCAAGTGATGTTCATTTGCCAGATTCAATCCATAGCGACCTGAGGTCCTTAATTATACTAACTAAGGTGACCAGATTTTAAAATGAAATCTGGAGACTTATTTTTTTTTTACTAGTAATGGCGACAATCAGCGACTCTCTGCCTGTCAAGTCTCACTCTCTGGGCCCCGGCTACTACTGGGTGGGGAGCGGAGGAAGATCACTCCACCAGGTAAGGCAATGAGATAAGCAGGCAGGTGGCTGACCGGGACTTGAGCCAAGGCAGAAGAACATGCGAGCGGAGCGGAAAGGGCATGCACCCGAAAACTGAAGAAATATTCCCTCCGATCCGACCAGCACATGATCATCAGAAAGGGGCACAGATAATGGAAAAAATACACCCCCCTGAGCTAGTAGGAGCGGCGGAGTGGGTGGGTGTAATTCAGATTTTTTTTTTTTAACTCTGCACTGACTGTCTTTGAAATTGCCCCAGCCCCTGTTCAAATCCAATCCGGGGACAAAACCGGGGACAGACTTGGTCCGGGGACAGTGTCCTCAATCCGGGGACTGTCCCTGGAAACCGGGGACGTCTGGTCACCCTACCTTATACAAAAGAAGCGTATGGAAAGAGACACCTTGTGATTGTATGTATATTTAACTCTATTGTTCTGATCGGACGTCATATGACGTCGCGCCTTCAGAAGCCACCAGGGGGCGCGCGTGCGCGCCCGCCACGACGCTCGGGGCCTGATGCACGTGCCCGGTGTCCACGATGCCTGCCTGGCACCCGCGAGTGCCCAGTAACTGAGCAGGACCGTGGATCTCTGTTTGTAAACGCAGAGATCCACGTCCTGTCTGGGAGAGGAGACCGATGGTGTGTCCCTGGTACATAGGGACAACCATCAGTCCCCTCCCCCCACAGTAAGAATCACTCCCAGGCAACACATTTAACCCCTTCCTCACCCCCTAGTGTTAACCCCTTCCCTGCCAGTCACATTTATACAGTAATCAATGCATTTTTATAGCAGGGATCGCTGTACAAATGTGAATGGTCCCAAGAATGTGCCAAAAGTGTCCGATGTGTCCGCCGCAATATCGCAGTCACGATAAAAATCGCAGATTGCCGCCATTAATAGTAAAAAAAAAAAAAATGCCTTATTTTGTATATGCTATAACTTTTGCGCAAACCAATCAATGTACGCTTATTGAGATTTTTTTTTTTTACCAAGAAGTAGAAGAAGAATACCTATCGACCTAAACTGAGGAAAAAATTTGTTTTTAAAAAAAAAATAAAAAAAGGATATTTATTATAGCAAAAAGTAAAAAATATTGTGTTTTATTTTTCAAACTTGTCCCTCTTCTTTTGTTTATAGCGCAATAAATAAAAATCGCAGAGGTGATCAAATACCACCAAAAAGCTATATTTGTGGGGGAAAAAAATGATAAAAATTTCATTTGGGTACAGTGTCGCATGACTGCGCAATTGTCATTCAAAGTGTGACAGCGCTGAAAGCTGAAAAATGGCCTGGGCAGGAAGGGGGTGAAAGTGGCAGGTAGGCAAGTGGTTAAAAAGTAAAAGGAAAGGTGTTTACAGTATATCCCTCTTGTACACCCCAAATAGGGGAAATTAAATGAGAGAGGTTAATGGCATCTCTATGAAGGGGGTAGACATCCACGGGTGTGAAATTCCAGAGTATACATCTATCCACATGTGGCTAGAAATGGAAGGGAGAAGAAGAATGGTAAGAGAAGTAGGGGGGAAACATAGAGAAGAACTGGGTGTGATTGGGAGTATACTGCCTGAACCCAGTATTTGGAAGGTCCTTAGTCATGGAAAGACAGTTTGAAAGCTTGAGGAGTCCAAAAAGTGTATCCAGGTAGATAATGTGGCCATGTAGACGTAGAATTTGTCACGATGTTGTGCTACCAGTTCCTCCAAACGCTGTATACGAGTGAGTTCATCAATCCACTGCGGTCATGGAGGCATCCACTGGTTGCAATGAATGGGCTGTCCTAAACGCAATGCAATGTGGTCACTTTGAGCTACTTAGGTGTAAACAGAGCCAAAGTGACATGAATGGTAGACCCAGATATATAGGCAGCCGAATATATGTGAATCTTAACTTCTCATTTAAAAGTCAAGTCTTGCCCCTTCTGTCTTTCAAGCCTACTTATTATTCAATATAAAGAGGTGGAAGAGGGATTGGGGCTGAGCTCTAAAACTTTATGTATGTTAGACCATTCTGATTAACCCGATGATTAATCACATTTCATATTTATTTAAAGGTTTGGGATGGCAGCCAGTAAAATTCCTGGATGTGTTCACATTGATGAACATGTGTGCAATATTCCTTCTGAATTACTGGATGTCAGTAAAAATTACACGCTGCATGTGAGAGTTGAAACGCCTCAAGGAAACGAGCAGTTTGGTTCTGTAAATTTTCAGCCAAACCTCACTGGTAAGCAAACTCGCCATAGATTGGGAAATTCCTTGCCAAGAACAGCAATATAAAGCAGCCCATCTTAATCTAAATTGGCTCTCAAACTAGTAGAACAACAGTGTTTATGCTGCTTCTGCAGCAACAGTTTCTCCAGGTCTGTGCAGACAGGCACATACCCCTAGTGTGGCCATCAACCTGTTGCTCCCTACCAGCACAGTTGGTCATGGATAAGGGGGTATCACTGCCACTCCTGTATGAGGCCCAGGCAGTTGGGTGAATTGGATGTGGGCTAGGAGGGAGGGTGATTGGCACGGCGTGGGGCAAATACTGGAAATGATCCCCTGTATGGCTCTCTGCAGCAGCTGAAAGCTGCCTTTTACTTCTCTCCCACCTGCTGGCTTTTAGCTGCTGCAAAGAGAGCAATACAGGGGATTCGTTCCAGTAATTGCCCCCCCCCCCACCACACTGATCATTATCCCTGTGTACCATACATTATCCCTGTGTACCATACATTTCCCTCGGTGTCCCCCCCCCCCCCACAGTGCTGCCAGTTTCCCTACTCTCCTTCCCACCAGCAGCTGCAAGCACACAATATGATCCTTCAGGATGGAGAGTAAGGGAAGGGTCCTGTAAATATGTCACATTTACCAGCTTTCTTTCCTGAATGAACACAATGAGTGTTCCGTACTGATCATTCAGTGTTTATTCATAACTGAAGCATAGTCAACTGTGTTTATTTGGGGTGGGGCTGTCAGGTTGGCAGCAGCCCAGAGCACAGTGGCCTACTCAGGAGAATGGAGCTTTGAACTCTACTCAGCTACCATACCATAAGACCTGTGCACTCCTGCACAATCAGGAGGTGCTGGTTACCATCAAAGCATAGACCCAGGTTTGGAGGCTCATCCCATCCAATCCTCTACAATGCCTCCAGGGCCCAATCCAGCAATCCCTGAGAAAACTGAAAGGCCAATTTCCTCCAAGTGTGACACACATCCCCTCCAAACCCCTCAATCTGCATGGCTGAGAATCCATGTTGACACATTCTTTCTACACCATGACGCAGCCAGCTCTGTCACAGTGTAGATCTGTTCAGTCGTATCCAACTCTTTAACAATTCTATGGGTGCTATATCATACACATCAAGTTTCTGGGTATTTCCTCAACCCTGCCTAATTGCTCATCTTGGGACTATCCTGCAGAATGTGATGGTACATGTACATAGACAACTTGTACACACATGCTGGGAACAGTTTGAACAGGAGTTAATTAACTTACCAATATGGCTTAAAGTGGATGTAAACCCTCACATATATACCTAGTGAATTGACTGGCCTCAGATGATACACAGGGATGAAACAAATCCTCCTACATAGGTTGCACATGTATATCTGCTGTCTTCAGCTTTCTACACTCTTTAGAAAGTGCAGATCATGTTACAAATCTTGTTTCCCCTTCCAGCAGTGGGTGTGGAGTCTGGGCTTACACTGTGAGCTGATTGGAAGAAAGGCACCCCCCCCCCAACATAGGCAGATGAACAAAGAATCTTGCAGAGCTGCAGTCTGAATAGACTAGCTCTCTGCAAATCCCGGACACAAATTGCCAGCTCCTTTTATCTCATGTGTCGGAGAGCTTGTCATCAGAGGAACAGAGCAGCAGAAAGACACGGCACTCAGAGCTTTGTAGAGAGATAAGTAAACACTATAGATATGTGTCTAGGTCAGATTTCATGAGTGGGGTTTACAACCACTTTCGGAGTGTGGGAGGAAACCAGAGTCTATGGTGGAAAGCCATTTAAGCACAGGTAGATCATGGTAGATCATGCACACGCCATATAGAAAATGTCTTGGCCAGGATTTCAACCAGGGACCCCAGTGCTGCAAGGCATAAGTGCTAAAGCTTTTATTTTTCCAAATGTATTATTTTTTTCTGGCTTTACACATAATGACAATCGTTGATGTTATAGCTCTATTCTCTTCCATAATTGGTGGTGTTTTTTTTAGCCTGTATTGGAGTATTGTGGTCAGTACAGGTTAAAACGAATGCTTAGTGAATTTCCTTCTTCCAAATACATGCTGCAAAGATACAATTATTTAAAGTCCACATTACAGAATAGTGAAGCAGGGCTTACAATACTCCTAAATAATCTTCTATGTTGTCAATTTTACCAGAATGGCCTCCAACCCCCACTCTTTATTTGGTGCTTCATGATGGGCTTGTTGGAGCCGATATTTTCACTCCAGTACATCCCGTATATGCAAAATATATTGTAGTTCTTCAACACATGAACAGCGGTGAAGAGGTAAGGCTTTCGTTTTTTTTTAGGGGCTTTCTTTATCTTCATGAATAGATATATGCTGCTTCTGAGCTCCCTATGGTGACTTAAAGAGAAACTTCAGTCCCCCAATATTTTCGCCCGCTGCCATATTTGAAACCCATGCAGAGATGTGCCAAAGGAAACGGGCAAATACCTGCAGCAAATTTAACCATGCATAAGGGTTTCCCATGCATGCATACACAATAATGGTATCTGGAGCCTCGATACCTGCGGCATATGAGCGAGTGTTGAGATGTGCCACGGATCTCTTCCTGGTCCCACCGACCTGCGGCACATCTGCGCACATGTAGAATTCCGTAGCGTGCATTTGCCTGTCAGTAAAGCTGCCTCCTGAGACTTGTGACATGGACATCCCAGGAGGTGGGGGGGGGGGGTAGAAGGGGTGCACTACATCATTCTCGCCTATGCAAGATCATTAACCTTTCAATCAATATCAATAACCTGTCGTGGGAGAAGCCAGAAGGAAAAAAGTTATTGTTTATTTAGGTAAAGGTCTGTTTAAGCCTGCCATATCCGGCTCGAATTTTGGACGATTAATAATGAATTGTATAAAATTTGAGCCAAGGGTGCCCCTTCTTGGCACCACCCAGCTTGACAAAAGTCAACTGAACAATTGACTTTATGTCTAAGAATTTAAGGCGGCCATAGACAGTTCGAGTCTCACCTGGTTCAGCAGGGACCATTCGAGATTCGAGCCTTGTATGGGCAGGCTGATTGTACCCAAGTTGATCGATCCATCAACTTGGGTACAACCAGCCTGTCAGATTTTTCTACATACGGGTTACTGCCAGAGTATAGCTGCTAGCAGTAACCATTGCATTCTGCCAGCCGGGAAAGCTCCCCGTGCCGCCCACTGGCAGAATAGAATAGCGCAGCAGGAGGCATTCCCCCATCAACACTGACTGTGTTAATGGGGAAAATCTAGCGATTTTCTTTCGGGTGGAAGGAAAGAAAGTCATATCTACGGCCCGCCTTACATTAGTAGATTTTATGTTTAAATTAGGAGATTAATGGATTGTTGGGTTATTAACAAGGCACCTTCAATTATCTCGCTTTTTTTTTTTTTTTTTCTTTTGGTATTTGAAGTATTAGAACTTTTTGTCAGGTTTGTTTTGCAGGCTGTCTAAGGCTAGGGACACTGTTCGAATCTCAGCCAGTTCAGCAGGAACCAGCCAAGATTCGAACTATAAAGGGGAAGGCTGAATGTACCAAGTTAAATGATTGATCAACTTTGGTACAACCAGCCTGCCGGATTCTCTTGCACTTGTCGCTAAAGGCTGCTATAGCCGCTAGCGATAATCAATGTCTTCTCCCGGCAGGGATGGCTTCCCTCGCCCCCCACACCAGGAGAAGACCATTGATCGGCAGAAGGGATTTCTCTGTCAGCACTGTGCCGATGGAAAAATTGTGCGAATTGTTGCAGGAAAGAAATTTGCACTGTGTATGGCCGGCCTTACACTAAGGGAGAGTTACCATTTGTATTCGTTCTAAGAACCATTGTTACCAGGAACCCCTAACAACCTTCAGAGAAACCCTGACTGAGCGTCTGCAATAGTGAGTAAAGCTGGCTATAGGCCTTTAAGGCAGTCCATTGCTATAACAGTTCTGTAAAATCTTTAGTGGGGGTCAGGTGACATGCATCCTGTTCAGTCTATGTCTGCTTCTGTTAGAAGAAAGATGTGGTTACAAACATTTGGGAACCATGAAGGATCCCTTTTATGAGGGCAATGTGTCATTCTTCCTTGATACATCCACAATGTTGATGATTTAATGAAAGACTTTATTGAGACAAGGATGATGGTCTGACGAAAGATGTTTCTGATCTACAGTGCCTTGAAAAAGTATTCATACCCCTTGAAATTTTCCACATTTTGTCATGTTACAACCAAAAACGTAAATGTATTTTATGTGATAGACCAACACAAAGTGGCACATAATTGTGAAGTGGAAGGAAAATAATAAATGGTTTTCCAAATTTTTACAAATATCTGAAAAGTCAAAACTTTGTAGAATTACCTTTCGCTACAATTACAGTTGCAAGTCTTTTTGAGGATGTCTCTACCACATCTAGAGTGAAATTTTTGCCCATTCTTCTTTGCAAAATAACTTGAAGGAACACTAAAGGCAACATTTTTATTTTTTTTAAATAACAAACATGTTATACTTGCCTCCACTGTGCAGCTCGTTTTTCACAGAGTTGCCCCGAACCTGGTCTTCTGGGGTCCCTTGGCGGCTGTCTCGGCTCCTCCCCGCAAGAACTTCCAACCGGAAAGGCAGCGCGTTCACGTCGCGGGACTTTCGAGGGGTCAGGTAAGTAAACGGGGGCTCGGAGGGGCCGCTAATCGTCGGATGTTTTTTCACCTTAATGCATAGAATGCATTAAGGTGAAAAAACTTCTGCCTTTAGTGTTCCTTCAAGCTCTGTCAGATTGGATGGAGAGCGTCTGTGAACAGCAATTTTCAAGTCTTGCCACAGATTCTCAATTGGATTTAGGTCTGGACTTTGGGCCATTCTAACACATGAATATGCTTTGATCTAAACAATTCCATTGTAGCTCTGGCTGTATGTTTAGGGTCGTTGTCCTGATGGAAGGTGAACCCTCCCCCAGTCGCAAATCTTTTGCAGACTCTAACAGATTCTCTTCTAAGATTGCCCTGTGTTTGGCTCCTCTGACCAGCTTTCCTGTGCCTGCTGAATAAAAGCATCCCCACAACATGATGCTGCCACCACCATGTTTCACGGTGGGGATGGTGTGTTCAGGGTGATGTGCAGTGTTCGTTTTCTGCCACACATAGCGTTTTGCTTCTAGGCCAAAAAGTTCAATTTTGGTCTCATCCGACCAGAGCACCTCTTTTAACAATGTCTTTCTTCTTACCACTCTTCCATAAAGGCCAGATTTGTGGAGCGCACGACTAATAGTTGTCCTGTGGACAGATTCTCCCACCTGAAGCTGTGAATCTCTGCAGTTCCTCCAGAGTTACCATGGGCCTGTTGGCTGCTTCTCTGATTAATGCTCTCCTTGCCCGGCCTGTCAGTTTAGGTGGACGGCCATATCTTGGTAGGTTTGCTGTTTGTGCCATACTATTTCCATTTCCGGATGATGGATTGAACAGTGCTTCATAAGATGCTCAAAGCTTGGGAATTTTTTTTATAACCTAACCCTGCTTTAAACTTCTCCACACCTTTATCCCTGACCTGTCTGGTGTGTCCCATGGCCTTCCTGATGCTGTTTGTTCACTAAGGTTCTCTAACAAACCTCTGAGGGCCTCACAGAACATACTGACATTAACATACACACATGTGGACTCTATTTACTAATTAGGTGACTTCTGAAGGCAATTGGTTCCACTAGATTTTAGTTAGGGGTATCAGAGTAAAGGGGGCTGAATACAAATGCACACCACAGTTTTCACATATTTATTTGTAAAACATTTTGAAAACCATTTATCATTTTCCTTCCACTTCACAATTATGTGACACTTTGTGTTGGTCTATCACATAAAATCCCAATAAAATACATTTACGTTTTTGGTTGTAACAAAATGTGAAAAATGTCAAGGGGTATGAATACTTTATCAAGGCACTGTATATATGAATGGGGCCATGCATGTAATCCCTACAGCACCCAATGTTTGTGCTGACGGCTTATGTTTGTATGGGGTGGGAGCAACACATTACTTACAAAATTTGGTTATTGATTGCCAGAACCTTCTTTGTGATTTTAGACGGAAATAAGACCCCCCCTGAGCTCTTTTCAGATCCTGTATAGCGACCTTCACGTTGATGTGATGTATTGCCTGAGGGCTCAGATCTTTGATTTGCAGGCGAGAAAATACAGTCCCTTCAGTGCAGAACGCTGTTTCAAGAGGCCAAAAGGTAAGTTGTATGTGACGTGGCAAACTGAAAACGCTTAAAGTGGAGCTCCTGTTAAACGTTCCCCTGGTATTAGAGCGTTGTTCAGTCGCTGTTTCTCTGAGTTTTCCGATTTTGATTGCACAGTTGTGTTTTGTGCCAGATCTCTGACTTTAGTTATTACAACTATTTTCTTAAAGTATATGTTTTTTTTAGGTATTGAATATAGTAAAACACGGTTAACTTCTCAATGCCAGTGTAGCGCATATACTGTATGCGCAGTGGGTGGGCCTTAATGCCACCAACAAGTATGTAGTGTAAAGGCCCGTACACACGATCAGATTTTCCGATGGGAATTGTGTGATAGCAGGCTGTTGTCGGAAAATCCGTTTGTACACTCCATCGGACAAGTGTTGCCAGATTTTCCGGCAACAAATGTTGGATAGCATGCTTTAAAATTTTCCAACAACAAATGAGTGTTGTCGGATTATCAAAACTCCAAAGTACAAACACGCATGCTCAGAAGCAATGCTCACCATAACACAACATTAGCAGAAGTTGCCCAAAGGGTGGCGCTAAAGAGCTGAAAAACCACGTAGTTTCGTGTTTGTTTGGCTGACAATTGTGTGCCGCTTGTATGCAATACAAGTTCACGGCCAACGCTCTTCGGACAAAAGTCCTATTCTTTTTCCGATGAAAATCCGATCGTGTGCATTAGGTTTTGGAGCCTGCTTGGTTGGATAAAAATCGATTGGATAGTTTGGGTAGGTCCTCTTATTACATAGGTTTGGTAAATTTGAAAGTTGATTGTATGAATGGATAGATTGTAGCATGTATGGTGACCTTAGTCTGTTTTTCACACAATACCCAATAATAATGTACTGAATCCTTGGAGAACCTGTATTTACAGATGAAGCCTTAATGACCGCCAAAATTTTTATAGCTTCTATACAAATATCAATGTATTTAAAACTGAATCTCAGGTATGGAATATTTTCCATGGCTACATTGGTACAGCTTGGATTCATGTAAGTATGTATGTACCATAATATGGGAAGGTTCCCCCAAGGGTTTTTTTTTTTTTAGCAGCAATTGTAGCAAGATCAGAGATAAAATGGGTATAAAATTCTTTATTTTGAAAAATTATAATGTCATGTTACAATTAAAGGGGTTGTAAATGTAAATGTTTTTTCACCTTAATGCATCCTATGCATTAAGGTGAAAAAACATCCGACAATACGACCCCCCCCCCCCCCCCCCCGAGCCCCCGTTTTACTTACCTGACCCCTCGAAAGTCCCACGCTCGTCCCCGTCATCCTCCTCGCCGTTCAGCCTGGCCGTTGATTGGCTACAGTGGATGGATTGAAAGCAGCGCAGCCATTGGCTCGTGCTGCTGTCAATCACATCCAATGACGCGGCGCGCCGGGGGGCGGGGATGAGTGATACAGTGAGCGGCTATAGCCGCCAGCTGTATCACAGGAGCGCGCCCGCAATCACTTACCACCATGTGAGCTCACATAAAGGTGGTGAGTGATTGCGGGGAGGAGCCGAGACAGCCGCCGAGGGACCCCAGAAGACGTGGATCGGGGGGGACTCTGTGCAAAACGAGCTGCACAGTGTTTGTTTACAATCCCTTTTAAAATGTGAACTCTGGCTATAGGATACAATACATGTTCCATGATACAGCAATGAAAACACAAATATACACAGCATTCCATTACATAATATTTAACTGTGTGGATTTGTAACCTGATATTGCCCTTTGGGGGAACCTTCCCATATTGTTTATGGGGTGTGCAGCCTTTACACCTCCTCTTATATGTGTCTTTTCCATATAGTATGCATGTACCATACCTATGGGAGCTGGAAATCACTGTAGTGGGCACCGCTACTATACTGATCTCCACTATCTTCCGGGTCCCATGCTGAGTGGCTGTCCTGCTGCATTGTGAAAACAAGGGGTTGCTCGCTTGGCACGGACCCCATTCAGAGAACACTTTGTATTTTCTCAATTCAAAGCAAAATCAAACTTTTCAGGTCAGAAAATAGAAAAAATAAACTTTTCAGGCGCTTTTGTCATAATATGCATTTGCACATTATGACGCTCCTACCTTGTAAAGTCCCCCGTGACGTCTGTGATCTCTCCCATCAATCCATCGCTGGTGCGTCTTCATCTGCTCAGATCAGGAGTCTTCAACGCTCTTGATTGACTGGGCAAGCATGGGAGTTCATTCATCCTAATGCCCAGCATGTTTTCTTGGCATCTGTAAGATGCCATGATTGTACACTGCACAAAACAGATTACAGCGCACACATACAAGAATGACATTTATCCTGCAAGGCTAGTTAAAAACACCTGAACATATACATAAACATATATACGTGGGTTTGGTCACACTATATGGTCATATAGTGCCAAGCCCACAAACTGCGACAAAGTACCCCAAATTTTGTGGGTCCTACCCTAGTAATAGATTGAAAGAACCTGCGTCTCACCCATGGGAGCCAAACTCCTCTATGTGGGAGAACTGAAGGGATTCCTCCTATGAACTGGTGGCCACTAGGGTCTGCGCTATAACTTGTTTTGTACTGTCTTTTGGTCTTATAGCAGCACCATCTTGAATTTAAACGCATTTTAGGGTGTGCCCCCCAAATATGTTTTTGTATGATTGTACACTGGGCTACGCATGTGCAGCTTTCAGTGTACAATTTGTAATAAATTGCTAGCAGACGGGGGAAAGATTTTATGGCAAACAAGTCTTTTCTACCATAAATGTTGGTCTCCAAGCAATTTTTTTTTATATTTCATGGTTAGTTCCGCAATAATAATAATAATAAAAAAAAAATACCGTATTTTTCGCACCAAAAGACACACTTTTTTCCCCCAGAAATATGGGGGAAAATGTCTGTGTCTTATGGTGCGAATATACGTCGGGCACCGCCGCCAGCGGCAACGGTCACCGCCGGAAGAGAGTCGGGGGACAGACATCCATACCCCCCCCCCGTGAGCGCCAGGCGATCTCCCGGCTGGGCCTGACACTGTTCCTGAGACAGAAGACAGAGCTTTCGGCTGCTCTGTCTTCTGTCAGGCAGATGAGATAACATCCGGTCACTCTGCATTTATGGCAATGGTCACTCTGCATTTATGGCAATGGTCACCCTGCGTTTATGGCAATGATCAGTCAGCATTTATGGCAATGGTCAGTCTGCGTTTCATGGGCACTGGAAAATATTTTTTTCCTCCTCTAAAACCTACGTGCGTCTTATGGTCAGGTGCGTCTTATGGAGCGAAAAATACGGTACTTCCTAGAAAAAATAAATAAAGCAGCCTTCATCCCAATATTTACCTTATCCCCAGTGCTGTCCTCCAGGGTATCAAGAAACCGCCATGAGGCCATCCTGGACTTACAGGAGAACGTTGCATATAATGACGCCAACCGCCATGGTGGCGCGGGACCCATGATTTCATATAACTGGACCAAAGACATCTGAAACAAAGGAATGGATGGTGACTTATTTTATTTTTTATTTTTTTAGAAAAGAGCACCATTATAACTGCTTGAAAATTTTGACTTCAGCAGCAGTGCGAACCACTCCATATTTTTGAGTGGGCAGATAAATATTGTAAATATCCTCTCTCTTATATAAATGACATAAATGTTTTTATCTTTATATTTTTATTTTTAAAAAAAAGGTAATGATGATTGATGGACCATCCGCTTCACTATACAGTAGCAGAATATAAGTACAATATGTTTGCATATAAACAACCTGATTGATTGGTTTATATCTCACTTCACAGAACTTCCAGAGAACTTGCGGGTGGAAGGACTAAACACAATCTATCTGCTAAAATGGGACTGGGACTATCAAAAAAAACCGAATGTGACATTTTCAGTGCAAAAAAGGTATGTACAACCCAACCAATGTTATTTTTTATAATCCCTTAAAGTGGTTGTAAACCCACTCTTGCAACTTACACCTACAGGTAAGCCTAGATTAAGGCTTACCTGTAGGTGTTTGCAATATCTCCCAAATCTACACGGTTTAGGAGATATTTGCCACAAATAATGCACCTTCTACAGCACCGCCCAGGGGGCGGACCCTCTGGGTATAATCCCTCTCTCTGCACCTCGCAGATAAAAAAAATTCTGTCTACCAAGGAGAACGACATGGCTCCCTTCGGGCCCATTGATCCGGGGAATTTTTTTTTCTACGTTTTTGTTTTTTTGTTTCCTGCAATCTTCGAACAACTGCCGACTGGGTGACAGGCTGGATCCTCGATCCTTGTAGTCCCCCCAGTTTCGGCCATCGAGCGTGTGCCGACCCTAGCTACGCGCTGGGTTTTCCACGACATGCCTGTCGCTC
This sequence comes from Rana muscosa, assembly GCA_029206835.1. Taxonomy (NCBI): domain Eukaryota; kingdom Metazoa; phylum Chordata; class Amphibia; order Anura; family Ranidae; genus Rana; species Rana muscosa. Next base: position 74,319,649 of record CM055117.1, read on the forward strand.
TACGGGTGGCTGGTGAGCCTACGCTCCAGTGCTTGCATCGGAACGCTCAGCTTCGGCTGACCTTACGGCCGAGTCGCAGCAGCCTAGCCGGTGAGCTTATGCTCCAGGGCTTGCATCAGACCGCTCAGCTTCGGTTGACCTTACAGCCGAGTCGCAGTAGCCTGTCCGGTGAGCTCGCGCTCCAGGGCATGCATACGATCGTTCCCTAGGGTTCAATCACAGCATGCCTGGCCAACAGTCACCTCCGTGCGTGGATGATGATTTGTCCGGAATGTCTTCCAGTATGATCCACGCAGGAAAGGTAAGTAGCTCCCCTGCTTCGGCAGGGTGACTTGGCTGGACATTCCATGAGAGATCAAGTAAGTGGTTGTGACCCCTTTCTTTCCTCTCTCCCTGCCTTCCCTCCTCCCTGGGCTCTGAGCTAAGGTTGCTGGTTGCTGGGGGTCACCTGGGGGGCTCCATCTGGAGCGGGGCTGCGCTGTAGCTGTCGTTTAAAAAATTTCATTTTTGCTTACCTGTGTGTGCCTTCTCCCTCCATGCTGTCGGCGGCCATTTTTTTGTGGTTCGCACCTGCTTGGCCTCTATCGACTGCTCGGCAGCCATGTTTCTTAGGATTCACGCCTGTATGTATATACCACCGCTGGGCGGCCATCGTTTTGTGGCCCGCTTTGCCTCTACTGACGACTCGGCAGCCATATTCTTAGAGCCCACATTGTTTTCAATACAGCCGCTTGGCCGCCATTTTGCGGTAGTCTCCGGCCTCTATTGTGCATTTCACTGGCGCAAATTCACACAGGGAACGTTGATGAGAATCAGACTGACACAGGCAGCGGTGGGATAGCATCACAGGTGGAGCACACGGCAGCAATAGCGGTACCGTTCCAAGGGTGGTGAGTCCTCTGGGAGATTTGCATCTCTGTAGCAGCTAGGAGGGTGGCCTATTGATACCTTGCCTGGAGTCCCTGTGGGTGACAGCGCATAGGTCAGCATGGCGTCTGAAGCAGACGTTTTTTTCCCCTGAAACACCTGAGTTGGCAGCTGGTGCCCCTGGAGGCTTTGTTGCCAAGGTAGTAGCGGCGCATAGGAACAGGGGGGGCCCCCGTCCCCCGCCATCTTCTGGGGATAATTCTGATGCAGAACCAGGCCCGGCTGTGGCTCATGGCCTGGATTCTGATGCATCAGAGACTGCAGACCGTGACCGGTCGGACAGTGAGAATGACTCCAAGTCCAGGTCAGCACGCAAAAAGGTTTTGGTATCTGACCTTATCACGGCAATGCGGTATACACTAAAATGGGAGAATGCTGCTAAAGCAGCGGAGACACCGGTCCCCTTTGGGTTCCATAAACCGGCCCGCACTGCTAAAGTGTTTCCTTGTGTGTCTTATCTTGATAAGCTCTTGTACAAGGAGTGGGAAGACCCACTGAGGGTTTTTTGCAGCCTCAAAAATTTTGGGGCGGTTTGGTACCCCTTGAGAAGAGTTCCTGAAAAAATTGACCTCTCCCCCGATAGTGGACCCCCCTGTGTCCAGACAGACTTAACAAGTTACCACGATTCCAGTGGAAGGGGCTCCTGTCTTCAGGGACACTCGCTACGTGTACTCAGCGGTACGTCCAGCATTGGCTGGGGTTTTTTCTGATAGCTCAGACACTGACTGAGTACGCAAAAAGGCTACTCCAGGGGTTAAAGACACGGGAGACTCCTCCTAATGAGGTAGCTCTGGCCGACCAGTTGGTACAGGGCCTTGAGTCTGTCTGTGAGTCAGACATGGATACTATTCCCTTGCTGTCTTGAGCCTCCGTTTATGCGGTGGCGTTACGCTGCCTGATCTGGCTAAGGTGCTCGTCTGCGGACCAATCTTCCTAGAAAGCCCTGTTAGATCTGCCCTTTTAGGGCAAAAGACTTTTGGGGCCTCTCTGGATGACATATTTCTTTCTCGTACATCACGGGACACAGAGCGACATAGTCATTACTATGTGGGTTATATAGATACCTTCAGGTGCTGGCACTGGCAACTTCCAAAACCGGAAGTACCCTCCCCTATATAAGCCCCTCCCATCCGGGAGTACCTCAGTTTTTTGCCAGTGTCTAAGGTGTTGGCCAAGAAGTAACATGTGTTTTTCACTGAGCTTGCGTACAGGTTCTTTTGGGCCTCAGTAAGCTATTCCGGATCCGACCAAAAAAGCTTCATAGCTAAACGGTCGGTACCCGGGCCTTGCAAGAGAAGAGCAAGGTTTTGCCTGTAATGCCTCTCTCAGGAGGGCTGGACCTTGGGATCCAGAGCTCTGGTCATACCCACGACCAAGATGTTTTCTGTGCAGGGTGCTATACAGGTCCAGGGGAGTGGAATCCTTGGGAACCCGGTCCCTGAAGGTTTAATTACAAAGCCTGCCGTGATAGGTGAAGTTTGGGCTTCTGTGGACCAAACAGAGTCCTGCGGCGAGGAAAAGGTAAGTGGGGGCCCTCAGGAACTTGGTTCTATTGGGGGACCCCCAAGCCTAATTTGTCTTTCTGCCTGTTACCTAAGGTATTCCCGCTAATATTCTGTGCATGCCTGTTACTACTAAGAAAATGTAAAAAAATTTAATAGTAGCAAGAAAAAAAAAAAATGGTAAGACCGCGGTACCTGTGTTAAACACTAGAGGCCGCTATGGTTCTTTTTTCTTGTAATGTGGATTTTTTTCTTCCAAAGTCAAATCCAGGCAGTTGGTAAGTTCTCTGCTGGGAAGCTGTCTCCTCTGCCCTGTTGCTGCGCTCATCCATCCCCGGGCCCTGCGGCAGGGACCCTGGCTCCCATCTAGCTCCTTATTTTTTTTTTAAAAGAGCGCCGAAGGCGCACGTGCCCGCGCGCGTGCACGCGCCTCTATATATAGAGGCGATCTGGAAAAAGGGGCGGAGCTGGTGGATGACGCTCGGTGTGCGCCGCGGCGCTACTGCGCATGTGCGGGCGTCCAGCGTGTTTAAAGGCACGATCACAGCTGGCTATTGAAGTGCACAGACAGAGCTAGCAACAGTAAATAAGGCACACAGAGGCGGTTGATGCAGGCATCCCCTAGAAAGGCACTTTAGTAGACACCAACTGTTATATAGCAGCAATTGTGCTAGACTATTCTCAGTAAAAGTGGTGTATTACGGCTGGAATACCTCAGCTTTGGGCTTAGGAATATGCCGTCCAGAAGCTCCGGAACTAAATCTTCCAGGAAGCGAAGGGGGTCTCCATCGGGCTCTGAGGATCTTGGGCATGCTTCTGCTGCACCAGTCTCCCCTGAAAATTCAGAGGTTAGTGACCGTAGAGACCCCGCAGGAGTACCTGGTACTGTGGCTGTCCTCAGTTCACCTGCTCCTGTGTATGTAACGGAGGAGGTTTTTTCCTCAGCTCTGGGAGGATTAGAAGAGAGATTGTCAACATTGATCGCTGCCTCCCTGTCACAGGGAAAGCACGCCCGATCTCCGTCTCCTCCTTCAGAGTACCTGTTAGCAGAGCAACAGTCCCATACAGGGATCGACCTGCCTGAAGGGGATCAGGATGAGGTTGATTCTGTTATAGAGGAATCAACAGTAGAGGAACCTTTCTCAGCATCTCAAGCTGAAAGGTTATGGGTTCAGTCTCTGACTAACATGGTCCGATCAGCATTTAAAATGCACCTTGCGGAACCATCAACCACTACTGTCTCCTCGCTAGGGTCGCTAAAAGCTCCCCAGACTGTCTGTTCCTTTCCACTTCACCCTTTACTGGAAGGGCTCATTTACCAGGATTGGGAACATCCTGATAAAATATTTACTCCCCCCAAAAGATTTCCGGTGGTCTATCCCCTTCCTGAGGACGTTCACCACGAAACGTACGTCGAGGCGGTACCTGGTCACGTTCGTGCGTCATTTCCGGACTGAGTGGTTTGCCGGAAGCTAGGAGGTGGAACGCACGCCGCAGACGGAGGTGGCCGCGTTAGAACAGTTCCCCGCCAGCACACGAATTTGAAAACCAGCAGCCCCAGTGCCGGGAATGGGCACATTTTAATGAGGAAGGCTACTGTACGTCTCTATCATCATCTATGTGAGCAGGCACAATCCTGCGCAAGCCTTAATGACCTACTTTTTGGCGAAAGAGGTCATTTAATTCTGGTAAGCAGAATCAAACTACTGACACATCGGGTGTGTAGTTGTAAAAACATTGGTGAAGGATTCACTTTCTATATCACCACTATTTCCATATCAGAGTTATTGAATGAATAAGTTCTGATGTCAGAAGGATTTCATCTAAAAAAAAAAAAAAAAAAAGTTTTTTCTTCAAGATTGACCACAACAGCAAATGTGTATTTATGTTGGTTATGGACTTTAAACACTATGTAAATTGAAGGACTCATATTGGGACTGTCACTAATGCTTTACATTGGGTTACCAATTAAGAGCTTATAAGGTTGTCAAATTGTTTAAATTATAATTTAGCACTTTGGTATATTAAATAGTACTAGCGCCCCCTATATTCAACACTATCACTGGGAGCTTATCACTTCGCAGGGGAGCAGCTTTTTGTTTTTTGTTATTTAGTTTATTAGTATATATTTGGCGCAAGGTTCTCTTTACAACTATATCCCATGGAGGATAAGTTCATCAAAAAATGGAGGGTCCCTACAGTGGACGCAGCCATCTCTTGTGTGAATAAATCACTGACATGTCCAGTGGATAATGTCCAAATGTTCAAGGACCCAATAGATAAAAAATTGGAGTCCTTATTAAAATCTGCTTTTCTTTTTCGTACATCACGGGACACAGAGCGACATAGTCATTACTAATGGGTTATATAGTTACCGTCAGGTGCTGGCACTGGCAACTTCCAAAACCGGAAGTACCCTCCCCTATATAAGCCCCTCCCATCCGGGAGCACCTCAGTTTTTTGCCAGTGTCTAAGGTGTTGGCCAAGAAGAAACATGTGTTTTTCACTGAGCTTGCGTACAGGTTCTTTTGGGCCTCAGTAAGCTATTCCGGATCCGACCAAAAAAGCTTCATAGCTAAACGGTCGGTACCCGGGCCTTGCAGAGAAGAGCAAGGTTCTGCCTGTAATGCTTCTCTTAGGAGAGCTGGACCCTGGGATCCAGAGCTCTGGTCATACCCACGACCAAGATGTTTTCTGTGCAGGGTGCTATACAGGTCCAGGGGAGTGGAATCCTTGGGAACCCGGTCCCTGAAGGTTTGATTACAATGCCTGCCGTGATAGGTGAAGTTTGGGCTTTTGTGGACCAAACAAAGTCCTGCGGCGGGGAACAGGTAAGTGGGGGCCCCCAGGAACTTGGTTCCATTGGGGGACCCCCAAGCCTAATTTGTCTTTCTGTCTGTTACCTAACGGTATTCCCGCTAATATCTGTGCATGCCTGTAACTACTAAAAAAATGTAATAATTTTTAATGGTGGTCAAGAAAAAAAAAAAAAAAAAAGGAATGTTTTTTATATATGTTTAGTATATTAAACTGCGGTACCTGTGTTTGTCCACTAGAGGCCGCTGTGGAATGTTTTTCTTGTCATATGGACTAGTTTCTTCTCAGAGAACAAAGTCCAGGCAGCTGGTGAGTTCTCCTACAGGAAACTGTTTCCTCTGCCATGTTGCAGTGTTCGTCTATCCCCCGGCCTGCGGCAAAGGGGGCCCTGGCTCCTGTCCCTGGTTTCCATGTTTGAAAATTAGCGCCGAGGCGCACGTGGCCGCGCGCGTGCGCGTGCACGCGCCTCTATATATAGAGGTGGCCGGAAAAAGGGGCGGGGCCTGGGGGATGACGCTCTGTGCGCGCCGCAGCGCTTCTGCGCATGTGCGGGCGTCCCAGCAGGTTTTTAAAAAGCCACATTATTGCAGTAAGCTGGCTATGAAGTACAGAGACAGAGCTGGCAACATTTAAAGGCATACAGCAAGCGGTTGATACAGGCATCCCCTAGAAAGGCACATTAGTAGACACCAACTGTTATATAGCAGCAATTGTGCTAGACTATTCTCAGTAAAAGTGGTGTATTACGGCTGGAATACCTCAGCTTTAGGCTTAGGAATATGCCGTCCAGTAGCTCCGGAACTGAATCTTCCAGGAAGCGAAGGGGGTCTCATCGGGCTCTGAGGATCTTGGGCATACTCCTGCTGCACCAGTCTCCCCTGAAGTTCAGAGGTAAGTGACCGTAGAGACCCCGCAGGGGTACTTGGTACTGTGGCTGTCCTCAGTCACCTGCTCCTGTGTATGTAACAGAGGAGGTTTTTTCCTCAGCTCTGGGAGGATTAGAGAGAGATTGTCAAAATTTATCGCTGCCTCCCTGTCAGGGAAAGCACGCCCGATCTCCGTCTCCTCCTTCAGAGTGCCTGTTAGCAGAGCAACAGTCCCATACAGGGATCGACCTGCCTGAAGGGGATCAGGATAAGGTTGATTCTGTTATAGAGGAATCAACAGTGGGGGAACCTTTTCTCAGCATCTCAAGCTGAAAGATTATGGGTTCAGTCTCTGACTAACATGGTCCGATCAGCATTTAAAAATGCACCTTGCGGAACCATCAACCACTACTGTATCCTCGTTGGGGTCGCTAGAAGCCCCCAGACTGTTTGTTCTTTTCCACTTCACCCTTTACTGAAAGGGCTCATTTACCAGGATTGGGAACGTCCTGAGAAAATATTTATTCCCCTAAGAGATTTTCGGTGGTCTATCCCATGGAGGATAAGTTCATCAAAAAAAAAAAAAAAAAAAAAGGAAGGTCCCTACAGTGGACGCAGCCATCTCTTGTATGTATAAATCACTGACATGTCCAGTGGATAATGTCCAAATGTTCAAGAACCCAATAGATAAAAGATTGGAGTCCTTATGAAAATCTGCTTGGTGATACAACCAGCAGTAGCAGCTATTGGGGTCTGCTAAGCAGTGAAGGATCAGTTGAAACAGGTCTTGAGGGACTTGACAGATCAGCAGGCTTTGCCCTAGCTGATCTACCTAGAGCCTTAGGCTTTGCGGTTGACGCCATAGAGGATTCAGTCCATCAGGCCTCCCGCCTTACGCTGTCTATAGTACATATGCGTAGGCTCCTATGGCTCAAAAACTGGTCTGCTGAAGCTCCCTGTAAAGAATGGCTGGTTAGCGTCCCATTTCATGGTGAACGCTTATTCAGGGAAAACCTGGACAAATATATCCAGAAAATTTCCAGCGGTAAAAATACGCTCTTGCCGGTTAAAAGCAGAGTTAGAGGTCCCTCTTTAAGAGGCCTGCTTCTCCAGTCCCTGGGGCATCGGCTGTGTAACAGTTCCGACGGCCTCCTCGGTTAAATCCCGGGGGTAAAAAACAGGGACAGTAGCAGGGTAATGAGAAACCCTGGGTCAGGGGAGGTACAAAACCTCCCCCAAAGTTAAATTCATTGAAGCCCCCACTCAGTCGGGTGGGGGGAGGACTCCAGTTGTTCGCAGGAGACCTGGCGGGACACGATCAAGACAGATAGGTGCTCTCCGCAGTAGGTTTGGGATACAGTTTGGAGTTAAAAGACTCCCCTCCTTCCCATTTTGAGGTCAAACGTGCCAAGGGATCCCCGGAAGAGAGAGTCCCTCCTGTTGGCACTAGAACAACTATTGCTCCAAGGAGTAATTATGGAGGTTCCCCTGGAAGAATGAGGGTTCGGGTTTTACTCAAACCTCTTTACAGTCCCAAAGCAAACGTGGACGGGAGGCCCATATTAATTCTAAAAAGGGCTATACAAATTCCTGTATATCAGGACTTTCCGATGGAGTCGATCCGATCGGTGGCCACTGCCCTACAAGGGGAGGATTGGTTAGCCACGATCGACATCAAAAATGCTTATTTGCACATTCCCATCTTTCCAGTCCACCAAAAATTTCTACGCTTTGCAGTAGAAGGGCGCCATTTTCAGTTCAGAGCCTTACCCTTCGGTTTGGCCACAGCACCAAGAGTGTTCACAAAAATTCTGGCCCTTTATTGGCCAATCTAAGAACACAAGGTGTAATGATAATGGCATATCTGGATGACTTGTTGCTGATAGACCACTCAGTGAAAAAACTAGACGTGGTCGTTCACAAGACGATCAAGTATCTGGAATCTCACGGTTGGATTATCAACCGAGACAAGTCAGCCCTAAAAACCAGTCAAAAGTCTGGAATACTTGGGGCTAAGGTTGGATTCAGGCCAGAGAAAAATATTCTTGCCTCGAGGAAAGGTGTTGTCTTTGAAAGATTTGATCCACTTAGTGGGTACAAAAAAGACAGCCGTCCATACGCCTGTATATGAGGCTGCTGGGAAAAATGGTGGCATCATTCGAAGCAGTACCCTACGGTCAATTCCATTCAAGGAATTTGCAAGGGGCCATACTGTCAGCCTGGAACAAAAAAGTTCAGGCCCTAGACTTACAATGTCCTTGTCCCCTTCCGTTCGCAAGAGCCTCCGTTGGTGGTTGGTTCCCCAGAATCTGGAAAAAAGGAAATCCTTCAGTCCGATTTCTTGGAAGGTGGTCACTACAGATGCCAGCCTTATAGGCTGGGGAGCAGTATTGGAGCAATAGTCTCTCCAGGGCAGATGGTCGGATGCAGAAAAGGCCCTGCCCATCAATCTCTTAGAGATACGAGCAGCCCGGTATGCCCTAGTAGCATGGACATCCAAACTCCAAGGGTCCCCTGTCAGAATTCAATCAGACAATGCCACAGCAGTGGCATATATCAATCATCAGGGGGGCACCAGGAGTCGTGCAGCCCAGAGGGAAGTAAATTACATCCTGAAATGGGCAGAAAAATATGTCCCAGCCATATCTGCGGTATTCATTCCAGGAGTGGAGAATTGGAAGGCGGACTTTCTAAGTCGCCAGCAATTAGGCCCAGAGGAAGGGTCCCTTCACCCCGAGGTTTTCTGGACAATATGTCAGCGGTGGGGAACATCGGATGTAGATCTTCTAGCATCCAGATTCAACGCAAAGGGGGACAGGTTTGTCTCTCGGACAAGGGATCCCCTAGCTTGCGGCTCGGATGCCCTAGTGTTCCCTTGGGATCAGTTCAAGCTGATATATGCATTCACACCGCCACAATGGTTACCTCGATTACTCCGCAGAATCAGGGTAGAAAAGAAACCAGTGATTCTGGTGGCTCCAGCGTGGCCCCGAAGAGCGTGGTACGTGGAGATTGTAAAATGTCAGTGGGGAGTCCTGGGACTTTCCCACATCGTCCGGACCTGCTTTCGCAAGGACCGATATACCACCCTTCCTTACCAGCCCTAGGTTTGACGGCCTGGCTATTGAAGCCCACATTCTAAAAAAGAGAGGGCTCTCTAATTCTGTGGTATCTACCATGATCAATGCCAGGAAGCCGGTATCCAGGCAGATCTACTATAGAATCTGGAAGGCGTACATCGCCTGGTGTGAGGCCAAGAAATGGCATCCACGTAAGTACGTAATAGGTAGGAGTCTGGACTCCCTACAATGGGCTGTAGATAGGAAGCTTGCCTTGAGTACTATCAAGGGTCAGATTTCGGCCTTGTCAATATTTTTTCAAAGGCCCTTGGCTTCGCATTCACTAGTCAAAGCCTTTATACAAGGAGTGATGCGTATTAGTCCTTCGGTTAATATTCCCATATGTCCATGGGATCTAAACTTGGTTCTGTCGGTTCTACAGAAACAACCATTTGAACCATTACAGCATATTTCCTTGGTGCTTCTCACCAGGAAATGGATTTTTCTAGTAGCCATTTGTTCGGCTAAAAGAGTATCGGAATTAGCAGCTATGTCCTGTAGGGAGCCATATCTGGTTATCCATAAGGACAGAGTAGTGTTACGTCCTCATCCAGCCTTTCTTCCTAAGGTGGTATCGAGGTTTCATTTGAACCAAGATGTGGTTCTTCCTTCTTTTTTCCCCAAACCTACTTCGGTGGAGGAAAAGTTATTGCATTCTTTGGATGTAGTAAGAGCAGTTAAAGCTTATCTAAAAGCCACTGCTCAGATTCGCAGAACGGATACTTTGTTTATTCTGCCGGAAGGCCCCAGAAAGGGTCAGGCAGCGTCAAAATCTACTTTAGCCAAGTGGATTCGACAGGTCATTATGCAAGCTTATGGCTTGAGAAGGAGACCGCCTCCGTTCAAAGTTAGAGCGCACTCCACGAGAGCAGTTGGAACTTCATGGGCAGTGCATCACCAGGCCTCCCTGGCTCAAATCTGTAAGGCCGCAACGTGGTCTTCAGTTCACACGTTTACTAGGTTCTACCAGGTGGACGTTAGAAGTCAGGAGGATGTCGCCTTTGGGCGCAGTGTGTTGCAGGCCGCAAAAGATCCTCATGTCTGATAGCGCTCAGCTTATATATGGTGTATCCCCCCCCTCATTTGGCATTGCTTTAGGACATCCCATTAGTAATGACTATGTCGCTCTGTGTCCCGTGATGTACGAAAAAGAAAATAGGATTTTTATAACAGCTTACCTGTAAAATCCTTTTCTTGGAGTACATCACGGGACACAGAGCTCCCACCCCTCTTTTGGGGACACTTATTGCTTTGCTACAAAACTGAGGTGCTCCCGGATGGGAGGGGCTTATATAGGGGAGGGTACTTCCGGTTTTGGAAGTTGCCAGTGCCAGCACCTGACGGTAACTATATAACCCATTAGTAATGACTATGTCGCTCTGTGTCCCGTGATGTACTCCAAGAAAAGGATTTTACAGGTAAGCTGTTATAAAAATCCTATTTTTCTACAGCAAGCTTGGTGACACAACCAGCAGTGGCAGCTATTGGGGTCTGCCAAGCAGTGAAGGATCAGTTGAAACAGGTCTTAAGGGACTTGCCAGATCAGCAGACTCTTGCCCTAGCTGATCTACCTAGAGCCTTGTGCTTTGCGGTTGACACCATAAAGGATTCAATCCATCAGGCCTCCTGCCTTACGCTGTCTGTAGTACATATGCGCAGGCTTCTATGGCTCAAAAACTGGTCTGCTGAAGCTCCCTGTAAAAAATTGCTGGTTAGCTTCCCATTTCATGGTGAACGCTTATTCGGGGAAGACCTGGACAAATATATCCAGAAAATTTCCAGCGGTAAAAGTACACTCTTGCCGGTTAAAAACAGAGTTAGAGGTCCCTCTTTTAAGAGGCCTGCTTCTCCAGTCCCTGGGGCATCGGCTGTGAAACAGTTCCGACGGCCTCCTCGGTCAAATCCCGGGGGTAAAAATCAGGGACAATCGCAGGGTAATAAGAAACCCTGGGTCAGGAGAGGTACAAAACCTCCCCCAAAGTCAAATTCATGAAGGGTTGCCCCCACTCAATCGGGTGGGGGGAAGACTCCAGTTGTTCGCAGAGACCTGGCGGGACACGATCAGAGACAGATGGGTGCTCTCCGCAGTAAGTCTGGGATACAGATTGGAGTTAAGACTCTCCTCCTTCCCATTTTATGAGGTCAAACGTGCCAAGGGATCCCCGGAAGAGAGAGTCCCTCCTGTTGGCACTAGAACAACTATTGCTCCAAGGAGTAATTATGGAGGTTCCCCTGGAAGAATGGGGGTTCGGGTTTTACTCAAACCTCTTTACAGTCCCGAAGCCAAACGGGGACGTGAGGCCCATATTAAATCTAAAAGGGCTAAACAAATTCCTACATATCAGGACTTTCCGGATGGAGTCGATCCGATCGGTGGCCACTGCCCTACAAGGGGAGGAATGGTTAGCCTCGATCGACATCAAAGATGCTTATTTGCACATTCCCATCTTTCCAGTCCACCAAAAATTTCTACGCTTTGCAGTAGAAGGGCGCCATTTTCAGTTCAGAGCCTTACCCTTCGGTCTGGCCACAGCACCACGAGTGTTTACAAAAATTCTGGCCCCATTATTGGCCAATCTAAGAACACAAGGTGTAACGATAATGGCATATCTAGACGACTTGTTGCTGATAGACCACTCAGTGAAAAACTAGAAGTGGTCGTTCACAAGACAATCAAGTATCTGGAATCTCACGGTTGGATTATCAACCGAGACAAGTCAGCCCTAAAACCAGTCAAAAGTCTGGAATACTTGGGGCTAAGGCTGGATTCAGGCCAGAGAAAAATATTCTTGCCTCGAGAAAAGGTGTTGTCTTTGAGAGATTTGATCCACCTAGTGGGTACAAAAAGACAGCCGTCCATACGCCTGTGCATGAGGCTGCTGGGAAAAATGGTGGCATCATTCGAAGCAGTACCCTACGGTCAATTCCATTCAAGGAATTTGCAAAGGGCCATACTGTCAGCCTGGAACAAAAAAGTTCAGGCCCTAGACTTACCAATGTCCTTGTCCCCTTCCGTTCGCAAGAGCCTCCGTTGGTGGTTGGTTCTCCAGAATCTGGAAAAAGGGAAATCCTTCAGTCCGATTTCTTGGAAGGTGGTCACTACAGATGCCAGCCTTATAGGCTGGGGAGCAGTACTGGAGCAATGGTCTCTTCAGGGCAGATGGTCGGATGCAGAAAAGGCCCTGCCCATCAATCTCTTAGAGATACGAGCAGCCCGGTATGCCCTAGTAGCATGGACATCCAAACTCCAAGGGTCCCCTGTCAGAATTCAATCAGACAATGCCACAGCAGTGGCATATATCAATCATCAGGGTGGCACCAGGAGTCGTGCAGCCCAGAGGGAAGTAAATTACATCCTGAAATGGGCAGAAAGATATGTCCCAGCCATATCCGCGGTATTCATTCCAGGAGTGGAGAATTGGAAGGCGGACTTTCTAAGTCACCAGCAATTATGCCCAGGGGAATGGTCCCTTCACCCCGAGGTTTTCCGGACAATATGTCAGCGGTGGGGAACACCGGATGTAGATCTTCTAGCATCCAGATTCAACGCAAAGGTGGACAGGTTTGTCTCTCGGACAAGGGATCCCCTAGCTTGCGGCTCGGATGCCCTAGTGTTCCCTTGGGATCAGTTCAAGCTGATATATGCATTTCCACCACCACAATTGTTACCTTGATTACCCCGCAGAATCAGGGTAGAAAAGAAACCAGTGATTCTGGTGGCTCCAGCGTGGCCCCGAAGAGCATGGTACGCGGAGATTGTAAAAATGTCAGTGGGGAGTCCTTGGACTCTCCCACATCGTCCGGACCTGCTTTCGCAAGGACCGATATACCACCCTTCCTTACCAGCCCTAGGTTTGACGGCCTGGCTATTGAAGCCCACATTCTAAAAAAGAGAGGTCTCTCTAATCCTGTGGTAGCTACCATGATCAATGCCAGGAAGCCGGTATCCAGGCAGATCTACTATAGAATCTGGAAGGCGTACATCGTCTGGTGTGAGGCCAAGAAATGGCATCCACGTAAGTACGTAATAGGTAGGATTCTGGACTTCCTACAGTGGGCTGTAGATAGGAAGCTTGCCTTGAGTACTATCAAGGGTCAGATTTCGGCCTTGTCAATATTTTTTCAAAGGCCCTTGGCTTTGCATTCACTAGTCAAAGCTTTTATACAAGGAGTGATGCGTATTAGCCCTCCGGTTAATATTCCCATATGTCCATGGGACTTAAACCTGGTTCTGTCGGTTCTACAGAAGCAACCATTTGAACCATTACAGCACATTTCCTTGGTTCTTCTCACCAGGAAATGGATTTTTCTAGTAGCCATTTGTTCGGCTAAAAGAGTGTCGGAATTAGCCGCTATGTCCTGTAAAGAGCCATATCTGGTTATCCATAAGGACAGAGTAGTGTTACGTCCTCATCCAGCCTTTCTTCCTAAGGTGGTATCGAGGTTTCATTTGAACCAAGATGTGGTTCTTCCTTCCTTTTTCCCCAAACCTAGTTCGGTAGAGGAAAAGTTATTGCATTCTTTGGATGTAGTAAGAGCAGTTAAAGCTTATCTAAAAGCCACTGCTCAGATTCGTAGAACGGATACTTTGTTTATTCTGCCGGAAGGCCCCAGAAGGGGTCAGGCAGCGTCAAAATCTACTTTAGCCAAGTGGATTCGACAGGTCATAATGCAAGCCTATGGCTTGAGAAGGAGACCGCCTCCGTTCAAAGTTAGGGCGCACTCCACGAGAGCAGTTGGAACTTCATGGGCAGTGCATCACCAGGCCTCCCTGGCTCAAATCTGTAAGGCCGCAACATGGTCTTCAGTACACACGTTTACTAGGTTCTACCAGGTGGACGTTAGAAGTCAGGAGGATGTCGCCTTTGGGCGCAGTGTGTTGCAGGCCGCAAAAGATCCTCATGTCTGATAGCGCTCAGCTTATGTATGGTGTATCCCCCCCCCCTCATTGGGCATTGCTTTGGGCCGTCCCACATAGTAATGACTATGTCCCGTGATGTACGAGAAAGAAAATAGGATTTTTATAACAGCTTACCTGTAAAATCCTTTTCTTGGAGTACATCACGGGACACAGAGCTCCCACCCCACTTTTGGGGACACTTATTGCTTTGCTACAAAACTGAGGTACTCCCGGATGGGAGGGGCTTATATAGGGGAGGGTACTTCCGGTTTTGGAAGTTGCCAGTGCCAGCACCTGAAGGTATCTATATAACCCACATAGTAATGACTATGTCGCTCTGTGTCTCGTGATGTACTCCAAGAAAAGGATTTTACAGGTAAGCTGTTATAAAAATCCTATTTTTAAGATGCCACAGGAGGGAAGAGCACATTGCTTCTGCAATCCAGAGAAGGTAAGGAGCCACGCCATAGGCTAGGGCCTTCCTTCACCGCGCACAAGCGGTTCTTTTGTCCGCCTAGTGCGGCAAGTAGACGATCCCAGGCCGATAAAGCGCCTGCTGAGGGACAGAAGCGTCCCAGGGTTTGCAAGCCCAACCTTGCTTGCCTACCGAACAGATTTTTTCCCCTCTTAACCGCCAGCTTCAGCCGACTTGTCGGGAAGCCCAACATGGGGCGGTCCAGGACCTGCTGATATGCAGGGTGGGCCTTCCTGTCTTAGTACAGGAATGGGTTCAGGGGTCCTACTCAAATCTGTTTGTAGTGCTGAAGGAGGGGGTTCGTCCTGTCTTGGATCTCAGGACCCTCAACTGCTTTGTGAAAGTACAAAGGGTCCGGAAAGGAGTTGGCTCGCTCTGTTGTGCTCCCCTCCAGCCAGGGGTTTCTCCAGCATCCTTGATCATCAAGGAAGCATGCTTGCATGTCTCCATATGCACCAGGCATCAGAGATGTCTGCGTGGCGGCCGGGGAAGACCACTACCAATGGTGGCTCTCCTCTTTGGCCTGGCATCGGCACCAAGGGTGTTCACCAAGGTGCTTGCCCCGATTCTGGCCCTAAGACAGCGTGGCTTCGCTATCATGGGCAACTTGAAAGATCTTCTGGGGGTCACTTCAGACTTAAATTTAGAAGTAAGCGTTTCTATAACCTGTCATACCCTCCGATACTGGTGAGGTGATGAACACTCAGAAGTCATTATTGGTACCGTCCCAACTCCTAGTGTGTCTAGGGTTGATTCTGGACTCCTCAGAGGCGTACGTTTTTTTTCCCCTTATCGTCTTTCTGGACAGCCACAATTGAGAGCTAGGCTCCTCCCCTTCCTTAGGAAACACTGCACCAGCCCATAAATCTTTACTTCCCCTGCCGGACCTCAGTTATTAGTGTTTCCTCTGGCGGGGAGACACTGTGCAAGGAACCAGGCTGGTCAGTCAGGGGATTGAAGCCATGCAAGGACCCAGAAAAGGAAGCAGGGGCTTCCTGGGTACAAAAGGTGCGGTACATACCCGCCATTGGAGCCACCCCATCCTCGCCGAGTGCGGTAGTAGGTTGCGGGGGACCCCTATCGCGTCCACAGGGCCGCGCCAGGGGGGCATCTTAAATTCCCTATAGAGTGATACAGACCGCATTTTTGAACCAAGGCGGGCCGGACGGCGGGCGACATTTCCGGCGGAAGGCGGATGTTCCCCTTTGACCTGAGACTTCCGGTTCCGGGTCGCGGTGGTGATAGGGGGCCGGGAGCAGGCTGGAGGAGTCTGGAACGCGCACAGGCAGCGTGGAGACTCTGTAGCAAGCAACCACCTGCAGTCATGTCAGAAGCAGATGCCCAGACGACAGACGCTACCTCCAGCCAGCCTAAGGTAAGAGCACCCTGGCGAGGGTCCTCTCTATCTAGGATTGCCCTTCCCATGTATGGTTCTGTCCATGGGGGGGGACAGTCCCTCTGGGTGGTCAGGGGTGGGGAGGCCCTAGTCCCTGCATATTAAAAAAGGGCTAGTGCACTCCCTGGGTTGTAACCTACTTTCTGATGTGTTATTTTTTTCTGCATTTTTTTACACTGTATTTTCAGAAAGCTGTAGAGAAGTCGTCTAGGTCAATGCATAGCTCTAAAAAGAAGTGTGCCTCCTGTAGGGACACTTTAGCAGAATCATGGACTAAGGTTCTATGTAGAGACTGCATAGATACCCTGGTCAGGGAGAGGGAGTCTGAACAGGAATCTGGATTAGCAGCCTCAGTTAAGGAGCTCTCGTCCACTTTTTCGCTTCTTTTAAATCTCTGTTTGAAAAATTTCAGCTCCCCTCTAGTCCTGCTCAGGTTACAACCCCGCCATTGGCTCAGGGATCTGCACCTGCTACACCTGCTGCTGCAGTTACCGCAGGGGAAATCTCAGGCCCTTCGGAGGTGGAGCATGCACAGGCAGACCGTGCCACCTCTGATTCCCAGGACGGATCAGAAGGAGAGGACCGGGACGGGGAGTCCAGGAAGTCCTCCAGGTATAAATTGTCCCTGGATGAGGTAGAGGACCTCTTGGGCGCAATTTATACAACCCTCAATATCCAGGTGGATAAAAAGGCCCTAACACTTCATGACCAAATGTACAGGGGGTTAGGGGAACAAAAAAGAAAGGTGTTCCCAGTACATGAGGTACTGGTTGAAACCGTCAAGAAGGAATGGCAGGATCCTGAAAGGAAACTAGCCGCCGCCTTCTCCCAGGTTTCTAGACATACAGACCTGGCGTTTGAAGACATGGGAGATCTGTCTGACGTAATGGATAAAAAAATAGACTCCCTCCTAAAGAAGACGTGGGATTCTTTTTTTATATCATTTCCTATTTATTTAGAAAAATTATTCTAATAATACACACACTTATTACATTTTATCTTTTAAAACATTACATTTTTTGTGTTAACCATCGTGTACATATTACTTTGTCCTGTTAATATATTCTCCCTTCCCTTTTTCCTCCCCCCCCCTCACCCCCCCTCTCCCAAACTACATCCATTTACTTTATTTCCCTGTGTCCAATCACCACAATTCACTCCCTCCACCACTACCACTGCTCATCCCTCTCTGTATATACACATTTCTTTTTTTTTCTTTCTTCTCTTCCTCTCTCCCTTCTCTTCCCCTTTGCTCATTCGCCCCGTTCCTTCCCTCTCTTCTCCACCTTTCCCTCCTGCAACCCCTAAATTCCTACATCTGTAGTCTTTCTACTACTAATTGAGGTGGCGCAAGGTCCACGTCCCCCAACCATGGTTTCCATATAGTGTCAAATTTACTCACTTCTCCCCTTCGCCTATACATCAATCGCTCTCTTAGAAGCACAGAGTTCACACATGAAATCCACTGCTTCCCCGTAGGTACCGCTGGTGACATCCAGGATTTTTGAATAAGTTTCCTAGCTAGATACATCAGTCTAGTCAACATACAATACGTTCCTCTTGGGAACATTTCTGTGTCAATGGCTCCCAGCAGGTACACTAAGGGGTTTAGAGGAACAGATACCTGGGCTAATTTCGTAATACACTGGGAGACTTCCTCCCAGTACCTATGGAGTTTTGGACATTTCCATATTAAGTGTATAAAATCCCCTCTATGTACCTTACATATTGGACACAGGGGGGAGTCTCTTCCTCCCCACCTGTATAGCTGCTCTGATGTTCTATAATGCCCTGTGCAAAATGAATAGTTGTCAGAATCTGTGGGATGCAGATACCGATACCACAGGGATAGACTTAAGTCAGTGGCGGATCCAGGGGGGGGGGGTTAACAGGGCAATTGCCCCCCCCCCCCCGAGACCATCTGTCACACTCGCTTGCTGTTTTTTTTTTTTTTGCGCCTGATCTCCCGAACTTTGGGGACCCGGTACCGGCCTGCCGTAGGACCCCTTGACCTCAAACTTGACACACATGTAGCCCAATGTCTCCTCTACAAGTGTGCAAAGTTTGGTGACTGGGGGACTTACGGCCGGGGAGCACCGATTTTTTTAAATCCGGGCACCCCTTCCATAGACTCCAATGTTAAATGGTCATTTCTCCAGTGATTTTGCGGACCCGGTACCGGGCGGTCGTAGGTCCCCCGAACCCCAAACTTGGCACACATGTAGCCCCAGGTCTTCTCTACAAGTGTGCAAAGTTTGGTGTCTGGGGGACCTACGGCCGTGGAGCACTGATTTTTTAAAACCGGGCACCCCTTCCATAGACTCCAATGTTAAACGGTCATTTCTCCAGTGATTTTGCGGACCCGGTACCGGCCGGTCGTAGGTCCTCTGGACCCCATACTTTACACACATGTAGCCCCATATCTCCTCTATAAGTTTGAAAAGTTTGGTGTCTGGGAGAACCGATTTTTCAAAGCCGGGCACTCCTTCCATAGACTTCCATGTTAAACATCAGTCTAGTCATGGGCACAGTGAGGCAAAGTGAGGCAAGTATAAGCCTAGGACACCATAGGCTTATACTTGAGTCAATAAGTTTTCCCAGTTTTTTGGGGTAAAATTAGGTGCCTCGGCTTATATTCGGGTTGGCTTATACTCGAGTATATACAGTACTTGTTCTGCGGCTGCCGCTGCCTCTCTGAGTCTCTCTCTCTCAGTTTCTCACATCAGTCGATCAGCGGCGCTGAGAGAGAGACTCTTCTAATGTAGTTACGTGGCGCACTGACACGATACCAGGAGCGGAGAAGGAGGTGGGTGGAGCCTCTTCCCTGCACTCGCTGCTAACGCCTGGGCCGCTTGGCGTCTAGCAACGAGTGACGTCAGTGAGTCACGTCGGGCCGCTCTGCGGGCAGGTGCAATAGCGTGCGGCTCCACAGACGGGTAAGAAAGCGGGCGTCTCCACTTGCGGCACGGTTTGTTGTCGGGGGGCGGCGCGGTTCGTGGGCAGACCGTGCTGCTCAGTGTGTTGGCAGCGCAGGTGAGAGTGAGAGAGCAGGCTCAGTGTGGCAGCTGGCCAATCAGCTAGCCGGGAGCGGGGGAGCAGAGAGATGAGATTATCTCTCACCGCCCGTGCCTGCCCTGCATTCCTGCAGTGACTTCCACCCTCACTGTGCAGGCAGCAGAGAGATTACAGTACATTATCTCTCTGCTGCCTGACTCTGGGAGTCTGGGACACAGCAAGAGACAACCAAAACTACACCTTAGCAGGCAAGTTAGTGACAATCCGCAAGGTGTGGCAGGCGACGTGGCAAATGACAATCTGCATCTGGTGGCAGGCAAGTGACAATCAGCAAGGTGTGGCAGGTGACGTGGCAAGTGACAATCCGCAAGGTGTGGCAAGTGACAATCCACAAGAAGTGGCAGGTGACGTGGCAAGTGACAATGCACAACGTGTGGCAAGTGACACGCTCAGGGCTCCCACTAATTGCAGGTGACGGTGGCAAGTGACACACTCGGGGCTCCCACTGATTCTGCATTGAACTATTTAATTTCATATTACAATGTAATAATAGAAATAATGCGCTTCAGTCATCCTGACACCATAACAACCATGGTGCTGGGATGATTGAAGCGCCGACACCAACCATTTCCCCGATAAATTTCCCACAAAAAATCTTTTTTTGGCAGTGCCCCTCCCGAGAAAAGACTCTGGATCCACCCCTGACTTAAGTGCCATCTCCCACTGGTTCCCATCTATTTCCCCTATGTCCTCCACCCATTTACTTCTACTTCTCAGGGAGGTATGGTCCTGGACTGAGGACAGCAATTCCATATATACTTTTGGTATTAATCCCTTCCGGGTGTCTGCCCCAAGAACTTCCCTCAACATAGATGATGTTGACACTGTCATAGAGTGTGTTATTTGTTGTGCCTGCAGGGCATGACGAAGCTGAAAATATTGATCGAAGCCCCTGGGGCTTAACTGGAATTCCTGACATAGCTGTTCATATGTCTTCAGCTCCTTCCCGTCGTATAATTGTGCAAAGAACCAGATCCCCATCTCTTTCCAGGGGGTAAAGCCCTGCAATTTCTGTACCTCTAGGTATCTCTGGTTATGCCATATCGGGGTAAAGGGCAGCAAACCCTTTATCTTTAAGGCTTTCCGAATCTCTCGCCATACTCTTTTAAGAAGGACGCCTATAGGTGCTGAGTCTGGTATACTCGGTAAGTCCATTTCCATGTGGGAGGCCGCTTCTAATATTGGGGCGGATGTGGTCACCATTTTACATATCTGGTCCTCATTTCCTTCCCATCCCCATCCTGCCATCTGCTGAAACTGTGAGGCCAAAAAGTACATTTTGGGTCGGGGTATTGCCAATCCTCCTCTATCCTTTCTATACTGCAGAGTTGCTAGACTTATCCTAGCTGTATTCTTTTTCCAGATTAATTCCCTCATTAGTGTATCAATCTGTTTAAACCACTTATTGGAGATCCACATGGGGGAGTTATGGAATACATACAGTAACTGCGGGGCCCACACCATTTTTATTAAATTTGCCCGTCCTACTACTGACAATGGGAGTTTACACCAGCTGTTACATTTCGTTTTCTGTCTATCCAACAGCGGGCCCAGGTTTAGCTGTATATACTCAGCCGGTTCTGGGGATACTACTACTCCCAGGTATTTGAAACTTTTTGCTACAACTATTTGTTCTGCCCCCTCTGGTAACTGTTCCGTCCACTGATCTATGGGCATTAAGATTGATTTTGACCAATTGATGGTAAAACCTGAGAAACCTCCAAACTCCTGAATTATCCCCATCATTGCTCGCAACGAGGCGGCCGGGTCGCCTAGATATATAAGCGCATCGTCCGCATATAGAGATATTTTTTTCCTCCCTCTGGCCCCTGCGAAACCCCACCACTTCCGGGGCACTACGAATCAGGATAGCCAGAGGCTCCACCGCCAGGGCAAACAGCAGTGGGGACAGTGGGCACCCCTGACGGGTGCCTCTATATAACTCAAATGGGACGGAGACATTGTTATTAATCCGGAGTCTGGCTCTGGGTTTAGAATAAAGCACCCTCACCCACTTTATAAACTTATCCTCCAGTCCGAACCTTTCCAGGAGGTAGGGCCACTTCACACTGTCAAACGCCTTTGCGGCATCCAGTGACAGAATGGCCCTACCCCCGGGATTATCCACCGGTACCTGTAGGTTCATATACAATCGCCTATTATTATCTGCGGTGGAGCGTGTGGGTATAAAGCCAGACTGGTCATGGTGGACCAGCCTATCGATTACCTGGGATAGCCTCTTAGCCAGAATACTGGCCAGAAGCTTGACATCCGCATTCAATAGGGAGATTGGACGATAAGAGTCCAACCCAAGCTTATCCTTCCCCGGTTTTGGAAGTACTATTATTATTGCCTCCTGCATGCTATCTAGTAAGCTACCTACTTCCACTGCCTCCATTAATGCCTGTAACAGGGGTGGCAGAAGGTCCTCCCCATACTGGGTATACACCTCTGCCGGTAACCCATCCGGGCCTGGAGATTTATGGTGTGCTGCCCCCTCCAATGCCTCCATCAGTTCTTTCAGTGTTATTGGGGAGTTTATCATTTCCCTATCTGCCTCAGAGAGCTGTGGGAATGAGCATGTTTGCAGAAACAGAGCGAGGTCAGATGGGGTGTAGCTAGTTTTAGAGGAGTATAAATCTGTTAACAAGACTGAATTATACATGGATTGCACCTCCATCCAGGAGTCATGGTTAGACTGAGAGGGGTCCGCTATTAGGGCCTGTTCTCTCTGCTTCATTTCTTCCCGTACCCTGCTTTCCCATTCCCTAGACCGAGTTTTAATTCCCTTTATCTCTCTAATAAGACATCCCCTTAGAAATGCCTTAAGTGTGTCCCATATTACCGCTGCACTAGCGGATCCCCTGTTAAAGTGCAGAAATTCCTGTATCGCCCTCTTCATTTTATCCTGGGACGGAAACAGAGTTAACCAAAAAAGGGTTCACTTTCCACAGCGGGTGGCCCGATGCAATTGTAGCATCTAGCCGTACCCAAAATGGAGAGTGATCCGATAACATTCGCGGCTCATAGGCCGACTCCCTTACCCGCTGCATAAGTACCTCATTCCCTAAACCCAGATCAATACGGGAAAGTCCATCGTGTGTGGCGGAGTAGCATGAGTAGCTTCTGTCCTCTGCATGTCTCTTTCGCCAGACATCTTGGAGTCCCAATTCCAAGAGTAGGGAGGCAAAGGCCGTCCTGCCAGCCGTCTGCCTCACCACTCTTGATGTCAAGGACATTCTATCCAGGGATATGTCCAAAACGTTATTAAAATCACCTAGCACCAATACCGGAACATCCGGAGAAAGGGCCATGAATTGTGCTAAACTTCTAAGAGAGCTCGCTGAGAATGGTGGAGGGACATAAACCGAGGCGACAACACACACTAATCCATTTAAGTTTTCAGAGCAAAAAGACATACCTACCCTCTCTGTCCAACTCCTGTCGAATGCATTCAAAGGAAGTATCAGTAGAGACCATTACACTCACTCCTCGTGAATGTGATGTGTGCATAGAGTGAAATTGTGTCGCTTGACTCCGGAGGAATCCCATTCCAGATCATTGGCCTGAAATCCGGGCGATCTGGCTTTGCCTCTCCACATGGTTTCAGAGGCTACAAGGGCGTCCAGTCAGAATCCAGTCGGACAAACACCACTGTGGTGGTGTATGTCAATCATCAGGGAGGAACAAGCAGCTCTGCTGCAGCATCGGAGGTCGCTCACCTCCTTAGGAGGCTCCCTTACCAGAGGGGAAGCACGCCAGTCATAGATCTTCTGGCTTCTCGACTCAATCGGAAGGTATTGAGGTTTGTGGCCAAGTCAAGAGACCCATGGGCAAACACGACAGATGCGTTGAGGGCACTGTGGAGTCGGTACCCGGCTAATCTATGCCTTTCCTCCTCGGAAGCTCCTTCCTCATCTGCTTGGCAGACTGGAGGCAAAGAGGATTACAATGGTCCCAATTGTTCTGAATTGGCCTCGACGTCCTTGGTACGCCGATCTAGTGTGTCTGGTAGCAGACTCCTTTTGGCATCTACCGTTAAGTCGGTCGCTAGATCCCATACGCCATCCTCTTTTTACAGTCACTGGCTTGAGGGCATGGCTTGGGAGCCAGGTGCTAAGAGCAGGGTTCGTACGGTCATTAAATTCCTGGAAAAGTCATGGGATTTTGACATGGCACTTTCCAGGCCTGGAAAAGTTTTGGAAAATGACTGAATCCACTAAGTTTTGGAAAAGTCATGGAATATTTTAGTCACTACTAGTCGTGCAACGGATCGTAAGCGATCCGTGATCCGAACAGGTCATCCTGTTCGGATCGGCACACGGCGCGATCCCCGGAGCGCTCCGGGGCCTCGGCCATTAGGAAAGGCCGCGGCTTCGGCCTATCTCCGGAGCCGCGGCCATCTTGGTACACCCGGCGGCAGCCTATTGGCTTAGCGGCACGCTGACGTCAGCAGGAACTGGAGGGACACACACTGCGCCGTGTATTGCTGTTCTGAGGTCTGTAAGGGGTGGGGGGGTGCCTGCATTACTGGGGGGTGTCTGTACTTGGAGGTCTGTACTGAGAGGTCTGCACTGGGGGTGTCTGCACTGGGGGTGGCTGTACTACTGGGGGTGTCTGTACTGGGAGGTCTGCACTGGGGGTGTCTGTACTGGGAGGTCTGTACTGGGAGGTCTGCACTGGGGGTGTCTGCACTGGGGGTGTCTGTACTACTGGGGGTGTCTGTACTACTGGGGGTGTCTGTACTACTGGGGGTGTCTGCACTGGGAGGTCTGCACTGGGGGTGTCTGTACTGGGAGGTCTGCACTGGGGGTGTCTGTACTGAGAGGTCTGCACTGGGGGTGGCTGTACTACTGGGGGTGTCTGTACTGGGAGGTCTGCACTGGGGGTGTCTGTACTGTACTGACGTCAGTACTACAGTTTGAATTTATTTGTGTGAACTGTGAAGTTAAGTCATGGATTGTGGAAACTAACTAGTGTCGGGTGATTGTATATAGTGTATACCACATTTACCACTGACTAATGCAGAGTTGCAATGCAAGGAGATCAGCTAAAGTAGTTGGATCTGTGCGTGCGTTATAATTAATTAATCAAAATTAGTCGTTTAATCGATTTAAAAGAAAAAACGATTAATCGAACATATAAATTTTAATCAGTAACAGCCCTAATTTATATTAGTAAAAATATGCTGGGTGTGACATGGATTTTCTTCTTATTTAACATGTATACATAGACATTTCATGAAACATAAGGTCATGAATATTTATACGTGAAGTCATGGAAAAGTCATGGAATTTCATTGGTAAAAATGTGTATGAACCCTGTAAGAGACAGGGACCTGTCAGACTCGATGATCTCTACCATGAGGAGTGCTCGGAAATCATCCCCTAGGAAGATTACCATCGCACTTGGAAGACCTGCATATCCAATTGTGAGGAAATGAGGTGGCACCCGCGTACTTATTTGGTTCCAGAGTCCTGCTGTTCTTCAGCTGGGAACGAGCCAAAATTTTTACTTAAGTTCAATTAGGGGGCAGGTACCTGCCCTGGCTGTCTTTCTTTCTCGTACATCACGGGACACAGAGCGGCATAGTCATTTCTATGTGGGTTATATAGTTTACCTTCAGGTGCTGGCACTGGCAACTTCCAAACCGGAAGTACCCACCCCTATATAAGCCCCTCCCATCCGGGAGCACCTCAGTTTTTTGCCAGTGTCTAAGGTGTTGGCCAAGAAGCAACATGTGTTTTTCACTGAGCTTGCGTACAGGTTCTTTTGGGCCTCAGTAAGCTATTCCGGATCCGACCAAAAAAGCTTCATAGCTAAACGGTCGGTACCCGGGCCTTGCAGAGAAGAGCAAGGTTTTGCCTGTAAAGCTTCTCTTAGGAGGGCTGGACCCTGGGATCCAGAGCTCTGGTCATACCCACGACCAAGATGTTTTCTGTGCAGGGTGCTATACAGGTCCAGGGGAGTGGAATCCTTGGGAACCCGGTCCCTGAAGGTTTAATTACAATGCCTGCCGTGAGAGGTGAAGTTTGGGCTTCTGTGGACCAAACAGAGTCCTGCGGCGGGGAAAAGGTAAGTGGGGGCCCCTCAGGAACTTGGTTCTATTGGGGGACCCCCAAGCCTAATATGTCTTTCTGCCTGTTACCTAACGGTATTCCCGCTAAATATCTGTGCATGCCTGTAACTACTAAAAAATGTAATAATTTTAAGAGTGGTCAAGAAAAAAAAAAATGGTTAAACCGCGGTACCTGTGTTAAACCACTAGAGGCCGCTGTGGAACGTTGTTTTCTTGTCATGTGGATTTTTTCTTTCCAAGTCAAAATCCAGGCAGATGGTGAGTTCTCTGAATGGGAAACTGTTTCCTCTGCCATGTTGCAATGCTCGTCCATCCCCCAGCCCTGTGGCAAACAGGGCCCTGGCTTCTGTCCCTAGTTCCTTTTCAAAAAGAGCGCCGAAGGCGCACGTGCCCGCGCGCGGGCACGCGCCTCTATTTATAGAGGTGAGCTGGAAAAAGGGGCGGAGCTTAGTGGATGACGCTCTGTGCGCGCCGCAGCGCTTCTGCGCATGTGCGGGCGTCCCAGCATGTTAAAAAGCACAATTAGGTGTTGTCAGCTGGTTATGGAAGGCAGAAACAGAGCTGGCAATATTTAGAAAGGCATACAGCAGGCGGTTGATGCAGGCATCCCCATAGAAAGGCACATTAGTAGACACCAACTGTTTATATAGCAGCAATTGTGCTAGACTATTGTCAGTAAGTGGTGTATTTCGGCTGGAATACCTCAGCTTTGGGCTTAGGAATATGCCGTCTAAAGTCTCCGGGACTAAAAATCCCAGGAAGCAAAGGGGGTCTCCATCGGGCTCTGAGGATCTTGGGCATGCTTTGGCTGCACCAATCTCCCCTGAAAAATCAGAGGTTAGTGACCGTAGAGCACCCTCAGGAGTACCTGGTACTGTGGCTGTCCTCAGTTCACCTGCTCCTGTGTATATAACAGAGGAGGTTTTTTCCTCAGCTCTGGGAGGACTGGAAGAGAGATTGACAACATTGATCGCTGCTTCCCTGTCAGAGGGAAAGCGCGCCCGATCTCCGTCTCCTCCCTCAGAGTACCTGTTAGCAGAGCAACAGTCCCATACAGGGATCGACCTACCTAAAGGGGATCAGGATGAGGTTGATTCTGTTATAGAGGAATCAACAGTGGAAGAGCCATTCTCAGCATCACATGCTGAAAAATTATGGGTTCAGTCCCTGACTAACATGGTCCGATCAGCATTTAAAATGCCCCTTGCGGAGCCATCATCCACTTCTGTCTCCTCGTTGGGGTCGCTAAAAGCTCCCCAGACTGTTTGTTGCTTTCCAATCCATCCTTTACTGGAAGGGCTCATTTACAAGGATTGGGAACATCCTGATAAAATATTTACTCCTCCCAAGAGATTTCCGGTGGTCTATCCCATGGAGGATAAGTTCATCAAAAAATGGAGGGTCCCTACAGTGGACGCAGCCATCTCTTGTGTGAATAAATCACTGACATGTCCAGTAGATAATGTCCAAATGTTCAAGGACCCAATAGATAAAAAATTGGAGTCCTTATTAAAATCTGCTTTCTCTACAGCAGGCTTGGTGACACAACCAGCAGTGGCAGCTATTGGGGTCTGCCAAGCAGTGAAGGATCAGTTGAAACAGGTCTTAAGGGACCTGCCAGATCAGCAGGCCCTTGCCCTAGCTGATCTACCTAGAGCCTTATGCTTTGCGGTTGATGCCATAAAGGATTCAATCCATCAGGCCTCCCTCTGTCTGTAGTACATATGCGCAGGCTTCTATGGCTCAAAAACTGGTCTGCTGAAGCTCCCTGTAAAAAATTGCTGGTTAGCTTCCCATTTCATGGTGAACGCTTATTCGGGGAAGACCTGGACAAATATATCCAGAAAATTTCCAGCGGTAAAAGTACACTCTTGCCGGTTAAAAACAGAGTTAGAGGTCCCTCTTTTAAGAGGCCTGCTTCTCCAGTCCCTGGGACATCGGCTGTGAAACAGTTCCGACGGCCTCCTCGGTCAAATCCCGGGGGTAAAAATCAGGGACAATCGCAGGGTAACAAGAAACCCTGGGTCAGGAGAGGTACAAAACCTCCCCCAAAATCAAATGCATGAAGGGTTGCCCCCACTCAATCGGGTGGGGGGAAGACTTCAGTTGTTCGCAGAGACCTGGCGGGACACGATCAGAGACAGATGGGTGCTCTCCGCAGTAAGTCTGGGATACAAATTGGAGTTAAAAGACTCCCCTTCTTCCCATTTTATAAGGTCGAACGTGCCAAGGGATCCCCGGAAGAGAGGATCCCTCCTGTTGGCACTAGAACAACTATTGCTCCAAGGAGTAATTATGGAGGTTCCCCTGGAAGAATGCGGGTTCGGGTTTTACTCAAACCTCTTTACAGTCCCGAAACCAAACGGGGACGTGAGGCCCATATTAAATCTAAAAGGGCTAAACAAATTCCTACATATCAGAACTTTCAGGATGGAGTCGATCCGATCGGTGACCACTACCCTACAAGGGGAGGAATGGCTAGCCTCGATCGACATCAAAGATGCTTATTTGCACATTCCCATCTTTCCAGTTCACCAAAAATTTCTACGCTTTGCAGTAGAAGGGCGCCATTTTCAGTTCAGAGCCTTACCCTTCGGTCTGGCCACAGCACCACGAGTGTTCACAAAAATTCTGGCCCCATTATTGGCCAATCTA
Organism: Rana muscosa; assembly: GCA_029206835.1. Taxonomy (NCBI): domain Eukaryota; kingdom Metazoa; phylum Chordata; class Amphibia; order Anura; family Ranidae; genus Rana; species Rana muscosa. The sequence continues at coordinate 74,347,460 of CM055117.1, forward strand.
AGAACACAAGGTGTAACGATAATGGCATATCTAGACGACTTGTTGCTGATAGACCACTCAGTGGAAAAACTAGAAGTGGTTGTTCATGAGACAATCAAGTATCTGGAATCTCACGGTTGGATTATCAACCGAGACAAGTCAGCCCTAAAACCAGTCAAAAGTCTGGAATACTTGGGGCTAAGGCTGGATTCAGACCAGAGAAAAATTTTCTTGTCTCAAGAAAAGGTGTCGTCTTTGAGAGATTTGATCCACCTAGTGGGTACAAAGACAGCCGTCCATACGCCTGTGCATGAGGCTGCTGGGAAAAATGGTGGCATCATTCGAAGCAGTACCCTACGGTCAATTCCATTCAAGGAATTTGCAAAGGGCCATACTGTCAGCCTGGAACAAAAAAGTTCAGGCCCTAGACTTACCGATGTCCTTGTCCCCTTCCGTTCGCAAGAGCCTCCGTTGGTGGTTGGTTCCCCAGAATCTGGAAAAAGGGAAATCCTTCAGTCCGATTTCTTGGAAGGTGGTCACTACAGATGCCAGCCTTATAGGCTGGGGAGCAGTACTGGAGCAATGGTCTCTCCAGGGCAGATGGTCGGATGCAGAAAAGGCCCTGCCCATCAATCTCTTAGAGATACGAGCAGCCCGGTATACCCTAGTAGCATGGACATCCAAACTCCAAGGGTCCCCTGTCAGAATTCAATCAGACAATGCCACGGCAGTGGCATATATCAATCATCAGGGTGGCACCAGGAGTCGTGCAGCCCAGAGGGAAGTAAATTGCATCCTGAAATGGGCAGAAAGATATGTCCCAGCCATATCCGCGGTATTCATTCCAGGAGTGGAGAATTGGAAGGCGGACTTTCTAAGTTGCCAACAATTATGCCCAGGGGAATGGTCCCTTCACCCCGTAGTTTTCCGGACAATATGTCAGCGGTGGGGAACACCGGATGTAGATCTGCTAGCATCCAGATTCAACGCAAAGGTGGACAGATTTGTCTCTCGGACAAGGGATCCCCTAGCTTGTGGCTCGGATGCCCTAGTGTTCCCTTGGGATCAGTTCAAGCTGATATATGCATTCCCACCGCCACAATTGTTACCTCGATTACTCCGCAGAATCAGGGTAGAAAAGAAACCAGTGATTCTGGTGGCTCCAGCGTGGCCCCGAAGAGCATGGTACGCGGAGATTGTAAAAATGTCTGTGGGGAGTCCTTGGACCCTCCCACATCGTCCGGACCTGCTTTCACAAGGACCGATATACCACCCTTCCTTACCAGCCCTAGGTTTGACGGCCTGGCTATTGAAGCCCACATTCTAAAAAAGAGAGGTCTCTCTAATCCTGTGGTATCTACCATGATCAATGCCAGGAAGCCGGTATCCAGGCAGATCTACTATAGAATCTGGAAGGCGTACATCGCTTGGTGTGAGGCCAAGAAATGGCATCCACGTAAGTACGTAATAGGTAGGAGTCTGGACTTCCTACAGTGGGGCTGTAGATAGGAAGCTTGCCTTGAGTACTATCAAGGGTCAGATTTCGGCCTTGTCAATATTTTTTGAAAGGCCCTTGGCTTCGCATTCACTAGTCAAAGCCTTTATACAAGGAGTGATGCGTATTAGCCCTCCGGTTAAAATTCCCATATGTCCATGGGACTTAAACCTGGTTCTGTCGGTTCTACAGAAACAACCATTTGAACCATTACAGCACATTTCCTTGGTTCTTCTCACCAGGAAATTGATTTTTCTAGTAGCCATTTGTTCGGCTAAAAGAGTGTCGGAATTGGCCGCTATGTCCTGTAAAGAGCCATATCTGGTTATCCATAAGGACAGAGTAGTGTTACGTCCTCATCCAGCCTTTCTTCCTAAGGTGGTATCGAGGTTTCATTTGAACCAAGATGTGGTTCTTCCTTCCTTTTTCCCCAAACCTAGTTCGGTAGAGGAAAAGTTATTACATTCTTTGGATGTAGTAAGAGCAGTTAAAGCTTATCTAAAAGCCACTGCTCAGATTCGCAGAACGGATACTTTGTTTATTCTGCCGGAAGGCCCCAGAAAGGGTCAGGCAGCGTCAAAATCTACTTTAGCCAAGTGGATTCGACAGGTCATAATGCAAGCCTATGGCTTGAGAAGGAGACCGCCTCCGTTCAAAGTTAGGGCGCACTCCACGAGAGCAGTTGGAACTTCATGGGCAGTGCATCACCAGGCCTCCCTGGCTCAAATCTGTAAGGCCGCAACATGGTCTTCAGTACACACGTTTACTAGGTTCTACCAGGTGGACGTTAGAAGTCAGGAGGATGTCGCCTTTGGGCGCAGTGTGTTGCAGGCCGCAAAAGATCCTCATGTCTAAGATAGCGCCCAGCTTATGTATGGTGTATCCCCCCCCTCATTGGGCATTGCTTTGGGACGTCCCACATAGTAATGACTATGCCGCTCTGTGTCCCGTGATGTACGAGAAAGAGAAAATAGGATTTTTATAACAGCTTACCTGTAAAATCCTTTTCTTGGAGTACATCATGGGACACAGAGCTCCCACCCCTCTTTTGGGGACACTTATTGCTTTGCTACAAAACTGAGGTGCTTCCGGATGGGAGGGGCTTATATAGGGGAGGGTACTTCCGGTTTGGAAGTTGCCAGTGCCAGCACCTGAAGGTAAACTATATAACCCACATAGTAATGACTATGCCGCTCTGTGTCCCGTGATGTACTCCAAGAAAAGGATTTTACAGGTAAGCTGTTATAAAAATCCTATTTTTTTCAACGACCCCTGGTGGCTCACTCTCTAGTGAGAATGTTGTACAGTGGGTTTGTCAGGCGGCTCCTCCGGTCCACCCTCCGCTACCTCCGTGGGGCTTAGGTAGCAGACGTCCTTTTGGCGTCTACCACCACGAGAGGACCTGCTGGTGCAGGGTACCATATGCCATCCTGCTTGCAGTCAATGGCATGGCCTCTAAGTGTCTCAGAAACCACCGTTTGAGTGCATCAGGGAGATTCCCTTGTTGACATTTTCTCAGAGTGGTCCTTTTGGTGGCTGTTATGCCAGTAAGACGGGTTTCTGAGCGGGCAGCCTTGTCATACAAGCCTCCCTATCTGATCTTCCACAAGGATAAGTTGGTGCTACGTCCACAGGCTTCTTTTCTTCCTAAGGTTGTGTTTCGACCTTCCATCTCAAGGAAGACATGTACTGCCATCCTTGTGTCCTCATCTGTCGAATCCTAAGGAGACGACTTTGCATTCCTTGGACGTCGTCCAAACTCTGAGAGAATGCTTGTCTAGTACTGCTACGTTCCAGAGTCCAGACTCACTGTTTGTTTTGGTGGCTGGTCCCAAGTAGGGCCCACCGGTCTCATCGGCCACAATCTCTAGGTGGATCCGACAGATCGTGATCAGGCTTACGCCATTAAGGGTCAGGCGCCTCCCTTTCCCGGTGCATTCGACCAGGGCAAGAGATGCCTCTTGGTTTACGTCAGTTAAGATGGTTTTCTGAGCTGGCAGCCTTTTCATGCAAGGCTCCTTCTTATCTGATCTTCCACAAGGATAGGTGGTGCTGCGTCCGCAGCCTTCTTTTCTTCCTAGGGTCGTTCGACCTTCCATCTCAAGGGAGACATTGTACTGCCATCCTTGTGTCCTCATCCGTCAAACCCTAGGAGACGACGTTGTATTTTTTGGACGCTGCCCGAGCTCTGAGAGCATCTAGCGTCTATTTCACCAGGTGTGTAAGGCGGCGACCTGTTTATCCATTCACACTTTCACTAAACTTTTCAAGTTGATGTGTGTGCATCTTCGGATGCTTCTTCGGCCGCAAGGTATTGCGGCTGTTTAGAGTTGCAACTCCTCTGTTGAGGAGCTCTGTTTTGTTTTGGGGTGAAGTTGTTTTAATGCTGTTCCCACCCCTCATTTTTGACACTGCTTTGGGACGTCCCACTTGTCAATAGAGAAGGTGTGTCAGTCCATGAACGAAAGAGTAAATAGGATTTTTTTCTCACCGTTCAATCCTTTTCTCTGAGTTCATGGACTGACAGCACCCACCCCTAGTTTTTTAAGTTTGTACTGCTTTTTGACGAACTGATCTGCGAGGTGCAGAGAGAGGGGATTATACCCAGAGGGTCCGCCCCCTGGGCGGTGCTGTAGAAGGTGTGAGGCAACACTTTTTACAAGTTTTCTTTCTCGTACATCACGGGACACAGAGCAGCATAGTAATTACTATGTGGGTTATAGAGCTTACCTTCAGGTGATGGACACTGGCACACCCAAGACAGGAAGTCCCCTCCCTTATATAACCCCTCCCATACCGGGAGCACCTCAGTTTTTTTGCCAGTGTCTAAGGTGTTGGTCACGGTTAAACATGTATTCATCTGGGCTTGTGTATAGGTTCTTTTTTTTGGGGCCTAAGCAAGCTATTCCGGATCCGTCCAAAGTGCTTCATAGCCAAACGGTCGGTACCCGGGCCTCGGCAAAGAAGAATGAGGTTTTGCCTGTAATGCCTCTCTTAGGAGAGCTGGACCCTGGGACCCAGTACTCTGGTCATACCCAAAACCAAGATGTTTCTGGCAGGGTGCTATACAGGTCCAGGGGAGTGGTGATCCTTGGGAACCCGGCCCCTGAAGGTCTTCGGACATTGCCCGCCGTGAGGGGCGAAGTTTGGGCCTCTGTGCCAAACAGAGTCCTGCGGCGTGGAAAAGGTAAGTGGAGATCCCTGTCGGACTTGGTTCTGCGGGGATCTTCGGTCCTAATGTGTTTTTTCTGCCCGTTTCCTAACGGTTATTCCCACTGGTCTATATGTGCCTGTTACTGATCCTGAAATTTGTTTCACATAGGATATAAGACATCAAGTGCTGTACCTGTTGTTATCCAGTAGAGGCAGCTGTAGGATGTCTTTGAACTTTTCCTCTTCTTAGTGTAAAGTCCAGGCAGATAATGAGCTCTCCCAGAGTAGAGAAGCTGCAAAAACTTCTGTCATACTTACCACAGCTCTGTCATCCTGCACTCTGTGTATAAACCAGCTTCTGGCCCCCTGTTTGCCTGCTTCCATGTGCAGCGCTTACACTTAATATATGAGAGATGGGCCGGAAGGGGGCGGGGCTTGGCGGATGACACGCCGTGCTCACTGGCACGCTTCTGTGCATGTGCGGGCGTCCTAGCCGGCTTTAAAAGCGCAATGTTCTGTACAGCTGGCTGTGGAGTGGACAGAGCGAAGACTTGCTGGTAACTAAACACAGAAGCATACTGCAGACGGTGATACAGGCATCCCCCAGAAAGGCACATTAGTAGACACCAACTGATATATATGTAGCAGCAAGTGTGCTAGACTACAATCAGTAAGTGGTGTATTTTGGCTATAAATACCTCAGCTTTGAGCTTATGAATATGCCGTCTAAGGGCTCTGGGACTAAAGGTCTTAGGAAGCAAAATGGGTCTCCATCGGGCTCTGAGGATCTGGGGCATGCTTCTGCTGCACCAGCCTCCTCTGATAAATCAGAGGCTGGTACCCGTAAGGAGTGCTAGGTGCTGTGGCTGCCCTCAGTTCACCTGCTCCTGTGTATGTAACAGAGGAGGCTTTTGCCTCAGGACTGGGAGAATTGGAGCAAAGATTGGCGGCATTAATCGCTTCTCCCCTACCAGAGAGAAAATGCGCCAGTTCTCCATCTCCTCCGTCTGGGTACCTGTTTGCAGAACAACAGTCCCATGAAGGGATTGACCTGCCTGAAGGGGATCAGGCTGAGGATGATTCTGCCTCAGAAGAGTCGACAGTGGAGGAACCAATCTCAGCGTCACAAGCTGAGAGATTGTTGGTCCAGTCCTTAACGGTCATGGTTCGATCGGCCTTTAAATTGCCTCTTTCTGAACCGTCGGCTACTTCTGTTTCCTCGCTGGGGTCTTTAAAAGCCCCACAGGCTAATTGTTCTTTTTCAGTCCATCCATTTCTGGAAGGACTTATTTATCAAGATTTTTAACATCCTGATAAACTAATCGCCCCTCCTAAAAGGTTCTCAGTGATCTATCCTATGGAGGAGAAGTTTACCTGAAAGTGGAGTTTGCCCAGGGTTGATGCGGCCATCTCCTGTGTGAACAGATCATTGACATGTCCAGTGGATAATGTTCAAATGTTCAAGGATCCAATAGATAAGAAGTTGGAATCCTTGCTAAAATCTGCCTTTTCTACTGCCGGGGCTGTAACACAGCCAGCTGTAGCAGCTATTGGTGTTTGCCAAGCTTTAAAGGATCAGATGAAACTGGTCTTAATGGATTTACCAGATCAGCAGGCTCATGATCTGGCGGATTTGCCTAGAGCAGGGGTCTCCAAACCCCGGCCCGCGGGCCACATCCGGCCCACGGGCCACATCCGGCCCGCGGGTGTGTTTTTGTCCAGCCCCCAGCTTGCCCAGACTCTGCCAACACAGCACTGCCGATCTGCTGGCTTTTAAAAGCAGCTGCTGTTATCGGCAGTCTATGTCTGGCAGGTCCAGGACAAAAAGCCGGTCCCCGCACACCCTCCCGTGCTACCAGAGGATTGGCTGCAGTGCTGAGATGAGGATTGGCTGCGGTGACGTCGTCAGCATGGCACCTCCTGGCTTCCCGCCCGCTGTTTTCATTAGGAATCCTTCCACCTTACAGCCTGCGTGTGTAGCAGTGGGCGGGAGTTCGGGAGGTGCAGGAGAGCTGAAGTCGGCTCCTACAGTGAAGAAGTCGGCTTGTACAGGCAAGCGTCAAATGGGCATAAATCTGAACATGTACATGTACAGGAGACTCTGCTGGTGACACTGATAATGGGGACACCTATGCTGGGAAAATTATGCTGGGGACACCTATGCTGGGAAAATTATGCTGGGGACACCTATGCTGGGAAAATTATGCTGGGGACACCTATGCTGGGAAAATTATGCTGGGGACACCTATGCTGGGAAAATTATACTGGGGACACCTATACTGGGAAAATTATACTGGGGGCACCTATACTGGGAAAATTATACTGGGGACACCTATGCTGGGAAAATTATGCTGGGGACACCTATGTTGAGAAAATTATGCTGGGGACACCTATGCTAGGAACACCTATGCTGGGAAAATTATGCTGGGGACACCTATGTTGAGAAAATTATGCTGGGGACACCTATGCTAGGAACACCTATGCTGGGAAAATTATGCTGGGGACACCTATGTTGAGAAAATTATGCTGGGGACACCTATGCTAGGAACACCTATGCTGGGAAAATTATGCTGGGGACACTTATGCTGGGAAAATTATGCTGGGGACACCTATGCTGGGAAAATTATGCTGGGGACACCTATGCTGGGGACACCTATGCTGGGAAAATTATGCTGGGGACACCTATGCTGGGGACACCTATGCTGGGGACACCTATGCTGGGAAAAATTATGCTGGGGACACCTATGCTGGGGACACCTATGCTGGGGACACCTATGCTGGGGACACCTATGCTGGGGACACCTATGCTGGGAAAATTATGCTGGGAACACCTATGCTGGGAAAATTATGCTGGGAACACCTATGCTGGGAAAATTATGCTGGGGACACCTATGCTGGGAAAATTATGCTGGGGACACCTATGCTGGGAAAATTATGCTGGGGACACCTATGCTGGGAAAATTATGCTGGGGACACCTATGCTGGGAAAATTATGCTGGGGACACCTATGCTGGGAAAATTATGCTGGGGACCGAAGAGGTTCTAAACCGGCCTCCAAGTCAGTCCTATGAAGGGCTGCCCCCACTCAAGCGGGTGGGGGCCAGACTTCAGTGGTTCGCAGAGACTTGGAGAAGGACGATTAGAGACAGATGGGTGCTCTCCACAGTAACTCTGGGATACAAATTGGAGTTAAAGGAGTTTCCTCCTCCCCACTTTATGTGGTCAAACGTGGCAAAAGATCCGTTAAAGAGAGGTTCTCTTCTTTTAGCGTTATACCAACTGTTGCTCCAAAGAGTGATTGTGGAAGTTCCTGTAAAGGAACAAGGTTTGGGATTCTACTCGAATCTATTCACAGTACCGAAGCCAAACGGGGACGCAAGACCCATATTGGACCTCAAAGGTTTAAACAGATTCCTGAACATCCGGTCCTTTCGGATGGAGTCAATAAGGTCAGTAGCCACTACCCTGCAAGGGGAAGAGTGGTCAGCTTCCATAGACATCAAAGATGCCTATCTGCACGTTCCCATTTTTCCGAGTCATCAAAAGTTTCTACGCTTTGCGGTAGAAGGGCGCCATTTTCAATTCGTGGCATTACCTTTCGGTCTGGCCATGGCACCACGGGTGTTCACAAAAGTTCTGGCCCCTCTGTTGGCCGATCTAAGAACCCGAGGTGTGTCGATCATGGCGTACCTAGACAACCTATTATTTATAGATCACTCGGCTGCCAAGCTAAAGATAATGATCCAGGACACGGTCAGGTATCTGGAGTCTCACGGTTGGATCATCAACGTGAACAAGTCAGCCTTGCATCCAGTAAAAAGTCTGGAATACTTGGGGCTATGTATAGACTCAGACCAGGGGAAGATTTTTTTGCCCCAGGGAAAGATGTCCTCTTTAAGGGACTTAATCCACCTGGTTTGTACAAAAAGACAGCCGTCCATACGCCTGTACATGCGGCTGCTGGGGAAGATGGTAGCTTCGTTCGAAGCTGTGCCATATGCCCAGTTCCACTCAAGGAAATTGCAAAAGGCCATACTTTCAGCATGGAATAAAAAGGTTCAGGCTCTGGACCTTCCGATGCCCCTGACCCCTTCAGTTCGGAAAAGTCTCTGTTGGTGGTTGGTGCCCCAAAATCTGCAAAAGGGGAAATCCTTCAGTCCGATTTCCTGGAAAGTGGTCACTACAGACGCCAGTCTTATAGGCTGGGGGGCAGTGCTGGGACAATGGTCTCTTCAGGGGAGATGGTCAGATGCAGAGAAGACCCTAACCATGAACCTTTTGGAAATTCGGGTGGCTCGGTATGCCCTAAAAACATGGACATCCAAGCTTCACGGGTCCCCTGTCAGGATTCAATCGGACAATGCCACAACAGTGGCATATGTCAATCACCAGGGGGGCACCAGGAGTTGTGCATCACATCATGAAGTGGGCAGAAAGGAATGTGCCATGCATATCCGCTGTATACATTCTAGAGGTCGACCGATATGGGTTTTTCTCTGGCCGATGCCGATGCCGATATTTAGAAATTGGGGCGGCCGATGGCCGATTTTTGTGGCCGATATTTTAGGCCGATTTAAAAAAAAAAAAAAACTCACCCACTCCACTCCTTGCTTACTCCTGTCACTCTAGCACACACTTGATGTCCTCAGTACAGATGGCACTAGTTGGACCTGGCAGGTGGCACTGGTTTGGAACTGACAGATGGCACTGGCTGCCACTGGTTGGCATTGGCAGGTGGCACTGGTTTGGAACTGACAGATGGCACTATTGGCACTGGCAGGTGGCACTGGTTTGGAACTGTCAGATGGCACTGGTTTGGAACTGTCAGATGGCATTGGCACTAGCAGGTGGCACTGGTTTGGAACTGACAGATGGCACTAGTTTGGGACAGATGGCACTGATTGGCAGTGGCACTGGCAATTGAAACTGGCTGGCAGGGGCGGGTGGCACTGGCTGGCAGGGGCGGGTGGCACTGGCTGGCAGGGGCAGGTGGCACTGGCTGGTGGAACTAAGTGGCAGTGGCGGGTGGCACTGATTTGCGGTGGCACTGACAGATGGCACTGAGAGATGGCACTGATTGGCGGTGACACTGGCAGGTTTCACACTAAGCCGAGTGTAACTGTAACCAGTGCTGGGACAAGGTCATCCAGCGCCCAGGGCAAAGTGCGCCCCCTCGGGTTCGGACTTGGGCCCCTTTCACACAGGCTTTCCGATCAGGTCTGTCTGTCAGTTTTTCAGGCGGACCTGATCGGAACCTCCATTCACTCCTATGGAGCGGCGGATGTCAGCTGTAACATGTCCGCTGACACCCGATCCTGTCAGTGAAATCCAGACAGATGGAAAGCCTATCGATCCGTTTTCATCCGATCTCCCCATAGAGGAGAGCGGGTCTCTGACAGGTCCATCTCAGCACAGTGAGCGGAGACGGACCTGTCATTCGCCTGCTCAGCGGGGATCAGAGGAACGATCCCCCACTGAGTAATGTTTGTGACATGCACTATAATAGTACTTAAAGTGTTGCGCTGCAGCAACCTGAGAGTAATGGGTGCACACATATGGGGTAGTGGTCAGTGGTGCCAATTTGGAAATGTGGAAAGGAAGTCCAAGACCCTTTTCTAAAAATGTCCTGTACCAAACCACATGTGTGATGAGTGGGGGTGCCTTTAACAATCAATGGCACTGCTGTGTATCTACTAAAGGACAGTGCGCTTCTGTGTTTGTTAAGAAAACCACAATTTTGTGCATGATCCTGACTGCGCGTGAACCTAGCCGTATAGCGGTTTCACACTGGTGCGCTTTGGTTTGACCACAGTGCGATTGTATGTGTGATTTACTTGCAGTTTTAGGTGTGCTCCTGATGAATTCTAGTGGACTGTGTGTTTTCTGATTGTGCATCAAAGATGCAGCACGCAAGACTGTAATTTGCTTTCGTGAAAACAGACAGTCTAATAGAATTGAATGGGAGCGCACCTAAAACTCTGGGTAAACTGCATATACAAATCGCACTGTGGCCAGACCACAGCACGCCAGTGTGAACCTACTATTAGCCCCCGTTGACATTGACTGTGGCTTTGAAATTGTGCGACTTAACCTGAAATCGCACAATTTCAGAGCTGCATCTCAGTGCGACTTTGGGTTGTGACTTTAAAGACATCTGTGTGGCTATTGAAGTCACATCCTAAATCGCAAAAGTAGTGCATGTACTACTTTTTCAAATTTATGCAGCAACTCAAAGTCAGTGTCGCATTGATTTGAACAGTGCCTTGCCGGCAATAGGATGTGACTTGTCAAATTGCTACAATGTGAAGGGGGGGGAGGTTAAGATTTCTTTTTCGTACATCACGGGACACAGAGCGACTTAGTCATTACTAATGGGTTATATAGATTACCTTCAGGTGTTGGCACTGGCCAATTCCAAACCGGAAGTACCCTCCCCTATATAAGCCCCTCCCATCCGGGAGCACCTCAGTTTTTTGCCAGTGTCTAAGGTGTTGGCCAAAGAGTAACATGTGTTTTCACTGGGCTTGCGTACAGGTTCTTTTGGGCCTTAGTAAGCTGTTCCGGATCCCACCAAAAAAGCTTCATAGCTAAACGGTCGGTACCCGGGCCTTGCAGCAGAAGAGCAAGGTTTTGCCTGTAATGCCTCTCTTAGGAGGGCTGGACCCTGGGATCCAGAGCTCTGGTCATACCCACGACCAAGATGTTGTCTGTGCAGGGTGCTATACAGGTCCAGGGGAGTGGAATCCTTGGGAACCCGGTCCCTGAAGGTTTAATTACAATGCCTGCCGTGATAGGTGAAGTTTGGACTTCTGTGGACCAAACAGTCCTGCGGCGGGGATCAGGTAAGTGGGGGCCCCCAGGAACTTGGTTCTATTGGGGGACCCCCAAGCCTAATTTGTCTTTCTGTCTGTTACCTAACGGTATTCCCGCTAAATATCTGTGTTTGCCTGTAACTACTGAAAATGTAAAATTTTAATAGTAGTCAAGAAAAAAAAAAAAAAAAAGGGGGACTGCGGTACCTGTGTTAAACCACTAGAGGCCGCTGTAGTCCATTTTTCTTGTCATGTGGATCTTTGGTTTTTTCAAGTCAAAAGATCCAGGCAGTTGGTAAGTTTCTCTGTGGGAATCCACTTCCTCTGCCCTGTTGCTGCGCTCATCCACCACACAGGCCCTCCGGCAAAAAGGGCCCTGGCTCCTAGTCCCTGTTTGATTTCGAAAAGGGCGCTAATGGCGCGCGGGCGCGTGCACGCGCCTCCTATGAAAAAAAAGGGGCGGGGCGGGTGGATGACGCTCGATCCGCGGCGCTTCTGCGCATGTGCAGGCGTCCCAGCATGGTTAAAAGACACAGTACAAGTGTCAGCTGGATGCAAACAGAGCTAGCAAAAAACAGTGGCACACAGAGGCGGTTGATGCAGGCATCCCCATAGAAAGGCACTTTAGTGGACACCAGCTGGTTTATAGCAGCAACTGTGTTAGACTATTACCAGCAAAAATTGGTGTATGACGACGGGAATACCTCAGCTTTGTGCTTAAAGGATATGTCGTCCAGACGCTCCGGAAATAGGTCTTCCAGGAAGCCAAAGGGGTCTCCATCGGGCTCTGAGGATATTGGGCATGCTTGTACTGCACCAATCTCCCCTGAGAATTCAGAGGTCAGTAGCCGTAGAGACCCCGCAGGAATGCCTGGTGCTGTGGCTGTCCCCAGTCCACCTGCTCCTGTATATATAACAGAGGAGGTTTTATCCTCAACTCTGGGAGGATTGGAAGAGAGATTAACAGCATTGATCGCTGCTTCCCTGTCACAGGAAAAGCGCGTCCGATCTCCGTCTCCTCCTTCAGAGTGCCTGTTAGTGGAGGAACAGCCCCACACAGAGATCGACCTACCTGAAGGGGATCAGGATGAGGTTGATTCAGTTATGCAGGAATCAACAGTGGAAGAACCTTTCTCAGCATCTCAGGCTGAAAGATTATGGGTTCAGTCTCTGACTAACATGGTCCGATCAGCATTTAAAATGCCTCTGGCGGAACCACCATCCCCTACGGTTTCCTCGCTGGGGTCGCTAAAAGCTCCCCAGGCTGTCTGTTCCTTCCCAATCCACCCTTTATTAGAGGGGCTTATTTACCAGGATTGGGAGCATCCTGATAAAATATTTGCTCCCCCCAAGAGATTTCCGGTGATCTATCCCATGGAGGATAAGTTCATAAAAAAATGGAGGGTCCCTACAGTGGACGCAGCCATCTCTTCTGTTAAAAAATCACTGACATGTCCAGTAGATAATGTTCCAATGTTCAAAGACCCAATAGATAAAAAATTGGAGTCTTTACTAAAATCTGCTTTCTCTACAGCAAGCATGGTGACACAACCTGCGGTAGCAGCGATTGGAGTCTGCCAAGCAGTGAAAGATCAGTTGAAACAAGTCTTAAGGGACTTGCCAGATCAGCAGGCTCTTGCCCTAGCTGACCTGCCTAGAGCCTTGTGTTTTGCGGTGGACGCCATAAAGGATACAATCCAACAGGCCTCCCGCTTTACGCTGTCTATAGTACATATGCGTAGGCTTCTGTGGCTCAAAAACTGGTCTGCTGAAGCTCCCTGTAAAAAACTGCTGGTTAGCTTCCCATTTCATGGAGAACGCTTATTTGGAGAAGATCTGGACAAATATATCCAGAAAATTTCTGCCGGTAAAAGTTCACTCTTACTGGTTAAGAACAAGGGTAGAAGTCCTTCTTTTAAGAGGCCTACTTCTCCAGTCCCGGGCACATCGGCTGTGAAGCAGTTCCGACGGCCTCCGCGGTCAAATTCAGGGGGCAGAAATCAGGGACAATCACAGGGTAACAAGAAGCCCTGGATCAAGAGAGGTACAAAACCTCCCCCCAAGGCATGAAGCGTTGCCCCCACTCAATCGGGTGGGGGGAAGACTTCAGTTGTTCACAGAGACCTGGCGGGACACCATCAGAGACAGATGGGTGCTCTCCACAGTAAGTCTGGGATACAAGCTGGAGTTAAAAGGCACTCCTCCTGCCCAATTTATGAGGTCAAACGTGCCAAGAGATCCCCAGAAGAGAGGATCCCTCCTTCTGGCACTAGAACAACTATTGCTCCAAGGTGTAATCTTGAAGGTTCCCCTGGAAGAAAGCGGATTCGGGTTTTACTCGAACCTTTTCACAGTCCCCAAACCAAATGGGGACGTGAGGCCCATATTAAATCTAAAAGGGCTAAACAAGTTCCTAAATATCAGGACTTTTCGGATGGAGTCGATCCGATCGGTGGCCACCGCCCTACAAGGGCAGGAATGATTAGCCTCGATCGACATAAAGGATGCTTATCTGCATATTCCCATCTTTCCGGCCCACCAGAAATTTCTACGCTTTGCAGTAGAAGGGCGCCATTTTCAGTTCAGAGCCTTACCTTTCGGTCTGGCCACAGCACCACGAGTGTTCACAAAAATTCTGGCCCCATTATTGGCCAATCTAAGAACACAGGGTGTAACGATAATGGCATATCTAGACGACCTGCTACTAATAGACCACTCAGTGGAAAAGCTGGAAGTAGCTATTCACAAGACAATCAAGTATCTGGAATATCACGGTTGGATTATCAACCGGGACAAGTCAGCTCTAAGACCAGTCAAAAGTCTGGAATACTTAGGGCTAAGGCTGGATTCAAATCGGAGAAAGATTTTCTTACCTCCAGAGAAGGTGTCGTCTTTAAAAGATTTGACCCACTTAGTGGGTACAAAAAGAAAACCATCCATACGCCTCTGCATGAGGCTGCTGGGAAAAATGGTGGCTTCATTCGAAGCGGTACCCTACGGTCAATTCCATTCAAGGAATTTGCAAAGGGCCATACTGTCAGCCTGGAACAAAAAAGTTCAGGCTTTAGACTTACCAATGTCCCTGTCCCCTTCCGTTCGCAAGAGCCTCCATTGGTGGTTGGTGCCCCAGAATCTGGAAAAAGGGAAACCCTTCAGTCCGGTTTCTTGGAAGGTAGTCACTACAGATGCCAGCCTCATAGGCTGGGGGGCAGTACTGGAGCAATGGTCTCTCCAGGGCAAGTGGTCAGAAGCAGAAAAGGCCCTGCCCATCAATCTCTTAGAGATACGAGCAGCCCGGTATGCCCTAGTAGCATGGACATCCAAACTCCAAGGGTCCCCTATCAGAATTCAATCAGACAATGCCACAGCAGTGGCATATATCAATCACCAGGGTGGCACCAGGAGTCGTGCAGCCCAGAGGGAAGCAAATTGCATCCTGGAGTGGGCAGAAAAATATGTCCCAGCCATATCCGCGGTTTTCATCCCAGGAGTGGAAAATTGGAGAGCGGACTTTTTAAGTCGCCAACAATTATGCCCGGGAGAATGGTCTCTTCACCCCGAGGTTTTCCAGGCAATATGCCAGCGGTGGGGAACACCGGATGTAGATCTGCTAGCATCCAGATTCAACGCAAAGGTGGACAGATTTGTGTCTCGCACAAGGGATCCTCTAGCTTGCGGCTCGGATGCCCTAGTGTTCCCTTGGGATCAGTTCAAGCTGATATATGCATTCCCACCGCCACAATTGTTACCGCGATTACTCCGCAGAATCAGGGTAGAAAAGAAACCAGTGATTCTGGTGGCTCCAGCGTGGCCCCGAAGGGCATGGTATGCGGAGATTGTAAAAATGTCAGTGAGGAGTCCTTGGACCCTCCCACATCGTCCGGACCTGCTGTCGCAGGGACCGACATATCACCCTTCCTTACCAGCCCTAGGTTTGACGGCCTGGCTATTGAAGCCCACATTCTGAAAAAGAGAGGGCTCTCTAATTCTGTGGTATCTACCATGATCAATGCCAGGAAGCCGGTATCCATTCAAATCTATTATAGGATCTGGAAAGCGTACATTAAGTGGTGTGAGGCCAGGAAATGGCATCCACGTAAGTACGTGATAGGGAGGATTTTGGACTTCCTACAGTGGGCTGTAGATAGGAAGCTAGCCTTGAGTACTATCAAGGGTCAGATTTCGGCCTTGTCAATATTTTTTCAAAGGCCCTTGGCTTCGCATTCACTAGTCAAAGCTTTCATACAAGGAGTGATGCGTATTAGCCCTCCGGTTAGTATTCCCATATGTCCTTGGGACTTAAACCTGGTTCTGTCAGTTCTACAGAAACAACCGTTTGAACCATTGCAACACATTTCCTTGGTTCTTCTCACCAGGAAATTGATTTTCTTAGTAGCCGTTTGTTCGGCTAAAAGAGTATCGGAATTAGCCGCCTTGTCCTGTAAGGAGCCATATCTGGTTGTCCATAAGGACAGAGTAGTATTACGTCCTCATCCAGCCTTTCTTCCTAAGGTGGTATTGAGGTTTCATTTGAACCAAGATGTGGTTCTTCCTTCTTTTTTCCCCAAACCTAGCTCGGTAGAGGAAAAGTTATTACATTCTTTGGATGTAGTAAGAGCAGTTAAAGCTTATCTAAAAGCCACTGCTCAGATTCGCAGAACGGATACTTTGTTTATTCTGCCGGAAGGCCCTAAAAAGGGTCAGGCAGCATCAAAATCCACTTTAGCCAAGTGGATTCGACAGGTCATAATACAAGCCTATGGCTTGAGAAAGAGACCGCCTCCGTTCAAAGTTAGGGCGCACTCCACAAGAGCAGTTGGAACTTCATGGGCAGTGCATCACCAGGCCTCCCTGGCTCAAGTATGTAAGGCCGCAACATGGTCTTCGGTACACACGTTTACTAGATTCTACCAGGTAGACGTTAGAAGTCAGGAGGATATCGCCTTTGGGCGCAGTGTGTTGCAGGCCGCAAAAGATCCTCATGCCTGATGGCGCCCAGCTTATGTATCCCTCCCCTCATTTGGCATTGCTTTGGGACGTCCCATTAGTAATGACTAAGTCGCTCTGTGTCCCGTGATGTACGAAAAAGAAAAAGGGATTTTTATAACAGCTTACCTGTAAAATCCTTTTCTTGGAGTACATCACGGGACACAGAGCTCCCACCCCTCTTTTTGGGACACTTATTGCTTGGCTACAAAACTGAGGTGCTCCCGGATGGGAGGGGCTTATATAGGGGAGGGTACTTCCGGTTTGGAATTGGCCAGTGCCAACACCTGAAGGTAATCTATATAACCCATTAGTAATGACTAAGTCGCTCTGTGTCCCGTGATGTACTCCAAGAAAAGGATTTTACAGGTAAGCTGTTATAAAAATCCCTTTATTATAAAAGAGAGAATGGTGAGGAGGTTGGGGTGGTAAATGTAAGTGCTAATGTCTTTATTAGTGACAGAATGCAGGGAATGTGCTAGGCTGCATGGTGGGGACAGGACAACTATGAGAGCTAAAAGCAAACTGGGATGGAAAGCATAGTTGCCAACAGTCACGGATTGGCCGGGACATTCCCGGGATTCAAACCCTTTTCCCGGATTTATTTTGTCCCGGCCAATGTCCCGGCCAATCCGATTTTTCCCTTTTTCCCCGAATTTGGACGCCGCAGGCCGCTGCCGCTAGAGGTCCACGGCTGGCGGAGACAATGTCTCGGCCGGCCGCCATGTTCAAGAAGACCAAAACACGGATGTAGTACAATAGAAAATAAAGCCGCTGCGGCGCCGCCCACACCCCGCACCTCCCCGGGGGTGGGCGGCGCCGCAGCAGCTTTATCTTCTATTGTACTACATCTGTGTTTTGGCTGGCCGGCAGGCCACCCCCCCGCCCCACCCCGCCCCGCTGCAGGTCTGTCTGTAATGGAAAGGGGCGGGGGTCGGCAGCGCCACAGCTTAATTTATTTATTTATTTTCAGCCACACTGTCGGCTCCGCCTCTATTTTGTTCCCCTTCGGGGAAGGGGAAACAATAATGGCGGCCGAGACAGGAGACGCCTGTGGTTAAGGGGGGACTCCGCTGGGGATGCCTGTGGTAAGGGGGGACTCCGCTGGGAACGCCTGTGGTAAGGGAGGACTCCGCTGGGGACGGCTGAGGTAAGGGGGGACTCCGCTGGGGACGCCTGATGTAAGGGGGGACTCCGCTGGGGACGCCTGATGTAAGGGGGGACTCCGATGGGGACGCCTGATGTAAGGGGGGACTCCGCTGGGGACGCCTGAGGTAAGGGGGGACTCCGCTGGGGACGCCTGATGTAAGGGGGGACTCCGCTGGGGACGCCTGAGGTAAGGGGGGACTCCGCTGGGGACGCCTGAGGTAAGGGGGGACTCCGCTGGGGACGCCTGAGGTAAGGGGGGACTCCGCTGGGGACACTTGATGTAAGGGGGACTCCACTGGGGACGCCTGATGTAAGGGGGGACTCCGCTGGGGACGCCTGATGTAAGGGGGGACTCCGCTGGAGACGCCTGATGTAAGGGGGGACGCCTGATGTAAGGGGGACTCCTCTGGGTACACCTGATGTAAGGAAGGACTCCGCTGGGTACGCCTGAGGTAAGGAGGGACTCCTCTGGGGACGCCTGATGTAAGGAGGGACTCCGCTGGGGACGCCTGATGTAAGGAGGGACTCCTCTGGGGACACTTGATGTAAGGGGGGACTCCACTGGGGACGCCTGCATAGTTAGCAACAGTCCCGAATTTCCCGGGACAATCATGATTTTTGGACCCTTGTCCACAAGTGTGGAGGGGGCTCTGCTGGGGAGGCACCTGATGCAAGGACGGACTGCTGGGGAGGCACCTGATGCAAGGACGGACTGCTGGGGAGGCACCTGATGCAAGGACGGACTGCTGGGGAGGCACCTGATGCAAGGACGGACTGCTGGGGAGGCACCTGATGCAAGGACGGACTGCTGGGGAGGCACCTGATGCAAGGACGGACTGCTGGGGAGGCCATCTGGTGGCAGGCGACGTGGCAGGTAACACGCTCAGGGCTTCCACTGATTCGGCATTATGGTGAGTTGAATGATTTCATTTTATATTACAATGTAAAAATAGAAATAATGCACTTCAATCATCCTGACACCGTAACAACCATGGTGCCGGGATGATTGAAGCGCCAACAGGTGTTTTGGAGTATCCTTATCTGCCAATTTTGTTACACATTACTATTGTGGTGTAGGATCTGGCTTCTTTCTTTCTATTTCTTTCTCTCTCTTTCTCTCACCTCGGACTCTAGCCACACCCCTTTGAACCACGCCCATTTAAACCACACCCACTATCGTGCGTAAACCACGCCCATTTTTCGCCGCGGCGCGCTTCGCGCGACGCATTTTTCACTCCAGCATGACACGCCTACAAACTAATGCCCCGCCCCCTGATTATAGCAAGGCTCCGCCTCAATACAAAAAAAGTGTCCCAGATGTTTTTTTTGCAATGTTGGCAACTATGGGAAAGGGTGTAAGATCTGTGTGTGGAATGCAAAGCTGAGACAGGACAGGAGGCAGCATGATATGTGCAGTGAAGATTTATGGAGAGGACAGCAGATAAGATAAGGGAAAAAGGAGCAGTGAGGAGAATAGGTGCTGACTTACTGTGTGATCATGCAGAGAGATAAGTGCAGAAGGGAGGAGCTGCCTGGACTGACCATAAAGTAACAAGGAAGTGAAGTGATCTGCTACACCGCCCCGCCCCCTCCCCCCTACTCCCGACATCAAGCTGACAGCTTCTCTCTCCCTCTCTCTCCCTCCTCTCTGTTCACACACTCAGCGGCACTTGATGCTGCCAGAGCTGCTGAGTGTGGAGAAGGAAGGACAGGAGGGACGGCCAGTGTAAAATATCGGCCTAATTTTGATAATAATCGGCCCGATGCCGATTTATCGGCCAGCCGATATATCGGTCGACCTCTAATACATTCCAGGAGTGGAAAATTGGAAAGCGGACTTCTTAAGTCGCCAACAATTATCCCCAGGGGAATGGTCCCTTCATCCCGACATTTTCCGAGCAATATGTCAACGGTGCGGGAACACCGGACGTAGATCTGCTAGCATCCAGATTCAATGCAAAGCTGGACAGATTTGTGTCTCGGACAAGGGATCCCCTCGCTTACAGGTCGGATGCCCTGGTGTTCCCATGGAATCAGTTCAAACTGTTATACGCATTCCCGCAACTACAGTTGATACCTCGACTCCTCCGCAGGGTCAGGTTGGAAAAGAAACCAGTGATACTGGTGGCTCCAGCTTGGCCCCGAAGATCCTGGTACGCAGAGATTGTAAAATTGTCTGTGGGGAGTCCTTGTACCCTTCCACGTCGCCCGGACCTGCTTTTGCAAGGACCGATATACCACCCATCCTTACTAACTCTGGGTTTGACGGCCTGGCTATTGAAGCCCACATTCTAAAAAAGAGTGGTCTCTCTAACTCTGTGGTTGCTACTATGATCAATGCCAGGAAGCGGTATCTAGGCGGATTTACTATAGATTTTGGAAAGCCTACGTTACTTGGTGTGAGGCCAGAAAATGGCATCCACGTAGGTACATTATAGGCAGAGTGCTGGATTTTCTGCAGTGGGCTGTGGACAGGAGATTAGCCTTAAGTACAATTAAAGGTCAGATCTCTGCCTTGCCAAATACTGTTTCAAAGGCCCCTAGTGTCTCATTCTCTTGTTAAATCCTTTCTGCAAGGGGTGACTCGCATTAACCCACCGGTTAAAGCTCCCTTATGTCCATGGGACCTAAACTTGGTTCTTTCAGTTCTTCAGAAGCAACCATTTGAACCCCTGCGGCACATTCCCTTGGTGCTCCTCACCAGAAAATTGATTTTTCTAGTAGCCATATCTTCGGCCAGAAGAGTGTCGGAATTGGCTGCTATGTCCTGTAGGGAGCCATACTTGGTTATCCACAAGGATAAGATTGTTCTACGTCCTCATCCAACCTTTTTTCCCAAAGTGGTAACGAGGTTTTACTTGAACCAAGATGTGGTTCATCCTTCCTTTTTTCCTAAGCCTAGCTCGGTAGCAGAAAAGTTATTACATTCCTTAGATGTAGGAAGAGCAGTTAAGGCCTATCTGCGAGCCACTGCTCAGATTCGGAAGACTGATGCTTTGTTTATTCTGCCGGAGGGCCCCAGAAGGGGTCAGGCAGCTTCGAAATCTACTTTGGCTAAGTGGATTTGACAGGTCATTGTTCAGGCCTATGGCTTGAAAAGAAGATTGCCTCCGTTCAAAGTTAGAGCGCACTCCACGAGAGCAGTTGATACGTCATGGGCAGTGCATCACCAGGCCTCCCTGGCCCAGATCTGTAAGGCCGCAACTTGGTCTTCAGTACACACGTTTACTAGGTTCTACCAGGTGGATGTAAGAGGTCAGGAGGATGTCGCCTTTGGGCGCAGTGTGTTGCAGGCTGCAATAAATCCTCATGTCTGATAGCGCTCAGCTTATGTATGGTGTATCCCCCCCCCTCATTGGGCATTGCTTTAGGACGTCCCACATAGTAATGACTATGCCGCTCTGTGTCCCGTGATGTACGAGAAAGAAAATAGGATTTTTATAACAGCTTACCTGTAAAATCCTTTTCTTGGAGTACATCACGGGACACAGAGCTCCCACCCCTCTTTGGGGACACTTATTGCTTTGCTACAAAACTGAGGTACTCCTGATATGGGAGGGGCTTATATAAGGGAGGGGACTTCCTGTCTTGGGTGTGCCAGTGTCCATCACCTGAAGGTAATCTCTATAACCCACATAGTAATTACTATGCCGCTCTGTGTCCCGTGATGTACTCCAAGAAAAGGATTTTACAGGTAAGCTGTTATAAAAATCCTATTTTTTCTGCCTAGTCACTCCTAAAGATAGGATAATACCCACTTGTCAATAGGAAACTGTGTCAGTCCATGAACTCGGAGAAAAGGATTTTACGGTGAGTAAAAAATCCTATTGTTTGGACAAACGAAATTCCGAAATGAAACTTTTCAGTGTGCACATGTCTAATACAAACTTGGAAATAGATCGCGGGCTGCTTTTTACACAAAGGGCATATTAGAATACCAACTTTGCCGTGTTTACCAGCAAACATTTCATTTTTATGCAGTTTTAAAATCTCAACCCCAGCAGCAGATGGAAATGGATATCTTTTGGCACCATTAAATCTGATGTTTAATCTGTTTTTTTTATATTGCCTTTCCACCTCCCCCCGATTTAATGTGCCAACGACATTTCGACATTTTTAAATAAATCCATTTTCATTATATACCTTATTTTTTAACTAGTGATATAATTACTGGGTTTCTGTTCTTCTCTGCGCAATGGTGGCAGATCATGGCTGGTAGGAGGAGCTAGGATACTTTACATGGCTTTTTAGACACATCACAGCAACTTTTTATGCAGTGGAGAATGTAACCGAGGGAGCTGGAACAGACAAAGGTGGGTAGGGAGATCTCACTATTGGAGTAGACAAGACGCATAAGAGGCAAGGTACTGATTCAGTCCACCAGGTTCCACCTATAACTTTTTTTTTTTTTTTTTTTATTACACTTTAAACTGCTTTTTCTTTTCCTCCATTCATCTTATGTTTTATGAATCCTTTATTCCTTGTGTGGAACTAAAAATATTTTCCTGTTTTTTTTTGTTTTTGTTTTTTAAAGCTATTCTCAGAATAATTGGAGTATACTGGAAGGATGTGAAAATATCACCACTTCGGAGTGCAATGTGTCCAGCTTATTTTTCTATCTAAAATCAAAGTTACTTGTTTCAGTTTACAATGCCCAAACGGATGAACACAACTCCAGCATGGTCGTTTTTTCTCCCGTGGAAGACAGTAAGTTGCCATAAATATACCTGTAAAGCATTTCTCTGGTACATTTGCTTGTGCTTTGTGTATCATACTTAACCAGTCTTAGGGGTCTATGTTGTGCGAATGCCTAACTGTGCATGGGCACCACAAATGTCTGCCATATGCCATGTTTGTAATGTTAATATCTCTTATGATCATCAGCTCCATCTAGTGACCATAATGAAGAATTGTTTAAATATCTCAATTAAAAAAAAGATTGCATTATGGCTACTACCGTGTTTCCCCAAAAGTAAGACCTAC
Source organism: Rana muscosa (assembly GCA_029206835.1). Lineage (NCBI taxonomy): Eukaryota > Metazoa > Chordata > Amphibia > Anura > Ranidae > Rana > Rana muscosa. The sequence goes on from CM055117.1 coordinate 74,370,017, forward strand.
CCTGAAAATAAGACCTACTGCGATATTCGGGGAGGGCTGCAATATACGCCCTACCCTGAAAATAAGCCCTAATTTAAAGTTGTTGTAAACTGCTATGGTAGAATCCTCTATTACAGTAGTATATAATGTTAAAGATGTGTGTTTCTGTAATCTGAGTCAAATACCTTTTGACACCTGATCTGCTGCTGCTGCTCCTCTTCTCCCAGCTGTCAGTGGGGAATCAGCCCCCCCCCCCCCCCCTACAGTGCTCGGAGCATTGGAAGACGGCTCAGGCGTGCCATGGAAGCGCCGAGCGGCGCTCAGCTGATCCCCCGCTGCTCTCCTCTTCTCCTAGCTGTCAGCGGGGGATCTCGGCCCCCCTCCCTCTGCAGTGCTCAGAGTGGGGAAGACGGCTCAGGTGGGTCACGAAGGTATTTGACACACACCTCCTAACAGGCAGGGAGGGAGAGGGGGAGAGAAGACAGCACATTAAATGGCAAGCCCTACCTCGAAAATAAGCCCTACTGTGTTTTTGGTTGCCAAAATTAATATAAGACCCGGCTTATTTTTCAGGGAAACATCGTAGATGGAGCTGATGATTACAGGAGACAAATGAAATGAAAACAACATGGCAGACATTCGTGGTGCCCGTATGAATGCTTAAGGTTTCATGTACACAGAGGTTTTTACAACCTCTCCTGAATGATTTAACTTGACAGATAGTAACCCACGTTTAAAACGTCAGTTTTGCCGCGTTTACATGCCACGTTTAGCTGCGTTTTGCCACGTTTGCGTTTTTAAGCGTTGGAAAAAAAAGAAAGAAAAATGCCTGTAAGACTCCTTTCACACTGGGGCGGTTTGCAGGCGCTATTGTGCTAAAAATAGCGCCTGCAAACCGACCCTAAACAGCGGCTGCTGTTTCTCCAGTGTGAAAGCCCCGAGGGCTTTCACACTGGAGCGGTGCGCTAACAGGACGTGAAAAAAAGTCCTGCTAGCCGCATCTTTGGAGCGGTGAGAGGAGCGGTGTGTTTACCGCTCCAACACCGCTCCTTCCCATTGAAAGCAATGGGAAACTGCGGTAATACCACCGGCAATGCGCCTCTGCAGAGGCGCATTGCCAGCGGTATTAACCCTTTTTCGGCCACTAGCGGGGGTTAAAACCACACGGCTAGCGGCCGAATACCTCCGCAATTCCGACAGTATAGCGCCGCTAAAAATAGCAGCGCTATACCGCCACCGCACCCACCGCCCCAGTGTGAAACCAGCCTAAACGAAGCGTTTAGAAGCGTTTGGCGCTTAAAATGCCTCTGAACTAATTTTTTTGCTTTCCAAAAACAGCCTCTAAACTCAACTGCCTAGAAACGACTATAAACGACCCTGTGTACATGTACTGATAAGATAACAGAGGAGAGTTCAGAAGCAGTTGAAAAAAATGCCGAACTGCTCCTAAACGTCAGTTTAGCGGCATCAGTGTACATAAGGCTTAAGACAGCGAGCGTTGTATACATAGACGCCTTAAAGTAAAACTTTCAGAAATATAAATTACCATACAGATAAAAAAAAATCCTTTAACTCGGCTGCTTCATAAACCCAAAACAAGTTACATAAAACAAAAAATAACTATAGCACTCCCAATATCCCCAATTACCCTTGAATTCTCAAATTATACAAATATAATACCGGTAGTTTAAATGTGATGCCTCTTTCAAATCAGCCAACATCTGAAACACACTCATCAATTTATTTGCCTCTCTAATTGTGAAAAGACACATGTGCTTTTTTTATGGCTCCTTAGGACCAAAACCGGAAGGAAGCTATCACCATCGCCCCACTGCAGCCCGGGTTCTTCTTTCTCAGTGGAAAATTACAAAATCCCCTTCCTCAACGCTCTACTCATGCTTCAACTTCTAAGCCTAAAGCCTCGTACACACGACCGAGTTTCTCAGCAAAAACCAGCAACAAACTTGCTGGCAGAGATTTCTTGCCGAGAAACTCGTTCGTGTGTATGGTTTCTCGTCAAGAAAAGCGACAAAAATCTCGACGAGAAAATAGAGAACCTGCTCTCTATTTTCTCGTCGAGATTCTCGCCAGCCTGTTTTTCGACAAGAAAATTGTGTGTGTGTACACTTACCTGTTCGCCGGGAAGCCCGCGCATGCTCGAAATGACTTAGACGCATGCGCGGTAGCTTCCTAGGCATAGGTAGGGTAAACCAAGATGGCGGCGACGGCATCGAATGTGACGAGCGCATGCTCGTCGTATTCGATGACGTCACCGCGTACGCTCCATTCAAAGAACCGCGGGTTCTTTGAAATGAGCGTGTGTACACTCGGCCGGGACAAGTTTCTTGTCCAAGGATCTCGTCGTAAAAAACGACATGTTTTTAACGACGAGATTCTCGGCCGTGTGTACGAGGCTTCAGTTCAGCCCTTCCTTTCAGTTTAGGACTTGGCCCACCAAGTCTTCCCCAAAGCCTCTTCCCAATGAAGGGACACCCTCACTCCTAAGATGTTTATTTCAGTTTGCCTAGCAATAGTGGAAACCAAGCAAAAGGAAGCCATGGCAAAAGCTGTCCTGAAGACCCACACAACACTAAATCTTATAGTAATAAGGCTTCACTTGCATCGGAGCAGGACCTTATTTTTACACCAGTCTCTGCATCCTATTCTAGCTCTATTTGAGGCACACAAAAATGGATCCCCCCCCCCCAAATCTATACCAGATGACCCTTATTCGAGCATGCAGACCAGCAGGTCAGGAAAGGGAGGGGACGAGCGAGTGCCTCCCCCCCCCCCACCTGAACCATACCAGGCCACATGCACTCAACATAAGGGGATGGGTGCTTTGGAGCAGAGGGGACTCTGCGCCCCCCACCCCAAAGCACCTTGTCCCCATGTTGATGGGGACAAGGGCCTCTTCCTGACTGCAACCAGCTATTGCTGCAATTTCTATCTGCCAAACTACAGCTAACTGGTCTAGGACAATGAACAACGAACATGATCCTGTAATCCAGGACCATACTTGAACTGAGCAATTACCTTCTGCCAGGGGCGGCCCATCCATGCGTCAAGCCCCCTAATCTACATTTGGGGCACCAGATGCATGGCTTCAGCTGGGGGGGGGGGGTTTGAAGCACGCAATTCAAAAAAACACACAATCTGTCTTCTCTCCTCTGACAGCACAGGGATTTGTGTGTTTACACACACAAACCCCCATGCTGCCACTTGTGCACGCGAACGCCCATGGCCAGCGGCGATCGCGCCCGCCGGCCACACGCATCAGGCTTTCCACTGTGCAGCGGGTGCGCATGCGTGCCTCCGGCGGCGCTCGCACATCCTCTAGTGGCTCTCCTGGGCAAAGCCGTAATATGTATGGGATTTCGCCCAGGAGAGCCATTCTGCCACAGTATATCTGCGTGAGCTGGTCGGGAACCGGTTAATCGCTCTTAAAGGACAGGTTTCAGCCTTGTACATCCTTTTCCAAAAACCTCTGGCCTCATTTTCTCTTTGTCAAAACCTTTTTTTCATGGTGTATCTCGGATCAGGCCCCCCATACAGCACCCAGTGCTTCCTTTGGACCTCAGTCTGGTTCTCTCAGCCTGCAGAAACCATCCTTTGAACCCGTCAGAGATGTCCCTTTTTAGAAGATCTCTCCTGCAAAGTGGCCTTCTTGGATGTTTGTCAGGCGGGTCTCTGAACTAGCAGCTCTCTTGCAAAGATCCATTCCTCATTTTTTACAAGAACAAGGTAGCCTTACGCCCAGGACCGTCCTTTTTTTCCTAAAGTGGTATCAGTGTTCCACATCAATAAAGACCTAGTCCTTTCCTCTTTGTGCCCTACTCCAAAGCACCCAAATGAAGTTACTCTTCACTGCTTGGACACAGAGCCTTCAGAGACTGTCTATCGGGAAGACGGATTCTGTATTTGTCCTACCCTCAGTACCTTGAAGGAACATCCTGCTTCCAAGTCCATCATTGCCATTTCATGGGCGCACGCAAATTTTAGGTTTGGCATGTTGGATATCTATTTACTCAATGCAACCTCCTCTTTTATATTTCACCCAAAATAAAATTGATCATTTACCGTGTTTGTGTGCCCTACAATTTACTTTTAGTGTATTTTTCACTGAAATTTTGCATTTGCTAGACCTTTGCGCATACTTAACGTGATTGTAGCCGTATTAGTGCAACTGTGACAGAGAAAATTGAGTACTGTCCGTGATACTTTTTTTATTTGCACTAACAAACAATTTTTCAGGACAAACTTTCGGGGTACTGCTTGGACCTTGAAGAAGGGGACATACCCTGAAAGCTTGTCCTGAAAAATTGTTTGTTAGTGCAAATAAAAAAAGTATCACGGACAGTACTCAGTTTTTGCTAGACCTTTGCGGTAATATTGTGTGACATAAAAAATGTAACTACTGCTATTTTATTCTCTAAGGTGTCTGCTTTCAGAAACAGTCTGATTTTTGCAATCTTCAGGCCTAACATGATTGATTTTTTTTTAAATGTGTGTAGTGTGAGGGGGTTAGCTCGGCAGCGGGTGTGTGTGACCCCCGGGATGGGCTCCCCACACAAAAACAGGCCCAGCAGACGGAGCTTGTGGTTTTCAAAGTCAAAAAGGTGCGGTTTATTTTCTATTTACAGTGACAAAACACAGCAAAGCAAAAGAAACAAACAAAATAAATCCTGGTCAACTTGACCTCTGACTAAACATACAGGTTTCCTAACTAACAACTGGGATCAGCCTAGTGCTGTCCTAGTCCCTAAGTCCCTGGTTTTAAATGTCCAAGCAAATAGCCACACAGGCTTTGTCTCACCGCACAAGGGTTCACTCTCCCTAGACAGGCCACACAGGTCTGCTTCCAGGCATGAGCTAACACCTAATGAATCTGGGAGTTCTTATAGAGGCCTAAATGAGCTGACAAGCTTTAGCTGGTCTCATCAACTCCCTGTCTGCACGACGCCCCACACTCTCCCTAGAGGTATGAGTCATCCATGAGCCCACTAGCCTTAGCTGGGCTTATACAACTCTCCACCTAGTTGTATAAGTCGGCGTAAAGCCTGAATCTGGGCGAAATATATCTACCCCCCTGGATGCAACCAGGTGACTTTACCTTCCTGCTGTCACATACCCCCCCCTCTTGTTTTAACCTCGGGGTTGGAACACCAGCAATCAAGCATTCATGTACTCGAGACAAAGCATCCACATTCCCCATTTGAACGCCAGGGCGATGCTTTACTGTGAAGTTGAATTCCTGTAGGGCCAGGAACCACCTATTCACTCTTCTATTTGTCTCCTTGTTTTGAGCCATCCACTTTAACGGAGCGTGATCCGTAACCATGTCAAAGTGCCTACCTAGCAGATAGTACCGAAGGGAATCTAGAGCCCACTTCGCCGCTAAACACTCCTTTTCAACGGTGGCGTAATTTACCTCATGGGACTTCAACTTCCTGCTGAGGTAAATGACTGGGTGCTCTTCCCCGTTCCAGACCTGGGACAATACTGCTCCTAACCCCACATCTGACGCATCACTTTGTACGACAAAGTCTTTAGAGAAGTCGGGTGAGTACAACACTGGCTGGCTACATAAGGCTTGTTTCAAGAATTGGAATGCTGCCTCAGCCTCGGGGGTCCATTTAATCATGACCGACCCTTTCCCCTTCGTCAGGTTGGTTAGGGGCACAGCCTTAGAAGCAAAGTGGGGGATGAATCGCCGATAATACCCAGCGATTCCCAGAAAGGCTCGTACCTGCTTCTTGCTGTTGGGACGTGGCCAACTCTGGATGGCCTCGACTTTGTTGAGTTGGGGTTTTATTACTCCCCTCCCAATGGTGTACCCAAGATATTTGGCCTCCTCCTGCCCAATGGTACACTTCTTGGGGTTAGCCGTAAACCCCGCTTCCCGAACAGAGTCCAGGACTGCTTGCACTTTTGGCAGATGTGAGGCCCAATCTGTGCTATGGACAATTACGTCATCCAGGTAAGCCGCAGCATACTTCCGATGGGGCCTCAGCATCTGGTCCATTTTCCGCTGGAATGTGGCCGGCGCATTCTGTAACCCGAACGGCATTCTTTTATATTGGAACGCCCCGTCTGGGGTTACAAATGCGGTTTTCTCTTTGGCCGACTTGGCCAGGGGGATTTGCCAATACCCTTTTGTGAGGTCAAGAGTCGTCATGTATCGGGCTGTTCCCAGCCGGTCGATCAACTCATCTATACGTGGCATGGGGTAGGTGTCAAATTTTGTAACTTTGTTCAACTGACGAAAATCGTTACAAAATCGCCAGCTCCCATCCGGTTTAGGCACCAACACAATGGGACTAGACCAATCACTTTGGGACTCCTCTATCACCCCTAAGTTCAGCATTTTCTGTACTTCCTCCCGTATTGCCTCCCGTCGGGCCTCTGGGATCCGATAGGGTTTTAACTTCACCCTTTCACCGGGCGGGGTAATAATGTCATGCTCTACCCCAGATGTTTGTCCCGGCAGCTCAGAGAATACCTCCTTGTTGCGAAGCACAAACTCCTTAACCTCCTGTTGTTGGGGTTGTGACAAGGTGGCTGCGATTCCAACCTCAGGAATCACGCAACCAGTTTGAGCTGGTGACCAAGTGTCTGCGACTAGGGACTCTCTATCCCTCCAGGCTTTCAACAGATTAACGTGATAGATCTGTTCGGGCTTTCGCCTTCCTGGTTGTCTGACCTTGTAATTCACTTCGCTCACTTTTTCCATTATCTCGTAGGGGCCTTGCCATTTGGCCAGGAATTTACTTTCAACCGTAGGGACAAGTACCAGTATCCTATCCCCCCGGGGAAAAGGTACGGGTCTTGGCTCCACGGTTGTACACTCTCTGCTGTGCTAACTGCGCTTGGGCCAAATGTTCCTTCACGATGGGCATTACCTGTGCAATTCGGTCTTGCATCAGGGCGACATGCTCAATCACACTCCTGTGGGGAGAACTCTCACTTTCCCAAGTTTCCTTGGCAATATCCAACAGCCCTCTTGGGTGTCTCCCATACAGTAACTCAAAGGGGGAGAATCCCGTAGAGGATTGGGGCACCTCCCTAATAGCAAACATCAGATAAGGAAGTAGACAGTCCCAATCCTTTCCATCTCTACGCACCACTTTCTTCAACATTTGTTTTAGGGTTTTGTTGAATCTTTCAACCAGCCCATCGGTTTGGGGGTGATACACAGATGTACGTAATTGCGTCACTTTGAACAATTTACACAGCTCCTTCATAACCCGGGACATAAAGGGTGTACCTTGGTCCGTAAGCAGTTCTTTACAAATACCCACCCGGCTAAACACAAGAGATAGCTCTTTGGCTATGGTTTTGGCCGAGGTATTTCGGAGAGGGATCGCTTCTGGATAACGGGTGGCATAGTCCATTATAACTAATATGTACTGGTGCCCCCTAGCGGACTTGATTATAGGACCTACCAAATCCATGGCGATCCTCTCAAACGGGACCTCAATGATGGGTAGAGGGACCAGCGGGCTACGGAAATGTGGCATCGGGGCCGACCTCTGACACACAGGGCAGGAGGAACAATAATTTTCTATGTCCTTCATCACCCCCGGCCAATAGAATCTCTGTAATACCCTCTCTCGGGTTTTCTCTGTCCCCAGATGACCTCCAAGAATGTGCCCATGGGCCAACTCCAACACCAACTTCCTGTAAGGTTTGGGCACCACAAGCTGCTCAACGGTTTCTTCTGCCCTTTTTGCCACTCGATACAGTAGGTCCTTCTCTACGCTGAAGTATGGGTAAGTGCAGGTATTATCTGGGTTCACTAACTCGCCATCTATTTTCACGACGTTTTCCCGTGCCTTTATTAGGGCGGGGTCTTTCAACTGTTCTGTGGCAAAGTTTTCCCTGTGAACCTCAAGATCAGAAAACTCCACAGACGGTAGGTTTTCGTCTGAGGAGGCGGGCTCCTCTCCAGTTTCTTGAGTCTCCCCTGCCAATACTGACAAGGGAAATTCCGGAGAGTCCTCACCACTCTCAGGGGAGTTCTGGCTATCACATTCCTGGTACATAGGGGCACCAGTGGGGGGCTCAGGATCATCCCACAGTTCCCAGAACTTCGGAAAATCCCTTCCCACAATGGCGTCATGCGGTAACTGAGATACTAAGCCCACTGGATGAGAGAGGGTACCTTTGGGGGTCTCGAAACACACTGTAGTCACTGGATACTCTCGGGTGTCCCCATGCACACAAATAACAGCTACCTTGCTATTCCCAGAGACCTCTGTTCTAACTAACTCAGCCTTTATCAGGGTCACAAGGCTACCTGAATCCAGCAATACCACAACATTTCTACCATTAACACACATTTTGCATAAATGTTTCTCAGTTCCTCGAATGGCAGTGCAATGCGACTGTCGCACACAGCGACTGACGTCTGCCCGTCAGAAAGTCACACTGCATGGGTTCCTCCACAACCGGGCAATTTGCTGCAATATGTCCCGCTTGCCGGCAGCGGTAGCAAACGATCCTTCTTGCCGCCTCTTGAGCCGCTGATTTCCCAGGCTGTTCTCGCCAAACTTGGGGTAGAGCTCCCACCCTCTCACTCTCTCCACCCTCACCCCTTGGAATCCTCTTATCCGCCCCTGGGGATGGTCTGGTCTTAGGGTGGAAAGTCCGAGTGTCTCTGGAAGAGGCCGTCAGGTTCTCTGTAGCCAAGTATTTCTCTACACGATCCATAAGACCACCGGCCGTCTCTGGGTCTCCATGGCTTACCCACTTTTGGATGGCAGTAGGAAGAGCTCTCAAAAACCGATCCATTACAACACGTTCCACAATCTCTGGTGCGGACAAAGTCTCTGGCTGTAGCCACTTCCTGCTCAGGTGAATGAGATCATACATTTGAGACCTGGGGGGTTTTCCAAGCTGGAAAGTCCAGTTATGCACACGCTGAGCCCGGACAGCCAGGGTGACACCCAGCCTTGCCAATATTTCAGCTTTTAGCATCACATAGTCTTTTGCTTGGTCAGGCTCTAGGTCATAGTAAGCCTTCTGCGATTCACCAGTTAACAGAGGAGCCACCAGTCCAGCCCACTGCTCCTCAGGCCACTTTTCTCTTTCAGCAGTCCTTTCAAATGTGGTCAAAAATACCTCTGGATCATCCTCTCCAGTCATTTTTGACAATAAACGACTCACCCCAAAGGACGCGGTATTAGTGGGACGGCTTTCCTCACTGGTCTGCGGACGTTGCTGCATTACTGCTTCCATTTGTTGTAGTCTCTGCTCTTGCTTCTGTAACAGGTCTATGAAGCGGGCCTCAGATTGCTGCTGGGCTTGTTGCTGAGCTTCCAGACTCTGTTGGTGAGCTTGCTGCTGGGCTGCAAGGCTCTGTTGATGAGCTTGCTGCTGGGCTGCAAGGCTCCTTTGCAAACCTGCATTTGTCTGCTGTTGATTGGCATTTGCTAGAGCCAGCTGTTTCAGTATCTCCTCCATGCTGGCTTAAAAAAAACTGCCTGCATTCTCCACCAACTGTGAGGGGGTTAGCTCGGCAGCGGGTGTGTGTGACCCCCGGGATGGGCTCCCCACACAAAAACAGGCCCAGCAGACGGAGCTTGTGGTTTTCAAAGTCAAAAAGGTGCGGTTTATTTTCTATTTACAGTGACAAAACACAGCAAAGCAAAAGAAACATAAACAAAATAAATCCTGGTCAACTTGACCTCTGACTAAACATACAGGTTTCCTAACTAACAACTGGGATCAGCCTAGTGCTGTCCTAGTCCCTAAGTCCCTGGTTTTAAATGTCCAAGCAAATAGCCACACAGGCTTTGTCTCACCGCACAAGGGTTCACTCTCCCTAGACAGGCCACACAGGTCTGCTTCCAGGCATGAGCTAACACCTAATGAATCTGGGAGTTCTTATAGAGGCCTAAATGAGCTGACAAGCTTCAGCTGGTCTCATCAACTCCCTGTCTGCACGACGCCCCACACTCTCCCTAGAAGTATGAGTCATCCATGAGCCCACTAGCCTTAGCTGGGCTTATACAACTCTCCACCTAGTTGTATAAGTCGGCGTAAAGCCTGAATCTGGGCGAAATATATCTACCCCCCTGGATGCAACCAGGTGACTTTACCTTCCTGCTGTCACAGTAGAAAACGCTAATAGATTTGGCAGCGAAAGCGAAAAGGAATTTTGACTTGCTTCTAAATTTTGTATCTCGGAGTTCAATATTGGGCAAAGGCCACCCTCCTTTCTTTTGTAATGTTACTCTGCATTGCTTGCAACAAAACTCAGACTGACTCGCCTTTCCAAAGTAATATGTTGTATACGTTGACATATTTTCTTCTTTTTAAAGCTTTGATTGGACCCCCCACAAACCTGAAATTGACTATACAGGACAACGATTTACACATTGCTGTTGAAGCACCTGAAGGATTTAGGCACGAAGGTCTCCGTGGATACTGTATGTGGATGTATCACCTGAAGACTTGGAAAAATTCAACCCCATTGGAAGTAAGTGATGTGTTAAAGGATATATTCACCTTTAGCAATATGTTACACCCCTGTTTAGGGGGTACCATGTTGGTAAGGACCGAACACCCCCGTGACAACAGGTGGCAGTTCCTCTCCCCTGCAGCTGCTGTCGCTTTTAAAATTGGCGAGGCTGCGTGGGGCTCCACCAGCACAGTCGGGTCATTCATTCACAGATCTCTGTTTAAATAAATTAAATTAGAGTTCTGTTTGCCACTACGGCAGAAGGCTTGTAATTCTCAATAGACTACAAATGTGCTGATCAGCGTACTCTTAGTCCAGGGGTGCCCAACCTTTTGATGAGCCAGGGCCAGGGCCACTTTAGCGACTTGGTATCTGGAGGCGGGCCACAATGAGCGTAGCGGGCGGATGACAGGTCCATGTCCACTCTGCATTTGCACGGATACAGGCTACTCTATTATTTTAAGTGGGTTGGATTGGAGATAGGCGGGTGTAAACGGACACAAGTCTGTTTACATCTGCCGTTCTATAGAGGTGAATGGAGGGTCCGATTGGGTCCACCTGAAAAAAAACAGGCGGACCTGATCGGACCGATCATGTGAAAGGGGCCTAAGGCAGATTCACACTGATGCACTGCAGTTTACGTGCACCTCAATTGACCTCAATCTTCACTTCTTCAGGATTCCTGCAGGTATCGCTGGTTGCTGCTGTCCCCCAGGCGGGTATGGCTGGTGGCTGCTGCTGGCCATCCTCCAGGGTGGGTGCTGCTGGGTGGGTGCTGCTGGGTGGGTACTGCTGGCTGGTACTACTGGTGGGTACTGATGGTGGGTACTGCTGCCTGGTTCTCAAACCCCATCCCTGAGCATCAGTGTGACAGGAGGCAGCGCTGGAGGAAGCATGCAGCTGCAGTAGAGAGCAGAGCCGATGCTTCCTGTATCGCTCCTCCTGTTCCAGGCGGAGTATATTTGGTATCACTCTGCCTGTGACAGGAGCCGGCGCTAAACAGGAAGCATCGGCTCTGCTTCCTCTAGTGCCAGCTCCATTCACTGATGCTCGGGGTTGGAGGGTCAGAAACCTGCGATCTGGGCTTGCCGACCCGCCATCCCGGAGCAGGGGGTGGCGGGCCACATCAGAGGGCGCCGCTGGCCAGCGGTTGTGCACCCCTGTCTTAATCCATTGAATCTTCCACTAGCTTTCTAACTGAAAGCCCATATGGAAGTACAGACAGAAATCTGAGAGAAAGTGTGCAGGAGCCTTATATTGCACCCATTATCCACTGATCTGGGGTGTAATACTGTTCAGGCTTCTGTGTAAAAAATAATAAATGCACATTTTTTTACTTGTGAAAATATGTGCATTTATAATTTTTTTTACTTAACCACTTCCTTACCATGCTATAGCCGAAAGATGCCTACAACGCGGCTCTTTTGTTCCTGGAGGGAATCCATGGACATTCTCCTGGAACCACGCCCCTCACGCGCGCATCCGGCACGCTCTGCGATCGCTGTATTCTTCGGACCCAGCCAATCACAGCGGCCCTTTACTACGGGATGAGCTGTGTCCAATCACCACTGATCAGTGTAAACAGAGTTGGTGGTTATTGGCTCTCCTTTCCTTAAGCGCTGTAACCAGCAATACTGACAGGTAAACAGATAGGGATGCACTGATGATCAGTGCTCTGATTATCAGTGACCGCCTCATCAGCACACATCAGTAAAGGAGAAAAATTATTTATTTGCAAAATTTTATAACCAAAGCTAAAAAAAAAGTTGTTTGTTTTTTTCAAACTTTTCTGTCTTTTTTTCATTTGTTTAGCAAAAAATAAAAGCCCCAGTGGTGATTAAATAGCACCAAAAGAAAGCTCTATCTGTTTAAAAAAAGTAACAATTTCATATGGGTACAGTGTTGCATGACCGCGCACTTGTCATTCAACGTACGATAGCGCTGAAAGCTAAAATTGGCCTGGGCAGGGAAGTGGCCAGTAAACAAGTGGTTAAAAGTGAACTTTAAGTTCAGGGGTTTGCCCCCCCAAAATGGTTAAGCGTCACACCGAGTGGATCTTCTATAAGAGAAAATGCTTTATTTAAACTTTACTTGGTAGTTTTAAAACCACTTCTATTATAATATACTATGCAAATCAGGCAGTTAATCTGTTCCCTATCTCTTCCTGTCCCGAGAGCCAAAGAAGATGTCCTCTTACCGGAATTCAGGGACCCCCTGGGAACAGGCAGGTCAAACAGGCTTATGGGAACTTTCGAGAAAAAGAAAGAAAGGGCGCACCAGCCTAGTGCATTATCCTTAAAACAGATTTTATTAAAAAAAGGTAAAATGAAACTACTCAGACGTAGGTGAAAGATTCACAGTGTAAACAGTTTCCACAGGTAGCAGCAATGAGTCAGAACCAATACACTCCAGAGGGTCACAGAGGAAATGAGGGCCACTGCCGGCTGACGCGTTTCGAAGGACAACCTTCTTCCTCAGAGCCCAACTGTTTTTCTCCAACAAACAATCCCGGTGACAGAAGATGTTGCTTACTGGGCCAATTCTGACACTCTCGTATGTGTAATTATCAGTGCTTCTACCGGTTTTCCCGAGCGATCGGCGAGCCAGAGAGGGAATCCGCCGCCGGCGGAAGTTCACCATAGAGAATATTGAGGACCAGATGGTCTCCAGCAGCCTCTATGACTCTCAGAGGCCTGGGTGCGATGTTATGGCGTCACATCCGGCCTGGCAGTTGTAAATATAGCTGTCTGTTTTTTGTTTGTTTTTTTGATCTCAGCCTTTTCAGCCTGGAGGAGAGATCTGGGTTCTTATTGACCTCCAATCTCTCCATGAAGAGGATCTGTCGTGCACTATTGCTATTACAAAGGAAAAATGTAAAGGGAATGTGTAAAAAATAAAATTTAAATAAACAATAATAAAAAAAATATATATTAAAATGCCTCATCCCTCCATGCTCGTATGCAGAGGTGAACGCATACGTACGTCGTGCCCGCATATGTAAATGGTGTTCAATCCACTCAGGTGAGGTATCCCCACGAATGTTAGAGCGAGAGCAATAATTCTATACCAAGACCTCATCTGTAATTCTCAGCAGCTAACCTGTAAAAAAAAATGTAAGCGTTGCCAATGGAGATTTTTAAGTATCGAAGTTTGGCGGCATTCCACGAGCTTGCGCAATTTTAAAGCGTGACGTGTTGGGTATCTGTTTACTCGGTGTTAATATCTTTCACATTATACAAAAATATTGGGCTAACTTTAGTGTTTTGGGCTGCGCAAATACCATGTGACATAAAAAGCTGCAACGACCGCCTATTTATTCCCTAGGGTCTCTGCTAAAAAAAACATGTATAATGTTTTGGGGTTCTGAGTAATTGTCTAGCAAAAAAATATAATTTTTACATGTAGAAGCGGAGTGCCAGAATTGGGCCGGATGGCAAGTGGTTAACGAATTAAGAAAAAACAAAAATACAATATATAACCCATTTATTTGTAAAATAAAAAAGATGATGTTACGCCGAGCAAATAGTTGCCCAACAGGTCATGCTTTAAAATTTTGCACGCTTGTGGAATGGCGACAAAGTATGGTACTTAACCACTTGCCGACTTCTGCACGCCGATATACGTCGGCACAATGGCAGCGGTGGGCAAATGGATGTACCTGTACGTCCCCTTTAAGAAGCCACGCGCGCCCGGCGCGCTCTCCGTGATCGTGCCTGCCGGCCCCGCGAACTCTATGTTCGCCGGCGGCCTGCGATCGTGTCACAGAGAGGCAGAACCGGGGAGATGCCCATGTAAACAAGGCATTTCCCTGTTCTGCCTAGTGACAGGACAGTGATCTACTGCTCCCTGTGATCGGAAGCAGTGATCAGTGTCGTGTTACTTGTAGCCCCCCCCCCACAGTTAGAATCACTCCCTAGGACACACTTAACCCCTTCATCGCCCCCTAGTGTTTAACCCCCGCCCTGCCAGTGTCATTTACACAGTAATCGGTGCATTTTTATAGCACTGATCGCTGTATAAATGACAATGGTCCCAAAATAGCGTCAAAAGTGTCAGATGTGTCCGCCATAATGTCGCAGTCACGATAAAAATAGCAGATCGCCGCCAGATCGCCACCATTACTAATAAAAAAATTAAAAAATAACTTAATAAAAAAAAAATTACATAAATCTACCCCCTATTTTGTAGATGCTATAACTTTTGCGCAAACCAATCAATATACGCTTATTACAATTTTTCTTTTACCAAAAATATGTAGAAGAATACGTATCTGTCTAAACTGAGGAAAATTTTTTTTTTTATATATATATTTTTTTGGTGATATATATTATAGCAAAAAGTAAAAAATATTGCTTATTTTTTCAAAATTGTCGGTCTTTTTTTGTTTATAGCGCAAAAAATAAAAACCACAGAGGTGATCAAATGCCACCAAAAGAAAGCTCTATTTGTGGGAAAAAAAGGACGTCAATTTTGTTTGGGTACAGCGTCGCACGACCGCGCAATTGTCAGTTAAAGCGACGCAGTGCCGTATCGCAAAAAGTGCTCTGGTCAGAAAGGGGGTAAATTCTTCCGGGGCTGAAGCAGTTAAAAATCTCCGTAGGCGACACTTCAAAAATGATTTTACAGGTTGCCAGTTTAGAGTTAAAGGAGGTCTAGAGCTAGAATTCTTTCTCTCGCTATAACATTCGCGGCAATACCTCACATGTGTAGTGCAAACACCATTTACATATGTGGGCGTGACCTACATATACATTCACCACTGTGCGCAAGCACGAGGGGATGGGGCCACTTTAACCACTTCCCATCCCGCTCATAGTCCCGCTCATAGTCATATGATATCCGCAGGAGGGATCTCCCATCCTGGGCGGGCGTCATATGACGTCCTGGGCTTCCCGGCCGTCTAGGGGGCATGCGCGCCGCCGCGATTTCCGCCGGCACTCGCGATTTCCCATTAACACAGCAGGACCATGGATCTGTGTGTGTAAACACACAGATCCACGTCCTGTCAGGTGAGAGGAGACCGATGGTGTGTTCCCAGTACAGAGAAACACAGATCGGTCTCCTCCCCTTGTGAGTCCTCTCCCCCTACAATTAGAATCACTCCCTAGGACACGCAATTAACCCCTTGATCGCCCCCTAGTGTTAACCCCTTCCCTGCCAGTCACAGTATACAGTAATCGGTGCATTTTTATAGCGCTGATCGCTGTATAAATGTGAATGGTCCCAAAAATGTGTCAAAGGTGTCCGATATGTCCGCCGCAATGTCAGTCACGATAAAAATCGCAGATCGCCGCCATTACTAGTAAAAAAGAAAAAAAAATGCCATAAATCATCTATCCCCTATTTTGTAGACGCTATAACTTTTGCGCATGCCAATCAATATACGCTTATTACGATTTTTATTTTTTTTACCAAAAATATGTAGAAAAATACATATCGACCTAAACAGAGGAAAAAATTGGGATATTTATTATAGCAAAAAGTAAAAAATATTGTGTTTTTTTTCAAACTTGTCGCTCTTCTTTTGTTTATAGTGCTAAAAATAAGAACCGCAGAGGTGATCAAATACCACCAAAAGAAAGCTCTATTTGTGTGGAATTTTATTTGGGTACAGTGTTGCATGACCGCGCAATTGTCATTCAAATTGCGACAGCGCTGAAAACTAAAAATTGGCCTGGGCAGGAAGGGGGTGAAAATGCCCTGTATTGAAGTGGTTAAAAACATTTATTTAATTGCATTTTTTTTTTTTACACTGTCCCGTTCAAATTATTATTTTTTTAACACTTTTATTGCCATCACAAGAAATGTAAATGTCCCTTGCGATAACATTGCAGCATGACAAGTACTCTTTATGGTATACCCCACATCTCCCCTCTACAATCTTAAGCATTAAATAGAAAAATAAAATAAAATTGATCTAAAGGTCTTTTACAACAAAAAATTGCATTGTTTACATCGGACGAGAACCAGAAGTAAATTCATGACATCGCTCCAGTCCTCCTAGACCATAGAGTTTAACTGAGGCCACCATTCTTCAGTTAATCTGTGGTCAGCTGCTGCAACCGCCGGATCGGTTCCCGGACTCACTTATCATCCTGGTATGCCCGAGAGCCACTGAAAAGTGGGGGGGGGGGGCTGAGGTGCTTCTAAAAGCGATCCAGTAGCTAATCAGCCACTTGGATCACTTTTAGTGGTTAGAGATTTTTTAATGGTTAGAGAATCGCATATTGCTGCAGCGATAACCCCGGTACTTTAATTCAAACCAAGGATGTCTTTTGACTATGGTCCGGTAAGGAATTGGTTAAAAAAAGATTTAAGTACCTTTTTTTTTCCTAATCTATATACAGCTGTCATGTAATCCAGCTCTTTCCCAGCCTGTCTGCAGAGAAACATCAGTGGGAGGAGCATCTAGTTCTTTGCCGCTGGTCACATGTTCAAAAAAATTAGTCTTTAAAAAAACAATGTAAAAATACATAATATCAAATAAATGTTTTAAATATTCATACAACTTACGTATTTGAACTCAAAGCTTTGTTATTTTTGTGCAAAAACATGATGTGGATTATCTAGGGGTTCTGCCAGTCGCAGCCGGTTTCATGCCTCCAGCCTGTGTCTATTGTTTGTATGTGCATAGAATTACAGGGAGGTGATGCCTCCATCAATCAACATGTAATATCTCCCACCCCCATTGTGTTTAGCTGTCTATTGGGCATGGAGGAGGAGAGAGGGAGTGTATATGTCCACATATATGACTCTATAGTCATGTGGGCTGCACATATACGAAAATGGAGGAAATTAAAAGCTTAGAAGGGAACTGAAACTGGAGCATGCTCCGTAGTTGTGACAATGGCTGGTCTACACAATCTCAGGCTGCAGCGGGGACAGTGAACAGTAGAATCAACCAGATTTTTTTTTTGCAGAATACAGAAAATTATTACACCATTTATTGATAGTTTTTTTATGATGTGGGTTTAATGACACTTAAGGCAGAGGAAGAAAGGAGATACTGTGGGGAACAGCACAGTAAAGGAAGAGAGACAAAGATTTTTTTTTTTGTTTTTTTCATTTTAAATCTTTTTTTTTTTTTTTTGGCCAGGCGTTTAATGATATTTGAGTGGAAATTGTAGATGTGATGTGGCGCTTTTTTCATTGTTTTTTATTTTATTTATTCTATTTTGCAGGTTATCGCTATGGAAGATAAAGTATCTCACTTTACGATAAAAGCTGTGAAAGCCTCCGAAACCTATTGTGCAAAAGCACATACACGATGTGCGGAATACAACAGAACTGGACTTTATAGTGAGACTTACTGCATTTCAACTGGTAAATATCCACTTCAGATAAAAGCTTGTACAAGGCCTGTTCATACGTGTGTGCTTGTTTGTGTGTGTTACTAAATGCATCTATGCTACATTTTTACTGCATGGGACATGAACTGTGATTATCAGCTGCAAAAAAAAAAAAAAAATTGTCATTCCCTCTTTTAGATGCAATAAAATGGCCAAAACCTGTATTCTTTGCATGTTAGGCCTCATGCACTGAGGCAGTTTGAGGCTTCTGATGTTAAAGCGGAACTACGCTGTATCTGATCACCAAAAACACTATTTAATAAATTTTATATTTGAAGCAAACACCCATATCCGTTCATGTCTCCATCCTTTTATTTTTGCTGAGAAGTTACTGTGAAAATCGCCCCCCTAGCATTTCCGGCCACGGCCATCTTGAGTAAGGGCAGAGGATTTATGTAGCATTTACTACATGGAAAGTGGGGTGGCAACCGGAAACAGTGGCTGGAGCGCATATCCGGCCTGGGTTTCCGGCCTCACGGTTTGCCGTGCGTTCTAGGCCACAGGAACGCGCCATTTTGGAATGACCTTAAGCTCCCTGCGTACCAGCAGGGACTGAAACACATATGGAGTAGGGGAATATACAACGTTCCTGCTTATCCCACATAAAGTCCTCACTATGGAATGTCACTACATTACTCTTGACACATTGTATTATTTACATTCATGTATATTGATATATTCGTTTTTTTTCCCTACATGCCACAACGTCTATTACTGTGGTTGTTGACACCAACACAGCCCAGGGGCCCCACACATTTTTCTATCAGGGGTCCCTTCAGTATCCCTGCACCTTTTTCTTTCTCGTACATCACGGGACACAGAGCGACATAGTCATTACTAATGGGTTATATAGATACCGTCAGGTGCTGGCACTGGCAACTTCCAAAACCGGAAGTACCCTCCCCTATATAAGCCCCTCCCATCCGGGAGCACCTCAGTTTTTTGCCAGTGTCTAAGGTGTTGGCCAAGAAGAAACATGTGTTTTTCACTGAGCTTGCGTACAGGTTCTTTTGGGGCCTCAGTAAGCTATACCGGATCCGACCAAAAAAGCTTCATAGCTAAACGGTCGGTACCCGGGCCTTGCAGAGAAGAGCAAGGTTTTGCCTGTAATGCTTCTCTTAGGAGAGCTGGACCCTGGGATCCAGAGCTCTGGTCATACCCACGACCAAGATGTTTTCTGTGCAGGGTGCTATACAGGTCCAGGGGAGTGGAATCCTTGGGAACCCGGTCCCTGAAGGTTTGATTACAATGCCTGCCGTGATAGGTGAAGTTTGGGCTTTTGTGGACCAAACAAAGTCCTGCGGCGGGGAACAGGTAAGTGGGGGCCCCCAGGAACTTGGTTCTATTGGGGGACCCCCAAGCCTAATTTGTCTTTCTGTCTGTTACCTAATGGTATTCCCGCAAAATTCTGTGCATGCCTGTAACTACTAAAAAAATGTAATAATTTTTAATGGTGGTCAAGAAAAAAAAAAAAAAAAATTTTTTATATATATATATTTAATATATTAGACTGCGGTACCTGTGTTTGTCCACTAGAGGCCGCTGTGGAATGTTTTCTTGTCATGTGGACTAGCTTCTTCTCAGCAGAGCAAAGTCCAGGCAGATGGTGAGTTCTCTTATAGGAAACTGCTTCCTCTGCCATGTTGCAGTGCTCGTCCATCCCCCGGCCTGCGGCAAAGAGGGGCCCTGGCTCCTGTCCCTTGTTACCATATTTGAAATTAGCGCCGAAGGCGCACGTGCCCGCGCGCGTGCACGTGCACGCGCCTCTATATATAGAGGTGCGTGCACGTGCACGCGCCTCTATATATAGAGGTGAGCCGGAAAAGGGGGCGGAGCCTGGGGATGACGCTCTGTGCGCGCCGCAGCGCTTCTGCGCATGTGCGGGCGTCCCAGCAGTTTTAAAAAAACCACAATATTGTAGTGAGCTGGCTATGAAGTACAGAGACAGAGCTGGCAACATTTAAAGGCATACAGCAAGCGGTTGATACAGGCATCCCCTAGAAAGGCACATTAGTAGACACCAACTGTGATATAGCAGCAATTGTGCTAGACTATTCTCAGTAAAAGTGGTGTATTACGGCTGGAATACCTCAGCTTTAGGCTTAGGAATATGCCGTCCAGAAGCTCCGGAACTGAATCTTCCAGGAAGCGAAGGGGGTCTCATCGGGCTCGGAGGATCTTGGGCATACTCCTGCTGCACCAGTCTCCCCTGAAGTTCAGAGGTAAGTGACCGTAGAGACCCCGCAGGGGTACTTGGTACTGTGGCTGTCCTCAGTTCACCTGCTCCTGTGTATGTAACAGAGGAGGTTTTTTCCTCAGCTCTGGGAGGATTAGAGAGAGATTGTCAACATTTATCGCTGCCTCCCTGTCAGGGAAAGCACGCCCGATCTCCGTCTCCTCCTTCAGAGTGCCTGTTAGCAGAGCAACAGTCCCATACAGGGATCGACCTGTCTGAAGGGGATCAGGATGAGGTTGATTCTGTTATAGAGGAATCAACAGTGGGGGAACCTTTTCTCAGCATCTCAAGCTGAAAGATTATGGGTTCAGTCTCTGACTAACATGGTCCGATCAGCATTTAAAAATGCACATTGCGGAACCATCAACCACTACTGTATCCTCGTTGGGGTCGCTAGAAGTCCCCAGACTGTTTGTTCTTTTCCACTTCACCCTTTACTGAAAGGGCTCATTTACCAGGATTGGGAACGTCCTGAGAAAATATTTATTCCCCCAAGAGATTTCCGGTGGTCTATCCCATGGAGGATAAGTTCATCAAAAAAAAAAAAAAAAAATGGAAGGTCCCTACAGTGGACGCAGCCATCTCTTGTATGTATAAATCACTGACATGTCCAGTGGATAATGTCCAAATGTTCAAGAACCCAATAGATAAAAGATTGGAGTCCTTATGAAAATCTGCTTGGTGATACAACCAGCAGTAGCAGCTATTGGGGTCTGCTAAGCAGTGAAGGATCAGTTGAAACAGGTCTTGAGGGACTTGACAGATCAGCAGGCTTTGCCCTAGCTGATCTACCTAGAGCCTTAGGCTTTGCGGTTGACGCCATAGAGGATTCAGTCCATCAGGCCTCCCGCCTTACGCTGTCTATAGTACATATGCGTAGGCTCCTATGGCTCAAAAACTGGTCTGCTGAAGCTCCCTGTAAAGAATGGCTGGTTAGCGTCCCATTTCATGGTGAACGCTTATTCAGGGAAAACCTGGACACATATATCCAGAAAATTTCCAGCGGTAAAAATACGCTCTTGCCGGTTAAAAGCAGAGTTAGAGGTCCCTCTTTAAGAGGCCTGTTTCTCCAGTCCCTGGGGCATCGGCTGTGTAACAGTTCCGACGGCCTCCTCGGTCAAATCCCGGGGGTAAAAAACAGGGACAGTAGCAGGGTAATGAGAAACCCTGGGTCAGGGGAGGTACAAAACCTCCCCCAAAGTTAAATTCATTGAAGCCCCCACTCAGTCGGGTGGGGGGAGGACTCCAGTTGTTCGCAAGAGACCTGGCGGGACACGATCAAGACAGATAGGTGCTCTCCGCAGTAGGTTTGGGATACAGTTTGGAGTTAAAAGACTCTCCTCCTTCCCATTTTTGAGGTCAAACGTGCCAAGGGATCCCCGGAAGAGAGAGTCCCTCCTGTTGGCACTAGAACAACTATTGCTCCAAGGAGTAATTATGGAGGTTCCCCTGGAAGAATGAGGGTTCGGGTTTTACTCAAACCTCTTTACAGTCCCGAAGCAAACGCGGACGGGAGGCCCATATTAATTCTAAAAGGGCTATACAAATTCCTGTATATCAGCACTTTCCGATGGAGTCGATCCGATCGGTGGCCACTGCCCTACAAGGGGAGGATTGGTTAGCCACGATCGACATCAAAGATGCTTATTTGCATATTCCCATCTTTCCAGTCCACCAAAAATTTCTACGCTTTGCAGTAGAAGGGCGCCATTTTCAGTTCAGAGCCTTACCCTTCGGTTTGGCCACAGCACCACGAGTGTTTACAAAAATTCTGGCCCTTTATTGGCCAATCTAAGAACACAAGGTGTAATGATAATGGCATATCTGGATGACTTGTTGCTGATAGACCACTCAGTGAAAAAACTAGACGTGGTCGTTCACAAGACGATCAAGTATCTGGAATCTCACGGTTGGATTATCAACCGAGACAAGTCAGCCCTAAAAACCAGTCAAAAGTCTGGAATACTTGGGGCTAAGGTTGGATTCAGGCCAGAGAAAAATACTCTTGCCTCGAGGAAAGGTGTTGTCTTTGAAAGATTTGATCCACTTAGTGGGTACAAAAAAGACAGCCGTCCATACGCCTGTATATGAGGCTGCTGGGAAAAATGGTGGCATCATTCGAAGCAGTACCCTACGGTCAATTCCATTCAAGGAATTTGCAAGGGGCCATACTGTCAGCCTGGAAAAAAAAATAAAAATTCAGGCCCTAGACTTACAATGTCCTTGTCCCCTTCCGTTCGCAAGAGCCTCCGTTGGTGGTTGGTTCCCCAGAATCTGGAAAAAAGGAAATCCTTCAGTCCGATTTCTTGGAAGGTGGTCACTACAGATGCCAGCCTTATAGGCTGGGGAGCAGTACTGGAGCAATAGTCTCTCCAGGGCAGATGGTCGGATGCAGAAAAGGCCCTGCCCATCAATCTCTTAGAGATACGAGCAGCCCGGTATGCCCTAGTAGCATGGACATCCAAACTCCAAGGGTCCCCTGTCAGGATTCAATCAGACAATGCCACAGCAGTGGCATATATCAATCATCAGGGGGGCACCAGGAGTCGTGCAGCCCAGAGGGAAGTAAATTACATCCTGAAATGGGCAGAAAAAATATGTCCCAGCCATATCTGCGGTATTCATTCCAGGAGTGGAGAATTGGAAGGCGGACTTTCTAAGTCGCCAGCAATTAGGCCCAGAGGAAGGGTCCCTTCACCCCGAGGTTTTCTGGACAATATGTCAGCGGTGGGGAACATCGGATGTAGATCTTCTAGCATCCAGATTCAACGCAAAGGGGGACAGGTTTGTCTCTCGGACAAGGGATCCCCTAGCTTGCGGCTCGGATGCCCTAGTGTTCCCTTGGGATCAGTTCAAGCTGATGTATGCATTCACACCGCCACAATGGTTACCTCGATTACTCCGCAGAATCAGGGTAGAAAAGAAACCAGTGATTCTGGTGGCTCCAGCGTGGCCCCGAAGAGCGTGGTACGTGGAGATTGTAAAATGTCAGTGGGGAGTCCTTGGACTCTCCCACATCGTCCGGACCTGCTTTCGCAAGGACCGATATACCATCCTTCCTTACCAGCCCTAGGTTTGACGGCCTGGCTATTGAAGCCCACATTCTAAAAAAGAGAGGGCTCTCTAATTCTGTGGTATCTACCATGATCAATGCCAGGAAGCCGGTATCCAGGCAGATCTACTATAGAATCTGGAAGGCGTTCATCGCCTGGTGTGAAGCCAAGAAATGGCATCCACGTAAGTACGTAATAGGTAGGAGTCTGGACTTCCTACAATGGGCTGTAGATAGGAAGCTTGCCTTGAGTACTATCAAGGGTCAGATTTCAGCCTTGTCAATATTTTTTCAAAGGCCCTTGGCTTCGCATTCACTAGTCAAAGCCTTTATACAAGGAGTGATGCGTATTAGTCCTCCGGTTAATATTCCCATATGTCCATGGGATCTAAACTTGGTTCTGTCAGTTCTACAGAAACAACCATTTGAACCATTACAGCATATTTCCTTGGTGCTTCTCACCAGGAAATTGATTTTTCTAGTAGCCATTTGTTCGGCTAAAAGAGTGTCGGAATTAGCAGCTATGTCCTGTAAGGAGCCATATCTGGTTATCCATAAGGACAGAGTAGTGTTACGTCCTCATCCAGCCTTTCTTCCTAAGGTGGTATCGAGGTTTCATTTGAACCAAGATGTGGTTCTTCCTTCTTTTTTCCCCAAGCCTACTTCGGTAGAGGAAAAGTTATTGCATTCTTTGGATGTAGTAAGAGCAGTTAAAGCTTACCTAAAAGCCACTGCTCAGATTCGCAGAACGGATACTTTGTTTATTCTGCCGGAAGGCCCCAGAAGGGGTCAGGCAGCGTCAAAATCTACTTTAGCCAAGTGGATTCGACAGGTCATAATACAAGCCTATGGCTTGAGAAGTAGACCGCCTCCGTTCAAAGTTAGGGCGCACTCCACGAGAGCAGTTGGAACTTCATGGGCAGTGCATCACCAGGCCTCCCTGGCTCAAATCTGTAAGGCCGCAACATGGTCTTCAGTACACACGTTTACTAGGTCCTACCAGGTGGACGTTAGAAGTCAGGAGGATGTCGCCTTTGGGCGCAGTGTGTTGCAGGCCGCAAAAGATCCTCATGTCTGATAGCGCTCAGCTTATGTATGGTGTATCCCCCCCCTCATTTGGCATTGCTTTAGGACATCCCATTAGTAATGACTATGTCGCTCTGTGTCCCGTGATGTACGAGAAAGAAAATAGGATTTTTATAACAGCTTACCTGTAAAATCCTTTTCTTGGAGTACATCACGGGACACAGAGCTCCCACCCCTCTTTGGGGACACTTATTGCTTTGCTACAAAACTGAGGTGCTCCCGGATGGGAGGGGCTTATATAGGGGAGGGTACTTCCGGTTTTGGAAGTTGCCAGTGCCAGCACCTGACGGTATCTATATAACCCATTAGTAATGACTATGTCGCTCTGTGTCCCGTGATGTACTCCAAGAAAAGGATTTTACAGGTAAGCTGTTATAAAAATCCTATTTTCACTAACTGTTCCTTGGCTCTCACGTTATGGGTGTGTGTGCATTGTGAGTGAAGGTATAAGTACTGCTAAATAACCATTTGTAGTTTGGCTCTGAAGAAGAAGGACTTTCCTTCGAAACGCGTCAGCCAGCAGGCACCAAGGTCAGGTCCCCCTACCCCCCCCCCGTGCTAGAGGTTCCAGGCATTGTGGGAGAGTTCAGCCACATAGTGGGGCTTGATGAGTGTTTGTTTTTACCATCTCTGTGAGTAGATATTGTTTGTTTGGCGGCTGTACACTGCAGCTTTTCTTCCCGTGTGCAGAAATATGCCTGCTATTTACGTTGGAAGTCTAAAGCCTCATGCACATGGGCAGTTTGAAAGTTTATTTATATAAGGAGTGTTAAGCCCTGTACACACGATCGGTTTAACCGATGAAAACAGTCTGATGGATTTTTTTCATCAGACAAACCGATCGTGTATGGGACCCATCGGTCTTTTTTCCATCGGTTTTAAAAAATAGAACATGTTTTAAGTTTATCCGATGGTTAAAAAACCGATAGTAATTTGCTATCGTCTGTGGGGAACTCCATCGGATAAAAAAACCCACGCATGCTCAGAATCAAGTCGACGCATGCTCAGAAGCATTGAACTTTATATTTCTCGGCTCATTGGAGTGTTTTACGTCACGGCGTTTGGAACGGTCGGTTTTTGGACTGATGGTGTGTAGGCAAGACTGATGGAAGTCAGCTTCATCGGATTTCCGATGGACAAATCCATCGGACTAGAAACCATAGGATATCCGATCGTGTGAACAGGGCTTTAGGGTATGGTCAGGCAGTAGCACATACAGTAAGTACATGCAATTTCAGAACAATGGGGAATGTACTGTATAGCATTTTTTTTATGTAAGTTCTTATCACTTGTTTATGCTTATAGTTTCTCATTGCCATACTGAAAATATCTTAAAAATGCGTACATTTTTAGGACATGCTACCCGCTGATTTGGTTGGGAGGCTTTTTGATTGCTTTACTCCATTCTCACCATGACCTATATCAGGTGTGTTCTACCTTTTGAAGAGCAAGGGACACTTTTAAGTGATTTGGTAACTGTTCGTGGGCCACAGTGAAATTAAATGGTTGGGAGTTTTTTTTTTTTTCTTTACATTTTCCTCTTGCAGTTGCTGAATGCCGGCAGGAGAAAGAGGAGGAGGAGGAGAAGCCAGATTTCAGCCTTTGCAGAAGGAGAATGGAGAGAATTGGTTCCTGTATATGCTGCCCCCGCCGTCCCTCCTGTCAAAATGTAAAACAGAATGTGACAGGGAGGCCGCATGGGCCCCCTGGAGCGGGTTATCATTGCGACCCTATGCTCCAGGGCTGCACCAATTCCACAGAATATAATAGAAGTCTATGGCTCAGTGCAACTAACCCACAGGAAAGCTGCAGGTCACTGCGCTTCACCTGTGGATCAGCGTGAAAGAAGCCTAATAACCCTTTTTTTATGGTAATACATTATGTCTATTGCAAATGTGCAGTGTTCGTGATGTTTTCCTTTCTAGCGGATCTCCAGGCTGCTAGAAATGTCCCAGGCACAGTACACTTTGGGGTTTATTTACTAAAGGCCAATCCACTCTGCACTACAAGTGCATTGCAAGTGCACTTGCTGTAGATCTGAGGGGAAGATCTGAAATGAGGGGAAGCTCTGCTGATTTTATCATCCAATCATGTGCAAGCTAAAATGCTGTTGTTTTTTTTTTCCTTGCAAGTTCCCCTCAGATCTACAGCGACTGTAAATAACCCCCTTTGTATCACTCTGCCTGGAACAGAAACCAGCGCTACAAAAGAAGCATTGGCTTATGTGGCTCCTGCTTCCTCCACTGCCGGCACTGGCTCCATGCACTCTGATGCTCTGGGATGGTGGATCCCAAGCCCTGCTTTATAGAAGCCATGGTTTCCATACACTTCCCTACTCCGTAGAAGCCGTGGTTTACATACACTGCCCTACTGCATAGAAGCCATTGTTTCCATACACTGCCCTACTACATTGAAGCCATGGCTTCTATATACTGCCCCGCTCCATAGAAGCCATGGTTTACATACACTGCCCTACTCCATAAAAGACATGGTGTCCATGCAATACCCTACTCCATAGAAGCCATGGTTTCCATATGCTGTCTTACTCCATAGATGCCATGGTTTACATACACTGTCCTACTCAAAAAAACACAGGATGTCCATGCAATACCCTACTCCATATAAGCCATGGTTTCCATATACTGTCCTACTCCATAGAAGCCATACTTTCTATACACTGCCCTACCCAATAAAAGCCATACTGTCTATACACTGCCCTACTCCACAGAAGCCACAGTTTCTATACACTGCCCTACTCCACAGAAGCCACAGTTTCTATACACTGCCCTACTCCACAGAAACCATGGTTTTCATACACAGCCCTACTCCATAGAAGACATGATGTCCATACACAGCCCTACTCCATAGAAGACATGATGTCCATACACAGCCCTACTCCATAGAAGACATCATTTCCATACACTGCCCTACACCATAGAAGACTTTTGCATCCATGCATTTCCCTACTCCATAGAAGCCATTGTGTCCATACACTGTCCTATTCAGTAGACTTAATAATATGGGGAGGAGCTTAGCTATTGTAAATTAGTGGTGTTGAATCAGAACAGGGGGCATGGCTTAACCCCTGTCGCCCAAGGTATGTTTTTAAACATTCTAGTATTTAAAGGGTTAAAATATGCTCACGGCTGCTTTTGCAGCTGTGTGCTTGGTACTGATTTTTTCAACCGGCGATCAGCTTTCAAGTAAATGAGAACTGTGCAGATCATCACTTTCATGTTAGTGGGAACCTTACCCCCCTCCCCTCCCCCCCCCCCCTGTGACTAATGAAACCGGAAGCAACATGCATTGCATCACTTCCAGGTTCATCATTCCCCAGCTGAAGTAGCCAGGAAAGAAGCTAATCAAGGCCAATCTGTGAATGATTATCTGTGTTGGAGGGCAGGGGAAATATTGGACCCCTGATGTCTCCATAAGGAGTACCTGTCACCTGACCATGCTATCATATAGGGGGCTTGTTGGCCCCCTTATGATCGAAAAAAGTTACATTTGGAAATTATGACATGTTTTGTATCTATTTAACCCCATATTTTATAATTTACCAAGAAAATAGGTATCGTTTTGTGTGCAGTAAAATTAATTGTAGTGCATTTTTTTTCCTGCATTTCATAAATCATTGTGTAAAATAAAAACTTGCAACAGCCACAATTTTATTCTACAGGGCCTCTGCTTTCAAAATATATAATTGAGGGTTTAAAGTCATTTCTAGCAAAAAAAATTGCAGAAAAGTGTTTAACATCACCCATCCATTTACCGGTAATCATTTTATCATCATCATTGAAAACCCCCCCCAAAAAAAGAATAAATAAAACAAACGCACTTCTACTGTAAAGAATATTGTGTGTTTCAACACTACAGTTGCTCTTTAGATGGTAACTCACTTCACTGGTAACACTACTCAGCTAATTTTGTGTGCCTTTTTATTTTTAGATCCTCGGTCTTACGTGAAAGAGTGGATCATAGGGTCGGTTTTTGGGGCAATAATTGTGATCTCGGTCATTCTCTACATCTGTCTCTGCCCTTTGAAACGGTATTTGAAGCATGTATTCTTCCCTAAAAGCAAGCTGCCATCAAGCATTGAGAAGGTAAAGAGAAAATAGATGAAGGGGTAGTGACTTCTAGATTTCTTTTTCTTTTTTTTCCTTTTATTATGACCATAACTAAAAAAATGTTTATTTAAAAAATAAATGTGTGCGTGCGTGCACACTGACTGGATATAAAAAGTCTACACACCCCTGTCAGGTTTTTGTGATATAAAACAAATGAGACAAAGATAAATTATTTCAGAACTTTTTCCACCTTTGATGTGACCTATAAACTGTACAACTAAATTGAAAAACAAAACTGAAATCTTTCAGGGTTGGGAAGCAAAAATAAAAAACTAAAATAATGTGTTTGCATAAGTGTGCACAAACTGTTATAACTGGGGATGTAGCTGTGTTCAGAAATTAAGCAATCCCATTCAACCTCATGTTAAATAGGAGTCCGTATACACCTGCCATCATTTTAAAGTGCCTCTGATTAACCCCAAATAAAGTTCAGCTGTTCTAGTAGGTCTTTCCTGACATTTTCTTAGTCGCATCCTACAGCAAGAGCCATGGTCCGCAGAGAGATTCCAAAGCATCAGAGGGATCTCTTTGTTAAAAGGTATCAGTCAGGAGAAGAGTACAAAATAATTTCCAAGGCATTAGATATACCATGAAACAGAGTGAGGACAGTCATCAGGTGGATAAAATACGGCACAACAGTGACATTACCAAGAACCGGACGTCCCTCCAAAATAAAAGAAAATAAGAAAACTGGTCAGGGAGGCTGCCAAGAGGCCTACAGCAACATTAAAGGAGCTGAAGAAATATCTGGCAAGTACTGGCTGTGTGGTACATGTGACAACAGTCTCCTGTATTCTTCATATGTCTGGGCTATGGGGTAGAGTGGCAAGACGGAAGCATTTTCTCACATAGAAAAACATCCAAGCTCGGCTAAATTAGGGGTGTTGAAATTAATCGTAGCATTGGTGCATCGCGATTCGACCACCCACGATGCGGCATCGATGCTACGACTTGCATTAATCGATTATGATGCCGTCACCTGCGCGCCGCTATATGCCCTGCCTTGAGTCTGAAAGCAGCCGAAGGAGCCATGGGAGTTAGCCGTGCCTCTTTTCCCGCCCCCCGCTGATGCAGCCGAAGAAGCCGCGGGTGTTAGCCGCGCCTCCTTTCCCACCCCCCGCTGACGGCATTCTCAGCCGCCCAGCGTCACCATGGGAGAGACACGTGGAGCGAGTGTCCCCCCAACTCCCGACAAGTCATTACCCGGTCCCGACTCCCCAGAGCCTTCCTCCTTGGCTCACCTCACACTGTGCACACTGCACAGGCTGCTGTGGGAGACTCGAGACCAGGGGCGGATCCGGGGGGGGTAGCGCGGGATCATTGAAGACAACAAGATGCTGCTGATAGTCAGGACCTCAGGGCACTGCAAGTGAGTAATCACGTAGCTCATTTACATAAAAATGCCGTATTTAACACCTTGTCTTAGATGTGTGAAGTGGTTAATTCTTTGGGGGAGGGGAGGGGGGGGTTAAATAATTTACAATGCTGATTGTAATATAGCACATGGAGCCTGGAGGGGGTTAATGTACTCACCTATGTATTACTGACCAGTGGCAATTAACCCCTTTGATTGTGCTGCATTAATGACAGTCAGTGGCACCATCAGTGTTAATTAACCCCTTTTATGCTACAGCATGAAGGGGTTTATAAACATTGCCACTAATGCAGCACAAAGGGATTAATTAATTGCCACTGGTCAGTAATACATCAGTGAGTACATTAACTTACTCCATGTGCAGTAGCGGCAAATGATGGGCACAGTAGCGGCAATTGATGGGTACAGTGGCTGCGTTTGATGGCAGTCTCTGATCCTCTCTAGTATCATGTCCGCAGTCTCTGATCCTCTCTAGTATCATGTCCGCAGTCTCTGATCCTCTCTAGTATCATGTCCGCAGTTTCTGTTCCCCTCTAGTATAATTGTTTGCAGTCTCTGTCCATCTCTTCTATCATGTCTGTAGTCTCTGACCCTCTCTTGTAGTATTTTGGGGTCAGTCTGGAGCTCCTTTTTAAGTTGTCTGCTGTGTTTACACTTTGCTACATGCAGAGAGTTTTTTAAGAACAGATGAAAACCGTGCGCAGTAATTGTGTTGCATCGCGGAATCAAATCGAATCGTGGACATGATAATCGTAATCTAATGGAATCGTGAGGCCAGTGAAGATGCGCACCCCTAGGCTAAATGTTGCAAAAACACATCTGAAGTCTCCCAAAGGCATGTGGGAAAACATGTTATGGTCTGATGAAACCAAGGTTGAACTTTTTGGCCATAATTCCAAAAGATATGTTTGGCACAAAAACAACATTGCACATCCCCAAAAGAATACCATACCCACTGTGAAGCATGGTGGTGGCAGCATCATGCTTTGGGGCTGTTTTCTTCAACTAGAACAGGGGCCTTAGTCAAAGTAGAGGGAAATATAAACCGTTCCAAATACCAGTCAATATTGGCACAAAACCATCAGGCTTCTGCTAGAAAGCCAAACATAAAGAGGAACTTCATCTTTCAGCATGACAAAGCATACATCCAAATCGACAAAGAAATGGCTTCACCAGAAGAAGATTAAAGTTTTGGAATGGCCCAGCCAGAGCCCAGACCTGAATCCTTGTGAAAATCTGTGGAGTGATCTGAAGATGGCCCTCGCAATCTGACAGATTTGGAGTGTTTTTACAAGGAATAGTGGGCAAATATTGCCAAGTCAAGATGTGCCATGCTGATAGACTTATACCCAAAAAGACTGAGTGCTGTAATAAAATCAAAAGGAGCTTCAACAAAGTATTAGTGTAAGGGTGTGCACACTTATGAAACCATATTAGTTTATTTTTACTTCCCTCCACCTAAAAGATTTCAGTTTGTTTTTCAACTGAGTTGTACAGTTTATAGGTCACAATAAAGGTGGAAAAAGTTCTGAAATGATTTATCTTTGTCTCATTTTTTTACATCACATAAACCTGACATTTTAATGGGTGTGTAGACTATTTATATCCACTAATATATATACACACACACACACACACACACACACACACACACACTGTGTGCGTATATATATAAAATCTGTGTTTATATAAAAATATAAAACATTGTTTGTCTCCTTAGAGCCGGTTCACACTGGGGCAACACACGATTTTATGAGGCAACTCAGACACGACCTGAGAATAAATCACAGCGCGACCTGGAGCTATTTACAAGGCAACTCCAAGTTGCCTGCAGGACAGGAGACATTCCAGTGGCCAATCAAACAAGAATCAGCTCTGTGGGAGGGAGGGGGGAGAGAGAGTTTTGCCTGATAAATGTATGTTTTCTTCCTGGAGAGTCGCTCCTATTAAGACAGTGAGAGGCGACTCCCATTGAAATGAATGGTTACAGGTCGCCTAGGAGTCGGATTGAAGTAGTACAGGGACCTTTTTTGAAGTCGGAGCGACTGCAGTAGTGTGCATAAGGACGGCTCCATTCACTTACATTGATTTCTTCAGCCAGCGCGACCTGAGGCGACTAGGGGCGACCTGGGGCGATTTGGAGTCGGATCCAAAGACGCCCCTGTGTGAACCGGCTCTTACAGCCTGATGTTTATAGAGGTCAATAGCTCAAAAATTCCTCACATGGCTTTGAGTTAGAGGAGTGATTCACCACCCCTTCTTCCACCTGCTGTGTTCAGAGGGGTCATGCAGAGTTTCAATCAGAGGCGGGGAGCCTGAAAGCCAAACTCCAGGTTTTAGTGAACCTTGGTGGATGCAAATCTCTGAACGCAGTCTGTACCTGTATGGATAGTGCAGCAAGACCCATATATGAGAATACACTGTACATTGTGGAGTGCTGTTTTGTAAAGTATAGTGACGGTGTTGGCAGCCCATTCAAAATAAACAGGCTTCCTTTATGCAAAGTGCCAATATGCACCGCACCTCAACGCATGAAAACACACATGAGAATGTGGATTGGCCCTCCTTCACTCACACAGGACAATATTTTGATGTTCTGTTCTGTTATTTTCTCTTTTATAGGGTCTGCAGGATTCTCCTCAAAACTACATTAAAAACTTCTTTCTTCTCAATGAAGAAGAGACAACTGACAAGTGCTATATTATGCAGAACAGTCCGGTGGATGCAGAGGTCACCATAGATCAAAACAATTCAGGTGCTAAAGGCCGCGACTCCGGGAACTATTCCAATGAGGATGATGTCACAGGCGACTCTGCTGCCACCAGTCGGGGAATTGACCCCACTGTGTGCGTCAGCTGAGGACTCCATATTTTATGTACTATCTCCTCTGACAGTATATGATCACTATCATTGTTTTTATACTGACATTTACAACACCTCTACCTGCATTATCCAGAATTCGTGTTCAAGAGAGCCTGTCATTTACCCCAGCAGGTGACATCTGAAGACATTTTGTGTGAGCGTACATTTCATGATCTGAATTAGCAGGACTTTAGTGGTTTGACTCATAAAATGTATTTATTTTCAGTTTTTATATACGGTAATTCTTACAAGGTATGCACCATTTAGGGTTTAGATCCATAAAGTCCTTATTTTAGTAGGGCTTACACTCAGGCCTTTTGGCCTCGCCGCAGAATATGATGCCAGCGCTTTAGTGGTAGCTGCCTGTAAAAACCCAGTGGAGGAAGACCGAAAACAGAATCTGTTATGCGATGTACATAGTCAGATTCTGTTTTCTACTTCCGTATTGGGTCTGGTGTGGGGCTCCAGGGAGGGACCGTGACACGGGCAGGAACTTACTCTGCTTGAGTGATCTTCCCGCTGTGTCACCTCTCACGGCACTCAATAGAGATGCTGGTGCTCATAGTGAATGCCAGTGTTCAGGGAGGGACAGTAGACTCCCGTCGGAGGAATAAAGATGTATCCGGCTTCATACATTGTGTAGGATACGCAACATGCTTAGGATACACTATGGGCGTAGCCAGATACGGTCTCTTTATTCTTTTTCTCTGGTTATGTGCTGGTCTTCCACCCTCCAATAGGCCCACAGGGGTCTTGGTCCTCCTCCTCACAGTTTTTGTGAGAATCGCCTTCCCTGCCTACAATGACTGAAGGAGGCTAAATCTAACAATAAGACACTGAGAAGCTGGTAGTTGTCATTATATTTGTAATTTGGTGTTAAAAAAAGGGCTGCTCAGTCTACAATCTTTAGTCCCAGTCCGGGCCTGTTTACAGACTAAGGTCCCTATCGCAGTTAAAGTGCAAATCTGTAGGCAACACTTTTTGTTTTGGGTAGTGTAGGGCAGTGGTTTTCACCCCTGTCCTCAAGTACCCCAAACAGGCCCCATGTTTTGGGAATTTCTCTTAGATAAAATAGCTGTCCCAAATACTAAGGTATTGACTCTGATTTAAAGCACTTGTCCAAGATAAAGGAAAACCTGCAAACTTGGCCTGTTGGGGGTACTTGAGGACAGGGTTGAGAACCACTGGTGTAGGGAATGGTCCAAACCCATCAGATTTTTTATTGTTTCCTGTTGACCCTTTAACAGGGTTTTTCTTAATCATGTGATCACTCTGATTGGCTGTTACAGTAGTCACATGATCGGGAGCCTGTCCCTCTGCCTCCTGATCATAACCAGAGACTGGGAGTTGTCTGTGACGGCCTGATCAATCTGCTAAGAGCACGCTCAGCACATCTTAGCTGCCATGGATGCATATTTGTGACCTGTGGCCAATAAAGCCCACCCTCTGTGCCGCCACACATATGTGTTACGCGGTTGGCAAGAGCTTAAGAAGTTTTCCCTTTTACATCCTGCCTTAGGCATGCAACAAAAAGTGAGGGTAAGTGTCCCTATTGGATGGTTCCCCTGATTTCTTGGCTGGTGCCTACTGGGTTTCCAGTCTCTTCCCAGTCAGTGCTGTAATTGTCACCAGGACAAATAAAGAAGAGGAATCTCCTTCAGGGAAGTAGAGAAAAAAACATGACAGAGGTTGTAACCCTTCCTTACTCCATCCAAAACAAAAACTGTCCTGGCCATAGGTAGACTTTACTGTATTTGTATGTTTTTTTATATTTTGAAATGGCAAACATGGAAAACCTACAAACTCCATGTAGTGAGAATGGTGGTGGCATTGAATCCAGGACTGCAATATCTAAGGACTAACCACTAAGCTGGTGTGCAGCCCAGCAGTCTTTGCACTGTGATTGCATGGCAGAGATATAAAAAGAGTTACAAATGGAGCACAGTTCTGTGTGTAGGTGAGCAGAGGATGCTGTCCATTCTGTGAAGTGTACCGGTTTACTTTATCCAGCAGCTTTCTCTGAGGGATTGTCCACTCTGGATACTTTGTGATACAAAATGTAGCAATTTTCACGGACCGTATAGAATCCATTTTTCAGTAGGATGTGCTCATACCAATGGGTCGTCTTAAAGTTTGCTGGAAATAAAAAACATTTGCATGCTTTAGAACAATCTGCAAAATTAAATATAACATTTATGATCCGGTCTGTCAGTAGCATGAGCACAGCTAACTTTCCCCAACATCGTTTTATCACTTTTTGATCCTGCCAGTATATCTGTTTTTTTTCCACCAACTTTAAAAAGCGAGCTGTCCAGCAAAAGTCTCGGTTTCAGGGGATTGGGACAAGCCATATACTGTAGCTCTGCCATGGCTTACCAAGGTAAGATATTTTTCCCCTATAGCTTAAAATAATAAAGGTGGTATTTTATTTTTTTTTCTAAATAATAAACATGTCATAGTTACCTGCTCTGTGCAGTGTTTTTTCACAAAGCAGCCCCAATCCTCCTCTTCTTGGGTCCCCATCCAGTGCTCCTGGCTCCTCTTGTCTTCCAAGTGCCCCGTAGCAAGCTGCGTGCTTGCTCCCGAACCCTGCTCTATGCATCTATAAGGCACATAGAGCCGTGGCTCAGCCCCCCCCCCCCCCCTTCTCCTCATTGGCTTTATTTTAGATTTCCTGTTATCTCAATGATTCAGCAGATTCCTCCATCCATGTTATACTGTGTAGGTCAGTGGTTCTCAACCCTTCTAGTGCCATGACCCCTTGATAACATTTCCCAAGTTGTGGGGACCCCTAACAGTAAAATTATTTTTGTAGCGTGGGTTGTCAGCACCCGAGGCAAGACCAGCAATTTGCGCCTCTAACCCACTGACATTTAGCGCTCTGAGTCCCTTCCACTCGTACAGTATTAAAACCCATCATGGTACATTTTAGGATGTACCACTCTTTGTTCTCCTTTCTTTCCCTTTTATCTTTCTCTATCCTAATTTCTTGGGTTTTTTTCCCCCCATCCCTCTCTCTAGCCGTTTTTCTTATTCTTTCTCCCCCTTTTTCTTTGTGCCTCTCCCTCTTTTCCTCTCCCTTCCATGTATTCTCTATTTTTATTCCTTCTCTTAAGCCTCGTACACACGGCCAGTTTTCTCGTCAAGAAACGACAAGAAAACTGCTGGCAGAGCTTTCTTGCCGAGAAAACCGGCCGTGTGCATGAGGCTTTCAGGTTTCTCGTCAAGAAAACTGTCCAGAATCTCGACGAGAAAAATACAGAACCTGCTCTCTATTTTCTCGTTGAGATTCTCGTCGGCCTGTTTCCCGACGAGAAACCCGAGAGTGTGTACGCTTATCTGTCGCTGTGGAAACCCGCGCATGCTCGAAATGACTTTGACGCATGCGCGGTAGCTTCCTAGGCATAGGTAGGGTGTAGCAAGATGGCGGCGGCGGCATCGAATGTGATGAGCGCACGCTCGTCAGTCGATGACGTCACCGTGTTCGTTCCATTCAAAAGAACGACAGTTCTTTTGAAACGAGCGTGTGTACACTCGGCCCCGACAAGATTCTTGTCAAGAATTTCGTCAGGAAAAACGATGTGTTTTTTCCTGACGAGATTCTCAGCTGTGTGTACTAGGCTTTACTTCTTGGTGCGGGGGAGTGGGATCAGTGGCAGTGTTGGCGGGAAGTTGGGATCAGTGGCAGTGCTGGCGGGGAGTTGGGATCAGTGGCAGTGCTGGCGGGGGAGTTCTGATCATCCAACTTAGGTGCTCTTGATCAAGTTCATCTGCTGATCTGAGAACTGTAGTGGGGACTTTTAATGCAGGCCTCGACAAACCCCAGGCGCCAGGTCGCCATTGCGACTAGAATTAGCGACCTGGCGCCTGGGGGCACAGCTGGGGTATCCTGTGTCTCCGTGCCCTCCGCGCTGCGGGATCGCGTCGGGCCGGGCCGGGCCGGCCAGTAATTGAAGCCGCGGCTTTGCCGCCTTCTGCAGGCCTATGCTTCCTTCTGTGGTCTAGCGCCATCTTGTGGTGGCCGTTGGTATTGCAACCAGCAATGCTAATGGAGTTTCCCTGTCTGTTTTCCCTGCCATCTCCTTCCCTCTAATTAGAACCCCCAAACATTATATATATTTTTTATTCTAACACCCTAGAGAATAAAATGGCGGTCGTTGCAATACTTTCTGTCACACCGTATTTGCGCAGTGGTCTTACAAGCGCACTTTTTTGGGAAAAAATACACTTTTTTTTTTAAATAAAAAAATAAGACAACAGTAAAGTTAGCCCAGTTTTTTTTTATACTGTGAAAGATAATGTTACGCCGAGTAAATTAATACCCAACATGTCACGCTTAAAAATTGCATCCGCTCGTGGAATGGCGACTAACTTTTACCCTTTAAAATCTCCATAGGCGACGTTTAAAAAATTCTACAGGTTGCATGTTTTGAGTTACAGAGGAGGTCTAGGGCTAGAATTATTGCTCTCGCTCTACCGATCGCGGCGATACCTCACGTGTGGTTTGAACACCGCTTTCATATGCGGGCGCTACTCACGTATGCGTTCGCTTCTGCGCACAAGCTCGGCGGGACAGGGCGCGTTCCTGGCTCCTAACTTTTTTAGCTGGCTCCTAGATTCCAAGCAAATTTGTCAAGCCCTGTTTTAATGGCAACTAATTATCACAGGTATTGTTACTCACCTTGTCTCCGGTTTCACTGTGTCTCCTACTTGTGATGTCTCGTAGCAGTGACACCTATGCCGAAATCATGAGATAGGGTCTCCTCCAGCCCCTCCCACTTCACATTCCTCACCAGTCAGCTGACCTCTAGTCTCTGCCCCCCCCAGCCATGCCATAAACTGCGAAAAGGCTGAGTGGGCAGCCACAGGCTCCAGGGACAGCCCAGCCGGGCGGCCACGAAAAGGCTGGAAGAGCAGCGTGGGCTTCAGGAACAGCCCAGTATTCTGTGACCCCTGGCAAATCGTCATTTGACCCCCGAGGGGGTCCCGACCCCTAGGTTGAGAACCACTGGTGTAGGTGAATGAATCCCCTGCTGGGCTATTGAGTGGATGCAGCTGCCATTTGGCCGACAATATTCTGCCTGGCTCCTCCTCCCTTTTTTTTTTGGCCAAATTTCTACAGTTTCTCATTAACACAACAGCATCTTGTTTTACCCTTGGAGCACTTGTTAGGGAATTAATTCCTCTTTCATTATATTATGTACTGTATTTTTTATTTTTTTACTGGTTCAATTTGTTTATTGGATATTTTTAGTTGTAAGCATTACATTATCACATGCAATGTATGTACTATATTTTCTTCACAGCTGAATTCCAGCAGTTAGGTCCCATGCACATGGGATATTTTTGCTATCGCTCCTAGATGCCCTTCCTCCTGGCAGCGGTGTTTTAAGCAGTAAAAAGGCCTGATGCTAGTTAAAGTGTAATGCACATCAAGTGTTTGGGCATTAATTAATTTAATTGACCATTAAAAGGAATTAACGTTCTACACGCATCAAGCATTTTCTTCTGCCAAAATGCTGCTGCTCCTGAATGCCCTGCCAGTGGGTTTTTTTTTCTGTCTCTAAACTTCTTTAACCTCCCTATGTGTACATGGACGCATAGGATTACATGCAGGGCCATTTACAAAAAAAATGCCAGATGCCCCTAAGAGCAGCATCAAAAACATCCAGTGTGCATGAGGCCTTAGACAAAATCTAACTTTGCAGTGGGCCCCCTGCACTGCAATAGGTAAATACTCCTTTAGTCTAGGGGTGCCAGGGGTAAGGTGTAATATTTGGCTTATTTCAGGCTCTGGCTGGCTTCCTCCATCCCTTCAACTGGTCCAGTGCTGCTACATCTCCAAGGTGCTCTCAGCTGCGTTTGCATGCTTTCCCCCTTCAGAGTCCAGGATTAACAGCCCTTCACTGTATGTGAAAACACAGAGAGATTGCCCACAGCATGGAGCTTCAGGTAGAAAAGAAACCACACTGGAGCCTGCTAGTCAAAGCAGGGTTGCCAATTGCCTGTAAATTTACAGACAGTGTTTAAAAATCATCCAATATTTACCCATCCGTAAATGTCCGGTAATGGGCACTGACTGCACATAAAAAATTATGGCTGTGGGTCGGCTTTGGAACTGTGCATGCGCAGTTCCGAAGCCGGTCGAATGGTGCTTAAGTGAGCGTGACGTCATGGCGCACATCGGGTCCCTTTTCCTGACTGCCTCCATTAGTTTGTGTTAGTTTCATTTGGGTTTTTTTTTGTTTGTTTTTTCGTTTTTCGGGTCTTTCGTTATGATCGCAATTCAAAAAGAGAATATGAGAACGAAAACCCGAAAATTCAAAAGAATAACTAACTAATAATAACTAACTATTAAATTATAGGTATTGGAATTTCCTTTCAAATTTGGCTGCTAGTGAACGGAACGAATACGAATTTATCCGAAGTTATAAATTATCCGAAATAACGAATGCCGTATCTAAACGTAACAAAAAAAAAATAATTATAATAAAAAGTTTTTATTATTATTTATTTATTATGTTCTATTCGTTTAAATGTGGCATTCG
Source organism: Rana muscosa (assembly GCA_029206835.1). Classification (NCBI taxonomy): domain Eukaryota; kingdom Metazoa; phylum Chordata; class Amphibia; order Anura; family Ranidae; genus Rana; species Rana muscosa. The sequence goes on from CM055117.1 coordinate 74,409,096, forward strand.
TTATTTGGGATAATTAGAGAACGTAACAAATATGAATTTATCCGAAGTTATGAATTATCCAAAATAACGAATGCCGCATCTAAACAAATGGAACGGAACAAATGAATAAAAATAATAATGATAAAAAGTTTTTAACATTTATATTTATTTATTTATTACGTTCCATTCGTTTAGATGCGGCATTCGTTATTTTGGATAATTTGTAACTTCGGATAAATTCGTATTTGTTACATTCTCTAACAGCCAAATTTTAAACGAAATTCCAATACCTATAATTTAATTAGTTGGTTATTTCAGATTTTCGTGTTTTCGAATATTCAAATTTACGAATATTCGGAAAAATTTGTTAAACAGGTTTTCGTTAATTTAGGTTTTTCCGAATTAACCAATTTTGTCAAAATTCATTTAAAATCTAATTCGGAACAAAACTTATTTCACATGTCTAATTCCATCTCAAGGTCAGGATAGGGTAAGTAATACACATTATCATCTTATATTCATCAATGCATAGTAGTGCATGGTAGTTGTTTTTATTATTACTGTTATATATATATTTTGTGGTGCAAGCAGTGTTGAAGTGAATTTAAAGCCAAACACTAACTATTCTTAAAAACTCTTCCCCCCCCCCCTTTTCCTCCTGCCAATCCTATGTAAAAAAAATAAATAAAAGTTCTGTGTACTTTTTTCAGTTCATTTCTTTCCAGTCAGGTGATCCTGCAGTTGTGACTTCCCCGTGTCGGTGAGCGGCTGCTGCAGGGGAGAGGAGGGAGCGCTGATAATGGCTGGGCCATAGAAGCCCATGGGCGACGTCACGAGTCCCAGAAATCAGCCGTTACACATGGGAGCAGCGTTGCAGGATCACATGATCGGACTAAAAAAAGTAAGTTTTTACAGATCTCTATCTACACAAAGTAGGCAGGATAGGTAGGAGGAGGGGGAGGGAACATTTTTAAGAATGGTTAGTGTCAGGCATGAATTTTACTTTAAAGCGGAGCTCCGGAATTTTTTTTAAAAGTCAGCTACAAATACTGTAGCTGCTGACTTTTAATATTAGGACACTTACCTGTCCAGGGATCCAGTGGTGTCCTCACCTGAGCCGATTATTCAATTTCTCTGCTAAGGGAAACCGTAAGGCTTCACTGCCGGTTCCCTACTGCGCATGCGCTGGCGGGGGAAGGAGGAGGAGGGGGGGCGAGCTGCCGGCTGCGCCGAACCCAAGCGACAGTGGGAGCAGGTACCTGTCAAAACCAGGTCCCCCTCCCCCTGAAAAGTGCCAAATGTGGGTAGGAGGCAAACAAGCGGACCTGAACGTGATTGGGTATCCCCTTTTTCCAACCCCCTGTACAGCAGAATTCAGGGGGAGAAGCAGTTCAAGGGAACCAATTATCTGTGTGGCAGTGTATGTCCTAACAAAAACCATGCAGATAGGTGGAGAGAGCAGAGAGATGAGCTCATCAGTCTGTTGCTTCTCTTTTCACTGTCCAGTCACGGGCTGGGGGAGGCAAAAGACCTTTTACGTTTTACTTATCTACAGCAGAGAAAAATCAGGTCTCCTGCCCTGTCAGACAGGACTGTGCTGTGTGGCAGAGCTGCATACATTTCAGAACTGGATGAACAGAAATTCAAATCCTTTGGCGGGTAAAACGGCTTTAATTTTTATTTAAAAATTGTGTACTTAAGCGCTGATGTGAACCAAAAATATTAAAAGATAAATAAATGATTAAAGCTGCAACTATTTCAAAAGTGTACTGATATCGCCATATAGTGCTGAATTAATAAAGTAATAATGCGCTAAAATCAACCTTCCAATATTACATAAACTTATACAAATTCCAATGGCATAAAAACAGTGGGTGTACAATTAAATTACAGCCATGAAAGTCCAATATATGAACAACTATTCACCACCACCAATTAGTACTGCTCACTTAACAGTTAAAGTGGACTTCCACCCTGATTGAATTTTATTTTTTTTCCAAAAATCTCAAAAAAAAAAAAAAAAATTTTTTTTTTTTTTTTAATACTCACCAGAAAGGGCGCTTGCTATGCGGAACTAGCTCTTCTGCCTCTCCCTCCACCGCGGTGGTCTTCTTCCTCGTCCTCTGTCGCGGTGTCTTCTGGTGAATGGTGTGTATCCCAGGAGGCAGCCGCCCATTCACAAAGCGCCGTGCGAGTCGCGCATGCGCAGTAGGAAACGGTCAGTGAAGCTGTAAGGCTCCACTGCCTGTTTCCCTTAGTCAGGATAGAGGCGGTGGGACCTGCCAGGACCGAGCGATCGCCGTCGGGGGCCCAATATCGCAGGCGCCTAGGACAGGTAAGTGTCCTTTATTAAAAGTCAGCAGCTACAGTGTTAGTAGCTTCTGACTTTAAAAAAAAAAAAAAAATTGCGGGTGGAGCTCCCCTTTAATTAGTTGATTGCCAAGAGAAAGGAAAAAACACACACATCTGGATTGAGAAAGAAATCCCTGGGGTAATTCTCCAGATAGAAAACTCACATCAGAGACTGGCGCTCTTCATATAAAGTGGATACCGTATATACTCGAGAATAAGCCGAGTTTTTCAGCCCTTTTTTTAGGTTTGAAAATACCCCTCTCGGCTTATACTCGAGTCGGTGTACCTGAAGGGCTGCAGACATCCATTTTTTAAAAGTCGCGGCTTCCTCCTGATCCCGTCCCGTTCCGTGATAGGCGTTTGACACTGTGTTCAGTGTTCTGCCTATCACGGAGGTCCTCTCATCCTCGGACTCAGTTTCCCAGCAGACACTGTGTTCAGTGTTCCACCAATCATGGAGGTCCTCTCATCCTCGGACTCAGTTTCCTAGCAAACACTGTGTTCAGTGTTCCGCCAATCACGGACGTCCCCTTGTCTGAGGATTAAAGAAGGTCTGTGATTGGCGTAACACTGAACACAGTGTCTGCTGGGAAACTGAATCCGAGGATGAGAGGACCTCCGTGATAGGCAGAACACAGTGTCAAACGCCTATCGCGGAACGGGACCAGGAGGAAGCCGCGACTTTTAAAAAAATGGACCCCCGAAGCCTGTCAAGAATTCAGGTACACTGACTCAGTCACAGTGAGGCTGCAATGGGCACAGTGAGGCTGCAATGGGCACAGTAGGGCTGCAATGGGCACAGTGAGGTTGCAATGGGTCAAGTAAGGCTGCAATGGGCACAGTGAGGTTGCAATGGGTCAAGTAAGGCTGCAATAGGCACAGTGAGGTTGGGCACAGTGAGGTTGCAATGGGTACAGTGAGGTTGGGCACAGTGAGGTTGCAATGGGCACAGTGAGGTTGGGAACAGTGAGTTTGCAAATGGGCACAGTGAGGCTACAATGGGCACAGTGAGGCTACGATGGGCACAGTGAGGTTGCAATGGGTCAAGTAAGGCTGCAATGGGTACAGTGAGGTTGGGCACAGTGAGGCTGCAAATGGGCACAGTGAGGCTGCAAATGGGCACAGTGAAGCTGCAAATGGGCATTGTTGACCCTCTTTTCGGCTTACAGTAGCTGCTGCATTCTCACCCTAGGCTTATACTCGAGTCAATAAGTCTTCCCAGTTTTTTGTGGTAAAATTAGGGCCTCGGCTTATATTCGGGTCGGCTTATACTCGAGTATATACGATTGTATCATGACTTCTCCAAATGCAGTGACTGTAATTTAATTGTACACCCATTGTTTTTATGCCATTGGAATTCATATAAGTTTATGTAATATTGGAAGGTTGATTTTAGCGCATTATTACTTTATTAATTTTCATTTTTATTTACCTGATTTTGCTGGAGTTCAGCTTTAGACGCTGTAGTAAATGTTCATTGTACAATTTTTATTACTGTCATTTTTACATAAAAGTATGTTTTTGGTGCTTCTCTGTGCCATGTTTTCATCCATTGGATTTCACATGTTCATTTCAGATTAGCGGCTATCAGTGTGTTAGGCAGTATATTGCTTCCTGAACAGCTGCTGAGATCAAATCAATTACAGTATAAGCCCCAGGTTCACGCTGACAGCGGGAATGAAATCGTGCGAGTTCAGCTGAAACTCAAAGTCGATCTGAGACAAATTTTTCCTAATCTGTCTGGGAAATGAACAAACTCACTTCTGTTTTTAGGCAAAATTGCACTAAATTGTAAATATGTAAATACATTTTCTTCCCTTTTTTAAAAAAAAAAAATATATATTGACTTGGTTTCAATGAATACAGAAATGTAACCCGTGATATTAACATTTTGGTCTTATTAACTTTTCCTTCTGTTTTTGTACTTTGTTTATTTTTGCACAATTTATTCCAATAAAATGTTATCAATTGTCAATGTCACCTGTTTTATTGTCCCCTTTGTGTTGCTTCAAAGCAGGCCATGTTTTCTTGGTTTCTATAAAACTGTATTGAACCCAAAAGCAAACATTTATTATATTGCAGCTTACCAATTCTTAGATGTGATGGCTGCACTTGTTTTTCTTTTTTTAGGCTTTCTTTCTTCTATTTTCATCTGGTGATCTGGCCAGTAAGTCAGTTGTTCAACAGAAAAAGCTGCCCAGCAGATATAGCAGTTAAAGGGTTGAGTGAAACCATTTATTATTGACGGGAGTGCTTACAATGATCAGCTTTTATTCATGTACTGTAAAACAAAACTGTTGCTGTAACTGCTAAAAAAAAAAAGTGTGACCTGGAGTTTGGCTTCAGTTTGCTAGTGTATCTAAATCTGCTAGTACATCTAACATTCCCCTCCACCTTATGCTCCTTCATCCAGAGTGGAGGCACGCTAATACAGGAGGCGTGTTACTGGCCAGAAACAGAGGGGGGAAAAAACAAATGCAGCCACCACAAATGATCGGTAAGCAGCAATATTACATTTTTGGTTTTGGGTTTAATACCGCTTTAGCCTAGGTTCACATTGGTCCGATTTGGCATGCGATCTGACATGTCAAATCGCATGCCAAATCTGCAGCTATTGCTGGCAATGGCACCGTCCGAATCGGTGCGGCGCTGACATCTTGCGGCGCCGCATTGATTCCCATTTGCTGACTTCAGAGGGCAATTTCTATAGACATCTGTGCAGGAACCCACACAGATGTCTGTCAAATCGCAACTGAAGTCGGACTGCATTGCCGGGTGGAACGCGCACAATTTCTAACCCGCAGTAATGTAAACCTGGGCTTAATGTCAGTCAAAGCCTAACTTTAAAATAAAAATACACTATATTGCCAAAAGTATTGGGACACCTGCCTTTACACGCACATGAATTTTAATGGCGTCTTAGTCTGTAGGGTTCAATATTGAGTTGGCCCGCCCTTTGCAGCTATAACTCTCCTGGGAAGGCTGTCCACAAGGTTTAGGAGTGTGTCTATTGGAGTGTTTGACCATTCTTCCAGAAGTGCATTTGTGAGGTCAGGCACTGATGTTGGACGAGAAGGCCTGGCTCACAGTCTCTGATCTATTATATCCCAAAGGTTTTCTATCAGGTTGAGCTCAGGACTCTGTGCAGGCCAATCAAGTTCCTCCACCCCAAACACACTCATCCATGTCTTTATGGACCTTGCTTTGTGCACTGGTGTGCAGTCATGTTGGAACAGGAAGGAGCCATCCTCAAACTCTTCCCACAAAGTTGGGAGCATGAAATTGTCCAAAATGTCTTGGTATGTTGATGCCTTAAGCGTTCCCTTCACTGGAACTAAGGGACCAAGCCCGACCCCTGAATAATAACCCCACACCATAATCCCCCTCCGCCAAATGATTTGGACCAGTGCACAAAGCAAGGTCCATACAGACATGGATGAGCGAATTTGTGTTAGTCAGCGCCCCAGCCTTGTGTAGGGCCCCTGGTGTTCCCCGGCCGGCGGAGGGGGCGGGCACAAGGACAGCGGAGGAGGCGGGCACGAGGACAGCGGAGGAGGCGGGCACGAGGACAGCGGAGGAGGTGGGCACGAGGACAGCGGAGGAGGTGGGCACGAGGACAGCGGAGGAGGTGATCACGAGGACAGTGGAAGAGGCAGGCACGAGGACAGTGGAAGAGGCGGGCACGAGGACAGCAGAGGAATTAGAAGAGGGAAGGTCTGGACAGCCGCACTCCAATAAAAACGCCTTTATTGTGCAAAATAACAAAAGGACACACCACAGCAGGGTACAGGATAAAAAAGCGGACATATTTCACACTATCAACACTATCGGCGGAGGGGTCGGGCACAAGGACAGTGGAGGAGGCGGGCACAGGGACAGCGGAGCAGGCGGGCACGAGGACAGCAGAGGTGGCAGGCATGAGGGCAGCGGAGGCGGGCATGAGGGCAGCGGAGGAGGCGGGCATGAGGGCAGCGAAGGAGGCGGGCACGAGGGCAGCGGAGGAGGCGGGCACGAGGATAACAGAGGATTTTATGAAAAATTGATTACAGGACCATTGAGTAGTGGACGCGTATGATTATTTTTAGAGAATAAGGATATGGCTTAGTGTCACTTTAAGAGTGCTAGAACAGAGGAAATGTAGGAGACACAAGCCTCCAGAGGGGGAGCTCTGTACCTCTTATCACCCGGGCTGCCATTGTACATTTTTGGCAGACCTGACAAGGTTTGCTAGAGTTTTGTCCATTGCTCTGTCATTGTAAAGCAGAAAGGCAAAAAATAAATATATATATAAAAAAATTATAGTATATGTGCTTGAAATATGCCTTTATATCCTCTTCCCGTAATCAGTGGGGCAGTTGGAATCAGACTGGGTATATAGCGGTTTGGATTTGAATAAGCCCATGTTCCTACAGGTAATACTCAATGTTCTGCCAGATCTATCCACATGGGGAAAAAAACTATGTGCTGGATAGCACTGAGGAAGTCTGTAGTTTTAGATTGGAAAATTAAAAGTTTGTGTTATATGGAAATCGGAGCGACCTACACGAGGTTTTACACTATACAATGGAACCTTGGATTACGAGCATAATCCATTCCAGGAGAATGCTTGTAATCCAAAGCACTCGCATATCAAAGCGAGTTTCCCCATAGAAGTCAATGGAAACTAAAATAATTGGTTCCACATTGACTTCTATGGCAGGCAATACCGCATGTGGCCAGAGGTGGGGGGACGCCGGAGAGCCTCGAAAATGCTCGGGGACAGCTCGGTTTAACACGGAAACGCCCGGGAATGGAGTATTTCCGAACTACTTTGCTTGGCTTCGGCGCCCCCGCACCTCTGGCCAAATGCGGTACTGCACATTGCAGAGGCTTGAATCCTGCTCGTTTTGCGAGACAACACCGAGTCAGGATTTTAAAAAAAAAATGCTCGTATTGCGATACGATCTTTAACCATGTTACTCACAATCCGAGGATTCACTGTATAAGCACAAGCCACGCCATCCATTTATAAAGTTTTGGAATAGATCCTTTTTGCCCTTTTCTTCCTCTGGTGGTGGGCAGATTCTAATTGTTTTCAGAGATCGTCTTGTGAGTCCAGGGCAGAGGATGGAGCCTTGACACTCCAGAATCAAAGGAAGCTGACTTTTTGTCCTTTGTTGAAGGCTTTAATATTTTCAGTAAAGCTCCTGTCATGTGTATGATGACTAGGCCATGGCTGGCCTAGTTCTGTAATACTAGTTGCCTGTGTTTTATGCTGTCACTTCAATACATTTATCACATGCCTGATGAAGGGATCGGATGATAAAAAAAGCTTTGCACTTTATGACAAGAGTGTGGGTGTGCTGATGTCATATTCTATCAATACAATCAGAGTCACTTACCTGGAACCAGTATACAGATGGGGAATTTCTTTATCCACACACTTGGTGCAGGTTAGAGGCTCAAAGTACGGAAACCAGAGGATCAACATGGCAATCAATGGCTGGGATCTTGTGGGATTCTCTTATGACGGGTTTCCTTTAAAATTCATACAAATTCACTTTGTGGATAGAGGAGCCTGATGGCAGGATTCAGTTATCCAAAAGCAGGGTAGAACAGGTGGATTTAATTTCTGTATTTAAAGTGTATGTAACCCTCGCCTTGTAAAAAAAAAAAAAAAAAAAACATTTTGTGTTTAGATATAAAAACATTATAAATACCATATTTTTCCTTTTTTAGAAGTGATCACATTCCCTTTGTTCTCAGCTGCATAAGGAGCTCAGAGGGCTGGGGGAGGAGAAACAGCAGCACTCTGAATGGCTGTGCAGATTGGCTCCCATCACAGACAGAAAACTGACCACACCGTGCTCTCATGCCTAGCGTAGTCAGTTTTTTAATAGGAAAGCAGAGGGACTGTCAGGGACACAAGGTATTTCACACAAAGGAAGCAATACAAACCGAACAGGAGACTTTTGTCGTACAAATACATGGTACAGCAGGCACATACAGGGGGTCCCCGGGTTACAAACAAGACAGGGACTGTAGGAATCTGTTTGTAATTTGGAACAGGGACATTTTTAAGTGTAGCTCCAGCCAAAACATCTATTACTCTTTCGTCCATGGACCGACACAGCTTCTCTATTGACAAAGTGGGTATTATCCGTTAATTAGGAGTGACTAGGCAGAAAAACTTGTAAAAAGTGTTGCATCACACCTTCTACAGTACCGCCCAGGGGGCGGACCCTCTGGGTATACCCTCTCAGTCTGCATCTTCGCAGATCAGTTTTTTTCTGTCTAGCAAGGAGTAGGACATGGCTCCCTTCGGGCCCATTGGTCCGGGGAAAAAAGATATATATATATATATATATTTATTTTTATTAATTTTTTTGCTACATTTTTTGTTTCCTGCGATCTTCGATCAACTGCCAACTGGGTGACAGGCTGGATGCTCGATCCTTGTAGTCTCCCCAGTTTCGGCCATCGAGCGTGTGCCGACCCTAGCTACGCGCTGGGTTTTCCACAACATGCCCGTCGCTCCACGGGTGGCCGGTGAGCTTACGCTCCAGGGCCTGCATCGGACCACTCAGCTTCGGCTGACCTTACGGCCGAGTCGCAGCAGCCTGGCCGGTGAGCTTACGCTCCAAGGCTTGCATCGGACCGCTCAGCTTCGGCTGACCTTACGGCCGAGTCGCAGCAGCCTGTCCGGTGAGCGTCATGCTCCAGGGCATACATATGATCGTCCCTTCTGGGTCCAATCACAGCATGCCTGGCCAACAGTCACCTTCCGTGCGCGGACGATGATCTGTTTGGAATGTCTTCCAGCAGAATACATGCAGGATAGGTAAGTAAGACTCCCCTGCCTCGGCTGGGTGATTTAGCTGGACATTCCTGGAGAGATCAAGTAAGTGGTTGTGGCCCCTTTCTTCCCTCTCTCCCTGCCTTTCCCTCCTCCCTGGGCTTCTAGCTAAAGGTTGCTGGGTGCTGGGGGTCACCTAGGGGGTCCCACTGGAGCGGGGCTGGCGGTAACTAACATTTAAAAGAAATGTCATTTTTTCTTACCTGTGTTTGTGTCCTTCCTCCTCCATGCTGTCGGCGGCCATTTTGAGGTGGTCCATGCCAAGTTTGGCCTCTTGTGACTGCCCGGCGGCCATCTTCCTGTGGTTCGGCCACACCCACTGGCCCCTATCAGCTGATCGGCGGCCATGTTTGTCCACCCTGTATGCAGATATTGCCGTTCGGCGGCCATATTTTTGTGGGCTATGGATGCTTGACCGCTATCTTCTGTCGGCGGCCATTTTCTTAGAGCCCACATTATCTTCCATACAGACGTTTTTGGCAACCATTTTGCGAGAGCCTCCGGCCTCTAGGGTGCATTACACTGGCGCGAAAATTCACACAGGAAGTGCTGATAAAAGAAGCAGACTGACACAGCAGCAGAGGGACAGCATCACAGGCGCAGCATAGCAGTACCTATCCAGGGTGGTGAGTCCTCTGGGTGACCCAGCCTCTCTGCAGCACAGGAGGGTGGCCTATTGATATCTTGCCTGGAGCCCTGTGGGTGTCAGCGTGTGGTCAGCATGGCATCTGAGCCAGATGTCTTCTCCCCTGAAACACCAGATTTAGCAGCTGGTGTCCCTGAGGTGTCTATGGACGCTATGTCGGCAATCCTAGAGGCGTTTGCTGCCAGGGTGGAAGCAGCACACGGGAATACAGGGGGTAATAAACGCCCCCGTCCCCTGCAATCTTCTGGGGATATTTCTGATGCAGAACCAGGTCCAGCTACGGCTCATGGCCCAGATTCTGATGCATCAGAGACTGCAGACCGTGACCGATCGGACAGTGAGGAGGACTCCAAGTCCAGGTCAGTACGCGAGACGGCTTTGGTATCTGACCATATTACTGCAGTGCGGGATACGCTAAAGTTGGAAAAGACTGCAGAAGTAGCAGATACTCCAGTCCCCTTTGGGTTTCGTAAACCTGCCCGCACTGCTAAGGTGTTCCCTTGTGTGTCTTATTTTGACAAACTCTTATACAAGGAATGGGAGAACCCACTGAGGGTCTTTACAGCCCCAAAGAGGTTTGCAGTACGGTACCCCTTTGAGGAGAGTTTTCTGAAGATATGGACCTCTCCCCCTATAGTGGACCCTTCGGTGTCCAGACTTAATAGAGCCACCACTATTCCAGTAGAAGGGGCTCCTGTTTTCAAGGACCCTGTGGATAAGAAGGCTGAAGCGCTTGCTCGCTACCTATACTCAGTGGTAGGCTCGGCAGTACGCCCGGCATTGGCGGGGGCCCTAGTGTCTCAGACACTTACTGAATGGGCAAAATTGCTACTCCAGGGGTTAAAGGAGCGAGATGCTCCTCCTAATGAGATAACTTTGGCCGACCAGTTGGTCCAGGGCCTTAAGTTTGTCTGCGAGTCAGACATGGATACTATTCCCCTGCTGTCAAGAGCTTCGGTTTATGCAGTAGCAATACGCCGCCTGATCTGGCTAAAGGGCTGGTCTGCGGACCAGACTTCCAAGAAAGCCCTGTTGGATCTGCCTTTTAAGGGCGACAGACTTTTTGGGGCTTCTCTGGATGACATCATCAAGGATGCCACAGGAGGTAAAAGCACTTTGCTTCCCCAAACTAGCAAGGGTAAGGGACCACGCCAAGGGCAAGGGCCCTCCTTTACTGCACGTAAGCGTTTTTTTCGCCCCCTTAAGGCGACAGGGAAAAGACCCCAGGTCGATAAAGCGCCTGCCCAAGGACAGAAGCGTCCTTGGTCCCGCAGACCCAACAAGCCTGCGGACAAATCTGCGTCCACATGAAGGTCCGCCCCCACCCAGCTCTCGGGTGGGGGGACGTCTTCGCAAATTCGCGACTCAGTGGACTGCTCTAGTCTCCGACAGGTGGGTTTGCGAAGTAATCTCCTCAGGCTACAAGATAGAATTTCTCTCTTGTCCACCAGACAGATTCATCACCTCCAATCTCCAGCTACTACCGACCCGTCGGGAGGCCCTGTATGGGGCGGTCCAGGGTCTACTGGAACGCGGGGTAGTTATTCCAGTTCCAGAACAGGAACGGGGTCAGGGTTTTTACTCAAATCTGTTCATTGTGCCGAAGAAGGAGGGGGTTCATCCAATCTTGGATCTCAGAGCCCTCAATTGCTTTGTGAAGGTACAAAGATTTCGGATGGAGTCGGTTCGATCTGTAGTCACGGCCCTCCATCCAGGGGACTTTCTGGCCTCCTTGGACATCAAGGACGCATACCTGCATGTCCCCATATACTCCAGACACCAGAGGTTTCTGCGATTTGCTATCGGGAAGAACCACTACCAGTTTGTGGCCCTCCCGTTTGGCCTTGCCTCAGCACCCAGGACGTTCACCAAGGTGCTCGCTCCGATTCTGGCACTTCTAAGACAGCGGGGTATCGCTATCACAGGCTACTTATACGACCTTCTGCTGAAGGCCCCTTCAAGCTCAGAATTAGAGGTAAGCGTGTCCATTACCTGTCAGACTCTTCGAGACTGTGGTTGGATACTAAACACGCAAAAGTCAGTATTGGTGCCGACTCAACGCCTAGTGTACCTGGGGTTGATTCTGGATTCCTCAGAGGCAAAGGTATTCCTCCCTGTGGAGAAGTTGCAGACCCTCCGGGCTGCAGTACGGCAGCTGACTTCCAGGAATTGGTCGTCACTCCGTTTTTGCATGCGAGTGTTGGGCCTCATGGTAGCCTCCTTCGAGGCGGTCCCATATGCTCAATACCACACTCGAGTGTTACAGAAGGAAGTTCTGTCCAGATGGAACAGATGCCCTTCATCTCTGGATTATCAAATCCGAGTGAGCCACCTAGTCAGGAGATCCCTGGTATGGTGGCTGACAGCACCGGCTCTAATGGCCGGAAAGTCATTTCTTCCGGTTTACTGGATAGTGATCACGACGGACGCCAGCCTTACAGGTTGGGGGGGAGTCTGGGGTGTCCAGTCGGCGCAAGGTCGCTGGACCCCAGAGGAAGCCCTCCTGCCGATCAATGTCCTGGAGATCCGGGCGATCAAGCTGTGCCTCTTCAAATGGTCTCAGAGGCTGCAAGGGCGTCCAGTCAGGATCCAGTCAGACAACGCCACAGCAGTGGCATATGTCAATCATCAGGGAGGAACAAGAAGCTCAGCTGCAGCATCGGAGATCGCTCGCATCCTGAAGTGGGCAGAGAGGAGCGTACCGGCACTGTCGGCCGTGTACATTCCGGGTGTGGAAAACTGGCAGGCGGACTACCTGAGCCGCCAGATGCTGGACCAGGGAGAATGGTCCTTACACCCGGAGGTGTTCCAACTCCTCTGCCAAAGATGGAGCACGCCAGACGTAGATCTTCTGGCTTCCCGACTCAATCGGAAGGTATTGAGATTTGTGGCCCGGTCAAGAGACCCATGGGCAGACGCAACGGACGCGTTGGTAGCATCGTGGGGTCAGTATCGGCTAATCTATGCCTTCCCTCCCTTAAGGCTTCTTCCTCTTCTGCTCCGCAGAGTGGAGGCAGAGGGAATTCCAATGATCCTAATCGCTCCAGATTGGCCTCAGCGCCCTTGGTACGCCGATCTAGTACGTCTGGTAGCAGACGTCCCCTGGCGCCTACCACTACGGAAGGACCTGCTATCGCAAGGTCCCATATTCCATCCTGCTTTACAGTCATTGGCTTTAACGGAATGGCTGTTGAGAACCAGGTACTGAGAGATCGGGGCCTGTCAGACTCAGTAATCTCTACTATGAGAAGTGCTCGAAAACCGTCCTCTAGGAAGGTCTATCACTGCACTTGGAGGGCCTACATCTCCATGTGTGAGGAAATGAAATGGCATCCGCGTACCTATTTGGTTTCCAGAATCCTGCTGTTTTTACAGCATGGGGTGGACCAAAGTCTTGCCTTAAGTATGATTTAAGGGACAGATATCTGCCCTGGCTGTCTTTTTTCAGCGACCCCTGGCGACTCACTCTCTCGTGAGTACATTTGTGCAGGGGGTCCGACATGTGGCCCCTCCGGTCCGTCCCCCGTTACCTCCGTGGGACTTGAACCTGGTCCTCTCGGTGCTTCAGAAGGCACCGTTTGAGAATATTAGAGATATTCCCCTGTTGACACTTTCTCAGAAAGTGGTCTTTTTGGTGGCTGTTACGTCAGTTAGACGAGTCTCTGAGCTGGCAGCCTTGTCCTGCAAGGCTCCCTATTTGATTTTCCACAAGGATAAGGTGGTGCTGCGGCCGCAGCCTTCCTTTCTTCCGAAAGTCGTTTCGGCTTTTCATCTCAATGAAGACATTGTACTTCCATCCTTGTGTCCTCAGCCGTCGAATCCTAAGGAGTCGGCGTTGCATTCCTTGGACGTTGTCCGAGCTTTGAGAGTATACCTATCTGCTACTTCCCTGTTCCGGAAGTCAGACTCACTGTTTGTTTCGGTGGCTGGTCCCAAGAAGGGCCAAGCAGTCTCATCGGCCACCATCTCTAGGTGGATCCGACAGATAGTAATCCAGGCTTACGCCTTAAAGGGTCAGGCGCCCCCCTTTCTTGTCACGGCGCATTCGACCAGGGCAATAGGTGCCTCTTGGGCTTTCCGACATCAAGCGTCTGTTTCCCAATTATGTAAAGCGGCGACTTGGTCGTCCGCTCACACTTTCACAAAATTCTACAAGGTTGATGTAGGTGCATCTTCGGATGCCTCTTTCGGCCGCAAGGTTTTGCAAGCGGCTGTTTAGAGTTGCAACTCCTCTGTTGGAGGAGTGCTGTTTTTGTGTTTTGGGGTGAAGTTTGTTTTTATGCTGTTACCACCCCTCGTTTTTTTCTCTGACACTGCTTTGGGACGTCCCACTTTGTCAATAGAGAAGCTGTGTCGGTCCATGGACGAAAGAGTAAATAGGATTTTTTACTCACCGTAAAATCCTTTTCTCTGAGTCCATGGACCGACACAGCACCCACCCCTCCTTTTAAGTTTGTACTGCTTTTTGACGAACTGATCTGCGAAGATGCAGACTGAGAGGGTATACCCAGAGGGTCCGCCCCCTGGGCGGTACTGTAGAAGGTGTGATGCAACACTTTTTACAAGTTTTTCTGCCTAGTCACTCCTAATTAACGGATAATACCCACTTTGTCAATAGAGAAGCTGTGTCGGTCCATGGACTCAGAGAAAAGGATTTTACGGTGAGTAAAAAATCCTATTTTTTACGTTTTTTTGGAAAACATAGGGAAAGGTTATCACCCCTGTAACATTTGTTTTGCTGTCTGTGCCCCTGTTCAGAACATTTCACCTCACTTTCCATCCCAATGACAATTGGATTTTGAAAATTTTGGGTTATTAGGGAAACATGGACTGGTGATAAAGCTTCCGTGGAGAGGAGACACCTTTTTCCCTTTATTAACTCTTATGCCGCGTACACGCGGTTGGAATTTCCGACAACAAATGTTCGATGTGAGCTTGTTGTCAGAAAATCCGACCATGTGTAGGCCCCATCGGACATTTGCTGTCGGAATTTCTGGCAACAAATGATTGAGAGCTGGTTCTCAAATTTTCCAACAACACTTGTTGTGAAATTCCGAGCGTGTGTAGACAATTCCGGCGCACAAAATTCCACGCATGCTCGGAATCGAGCAGAAGAGCCGCGCACTGCCTATTGAACTTAATTTTTCTCGGCTCGTCGTACGTGTTGTACGTTACTGCGTTCTTGACGTTCCCAATTTCCGACAACATTTGTGTGACCATGTGTATGCAAGACAAGTTTGAGCCAACATCCGTCGGAAAAAAATCCACGCGTTTTGTTGTCGGAATGTCAGGTCGTCTGTGCGTGGCATTACAGGAGAGAATTTCTCTTCCTAGGGGTAGATTTCCTCTCACTTCCTGTTGTCTCCCTCTGTTTGTAAGTAGGGGACCGCCTGTATCAGGAATATGAAATATTCTTTAATCCTGCAAATTCATTATAGCAGTTGGAAGCCTTGTCATTTCACAGATGGAAGCTGACGCATTTTGAGTTTTTCTTTAGTAATTTGCTCAGAAGACTCTTTTAGGCCCCTTTCACACTGGGGCGGGAGGTGCGCTGGCGGTAAAGCGCCGCTGTTTTTAGCGGCGCTTTACCGTCGGATTTGCGGCGGTATTTGGCCGCTAGCGGTGCGGTGCGCATTGCTGGCGGTATAGCCGCGGTGTCCCATTGCTTTCAATGGGCAGAAGCTGTGTAGGAGCGATATACACACCCCTCCTTCACCGCTCCAAAGATGCAGCTAGCAAGACTTTTGGAGCGGTCCTGCTAGCGCACCGCTCCAGTGTGAAAGCCCTCAGGCTTTCACACTGGAAAAACAGCAGCCGCTGTTTCAGGTCGGTTTGCAGGCGCTATTTTTAGCGCAATAGCGCCTGCAAACCGCCCCAGTGTGAAAGGGGTCTAATTGTCTTTCTTCTTTTTTGTGCCAACTCTGCATCATTGTTCCCTCTGGTCTGGATATTCATTGTTAAAGTGAACCTGTTCCCTACACACAACATCATATTAAAGTAAATGGCGTTCCTAAAAGAGAAGTATGGCTTTTTTTTTTTAAGATTCATACCTAGGTGGATGCTGCATCTGTCCCCCGCTTGGCTCCTCCCTACACGTTGCGTCACTGATGAGACAGTCACTTGTCAGTGACACAACACGTTGGGGAGAGCCAGGTGAAGTCTCTTCCGGTAGTGGCCAAAATCGGAAGTTCCGATCTGTCAGCATCTTTCTCGTGTGCGACCCCGTGGTCTTACCTGACTGATTCCTAATGTGATTCTAACTGTAAGTCTACATGTTTTTTAAATAAATTTGAACATTACTACAACACTATCTGGATTTCCATTTTGTTCCATGTATTGGCCATTTGAGCGCCATCGACCATTGAGCAATTTATATCCTATGGAGATCATTGATTCAATGGAAGCTTATGACAATGAGTCCTAATGTGAGCGGCCATTGCACACCGTGGTGGAGCACTGGGAGTGAACACTGGATTACCTGATTATCACTACACTTGAAGATCTATCACAGCATCTTTTTAAGAACTTTCTATTGTGTGGTCCACCTCTCACTGGTTGCACTGCCTTTTTGGCCTGATCTGAGTTTTTTATGCTTATATTGATTATATTAGTCTATGTTTATGTTTAATACTCTTCTAACTGTTAATATTTTTTTGTGTCACATATTGAGAGTTCACATTTTGTTTCTCACTATGGAATACATTTTTTTTCAAGGATTTAGTGCCACTCCACTCCTTATTGAAATATAACAGCTTCAACTCTTCTGGGAAGGCTGTCCACAAGGTTTAGGAGTGTGTCTATGGGAACGTTTGACCATTCTTCCAGAAGAGCATTTGTGAGATCAGGCACTGATGTTGGACAAGAAGGCCTGGCTCCCAGTCTCCTCTCTAATTCATCCCAAAGGTGTTCTATTGGGTTGAGGTCAGGACTCTGTGCAGGCCAGTCGAGTTCCCCCACCCCAAACTCGCTCATCCATGTCTTTACGGACTTTGCTTTGTGCACTGGTCCAAATCATTTGGAGGAGGATGGATTATGGTGCGGGGTTGTTTTTCAGGGGTTGAGCTTCGCCCCTTAGTTCCAGTGAAGGGAACTCTTAAGGCGTCAGCATACCAAGACATTTTGGCCTTTTTTATCCTCCCAACTTTGTGGGAACAGTTTGGGGATGGCCCCTTCCTGTTACAAAGTGACTGCACACCAGTGCACAAAGCAAGGTCCATAAAAACATGGATGAGCGAGTTTGGGGTGGAGGAACTTGACTGGCCTGCACAGAGTCCTGATCTCAACCGGATAGACCATCTTTAGGATGAATTAGAGCGGAGATTGCAAGCCAGGCCTTCTTGTCCAACATCAGTGCCTGACCTCTCAAATGCACTTCTGGAAGAATGGTCAAACATTCCCATAGACACACTCCTAAACCTTGTGGACGGCCTTCCCAGAAGAGTTGAAGCTGTAAAGGGTGGGCCAACTCAATATTGAACCCCACGGAATAAGACTGGGATGCCATTTAAGTTCATGTGCGTGTAAAGGCAGGTGTCCCAATACTTTTGGTAATATAGTGTATATTTGCGTGGGGCAGTCAGTGGGTGGATAACATAATTAACTGTCTGTACTATGTTCACAGATCTTCATTATCCGCTGTAAACTAGATTTGTTATCTGTCCTCACCAAGGGTTAAAAAATGTAGAAACCACCCTCCTGCATTGTATGTTAATGAGGTATAGTTCAGTTTGTTTGGGGACAGAGACACTGAGACTGTCAAAGTTTTAGAATCAGACATGACACCTCCTTAGAAATATAGAAGAGGTAAGAAACATTTTTTTTTATTCTTTTTAGGTATGCTGTGTGAATGGGAACACAACAAATGTATAGCGGGATTTTCTCAAATTTGACAGCAAAAGTAGAAATACACTTTAAAGCGGAGATCCACCCTAAAAAATAAATAAATAAATACATAAACAGGCTCATAAAGATACAATAAAAAACATTTAAAATTTTTTTTTTTTTTTTTACTTACCAGAAACGCCTGTTGCTAGGCAGTCTTCCTAATCTGCCACTTCCTATACCGCCGCGCTTTTCATTCTCGGTCTCCTCACGTTGTCTTCTGGGAAATGGAGGCTCGCTGTCTTCTGGGACCTGTGTGTGTCCCAGAAGACAGTCGGCCATTCACAAAGCGCTGCGCGACATGCGCAGTAGGAAACAGGCAGTGGAGCCGAAAGGCTCCACTGCCTGTTTCCCTTAGTTCGAATGGCGGCGCCGGCACCCGATCCGATGGACGGATCGGCCTCGGGGGGGCTGACATCACGGGCTCCCTGGACAGGTAAGTGTCCTTATTAAAAGTCAGCAGCTACAGTCCTGGGGTATGTGCAGCTCTTGTCTGACACAGATCAGCCTCTGCGGCAGTCTCTTGTGTTGGAAATTATTACAAAGTTACAATACAATGGTTGAAAAAGAAAGAACCGGGCTGCATGCCAGAGACATAGAACACATCCAGTAAGTTAAGTGCGTTTAATGAGCAAGCAGTCTAACACATTTTACTCCCTACAGAGCTTAAAGGAGTAGTAAAGTTACATTTTTTTTTTCATAAATAGCTTCCTTTACCTTAGTGTAGTGCTCCTTCACTTACCTTATCCTTAGATTTTGCTTGTAAATGTCTTTATTTCTTCTTCGAAATCCTCACTTCCTGTTCTTTTGTCTGGAACTCCACACCATAATGGGAGCCTTTCTCCCTGGTGTGGAGTGTCGTGCTCGCCCCCTCTCTTGGACTACAGGAGAGCGTCAGGACGTTCTCTACGTTGAAGATAGAGAAAATAGCTGTGGGCTAGTGGGCGTGTCCACATCGCTGCAGCGCCGCCCCCTAGGCTTAGTTTCATTTACTAAGCTTCACTGCCCTGCCTGGACACCGCCCCCATTGCTGCCTGAAGATAGAAAATCCTAGACTCGTCTACACAGTGTACTGCAAAGGACAGCAGCAACCATCAAATCATTTTGTAAAAACCACAAGGTAAGGTAAAACCTTAGAGTTGGCAATATAATTACAGCAAATTATAAAATGTATACACAAACTTATTACTGTCTATTTATATCGATGCCTTTATTATATGCTATAAAAAGCATGCATTGTGTGCCTCCTCCTCCTCCTCCTCTTTTTTTTTTCATGCTTCCCACCTTCACATTTCTCCCTTTTCTATCCCTCAACCCCATTTCATGCTCATCCATCCCTTTGTCTCATTTCTTCTACACACTTCTATACTCCACATATTTCTCTTGTGCATCCATCCCATCCCTCACTCATCACTTTCTCTTATTTCTCCCGTCTCCATCCATCCATCCATCCCAACCCTCCCTCACTCATCACTTTCTCTTATTTCTCCCGTTTCCATCCATCCATCCATCCCATCCCTCCCTCACTCATCACTTTCTCCTATATCTCCCGTCTCCATCCATCCCATCCCATCCCTCACTCATCACTTTCTCTTATTTATCCCGTCTCCATCCATCCATCCATCCCATCCCTCACTCATCACTTTCTCTTATTTATCCCGTCTCCTTCCATCCATCCCATCCCTCCCTCACTCATCACTTTCTCTTATTTATCCTGTCTCCATCCATCCATCCATCCCATTCCTCCCTCACTCATCACTTTCTCTTATATCTCCCGTCTCCATCCATCCCATCCCATCCCTCCCTCACTCATCACTTTCTCTTATTTATCCTGTCTCCATCCATCCATCCATCCCATTCCTCCCTCACTCATCACTTTCTCTTATATCTCCCGTCTCCATCCATCCCATCCCATCCCTCACTCATCACTTTCTCTTATTTATCCCGTCTCCATCCATCCATCCATCCCATTCCTCCCTCACTCATCACTTTCTCCTATATCTCCCGTCTCCATCCATCCCATCCCATCCCTCACTCATCACTTTCTCTTATTTATCCCGTCTCCATCCATCCATCCATCCCATCCCTCCCTCACTCATCACTTTCTCTTATTTATCACGTCTCCATCCATCCATCCATCCCATTCCTCCCTCTACGTCATCTAAATTCGGGGATTCCTGTGCAATGTATTTAATTATTAATAATTTGTAGTAAAGTAATTATATATATATATATATATATATATATATATATATATATATATATATATATATAATTATGGTTTTAAAATAACTAAAATGATTTTTTGACTAACCAATACAGTAAAAATTGCGGGCGTTTTAAAAATAAATTTTTTTTTTTTTTTTTTTATTATTATTTTACTTATTTTTTTTATTTTTACTTTTTTTTTTACACTATTTTTTTTTTGATCACTTTTATTCCTATTACAAGGAATGTAAACATCCCTTGTAATAGGAATGTGTGTGACAGGTTCTCTTTATTGAGAGATGCGGGGTCAATAAGACCCCACATCTCTCCTCCAGGCTGGAAAGCATGAGATCAGTGAATTTTTTTTCACCGATCTCATACTTACTAGCCGCAATGGCGGCTTTGTTTACATTTGAGGACCCGGGCGTGACGTCATCACATCGCGCCCGGGCCTCCGACGATCATAGAGATGACAGGTGACCATCTGGTCACCAGTCATCTCTATGCTCATCACGTGACCCCACCAACGGCGCCGACGATTCTCTCCGGGTCCCCCGGAGAAGCACCGGATGGCGGCGGGAGGGGGGGTTGTCCCCTCCCGCCGCCTATAAGAACGATCAAGCGGCGGAACCACCGCTATGATCATTCTTATTGTGCGCAGGATCGCCGGGACTACAAAAGGATATCTGAATGATGCCTCTAGCTGCAGGCATCATTCAGATATCCCCCCTCAAAGCTGAGGACGTCATACGACGTCCACCCGGAGGGAGAGGGGGGTTCCTGCCTTAAAAAGTATTAACATGCATTTACATTACTGTTTATATACAATCTGCCCATTATAAAACGTTACCATGCTGTAAATAAGTTTGTGTGTAGGCTGGGGAGGCGGGAATGGGTGTATAAGAGGGGCGGCGTGTATCTAATAGGGGCGGAATAGGGGCGGCGTGTGTACACGAGAACTTTGCTCGTTCTCGTTCTGTGTTAAAAAAAAAAAAAAAAAACGCAATGCCGCTATGCCTAATGGGAAATGTAGTTCCCATTAGGCCGTTATGAACGCGCACCGCAAACCCGGAAATAGAGGACAGCAAGAAGAAAGGAAGGCAGGAGGAGGATATTCAAGGTAAGATTTTTATGGGAAATAATGTTTTTTAATAATAATGAATGCAATATTCTTTATCAGTAAGCAACAGACATTGCTTACAAGTAAAAAAAAATGTAACTTTACTACTCCTTTAATCATCACCCTGTAGGGGTTGAAACGCGTTAGGAAAGGCCTCAAGTGGGAGGTTGTCTGTGTGTGCTATCTGTCCTTACTGATTAAACTCACTGGATGTTTCTACGTCGCTGGTGTGCAGCCCAGTACTTTCTTTCTTAATCAGTGTGCAGAATAGGAACAGAGGCGGCCTCCTGGACTTTAGTACCCAGCTACACTGCAGGACTGAGGAAATACCTCCTGCTTGCAGCAGCAGACTGATGACATCATCTCAGCCTAGGCAAAGTCACTGAACTGGAGCTCAAGGATGGGTTTTAAGGGAGTTGTAAGGGCAGAAGGTTTTTTATCTTAGTTACTGTAATTCTATGCATTAGGATAAAAAGCCTTCTGTGTGCAGCAGCTGCCCCAGCACCCCCTAATACTTACCTGTGCCCCGTCTCTGTCCAGCGATGTCCATGAGTCCCATAGCCATCTGTGACTCTCCCCTCTGATTGGCGGAGACACAGCAGCAGGGCCATTGGCTCCCACGGCTGTCAGTCAGTTAGCCAATCAGGGGAGAGAGGGGGAGGGCTGTACGGGCGCTCCATGTCTGAATGGACACACGGAGCTGCAGCCCGGCTCGGGTGCCCCCATAGCAAGCTGATTGAAGTGGGGGCACTTGACAGGTGGGAGGGGCCAGGAGCAGCGAAGAGGGATCCGAGAAGAGGAGGATCTGGGCTGCTCTGTGCAAAACTAACTGCACAGAGAAGGGAAGTATAACATGTTTGTTTTTTAACCTCTTGCCGACCGCCGCACGCACTTTTACGTCGACAGAATGGCACGGCTGGGCAGATGGGCGTATATATACGTCCCCTTTAATTTGCCGGCCGTGTGGTCACAAGCGTGCGCCACCGCTGGCGCTTTCGCAACCCTGACGTGAGCTCCGTGGCCGTGCCCGCGGGACTCGATGTCCGCCGGTGTCCAGCAATCGGGTCACAGAGCTGCAGAACGGGGAGAGGCAAGTGTAAACACATCTCCCCGTCCTTCCCCTGACACGTCACTGATCGTCTGTTCCCTCTCAACCGGAACAGCGATCAGTGACGTGTCACGGCAAGCCACGCCCCCTAACAGTTAGAAGCACTCCCTAGATCACACTTAACCCCTTTAGCGCCCCCTACAGGTTAACCCTTTCACTGCCAGTGTCATTTTTACAGTAATCGGTGCATTTTTATAGCGCTGATCGCTGAAAAATGACAATGGTCCCAAAATGGTGTCAAAAGTCTCTGATGTGTCCACCATAATGTTGCAGTCATGATAAAAATCGCTGATCGCCGGCATTACTTGTAAAAAAAAAAAATTATTAATAAAAATGTCATAAAACTATCCCCTATTTTGTAGACGCTATAACTTTTGCGCAAACCAATCAATAAACGCTTATTGCGATTTTTTTTTTTTTTACCAAAAATATGTAGAAGAATACGTATCGGCCTAAACTGAGGAAAAAAAATGTTTTCTTATATATTTTTTGGGGATATTTATTATAGCAAAAAGTAAAGAATATTGAACTTTTTCAAAATTGTCGCTCTCTTTTATTTATAGCGCAAGAAATAAAAACCGCAGAGGTGATCAAATACCAACAAAAGAAAGCTCTATTTGTCGGAAAAAAAGGACGTAAATTTTGTTTGGGAGTCACGTCGCACGACCGCACAATTGTCAGTTAAAGCAACGCAGTGCCGAATCGCAAAATGTGGCCTGGTCTTTGGCCAGCTAAATGGTCCGGGGCTTAAGTGGTTAAAACGAGACTTTACAATCACTTTAACCACTTCTGGACCGCCCGCCGTCATTCTACGTCGGTATTTTGACGTTGAATACCGTTGTTATGACAGCAGATAGCTGCCATGACCCCGCTATTTTTAAAAACTGCAGGCGGTCCGCTTTCAGATAAAAATGGTCTCTGCGGCGGATTTGCCACAAGATCACTTTTATCGGTGGCGGGAGAGGTGCCCACCCCCCTCCTGCCGCGTCCCGGTCATCTCTGTCGCTTACCGGAGCTGTCGGTAGACCGCTGCACAAATATGGTGTGACTTAAAGTATTGCAACGACCGCCATTTTATTCTTTAGGGTGTCAGAAAAAAATATATATGTTTGGGGGTTCTAAGTAATTTTCTACCAAAACAAAATAATTTTAAATTGTAAATACCAAGTGTAAACAAAAGGCCTGGTCCTTAAGTGGTTAATAATAAAAATTGGAGCTTTATTTGATAAATGATACTGTTTGGCAAATATTTCGACATGTCGGGAAGTTTTTCTTGCAGACTGGAAAACATCCAACTTAAAGTGGTTGTAAACCCTTTCCAACCACTTTAACCTACAGGTAAGGGCGGCCATACACGGTTCGAATTTCGAAAGAATAATATTTTCAAAATCAGTAAGTTAGTTTTCTTTGTGATCCAATGATGCCACCATTGATTTTCGAAATTCAGCCGACCAAGCCTTCATGTTGCCGGGAATATTCATTTCTCTCCGGAAATATTCTTTTCTTGCACATGCTCATTTTCTTTTCTATTACATTTCTCGCACGATTCTCCCATCATTGTTCAGAAAATCGTTAGCTTTTAAAAAAATTTCCAACATGTCGGATTTCTCAAATTTGATTGCCGCACGAAAATCGGCTGTTGCTGCAGCCCACTAACAGGGCGAAATTCGTATGAAAAATCTTTGATACGATTTTCGAAAGAAAATTCTTTCGAAATTCGAACCGTGTATGGCCGCCCTAAGCCTAGATTAAGGCTTACCTGTAGGTGCAAGAAATATCTCCTAAACCTCCACGGTCTAGGAGATATTTGCAAATCGCTGTACGGCAATTTCTTCTGCGCATGCGCCGGAGTTAGAAAGAACACGCTGCGCCGTTTCTAACTCGGGTCATGCCGTGAGTGGCGGATCCCTTGAGCATACGCGGGAGTGACGTCCGCGACTCCGGCCACTCACAGAGCCGGAATTTGCGGCCCTGGAAGGAAGAGGGGTGAAGAATGGACGCTCGCTACTAGCGAGGAAGACGGGGACATCGCGGGCTTCTCCTGCAGGTAAGTGTCACATAATGGGCTACTATGCGATGCATAGTAGCCCATTATGCTTTACCTTTGCAGGGAAACAAAGAGGAAGTAACAGCCATCAGGGTTTACTTCCTCTTTAAAGAGACCCTGTCACCAGGCTATCCATTTGTATGTTATTTACCTGTAAAAACCTTCCTTGTGTAGACATGTAAAAGACCAACGACTGCTGCTGGGTACCACCATCTTGGATGTGATGTCAGGACTGTAGTATTTCCTTTAGCTCCTCCCCTAGTTGCTACATAAAAAGTTATGTAAGGTTCTGGAGGCAGGGACAGAGCAGCTGGGCCAGCACAGATGGTAAGTATAGACACTCCAAGAAGAGGAGATGGCTAAGATGTGCCATGGAAGGAGGTGGCTATGCTGGGCAAGTCACTTTTTCTGGAGAGGTCAAAATTTGCTACTAACTTCAGAGACACATTGCAAGTCAATCAAATCGTTTATAGAGAGGGGGAAAAAAATGCAGCAAGAGACATATTAAATACTTTTTTTTTTTTTTGTGTTTTTTTACCTGCAGGTTGGTGACAGGGTCTCTTTAAGGGCCGTTTCACACTTGTGCGATGCCTGACATCGCATGTAATTCGCAGCGCACTGCTGTTCACATCACATGCTATGTCTGTGCGATGCTATTTCAGCCATACAGATAGTATGGCTGATATCGCACCGCATTCGGTCCAAACTCGCACAGGACCCTTTTTTCTGTTCGGACCAGAATCGTATCGCATGGGTGTTCACACCTATACGATCCGATTCATGTCCGAACTGTCAGTTCGCAGTGCGACATGCGAGCTGAAATGGGGGTGTCGTTAACATATAATGACACTCCCCAGCCGTTCGCATATGGCAGTGTGAACGGCAGTGCGAGTCGGGTGCGATGTGGGATACTGCAGTGGATTCCCAGGGTTCTCGCATCGCACCAGCGTGAAAAGGGCCTAAACAGGTTTCACATATTGCATAACACATGGGTGGAGCTTTATTACTGTATAACTATGTAGACAGGGCTGATTTCCATAGTAGGGCAAAGATAACGACCTGTGACTGGCCACACAGATAAGCTATAAAGTTCAGAATATGACACATATAAGTTTACAGCTGAACTTTAGTTATTTTAGAAGGAAGTAACAAAGAGGTTAGATCAGGGGTGTCAAACTCAATTTCATCGCGGGCCGCATCAGCATTGTGATTGTCCTCAAAGGGGCCGGTTGTAGCTGTAATGCCCCATACACACGATCGTTTTTCTTGCCATTTTTTTTCTTGCCGTTTTTCACGTCGTTTTTTTTCATGTTTCCTCTCAAGCCTGTCTTGCGTACACACGATCATTTAAAAAAACGATCAAGCAAAGCGCAGTGACGTACAACACGTACGACGGCACTATAAAGGGGAAGTTCCTGTTCGAATGGCGCCACCCTTCATGTTAGTAAAGTTTGTTGAGCGACGATTCGCTCTTTTCAGTCTCGTGCTTTTCAGTCCGTGACTGCGTGACGAATGTGCTATCTCCATTACGAACGCTAGTTTTACCAGAACGAGCGCTCCCGTCTCATACTTGATTCTGAGCATGCGCGTTTTTTTTCACGTCGTTAAAGCATACACACTATCGTTTTTCACGTCGTTAAAAAAAACGACATGAAAAACGACGTGAAAAAAGAGAGCATGTTCGAAATTTTTAATGGCCGTTTTTCACGTCGTTAAAAATGCTCTGGAGCCTACACACGATCATTTTTAATGGCCATTTTTTTTAATGCCATTTTTAACAGCATGAAAAACGATCGTGTGTATGGGGCATAAGATTAGATGTCCAGCGCATCCCCTCCCCATATATTAGATGTCAAGAGCCACCCCACCATCAGAAGCTGAGTCCCCCGCTCTCCCTTACATCACAGTGCACCCCCCTTTCCTTTTTCTGCTGCTGGGAAGAAGCTGGATGCATTGCTTGAAAGCAGAAAGTAAGGGTCTGGAGGAGGACCAGAGCTCTCCTGCAGCTGCAGGAGAGGTGCGAGGGCCACATGAAATGGCCTGGTGGGCCAGATTCGGCCTGCGGGCCTTGTGTTTGACACCTGTGGGTTAGAGAAATGTTTTATACATAATTCTCTCTTTATTGTGGTCAAAACTAAAATAATAAAAATTTTGTAAAATATATTATTATTATCTTATTCAGGTGAAATTAGTGCTGTATGTGTCCTCCTACCCCCAATGACCCCTATTACCCACATTTATTTTCCTGGTGTCAGGGGTGACACACCGTGAGGGGAAATGTTCCCAAAGGATTTAGACTTTTTTATTTTTTTTAACCAACAGGGGGAGCTCCTGGCTCATTTGTTTACAGACCTTGATAGCTCAAGCACAAGACACTTAAGTGAATGATTTACCCCATTGACTTGCCCCTTCTTTCCCACCTCAGTTCAAAGTTTCAATCAGATAAACAGACTAGTTGTTTTTTGTAACACTGTCCTGTGATTTACACAGCTCTTCATCACAGCACAGCCTTGTCCAGCTGGGGGAAGGGACCTGAGCTTTCTCTGCTGCAGGATCACTTTCACTTACTTTCTCTGCTGCAGGATCACTTTCACTTACCGGTCTCAACCCCAACTTATGACTGGACAGTGTGAAGAGAAGCAGGACACTAATGAAGTCCCCTATCACTCTGCTCTCTCCTTCAATCAGCATGCTCCTTGTGCTGCAGAACACCCGATTGGCTCCTTATGCTGTTTTTCCCTTCCCCTCTCTGAGCTCTGCTGTACAGACTGTCCAGTAGACTGTAAGAGGCAGATACCAGGTCACATTCAGGTACTTACATGGCTTTTATTAAAAAAATGCATTAATTTATGTATTTATGATCACATCATGCATTTCAGCCTTTTATAACTGCCTGAAGTTCAGCTTCGCATTACCGATCGGGACCCGGTACTCCCGATTTCTGGTCACCTGATAGCTATGGTAGCCTCTGATTGGCTACCATAGTGATCAGTCACTGTGAAGCAGCACCTGTGTTTCTCTCTCTTTCTCTGTGAATGGAGAGGAAGACCCCTTTCACACGAGAGCCTCCATGTAGCGGATTCCGCTGGCTTAGTGGGGGATCGCTCCGTTGATCCCTACTGAGCAGGCAGATGACAGGTCCTGTCTGCTCCACTGTGCGAAGCGGACACGGACACAGACATGGATCCAGTCTTGCTCTCCTCTATGGGAGAATTAGATGGAAGCGAACTGCCTGTCTGTTTCCATCTGATCCACCAGACGGATGGAAAATAGGACCGCTATCTGTCTAGTTTTTGTGGGCAGGATCGGATCAGATGGCGACGGGTGTCATCCGCTGCTCCTTAGAGGAGACTGCAGGGTCCAATCAGGTCCGCCTGAAAGACTGACAAGGGGACTGATAGGACAAAAAAGGAATAAAGGCTGGTGCCATGGAAGTCGGCTAAAACATCATTTTATTATGGCGGTAATACAGACAGTCAAAAAAGTCAATACGTTTCGGCCATCAGGTCTTAAGCGTAGTTCCGCTGAAAAAAATAAAATAAAAGTCAGCAGCTACAAATACTGCAGCTGCTGACTTTTAAAATATGGACACTTAGCTGTCCAGGGCGCCCGCGATGTCCTCACCCGAAGCCAACCCGTCCCTCGGCTCCAGAGTGCAGGCGCCGGTGTTCTGACGAGTAATGCCCCCTGTCGGGAAATGCCCACCGGGTACTGCACATGCGCAGAGCTTGCACAGTACCGAGGCGCCAATGAGCTCTGAACATCGTAATTTACGATCAGCTGTAGACGGCGCTTGCGCACAATAGCCGACATTGTGCCAACACTCAAACATATCTCATAAACAAATATATCACTGCTATTCTTCGTACACGTGTTTATATTTGTATAGATGTGTTTGAGTTTCGTGAAAAATTTCGCCCCCATATTAGCAGCACTGCCCATCATTACAAAATACGCCCCCTTCTGTAGGCATCCGCCTCTCACACGCGCCCATCATGAAGAAATCCACCCCTTGCAGACTTGCACGAGCATCGGGAGCGTGTGGCACAATGTCCGCTGATGGGCACAGGCGCCGTTTACAGCTGATCGTAAATTCCGATGTTCGGTGGCTTTCGGCGGCTCCGTACTGCGCATGCGCAGTTCTGGGCAGGCATTTCTCGACAGGGGGCATTTCTCGACAGGACACTGGCATCTACAGTAAGGGAATTCCCTACTGCGCAAGTGCGAGTCACACTGCATGTCCTGACTGGTCCCTGCTGTCTTCTGGGACCTTGGGAGACGGAGGAGGGGCCAGACATGGCGTAGATCGCTGCGGATCCTGCAGCGATCTATCGTTCGGATGTCCTAGACAGGTATCTCCCCCCCCCCTCCTGAAAGGTGCCAAATGTGACACCAGAGGGGGGAGGAACTGGATAAGCGCAAGTTCCATTCTTAGGTGGAACTCCGCTTTAAGCCATGATGATTAAGGCTTAATGGCCTAAACGCGTTGGCTTTTTTAACTGCTGTTCACATGCCATACTAAAATGATGTTTCAGCTGACTTCCATGGCACCAGCCTTTTTCCCTTTGTTTGCATAGATTACATGGAGGTTTACAGAGACTTCACAGGCTGAGTGTTGTGTTCCTGAGGATCACCAGACATTGCACAGGAAGTAGTAGCTTGGATGCTCCTGCTCCAGACCTGATTGGACAGCACGTGTGAAAGGGCCAGAAAGATGCAAAAATGTGTGTAAAATAAATAAAAAAAAATTAAAAATACCTAGATCGGGTTAGTGTGTGGGTCAAATAAGGGTCAATGGTCAGGATCAGTATATTTTGGGCAGGATTTTTTTTTAATTTTTTTTTAATTGTTATCAGTGTCAGTGTGTTGTAGGTAGAAAAAAAAAAAAAACGCAAAATGCTCGCTATTGTTTCTGGGCTGTACTACTACAAGCAATAACTAACATACACAAATGTGGTATCACTGCGATCGTCAGGAGCAGGAGAATTTATTTTGGGTTGTTCTTTAAAGCTAGGTTATGGTATGATGAACATTAAATATACAGCTAAATAAAAAAAAAAAATATATATATATATATATATATATATATATATATATATATATATATATATATATTTTTTTTTTTTTTTTTACTATTTTGGGACAGTTTTTCTTTGTTTAAAAAAAAATCTGGAGATATCATCACCATTTACCACCAAATGAAAGCCCAATTTGTCCTGAAAAAAACAAAAGTATAATCCACCTGGATGCACAAAGTAAATGTGATGATATGTACGGTTTTACTAACACATGTCAAAGTTGCAAAATTGTGCTTAGGCGTTCACATCTGTTTTACCCTTAGCCGTGAAAGGGTTAATTAAAGGTATAATTTTATGGAAAATTGCAGCAGACTCAAGTGACGTTCTGTAGTATCCCCATTCGCTACATAAAAGGTTTTGGAGAGGTGAGGGGGTGGGGAGCTGTGTCAGCACAGATAGTAATTAGACAGCTCTCTACTCTTCAAGGAGCAATGATGTGAAGGGAAGGAAGGGGCTGTGCTAGGAGCAGGGATGGATTAACGTAGGGGCTATTGGAGCTGCAGCTCCAGGCCCCTATCTTAATATAGGCCCAGCAGGGTTGGACTGACCGTTTGGGCACTGCCATTGCCCTACTGACGCCGTCCACTGCCAAACCCAGCCCCAATGCATTTAAAAAAAATTAAGATAAAAAATGAAATTGTAAAAAAAAAAAAAAAAACTGCTGACACCGTCCACTGCTCTACTAACTCTATCCATTGCCCCCCCCTCCCCCCCAAAAAAAAACTATTGTGGAAAAAAAAGTTAAATTGTAAAAAAAAAAAAAAAAAATGTAAACAATAAAAGATTGCAACAAATAATAATGAAAAAGAAAATGTAAAAAAAGTATCAAGAAAATGTGGGCTCATTCACATGGGTTCTCTTGCACATACAGTCTGAATTTTGTTTAACAGTTTGTTTAAAATATGTAATTTGTTTTAATAAAAAATTGTTTACATTTTATTTGTTAACAGTAAAAACGGCCTTCCAAAATCCTCGGCACAAGGCCCATAATGCTCTTAATCCGGCCCTGGCTAGGAGTCTCTTGAAGAATCAAAATGTGCTAATAAGTTGCAACAGAACAAAAATCATTTAAAGCCTATGGGGCCAAGAGTTGTTCAAACTGTAGACATTTCCACTGACTGCTTTGCCTATTCTAGGTTACTGTGACTAATGCTGGCCATACACTATACCAAAAATCAGCCGAAATTCGGTCATTTAGACAGAACGTTCACAGCGTCTCCCCGCAGGGATGTAGTCCCAAGGGAGGGGGCGAGCACGCTGACTAACCCCCAGCCAGAACGGCTCGGATGATGGGGGAAGCTTACTGAGGAGGAACAGGAAGTGAGAAATTCAGACAAAGAAAAAAAAAAACATTTAGAAGGGAAATCTAAGGAAAAGGTAAGTGAACCAACAATGCACTAGCTTAAAGGAACCTATTTAGAAAATAAAAAAACAAACCTTTACAACCCCTTTAATTCATTTTTTATATTTTTATCGCAAACTCCTCAATCCTCCCACGTCTCTATACTTTATTTTGTTGAGGAATCACTTTGAAACAAATACCCCCTTAGCATTTCTGGCTGTGGCCATCTTGAGTAAGGGCAGATTATTCATGTAGCATTTACTTCCTGGAATTCATCTGCCCTTAGCTCAAGCATGTATGCAGAAGAGTGTGCTTAAAGCGGAGTTCCGCACACAGAATTTTTTTTTTTTAACAAGCATCCCATCATAATGCATTAATAACAAATATAAAGTATACTGTGTATGTGTGTATATATATATATATATATATATATATATATATATATATATGTTTGTTAGTGGCTAAAACTTCTATCCTTTTTTTATACTTATGTAGCGGGGTGCTAAATTTAGGGGAAGTGTTTGGGTGGTAGTTATACTCAAACACCCTAATTGTTAGAGTTCTTGAAACCATTTTGGTCCACAGGTGGAGTATTGGTGTACAGTTCCCTGTGGCCTGCAGGTGGCTCTGCCATGGTAGGCCAGGGTTGAACCGCTGATACAGTGCTGTGCCTTGTGTGTCCCCTCTCGGCAACCATGCAGTGGGTGTGGTCTACCTGCTGGGCATGCTGGGAGAGGATATAAAAGGGGCAGACGCTGCCTGTTGAGGGTTCGTTGTTGGGGGACCTACCCCAGGGTTCTTGTTCCTGTCTGCCCTGGGCACCCTTGGCCCAGGGGCGGGTCTGCAGTTCATGGTCGGTGGATCAGTCCCGGGCACCTTTAGTCCTGGGGCTGCCGCGGAGGCCTGGGCCCAGCACCTTCGGCTGGAGCCCAACGGGGATCGAGGAGTCTCAGGGTGCCGCCTTGCGAGGGGACCCGTATCTTGGAAGAGGAGGCCGGGGGAGGAACCGTTCCGAGGGACTGGTGCAGAAGTCACAGTGAAGGAAGGGTCCCGGTAACTCTCCGGAGGGACGTCTTCTCCCTAACGGAGGCCAAGTTCACCAGGTCTGTGGCAGAGACCGAGTTCACCAGGTCTGTGGCAGAGACCGAGTTCACCAGGTCTGTGGCAGAGGCCTTGGGTAAAGTTGGAGTGTCATTTGGCTGCTAGCCTTGTCTGAAGTAGACTATCCATTTGGGGCTGAGTCTGTTCGAGGAGCCGAACAGTGAAGTGATTGAGATTGTGCCTCGACCTCTCCCATATCTTATGCTGTCCTGTCTTCACTTCAACCTCTTTCCTACCAGACTGTTGTTTTACTAAAGGAGAAAATAAACTCTGTGTTGGAGTTGCAACGAGTGTGGACATTTCAGGGGAAACAAGGACTTATCTCTGTTATTCACAGAGGTGAGAGACATTTTCTGGTTATCTGACTGTGAAAGACCCATCAACAACACCGCTCAACCTCTAATTACAGGAGGGTACGGGCTTGTGGCATGGTTTGCCCCTTTCTTCCTGCGAGGAGCCGAATAAGGCAGGTAAAAGGGGGTCTGTGTGCTACACCTACGATTTAGAAAATCCTTTTCTGGCCCTTGCCATGATGATTGTGGGCATGTGAAACCCAATTGCATCCTCTTCCTGGATTAGCGATGGAGAGGTGTGTAGCGGGGTCTCCATTGAGGCCCCATGGACTACGTTACCCAGAACCCCGTTTGGCACCCAGGGTGCATTGGGCTGCCGCAGAGACTCATGGGTGGGGTATAAAAGGGGAGGGCGAGGCTAAGCCCGGCCTCTTTGGACACCGCGCGGCTGGCAAGAGGACTTCCTGTGCGGACCTGCTGCGAGTGCAAGGCCCGAGGCCTGGGCCTTGCGCACTTCCAGAGAGCCTTCCACCTCGTTGCGGAGCCTGTGCGGCATCTGACATCTACTTGCTTCGCGGACGTCAGTTGGACCAGAGATTCGGCTGTGGCAGATCCTGTGTTCGGAGACACAGCGGTGGGAGTCCCGGACTGGAATCAAGTCCGGAGGGGTGAGAGAGCACCTGCTCACAGCTATAACCAAGTACTTTGTTAGGCCTATTGACTGCCTTGGCCCATCGGGTTATACTTGCTTTTCCTGACAGGAGACTAGTTGCAGAACTGAGTTATATAGTCTCCGGGAAGTTGTTTCTATTGCCATAGACCACTGTTGGATTACAAATTATTGTTCCTGTATGTGCACCACCGATCATCTTGCATGCGAAGATTCCTCACTTAAAGACTGAGCTTTAACTGAGTCAGGCCTGACTGGGAGTTTATAGCATTGCTGAGCGCCAGATTGCTCACAGGGAAAATAGCTATATATCAGTGTGTGATAGAACTATATGTGCAATATAGTTGACTAGTGTCATTATTACTGCAGGGCTCTGCATGTATGTGTTTTATATGGTATTGATCGTTAACCTTTATATACAAGTAAATCTATTACAGTTAATCATTCTGGTATTGGCGTCCATTACTATATTTCACAACTGTTTGGATTATTGTGGGATTGTTTATGAACTGGTATAGAGCCATACATATATATATATATATATATACCACCCCTAGACTAGCTGTGCCAGAGAAGGGTCGAGTAGATTGTCGGGGGGTTGGCTGTGCTGTGTACAGAGCCCAAAACAAAACCAGCGGCTCTCTTAGTTTGAGGGTATCGCTACAGGTGCAAGCTGGATAACCAGCATGCACCTCTCAATCGCGCGCATGCGCGATGCGCCGGTGGCCGTAGCGCCAATTGTTTACCAAGTTGCCATAACAACGGGCGGCGACGGAGGAAGGTCCCGCTGAGTTGTTATGGTAACATAGATAGATCCGCCTCAAATCGCGTCATTTCCTGTCGGGAAATAACACGATTTTTCACAAATTCCTACCCACTGACTCCTGGGAAATGATGACTCACATTTCCCAGAAGCACAGGCGAGGGAGGAAGTGATGCGGCGCACCACAGAGCCAGAAGTGGCAGATTAGGAGCCACCACCTAGCGACAGGGCATTTCGGGTAAGTAAAAAAAATGTTTTCACTCTAAATGTTTCTCATAATTGATCAAGGACTGGGAAAAAATATTCAGGGTGGAACGCCACTTTAAAGCAGAGTTCCAGCCTGGGGAAGAAACAATTAAAAGTCAGCAGCTACAAATACTGTAGCTGCTGACTTTTAGTATAAGGACACTTACCTGTGCCTGGAGCCCGCAATGTCTGCACCCCAAGCCAATCCGTTCATTGACTTCGGTTGCAGACACTGGCATTGCAGGTAAGGAAAACCGGCACTGCAGGTTTCCTACTGCGCATGCGCTAATCGGGCAGCACTTTCTGAATGGTCCCGTCATATTCTGGGACATACACAGGTCCCAGAAGGCAACGGGGGGGGGGAGGAGGGGGGCTTTATTTTTTTACATTTCTTCAGTTACTTTCTTTTTTCTTACCTAGGCAAATGATGTCATACATCCCAGGAGTCTTCAGGCGGAGAGGAGAGGTGTTTTCTCAGTTAAATAGTAGTGGTGGTGTTCTTTTGTTTCAAACTTAGTTCAACTTTTGCCTGGAGCTCTTTAACTGAGAAAACGCCTCGCCTCTCCTCTCCTCTCCTCTCCGCCTGAAGACTCCTGGGATGTATGACATCATTTGCCTAGGTAAGAAAACGGGAAGTAACTGAAGAAATGTAAAAAAATAATGTTTAAAACAAGTAAATATGCTATACTTGCCTATCTACTTACTAATGCTAGCGGCATAAGGATTAAAAATAATCCATGTTGATTGGGAGAGTGAAGTTCCACTTTAAACAACCTTGCAGCTGCAGCCATGAGCTTAGAACTGTTTGTTTCAGACAACTCCTGTTTTTCCCGTATACAGTAAGTGACTGTAATATCGTAAAAGTGATTGGACAGATCTACAAAGCGCCGTGCCATTTCTAACCGGTGTATACCGGGGTCTTCTGCTGCTCTGGGGAGCCTAGGACTGCAGCAGCTGGTTTCAGGATGCCAAGCAGGAGTAGCTCGGGAACATATCACAGTGGTGTAGTGGGTAGCACTCTTGCCTAGCAGTAAAAAGGGTCGCTGGTTCGATTCCCAACCACGACCCTACTAGGAGTTTGTATGTTCTCCCTGTGCCTGTGTGGGTTTCCTCTGGGTATTCCGGTTTCCTCCCACACTCCAAAGACATGCTGGTAGGTTAATTGGCATCTGTCCAAATTGGCCCCTAGTATATGTATGAATGTGAGTTAGGGACCTTAGATTGTAAGCTCCTTGAGGGTAGGGACCGATGTGAATGTACAATGTATATGTAAAGCGCTGCATAAATTGACAGCGCTACATAAGTACCTAAATAATAATAATATGTAGCACTTCCCCCGTTGGAGCTGCTGGTTATTTTTGGTCCTGCCGTTACCCCACAGTTCAACTTATCAAAACTTGCTTGGCTCTAAATTGGGCAATGTGCCCACAGATGCATGCACCAGTCACTTAGTCTTTTTTCAATGCTTTTTATTCAACACAACTTGCAGCAGTAGAGGGATGGATGGTTAGGGGAATTCAGATACCTTGTGTAGATTGCTGAGGAACTTGAGATCCTGGAGACAAGTACACTTTCTGTCACTGGATCTTGCTCACCCGGATAGGCCTCTCTCACCAGCCTAGCAGCCAGAATGATGCACGGACAAAAGTCTCTGCCACAGACTTGAGTGAAACGAATAAAGTCTCTGCCACAGACTTGATAATAACTGTTGAACAATCCTCTGCCACAGGATTTGGAAATCAGTAATTGCTTGAGCGAACAAAACTACACAGTACCAAAGTCCTTTAAGCCTTCCGGCAGTACTGTGAGGTAGATTGGTTAGGATGCATCCTCCAATTGAGTCACCAGGTTCTTTTTGGGATACCAGCCTTTTGCTCGGTCCTCTCCAAGAAGAGTCCTCCCCTGGATCCTCCAATTGCTCGGCTTCTTCCCGCAGGCAATTCAGATGACCCACAAAAATTTACACAATAGCGCCTGGTCAACAGGAGCAGGGCGCTACATACTCTCCCCCACTACAAAAAGATGATGTCCTCAGCGTCTGAAAAAAAATGGCTCTCAATCCTGAGAGCAGATATCTGAACCACAAAACTTGGATGGGAGGGGGAGGGTAAGAAAAGAAGAAAGTCACAGATTTAAACATGAACACACAATATGGTCACATTAACACATATTTATCAACACCTTACTCTCTATCTAAACCACCCACTCTCCGGCAGCTTGACAGAAGATCCGATTCACCTAAAAAAAAAAACACAAAGACACACAGGCAAAAATATAAAACAGCATTTCTGTACATCAAGAAGCAAAGCTGCACTTCCTAAGAAAATGAACTTTCCTTCACACTTTGAATATAAAAGAAACTAAGCTATAAGCTTGAAAGTCTAGCCCTCGCTGTGAGCAACTTCCACCACCTAGTGACAGAAAATCAGTATAGCACACAAAGGAAGTCCTTAATTTTAAGTACTGGAGCAAGTAGGAAAAATGCTTGACTGCGAAGTTCTCTCAAGTAACACTACCTGGCTATGTAACCCCATAGTCCATTTTTAGCAAGAGAATTTTCCTTTCAGTCTCTTTGCAAACTTGAAATTAAAGCAGTAATTTTTCCTTTTAACTGATCACCAATAGAACCGGGGATGCGGTAGGATCACTGATTTTCCTTGATTGTCCAGGGTGGTGACAAAATAAACAACATCGTCTTTCCCTTTCCGGGTAGCTTGCCACTTGAAGCGGGGCTAGTAGAAAGCATCTTAGGCCCGAGGTAGTTTGCATGAGCGAAAATGAAGACATGGCTGCACTCTGATCTTTTCAGTGTAACTACGCAGCTTCTCTTCTCCAGCGCCAGACACACACACGTCTCAAGCAGCAGTAGGCGGGAACTCCTCCCCCTTGTTCAGTCACGTAGCTCCCGGGCTTTCTTAACTCCGCTCGTAGCCTACGCACTTAGAAAGTGATCCACACTTAACCCCTTATCGTCCCGTAACAAATAACACAGTCCAGGGCCCTCTCTAACGTAGACTCGGTGAATGTCTTTACTTGAGTTGCTAGGGGCAACGGCAAATCCCGGACGAGCCCCCACATGTAGCACTACCCCCGTAGGAGCTGCTGGTTATTTTTGGTCCTGCCGTTACCCCACAGTTCAACTTATCAAAACTTGCTTTGATCTAAATTGGGCAATGTGCCCACAGATGCATGCACCAGTCACTTAGTCTTTTTTCAATGCTTTTTATTCAACACAACTTGCAGCAGTAGAGGGATGGAGGGCTAGGGGAATTCAGATACCTTGTGTAGATCGCTGAGGAACTTGAGATCCTGGAGACAAGTACGCTTTCTGTCACTGGATCTTGCTCATCCGGATAGGCCTCTCTCACTGGCCTAGCAGCCGGAATGATGCACGGACAAAAGTCTCTGCCACAAACTTGAGTGAAACGAATAAAGTCTCTGCCAAAGACTTGAGTGAAATGAATAAAGTCTCTGCCACAGACTTGATGATAGCACTAACTGTTGAACAATCCTCTGCCACAGGATTTGGAAATCAGTAATTGCTTGAGCGAACACAGCTACACAGTACCAAAGTCCTTTAAGCCACCCGGCAGTACTGTGAGGTAGATTGGTTAGGATGCATCCTCCAATTGAGTCACCAGGCTCTTTTTGGGATACCAGCCTTTTGCTCGGTCATCTCCAAGAAGAGTCCTCCCCTGGATCCTCCAATTGCTCGGCTTCTTCCCGCAGGCAAGACAGCACAGGACCATCCCAGAACCAGTAGGCCCCAGACAGACTTCTGAGCCTACCTAAAGCAACGTAGCCTTGGGCCAGCAGGGCCCCGAGGCAGAAGAGGAGTTGTCACATACCTTAAGCCAGGCGGGCCATGAGGTCAGAGAGAGAGAAAAATGGCGTCTTCCCCGTAAGTATACTCTCCCAGAATGCACAGCGGTAGACCCCTCCCACTGGGCTGTTTCTGGGGAAAGGACACCCAATACACTCTAGCCTGTTGTATTTCCAACACTGGCCGGTGGTGACAACGACACCTACCGGTGACAGTGGGAAATGCTCTCAACACAGCCAAAGCTGGAACAGAGGCTAATTTAGCCATAAACATTGTACTCTGAACTATGTACTGTGAGGGGGTTAGCTCGGCAGCGGGTGTGTGTGACCCCCGAGATGGGCTCCCCATACAAAAACAGGCCCAGCAAACGGAGGTTGTGGTTTTCAAAATCAAAAAGGTGCGGTTTATTTTCTATTTACAGTGACAAAACACAGCAAAGCCAAAAGAAACATAAACAAAATAAATCCTGGTCAACTTGACCTCTGACTAAACATACAGGTTTCCTAACTAACAACTGGGATCAGCCTAGTGCTGTCCTAGTCCCTAAGTCCCTGGTTTTAAATGTCCAAGCAAATAGCCACACAGGCTTTGTCTCACCGCACAAGGGTTCACTCTCTCCAGGAAGTCCACACAGGTCTGCTTCCAGGCATGAGCTAACATCTAATGAAGCTGGGAGTTTTTATAGAGGCCTTAAACGAGCTGACAAGCTTCAGCTGGTCTCATCAACTCCCTGCCTGCACGACGCCCAGCCCTCTCCCTAGAGGTATGAGTCATCCATGAGCCCACTAGCCTTAGCTGGGCTTATACAACTCTCCACCTAGTTGTATAAGTCGGCGTAAAGCCTGAATCTGGGCGAAATATATCTACCCCCCTGGATGCAACCAGGTGACTTTACCTTCCTGCTGTCACATACCCCCCCCTCTTGTTTTAACCTCGGGGTTGGAACACCAGCAATCAGGCATTCATGTACTCGAGACAAAGCATCCACATTCCCCATTTGAACGCCAGGGCGATGCTTTACTGTGAAGTTGAATTCCTGGAGGGCCAGGAACCACCTATTCACTCTTCTATTTGTTTCCTTGTTTTGAGCCATCCACTTTAACGGAGCGTGATCCGTAACCATGTCAAAGTGCCTACCTAGCAGGTAGTACCGAAGGGAATCTAGAGCCCACTTCACCGCTAAACACTCCTTTTCAACGGTGGCGTAATTTACCTCATGGGACTTCAACTTCCTGCTGAGGTAAATGACTGGGTGCTCTTCCCCGTTCCAGACCTGGGACAATACTGCTCCTAACCCCACATCTGACGCATCACTTTGTACGACAAAGTCTTTAGAGAAGTCGGGTGAGTACAACACTGGCTGGCTACATAAGGCTTGTTTCAAGAATTGGAATGCTGCCTCAGCCTCGGGGGTCCATTTAATCATGACCGACCCTTTCCCCTTCGTTAGGTTGGTTAGGGGCACAGCCTTAGAAGCAAAGTGGGGAATGAATCGCCGATAATACCCAGCGATTCCCAGAAAGGCTCGTACCTGCTTCTTGCTGTTGGGACGTGGCCAACTCTGGATGGCCTCGACTTTGTTGAGTTGGGGTTTTATTACTCCCCTCCCAATGGTGTACCCAAGATATTTGGCCTCCTCCTGCCCAATGGTACACTTCTTGGGGTTAGCCGTAAACCCCGCTTCCCGAACAGAGTCCAGGACTGCTTGCACTTTTGGCAGATGTGAGGCCCAATCTGTGCTATGGACAATTACGTCATCCAGGTAAGCCGCAGCATACTTCCGATGGGGCCTCAGCATCTGGTCCATTTTCCGCTGGAATGTGGCCGGCGCATTCTGTAACCCGAACGGCATTCTTTTATATTGGAACGCCCCGTCTGGGGTTACAAATGCGGTTTTCTCTTTGGCCAATTTGGCCAGGGGGATTTGCCAATACCCTTTTGTGAGGTCGAGAGTCGTCATGTATCGGGCTGTTCCCAGCCGGTCGATCAACTCATCTATACGTGGCATGGGGTAGGTGTCAAATTTTGTAACTTTGTTCAACTGACGAAAATCGTTACAAAATCGCCAGCTCCCATCCGGTTTAGGCACCAACACAATGGGACTAGACCAATCACTTTGGGACTCCTCTATCACCCCTAAGTTCAGCATTTTCTGTACTTCCTCCCGTATTGCCTCCCGTCGGGCCTCTGGGATCCGATAGGGTTTTAACTTCACCCTTTCACCGGGCGGGGTAATGATGTCATGCTCTACCCCAAATGTTTGTCCCGGCAGCTCAGAGAATACCTCCTTGTTGCGAAGCACAAACTCCTTAACCTCCTGTTGTTGGGGTTGTGACAAGGTGGCTGCTATTCCAACCTCAGGAATCACGCAACCAGTTTGAGCTGGTGACCAAGTGTCTGCGACTAGGGACTCTCTATCCCTCCAGGCTTTCAACAGATTAACGTGATAGATCTGTTCGGGCTTTCGCCTTCCTGGTTGTCTGACCTTGTAATTCACTTCGCTCACTTTTTCCATTATCTCGTAGGGGCCTTGCCATTTGGCAAGGAATTTACTTTCAACCGTAGGGACAAGTACCAGTATCCTATCCCCTGGGGAAAAGGTACGGGTCTTGGCTCCACGGTTGTACACTCTCTGCTGTGCTAACTGCGCTTGGGCCAAATGTTCCTTCACGATGGGCATTACCTGTGCAATTCGGTCTTGCATCAGGGCGACATGCTCAATCACACTCCTGTGGGGAGAACTCTCACTTTCCCAAGTTTCCTTGGCAATATCCAACAGCCCTCTTGGGTGTCTCCCATACAGTAACTCAAAGGGGGAGAATCCCGTAGAGGATTGGGGAACCTCCCTAATAGCAAACATCAGATAAGGAAGTAGACAGTCCCAATCCTTTCCATCTCTATCCACCACTTTCTTCAACATTTGTTTTAGGGTTTTGTTGAATCTTTCAACCAGCCCATCGGTTTGGGGGTGATACACAGATGTACGTAATTGCGTCACTTTGAACAATTTACACAGCTCCTTCATAACCCGGGACATAAAGGGTGTACCTTGGTCCGTAAGCAGTTCTTTACAAATACCCACCCGGCTAAACACAAGAGATAGCTCTTTGGCTATGGTTTTGGCCGAGGTATTTCGGAGAGGGATCGCTTCTGGATAACGGGTGGCATAGTCCATTATAACTAATATGTACTGGTGCCCCCTAGCGGACTTGATTATAGGACCTACCAAATCCATGGCGATCCTCTCAAACGGGACCTCAATGATGGGTAGAGGGACCAGCGGGCTACGGAAATGTGGCATCGGGGCCGACCTCTGACACACAGGGCAGGAGGAACAATAATTTTCTATGTCCTTCATCACCCCCGGCCAATAGAATCTCTGTAACACCCTCTCTCGGGTTTTCTCTGTCCCCAGATGACCTCCAAGAATGTGCCCATGGGCCAACTCCAACACCAACTTCCTGTAAGGTTTGGGCACCACAAGCTGCTCAACGGTTTCTTCTGCCCTTTTTGCCACCCGATACAGTAGGTCCTTCTCTACGCTGAAGTATGGGTAAGTGCAGGTATTATCTGGGTTCACTAACTCGCCATCTATTTTCACTACGTTTTCCCGTGCCTTTATTAGGGCGGGGTCTTTCAACTGTTCTGTGGCAAAGTTTTCCCTGTGAACCTCAAGATCAGAAAACTCCACAGACGGTAGGTTTTCGTCTGAGGAGGTGGGCTCCTCTCCAGTTTCTTGAGTCTCCCCTGCCAATACTGATAAGGGAAATTCCGGAGAGTCCTCACCACTCTCAGGGGAGTTCTGGCTATCACATTCCTGGTACATAGGGGCACCAGTGGGGGGCTCAGGATCATCCCACAGTTCCCAGAACTTCGGAAAATCCCTTCCCACAATGGCGTCATACGGTAACTGAGATACTAAGCCCACTGGATGAGAGAGGGTACCTTTGGGGGTCTCGAAACACACTGTAGTCACTGGATACTCTCGGGTGTCCCCATGCACACAAATAACAGCTACCTTGCTATTCCCAGAGACCTCTGTTTTAACTAACTCAGCCTTTATCAGGGTCACAAGGCTACCTGAATCCAGCAATACCACAACATTTCTACCATTAACACACATGTTGCATAAACGTTTCTCAGTTCCTCGAATGGCAGTGCATGCGACTGTCGCACACAGCGACTGACGTCTGCCCGTCAGAAAGTCACACTGCATGGGTTCCTCCACAACCGGGCAATTGGCTGCAATATGTCCCGCTTGCCGGCAGCGGTAGCAAACGATCCTACTTGCCGCCTCTTGAGCCGCTGATTTCCCAGGCTGTTCTCGCCAAACTTGGGGTAGAGCTCCCACCCTCTCACTCTCTCCACCCTTACCCCTTGGAATCCTCTTATCCGCCCCTGGGGATGGTCTGGTCTTAGGGTGGAAAGTCCGAGTGTCTCTGGAAGAGGCCGTCAGGTTCTCTGTAGCCAAGTATTTCTCCACACGATCCACAAGACCATCGGCCGTCTCTGGGTCTCCATGGCTTACCCACTTTTGGATGGCAGTAGGAAGAGCTCTCAAAAACCGATCCATTACAACACGTTCCACAATCTTTGGTGCGGACAAAGTCTCTGGCTGTAGCCACTTTCTGCTCAGGTGAATGAGATCATACATTTGAGACCTGGGGGGTTTTCCAAGCTGGAAAGTCCAGTTATGCACACGCTGAGCCCGGACAGCCTGGGTGACACCCAGCCTTGCCAATATCTCAGCTTTTAGCATCACATAGTCTTTTGCTTGGTCAGGCTCTAGGTCATAGTAAGCCTTCTGCGATTCACCAGTTAACAGAGGAGCCACCAGTCCAGCCCACTGCTCCTCAGGCCACTTTTCTCTTTCAGCAGTCCTTTCAAATGTGGTCAAAAATACCTCTGGATCATCCTCTCTAGTCATTTTTGTCAATAAACGACTCACCCCAAAGGACGCGGTATTAGTGGGACGGCTTTCCTCACTGGTCTGCGGATGTTGCTGCATTAGTGCTTCCATTTGTTGTAGTCTCT
Source organism: Rana muscosa (assembly GCA_029206835.1). Taxonomy (NCBI): domain Eukaryota; kingdom Metazoa; phylum Chordata; class Amphibia; order Anura; family Ranidae; genus Rana; species Rana muscosa. The sequence goes on from CM055117.1 coordinate 74,451,622, forward strand.
GCTCTTGCTTCTGTAACAGGTCTATGAAGCGGGCCTCAGATTGCTGCTGGGCTTGTTGCTGAGCTTCCAGACTCTGTTGGTGAGCTTGCTGCTGGGCTGCAAGGCTCTGTTGATGAGCTTGCTGCTGGGCTGCGAAGTTCTGTTGTTGAGCTGCAAGGCTCTGTTGATGAGCTGCAAGGCTCTTTTGCAAACCTGCATTTGTCTGCTGTTGATTGGCATTTGCTAGAGCCAGCTGCTTCAGTATCTCCTCCATGCTGGCTTAAAAAAACTGCCACTGGTTCTCCACCAACTGTGAGGGGGTTAGCTCGGCAGCGGGTGTGTGTGACCCCCGAGATGGGCTCCCCATACAAAAACAGGCCCAGCAAACGGAGGTTGTGGTTTTCAAAATCAAAAAGGTGCGGTTTATTTTCTATTTACAGTGACAAAACACAGCAAAGCCAAAAGAAACATAAACAAAATAAATCCTGGTCAACTTGACCTCTGACTAAACATACAGGTTTCCTAACTAACAACTGGGATCAGCCTAGTGCTGTCCTAGTCCCTAAGTCCCTGGTTTTAAATGTCCAAGCAAATAGCCACACAGGCTTTGTCTCACCGCACAAGGGTTCACTCTCTCCAGGAAGTCCACACAGGTCTGCTTCCAGGCATGAGCTAACATCTAATGAAGCTGGGAGTTTTTATAGAGGCCTTAAACGAGCTGACAAGCTTCAGCTGGTCTCATCAACTCCCTGCCTGCACGACGCCCAGCCCTCTCCCTAGAGGTATGAGTCATCCATGAGCCCACTAGCCTTAGCTGGGCTTATACAACTCTCCACCTAGTTGTATAAGTCGGCGTAAAGCCTGAATCTGGGCGAAATATATCTACCCCCCTGGATGCAACCAGGTGACTTTACCTTCCTGCTGTCACAGTACATTAAGATAACCCACTAAATTTACACAATAGCAGGGGGCGTGGTCAAAATGGCGACCTAGTAGGACGTGTGGAACGGGAGCTCCATACTCAGCAGGTCTAGTTATCCGGCTTATTGGGATCTGCACCCTCCTGCAAGGACCGAGTGGTGGTGGCGAGCTTCGGGCATGAGAAGAGGGAACTCTGGCTCGCAGCACAATCGGTATTCGGCGCAGAAAACCCTGCCATCTTCCCGGGACCCACGTGTGGCTGAGCACTCCAATATGGAGTCCCAGACGGAGCAGCCGGATCCCCTTCCATTGGGAACCGATCAGTTTCAGGCATTGATGCAGGCCATCATGGGCTGCCAGACCACGCTGACTGCCAAGATAGACCAGATGCAGTCTAAGATGGGACTGATGCGGCGCAACATGGACAAATTTCGTGACCGGCTTTCGGAGGCGGAGAGGAGGGTCGGTGACACGGAGGATGTGGTGAGAGATCATACTGCCTCCCTCCACATGCTGCAGCTTAAAATAAAAAACATGGAATCACGTGCGGAGGATCAAGAAAATAGAAATCGCAGGAACAACCTGCGGCTGGTGGGCCTTCCTGAGGGGGTCGAGGGACGGGATCCGGAGGCCTACACAGAGCAGATGTTGCGTATACTCCTCCCTCAGGCACCATTTTCTCCCCATTTTGTGGTGGAACGGGCGCACAGGATGCCTTCTCAAAAAGGGCAGCCGGGTTCCCTGCCGGGCACATTCATGTTCAGGCTCTTGAACTTTAGAGACCAGGACCTAGTCCTGAGAGAAGCAAGGAAACTTGGGGAACTGCGCCATGAAAACGTAAGAATCATGCTGTTCCCTGACTACTCAGTTGAGACACAGCCGCTCCGTAGAACCTTTGATCACATCAAGGCCCAGCTGCGCACTAAAGGCATAAAGTACAACATGATGTTTCCTGCGCGCCTTAGAGTTGTGGATGTCGAGACTACCAGATTCTTCAGCAACCCAGAGGAGGCCTCTAGGTGGTTTGAGTCTCTTCCCTGTGAACGATGACTTCTTTCTTGCTGATTCTGCCTGTGCCCTCTACAACCTTCACATCTGCTTTCCCCCCTTGTTCATGACATGGTAAGCTCTGATACTTGTAAAAGGTGTAGGAATACTGCGCTGTCTGTAAAGACTGAATGTGATAACTCAATATCTGTGCTGCAACTAAAAAATGTGAGACACACACAAATAACAATATTATAAGGAACTAAAGCTGCGCAACTACGTAAACATGTAAATAAAAATGACCGAAAATTATTTAGTGTGAAATCAAAGTGGGGGGCATGGAAAGATCATCTTTGTTAACAAATGGCCCAAAAAAGAAACAAGAACAATTGTGTATACCATTCATCACAACATACTCTACACAGCATCATATGATAAAAAGAATCATTCGGAAACACTGGCATCTTTTGGGGAGTGACCGTATCATCAATACTTTCCTCCCAACAATCCCACAAGTTATTTTCAGGGGTGCCCCTTCCCTGAGAGATAGAGTGGCACCCAATGTGGTTGACCCTCCACCTAAGAAAGTCTCTTTTTTCCAAAAATTATCTGGGTACCATCAATGCCGTTGGTGCCAGGTGTGCTCCATAAACAAAATCAGATCTAAAAAGACTGAAGTATTTGTATCCAGCAGTACTTCAAAAACTCATAAGATCGATACTTTTGTCACATGCAGTTCCACAGGCGTTGTATACCTCCTGCAATGTCCTTGCGGGATGCAATATATAGGTAGGACAAAACGGACCATGCAAATAAGACTTGGAGAACACATAGCTAACATTAAGAGTGGCTTCCAATATCATTCGGTATCCAAGCATTATGACTTATACCACCAGCGCAATCCAGAGGGTACTTCCTTTATAGGAATTGACAGGTATAGTCCTCATTGGAGGGGTGGGTCTCTAGTCAGGGAAATATCCCGCATGGAAATGAGCTGGATCCATAAGGTCCGCTGCTATACCCCTTATGGGCTTAACGTCGACATTGATGTCAATGCATTCATCGATAACAGCTAGGTGGATATATTTTCTGTATAGCAATGTAAACTGGATCTGAGCTCTCGGTACATCCCCATTCCATCACTATCGATACCCTTAGGGGACCTATGGCACCGAGACATATACTCCAGTTATACACATTCAGATTGGTGTAGTGCATTGATCCATGGACATCTTAAGGGGGTCGCCCTTGGGGATGTCTATGGGTTTATTTGAGTAAACATCAGGTTTGTTGAACATGTGTTTTTTCATTATAGTGTCGGGGTGTGTGCTTCGGTGGCACCCATACATTTATGCTGAATATATATGCTCATAGAATCCAACAGACAGATCTAATTTGCTTAGATATTTGGTTCACAATAACCGTTCTCCAGTAATTCCCTTCTTTCTATTTTTTAGTTCCTTCTCCCATAGTGACATTCCATATGCAGATGGCCATGTTTTTTTTTATATTAAGAAACAATGAGTGTAATTGTGAATCTGTCCACAGGGTGGCGGTCACATTACACCTATCTAGCATATGGAGAAACACTTTAAATTTTTAAATATTTTAATGGCTTGGAATACATTTATACGTTATGATATATCCAGTAAATGTGGGGTAGGGATATCAACCCCTTTATATCAAATTAGGTTTGATTTCAACCAACGTATAGTATTTCTGTAGTCTTATACCTTATGTGCCTGTATATTTAGGATGCATATGGGCGGAGTGTGCTTGCTATTTTAATGCAAGTTACACTCACAGTGAGCTAACTGTTTAGTTGGATCCCTTTTTCGTTTACATATCTGATTTACGTCTGACATTGCCAACGCTAGTCAGTGTTTTGGATGTAAGGGCAGTTTGCCCATTTTCAATATGGTGATATGTGTAGCGGAGATGCCGAGAGTTCAGATCCAGTCGGACTCCGTTAATGTCACTGATATGTTATAATGATTTATACTGAATATGTTCACTCATAGTGAGTGGATATCCCGGCCGTGATCTTTTGTATCTATATATCGGAGTAGGATCCGACAGTGAGATCAAAGGTAAAAGGTTATTAATGTAAGGGCAGTTTGCCCATTTTCAAGATGGCGACACCCACAGCTGGGATGCTGGGAACTCTGTTCTGGGCGGACCCAGCTATCGCTCACAGCACATAAAATGGTGGTGGATCAGCACGCCGCCCGTGCCCCTGGATGATGTCAGGTTTGTCGAAACGACGTAGGGAGGAGCGGCGTGCTGACGTCACCACAATACGAATCCCGGAAGCAACGGTTAGTGAGAGCCGGCCGGCCTTATACACAACCACTGCTGTTTTTTATTCAACATGCTGTAAGTGCATCTTTTTATTTTAATAAACGTTTTATAATATTGGATTACGCTATGGGGCTTTCTTTTTCACCCTAAATGTGATTCGTGGAGATATCTGGGGACTACAGACTGAAGCCTAGAGGAATATAAGTACAGAGAGAGCCAATTAGAGACCCTGGCGGGGATAATAGCCATCTACTCAGACTGATCTCTCTCAGGGATCAGGATTTCTGGTAAGCAGCCTGAGAAAGATAAGGTGGTGGATTCCTTTCTGTCGTATCAGCACTTCTTCCATGGTGTTTCAGTTTTGAAGTCACAAATTCAATTTTGAAGAGATTGAACCCTTTTTCATTTTATTCTTTTTTCTGGGGACTTTATGCCATTTATGAACTGCTATTGAATTCTCTTGTGTGCAATACCAAGGAATAGAGTGTAACATCATTTATTACCCAGAGGCTCAAAGAATATCATTCATTGTTTAATTTACATGTTACATTGTTCAGTCACGTCACCTTTAAGGTGATATCACATTGTGATTTCACACTAAATAATTTTCGGTCATTTTTATTTGCATGTTTACGTAGTTGTGCAGCTTTAGTTCCTTATAAGCTCTGATACTTGTTTCCCCCTCCGGTCCCAGTCTGACTATTGCCGAATTTGCCAAATTGGCAGGGATGACCGTTCTTGGGCTGCCTAGGCCCTAGTGCTCTTGTGACATGCTTCTTTGGGCCCCCTTAGCATTGGAAGGCTCCCTGGGATGCAGGGGGGTCGGGGTGATGCTGCTGTCCCCCCCACCTGGGGCTCTGAAGCTGGATTTCCCTGGCTATGTTACTGCTTTGACTGCCCGGGCTGATTCGGGGGGACCCTGGACTCTATCCTAATATCTGGAGGGGGGTGTGCTGTGAGGCGGTGGACAGGTTGATGGCCCCTATTAGTTGCCGTGTTGGCGAGGTGTGTTTGCCTGGGCCTGGACTTCCCCAGAATATGTCTGAAGCTTACTTCAGGGTACCTGTGGGGGTGGTGGTTGGGTCGGGGGGGGGGGGGGGGGAGAAGGCTCCTCTCTGCGTCATGATTGTCTTCCTGGTTCTTATTTTTTGGGTTTCAAATAATTTTTTACACCCCTTGCTTGTTCTTGTTTTTTTCCTTTTCTTTCATCTATGGAACTGTTTACCTGCTCTGCAAGTACCTCCTACTGACAATTCATCCTGGTTCCTATATGATTACTGTAACCAAGTTTGTGCCCTCAGACCTATCTGAGTGTCTGGTGCTCTGCACCATGTTATTATATGATGCTTTAGTTGTGATCCCTTTTTGCCTGCAAGAACTGAGTACGGTGGAGTGTCCTGCTTTACCGTTTGGAACTGTGTCCTAGGTGTGCTACCGGTTACACACTGCTCCCATAGGAGACATTCCTACTCATGAGTTGGGTTATCTTTAGTTTGGGTACTCAAACACCTCACGGTTTTGTTGCTGGGGTGTGGGGTGGGCTGGGATGGGTGTTATGTTTTCTTAGGTTTTGTTTTTTCTCTTTTTGTTTTTATGATTTCACATACAGATGGTTCAATGACCGTGAATGTAAACTTGATATGGTGGTTAACTATGATTTATGGCTGGCTCTTGGGGCTGGTTCTAGGCTGGATGCATCACCGCTCTCTCCGGGTCCGCTCTCTCCGGGTCCCAATTGGCTGCATTCCCCCAGTAGTCCCCTCTGCCCTTCTGTATTGAGGCCCCGATAAGGATTCTCTCATGGAATGTCAGGGGGCTTAATAACAAAATTAAGCGTACCCTGGTATTTGAGTACATGAAAAAGTATGCACTCCATATATGCGTACTCCAAGAAACGCACCTGGTGGGCGGGCGGATCATGGGCCTCAAGAGGCCGTGGGTGGGGCACCACTATCATGCCACTCACTCTGGTTATGCCAGGGGGGTTAGCATACTGATACATAAATCCCTTAATTTTGTACCCCTTGCAGTCTAGAAGGACCCTGAGGGACGGTACGTACTATTGCATGCTATTATAGACATGGTTGAGGTGGTTTTGGTAGGGGACTCTGCCATTGACTCGGTTCTGTCCCGCTGGGCGCAGGTGTTTGGGCTGGAGGATGTGTGGAGGTGAAAACACCCAACTGACAGTGTGTACACCACCTGTCATTCTGCTTCTCACAACGCACTGTCCCGTATTGATCTTATATATGCCAGTGTCGGTATGCTTCCTAAAATCCAGGAGATTAAACTACTCCCCCGGGGTATTTCTGACCATTCCCCGATACTCTGCTCCCTTCAAACTGCAACTCCCCAGTCTGATAGACTCTGGCGCCTTTCTGAGTACTGGATTGAGCACCCTACTATTGAGTTTGAAATGGCCAGGCAGCTTCGGGGTTTTGGTTGTTAAATGCTGGGTCGGCCGCGCCTGGCAGTGTCTGGGAGGCCTTTAAGGCCCATATGTAGGGTTTTTATATGTCTTCCATAGCCAGGGAACGCAGAAATGATAGGATAGTGCTGGAGGAGGCGGAGACTAATGCTCAGGCCTTTGAGTCCTGGTTTGCCCTCACATCCAACCCAATTACAGCACAAGACATGAAGGTCGCTTACCGTGAGGTGACACTGCTTAGAGTAGCTAAGGTGAATAAAAAGCAACTCTCCCAGACTCAGCAGATTTTTGAACAGGGGGATAAGACAGGTAGGCTCCTCACCTGGATCTCGAAGGAACAATCCCTGGTCTCTAACATAGCACGCCTTCGCAAGGGGGATGGGACCCTAGCAACTGACCCTGTAGATATAAATTCTTGTTTTGCCGAATGCTATTCTACCCTTTACTCAACCAAGGCGAGATACAACAACGAGGAGCTCTGTGAGTTTCTCGACGGAGTGTCTCTCCCTGTCCTTTCTGACTCAGAGAGGGAGAGTTTAGACGCCCCAATATTGCTTGAGGAGGTCCAGCAGGCCCTTGGCTCCTTGCAGACGGGGAAGACCCCGGGAGAAGATGGGTTCCCCTCTGAGTTTTATAAGGGTTACATTGAGGAAGTGGCCCCTAGGCTCCATGCTATGTTTACTGGGACCCTGCAGGAGGGAGCCCTTCCCCTATCTATGGCTCAAGCCATAATAGTGGTCATCCCTAAACCGGGGAAAGACCCCTAGTTGTGCTCCTCGTACCGCCCCATTTCCCTGCTTAACTCTGACGCCAAAGTACTAACTAAAATCCTGGTCAAGCGTTTGAACGAAGTGATTCTTAATCTGGTACATGAGGATCAGTCAGGTTTCATGCCAGGCAAGGGGACAGATATTAATATTCGGAGGCTGTACGCTGTCTTGGCCTCTGGAGACGAGGGGTCCGGGACGCGGTAGTGCCCTCCCTGAATGCGGAAAAAGCTTTTGATTCCGTAGAGTGGAGTTATCTTTGGGGGGTCCTCCGCAGGTTTGGCTTTGGCCCGACCTTTGTCTCCTGGGTGAAGGCAGTGTATAGGGCCCCGCGGGCCCGGGTGTGTACTGGCACAGTTCTGTCCCCGCCCTTCTCCCTGCATAGGGGGACGAGACAGGGGTGTCCCTTTTCCCTGGGCCTTTTTGCGCTGGCAATTGAGCATATGGCCGTCCTTATCTGCTCTAACCCTGAGATCCAGGGAATCACTAGAGTCCCCCTTCAGGAGAAGGTGTCGCTGTATGCTGACGACACCTTACTATATATCAGAGACGATGGGGCCTCCCTTCAGGCGGCCCTGTCAGTCATAGATAGGTTTGGGCAGTACTCCGGGATCTGTGTTAATTGGGAGAAGTCTATACTCTTTCCGCTGCACTCGGGATTAGACCCAGTGCCGCCGGATGGGCAACTCTGTAGGGTCTCTCAGTTTAGATACCTGGGGGTAGAAATTCATTGCGACCTTAAGAAATTTGTCCCCCTTAACTTGAGTCCGGTGGTCTCCCAGTTGTCCCAGAGGTGTCCAACGTGGAAATCCCTGCCCCTAACCCTCGTGGGGAGGATTAACTTAATCAAGATGTCGGTGTTGCCCAAGTTTATGTAGCTCTTCAGACAGGCTCCTGTTTCCATACCTGGAGGGTTTTTTAGACAATTGGATAGTATTATTATCTCCTTCATTTAGAATGGCAAAGTCCCTAGGATAGCAAAGTCTACCTTACAACTACCGGTCACGATGGGATGTTTGGTGTTACCCTGTTTCATAAAATACTACTGGGCAGCAGTTTTGGTAACAGTTAAATGGTGGCTATCTGAGCTCCCGGCTAATCCTGCGTCTACCTTGGAGGCGGCGTTGCTTGGTTCCTATGCGGAACTCAGAAATCTCATACATAGGGGCCCCCGATCTAACCCGAAAGTGACCCCCCCATGTGTGCCACCCTTAGGGTGTGGGACGAGGTTGGCTGGAGACTCGGGGGGACGAATGCCTGGTCCCCTGTAACCCCGCTTTGGGGCAACCCTCGTTTGCCCCATTTTCAAACCGATCCGGTGGGATGGGCTAGGCATGGGGTTACGACTTTGGGTGATATTGTGAATCGGGGACAGCTGGTGACCTTTGATGATCTCAAGAGGGATAGGGGACTCCCGAACCACGTTTTTCCGATATCTCCAATTGCACCACGCATTTCGCTCCCAGTTCCCCTCACCGGTGGTTTAATCCATTATGTATAAAAACAATCAATCTAGATACTGTAGTAATTGCGCATAGTAGTCTATGCAGCTTAACGCGTTTCTCGGACAAGGTCCTCTTCATCAGGAGCTATCAATACAGACTTTCTATAAATGCCATCCCTCTCCTAGGATAAAAGGAAATATTAGACTTCTAGTTGTTCCAAATCTATCCTGGTTGGTTAGATTATGATCTGGTAGTTTCAGTGACAAGTGATCTGGTGGTGGTAATTTCAGTGGACGGACGGTACTATCTCCCTTCTATAGTCTATTGTGCAGTATGAACGAGCAAATTCACATCCTCACTGTAATATAAACAATCCAGGGGGTAAGTGGAGAAGACTCCTTCACAAATTAAGTTTAGGTTCCTTCAGATTAACCACTTCAGCCCCGGAAGAATTTACCCCCTTCCTGACCAGAGCATTTTTTGCGATTCGGCACTGCGTCGCTTTAACTGACAATTGCATGGTCGTGCGACGTTGCACCCAAACAAAATTTACGTCCTTTTTTTTCCCCACAAATAGAGCTTTCTTTTGGTGGTATTTGATCATCTCTTCGGTTTTTATTTTTTGCGCTATAAACAAAAATAGAGCGTCAATTTTGAAAAAAAAAGCAATATTTTTACTTTTTGCTATAATAAATATCCCCAAAAAAATATATAAAAAAACTAATTTCTTTATCAATTTAGGCCGATATGTATTCTTCTACATATTTAAGGGTTAACTGTGTCCTAGGGAGTGATTCTAACTGTGGGGGGATGGGCTCACTAAAGCATGACAGCGATCACTGCTCCCGATCACAGGGAGCAGTAGATCTCTGTCATGTTGCTAGGCAGAACAGGGGAATGCCTTGTTTACATAGGCATCTCCCCGTTCTGCTGCTCTGTGACACGATCATGAGCCGCCGGCGAGCATCGAGTTCGCCGCTCCTGTGGGCACGGAGCACGCGGCAGGCGTGCGCCCACAATTTCGCGATTTAAAGAGGACGTACAGGTACGTCCCTTTGCGCAGCCGTGCCATTCTGCCGATGTATATTGTCGCACAGCGGTCGGCAAGCGGTTAAAGGAGTCACATAGAAGATGGCACCAACTGTAAGACTCAACATGCTCCAATTGTGTGCCACCTTCATTTTATGGCTTGACATGTTTGGTATCTATTTTCTCACCACAACCCCTTCTTTTACATTTCACCAACAAAGTAAGCATTACAGAGGGGGTTATTTACAAAAGGCAAATCCACTTTGCACTACAAGTGCAAACTACAAGTGCAATGTGCACTTGAAATTGCACTTAAAGTGCACTTGGAAGTGCAGTCGCTGTAGATCCGAGGGGGACATGCAAGGAACATAAAAAACAGCATTTTAGCTTGCACATGATTGGATAATAAAATCAGCAGAGCTTCCCCTCATTTCAGATCTACCCCTCAGATTTACAGCGACTGCACTTTCAAGTTTACTTTCAGTGCAATTTCAAGTGCACTTTGCACTTGTAGTGCAACGTGGATTTGCCTTTTGTAAATAAGCCCCATAGTGTTTGTGTGCACTAAAATGCATTTTTTCTGCAATTTAGTTGATGTGGCCCTTAGTAGACATAACGTGGCCCTGAAAAAATCCTGAAACATCCTATTTTTTCTGACCACTGTTTTGCCTGAGTCAGGGGAATGGCGAGACTCTTATTCTCCACACTGAGCTGACAATGGCAAGAACTCTAAATAGAAGACAGTCAACTGACGAAACAACAGGGATTCACACTTCCCCTTTATTCAACCACAAACCACTGATGTTGTCACACGATTCACACACATGTCACAACTAGATAGGAAATGAGAAACAACAGTATAGATATTCTTTGCTAAGGAGGAAGAACTGGATATTTTAGCATCTGTCTTTTTTGTATCCTGTGAAGGGCATTGTACTTATAAATGTGATGCCGCGTACACACGGCCGTTTTTAATGTCATTGAAAAAAACGTTTTTCTTGACCGTGATTTTTCGTGTTTCCTCTCAAGCCTGCCTTGCCTACACACGTTCATGAAAAAAAAACGCTTGAGCAAAGCGCAGTGACGTACACCACGTGCGACGGCACTATAAAGGGAAAGTTCCGTTCAAATGGCGCCACCCTTTGGGCAGCTTTTGCTAATTTCGTGTTACCGCGTGTTAGTAAAAGTTTGGTGAGAGACGATTCGCGCTTTTCAGTCTTCGTGCTTTTAAGATCGTTTTCTGGAGTTCAGTTTGTGCCTGTGGGTTTGTATCTGTCTTTCAGTGCTTGTAGTCAGTTCGTATCTGTTTTATTCAGTGCGATCTTGTCTGCTCGTTACTGTTTTTCAGGTCGTTCTTCACAGGCCTTGCTGTTCTATTCTTTGATGTGGGGGTCCAAAGGATGCACAAATGCGCTGCATTAAACGATGCAATAATTTACAGCATGACGAATGTGCTATCTCCATTACAAACGCTAGTTTTACCAGAACGAGCGCTCCCGTCTCATACTTAGCTCTGAGCGTGCGTGTTTTTTTTCCCCTCGTAAAAGCATACACACTACCACTTTTCACAACGTTAAAAAGAACGACGTGAAAAAATTGAGCAGGTTCTAATTTTTTTCAGGCCATTTTTCACGTCATTAAAAATGCTCTGGAGCCCACACACGATCATTTTTAATGACCAATTGAAAAAATGGCGTTTTCACGTGTGTACGCGGCATGAGACTCAATTCACAAAGCGGACCCATCGGGATACTTATTTTCCAAAAAGTGACAGTTATTTTTAGCTGAGTACAGCACAGTGTCTTATTGGTTAGCACTATGGATGAGCTCAGGAATGTTTGGACCCTAGTCTATTCTTGGGTTGCCACCTGTCCGGGATTCACCTGGACAGTCCGGGTTTTGAATCATGTGTCTGGGGTTCAGATAGACTGAAACCCAGATACATTATTCAGACTGGTCTGTGGCTCCCCAAGTAACCAAGATAAGTGGCACACAAATCTGTTTCCATCCAGGAGCTGCGGGCAGCTGTCTGTGGGGGCAGGGTGATGTCAGCAAAAGCAATTTGGCCACACCCACTTTTTGCTGCAGCACGCTATGCGCACAGCATTACTACTCTCCTTGGGGCACCCAAAGTGTTTGGGGTTGGCTTGAAGAAAAGGTGGCAACCCTAGTCTGATCCCACCTGAGTGAACCCGCCAGGAAGCTGTCACTTGTACTGGGACGATTATAGGTGGCCAAGGCATTCCTTGTCCTGCAGCTGCACCCGTACCTGCTTCTATAAATGCAGCTGCTGGGCAGGGAATGCCTTTGATTGGTCCAGTATAAGTGACAGCTTCCCGATGGGCTCATTTAGGTGGGATCAGACTAGGATCTGATTATGTTTGAATGTATCCCTAGTTAGCACTCCTGCCTTGCGGCACCTGGGTCCTTGGTTTGAATTCCAACCATCAATCTGTTTGCATGGAGTTTGCATGTTCCCCTTTGCTTTGTGTGGGTTTCCTCCTTGCAGAGACATGCTGGAAGGTTAAGTGGCTCCTGTCTAAATTGGCTCTATTATGTGTATGTAGGCATATGAGATGGGGACCTTAGATTGTAAGCTCCTTGAGGGCAGGGACTGATGTGAATGTACAATATACACTATATTACCCAAAAGTATTGGGACATCTGCCTTTACACACTGTGAGGGGGTTAGCTCGGCAGCGGGTGTGTGTGACCCCCGGGATGGGCTCCCCACACAAAACAGGCCCAGCAAACGGAGGTTGTGGTTTTCAAAATCAAAAAGGTGCGGTTTATTTTCTATTTACAGTGACAAAACACAGCAAAGCAAAAGAAACATAACCAAAATAAATCCTGGTCAAGTTGACCTCTGACTAAACATACAGGTTTCCTAACTAACAACTGGGATCAGCCTAGTGCTGTCCTAGTCCCTAAGTCCCTGGTTTTAAATGTCCAAGCAAATAGCCACACAGGCTTTTTCTCACCGCACAGGGGTTCACTCTCCCTAGACAGTCCACACAGGTCTGGTTCCAGGCATGAGCTAACATCTAATGAAGCTGGGAGTTCTTATAGAGGCCTAAATGAGCTGACAAGCTTCAGCTGGCCTCATCAACTCCCTGTCTGCACGACGCCCAGCCCTCTCCCTAGAGGTATGAGTCATCAATGAGCCCACTAGCCTTATACAACTCTCCACCTAGTTGTATAAGTCGGCGTAAAGCCTGAATCTGGGCGAAATATATCTACCCCCCTGGATGCAACCAGGTGACTTTACCTTCCTGCTGTCACATACCCCCCCCTCTTGTTTTAACCTCGGGGTTGGAACACCAGCAATCAGGCATTCATGTACTCGAGACAAAGCATCCACATTCCCCATTTGAACGCCAGGGCGATGCTTTACTGTGAAGTTGAATTCCTGGAGGGCCAGGAACCACCTATTCACTCTTCTATTTGTTTCCTTGTTTTGAGCCATCCACTTTAACGGAGCGTGATCCGTAACCATGTCAAAGTGCCTACCTAGCAGGTAGTACCGAAGGGAATCTAGAGCCCACTTCACCGCTAAACACTCCTTTTCAACGGTGGCGTAATTTACCTCATGGGACTTCAACTTCCTGCTGAGGTAAATGACTGGGTGCTCTTCCCCGTTCCAGACCTGGGACAATACTGCTCCTAACCCCACATCTGACGCATCACTTTGTACGACAAAGTCTTTAGAGAAGTCGGGTGAGTACAACACTGGCTGGCTACATAAGGCTTGTTTCAAGAATTGGAATGCTGCCTCAGCCTCGGAGGTCCATTTAATCATGACCGACCCTTTCCCCTTCGTCAGGTTGGTTAGGGGCACAGCCTTAGAAGCAAAGTGGGGAATGAATCGCCGATAATACCCAGCGATTCCCAGAAAGGCTCGTACCTGCTTCTTGCTGTTGGGACGTGGCCAACTCTGGATGGCCTCGACTTTGTTGAGTTGGGGTTTTATTACTCCCCTCCCAATGGTGTACCCAAGATATTTGGCCTCCTCCTGCCCAATGGTACACTTCTTGGGGTTAGCCGTAAACCCCGCTTCCCGAACAGAGTCCAGGACTGCTTGCACTTTTGGCAGATGTGAGGCCCAATCTGTGCTATGGACAATTACGTCATCCAGGTAAGCCGCAGCATACTTCCGATGGGGCCTCAGCATCTGGTCCATTTTCCGCTGGAATGTGGCCGGCGCATTCTGTAACCCGAACGGCATTCTTTTATATTGGAACGCCCCGTCTGGGGTTACAAATGCGGTTTTCTCTTTGGCCGACTTGGCCAGGGGGATTTGCCAATACCCTTTTGTGAGGTCAAGAGTCGTCATGTATCGGGCTGTTCCCAGCCGGTCGATCAACTCATCTATACGTGGCATGGGGTAGGTGTCAAATTTTGTAACTTTGTTCAACTGACGAAAATCGTTACAAAATCGCCAGCTCCCATCCGGTTTAGGCACCAACACGATGGGACTAGACCAATCACTTTGGGACTCCTCTATCACCCCTAAGTTCAGCATTTTCTGTACTTCCTCCCGTATTGCCTCCCGTCGAGCCTCTGGGATCCGATAGGGTTTTAACTTCACCCTTTCACCGGGCGGGGTAATGATGTCATGCTCTACCCCAGTTGTTTGTCCCGGCAGCTCAGAGAATACCTCCTTGTTGCGAAGCACAAACTCCTTAACCTCCTGTTGTTGGGGTTGTGACAAGGTGGCTGCTATTCCAACCTCAGGAATCACGCAACCAGTTTGAGCTGGTGACCAAGTGTCTGCGACTAGGGACTCTCTATCCCTCCAGGCTTTCAACAGATTAACGTGATAGATCTGTTCGGGCTTTCGCCTTCCTGGTTGTCTGACCTTGTAATTCACTTCGCTCACTTTTTCCATTATCTCGTAGGGGCCTTGCCATTTGGCAAGGAATTTACTTTCAACCGTAGGGACAAGTACCAATATCCTATCCCCTGGGGAAAAGGTACGGGTCTTGGCTCCACGGTTGTACACTCTCTGCTGTGCCAACTGCGCTTGGGCCAAATGTTCCTTCACGATGGGCATTACCTGTGCAATTCGATCTTGCATCAGGGCGACATGCTCAATCACACTCCTGTGGGGAGAACTCTCACTTTCCCAAGTTTCCTTGGCAATATCCAACAGCCCTCTTGGGTGTCTCCCATACAGTAACTCAAAGGGGGAGAATCCCGTAGAGGATTGGGGCACCTCCCTAATAGCAAACATCAAATAAGGAAGTAAACAGTCCCAATCCTTTCCATCTCTATCCACCACTTTCTTCAACATTTGTTTTAGGGTTTTGTTGAATCTTTCAACCAGCCCATCGGTTTGGGGGTGATACACAGACGTACGCAATTGCGTCACTTTGAACAATTTACACAGCTCTTTCATAACCCGGGACATAAAGGGTGTACCTTGGTCCGTAAGCAGTTCTTTACAAATACCCACCCGGCTAAAAACAAGAGATAGCTCTTTGGCTATGGTTTTGGCCGAGGTATTTCGGAGAGGGATCGCTTCTGGATAACGGGTGGCATAGTCCATTATAACTAATATGTACTGGTGCCCCCTAGCGGACTTGATTATAGGACCTACCAAATCCATGGCGATCCTCTCAAACGGGACCTCAATGATGGGTAGAGGGACCAGCGGGCTACGGAAATGTGGCATCGGGGCCAACCTCTGACACACAGGGCAGGAGGAACAATAATTTTCTACGTCCTTCATCACCCCCGGCCAATAGAATCTCTGTAATACCCTCTCTCGGGTTTTCTCTGTCCCCAGATGACCTCCAAGAATGTGCCCATGGGCCAACTCCAACACCAACTTCCTGTAAGGTTTGGGCACCACAAGCTGCTCAACGGTTTCTTCTGCCCTTTTTGCCACCCGATACAGTAGGTCCTTCTCTACGCTGAAGTATGGGTAAGTGCAGGTATTATCTGGGTCCACTAACTCGCCATCTATTTTCACTACGTTTTCCCGTGCCTTTATTAGGGCGGGGTCTTTCAACTGTTCTGTGGCAAAGTTTTCCCTGTGAACCTCAAGATCAGAAAACTCCACAGACGGTAGGTTTTCGTCTGAGGAGGTGGGCTCCTCTCCAGTTTCTTGAGTCTCCCCTGCCAATACTGATAAGGGAAATTCCGGAGAGTCCTCACCACTCTCAGGGGAGTTCTGGCTATCACATTCCTGGTACATAGGGGCACCAGTGAGGGGCTCAGGATCATCCCACAGTTCCCAGAACTTCGGAAAATCCCTTCCCACAATGGCGTCATGCGGTAACTGAGATACTAAGCCCACTGGATGAGAGAGGGTACCTTTGGGGGTCTCGAAACACACTGTAGTCACTGGATACTCTCGGGTGTCCCCATGCACACAAATAACAGCTACCTTGCTATTCCCAGAGACCTCTGTTTTAACTAACTCAGCCTTTATCAGGGTCACAAGGCTACCTGAATCCAGCAATACCACAACATTTCTACCATTAACACACATTTTGCATAAATGTTTCTCAGTTCCTCGAATGGCAGTGCATGCGACTGTCGCACACAGCGACTGACGTCTGCCCGTCAGAAAGTCACACTGCATGGGTTCCTCCACAACCGGGCAATTGGCTGCAATATGTCCCGCTTGCCGGCAGCGGTAGCAAACGATCCTTCTTGCCGCCTCTTGAGCCGCTGATTTCCCAGGCTGTTCTCGCCAAACTTGGGGTAGAGCTCCCACCCTCTCACTCTCTCCACCCTCACCCCTTGGAATCCTCTTATCCGCCCCTGGGGATGGTCTGGTCTTAGGGTGGAAAGTCCGAGTGTCTCTGGAAGAGGCCGTCAGGTTCTCTGTAGCCAAGTATTTCTCCACACGATCCACAAGACCATCGGCCGTCTCTGGGTCTCCATGGCTTACCCACTTTTGGATGGCAGTAGGAAGAGCTCTCAAAAACCGATCCATTACAACACGTTCCACAATCTTTGGTGCGGACAAAGTCTCTGGCTGTAGCCACTTTCTGCTCAGGTGAATGAGATCATACATTTGAGACCTGGGGGGTTTTCCAAGCTGGAAAGTCCAGTTATGCACACGCTGAGCCCGGACAGCCTGGGTGACACCCAGCCTTGCCAATATTTCAGCTTTTAGCATCACATAGTCTTTTGCTTGGTCAGGCTCTAGGTCATAGTAAGCCTTCTGCGATTCACCAGTTAACAGAGGAGCCACCAGTCCAGCCCACTGCTCCTCAGGCCACTTTTCTCTTTCAGCGGTCCTTTCAAATGTGGTCAAAAATACCTCTGGATCATCCTCTCCAGTCATTTTTGTCAATAAACGACTCACCCCAAAGGACGCGGTATTAGTGGGACGGCTTTCCTCACTGGTCTGCGGACGTTGCTGCATTACTGCTTCCATCTGTTGTTGTAGTCTCTGCTCTTGCTTCTGCAACAGGTCTATGGAGCGGGCCTCAGATTGCTGCTGGGCTCGTTGCTGAGCCTCCAGACTCTGTTGCAAAGTTGCGTTTGTCTGCTGCTGGGCTGCAAGGCTCCTTTGCAAACCTGCATTTGTCTGCTGTTGATTGGCATTTGCTAGAGCCAGCTGTTTCAGTATCTCCTTCATGCTGGCTTAAAAAAACTGCCCGCATTCTCCACCAACTGTGAGGGGGTTAGCTCGGCAGCGGGTGTGTGTGACCCCCGGGATGGGCTCCCCACACAAAACAGGCCCAGCAAACGGAGGTTGTGGTTTTCAAAATCAAAAAGGTGCGGTTTATTTTCTATTTACAGTGACAAAACACAGCAAAGCAAAAGAAACATAACCAAAATAAATCCTGGTCAAGTTGACCTCTGACTAAACATACAGGTTTCCTAACTAACAACTGGGATCAGCCTAGTGCTGTCCTAGTCCCTAAGTCCCTGGTTTTAAATGTCCAAGCAAATAGCCACACAGGCTTTTTCTCACCGCACAGGGGTTCACTCTCCCTAGACAGTCCACACAGGTCTGGTTCCAGGCATGAGCTAACATCTAATGAAGCTGGGAGTTCTTATAGAGGCCTAAATGAGCTGACAAGCTTCAGCTGGCCTCATCAACTCCCTGTCTGCACGACGCCCAGCCCTCTCCCTAGAGGTATGAGTCATCAATGAGCCCACTAGCCTTATACAACTCTCCACCTAGTTGTATAAGTCGGCGTAAAGCCTGAATCTGGGCGAAATATATCTACCCCCCTGGATGCAACCAGGTGACTTTACCTTCCTGCTGTCACAACACACATAACCTTTAATAGCATCCCAGTCTTAGTCCGTAGGGTTCAATATTGTGTTGGCCCACCCTTTGCAGCTATAACAGCTTCCACTCCTCAGGGAAGGCTGTCCACGAGGTTTAGGAGTGTGTCCACGGGAATGTTTGATTATTCTTCCAGAAGTGCATTTGTGAGGTCAGGCACTGATGTTGGATGAGAAGGCCTGGCACGCAGTCTTCACTCTAATTAATTCCAAAGGTGTTCTATTGGGTTGAGGTCAGGACTCTGTGCAGGTCATTCAAGTTCCTCCACCCCAAACTCACTCATCCATGTCTTTATGGACCTTGCTTTGTGCAGTGGTCCAAATCATTTGGTGAAGGGGGGATTATGGTGTGGGGTTATTTTTCAGGGGTTGGGCTTGGCCCCTTAGTTCCAGTGAAGAGAACTAGCATATCAAGACATTTTGGACACTTTGTGGGAACGGTTTGAGGATGGCTCCTTCCTGTTCCAACATAACTGCGCACCAGTGCATACAGCAAGGTCCATAAAGACATGGATGAGCGAGCGAAACAGCAGCACACTAATCTTCCCAGTGAATGGCTGTGCAGAGGGGTCATGTCAGCAGAAGCCTGAAGCCCTGTACACACGATCGGATTTCCTATGGTTTTTTAACTGATGGATTTTTCCATCGGAAAACCGATGAAGCTGACTTCCATCAGTCTTGCCTACACACCATCAGTCAAAAAACCGACCGTTCCAAACGCCGTGACGTAAAACACTCAGATGAGCCGAGAAAAATGAAGTTCAATGCTTCTGAGCATGCGTCGACTTGATTCTGAGCATGCGTGGGTTTTTTATCTGTTCCCCACAGAAGATAGTAATTTACTATCGGTTTTTCAACCATCAGATAAATTTAAAACATGTTCTATTTTTAAACACCGATGGAAAAAAGACCGATGGGGCCCATACACGATCGGTTTGTCCGATGAAAAAAGTCCATCTGACTGTTTTCATCGGTCAAACCTATCGTGTGTACAGGGCTTGATCATTGGGGAGAGCATACTGAGTTCCCAGCACAGCTAGAGAACTGACCACGGTCTTTTCTCTTGCTTAGCGTGATCAGTTTTTAATAGGAAAGCATAGAGACTGGCAGGAACACCAAGGATTTCACACAAAGGAAGCAATACAAAGAGAATAGGATACTTTCTCATACAAGTACATGATACAGCAGACACATATCAGGAATATGAAGTGTTGGGTTTACATAATCTTTAAAAGGAACACTAAAAAGGGATTTTTTTTTTTTTAAATAACAAACATTATACTTACCTTCACTGTGCAGCTCGTTTTGCACAGAGTGGCCACAAACCTGGTCTTCTGGGGTCCCTCGGCGGCTGTATCCACTTCTCCCCGCAATAACTTTCCACCTTCATGCAAGCTCTCTCGCTTGGTAGACAGTTCTTGCGAGCGCGCTCCCGTGATACAGCCGGCGGCCATAGCCGCTCACTGTATCACTCGGCCCCGCCCCCCCCCCCGGCATACCGCGTCATTGGATGTGATTGACAGCAGCGCAAGCCAATGGCTGCGCTGCTTTCAATCAACCAATGAATGAGCCAAGAAGCCGACCGAGAAGCCAGCGCGTTCACGGCGCGGGACTTTCGAGGGGTCAGGTAAGTAAACGGGGGCTCGGGGATGCCGCTAATCCTCGGATGTTTTTTCACCTTAATGCGTAGAATGCATTAAGGTGAAAAAACTTTTGACTTTAGTGTTCCTTTAACCAACATATTAACCATTGCTGTCTGTGGGATGGCCCACTGCAAGAATATTTTCTGTTGTGCCCAAAATTTTATTTTATTTTTTATTTTGCTTTGTGAAAAGATTGCCTCTTGTTCTGATGGCCGCAGTCCAGAAAACATTCAGTAGCTGGGGGAGTTTCCAGATAAAGAAGAATGTAGACATTGTTTGTAAATACAATGAGATTCACCTTCGAGCCGTTCCCAGCTGAGCGGTTTCCTGTGTTATAACACAAGAGAAAACCACAGGACCAGAGAAAAAAAACTGATTATTTACTATGTCAGCAGTTCACAGCAAAACTACAAACGCATCTCAAAAAATTTGAATATCATCAAAAAGTTAATTTATTTCAGTAATTTAATTCAAACAGTGAAACTCGTATATTTTATATAGATGTGTTACACACAGTAATAGTGATATATTTCAACATTTCTTTCTTTTAATTTGGATGATTATGGTTACAGCTAGTGAAAATCCAAAATTCAGTACCTCAGAAAATTAGAATATTTAATAAAACCAATAAAAAAAAAGGATTTTTAAATACAGAAATGTTGGTTTACTGAAAAGTCAGTCCATGTACAGTACAGTATGCACTCAATACTTGGTCGGGGCTCCTTTTGCATGAATTGCTGCATCAATGTGGCGTGGCATGGAGGTGATCAGCCTGTGGCACTGCTGAGGTGTTATGGAAGCCCAGGTTGATTTGATAGCGGCTTTCAGCTCGTCTGTATTGTTGGGTCTGGTGTCTGGTGCTTTGTTGGGTCTGGTGTCTCTCATCTTCCTCTTGACAATACCCCACAGATTCTCTATGGGGTTTAGGTCAGGCGAGTTTGCTGGCCAATCAAGCACAGTGAGGCCATGATCATTAAACCAGGTATTGGTACTTTTGGCAGTGTGGGAGGTGCCAAGTCCTGCTGGAAAATGAAATCCGCATCTCCATAAAGCTGGTCAGCAGAGGGAACCATGAAGTGCTCCTTGTAGAGGGCTGAGCTGACTTTGGTCAGCAGAGGGAACCATGAAGTGCTCCTTGTAGAGGGCTGAGCTGACTTTGGTCAGCAGAGGGAACCATGAAGTGCTCTATAATTTCCTGGTAGACGGCTACGCTGACTTTGGACTTGATAAAACACAGAGGACCAACACCAGCAGATGACATGTTGCATTTCATTTGGAAAATCAAGGTCCCAGACCAGGAAATTCTAGAGCACTTCATGCTTTTTACAACTTTTAATGCGTCTCTATTTTTAGATTTTAATTCAAGTCACAGCCAAAACTTTCACTTTGGATAGAGTAGCGAATGGTTAAAATACCTGTCCCATTGGTGAGGATTTTTGCAAGCCCCCTACCCCACAATAAAATTGGCTTTAAAAATCATCTTTTATATAAAAAAAAAGAAATGGGAACTATATTGTTTAGGGGGTCCCCGACTTAGGAACACCCGACTTACAAACCACTCTTAATTACAAACAGGACGCTGCGGGGACCCTCTGCCGTTCTGCGCATGCGCGGCCAGACAGAGCCTCGGAAAATGTCAAAAATGTCCGTAATTGGCCGCGCATGCGCAGAACGGCATTCGACGAAACATCAGAAATGTCCGTAATTGTCGTTCTGCGCATGCGCGGTCCGACTTAGGGACTTTCCTCCTGAATCCGGAAATGTTCGTAACGCGTTCGTAACGGGTTTATGTGCCCTAAATTAAATATCAGTGTATATTTTACTGAATCTTTGCGTTTGATAATCCATTGTCCTAATATTGTGTGTCATAAAATATTATTCTCCAGGGTGTCTGCTTTCAGATAATATATAATGTTTGAGGGGTTTTGTTCAACTGCTTGCTGACCGAGCCATAGCCTAAAGACGGCTACAGCGCTGTCGGATAATTCTGGGAGGGCATACTATAACGTCCTCCCAGAATCGAACTCCCGCGCGCCCCCAGGAATATCCGTAACCGTCGGGTCTCCCAGACCCGGCGTGTCACGGATCGGGTTAAAGGGCCAATGACAGCGGCCCTTTAACATGTGATCACTCTGTCCAATGACAGAGTGATCACTTGTAAACAAACCAAAGCATGTCCAGTCCGGCTCCTCCCCTCTCCTCAGGCCAATCGGTACAGCGTGTGAGGAGAGGAGGGAGCTGGTGCAGCAGCGATGTGGGCTGGATCTGAAGTGCCCACAGCACTTATCTGTGCCCATCCCTGGCTCATTCATCCACAATTATGCCCAGCCATGCTCCATCCCTGGCTCATCCATCCATCCTTGGCTCATCCATCCTCATTCATGCTCAGCCATGCTCCATCCCTGGCTTATCCATCCTCATTCATTCTCCATCCCTGGCTCAACCATCCTTTGCTCATTTATCCACATTCATGCTCAGCCATTCTCCATCCCTGGCTCATCCATCCACATCCATGCTCCATCCATCCACATTCATGCTCAGCCATGCTCCATCCCTGGCGCATCCATACTCCATCCCTGGCTCATCCATCCATCCATCCCTAGCTCATCCATCCACATTCATGCTCCATCCCTGGCTCATCCATCCACATTCATGCTCATCCATGCTCCATCCATGGCTCATCTATTCAAATTTATGCTTCATCCCTGGCTCATCCATCCACATTCATGCTCATCCATGCTCTATCCATGGCTCATCCATTCACATTCATGCTTCATCCCTGGCTCATCCATCCATATTCATGCTCCATCCCTGGCTCATCCATCCATATTCATGCTCCATCCATGGCTCATCCATTCACATTCATGCTCCATCTCTGGCTCATCCATCCACATTCATGCTCCATCTCTGGCTCATCCATCCACATTCATGCTTCATCCCTGGCTCGTCCATCCACATTCATGCTTCATCCATGCTTCATCCCTGGCTCATCCATCCAAATAAATGCTCCATCCCTGGCTCATCCATCCATGCTCTATCCCTGGCTCATCCATCCACATTCATGCT
The DNA here is from genome assembly GCA_029206835.1 of Rana muscosa. Taxonomy (NCBI): domain Eukaryota; kingdom Metazoa; phylum Chordata; class Amphibia; order Anura; family Ranidae; genus Rana; species Rana muscosa. The sequence goes on from CM055117.1 coordinate 74,474,444, forward strand.
TATCCATGCTCCATCCCTGTCTCATCCATCCACATTAATGCTCCATCCCTGGCTCATTCATGCTCCATCCCTGGCTCATCCATCCTCATTCATGCTCCATCCCTGGCTCATCCATCCTCATTCATGCTCATCTATGCTCCATCCCTGACTCATCCATCCCCATCCATGCTCATCCATGCCACATCAGTAATCATCCATGCCACACAAAAACAGTCTCCTGCGCTCGGAAGTACAGTCTCTTAGTGGCACAACCAGAGTATTCCGTAGGAAAATGACCAAGAATCTTGCTGCCCTCCTCAGAACAATTGGTATTCTTTAAGACTGAAAAGTAAAGGAAAACAGAAGGCGCACCGACCTAGTGCATTACCAGTGGCTAGGTTTTATTTAAAAAGTTTGAAGGATTAAAAATACTCACAAAGCAAGTATAGTATTGAACACATAATCTTTCCATCAAAAGGAGATAGCCTCCTACTGGAACCGGATGACCAGAGAGTCCAGACAACAAAATTCACAGCCACGGCTGACGCGTTGCGAGGGCGCACCCTCTTCCTCAGAGCCAAAAAGTGATCAGATACTTGCTTTGTGATCATCCATGCCACATCAGTAATCATCCGTGCCACACCAGTAATCATCCGTGCTGCATCCATGCCACATCAGTGATCATCCGTGCTGCATCCATGCCACATCAATGATCAGCGGTGCCACATCAGTGATCAGCTGTGCCACATCTACGCCACATCAGTGCTCATCCGTGATCATCCATGCCACATCCATGCTATGTCAATTCTCATTCATGCTACATCCATGCCACATAATTTCTCATCCGTTCCACTACAGTGCCCATCAGTTCCTCACAAAAGTGTAATACAGTGGGGCAAAAAAGTATTTAGTCAGCCACCAATTGTGCAAGTTCTCCCACTTAAAAAGATGAGAGAGGCCTGTAATTGTCATCATAGGTAAACCTCAACTATGAGAGACAAAATGTGGAAACAAATCCACACAATCGCATTGTCTGATTTTGGAAAAAATTTTTTTGCAAATTATGGTGGAAAATAAGTATTTGGTCAATATCAAAAGTTCATCTCAATACTTTGTTATATTTCCGTTGTTGGCAATGACAGAGGTCAAACGTTTTCTGTAAGTCTTCACAAGGTTGTCACACACTGTTGCTGGTATGTTGGCCCATTCCTCCATGCAGATCTATTCTAGAGCAGTGATGTTTTGGGCTGTCGTTGGGCAACATGGACTTTCAACTCCCTCCAAAGGTTTTCTATGGGGTTGAGATCTGGAGACTGGCTAGGCCACTCCAGGACCTTGAAATGCTTCTTACGAAAGCCACTCCTTCGTTGCCCGGGCGGTGTGTTTGGGATCATTGTCATGCTGAAAGACCCAGCCACGTTTCATCTTCAATGCCCTTGCTGATGGGAGGAGGTTTGCACTTAAAATCTCACAATACATGGCCCCATTCATTCTTTCATGTACACAGTGTGCAGAGACCGCCCTGTCATCTGCCGGCTCAGCGGGGATCAACGTAGCGATTCCCGCTGAGCAAGCGGATGTTCACGGGGCGGATCATTAAGGGATCTGCCCGTGTGAAAGGGCCCTTATGCCCCGTACACACGATCCGAATATCGTACGACAGATCGTACGACTTTTTTCGCTTAATAGTCGCAAGTAGAAATTAAATAGGTTATTAAAGTCACGAAAATTCTCGTACGACAGAAAAAAAAAAAAAAATCGGAAGTGATGTCATGTGTTGTAATGTATTTGTATTGTATTTTCGGACGACAACTATACTGACTAAACGAAAATCGTATGATCTGGTATCGTTCGAGGAAAATTTTTGTGCATGTCTGATAAAATAATATCGGATGAACTGTCATGATCGGCTCTCGGAAGCTCTGTACTAACAATCCGATTATCGTAAGATTCTTCCTCGGACGACATTTTTCGTACGATATTCGGATCGTGTGTACAGGGCCATTAGTGTCTCAAGAAATGAGATAGGCCATCAGTACATCAGGTGTCATCAATTTTCTATGATTGACACCATAGCTTGTAGACTCCAAAACTTTCACAAAGACCAAATAATATACACTTATTTGGATTATTTTTTTTACCAAAAGATATGTAGCAGTATAAATTTTGGCAAAAAATTATGAAGAAAAATCACTAATTTGCTAAATTTTATATCAGAAATTAGGAAAAATAAATTTTTAAACAAAATTTTGGGTCTTTTTTCATTTATAGCGCAAAAAAAAAACAAACCCAGCTGTTATTAAAGTGGTTGTAAACCCACTTTTTCAACTTGCACTTACAGGTAAGCCTAGATTAAGGCTTACCTGTAGGTGCAAGAAATATCTCCTAAACCTACACGGTTTAGGAGATATTTAGTAAAATGACAGGCGCCGCTGTCTACGGCACATGCGCGCCATAGACAACGGCGCATTCATGGGGTTAATCCCATTCAAAAATTCGGCTAGTTCCCAGCAATCGCTGGGCCTAGCCGAATTTGACGGCTCCCGCGCGCATGCGCAGAATGACGTCTCCGCCGCTCCGGCCAATGACAGCGCCGGAGCGGCGCTGTGATTGGCTGGAGCGGCGATACCCGGAAGTAACCTTCCGGCTATCGCCGCAGCAATAGCTGCGGCTGAAGAGGGAGCCGAGGACGGCTTCGGGGGCTCTGATCTAAGGTAAGTGATGCATAATGAGCTATTATGCTAGTCATATTAGCTCATTATGCCTTTCTCTTACAGGTTGTTAGGAAGAGAAAAAAATTCATATGGTTACAGTGTTCCCTGAGTAATTGTCATTCAAAATGTGAAAGCACTGAAAGCTGAAAATTGGTCTAGTTAGGAATGGGTTTAAATGCCCAGTGGGCAAGTGGTTAATCTTCTGGCCTAAACTGTTTGTGTAAAGGTGCAAAAAAATGCAAAAACAGCTAAGGAAGCAAAAGTGTTAAAGGTGGTTGCATATGGTACTGATGCTTGAACATCAGTATTCTGATATGAAAATTGTGCATACATGAGTAAAATATATTCTAGATCCCAGAGTGCAATTCTATTATCTTTAAATGACCATGTAACACACGTACAAAGGAATTTGCATGCTTATGTACAAAAAATAATGACCAGTGTTCTATTGATTTGTGCCCGAAAAGTGCCCGCGCATGTGCAGAATGGAAGGGCACTCCAGCTAATTTCCTGATCATCTGGCGCAGGGGTCCTCAAACTATGGCCCTCCAGTTGTTCAGGAACTACAATTCCCATCATGCCTAGTCATGTCTGTGTCCGAGTTTTACAATGCCTCATGGGACTTGTAGTTCCGCAACAGCTGGAGGGCCGTAGTTTGAAGAGCCCTGATCTGACGTGACGTCACCATAGCGCATGCGCACACCGTAGGAGGCTTTTTTGGACGTGAGATACCATTTCACGGGCACAATTGAAAGCTATGCAGAGAGCGGAGGGACACCGTAGTTGTCAGATTGTGCCTTGCTGTTGCAGGGTGGGTTGTGGGTATGTTGAAGGGTGGGTTTTGTCTGTGTTGCAACCCACCCTTAAGCCTCTTACACACGATCGGATTTTCTGCGGACAAAGCGTAGGTCTTTTGACCGAAGGCGTTGGCCAGGAACATGTATTGCATACAAACGGCAAAGAATTGTCAGCCAACAAACACAAAACTATGTGGTTTTTCAGCTCTTTAGTGCCACCCTTTGGGCAACTTCTGCTAATGTTGTGTTATGGTGAGCATTGCTTCTGAGCATGCGTGTTTGTACTTGGAGTTTTGTCCGATGGACTTGTGTACACACGATCAGATAATCTGACAACACAAATTTTAAAGCATGCTATCCTACATTTGTTGGTGGAAAATCCGACAACAATTGTCCGATGGAGCGTACAAACGGTCAGATTTTCCGACAACAGCCTGTCATCACACAATTCCCGTCAGATAATCCGATTGTGTGTACGAGGCCTAAGATGCAGGCAAAACCCACCATTCAACACACCAAATCCGCCCTGCAACATAAACAAAACCAGACATTGAGCACACTGTAAACCCGCGCCGCAACAGCGAGGCACAATCTGACAAATACGGTGTCCCTCCGCTGTTTGCATAGCTTTCAATTGTGCCCGTCAAATGGTATCTCCCGTTGAAAAAAGCCTCCTACGATGTGCGCATGCGCTATGGTGACATCACGCCAGCTGAACAGGAAATCAGCTGGAATGCCCTTCCGTTCTGCGCATGCGCGGGCACTTTTTGACAGAGGGCACAAATCGACAGAACACCGGCAATGCAGATTTGTGTATTTTTATTTCTTCAAATCTATATGCAGTGCATGTTTACATTCCTGTGTGTACAGACACATTGAAGACAGTGGGCTGTGTTTTGGAAAATGCTTGTGTAGCGATACCCCCAGTTAAGAGGGCTGCCTTGTTTGTTTTGGGCCCTGTAGTGCACCGCTGTCAACCCCTGGCAATCGGCTCGAACCTCTCGTGGCACAGTTAGTAAAGGGGATGATAGAATTGAAATCACACTAATATTCTATATGACACAATCCCACAGTATGGTATAGCCCAGTAAATGACACTGACAACCAATATACTTAACTCTAATGTTTTACTGTTGGTAAAGGTTAAATGATAAAACAGTATGCAATGTCACAGGCAGAGCCCTGCAATATGGGTATAATTATTAAAACATTAAACGTTCAGCAATATGATAGACAGTTTAACAGACCCTGCTGCAGCTATCCTCCCTCGTGAGCAAAAATTGGCGCCCAGGAATGTCCTATACTACCCAGTCAGGCCTGACTATGATTTGGGTATAGTCCTGTGGAAGAATCTTCGCTAGCAAAACACGGTGGTGCACTTTCAGGAACAAATTGTAATCCAACATGGAAATGATGATCGGTAACTTGCCAGGGAGACTAATAACTCAGTTCAGCAGATAGTCTCCCTAGAGCAGTGATGGCGAACGCGTGGCACGCATGCCACTCCCGGCACTCCGAGCCGTCTCTGTGGGCACGCCGTGACACTCGAGAATTCACACAGAAAAAAAAAATCATAGAATCGTCACACCGCACCCAGGAACTACATCTCCCACAGTTCTCTGGGCTAGCGGTGATGTGTCCGAGTGGGCGTGACATAGAATGAGCGCCCGGAGGTGACGTGCTAGCTTGCTAATCCAATTTAAAGAGGCTGTCTCATCCACACCGCCCAAACAAATCAGCGCTGACGTGCTGAGCGTGACTGGGAGAACACGGGAAGAGAGCATGAGGAGAAGACGTGCGGGAATGAGCTGCAGGACTCGGAAGGTGAGACGGGCGATATCTAAAAAAAAAAAAAAAACGCACTGTAAAAAAAAAGGCCTCGTTATTGGTGTCATTGGGACACCCCCCCCCCCCTCATTGGTGTCATTGGGTAACTTTTTACCCCTCCCCCACCATCATTGATGTTATTCGGCCTAATTATGGATGGATCCTCTGATCTACATTGTACTGTGTGTGGGGGGATAGAGATGTGAGTAGTGCAGGAAGCATGTGTCAGGTAGGTGAGTGTAATGTCAGGTAGGTCAGTGCAGTGTCAGGTAGGTCAGTGCATTGTCAGGTAGGTGAGTGTAATGGTTAGGTAGGTCAGTGTATGTTGCACAATGCATTCCTAAACCCTGCATTCTGAGCGAATCTGGCAGAATCGTACGTTTTTGGTCCCTTAGGGCTTATTCAGAGGGATGATCAGTCTCATCCTCTGTACAGAGACACTGGCAGGTTTAATTCTGTGTTAGCGCTTTGAATGAAATAAGTTGGTTTTGCGTCGCGGTTTGGGCACTCGGGCTCAAAAAGGTTCGCCATCACTGCCCTAGAGTGTAACTGAAATCACTGTGATGGCCCTGGATAAAGTTAATGGGCCTAAGGATACTGTAATGTAAAGCAGGTGCTCGCTCACCCGACCGGACCAGTCCTGGTCCGTTACTGTGACTCGCTTCACAGTGTCCACGACACCCGGGTCTTCGGTCCTCCTACTGACAGCACTCGGCAACAGGATCAGACGCTCCGCAGGCTCCTCGGTGGAGCGGAAGGCTCTTTGGAAAAGCACAAGGCCCAGACTTCAGGCCTTGTGCACACAGCAGGTCAGCACAGGGATCCTCTTGCTGGGCGGGTGGACGGTGTCCAAAGAGAAAGAAGCAGGCCCCGCCTCTCCCTTATGAAGTCCACCCCAGCAGTCCTTGCGCGGGGCAATGCACCCTGGGTGCCTTAAAGCGTGCTGGGAACTGTAGTCTCTATAGGAAAACGATACCCGCTACACTTGTATGCCTAAAAAAAGAGTTTTGTCCCAAAAGCCTAAAGACATATTTCACTTTTTTTAAAAAAAATTGATCTATGCATATTAAAAAAAAAAAAAAAGTGCATTCATTAATTAAATTGCAATAAATCCTAAAGCTGGGCAGCTGGAACCAGATCATGGTGAGTGCACAGCACAGGATCCAGCAGATTATTATATAGGAGGCTACAGAAATGTTTTCTCATTTTTAATACAATGTTTCATATTTGTCATGTACACAATCGGTTTGGAAATAAGAAACATTGTCATTGTGTTGAATGTTAGGAAACACTTTTTTGTTTAAACATTTGTATACAGACTGAGTAATGAGATGTACAGAACAGATCTGGACACCTATGAAGGGTGTTTGTTATTATTTATGAATTCCTCTTTATGGAATAAAACATATTAGGAAATCCAGCATGTTTCTATTGACATTTTGGCGATGATCTTATGATTAGAGGTGAAGGGTGGAGGATACAATTCCTTATCAGATGTGTGCAGACAACAGATAAGAGGAGGTGCAGCAGCTCCCTCCAGGCAGAGCAGAGGAGAGCGGAGCAGAGGAGATGAGTCATCAGGAGAAGAAGAGGATGGGAAAGCCCTGGGCTGCCTTCCAGTAAAGGAGGAGCTCAGCGAGCAGGAAGAGGTCGGATTACCCGTCATTGCTACCGGAGCGTCACCGCTTCACCCCGGCCTTGTCCCCGATCACCCCAACCCCCTCCTCCCCCCCCCCGCACCACCTCGGATTCCCCGCATCGGATCCTCCGAACTCCGGCCAGACATGCAGCCTGCACTCCTCGTCCTGACCTCGGCTCTGATCACCCTGCTACCGGCTGTCCTCTCCTCCAACACCGAGCCTGGTGAGTGCTCAACCCAGTATGGTGACTGTCAGCTGTATACCGATGTATACCAGTACCCCCTGGGATGTATACCAGTACCCTTGAGTTGTATACCAGTACCCCTGGGTTGTATACCAGTACCCCTGGGTTGTATACCAGTACCCCCTGGGATGTATACCAGTACCCCCTGGGATGTATACCAGTACCCCCTGGGATGTATACCAGTACCCCCTGAGCTGTATACCAGTACCCCCTGAGCTGTATACCAGTACCCCCTGAGCTGTATACCAGTACCCCCCTGAGCTGTATACCAGTACCCCCCCCGGGCTGTATACCACTACCCCCCCGGGCTGTATACCACTACCCCCCCGGGCTGTATACCACTACCCCCCCGGGCTGTATACCACTACCCCCCCCGGGCTGTATACCACTACCCCCCCCGGGCTGTATACCACTACCCCCCCCCGGGCTGTATACCACTACCCCCCCCCCCGGGCTGTATACCACTACCCCCCCCCGGGCTGTATACCACTACCCCCCCCCGGGCTGTATACCACTACCCCCCCCGGGCTGTATACCACTACCCCCCCCCGGGCTGTATACCACTACCCCCCCCGGGCTGTATACCACTACCCCCCCCGGGCTGTATACCACTACCCCCCCCCGGGCTGTATACCACTACCCCCCCCCGGGCTGTATACCACTACCCCCCCCGGGCTGTATACCACTACCCCCCCCCGGGCTGTATACCACTACCCCCCCCGGGCTGTATACCACTACCCCCCCCGGGCTGTATACCACTACCCCCCCCCGGGCTGTATACCACTACCCCCCCCCGGGCTGTATACCACTACCCCCCCCCGGGCTGTATACCACTACCCCCCCCCGGGCTGTATACCACTACCCCCCCCGGGCTGTATACCACTACCCCCCCCCGGGCTGTATACCACTACCCCCCCCCCGGGCTGTATACCACTACCCCCCCCCCCCGGGCTGTATACCACTACCCCCCCCCCCCCGGGCTGTATACCACTACCCCCCCCCCCCGGGCTGTATACCACTACCCCCCCCCCCCGGGCTGTATACCACTACCCCCCCCCCCGGGCTGTATACCACTACCCCCCCCCCCCGGGCTGTATACCACTACCCCCCCCCCCCCGGGCTGTATACCACTACCCCCCCCCCCCCGGGCTGTATACCACTACCCCCCCCCCCCGGGCTGTATACCACTACCCCCCCCCCCCGGGCTGTATACCACTACCCCCTGGGCTGTATACCACTACCCCTGAGATGTATGACTATTACTTTTTGGCTCTGAGAAAGCGGGTTCTCCCTCGCAACGCGTCAGCCGTAGCTGTAATATATTTCATCTGGACTCTCTGGTTATCTGGTTTCAGCAGGAGGCCCTTTGAAGGCATCTATCCCTTTTGATGGAATGGTGTATGTGCCTATTACTATACTTGCTTTGTGAGTATTTATGATCTTTTAATCTACTTTTAATAAACCTAGCCATTGGTAATGCACTAGGTCGGTGCGCCCTTCGCTTTCCTTTTACCCCTGGGATGTATACCAGTACCCCTGGGATGTATATATACCATTGTATACCAGTACCCCCTGAGCTGTAGACCAGTTAGCCTAAGCTGTATATTATTCCTTCTAAAGTGTTCGCATTTCTATAAGGATTTCCCACGTTACCTTCTCCTGGAAGTATTTTTGAGCCCATGCAGTGATTGATATCCATCACAAAATCATGCTTGTTTTTAATGCACTGCCATCTGAGGGATGAAAGTTCAATGGCATCATCCAGTATTGCATTTTGGCCTTGTGCGGTGTGCGTTGTGCACAGAGATTTCTCCAGATTCTATGAATGTTTTGATGATCTTATGTACTGTAGATGATATGTTTTAAAGTCTCTGCAATTTTACGCTGAGGAACATTATTCTGAAATTGACAGTTTTTTGATGCAGCTTTTCACAGATTGGTGAATCTCTGCCCATCTTCTCTTCTGAGACACTCTGACTCTCTAAGATGCTCTTTTTTTTACCCAATCATGTAACTGGCCAATCAACCTAATTAGGTGTGAAATGTTCTTCCAGCTCTTCCTTGTTAGTACCACATACTTGCCAAGTTTTTTTGTTGCCCTGTGCCAACTTGTTGGAGACCTATGGCTGCCATCAATTTCAACATTTTACATTTATTTATTTATTTTATTTTTTAAATGGTACATTTCCCCACTTTATCTGACTCTAGTGAGTATTCCCTACCACTGACTCTGTGGACTACTACCTCCCTCCTACTCTACCATTGACTACAGAATACTGTCCTAATCCTGCTCTACCATTGACTCTACAGAATACTGCCCACTCTTGCTCTACTACTGACTCTATAGATTACTGCCCCTCCTCCTGCTCCTATCATTGACTCTTCAGAATTAAGGATGATCTCCGGCGTGTTTGCACACCCCACGTGCAGAGCCCGCCAGAAAGCCGGCACTGCACTGCGCTAATCACAGGCAGTGAGACATTTTCTGATCTCTGCAGCCGTGCATCGGGACAATGTCTCACTGCCTGTAATTAGCGCAGCGCAGTGCCGACTTCCTGGCGGGCTCTGCACGTGGGGTGTGCGAACGCGCTGGAGCTCACCCTTATTCAGAATACTGCCCCCTTCTGCTCTGCCACTAACTCTACAGAATACTGGCCCCTCATGCTCTACCATTGGCTCTACAGAATACTGGCCCCTCCTACTCTACCACTGATTCTAAAGAACACTGTCTTCCTTCTGCTCTACCACTAACTCTACAGAATACTGCCCCCCCCCATGCTCTACCATAGACTCTCCAGAATACTGCCCCCCCTCCTGCTCTACCACTAACTCTACAAAATACTGCCCCCCTCCTGCTTTACCACCAACTCTACAGAATACTGCCCCCCCACTGCTCTACCATTGACTCTACAGAATACTGCCCCCCTCCTGCTCTACCATTGGCTATAATGAGCAGTGCCTTTACCTTCTCTACAACTGACTCTAGCAACTACTGCCGCCAACCGGCCCAACCACTGACTCTACGAAGCACTGCTCCTAGCTACTTTTCCACTGACTCTAGTGAATACTGCCCTACCACTGACTCTGGTAACCATTACCTGTCACCCACCCTACCACTGACTCTGGTGACTACTGCTTCCTAACTACCCTACCACTGACTATGGTGGCTATTGTCTCCCACCAACTGTACCACTGACTAGTGGCTACTGCCAGTCACCCACCCTACCACTGACTGTAGTGGGAGCTGCCCCCACCAACCCTTCCCCTGACTTTCGGGACCACTGTCCCCCATCTACCGTACCACCGACTCTAGAGACTGCTGTTCCCCACCTGCCCCACACTGACTGTAGGGACTACTGTCCTCCACCACAAACTCTGAGTACTACCCCCTCCTCCAGCTCTACCATTCATGATCCTTCTTCCCTCACCTACCCTACCACCATCTATAACAAGCCCCAGGGTTGCTAACCATTCCGAATGATAGAGACTGGCTGTAAACATTTAATACAACCTAGGATTCCTCCAGAGGTTGATGTGGGTTCCTTAAGCAAATAACTATTTCTGCCTCTCAGATAAGAGACCACTGACAGAATCTTTTTAGCCATCTGTAGGGGGGAGTTCTTCCCACTGACCATCATACTAATGTACCATGAGCTGTACATAGAACAGTTATTAGTAGGGGTTCCTTGGAACTGGAACATTATTTCAAACGTTCCTCTATGATAAAATGTTTGAGAGAAACGGTTCTAGAGCTTCTGAAATACATTTGGAAAAAAAAAAAAAATGGAGCCAGAGCAGAAGTAAAGCACAAGTGCTGAGTACACTGGGCCTTTTACAGCAAACAGCATGCGGTGCAAAATTATTACCACATCCAACCAATCTGAATCCGGCAGCCTCATGGTTCCCCTTTCTGTTGCAGTAATACAGTTTACATGTATTTAATGTTCCATTTTTAGAGAAACAAATGTACACAGAGCTTCCTTGTTCAGTCTTGTGATCCTCTATACACAGAACACTTTGTTTAATCGGCCTTTCCTCAGAAATTCCTGTATTAATGCCTTAAGATCTGCACCCGGGCACACTGCTCCCTCCTCTGATATCACCAGTGGGGATGGATGTCTGACCTCATTCATCCATTCTTTGTTTGTACTTCATTTAATAAAAATCCGTGTTGGTAGACAGGGAAACAAACATCTTCTCAGATAATGAAAACTCTATTTCTTCTTATGTTATTGTTTCATATTATTATATATAGATGCAGTTAAAAGTCAGGTTCACCTTCTTGACCATGTTTTATGTTACACCCATATGCTGGGGACCCAGCATCCCCAAATCCCAACCACCCTATTGCTGAATCGCTGTCTGTTCCTGTAGATTAATTATTATCTTTCCTATGGGGGGGGCGGCAATTAATGAACTTCAGCTTTGTATCCATAGAGACACGAAAAAGCCCCTGGGACTTTCATGGTACCATTCACATTATCCTTCCTATTCATGCAAGGTAGTAGTTCAGTCTATGAGGGAGGGAAGGCATGCCATAGACTCTACAGGTTTCTTGGATCAATGTTTATTTTATTTTTTAGGGGGGGGGGAATAAATACTAAATCTATCATTAATAGTCAGTGCAGCCCATTCTAAATTATGTACATGTCTTTTTCTATCTATTTTAGGTGCACTTAGATATATTTTCTATGTCTCCTATCTTCTGAACAAATGGATGTTGAACCAAGAAATGTGTAGTGTCCATGCCTTCCCTACCTCCAGGGACATATCTTTATTTATTGAGAATATATATATATATATATATATATATATATATATATATATTGTGAGGGGGTTAGCTCGGCAGCGGGTGTGTGTGACCCCCGGGATGGGCTCCCCACACAAAAACAGGCCCAGCAAACGGAGGTTGTGGTTTTCAAAATCAAAAAGGTGCGGTTTATTTTCTATTTACAGTGACAAAACACAGCAAAGCAAAAGAAACATAAACAAAATAAATCCTGGTCAACTTGACCTCTGACTAAACATACAGGTTTCCTAACTAACAACTGGGATCAGCCTAGTGCTGTCCTAGTCCCTAAGTCCCTGGTTTTAAATGTCCAAGCAAATAGCCACACAGGCTTTGTCTCACCGCACAGGGGTTCACTCTCCCTAGACAGTCCACACAGGTCTGGTTCCAGGCATGAGCAAACACCTAATGAATCTGGGAGTTCTTATAGAGGCCTAAATGAGCTGACAAGCTTCAGCTGGTCTCATCAACTCCCTGTCTGCACGACGCCCCACACTCTCCCTAGAGGTATGAGTCATCCATGAGCCCACTAGCCTCAGCTGGGCTTATACAACTCTCCACCTAGTTGTATAAGTCGGCGTAAAGCCTGAATCTGGGCGAAATATATCTACCCCCCTGGATGCAACCAGGTGACTTTACCTTCCTGCTGTCACATACCCCCCCCTCTTGTTTTATCCTCGGGGTTGGAACACCAGCAATCAGGCATTCATGTACTCGAGACAAAGCATCCACATTCCCCATTTGAACGCCAGGGCGATGCTTTACTGTGAAGTTGAATTCCTGGAGGGCCAGGAACCACCTATTCACTCTTCTATTTGTTTCCTTGTTTTGAGCCATCCACTTTAACGGAGCGTGATCCGTAACCATGTCAAAGTGCCTACCTAGCAGGTAGTACCGAAGGGAATCTAGAGCCCACTTCACCGCTAAACACTCCTTTTCAACGGTGGCGTAATTTACCTCATGGGACTTCAACTTCCTGCTGAGGTAAATGACTGGGTGCTCTTCCCCGTTCCAGACCTGGGACAATACTGCTCCTAACCCCACATCTGACGCATCACTTTGTACGACAAAGTCTTTAGAGAAGTCGGGTGAGTACAACACTGGCTGGCTACATAAGGCTTGTTTCAAGAATTGGAATGCTGCCTCAGCCTCGGGGGTCCATTTAATCATGACCGACCCTTTCCCCTTCGTCAGGTTGGTTAGGGGCACAGCCTTAGAAGCAAAGTGGGGAATGAATCGCCGATAATACCCAGCGATTCCCAGAAAGGCTCGTACCTGCTTCTTGCTGTTGGGACGTGGCCAACTCTGGATGGCCTCGATTTTGTTGAGTTGGGGTTTTATTACTCCCCTCCCAATGGTGTACCCAAGATATTTGGCCTCCTCCTGCCCAATGGTACACTTCTTGGGGTTAGCCGTAAACCCCGCTTCCCGAACAGAGTCCAGGACTGCTTGCACTTTTGGCAGATGTGAGGCCCAATCTGTGCTATGGACAATTACGTCATCCAGGTAAGCCGCAGCATACTTCCGATGGGGCCTCAGCATCTGGTCCATTTTCCGCTGGAATGTGGCCGGCGCATTCTGTAACCCGAACGGCATTCTTTTATATTGGAACGCCCCGTCTGGGGTTACAAATGCGGTTTTCTCTTTGGCCGACTTGGCCAGGGGGATTTGCCAATACCCTTTTGTGAGGTCAAGAGTCGTCATGTATCGGGCTGTTCCCAGCCGGTCGATCAACTCATCAATACGTGGCATGGGGTAGGTGTCAAATTTTGTAACTTTGTTCAACTGACGAAAATCGTTACAAAATCGCCAGCTCCCATCCGGTTTAGGCACCAACACAATGGGACTAGACCAATCACTTTGGGACTCCTCTATCACCCCTAAGTTCAGCATTTTCTGTACTTCCTCCCGTATTGCCTCCCGTCGGGCCTCTGGGATCCGATAGGGTTTTAACTTCACCCTTTCACCGGGTGGGGTAATGATGTCATGCTCTACCCCAGATGTTTGTCCCGGCAGCTCAGAGAATACCTCCTTGTTGCGAAGCACAAACTCCTTAACCTCCTGTTGTTGGGGTTGTGACAAGGTGGCTGCTATTCCAACCTCAGGAATCACGCAACCAGTTTGAGCTGGTGACCAAGTGTCTGCGACTAGGGACTCTCTATCCCTCCAGGCTTTCAACAGATTAACGTGATAGATCTGTTCGGGCTTTCGCCTTCCTGGTTGTCTGACCTTGTAATTCACTTCGCTCACTTTTTCCATTATCTCATAGGGGCCTTGCCATTTGGCAAGGAATTTACTTTCAACCGTAGGGACAAGTACCAGTATCCTATCCCCCGGGGAAAAGGTACGGGTCTTGGCTCCACGGTTGTACACTCTCTGCTGTGCCAACTGCGCTTGGTCCAAATGTTCCTTCACGATGGGCATTACCTGTGCAATTCGATCTTGCATCAGGGCGACATGCTCAATCGCACTCCTGTGGGGAGAACTCTCACTTTCCCAAGTTTCCTTGGCAATATCCAACAGCCCTCTTGGGTGTCTCCCATACAGTAACTCAAAGGGGGAGAATCCCGTAGAAGATTGGGGCACCTCCCTAATAGCAAACATCAGATAAGGAAGTAGACAGTCCCAATCCTTTCCATCTCTATCCACCACTTTCTTCAACATTTTGTTTTAGGGTTTTGTTGAATCTTTCAACCAGCCCATCGGTTTGGGGGTGATACACAGATGTACGTAATTGCGTCACTTTGAACAATTTACACAGCTCCTTCATAACCCGGGACATAAAGGGTGTACCTTGGTCCGTAAGCAGTTCTTTACAAATACCCACCCGGCTAAACACAAGAGATAGCTCTTTGGCTATGGTTTTGGCCGAGGTATTTCGGAGAGGGATCGCTTCTGGATAACGGGTGGCATAGTCCATTATAACTAATATGTACTGGTGCCCCCTAGCGGACTTGATTATAGGACCTACCAAATCCATGGCGATCCTCTCAAACGGGACCTCAATGATGGGTAGAGGGACCAGCGGGCTACGGAAATGTGGCATCGGGGCCAACCTCTGACACACAGGGCAGGAGGAACAATAATTTTCTATGTCCTTCATCACCCCCGGCCAATAGAATCTCTGTAATACCCTCTCTCGGGTTTTCTCTGTCCCCAGATGACCTCCAAGAATGTGCCCATGGGCCAACTCCAACACCAACTTCCTGTAAGGTTTGGGCACCACAAGCTGCTCAATGGTTTCTTCTGCCCTTTTTGCCACCCGATACAGTAGGTCCTTCTCTACGCTGAAGTATGGGTAAGTGCAGGTATTATCTGGGTTCACTAACTCGCCATCTATTTTCACTACGTTTTCCCGTGCATTTATTAGGGCGGGGTCTCTCAACTGTTCTGTGGCAAAGTTTTCCCTGTGAACCTCAAGATCAGAAAACTCCACAGACGGTAGGTTTTCGTCTGAGGAGGTGGGCTCCTCTCCAGTTTCTTGAGTCTCCCCTGCCAATACTGATAAGGGAAATTCCGGAGAGTCCTCACCACTCTCAGGGGAGTTCTGGCTATCACATTCCTGGTACATAGGGGCACCAGTGGGGGGCTCAGGATCATCCCACAGTTCCCAGAACTTCGGAAAGTCCCTTCCCACAATGGCGTCATGCGGTAACTGAGATACTAAGCCCACTGGATGAGAGAGGGTACCTTTGGGGGTCTCGAAACACACTGTAGTCACTGGATACTCTCGGGTGTCCCCATGCACACAAATAACAGCTACCTTGCTATTCCCAGAGACCTCTGTTTTCACTAACTCAGCCTTTATCAGGGTCACAAGGCTACCTGAATCCAGCAATACCACAACATTTCTACCATTAACACACATTTTGCATAAATGTTTCTCAGTTCCTCGAATGGCAGTGCATGCGACTGTCGCACACAGCGACTGACGTCTGCCCGTCAGAAAGTCACACTGCATGGGTTCCTCCACAACCGGGCAATTGGCTGCAATATGTCCCGCTTGCCGGCAGCGGTAGCAAACGATCCTTCTTGCCGCCTCTTGAGCCGCTGATTTCCCAGGCTGTTCTCGCCAAACTTGGGGTAGAGCTCCCACCCTCTCACTCTCTCCACCCTCACCCCTTGGAATCCTCTTATCCGCCCCTGGGGATGGTCTGGTCTTAGGGTGGAAAGTCCGAGTGTCTCTGGAAGAGGCCGTCAGGTTCTCTGTAGCCAAGTATTTCTCCACACGATCCACAAGACCATCGGCCGTCTCTGGGTCTCCATGGCTTACCCACTTTTGGATGGCAGTAGGAAGACCTCTCAAAAACCGATCCATTACAACACGTTCCACAATCTTTGGTGCGGACAAAGTCTCTGGCTGTAGCCACTTTCTGCTCAGGTGAATGAGATCATACATTTGAGACCTGGGGGGTTTTCCAAGCTGGAAAGTCCAGTTATGCACACGCTGAGCCCGGACAGCCTGGGTGACACCCAGCCTTGCCAATATTTCAGCTTTTAGCATCACATAGTCTTTTGCTTGCTTAGGCTCTAGGTCATAGTAAGCTTTCTGCGATTCACCAGTTAACAGAGGAGCCACCAGTCCAGCCCACTGCTCCTCAGGCCACTTTTCTCTTTCAGCGGTCCTTTCAAATGTGGTCAAAAATACCTCTGGATCATCCTCTCCAGTCATTTTTGTCAATAAACGACTCACCCCAAAGGACGCGGTATTAGTGGGACGGCTTTCCTCACTGGTCTGCGGACGTTGCTGCATTACTGCTTCCATCTGTTGTTGTAGTCTCTGCTCTTGCTTCTGCAACAGGTCTATGAAGCGGGCCTCAGATTGCTGCTGGGCTTGTTGCTGAGCCTCCAGACTCTGTTGCAAAGTTGCGTTTTGTCTGCTGCTGGGCTGCAAGGCTCTGTTGATGAGCTTGCTGCTGGGCTGCGAAGTTCTGTTGTTGAGCTGCAAGGCTCTGTTGATGAGCTGCAAGGCTCTTTTGTAAACCTGCATTTGTCTGCTGTTGATTGGCATTTGCTAGAGCCAGCTGCTTCAGTATCTCCTCCATGCTGGCTTAAAAAAAACTGCCACTGGTTCTCCACCAACTGTGAGGGGGTTAGCTCGGCAGCGGGTGTGTGTGACCCCCGGGATGGGCTCCCCACACAAAAACAGGCCCAGCAAACGGAGGTTGTGGTTTTCAAAATCAAAAAGGTGCGGTTTATTTTCTATTTACAGTGACAAAACACAGCAAAGCAAAAGAAACATAAACAAAATAAATCCTGGTCAACTTGACCTCTGACTAAACATACAGGTTTCCTAACTAACAACTGGGATCAGCCTAGTGCTGTCCTAGTCCCTAAGTCCCTGGTTTTAAATGTCCAAGCAAATAGCCACACAGGCTTTGTCTCACCGCACAGGGGTTCACTCTCCCTAGACAGTCCACACAGGTCTGGTTCCAGGCATGAGCAAACACCTAATGAATCTGGGAGTTCTTATAGAGGCCTAAATGAGCTGACAAGCTTCAGCTGGTCTCATCAACTCCCTGTCTGCACGACGCCCCACACTCTCCCTAGAGGTATGAGTCATCCATGAGCCCACTAGCCTCAGCTGGGCTTATACAACTCTCCACCTAGTTGTATAAGTCGGCGTAAAGCCTGAATCTGGGCGAAATATATCTACCCCCCTGGATGCAACCAGGTGACTTTACCTTCCTGCTGTCACTATATATATATATATATATATATATATATATTGCAGCTGACAGGCATTCTGGAGGCACTACTGCTAGTGTTCTGTACTTGCATGCTGTACTTCTAGTGTTCTGTATGTTGTATTCTAGTATATTGTACTTTTAGTGTATTTCTACTGTACTTGTGTAGTGTACTTCTATACTTTCACTGTACTAGTGTGCTGTATATTGCACTAGTGTACTTCTGTACTTGTATACTTCTATTATACTGTATGTTGTATTCTAGTATACTGTACCTCTTGTGTATTCCTTCTGTGCATCTACTGTACTTGTGTAGTGTACTTCTTCTGTACTGTACTTGTGTAGTGTACTTCTTCTGTACTGTACTTGTGTAGTGTACTTCTTCTATACTGTACTTGTGTAGTGTACTTCTTCTATACTGTACGTGTAGTGTACTTCTTCTGTACTGTACTTGTGTAGTGTACTTCTTCTGTACTGTACTTGTGTAGTGTACTTCTTCTATACTGTACTTGTGTAGTGTACTTCTTCTATACTGTACGTGTAGTGTACTTCTTCTATACTGTACATGTAGTGTACTTCTTCTATACTGTACTCTTAGAGTTTTGTACTCGTGTTCTGTACTTCTGGTATCAGTGTGACAGATGCACATTCTGCACGTGGCTGGACTCCATTGTGCCTGCTACTGTCTATATATGGCTGGATTCTGACATTTGCTGTTGAAGTCGATGCTGCAAGGGCCTAATTGTATTTTAATTTAGTGTATTACCATCATAGACCGGAAGCTCCTTGCTACTTGGCTGTGGATGATCCCATTATTTACTGTAACATATTCAATGCGTGAAAATGCTGACCTTGATTTCCAATACTAACTACTACACTCAGATTGGATGCTTACTGTACTGTTTGCGTAATCTGAACACCCATGCAAAATGCTGTGTGAGGCTACATTTGATCTGATTATATTTGCTGCTATGCAACTTTGAAATTTGCCATGCTCTTGGTGGCTGATTGTCCAACCTTTAAAGCGGATTTGTAGATACAGCAAAACAGCTTACTGTAACTAATATAAATGATATTTTTTGGTTTAATCACCTTGATCATTTTTGCACAACCCTAGGGGTTCATGTTTATTGTTCTCTAGGTTCACACCTGGGGCCTTTATGCTTCATTAGCGCTACAAATTTTATTTACATCTATATACAATTAGTCTTATCGTTGTGTTGGCAGCTTTTTTTCACATTGGTAGCGCAGTAGTTTTTTTCACATAATATAAATGATTGCCCTTTGGATGTGTCAGGTTCCTACACCTGAGGTTTTAAAACAACTCTAAATGATATCCTTTTTCTACAAATATATTTCATACACCTTCTCTGTTTAATCTATTTTTCCCATTAAATTGTTTCTTATGCCGTGTACACCCGACCGTTTATAATGACGAGAAAAATGAAATTTTTTAAAACGATGTAAAAAACGACGTGAAAAATTAGAGCATGTTCCAATTTTTTCATGGCCGTTTTTCACGTCGTGAAAAATGCTCTGAAGCCCACACACAATCATTTTTTACATCGTCGTTTTTCTCGCCATGAAAAACGGCCGTGTGTGGGCTTTAACGACGTGGAAAAAAAATGCGCACGCTCAGAATCAAGTATGAGACGGGAGCGCTCGTTCTGGTAAAACTAGCGTTCGTAATGGAGATAGCACATTCGTCACGCTGTGACGGACTGAAAAGCACGAGGCTGAAAAGCGCGAATAGTCTCTCACCAAACTTTACTAACATGAAGGGTGGCGCCATCCGAATGGAACTTCCCCCTTTATAGTGCCGTTGTACGTGTTGTACGTCACCGCGCTTTACTCTAACATTTTTTTTCCACGATAGTGTGTAGGCAAGGCAGGCTTGAGAGGAAACATGAAAAATCACGTCGAGGAAAAATGCAGTTTTTCTCAATGACATTAAAAACGGTCGTGTGTACGCGGCATTAGTGTGTCTCACCCCCCCCCCCCCCCTTCCCACTTTAATTTGTTTGGAACAAGCAGTTCTCTTTTAGCATGCACATACACATCCCATAGTCACTAGTCTAGCTCGAGAGCACAGATCAGAACAGGATCAAGTGCTCCATGCACTGGGGGGTGGGGGGGGATTCATATTTTTTTTTAAGTTATACTGATAATTCATCTTTAACATGTACAGTATCTCACAAAAGTAAGTACACCCCTCACATTTTTGTAAATATTTTATTCTATCTTTTCATGTGACAACACTGAAGAAATGACACTTTGCTACAATGTAAAGTAGTGAGTGTACAGCTTGTATAACAGTGTAAATTTGCTGTCCCCTCAAAATAACTCAACACACAGCCATTAATGTCTAAACGGCTGGCAACAAAAGTGAGTACACCCCTAAGTGAAAATGTCCAAATTGGGCCCAATTAGCCATTTTCCCTCCCCGGTGTCATGTGACTCGTTAGTGTTTACAAGGTCTCAGGTGTGAATGGGGAGCAGGTGTGTTTTAAATATAGTGTTATCGTTCTCACTCTCTCATACTGGTCACTGGAGGTTCAACATGCACCTCATGGCAAAGGAATTGCTGAGGATCTGAAAAAAAGAATTGTTGCTCTACATAAAGATGGCCTAGGCTATAAGAAGATTGCCAAGACCCTGAAACTGAGCTGCAGCACAGTGGCCAAGACCATACAGCGGTTTAACGGGACAGGTTCCACTCAGAACAGGCCTCGCCATGGTCGACCAAAGAAGTTGAGTGCACATGCTCAGCGTCATATCCAGAGGTTGTCTTTGGGAAATAGACATATGAGTGCGGCCAGCATTGCTGCAGAGGTTGAAGGGGTGGGGGATCAGCCTCAGACCATACGCCGCACACTGCATCCAATTGGTCTGCATGGCTGTCGTCCCAGAAGGACAAGGAGACTAAGGATTGCTGGAACCATGCTCTGTGGTCTGATGAAACCAAGTAAAACTTATTTGGTTCAGATGGTGTCAAGCGTGTGGCAGCAACCAGGTGAGAAGTACAAAGACAAATGTGTCTTGCCTACAGTCAAGCATGGTGGTTGGAGTGTCATGGTCTGGGACTGCATAAGTGCTGCCAGCACTGGGGAGCTACAGATCATTGGAGGAACCATGAATGCCAACGTGTATTGTGACATATTGAAGCAGAGCATGATCCCCTCCCTCCGGAGACTGGGCTGCAGGGCAGTATTCCAACATAACGAGAAACCCAAAACACACCTCCCAAGACAACCACTGCCTTGTTAAAGAAGCTGGGGGTAAAGGTGATGGACTGGCCAAGCATGTCTCCAGACCTAAACCCTATTGAGCATCTGTGGGACATTCTCAAACAGAAGGTGGAGGAGCGCAAGGTCTCTAACATCCACCAGTTCTGTGATGTCATCATGGAGGAGTGGAAGAGGACTCCAGTGACAACCTGTGAAGCTCTGGTGACCTCCATGCCCAAGAGGGTTAAGGCAGTGCTGGAAAATAATGGTGGCCACACAAAATATTGACACTTTTGGGCCCAATTTGGACATTTTCACTTAGGGGTGTACTCACTTTTGTTGCCAGCGGTTTAGACATTAATGGCTGTGTGTTGAATTATTTTGAGGGGACAGCAAATTTACACTGTTATACAAGCTGTACACTCACTACTTTTACATTGTAGCAAAGTGTCATTTCTTCAGTGTTGTCACATAAAAAGATATAAAATATTTCCAAAAAATGTGCGGGGTGTACTCACTTTTGTGAGATACTGTATGTATTTATTTCTCATGTATTTTTGGATAGTGATGAAAGGTTAGAACCCCTGTCAGTTTTTTATTTTCTTTTTTGCTGTCCAAGTACATGCAGGACAAATGCACCCTCTCAATTTGTTCTGATAACCATTGTCATCAGGACAAGGTGATAGAAAATTAAAAATTCTGCTGTTGTCACCAGTACAGGAGGTCATGGAAATGATCTAAAATGCACAGCTGTCTAGGAGAGGCGTTGCCCTTACTTTTCAGAGATTTCCTCTAGCTTCCTGTTGCATCCTCAGTGAAGTGAAGTCTCTCCAATGGGACACGAACATTAAACCAACAAGGGTTTTAACCCTTCCCTAATCTATCCAAAATGAAGTTTTGTATGCTATAAGAATGGCAAGCACAACTGGTAGTGGTAATGGTAAACCATGCACAGGAAAGGGACACCCAGGGCCAGGCCAGGTAGGTTTGCTCTGCAATTTTATTCAGCAAGGCAGCTGACCAAGAGTTTCAATGCCTTTGAGTTTCAGTACACTTATTTTTTTTTTTTTTTATATAGTGTTCTATCAGCTCTCAGTCATTTCACCCATCAGCAGGCTTTCACACCAAAGAGAGACCTCTAATAATGAGGTCTACCTACCAGGTAAGATGTGGACCTAGGAATGGAGGCTTTATCCAACCCAAAGCTCTACAAATCCTCCAGAGGTTCTAGGACCCAGGACAGAACCTATTTAAAAAAAGTTTTTCTCTATAACACAAACGAAGCCTGTTGCCATGTGTAGATGAGAAACCTAGGTGACAGGCTCACTTCACATCATACAATCCTACCAGCCAATGCCTCATGCTTTAAATACAAAACAACCCTTTCCCCAGAAGAATCCTTAAAAAAAAAAATCAGATCTTGAGGAATGCTCTTTTCATTGGTGGTCAGTGGGAAGAATTCCCTCTTACAGTGGTGGTCAGATTGCCACCCTTGTAGGCACTTAATAAGGTATCAAGTGTCACGCTGCTGGCACTGAAAAGTGGCGTTGGCTCTTGCAGGCACCATCAGATGGAAGGCCACTCAGCCAAAACGCAAAGAACTTCTAGCAGCTTCTGCAGTAATCCTGGTTAAGAAATGACTGCTGAACATGCAAAAGGTCTCTTGATGAACATGTCCATGGTGCAGTTCTCATCTCTGCTCCTCTGCTTACTCTTCTTTCTGCATTCTCTATAATATACTCTAATGCCCTGTACACGCGATCGTTTTTTTTCATCGTAAAAAACGATCGTGTGTGGGCCCCATCTGACTTTTTTCCATTGGTGTCAAAAAATAGAACATGATTTTTTTTATTTTTTTTTTTCCATCGGAAAAATGTAAAACTATAGGAAATTCCGATCGTCTGTGTGGAACTCCAACGGAGAAAAAACCCACGCATGCTCAGAATCAAGTCGACGCATGCTCAGAAGCATTGAACTTAATTTTTCTCGGCTCGTCTGAGTGTTTTACGTCACCCGCGTTTTGGACGGATGGAATTTTGTCTGATGGTGTGTATGCAAGACTGATGGAAGTCAGCTTCATCGGAATTCCGACAGAAAATTCCATCGGATTATATTCCATCGGAAATCCGATCGTGTGTACAGGGCATGAGGGAGATTTGAGGGACATCTTCCTGTGGCTGCCCTGACCAGAGTAATAGGTGCACATATTTCCACATTGGTGCTCCAAGGATGATGTAAGGAACCAACTAGCAGGCAAATCAATCCATTAGCTTCCTTCTGTGACCAGAAGAACTTTTTTTTTTTTTTTTTTTTTGTTTAGCTGATCTGACTTTGAGCAACGCTTTGGTTATAGTTTTTCTGTATATTTTATAGGTCTGCCTGCCCCAAGCAATGTCCATATTGAATCCTACAACATGAAGCATATTGTGAGGTGGGATCCGGTAGAAGTGAAGGATGAGTCGATACCCGTAATGTACAGTGTGAGATTTGAAATGTAAGTATTACTTTGTTACCTTTTGGATCTGTGCCATCTTTGTTGTTCTGATGAGGATATTGGGTGACCAGTATTTGGCGACCACAAAAAAAAGGCAGCCTTTTATAGAGGCTCCACCCTAATACTAGTATTTTTATTATATGATATGTATTTTTGAATATATAATTGGCGGTAGCATCCTGTGTGCTCTATTTGTACAGTCCTCACATTAAAAATTTACAGAGAAGGAGGCGGTTGAGTTGCCTAACTAAAAAGAGTCTTGTGACTTTTCTTGGAGGCTCCTGTTCCCAATCCTCAAAGTAAAAAAAAACTTTCCTTAAAGAAAAATGGAGTTTGGCATTGCCAACTTCTCGTTCTGAAAATGTATTTGCCTGGCAGTTATGCTGATGATGATTTGGCTTCAATACCTTTTTGAGTCGCTAACTCAGAACCAATGTGCAGATGAGGATCTCTGAATTTCGCAGCCATACACATAAAAATGTCTCCTGTTCAGCCCAGCAAGTTGACCGAGAGAAATCCACGAGTTTGTGAATCAATGAAACTCCCGCTGATGGCTTTTTATTTTTTTGGACAATACCTTAACAGAAACTGCAGCTCATTGGAGACTCCCATTCCATCCCTCTAATCCAGGGGTCTCAAACTGGTGGCCCTCCAGCTGTTACAGAACTACAATTCCCATGAGGCATTGCAAGGCTGACAGTTACAAGCATGACTCCCATAGGCATGATGGGACTTGTAGTTCTGCAACAGCTGGAGGGCCGCCAGTTTGAGACCCCTGCTCTAATCCATACCAGACCCTTATCCTAGATTGGAATCAGGTGTTGATCTCCACCCCCCAAAAAACGCCTGGGGGGAAAAAAAAGAATAAAACACTGTGACAAAGTCTTTTGGTAAACCCCAAAAACATTCCACAGTGTAAAGTTATCATTGATCACATAGACCAGTGTTTCTCAACTCCAGTCCTCAAGGCGCTCCAACAGGTCATGTTTTCAGGCTTTCCATTATTTTGCACAGGTGATTTGATCAGTTTCACTGCCTTAGTAATTACCACAACCATTTCATCTTAGGGAAATCCTGAAAACATGACCTGTTGGGGCGCCTTGAGGACTGGAGTTGAGAAACACTGACATAGACCATCAATATAGATCAATTATCAATCACGATAAACCACGCCGGCTGACCGGCCAGAATTAAAACACAACCACCAAGACAATCCGCTTCCTTCATACTGTTGCCCCGACTGACATCTCCCCATCCAGCAGCTAAATGTAAACAAAGTGGCCAGGGATGTTGGCTGACGTCATTGACCAAATGTCATACTTGGTCAATGACCTCACCTAATTGCCTTGCTGGCTAGGTCGCCGGCAGCCACCTGCTTCTTGGCAATCAAAA
Source organism: Rana muscosa (assembly GCA_029206835.1). NCBI lineage: Eukaryota > Metazoa > Chordata > Amphibia > Anura > Ranidae > Rana > Rana muscosa. Next base: position 74,499,234 of record CM055117.1, read on the forward strand.
ATGTTCTGGATCCTTTTTAGCCAGTTTGACATTTTTGGGAATTGTTATTCATTTTTGATGGCACCCGGATGAAGACGGACAACACCCCAGGGTGCTGCGGCACTCTAGTTGAGAGAGACTGCACAATATGCTCTCATCCAGAAAACTGACCTATACTGGTAGGAGATTTTTATTTTATTTATTTTTTTCACACTGTCCCTTTTTATAAAAAAAATAAAAAATAATCTGATCACTTTTATTGCTGTCAGAAGGGATGTAAGCCTCCCTTTGTACAGTATTAGGCTGTTTTGAATACTGTAATTTTTTTTTTATTCGGCACCTTTTAAGTCTTCTGTTAACCGGAGGTGATGTCATGACATCGCATCCGGGTTACTAGATCCAATCGAAGCCGATTCCGGCTTCGTTCGTGCCTCCGGTGGACTTGCCGGCTGGTCGCTCGGGCCTCCCGGTGGGACGGGAGAGCCAAGGTGAGCCATGAAAGGCTTCTGGTTAAAATGTCCGTGGGCTGGGTGCACGTGAATTCATCAAGTGCACTGGCCGGACATTTAGCGGCAGCGGGCGGGGTGTGGCCCGCGGGCAGTAGGTGGCCGACCCCTGCCCTATGTAATGGCAACAAATTTAAGTAAAAGATAAGGCCCCTTTCACATGGATCAGATCCGTCTAAGCGGAACTAGCCTGCTCAGCGTGGAATCTCTCTGCTGATCTCCACTGAGCAGGCGGATGACAGGTCCGTGTCCGCTCCGCATATACAGCCCGCTCTCCTCTATGATGCGGTCGGATCAAAACGGACTGTATGCCCATTTACATTCGATTGTCATCCGATCCGCTGGACGGATGGCGAACATATCGCCATACGGCTGTTTTCAGTGGATTTTGACGGATCGGATGCCCGGGGGGTATGACTGACGGACCCGATCGGTCCACTGGTGTGAAAGGGGCCTTAGAGTTTAAAGGGTAACTCCACTTTCGTGAGGGGAAAAAAATTGCAAATAAAAAATAATAAAGCTTATACAATTGCGACACAAGTCATATTGTAATTGAATGTTGTTAAAAATTACGTTTTCCTTTTCAATCTGCAGCTCTGTAATTTTTTTTTGTAAAATGCAAAACAATATGGCTACCTGGAGGTGTTCTGTATACAGAATGTGTACAAAATGCCCCCCAGAAACCTAAGTCAGATTTCGGGCATTCTCTGCAATAAAAATTTCATTTTTGGTGAGATGTTCCCAATAGTTAACCACGGCTAAAGGAATGCAGGCCCAACAGCGTTCCTCATTAGAGCCCTGCAATTGCTGCAGCTTGTTGATAATTAGGAAACCACTCCCATTAGATTCACTTTCCAACATGGACACAGACAAACACACAGGGATTTCTTTAGAATGCCAAAAGGTAGGAATCTGCAACAGGTTTTTTTTTTTTTTTTTTTTTTTTTTTTCCTCAACAAAAGTGGAGTTACACACTTTTTAAAAATCTAAAACTACACAGAAATTTTTTATTTTTTTTAAAGCATGTTTTGTTTAAAAAAAAAAAAAAAAAAAATCCTTTACAATCACTTTAAAGCTTGACATGTTTGGTATCAACTTACTCAATGCAACCTCATCACCTTCTTCTTTTTTTTTTTTTTTTCTTTCTTTCATCAGGTTGGATAATCTGGTGTGTGTGCAATAAAATTAATGTATTCAAAATATAGGTTTGATGAACATGAGCGTTTTTTTTTTATTTTTTTAGGGTCCCTGCTTGTATATAAAATTTGAAGGGGGGTTTAACTAATCTTCAGGTCTAAAATGTGCATTGTAACATGTATTAAAAATAAATAAATAGCAAAAATGGCTCTGGCACATCAAAATCTAGTATAAAATGATTGAATGTATTTTAGGTTTGGCGGTTGTAAGTCCTTGGATCTGTCACCTTTGCATGGCAGGGAGGCTTTTGCTCCCTATTCCCTATTCAGCATGCTGGTGACTGCGCTGTATTGCTGTAACTGTAGAGAAGTGATGTCACCAACTTGGCTATGCTGTCTTGCAGGGATGGCCAGTCCACAAGAATGTCTGAACAGAATGACAAATCTTTTGTCAGGTAAGACAGTTCCCAGAAATCTATATTTTAATCATTTGTGTATGGGCGTTGTTCTGATGTGCGGAAGCCCCTCTGAAAAGCGATCTGCGGTGGATCACTTTTTTTAGAGGGTGTTGGAAAAGTGATAAAGAGGTGATATGTCGCCTCCTCGCTGCCTGTTTTAACCCTGAAAATGCTGACCCAACATGTTAGGTCAGTTGAGGCATGTCTGCATTCCTTGATTGGGTCACATGCAGTGGTGGTACTGCCCACCGAAGGGGATGGGGGTGGTTTAATTTTTGCTATGCCTGTGAAGCAAAGCTCTGAGCGGCTGCATGGTATGGGTTTAGATGGATGGTCAGGAGGGGGGGGGGGGTGTAAAGCGTCCGTGGCTCAACGGCCTGCATGTACGCTACAACCCCCCCCCCCCCCCCCACCAAATGGACCACACATCTGAATGAGCCCTAACTGTCTGGAATTTAGATTTAAAGGGACACTATTGTGACATTACAGAATACATCTCTGATTCTTATCATTGGGGTGTAGGCTGCATCTTCACTCATTTGCAGAGATTAAATTGTTGGAAGAATCTTCATATGATACACACCCCAGTGTCCGATCCCTGCTTCTCCCTGCACTCTTTGGCTACTACAGCTTTAACCCTTTTAGTGCCTGAGCGTTTTTTTTTAAATAACATTTTCTACACACATTAAAATGCACATTTTAAGACCCGAGGATTACTTAAAGCGTAACTTCAGTCATGTTTTCAATCTTTCTTTTTTTCAAACTCTCTCACTTTTTTCGAACTCTCTTACATTGGAGGTGAAATGAAAATTTTGGTGGCAAAACTGAAAATGACAGTTTTTTTAAAAATATATATAATTGTATTATTTTTGACTTTCTAATTATTGTCAGACATTCTCAATTAGTGCAAGAAAAATGCATTCCTTTTAAATTCTATGTCTTCACACTGGTCTGTTGTGCTTCCCTTGTGGTGTTAAAAATCTCTTGCTTGCTGCATTTTCGGTCCGTTTAAAGGGGTTGTAAAGGCAGAAGGTTTTTTATCTTAACCACTTAAGCCCCAGACTATTTGGCTGGCCAAAGACCAGGCCACTTTTTTCGGCACTGCGTCGCTTTAACTGACAATTGCGCAGTCATGCTATGTGGCTCCCAAACGAAATTCACGTCCCTCCCCCCCCCCCCCCCCCCACAAATAGAGATTTCTTTTGATGGTATTTGGTCACCTCTGCAGTTTTTATTTTTTGCGCTATAAACAAAAATAGAGCGACAATTTTGAAAAAAAAAAAACAATATTTTTAACTTTTTGCTATAATAAATATCCCCAAAATTATATATAATTTTTTTTTTTTCCCTCAGTTTAGGCCGATAAGTATTCTACATATTTTTGGTAAAGAAAAATCGCAATAAGCGTAATATTGATTGGTTTGCGCAAAAGTTTTTTTTTTTTTTTTTGTGACTGCGACATTATGGCAGACACTTGACACCATTTTGGGACCATTGTCATTTTTACAGCGATCAGTGCTATAAATCTGCACTGATTACTGTAAAAATGACACTGGCAGTGAAGGGGTTAACCTGTAGGGGGCGCTGAAGTGGTTAAGTGTGTCCTAGGGAGTGTAGAGGGGCTGGGCTGTGTGTGAAACGACACTGATCACCGCTCCCGATTACAGGGAGCTGTGATCACTGTCCTGTCACTAGGAAGAATGGGGAAATGCTTGTTTACATCAGCATTTCCCCGTTCTTCCTCTCCGTGAGATGATCGTGGGTATCCCCGCGGACATCGAGTCCGCGGGACCCAAGGTCACAGAGCTTGCGGCGGGCGCACGCGTCCACAATGCCGCTCCCTTAAAGGGGACGTATATATACGCCCATCTGCCTGTCCGTGCCATTCTGCCAACGTATATCGCCATGCAGTGGTCGGCAAGCGGTTAATGCGTTAAGATAAAAAAAAGTTTGTGTGTAGCAGCCCCCCTAACACTTACCCGAGTCCCCTCTCTGTCCCGTGATGACCCTCCTAATGATTGGCTGAGACACAGCTATGGCACCATTGGCTCCTGCGGCTGTCAATCAAAATCAGCCAATCAGGAGAGAGAGGGGGCGTGGACGAATAGCAGCTCCTTGTCTAAATGGACACATGGAGCTTCAGCTCGGCTTGGGTGCCCCTATATCAAGCTGCTTGCTGTGGGGGCACTCGACAGGAGGGAGGGGACAGGAGCACAGAAGAGGGACCCGAGAAGAGGAGGATTGGGGCTGCCCTGTGCAAAACTACTGCATAGAGGAGGGAAGTATAACATATTTGTTATTTAAAAAAAAAAAATAGACTTTACACTCACTTTAAAAAAAAAAAAATGCACCAAAAACACACCTCCCCGTTGAAATGCATTGAAAACGCAGCAAGAAAACATCAATAACGCACCTGTGTTACGTTTTTTTATGTGTTTTTTGAGTTACGTGACCTATGGAAAACACACCATAAGGTAAAATTGATGCAAAATGGGCACTTTTTTTCCCTATCGGCAAACCCTATTTTCAAAACAAAAGGTGTGGAGATTTTTTGAAGACCCCTTGAATATGGATCTGAATACACGTGCATTGTGCTCTATGGGACAATGTACACGGCTGTGAAAAGATGCAGAAATGCAGCGATGCGTTTAGGGGCATTAAAAAAAAAAATTCAGTGCAATAATTTACATGCAAGTCTGCTGTAGATGAGACGTTACTCAGACCAAAACAGTGCTTAAACGGTGTGTACACAGTGTGTGACCTCAGCTAACGTTGCCCCCGCCACACCCACTGACGCTGTGACGAAGCCCTTTTGGGCGGAGTGAAATGCGTCGGCGGCATGGCGGGAGCAGCGTTGGCTATGGCCACACACCGTGTACACACTGTGTAAGCACCGGGTCGGTCTGAACAGCATCTCCTCTACAACAGACCTACACTTCTGTATTAGTGAATACAGACGCCTACTCCCATATTCTGGGCACTGGCAGAGAAATGATTAAGCCTCCAGCTTCAAGTGGCGCTACACGTTTTTTCGGTATTACATTTACGCGCAAGGCATCTAGAAGAGGATTAATTTTGCGTGTATGCATGTTTACTTGGGATCTTTCTGGCAGCAGCATCTTGTATACAAACCTCCAGGAAATTATTACATCTGTCTGTGAGATGCCTTAACCATTTTTATATATTTGCCGAAAGCAGAGCTGCTGGAGAATAAAATGGTGATTGTTTCAATTTTTTAGCTCACAGTCAGTTAATTTTGGCGCGCACACAGAAAATATTATTACCCATTTTTTGGAAAAATATGAAAAGATCAAGTTGTGTTGAGTAAATGGATACCAAACATGTCCAGCCTATGGCAGACCAAGTCCGCCTCATTTCCTGGCTCGAGGACATCCAGCATCATCTAGTTCTTCTTTTTTTTTTTTTTTTTTTTTTTTTTCCAGTCCCGTCAGTTGATTTCAGTTCTTTCCAAGCTGGAAGTTCAAAATCACATGTGTTGCTTAGGGTATTTGCATGCAAATGTATTCTCCCCTTGGGAACGCCCACTCCTCCAGACTGACATCCACCCATCAAGGCACTTTGATATTTGCATAACTCCTCCCATGAGCCGGCCCACTGCTTTTGTCAGGGCTCTGTAGAAGTACTGAGTGGGCTGTGATATTTTTATGTACAGCACCCTGCCAGCCCCTCCCACCAGCCATGATTGCATAAAGAAGCATACAGTGAGGGGGGAAAAAGTATTTGATTCTCTGCTGATTTTGTATGTTCACCCACTGACCAAGAAATAGTCAATCTGTAATTTTAATGGTAGGTTTATTTTAACAGTGAGAGACAGAATAACAACAACAAAAATCCAGAAAACGCAGTTTAAAAAGTTATAAATTGATTTGCATTTTAATGAATGAAATAAGTATTTGACCCCTTTGCAAAACATGACTTGATGGCAGAACCCTTGTTGGCAATCACAGAGGTCAGACGTTTCTTGTAGTTGGCCACCAGGTTTTAAGGATTTTGTCCCACTCCTCTTTGCAGATCCTCTCCAAGTCCATAAGATTTTGAGGCTGACATTTGGTAACTTGAACCTTCAGCTCCCTCCACATATTTTCTATGGGATTAAGGTCTGGATGCTGGCTAGGCAACTCCATGACCTTAATGTGCTTCTTGAGACGCTCCTTTGTTGCCTTGGACGTGTGTTTTGGGTCATTGTCATGCTGGAATACCCATCCATGACCCATTTTCTTTTACAAAAAGATTTATTAATATCCATAGCAACTACACCGTTTATTCACAATGTATCCTTTACACTGTTAAACATAATAGAGAAACAAGCATTTTATGAAGGAAATACGAATGCTAAAAATAAGAAAAACAATAAAAGAGAACACGGTAAAAAGCAAATGAAAGTTAGGTACATAAAGGCAATTAAATATGTGCAGGTCCCAGAAGTGCCACTAGGGCATTGTCCATTGTTCAACAGATGTCTATAGAGTCTTATCTGGATGGGGGCCTAACTATGAACAGTGCTAGGCAACTATCCATGTACCCAACTCTTCTTGGCCTATGCTTGATGGCCTGATGGAGTCTAAACTGAGAATAAGAAATAGAAATACAGAAAGGGGGAAGAAACAAAAAGCAAGGTCTAAGAATAGCAGGGATGGGAAGGGTTAAAGAAGGGGAGGGGTTCCCGCGGTAGGGAGCCAGAGCACTTCAGATCCGAAGTAGGGTGGAGTCAAATCTTGAGGGTGTAGAATAATCAACCCAGGGCTGCCAGACCCTAAGGAACTTATCATGGGTGACTGAGAGGATAGCCGTCAGCTTTTCGTTAACCATTATATCGTTCATACGATTTTTAACTGCCTCAAAACTTAGTACTGGCAGCCTCCATGCCCTTGCTATGGTTAGTTTAGTTGCAGTAAAGAGGTGCATGGCCAATTGGTGCTCCGGACAGAGCAATTCTGCAATCGGTTTACAGAGAAGAGCCTCGTATGGATCTCTTTTGAGGTCAGTATGGAGCATGTTTCGAAGGAGGGAGTAGACTCTGATCCATAATCTGCACACTCTCGGACAAGTCCACCAAACGTGCGCCATGGTACCCTCCTGGGAGCACCCTCGGAAACACAAAGGAAAGTAGGCCGAAATTAAGCGAGCCAGTCTTGCCGGGGTGTAATACCACCTGTAAAGTACCTTGTAGGCATTTTCTAAAAAGAGAACGTTCTTCGAGTATTTTAGATTGTCAAGGTCATGGCCTGCCAGTCCTCTGGGTCTAGCTGTCTCCCAAGTTCTCTTTCCCACTGGAGGTGATAGGGTTGTATTGGCGTTTTTTTTATAGAGGTAATAATGGAGGAGTAGATCAATGATATTAGACCCAAGGTTAAAGGTCGAGCCCTGCAGAGGCTTTCAAAGGGGGTCAGGGTGTAAGGGGTCGGCCGAGATTTAGTAAGTCCCTAGGGAAAATGTTGATTCTGTATGTAGCTAAAGTGTTCTCGTAACGGGATCTCGTGTGAGGAGCGTAAAGTCTCGAAAGATATTATCCTGGTGGGGGTAAACAGGGAGTGGATGTCCGTAAAGCCGTTGGCCTTCCACCAGGAGAACTGCTGTGGGTGATCGCACCCCGGTGGGAACAATGGACAATGGAGGATCTGGAGTAGAGGTAAATGAGGGGAAATTGCACCCGCCGAGTACTTGACCGAGTCCCACAGACGAAGGGAATGAGCCAAGCACGGCCCAATTGTGGGCCGGCGATGTGTAAAGGGGAGCCAGGGCAGAGAGGAGATAGGTATTGGATGTGAGTTTACTAGATCAACAGTGGCCCATAACGTCAATTGCTGCTTTTCGTGAAGATGGGATAGTGGGGCTATATTCGTAGCAGTATAATAAGCTTGCAGATTGGGGACTGAGAGTCCACCGTTGACCCTGCGGGCATATAATATTTGTTTGTTAATCCTGGGTCGAGTAGAGCCCCACACGAACTTCAGGATTTTGCGCTGATGTATTCGCAAAATATGTAGAGGAATCGGGACTGATAGGACCCTGAAGAAGTAAAGTAGCTTTGGAAGGTAAGTCATGCGAATCGCCACGATCCTGCCAAACCAGGATAATGGAAGATGAGCCCAGGAAGATAGCATGTTCATCAACTTTCTGAATAGGGGAGGGAAGTTTGCCTGATAGAGTTCCTCGTAAGTTGGAGTAAGCCTAATCCCCAGGTAAGGTAAAGACGACGTCCATTGAAATGTGAAGGTACTTTGCAAAGTCGTCAAGTCCGAGGGCAGAAGATTAATTGACATGGCTTTTGATTTGGTAGGGTTGACCGACAGACCTGAAAAAGATGCAAAGGCGTCTAATAAAGAAAACAAATTGGGCAGGGCAATTCTTGGGTTAGTTAGGGTCAGTAGGATGTCAGCCGCGAACAACGAAACCTTATGAGGTGAGCCTGCTACCTCGACACCGGTTATGTCCTGATGAGATCGAATTGCCTTCGCCAATGGCTCCAAGGCCAAGATAAAAAGGAGCTGGGAGAGTGGACAGCCTTGACGGGTTCCCCTCCTGATAGGGAAGAGAGACGATTCAAAACCGTAATATTTGACTTTCGCCTGTGGAGAGTCATAAAGTGCCAATATCCATTGCAAGAATGACGATCTGCATGACCCATTTTCAATGCCCTGGCTGAGGGAAGGAGGTTCTCACCCAAGATTTGACGGTACATGGCCCCGTCCATTGTTCTTTTGACGCAGTGAAGTTGTCCTGTCCTCTTAGCAGAAAACACCCCCAAAGCATAATGTTTTCACCTCCATGTTTGATGGTGGGGATGGTGTTCTTGGAGTCAAAGGCAGCATTCCTTCTCCTCCAAACATGGTGCGCTGAGTTTATGCCAAAGAGCTCGATTTTGGTCTCATCTGGGTGAAAGTGTTGTGATCAGATCTCCTTTGAATCATTCAGATGTTCACATTCAGATGTTCATTAGCAAATTTCAGACCGGTCTGTACATGTGCTTTCTTGAGCAGGGGGACCTTGCGGGCGCTGCAGGATTTCAGTCCTTTGCGGCATAGTGTGTTACCAATTGTTTTCTTGGTGACTATGGTTCCAGCTGCCTTGAGATCATTGACAAGATTCTCCCGTGTAGTTCTGAGCTGATTCCTCACCATTCTCATGATCATTGAAACTCCACAAGGTGAGATCTTGCATGGAGCCCCAGACCGAGATAGATTGACAGTTATTTTGTGTTTCTTCCATTTGTGAATAACTGCACCAACTGTTGTCACTCTCACCAAGCTGCTTGGCGATTGGTCTTGTATTCTAGCCTTTTGTAGGTCTTCAATCTTGTTCCTGAGATCCTTGGACAGCTCTTTGGTCTTGGCCATGGTGGAGAGATTGGGATCTGATTGATTGCTTCTGTGGACAGATGTCTTTTATACAGGTAACAAGCTGAGATTAGGAGCACTCTCTTTGCGTGTGAGTGCTCCTAATCTCAGCTCGTTACCTGTATAGAAGACACCTGGGAGACAAATCTTGCTGATTGATAGGGGATCAAATACGTATTTCACTCATTAAAATGCAAATGAATTGCGTTTTTTCTGGATATTTTTGTCTCACTGTTAAAATAAACCTACCATTAAAACTATAGACTGATCATTTCTTTGTCAGTGGGCAAATGTACAAAATCAGCAGGGGATCAAATACCCTTTCCTCTCACTGTAGTAATGATTTCACTGAGCCTAAAATAAAGTATGTGTTGCAAACATAAAGGTTTTATGTATTTCCGTGGAATGTTGATGACGGGGGAGAGGAGGAACCAGGGAAGGCAAAACATAAGCAGATTAAACTTTAAAATGAAGACTCTCCGTTCATGTTGGGAATTATCAGATCGGACAGATGGTGCCTTCCTGTGTTCTCCCAGCTTGATATGTGATGGCGCGTTTCCACGTGGAGACCGGCCACAAAACAAAATACTTGTATAGAACAACTTCCGTCAAATGGAAAACTGCTGGCAATAGTCAGGACCTTCCACAAGTCCACCAGGATGGAGGGAGGCCAACAGGATGTCTGAACCGAAAACAAATTCAAAGCCTTTATTCATAGAAATAAAGAATATTAACCCCATCAGGGAGTGAGGAGAGATGTAACTTGTACCTCAGTGAGGTCCCCAGTTCTTCTAATGTATGAAGATTCAACTGCTTCTATACATAAGGGAGTAAATGTTAAAGGAGAACTCTAGACTTGCATCATTATTAATCGGATGTTGGCAAATGCTCATGATCTCCTTGGGCTCCACGCACACTAGCTTTTTTTTTTTTTTTTTTATTAGCGAAAAAATTGCTGGATAAAAATGCTGGAAATTGCTTTTTGTAGTAGAATTTTAGCAGCATTTTAACCACTTAAGGACCAGAAGATTTGCTCCCTTAATGACCAGGCCATTTTTTGCCATACGGCACTGCGTCGCTTTAACTGACAATTGCGCGGTCGTGCAACATTGTACCCAAACAAAATTTATGTATTTTTTTCCCCCCGCAAATAGAGCTTTCTTTTGGTGGTAAATGATCACCTCCTGTGGTTTTTATTTTTTGTGACAATTTTGCTATAATAAATATACCCCTCCCCCAAAAAAGTGTGTGTATGTGTGTGTATGTGTGTGTATGTGTGTGTATGTGTGTGTATGTGTGTGTGTGTGTGTGTGTGTGTGTGTGTATATGTGTGTGTGTGTATGTGTGTGTGTGTGTGTATATATATATATATATATATATATACACACTCTATTTCTTCCTCAGTTTTTAGGCCAACATGTATTCTTATTTTTGGTAAAAAAAAACAAAAAACAATAAGCGTAGATTGATTGGTTTGCACAAAAGTTATAGCGTCTACATACAAAATAGGGGATATATTTATGGCATTTTTATTATTATTATTATTATTATTATTATTATTATTATTTTTTACTAGTAATGGCGGTGATCTGCAATTTTTAGCAGGGTTGTGGCAGACAGATTGGACACTTTTATTTTTTTTTTTTTTTTTGTATAAAAAAGGTCACTGGTGCAAAAAAAAATGTCTTCATCAGTTTAGGCCAATATGTATTCGTCTACATATTTTTGGTAAAAAATCGCAATAAGCGTATACAGTATTTGGTTTGCGCAAAAGTTATAGCGTCTACAAAATAAGGGATATATTTATGGCATTTTTATTATGTATTTTTTACTAGTAATGGCAGTGATCTGCGATTTTAAGCAGGACTGCGACATTGGGGCGGACAGATTGGATACGTTTGACACTTTTTTGGACCCATTGAAATTCATACAGGGGCTTCCGTTCCGCTGAGTATGGCGGAGTGAGACGCCAGTGAGCGGAGCTGAATGATCCCACCCTGCACTCACCAGAAGCTAAACGATCTGGACCATTGAGCGATCCATGCCGGGATGCAGACAGAGGACTGGAGCAAGAGAGGTGTATGTTCCTACCCGCCAATACACCACACACTCAGAGACAAAGAAGCAGCCTGGCGGGCGTAGCATTGTATGCAGCGCGATCCACACACACAGCAACAAGCGGCACACTGATCTCAGAAAGTGGCAGCGGAACGGTCAGCGCGGATAGCACGGACAGTGTAACTGTATCTGCCTCTTACAACATACTACTTAGTACAGACCAGCGTGAGCAGACCCAGCTGACAGCCCAAGCACCTAGAGGAGCAAACGAGAGGACAGGGAGGAACTGCAAGGAGCAGGGCGGAACATCTTTTGTACCTCCCGCATCCTCCACACCTCCCGCACCAGGTATGACGCAGCCTACCCCGATTGGCAACACCTCCCAGGTATGCTTTTCAAATTCTATGGGCACAGATATAGGGAAGCCGGGAAGTGAACAAGACCTCAGGCAACTGATCCGGGCGCTCCCTACAAAAGAGGACATACATGTGATGATGGGGAATTGGCTAGGACCCCTGAAGAAAGAAATCGAGGAAGTGCGGGTGGAGGTGGTGGCCGTAGATCAGAAAGTGCAAAGATGGAAGGAATCACAAGATAAAGTGAATTCGCGGATAGACATGCTAGAAGAGACGGTGAAAAAACGGCACCAGAGAATGGTGGCGATACAATTACAAGCTGAAGAAGCTGAAAACAGAAGCAGAAGGAATAATATACGTATAAAGGGGGTCCCAGAAACAGTGCCAGCATCAGAACTGAGAGTAACAGTGATGAATATGCTTAATAGGGTACTGGAGAACCCCCTTGATACGCAGATTGAGCTGGACCAGGTGCAAAGGGGGCCTGCAATGCGGTATCATGCTCAGACAACCCCCAGAGACATCTTGTGCAGAATACATTTTTTCAAAGTTAAAGAAGAGATTATGAGGGCTGCATGGCAAAAGAAATCTGTGGAATTTTAATAAAGATGAGGTACAATTTTTCTCAGACCTATGCTGGCAAACAAAGGAAATACGAAGAATCCTTGGGCCTCTGCTGGATCATCTGCGACTCAAGGGGGCTGTGTATAGATGGGGATATCCAATTTCCCTAATAATCAGAAAAGATGAAAATATCTTCAATTTAAATGATCCGGCCCAACTGCCTGAGCTATTTAGATTCATAGGATCAGAGACTTTTGAGCTACCCAAATGGACAGAGTTACCAGGAGCGGAAGGATGGGGCACTCGGCAAAGACAGCAAAGAAAATATGGGAGGAGAGAATCATTACAGAAATCCCAGACAGTATCTAGTAACTAAAGAATAGGAATGACTTTCAAGGGGTAACTAAGCAGAGGAACCCCCCACCCCTCCAGGCCATGGAGAGAATTGCTTGCTTCCTACCCCCCCCCCCCTTTTTTTTTTTTTCCTATGGAACTATTCAGAAGCCCAAAAAAACAGGACAAAGAGACAAAAGAAATTCGATCGGCTCACCCTCTCGATCAAAGGAGGTGGTCCCCATATATTGTTTGCTGTGATTATAATTTTTTTTTTTTTTTATGTAACCAGTAACTAGGGATAATCTGAGTAATGGAATAGGGGATACGCAGTGGGAGGTGGGAGGGGCACAATAGGAAAAGGTGAAAGCGGCCAAAGGAAGAAGGGGATACACTAAAGAACACAAACGCATACATCTAAAACATTTGGGGGGGGGGGGAATAACTCATAGATATAACAAAATAATACACATACCACACGCAAACTACACATAGTATACACACTGAAGTTGAAAGAGGAGGAACACATATAAACACAATACACCTTAGTTCACAAGGGTAAGGGGGAAGGGTGGGGTGTGAATGTGGGTTTTTTCTTTTTTTGTATTTGTGTTTCTTTTTTTTTTTCTGGGATCCATCTCCATCTCCGTACCAGTATACCCCTCACAGGGTGGAGGGGAAGATGGAGAGGAGAAAGAGAGAAGATATTTTAGAATGTCTTTTAAAGGGAAAAGAGGGTATAAGATGGGTAGCACCCCAATGTTATAGAAGATGGGGAGATGGATGAATATGGGGAAGTAATCCATTGAAAAAGGTTCTGTGAAGGTGTTGGGAAGGAGGTGGAAGAGAGGAGCGGAAAACGCTTTTTTTTTTTTTTTTTTTTTTTTCCCCCCCTCCTCCTCCCCTCTATCTAACAACAGATAACCGATGAAGGATTAGGAGAGAGGGAATCTAGAAGTTTAGGATATATGAATATATATGATTTGATAGAGATATATGATAAACATGCGGATATAATTTGAAAATTGTATTGCATCAAAGAGATTATTAGAAGGAAGGATCTATATGCTCATGTGTTTATAAGTGAATATATGTTTATATGTTGAAGGGGAGAAGGGAGGGGAACATATATTTTGTGTTATGTACCAGGTAGCTGAAGGAGGGAAGAAGGAATATGGTATTGCTATAGGTCATCTTGATATAGTGCAGGGAGGTGAACCCTTTTTTTTTTTTTTTTGGGGGATAAGGTCGGATCCAAATTTGCATCCACACATCTACCCATCCAGACTCTACCCAACCGTTGCTTTCTGGGAGGGGCTGGGGGCTGGTGTGTGTTTTTTTTTTTTTTTTTTTTCCCTCACCTGGTGTCTGGCTTGATTTCTCCTCCCCTCGCTGCCGAAACTGTAGACTATAGAAATGACAGAGATGACGTTTATGTTGTATAATACCAGAGGACTGAATACTCCAGAGAAATGGATGAGACTCATGATTGAACTAGGGAGATCTAAATCCCAAGTGATTTTTGTACAAGAGACGCACTTCAAAAGGAATAAAATTCCAAGAATCACAAATTACAGATTTCCGATTAGTATATCATAGTACATCGCAGACGTTAAAAAGTAGTGGGGTTTCTATTATAATCTCAAAACAGATACCATGGACTGAATCTTTGGTAATTATGGATGAGGAAGGGCGTCTCTTGATAGTAAAAGGAACCTTGGGATATCAAAAGATTACATTGGTGAATATATATCTACCAAACACAGACCAAGTAAACTCTCTGGAGTCATATTTACAGATGGTGCAACAACACAAGGAGGGAGTTTTGGTGACGGGGCAACCTTAACATGGCTTTAGACCCACTAAGGGACTCTTTTGAAGAGTGCTTCCCATCTATCATATGTCAGATGGAGTTTTTGTTGCTTTTCTCAAAGATCTGCAAGTGATAGCTGGAGGGCTGTTCATGCATGGGACAGGGATTACACGTTCTTTTCTGCAAAATATAAGACTTACACTAGAATCGACTATGTTCTGATATCCAAAAGCATGATCACCTCTCTGAAAAGAGCTGTTATAAGGCCTTTTACGCTCTCAGATCACGCTCCCACAAGTTGCACGGTAGAAATAGGAAGAAGAGATACTAGAGAGTGGCACTGGAAGATGGAGGAGGAATATGAGGAAAACTGAGACAGGAATTAGACTCCTTTTTTTGAAACAACAGCTTTCGGTATATGGGAGACACACAAATGCGTAATGCGAGGTATGCTCATATGGATGGGGGCTCATAGGAAACGGAAATTAAACAAACAGGTTGATGCAATGCTTAAACGGATTGGGAAATTGGAAACAATTCACAAAAAATCACAGGCAGAAGCTATAGGACAGGAATTAGAAAGATCACGTGAACAGCTCAATCTCCTGCTTTATTGAGAAAGCAAAAGCTAAATTAACACGTGGAAGACGGATGTTCTATGAATTTGGGGAAAAAAACGGGAAGAATGTTAGCAAACGCTCTTAAAGAGAAAAATATAAGAAATCAGATTAAACAAATCAAATTAAAACGCAAAAAGATGGAATGGTTAATACTCCACAGAAATATTATGAGAATCTGTATCAACTAGAAGGGAAACCTACCCCAGAAAAAGCTCAAAAGAAATGGGAGGAGTCAATGGGATATAGAAGAGAAACAGAAATGCCAAGGCTATCAGAAGAAATAATAAGAGAACTAGACATCCCAATTAATATAGAAGAGTTTAGGAGGGCATTAAAATCTCTGACGGTGGGGAAGGCACCAGGTCCAGATGCATATACCATGTCATATTATAGACTGTTTGCAGAGAGACTGGCTCCGAGATTCATATCGGCTTACAACTCACTACGCGAAGGGAAAAACATACCGACAGAAACCCTTTTAGCACATATAACAGTGATCCCGAAAGAAGGGAAAGATCCCTCCCAGTGTTCTCGTTATCGCCCGATCTCTCTGCTTAACGTAGATCTCAAAATATTTACAAAGATTCTTGCTATGAGATTAATAGATCATATCCCGAGACTGATACTTCCAGATCAGGTGGGATTTACTCCGGGGAGGGAGGGAAGAGAGAATACGCAGTGGGTGGTGAACGCAATTTTACTTAGCTCAAAAACAGCAGAGACCAATGGTGTTAGTTTCGGCGGATGCGGAAAAAGCATTTGATAGAGTTGATTGGATGTTTCTAAAAGTAACTTTGCAACACATAGGCCTGGGTAAAGGGATGATGAACTGGTTTACGGAACTATATTCGAGTCCTAGAGCTAGGGTAAAGGTAGAGGAGAGAATCTCCGAGACCTTCTCCATTCACAATGGAACACGACAGGGATGTCCACTCTCTCCCATTATTTTTATTTTGACAATAGAGCCTTTTTTGAGGAAAGTTCGGGCAAATCAAAGCATTAAGGGGTTACCCATAAAGGAGGAAGAACAAAAACTTGCAGCTTATGCGGACGGCTTAATCTTTTTTATAACTTCTCCAATTATATCTTTGCCGTCATTTTGTTTAGCAGAGCTGCGTGAATATGGAGAAATTTCCAATTTTAAAGTAAACTATGGGAAATCGGAGGCACTGGGGATCGAAATAAATATGCGCCTATTACAGCAGATTACCACACAATTTGATTTTCAGATGGACAGAGTCCCATATAAGTTATTTTAGGAACAAAAATATCCAAGAATCTGACGAAGCTACTTGAGCTTAATTACATACTAATGGTGAGACAGATTAAATTGGATTTTCAGAGATGGGACAAGGACATTTTTACTTGGTTTAGTAGGACAAATATCATAAAGATGAATGTGATGCCGAGACTTCTATATCTCATACAGACGCTGCCAATTAAGATGCCCCCCCAAGTTTCCTAAGAGATCTGAGATCGAGATTCCTGAGATTCATATGGGCAGGGAAGCCAGCAAGAATACGTAGAACTATTTTGACATTCCCAAGAGGAAAAAGAGGGATGGGGGTGCCGAACCCTGTAAGATATCAAGAAGCGTCTCACTTGGGGAGAGTAGCAGAATGGTGTGGGATAGGATGGAAGAAACCGTGGATACAAATGGAGCAGGCAACGATAGATATCCCCTTTAGAGGGTCTGGTATGGATACCAGAAGTAGAGATACCAAGGGAAGTGAAAAAACACCCGACAATAGGAGCTACTCTATTAGCAACTAAAAAGGTATTCAAAAAAACAAATCTCTCAACGTACCCTAGTCTGATGACCCCGATCCTAGGCACACCGGCATTCCAGCCAGGCCTTAAAGACCCCAAATTCAGAGCAATACGTCAGAGAGGCATAAGCAGGATTGTTAATTTCTCTAGAAATAATCACCTAATGACTAATGCTGGCCATACACTATACGGAAAATCGTCCGAACGAACTTTCGAAAATTGAAAGTTCGTTCGTGAGCGCAAACGATAGTGCCATCATGTAATGACCGATAAATCGTTCAGTGGACATAAATAAAAAAACATTTTTTTTTTTTTTTTTTTTTTTTTACATATACCTAGTGCAGAAAGTTCGGACAGGAAACACATTAACCTTCCGATTTATCGTTTGTTCAGCAGAAAATTTCCAAACTTGTCCTACGTTTTTTCGGCTCAAACCTCCCAAAGATTATCGTTTTTGTGCCCATTAACTGTTCGAAAAACGAAAGAACTGTCTGAACGACCGATTTTCGCACGATTTTTTTGTATAGTGTATGGCCAGCATAAGATTGAGATAGAACGAGAGATAGTATCAGGATTAGACTTCTTAAGGAAGATACAATTAGATAGCTAAATACGTATGCGTAAGTTAGACAACTGACGGGATTTGAGATATGCCTGAAGGGGGAACTACTAAAACACTCGCTGTCGTATTTCTATGCTATATTAACAGAGTTGGAAACCCCACAGGAACTTACTTTCCTACGGGAATGGGAGAGAGACCTGGGGGTAACATTCTCTCAGTAACAGAAAAATAGGATTCTGGTGTAGCGATACCTCCAACTAAGGAGGCCGCAGAATTAGATTTGGGCCCTGAGTGCAGCTCCGCCAACCCCCGGCAATAGGCTCTACCCCCTTCTGGCACAGCTAGTACTAACAATCAATGATATGTCCTATGCAATAGAATAACTAAGCAAGGACACAGTAATGAATTGTAATAGGTAAAGTGTTTTACTCATTAATTCTCAATATGGATAAAGGGGTAACAGTAATCACAGTTCAAGATAATCACTCCTAAGGGCAGCGTCCTGCCACTCTAACACACTATATAGTAACACACGCTACAGGTGCGCCATACGGGCGACCGTTAACTAAGTGCCCTATGGCGCAGTAATCAAACACGCTAGAATCCCCACCAGGCCTGGTTCTAATATTTAAACTTAGTCCTCCTTTCTTCACCGGCAGGTCTGTAATGGTGGTGCACTTTAAACAGAGTATAACTTTGTAATCCAAGGGGTATGAAAATAACTTGTAGGCCACGGCAGTCTATAGGCCTATATACAGCAACAGTATCTTAGCTGGGCTTATGCCCTCTCACCCGCCGGACTACGGATCCAGTCCGGGAAACCTCCACCGGTCGTGTCACACACACTCGATCTCTCCAACGATCGGGCCCCCGGTCCGACAAGGCTGTAGCTCACAAAGTCAGATGCCACCCAGGCTCGCAGAGGGGAGGGTGGAAGGCTCTTTGGTGCAGAGCAAGGCCTCAGGCTTCAGGCCTTGCACTCCGACACATCTGCACAAGAGGATCCATCTGCGAAGTCTCGTGTCCCCAAAGAGGCCGAGCCTCGCCTCCTCCTTTTATAACCCCTCCCATGAGTCTCTGCGGTGGAACATCACAAGAATGGGGTTATGGGTAATGTAGTTTCTTCCCAATATAGGGGAATACCCCGCTACACTGGTATATGACCAAAAAGCATCAATGGCGAGTAGATACTAAGAAGGGGGATACAAAATCCTCACTAGATGGTATAGAACACAGATGGTACTACATCGGATATTCCTCCAAATATCAGAAATTTGCTGGAGATGTAAGGAAGTAGAAGGAACTATATTACATATTTTTGGGGAATGTGCGAAAATTAAAGCATTTTGGAGAATGGTAGCCGAAACTATTGAATCAACAGGAGCATTGTCGGGAGAGATCCCGGCTACATATTTATTGTTTGACATCCCTATTTCTGCCGAAAAATATAAAAATTCCCTATTGAGACATTTGCTGGTGGCAGCGAGGGCATGCATCCCTGTCCTGTGGAAATGTGAAAGCTCCCCATCTAGAGCACAATGGTTTGCGAGAATTGCAGAAATTCAACAAATGGAGAATCCTTACTCTGCCGACGAAGGATCAAGATGGGAGGTACCGAAAGACATGGGTCCCATACACTGCGTATAGGGAAGAAACAAGAATCAATGAGTGAGGGAATTCGGCGGACGGTAGCGAGGAGGGGAGGAACGAGGCACTGAAGGGGAAGGGATATATATATATATATATATATATATATATATATATATATATATATATATATATAATTTTTTTTTTTTTTTTTTTTTTTTTTTTGTTAAGTTAATTGGGTGAGGAAAGGAAGGGATAGAGGGGTTTACAATAAGTTAAGTAGTGAATTATGAAGGAATAGAATGTATACAATTAATAGTATGAATATGTGATTTTCTGAAATGGTGTTAAACTTATGAAAATATAAATTTATACAGCGATCAGAGCTAAAAATAGCCACAGATTACTGTATAAATGTCACTGGCAGGGAAGGGGTTAGCACTAGGGCGATAAAGGGGTTAAGTGTGTTCCCTGGGAGGTGTTGCTAACTGTATGGGGGCTGGGCTGACTGGAGGAGGAGAGCGAAATCACTAGGAAGAGACGATCTGTCTCTCCTCCCCTGACAGAACGGGGATCTGTTTGTTTACACTGACAGATCCCCGTTCTGCCTGTTTCTGGAGCGATCGCGGGTCGTAGGCAGACATTGAGTCCGCCGGACCGGCTGGTTGGCTCGTGAATGGGCATGCGCGTACGCCCACAAATCGCCATGTATGTGCCAGACGTACAATGACGATGATTTGCGCAGGGGAGCCATCTTGCCAACTGTGGCGGGCGGTCCGTAACTTAAAGAGTGTTTTGGAGCGTTAGCGTTTTTATTAGCATTTTTGTAGTAAAAGGAAGAAAAAAAAAAAAATGCCACTAGTAGCGTTTAGCACCATTTCTGCTTGAAAAACGAAAAACGCTCCAAGATGCTCAACAAAAGCCTGCTGTGTTCCAGTTCGTTTTCTTAGTTGAGTGATGCGGGGCGTCATTCAGCTTGTAGGGCTGAGGACATCTTTTGGCAAAGAGGAGGTACTGCAGGGGGACAAAGTGAGTATTGTAGCCAGAGCTGCTTTTTTTTTTTTTTTTTTTTTTTTTGTCGTTTACAAATTTTTTATTGTATAATGACAACATAAAGGAACAAACATTGTTGATAAAATAATATCAATAGATATTGGAGTTTGGCTTTAAAAGTTAGTCTTCTACTGTTCTTTGACATTGCATCAGCATTTTTTATTTTGTGTGTTTTATACACATTCATATTCTTGAATAAAATGTTTTCTAGCTAAATGCCGGGATCACCAAATATTGTCTAAATATAAAAGTCATGTGTATTCTTCCTTGACTCTTGGTGTGCTTTGTGTATTTATTCTCGATCTGTGCAGTGATCCAGTGTGAGACTTTACTCTTCTGTGTAGGAGCTTCCTGTGATAAAGACCGCTCACTGCTGCTCTCTCCTTGTGCAGGGTGACTGGTCTTGTCTCCGCCCCCTCCTGTACTTTTCTGCAGGCAGCCTGTAGTGGATGGAGCCTGTTGGTCCCTCCCACAGCTCTGCTCTCTACAGGCAATGTGGAGAACAGTAATAATGCCACTGATCCCTATACAAGGTAATATCTAAATTTGCAAAGGCATTTGATGCACACAAAGCACATTTTATATCTTTTGTGGCTAATGAAGAATATAATTAAAATTTTTCGTGCCTGGAGTTGAACGTTAAATGAAATTGCAGCAATCAGAGTTCTTTTTCACAGCTAGGCCTCCTTCAGGGTTTATACTGATAAAAAATAAAATAATTATATATATATATATATATATATATATATATAAATGCATGGCAAAAGTAGTCATTGGAATAACTCGTGTTTTGTGTCTTTCAGTTTGCGTATCCTTGAATTGTGCGTAAACATCACAGAGACTGAGTGTGACTTCACAGAAAAAATCGAGCCCACCTGGAGGGGAAAAATGATGGTCCGGGCGGAGTTGGGATCAAGAAGATCGGAATGGGTTGTATTGCCGGATTTCCAACCAAGTAAAAACAGTACGTTATTCTGAGGTGGCAGGGAGTGGTTATCCTTGAAGTGACACTTAAGTCACAAGAAAATAAAAATGCAAATAGCTCCCTGCACAGGGAGAGCTATAATGATTACCTTTCCAGCATGCAATTCCTTGATTCTTGGCTGTGCTAAAGATCTACAGCAGATGGAGGGCCTTCAGCATCCCATACACTCCTCCAGCTGTGTTAGATGTGGGGTCTCCTGCTGCATTCTGTGGTTCCTCCCACTGTGTTAGATGCAGGATCCGCTCTGCACTCTGTGGTTCCTCCCGCTGTATCGGCCTTGAGGTCCCCTGCTGTAATTTTCATTCGTGAAAGCCCATTCACTCCGCTCATACTGAGAAACGCAGAAAATAAGTCTGATTCTTTTTTCCAAAAACTCTCAAACACATGGTGATTTTCGTGTGTGTTTGTGGATGCGTGGGTGTGCCATTAACAAAAGCTGAAGGGCAACGCGTTTCTGTGCAGGTCAGGAAAGCACTCAATTTTGTATGCATTCCCAACATGAATAGGTGTGAACCAAGCCTAAAGCAATCCGAAGATTATACAATTTCAGTAATAAATAAAAAAAAAAAACACTAAAGTTGGCACAATTTTTTTTTTTTTTTTTTTGTATAATGAAAAAGATGATGTTACACTGAATAAATAGATATCTAACATATCACGCTTTAAAACTGCATCTGCCTGTGGAATGGCAGAAAACTATGGTGCTTAAAATTCTCCATAGGCGACGCATTTAAATGCCTTTACAGGTTACCAGTTTAGAGTGGCACGGGAGGTCTGGTGCTAGACTTTTTGCTCTCGCTCTGACGTTCGCAACAATACCTTTGATCGTCATTTACATATGAGTACGGGAGTAACGTATGCATTTGCACATAAGCACGGTGAGAAATGGGCACTTTAAATGTTTTTTTATATTTATTTTATACAAAAATATATTTTACACTTCTTTTTTTTTTTTTTTTTTTTTGCACAAACTTTTTTTTGTACTTTATTGCTATCACAATGAACAACATCCCTTGTGATAGCATGGGCTGTGACAGGTCCTCTTTATGGAGAGATTTGGGGTCTACTAGACCCCAAATATCTCCTCTGGCCTCCCATGTAGCCGATCAGACAGAGATCGGTCTGATCGGCTACTTACCTGGCTGTTGGTTGAAAGGGGTGGAACTGGAAGTGACGAACTACTTTGTCGCTCCCGGTTTTCCAGGGTTACAGAGAGAGGGGAACGGCATCAGTTCCTCTCTCTCTCTCTCTCTCTCTCTGTACAGGGCAGCCATCGCCGCCGGCTGCATCGCTCCCGGCCTCTGTGATGGGACCTGAGAGGCAGTGGCGGATCGAGTGGCTAATTCTGCTGGTGGGAAGTGGTTAAAGTGGTTGTAAACCCTTCCATATACCCAGTGAGGTGACTGGAGTCAGGTGATACATAGAGATGAAACAAATCCTCCTACATAAGTTGTACTTTTTTTTTTTTTTTTTTTCTGCAATATTCTCTATTCTACAGCCATTTAAAGTCTAGAATTTTTTTTTTTTTAGTTGTCATACATACAGAGAAATAAACAAACCATTTCATTAATCCATCAATCATATAAGCTCCAACGAATCCATTCAAAATCCAATTAACAGCATTACTCCTATCTTAAATACATCCACAGAAAAAATAACTAGTTATTTGGGATAGTCCATATCCTATCTTCCGTTAGACCTGCTTCTCTTGTATGCCCTGACAACATACTTTACTAAGAAGAAAAACCTCTACCTATCTGAAGAGGCAAAAGGAGAAAGTAAAAAGCCCCATGAGGGAAAGAATTCCTAAAAAAAAAAAAAAAAAAAAAATTATAAAAAGAGAAAAAGAGGGGGAAAAAAAACACTGATAGGGGAGGGGGAGTTGGAGGGAAAATGTACAGAGGTAAAGGTAAGTTTACTATACCATCGTCCAGGGAGGTGAGGGCACCCCTAAGGCCCCACACTCCTCTCTTTTTCAAATACTCTCAGGAGCAAAGAGGGAACTCCCTTCCTCTGAGAATTTAAATGTATTCCATTGGCCCCAAGTTTCTACTGTACATGTCTCCTTTCGATTTTGAGCCGATAATAACAAAAATCCTCCATCCTATTAACCTCTTCAATTTGTGTGACCCATGTAAGAATTGTGGGGGGGCTCGTATCTCTCCACTGCCGTACGATACATGATCTAGCAGCGTTGAAATGATGGCGCAAAATGTTTTCCCTGGTATGTTTGAGACATGTAACAAAAATAAGGCTGGATCTTCTGGGAGGTTATACTCAGTAAATTTCTGTGCTATCCGCCGTATCTCCCTCCAGAAGTACTCCAGTTTTGGGCTGGACCAGAGAACGTGGAGTAGAGTCCTTCTTTCCTCCTGACACCTCCAACATTTGTCCGGGATCTCCGGAGAGAATTTATTAAGTAATGAGGGTGTATGGTACCATCTTGTCATTATTTTAAAATTAGTTTCTTGGGTTCTTGTGGATATTGAAGATTTCATTGCAAGATTTACTATCTGCCTATGTTGTACCTGGGTGAATGTCCTGTCTAATGTAATTTCCCACTTCCTTATATATGGGGGGACATAATCCTCTTGGGGGGGCAACCAGTAGTGCATACATTTGCGAGATTAAGTGAGAGCAAGGCCCCGTCCCCTCACATATTTGTTCTAAGGGTGTCAATGTTCGTTGAAATCTGTCCGTAGGTGGAAGAGTGTTAAGGAAATGTAGCAACTTAGCTCCACTCCAGAAATTAAGACCGGAACGGTCGTTAGATGAAGTTAGTTTGGGTAATGAGGGCCGTGTCCCGGTTGCTGTTTGTATAAAATGCGAGGCCTGAAAACACTGAGTCTGAGAGTTTCCTGAAAGGTCCCTCCTGTAGTCCCGGAAGGAAACGAGGATTCCCTACAATAGGGTGCAGGGGGGAGTTGACAGATGATAATAAAGTGGTAGAGTATATTCACGAGCAAATACGCAGGGTAGGGCCCAAGGTTGGGTGCTTTTTGAGAGCTGAACTCAGGTCTCCAAAGCACCAAACCGCACGACGCAATGGGACCTCACACTGTGATTGCTCGATCTTTGGCCATATTTTAAAACTTGCGTGCCTACACTAGTCTACTAGTCGCACCATATGAGCCACCTGATAATAATTCCTGCATATCTGGTACTGCTACTCCCCCATATTGTTTAGGCATTGTCATTATACAGCATTGAATTCTGGGCCTTTTGGGCCCAAATGAATTCAGTTATCTTATTGGTCTGTTTAAAGAATTCTGGGGGAATATGAATGGGTAGAGTTTGAAAGAGGACAATTTAGGCAATATTGATCTACTGAAAGTGCAGAATTTTTATACAGCTTGTCTGAGCTATCAGAAATAAGAGGGTGGCGAGCTAAAAATTACACTCTGCAGAACTCTGTGAGAGCTGATTGGAGGAAAGGGACACACCCCTCTTTACACAGGAACAGAGCTGATGCTGTCAAACACAGACTGTGTGCTGGAGCTCCCTGCCCGTCGCCTGTTTTTACCTCCTTGGTGTCAGGAAAACTTGTCAGAATAACTTGTCAGAAGTGAATCTTGCTTATAGCAGAGGAATGAGGCAGCAGACAGAAATGACACTTGGTGCTCTGGATTGAGACAAGTACACACTAGAGAGAGATATGCTTTGTTCATATTTCATGTTTACAGCCTTTAAGGGAAGTTCATCCAATGTTCAGTATGAAAATAGTGATCAGCCATAACCTTATAACTGCTCACAAGTTAAGTAAATAACATTCCCTGATAGCTGTGGCCTCGTTCAGCAGGATAATGCGCCCCGCCACACTGTAAAGTGAAGAATGGTTTGAAGAACACAACAACGAGTTTGAGGTGTTGACTTCTCCAGATCTTAATCCAATCATGCATCTGTGGGATGTGCTAGAGAAGCAAGTCTGATCCATGCAGACCCCACCTCACAACTTACAGGACCTAAAGGCTCTGCTGCTGATGGCATGGTGCCAGATACCACAGCATACCCTCAGAGGGCTAGTGGCATGCCATGAAGGGTCAGGGTTGTTTTGGCAGCAAAAGGGGACCTACTCAATGTTAGGTGGGTGGTCATAAAATTATGGCTGATTGATATACAGTAAGAAGATAGACAGACAGATGCCGGTACAGATCATTCACATGTTCTGTTTCTCTCTGCAGCAATCATAGGACCCGTGAAGTCACTTGATCTGAATTCCCATTCAGGAAATTTGGCTGTGGATTTTTTGCCTCCTTTCTCACCAATTCCCGGTGTATGGACAATAAACTATAACCTGTCTTACTGGAAGGAAGATTCAGAGGAGAAGGTAGGTTCCTGGCATGTGCCTGTCCAGGGAATTGGGTATCACCAGGTCCTTTCTCTATGTGGAATACAGCATATTGCACTTTAGAGTGGCTGTAAAGCTTCGATTTGTTATTAAAAAAAAAAAAAAAAAATCATACTTAAATAACAAATCATACTTGCCACCACTGTGCAGTTCTTTTTGCACAGAGTGGCCCCGATCGTCTTCTTCTGGGGTCCCACGGCGGCTCCTCCCCGCAAGAGCTAACCCCCTCTGGGAAGCTCTCTCCGGAGGGGGGGGGTTTCCTTGCGGGCGTGCTCCCTGTCATACACTCTGCGTCCATAGACACAGAGTGTAAGAGTCGGCCCCGCCCCCCAACGACCACGTCATTGGATTTGATTGACAGCAGCGGGAGTTAATGGCTGCGCTGCTATCAATCTATCCAATGAAGAGCCGATTAGGCATGGGGAGAACAACGCGGGATTGCGGGCTCAGGTAAGTAAAACGGGGGCTCAGGGTGCAAGGTGTTTTTTCACCTTAATGCAAAGGGTGAATTAAAGTGAAAAAACACTAAGGTTTACAACCCCTTTTAACCCATTGCTGTGTGCCGTGCCCAGACACATACATTCAAGTCAGATGTGAAACTTTTGCACTTAATGCTCGACTGAACTTTCAGTTTAAATCGGAGAAACACATTCCAGGTGCATCAAAACAAAAGATGTGCATCAAAACAAAAGATGTGCAAAGTCTTACAGTCAGTTTTCTTTTAGAAAGGAGTCACATCTTGAGTAGAAAATCCTGTTCCCTGCCAGCATGCTGTAGATGAGGACACCATGCTCCTGTATGGAAGTATAGTTGGGCGGACGGTTTGGCCCAAACATTGCCTATTCGCCCGTTCTGCGCGGCACAGTGCATTCTAAGCCATGATTTGGCAAAGTTTTGCCTAATCAGGGCGCAGTGAATAGATGGTTGTTAAGGAGCGGGGTTCAGGAAGCCAGCCGCTGCGTCCTTAACAACCGATGAGTCATCAGCTGTCAATGGGTTTCCCTGCTGACAGCTAAATAAAAAGAACATTGTCGGCAATAAAAAAGTAAAAAAACAACAAAACAGCGTGGTGGTCCCTCCCAATCCATACCAGGCCCTTCAGATCTGGTCTGTGAATGAGTATGGGGTACATACTCTGTGCCAGATAAGGAAGGGGAAAGGGGGCAACGGGACTTTATATGAAACAAAACACTTGGGTAGATTGAATCAATCAATATGGTTAGAATAATTTATTAACGACACGAGATTGTAGTGCAATAGATATCATTAATAGCATAAATAGTAAATCAATATGTAATTAGCAGAATTAATAAGCATGATGAATACATAGCACAATATAATTCATAATAAAGTAGCATTGTTACACATGATTGGTTGAGTGTACTGCTGGTTCATAAAGTGTATAAAAATAGTAACCAATATAAAATTGATTCAAAAAATTGATTCAAACAGATCAATCCCATAGTAGATATATGATTGCTGTGGCATAGCATCCAATAGGAAAAGCTTGATGCGTTTCGTGGATAGTTTCCACTCATCAGGAGCAGCTATACATTGGGGGTACCTATGGTAGATAATCAATGGTAATTGATTATAAAAGGGAAGAGAGGGAACAAAAACTATGGTCCTCACACTTACCTATGGGTAGAGATGAAAAAACGTAGATCATAATGGTGGTGATATTAATTGGAGGCACTGAGAGGCAGTGTTGGTCATCTTACTTTAAAAAAGTAATTAGTTACAGTTACAAATTACTTCTCCCAAAAAGTAATTGCGTTAGTAACTCAGTTACTACATTGAAAAAGTAATTAGTTACTCAGCAAAGTAACAGAATTTTTTTTTTGAGGGCATGGGGCACATAGCACATCAGGGCACATGATGGCACATCAGGGCACATGATAGCACATAGCACATCAGGGCATGGGGCACAGGGCACATAGCACATGAGGGCACATCAGGTCATGTGGCACATAGCACATAAGGGCAGGGCACATAGCACATTGTTTACCAGCCATGCAGAGTAGCGCAGGAAGCGTGTGTAATAAGTTCTCTCATGTCATGGCACTGACGGCAGTCACGCTACTCCCCGGCGGCCCCTCCTCTCTTCTCGTCCATCCCAGATGATGTCACAAGCAAATGGGGATGGACGAGAAGAGAGGAGGGGCCACAGGGAGCAGTGTGACTGCCAACAGTGCTGTGACATGAGAGAGACCCGGTCATAGAGGAGAGGAGAAATTACACTACTGCCATCTAGTGGCGGTAGATGTAATTGAGGTAACACTGCCCAAGTAATGGTAACTGCGTTACCATGAGGGGAAGAGTAATCGCTTAGATTACTCGTTACCCTCTAAAGTAACTGCGTTATGTAACTCAGTTACTTGCATCACTGCTGAGAGGTGAGAAAACAACCCCCCGGGAGCTGAGGTGACATCCATGATCGGCAGACGGCCCAAATTGTGAAGTGGAAACCACACGTGAGTGGGGGTCACCCTTCCAGAGCTGGGGTATTAGGGGTGAGCCCTGAGGACTACTGTAACAAATAAATGGTGCAAGAGACAAAACGGATACAACAGACACAACAGATAGAAAAGTTTAAAACCTTTTTTTTTTTCTTTTACTATCAAACTAAAAACACATTTTGGCTTTAAAGTAGTAGCCTAAAACGAACTCTAACCTTTCACACTGGGGCTGTTTCAGGCACTTTAGTGCTGGAAATAGTCTCTCCTATGCGCCTGAAAACCACTTCCCATTCACTACAGTGTGAGTTTTCACACTGGGGCATTGCGCTTGCAGGACGTTACCAAAAGTCCTGCAAGCAGCATCTTTGAGACTGAAGTCGATTCAGTCTCCAGCGGTCTACATGGCCTACTCCTATGGGTTGATACAGACATGGCCTCCTACTATGGTTTGATACAGACATGGCCTCCTACTATGGTTTGATACAGACATGGCCTCCTACTATGGTTTGATACAGACATGGCCTCCTACTATGGTTTGATACAGACATGGCCTCCTACTATGGTTTGATACAGACATGGCCTCCTACTATGGTTTGATACAGACATGGCCTCCTACTATGGTTTGATACAGACATGGCCTCCTACTATGGTTTGATACAGACATGGCCTCCTCATATGGTTTGATACAGACATGGCCTCCTCATATGGTTTGATACAGACATGGCCTCCTATGGTTTGATACAGACATGGCCTCCTCCTATGGTTTGATACAGACATGGCCTCCTCCTACGGTTTGATACAGACCTGGCCTTCAAAGATCCTGGAACTTCACTATATCATTGAGTTGGTTTGTTAGTTTTTTTGCTTGTTTTGTTTCTAGCTGAAAGTTATTTTTTTATGACGTCTATACAACTTGTTCATCTTCTGAACTGTATTTGTCTTTTCACTTTAGAAGACGGTTAACCTACATTCTTTCAGGACCTACGTATTGGATAATCTAGAGCGTAATACGAATTACTGTGTACAAGTGTATGCTTATACACGTTCTATAAAAGGTCTGATGAGTGCCTCCGTGTGTGAAACAACAGTTACAGGTAATTGATTTTTTTAAATTTATTTAGATAGATTTTTTTTTTTTTTAATCCTTAATTTATAGAAAAACTTCTTACAGAGAATGGCATGTAACATTGACATTGAAGTATAGAGCAAAGAGTCAGTAAATTCATCGTATTTCCATATTCTCAACACAGAGTGGATATAAAAAGTCTACACACCCCTATTAATATGTCAGGTTTCTGTGATGTAAAAAAATGAGACAAAGATAAATAATTTCAGAACTTTTTCCACGTTTTAATGTGACCTATAAACTGTACAACTCAGTTGAACAAACTGAAATCTTTTAGGTGGATAGAAGTAATCATAAGAAACTAAAATAATATGGTTGCATAAGTGTGCACACCCTTAAATTAATACTTTGTTGAAGCACCTTTTTGATTTTATTACAGCACTCAGTCTTTTTGGGTATGAGTCCATCAGCATGGCACATCTTCACTTGGCAATATTTGCCCACTCTTCTTTGCAAAAACACTCCAAATCTGTCCTGATTGCGAGAGCATCTCCTGTGCACAGCCCTCTTTAGATCACCTGACAGACTTTCAATCGGATTCAGGTCTGGGCTCTGGCTGGGCCATTCCAAAACTTTAACCTTCTTCTGGTGGAGCTATTCCTTTGTTGATTTTGGATGTATGCTGTCATGCTGAAAGATGAAGTCCCTCTTCATGTTCAGCTTTCTAGAAGAAGTCTGAAGGTTTTGTGCCAATATTGACTGGTATTTGGAACTGTTCATAACTCCCTCCTACCTTGACTAAGGCCCCTGTTCCAGCTGAAGAAAAAATGGCCCCAAAGCATGATGCTTCCACCACCATGCTTCACAGTGGGTATGGTGTTCTTTTGGTGATGTGAAGTGGTGTTTTTGCGCCAAACATATTTTGGCGTTATGGCCAAAAAGTTCAACCTTGGTTTCATCATACCAGAACACATTTTCCCACATGCTTTTGTGAGACTTCAGATGTGTTTTTGCAAAATTTAGCCGGCCTTGGATGTTTTTCTTAGTAAGAAAAGGCTTCCGTATTGCCACTCTACCCCATAGCCCAGACATATGAAGAATATGGGAGATTGTTATCACATGTGCCACACAGTCAGTACTTGCCAGATATTCCTACAGCTCCTTTTAATGTATTTTCATCAATTTTGGAGAGAGTTGTCAGGTTCTTGGTAATGTCAACGTTGTGCCATGTATTCTCCATTTGATGATGACTGTCTTCACTGTGTTCCATGGTATATCTAATGCCTTGGAAATTCTTTTTGTACCCTTCTGACTGACTGATACCTTTTTAACAATGAGATCCCTCTGATGCTTTGGAAGCTCTCTGCGGACCATGCTGTAGGACGTGACTAAGAAAATGTCAGGAAAGACCAACTAGAACGGCTGAACTTTTATTTGGGGTTAATCAGAGGCACTTTAAATGATGGCAGGTGTGTACTGACTCCTATTTAACATGCGTTTTTAAATGTTATTGCTTAATTCTGAACACAGCTACACCCCCAGTTATAAGAGGGTGTGCACACTTATGCAACCACATTATTTTACTTCATCCCTCTAAAATTTCAGTTTTTTTATTTGAGTTTTACAGTTCATAGGTCACATGGAAAAATGTCTGAAATTATTTATCTTTGTAATTGTTTTACGTCGCAGAAACCTGTTTTTAACAGGGGTGTGTAGACTTTTTATATCCACTGTATATGAGCATTACATAGAGCCAAAAAACAGAACTAATTAAATCGGACAAACAGGATAATGTAAAAAGATAAACATTTTACTGTGAAACAAAACTTAGAGGTTGACGTGTATTTTGGCTGCCTGATCTGACGCTCTAGGGGAGTTGTCCCAAAAGTTCATATAACCAATTACCAGATGCGAGGGGTCTTCAAAAATTTCCGCACTTTTTTATATTTTCATTAGAAACGGTGAGGGCGGGAGGAGTAGTAAGTGGTCATGTCTGAGAGTGCCAGGTGACTAGTCTGTTTGGCAAGCCTTGCAGTTCAGAGCCCTTTCACACTGAGCCGCCCCAGGCGTCGGTGTTAAAACACCGCTATTTTTAGTGGTGCTTAACCGTGGTTTATTTGGCCACTAGCAGGGCGCTTTTAACCCCTGCTAGCGGACGAAAAATGGTTAAAACCGCTGGCAAAGCGCTGCTACAGCGGCCCTTTGCTGGCGGTTCGGCGGCGCTGCCCATTGATTTCAATGGGCAGGGGCACTTTAGAAGCGGCAAGTTCACCGCTCCTAATACGCTCCAGAGAAGCTGCTGGCAGGACTTTTTCTGATGCCCTGCCAGCGCACCGCTCCAGTGTAAAAAGCCCTCGGGCTTTCACACTGGAGTGAATAGAATAGCTGTTTTAGGGCGCTTTGCAGGCGCTATTTTTAACGCTACAGCGCCTGCAAAGCGCCTCAGTGTGAAAGAGGTCGAAGAGCTGTCACGCTGCGGTGAATATGGCTGCCAAACTTATAAAATAAAGTGCAGAAACTTTTTGGAGAACCCTCGTATATTAAGGCATCTGTCAGAACCAGGTAAGAAAATTACACTGTCATGGGCCAAGTAGGGGGGAACAGAGATGGTAAAAAGTGGTGAGAGCAAAAAAAGGGGGGGTCACTATCCAGGGATGTCTCCAAATCGGATTCAACTGCTACATATCCACTTAACCTGGTGCTTTAGATAGTTCAGGGTCAGATTAGGACATTACCTGCTGATACTTACCGATGCAGGTAAAGCATCTCCAGGGCCTCCACTTTTCTCTAAATCAGGGGTCTCAAAATGGTGACCCTTCAGCTGTTGTAAAACTACAAGTCCCATCATGCCTCTGCCTGTGGGAGTCATGCTTGTAACTGTTAGCCTTGCAATGCCTCATGGGACTTGTAGTTTTGCAACAGCTGGAGGGCTGCCAGTTTGAGACTCCTGCTCTAAATACTTCCTCAGTGATGTGAAGAGTAGCTATTAAGTCTTTCACACAAAGAAGATCATTGGCTTTAGAATACCAATGTGACCTAGTCGGAGGTTGGGTTTGCATCCAAAAAAACAAAATGCAAGCCTTGGCCGCATTCACCAAGTGGTTATTATGAGAAGCCTTGTATTTCCTGATGGGTCACTCCGTCAGGTGGAGCAGGCAGGCTGATGGGTTCCTACTTGAATCAATGGACGTCAGTTGTTTAATTGTGACTGTCATGCCCTCCCAGAAGGGGTGTAGTTTGGGGCAGAACCAGAAAATATGAGTACCTACTTCCTGAGCACACAACGCCAGCGGGTGTCTGGGATGTTGCGGTCCATTTTGTGGTGTACACATGGAATGCAATACCATCTGGCAAGTATCTTATATCCCGTTTCCTGATACTTATTAGCTATGGAATAGCCAGTTGGAGGAGCTTGTCTGCCTGTTTGGAGTCATCAGAGGACCTGGTCAGGAAGCCATAAATAAGTAAAAGCGTCTGCCTGGAAGGTTCTCCTTTCTGACAAATGGCTTCAAAAGGTGCAAGTATACATGGGGAGTAATCAGGTTTCTCAAAATCAGTAGATAGTGTCTGAGCTGAATAGTGCACCAGCGGTTTAGAGTTGGGTCAGAGCAAAGAGATGGGTCGGCCTGGGTGCGAAGGCATCCTTGTGACCAAAAGTCTACCAACCAGCATTTTCCTGACAGTAAATTCAGCTACTAGTATGTGTTTTTTTTTTTTTCTGACTAATCCAAAGCACACAGAGTAAACCAACACACAGGGAGACCCTATAAAGTCCATATAAACTTCATGCAGGACAGGATCCCGTGTTTGGTAGGTTCCAGTTATTTTAAAGAGGGGAAAAATAAGTACCGGGAGGGGGATAGATATATTTTATGACCTGTCAAAGTCATGTGGCCAATCTCTTCTCCATTCTCCAGACCATAAATCAGCCTACATGTTATGAATGCCAATATTTGGGTGGAAGCAAAGGATATCGTTTTCAATCAGTTGTGTATAAAGGATGGAAGAGTTATACCCATGTCAGCTTTTTATAGCTGTCTATGTGCCCACTGGGGTAGGGTTGCCTTCTGTCCAGGATTCACCCAGACAGTCCATGTTTTGAATCATGTGTCTGGGTCTGCTTGAAACCCGGACACATTAGTCAAACCCAAATGTGGCTGGAAAGCCTCACACTCCAACAGCTCTCACTCAAAGTGCTGACATACCAATGCTGATCTTTTCAGGCAATCCCTTGCTGATCCCTTTCCGTTTGTGTTGAGTGTGGGCATGGATAGTCAAATTGCCTCAGCCACGGGGCTCTGCATGGAAGGATACTGTATTACAATAGGCCTCTCCTGCCGAGTGGACCTAGGGCAAGTCAGGCTGTTCCATTGTCTGGAGTTGTTGCGGTGGCTATATGGGGTTCTCATGTCTTGTGTAGGGAGGATGATGATGCTGGCTCAGAGGACGCTGAGTGCTGGGGTGAAGAGGGTGTGTTCTTGGGGCATGCATAAGGGCAGGTATAGGTGAAGCAGGAAACATGCTTGTGCATTGTACTTGTGCAATAAACTCATGGTATTGCTGCTGTCCAACCACCAACTTTGTTTCTTTAGACATTAGGATATATATTTGCAGAATAAATGATGTACTGTGCAAAAAGTGAGAACAGCTGATATGAATGGCTGGTCCGGCTAAAGGTGCACTGAGGGATTAGAGCACCCCCATGGAGGTTAGAGTCCCACATAGACATGTGAGCTCCCCGTGTAGGTTAGGGTGCCACATAGACATTAGACTGACCCATGGCTGTTGGAGTACCCCATAAACTTTAGAGCATCCCATGGATGCTAGTGACCCATAGATGTTAGAGCACCCCATGGACAAAGCAACCCATGGAGGTTAGAGTGCCCCATAGATGTTGTAGCACCCCATTGATGCTAGAGTTACCCATAGACATTAGAGCTACACATGGAGGTTAAAGCACCCCACAACCTTTAGAGCACCCCATGGATGTTGGAGGCGGGGTCAAGCTGGGCTGTATGTGTCTATAGATGCACACAGCCTGGCTCGGAAGCGCGCCTGCATGAGTATCAGCCGGCTTGCTATGGGAGCACTCACAAGAGGAGGACCGGACAACACTGACTGGGAACCCCAGAAAAGGAGGATCAGGGCCGCTCTGCGTACTAGCATGGTACAGAGCAGTTAAGCATATAATTTTTATTTTTTTTATAACCACTTTAGAGCTGGATTCATGTTTACCTTTTCTATCTGCCTAAAGTTTCATTTATTATTATTTTTATTTTTTTTATTGTATTTAACAAATATGTTTTTATTTCAGATATCACTCTTTTTGTGGTGCTGGGGTGTGTGTTTGGTGTCGTAATCATTTTTGGTGTAATCGGCTTGTTGGTCATCCCCGAAAGACCTCTTTACCAGGCTCTATCTAGGATCAAGAATTGGCTTGATGGCCCTTACAGGATTCCCTCCCACGTACTGGATGTGAGTACACCAGATTATATTCTACAGATCCTCTGACATGTACACATTGCCTTGCTCCTCTTTATCTCTCTGGTTATCTCCCCTGGGTGGGTCAGCAATGATCTGTGGTGAAAAGGAAATCGTAATGGTTGTATTTAGTAGTATGTAACCTCTTTGACTGGACTGCTACATATATTATACGTCATGGCAATAAAGTTTAAAGCCAGATTGAACTTGCAGTATATGACTGCATTCGCATTTTGTGAACATTTTGTGAACCGCACATGTGCATATTTTTGCACCATGCACACAAGGCAGCCTATTTATTTTAATGGCATTTAGCCGAATTTGGCATGTGGGTTTTTCATGTGAAAATGACTTGGGTTTTTGGCCACGTTTGGGATGAATGGCAACGCAAGTGCAACAAGCGTTTTTGCGTGCGCTGTTGAATGCTGAATGTGAATGCAGGCTAAATCCGCTAAATAAATTCCAGGCGCATCAAAACGGATGTCATACTGTCTCCTGCCAGTAGGCTGCGTAGAAGGACTCTTGCTGTCTGTGTGAAAGCAGTGGTGTCTCTGCAGAGGACTGACCCACTCCCTGCTGAATCAGAGCTTGAACTTTCCAATCAGCAGGGGCATACGTTTTTGATACTTTATAGATCTGAATAATTTAGCAGGTGGTGTTGCGTACCTCTGCAGAGAGCCCACTGCTTTCACACATAGAGCAAAGGTCCTGCTCTGAGCAACGCTGTATCCTGGCCTAGACCAACAGGGCCCAGGCCTAGGGCAGCACTTTGCAGGGGGGCAGCACGGAAAGAGTACCCGCCGGCTTGCGCGACACTGTTAGTGGGGCGGCCTGGGCAGAGAGGCAAATTAGTCTAGGGCCCCTATAAAGCGGCCGCACTGGTTCCGGTATGCGAGGCGGCCAGCATTCTGCAACTATGGGGGGCGGTGCTTCTAATTTTGTCTGTCCTATCATCTTGGACCACAAACTTTCCTCACTCTGCTATGTTTTCTGCTGCACCATTGTTGGGTTATATCTTCGTAGTCCTCTCCATAAAATTATCAGAGATTTGTGCTTAAAGTAGAACTATAGGCAACACCTTCTTTTTTTTTTTCATTTTGGATAGAGTAAAGGAGGGTTATAGCCCCTGTCAGTTTATTTTTTACCATCCCTGTCACATTGCAGAGATTTCCTTTCACTTCCTGTCCCATAGCCAAACAGGAAGTGAGAGGAAATCTATGCAAATTAAGGGAATCCATTGCCCCCCATTCCCAGGCCCTCAGAACTAGTGTCCCCACTCAAAATTTTCAGGGCGGGTCTTAAACAGCAAGGGGTGTGGCCTTGACAGGAATGGGTAGGTCATATTTAAATTAGGGGGTGCACGAGTTTAGTCAGGCCTAGGGCAGCACAAAACTTAAAGGCATTACTGGCTCTGAGCATGATGGTAGGGAACAATAGGGACTAGTTCACATGGGGGGAAAATATGCCATTGCTGCCTCTCTGAAAAATGATCAGCGGTAGAGTAGTGATGGCCAGGCATTTTTTTTTTTTAAAACCTGAATGGGGATTTTGTATGTAAATACAGTGCCGCCTCCTGTACACCGTGCTGAGCAAACACTGGTTTAGTGTCTTTAGAGTTCTAATGCGTTGTTATTGTGTTTTTGAGCTAGGGTGTGCCCCAAGGCTCTGTTTTGTACTGAAAATTACAAGAAATTACAAAAAACAGTGCATCCGGAAAGTATTCACAGCGCTTTACTTTTTCCACATTTTATGTTACAGCCTTATTCCAAAATGGACTAAATTATTTTCCTCAAAATTCTACAAACAATACCCCATAATGACGATGTGAAAGAAGTTTGTTTTAAAATCTTTGCAAATTCAAAAAAAAATTAAAATTCCCATGTACATAAGTATTCACAGCCTTTGCCATAAGACTCAAAACTGAGCTCAGATGCATCCTGTATCAACTGATCATCCATGAGACGTTTCTACAACTTGATTGGAGTCCACCTGTGGTAGATTAAGTTGATTGGACATGATTTGGAAAGGCACACACTTGTCTATATAAGGTCCCAATGTTAACAGTGCATGTCAGAGCACAAACCAAGCCATGAAGTCCAAGGAATTGTCTGTAGACCTCTGAGATAGGATGGTATCAAGGCACAGATCTGGTGAAGGGTACAGAAAAATTTCTGCAGCATTGAAGGTCCCAATGAGTACAGTGGTCTCCATCATCCGTATGCAGAAGAAGTTTGGAACCACCAGGACTCTTCCTAGAGTGGACTGCCCGGCCAAACTGAGCGATCAGGGGAGAAGGGCCTTAGACAGGGAGGTGACCAAGAACCCGATAGTCACTCTGACAGAGCTCCAGCGTTTCTCTGTGGAAAGAGGAGAACCTTCCAGAAGAACAACCACTCCTTAGTAAAAGGCACAACAGCTCACCTGGAGTTTGCCCAAAGGCACCTGAAGGACTCTCAGACCATGAGAAACAAAATTCTCTGGTCTGATGAAACCAAGATTGGCCTGAATGGCAAGCATCATGTCTGGAGGAAACCAGGCACCACTTATCACCTGGCCAATACCATCCCTACAGTGAAGCATGGTGGTGGCAACATCATGCTGTGGGGAAGTTTTTCAGCGGCAGGAACTGGGAAACTAGTCAGGACCGAGGGAAAGATGAATGCAGCAATGTACAGAGACATCCTTGATGAAAACCTGCTCCAGAGCTCTCTTGACCTCAAACTTGGGTGAAGGTTCACGTTGTAACAGGACAACGACCCTAAGCACACAGCCAATATAACAAAGGAGGGGCTATGGGACAACTCTGTGAATGTCCTTGGCCCAGCCAGAGCCCAGGCTTGAACCCAATTAAACATATCTGAAGAGATCTGAAAATGGCTGTGCTCCGATGCTCCCCATCCAACCTGATGCCAAGCTTGTAGCATCATACTCAAAAAGACTCAAGCCTGTAATTGGTGCCAAAGGTGCTTCACCAAAGTATTGAACAAAGGCTGGGAAAACTTATGTACATGGGATTTTTTTTTCCTTTTTTATTTTTAATAAATTTCCAAAGAATTCAAACAAACTTCTCTCACATTGTCATTATGAGGTATTGTGTAAAACTGGTAATATTAAGTTGCGCCCTTCCCATATATACCACCACCGCGCTTAAGGGTTAAAACTAAACCTATACCAAATATGCAGCAGCCACTTTAAATAAAAAATATGAACAAAATAGTGTAAAATCAAAAATAACCTCACACAGCGGCGCTAAAAAACGATACCCTCCCCCTCCTGTGTCCGTGTGATTGGACTGGGAGAAGGTTACTGTTAATCAATTAAATATATACACCCTGTGACATAAGTGAATAATGTGCACAAGTAAACTAAATAAAGTCCACACAAATTCAATCCAAATGTGAGACAATCTTCTTCCAAATTCTCCACCACACACAGTGTTTAGTGTTTTCGTGATCCCGCTCCCATCAGATGGACACTCACCACAGCAAGTTGCCTCACACTTTCGTGTTTGGCTTAAAGACGTGTGCAAAGATCTTATACAGCTTTGCGGGCGATCCTCCCAATTCAAATCAAGTGTTTTTAAAGTTGTAATCCATATGCAAATGTAAAAGAAAGCTCCAAATAGTGTGATAACGTAAAATCAGTTTAATTACACACCAAACACGCACTTAAATACTGCAATTACCTAAAACACAATTTAAATAAGCGTATAAAACCACTGCAACTCCAAAGGCAAAAGTGCACCGAACAGCGAGTGTACAGGTCGCGGCGGACCCTCAATAAACCAGTCAGATCTCACCACCTTCCCGCTGCCACTCACTACTCCTTCGCTGCTCAATTCGATCCTGTGACGTCGAATAATCCGTCAGACGGTTACCGCATAGCCACGCCCCGACATGTTTCGTTGAATAGACTTATTCATGGGATTGGCTGTGCGGCATACCAGCTCCACCTTTTATTTCTCTTAACTTATGGGCGGAAGTACAATCTCTCCTCCATCCGCTTTGGGCGGATATGCGTCGTTCCCATACGACTTTCCATACCGCCCACCTTCCCAGCCCATCTGAGGGCGGAAGTGCGTCATCCGTTATATGCACCATGGGCGGAAGCCGGATATAACTTCCATTGACACAAAGCGAGTGTCCCCGCTGCCCACATACACTCGCTATTGGTGTCCATCTATATTTCAACTCAAATATCCTATACCATATTTGCAGTCGTGTGGCACATATCTACTTGGGGATGTAGTTCAGTGTTATCAAACATTAAAAACATTAACAATAATATATAGCACATATGCTAAATATCATAGAAAAAATTATCAATATTTTAAAACCACTAGTAGCACCATGAGATCTTAATCTTATTATTACCACTCTGTATTTAATGTGATACAGATATACTCAGTTGCGGGATCAAAAAACATCAAGTATTCTGAACAAAAAAATATATATATATAAGTGGTAAATATTAGATATTTTTGTTTAACCTAAAGAAAAAAACCAATTAGTATATATATATATATATATATACGTGCTGCGAATTTTTTTACTCATAGACAGTTATCCTATCTTACACATGGTATATATATACACCTAATACACATCACCATACCTATGTGTACATTACAGGAAACTATTACTAGAAAAAAAAACAATAATATTAATAATAATATGTCCGTAACATACATTCACTGATTGAATGTGTTAGCAGACCTAGACCGTGATGGAAAGCTATTAAATAAATATTTTAGACCCACAAATATCTAAAATTGTTAAACTATATCACAACCAACTATAATTATTTAAAATAATTTAAAAATTGTTTAAAATTATTTAAAATTATTTAAAATCATAATAACAACATAAAGTTGGACTATCAGATCAGTAATGAGGAGATACATTTTCTCGATGTCACTATTATGAAGGGAGTAGGATGCTTGAATACCCGGGTATACTTTAAGCCCACGGACAGAAATAGTTATATTTCAATTAGAAGTGGGCATCATCCAGCCTGGATACGAAATATTCCAAAAGGTCAGATACTCCGGGTGCGCCGTAACTGCACTAGTCAGGAGGACTTTGTGATTCAGGCAAATATGTTGAAAGACAAATTTATACATAAAGGATATCGAGAGGAACCTCTTCAAAATTTAATACATGAAATAGGTGAAGCCCCAAGGAGCCAGTGCTTTGTAAATAAATCAACTCAGATTAATGATGGACAACATCAATGGGGCTTTATAACAGGTTTCCATCATCAATACAAAGAAATTGAGACCATCATTAGAAAGCATTGGCACATTTTGGGACGTGACAGACATCTGGGGGAGGCTCTACCCAATACACCAAAATTTATATATAGAAGAGCCCCGAGTTTTGGTGACAGGGTGGTTAATAAAATTTTGGATCCCCCAAATGAACGTAATTTGCGGTTTGATCTGAAAGGATTTTACTCATGTAGAAGATGCAAATGCTGCAGAACAGTAAAAGTACAGAATAGAGGGATAATGAGTGTTACCAATAATGACCAGGAAACATTTGATATTAAAGAATTTATATCTTGTAATTCATCTTATGTGGTATACCTCATGTGGTGCCCTTGTGGGCTTTATTACGTGGGGAGAACTAAGAGATTGCTCAAGACACGTATAGGTGAACATCTTACAAATATAAAAAATGGCTTTAGATACCATAGCGTGTCGTTACATTTTAAGGAGAAACACCAACAAGATCCCTCTTTAATACAATTCTGTGGTATAGATTTTGTGCATCCATCGTGGAGGGGCTCAAATCGTGTGAGAGATTTATCACAAAGAGAGACAAAGTGGATATTTCTTTTAAAAAGTCTTTACCCTAGGGGCCTCAATATTGAATTGGATTTGAACTGTTTTATTAACAACTTTTAAATGATTTTAAATAATTTTAAATAATTTTAAACAATTTTTAAATTATTTTAAATAATTATAGTTGGTTGTGATATAGTTTAACAATTTTAGATATTTGTGGGTCTAAAATATTTATTTAATAGCTTTCCATCACGGTCTAGGTCTGCTAACACATTCAATCAGTGAATGTATGTTACGGACATATTATTATTAATATTATTGTTTTTTTTCTAGTAATAGTTTCCTGTAATGTACACATAGGTATGGTGATGTGTATTAGGTGTATATATATACCATGTGTAAGATAGGATAACTGTCTATGAGTAAAAAAATTCGCAGCACGTGTGTGTATATATATATATATATATATATATATATATATATATATATATATATATATATATATATATATATATATATATATATACTAATTGGTTTTTTTCTTTAGGTTAAACAAAAATATCTAATATTTACCACTTATATATATATATATATTTTTTTTTGTTCAGAATACTTGATGTTTTTTGATCCCGCAACTGAGTATATCTGTATCACATTAAATACAGAGTGGTAATAATAAGATTAAGATCTCATGGTGCTACTAGTGGTTTTAAAATATTGATAATTTTTTCTATGATATTTAGCATATGTGCTATATATTATTGTTAATGTTTTTAATGTTTGATAACACTGAACTACATCCCCAAGTAGATATGTGCCACACGACTGCTAATATGGTATAGGATATTTGAGTTGAAATATAGATGGACACCAATAGCGAGTGTATGTGGGCAGCGGGGACACTCGCTTTGTGTCAATGGAAGTTATATCCGGCTTCCGCCCATGGTGCATATAACGGATGACGCACTTCCGCCCTCAGATGGGCTGGGAAGGTGGGCGGTATGGAAAGTCGTATGGGAACGACGCATATCCGCCCAAAGCGGATGGAGGAGAGATTGTACTTCCGCCCATAAGTTAAGAGAAATAAAAGGTGGAGCTGGTATGCCGCACAGCCAATCCCATGAATAAGTCTATTCGACGAAACATGTCGGGGCGTGGCTATGCGGTAACCGTCTGACGGATTATTCGACGTCACAGGATCGAATTGAGCAGCGAAGGAGTAGTGAGTGGCAGCGGGAAGGTGGTGAGATCTGACTGGTTTATTGAGGGTCCGCCGCGACCTGTACACTCGCTGTTCGGTGCACTTTTGCCTTTGGAGTTGCAGTGGTTTTATACGCTTATTTAAATTGTGTTTTAGGTAATTGCAGTATTTAAGTGCGTGTTTGGTGTGTAATTAAACTGATTTTACGTTATCACACTATTTGGAGCTTTCTTTTACATTTGCATATGGATTACAACTTTAAAAACACTTGATTTGAATTGGGAGGATCGCCCGCAAAGCTGTATAAGATCTTTGCACACGTCTTTAAGCCAAACACGAAAGTGTGAGGCAACTTGCTGTGGTGAGTGTCCATCTGATGGGAGCGGGATCACGAAAACACTAAACACTGTGTGTGGTGGAGAATTTGGAAGAAGATTGTCTCACATTTGGATTGAATTTGTGTGGACTTTATTTAGTTTACTTGTGCACATTATTCACTTATGTCACAGGGTGTATATATTTAATTGATTAACAGTAACCTTCTCCCAGTCCAATCACACGGACACAGGAGGGGGAGGGTATCGTTTTTTAGCGCCGCTGTGTGAGGTTATTTTTGATTTTACACTATTTTGTTCATTATGAGGTATTGTTTGTAGAATTTTGAGGAAAATAACGAATTTAGTAAATTTTGGACTACGGCTGTAACATAACAAAACATGGAAAAAGTGAAGCG
This sequence comes from Rana muscosa, assembly GCA_029206835.1. Lineage (NCBI taxonomy): Eukaryota > Metazoa > Chordata > Amphibia > Anura > Ranidae > Rana > Rana muscosa. The sequence goes on from CM055117.1 coordinate 74,541,448, forward strand.
CTGTGAATAGTTTCCGGATGCCCTGTACAGTGCCACAATTTCAAGCCAAGTGTTTGGCTTGTAGTTACGGCACAACCCTGTTCATTTTGAAGTGGTTGGTTTGGTGACTGTACTGCCCACTGAATGTAACATGGGTATAATTATGGCTGGGGCTTGTGTATAACCCTGAGCCTATCTTTTAGGTGGGCAGTAGAAACTGCGGCTCAACAACCTGCTTTTACCGCTACCTCTGCAGTGGCCCTCGTAAACGAAACCTAATTCCGCGTACACACGACAGTTTTTTTCCTGTCATGCAAAAAAACGTTTTTCTTGACGTGATTCGTCGCGATTCCTCTCAAGCCTGCCTTGCATACACACGTTCAGGAAAAAAAAACGCTTGAGTAAAGCGCGGTGACGTACAACACGTACGACGGCACTATAAAGGGGAAGTTTCATTCGAATGGTGCCACCCTTTGGGCTGCTTTTGCTGATCTCGTGTTAGTAAAATTTTTGAGAGACGATTCGCGCTTTTCAGTCCGTTATAGCATGACGAATCTGATATCTCCATTACGAACGCTAGTTTTACCAGAATGAGCGCTCATGTCTCTTTCTTGATTCTGAGCACGCGCGTTTTTTTTTTTTCCCCTCGGAAAAGCATACACACAAGCGGTTTTCGCAACGAGAAAAAGAACGACGGAAAAAACTAGAGCAGGTTCAAATTTTTGGGCGGGCAGTTTTCTCGTCGAGAAAACTGCTATGGAGCATACACACGACCGGTTATCACGACCAATCTAAAAAATTGCAGTTTTCTCGTCATGAAAAATGGTCGTGTGTACGCGGCATAAGACTTTGCACACCTTCTTCTTTTTTTTTTTTTTTTTATGCTGAAATGTATGTAGCATATTTACACTGCAAGTTTTAATTGGCCATTAAATCTTTGATTGTCATGTCATATAATATACATTCCTAAAACTGTAAGACTTTGTTCCCTTTTTTAGTTTTTGCTGTATTTAGACGGTTTAAACGGAAAGATCATTTGGGCTTTAAAATAAGCCTGGGGCTGCAGTTTGTTTTATTAGCCTGCCATTGTGTGAAAGTCGCATACACAGACCAGTAATCCATCTGTCAGCATAGGAGTTAAATTTAGGTGGAAGGGAAAATCCTAATGTATCACCAGTGAGAATTCATGATGTAATAGAAGTGGTGGAGCCGAGCGGCTCCTCTACCCCAATCATAGCGTGAAGTAAAGTCTAAAAATATCTAAGTGTTCACCATTGGCATATTTTAAGCTTATTGGCAAGAAAACGCTCTTCTGATATAAGGCTGAGAAAAACCTTGTGGTGTACAGCCGCTGTATTTGTTTGATTTTACTCAATGTTGCTGCCTCTGATGTTGTCCATGGCGGCAGCTCATGGGGTACCATAGTATTTATTGACCCAATGAATATTGTGTCATTTAGAAATAGAGCAACTTTCAAGCATCCTCAGTCGCCTGTACACTCCAGATTACCCCCACCACTCTCGGCCTGCCCTATATGCACTGCTGTGGCTCACCTTTTTAATTTGCCCAAGGTATTTGTAATTCCATTCAGTCTTGTGTCAAAGCGTAATGAATGGGCCCCACACCCATGATGTCACAATGCTTAACCACTTCAGCCCCGGAGGATTTGGCTGCCCTATGACTGGGCCACTTTTTGCGATTTTGGAACTGTCGTTTTAACTGACAATTGCGCGGTCGTGCGATGTGGCTCACAAACAAAATTGACATCCTTTTTTTCCCACAAATAGAGCTTTCTTTTGGTGGTATTTGATCACCTCCTGCGGTTTTTATTTTTTGCCCTATAAACAAAAAAAGAGCGTCAATTTTGAAAAAAAATGCAATATTTTTTTTTTACGTTTTGCTATAATAAATATCCCCAAAAAATACAAAACCATTTTTTTTTTTTTTTTTTCCTCAGTTTAGGTCAATACGTATTCTTCTACACATTTTTGGTAAAAAAATCGCAATAAGTGTTTATTAATTGGTTTGCGCAAAAGATATAGCGTCTACAAAATAGGGGATAGTTTTATGGCATTTTTACGTGTGTGTGTGTGTGTGTGTGTGTGTGTGTGTGTGTGTGTGTGTGTTTGTTTCTTTTTTTCTTTTTTTTACTAGTAATGGCGGCGATCTTTCCTCAATCCATCTCCTGATAGAACAGAGCCTTGGGGGCAACTCTGCACATGCTCAGTTTGGTGTGACAGAGGGTCAGCGGTCATGCAGCCTTATAGGGCAGTCAGAGGAGAATAAAAACTTCTCCTACAAGCTTTTAACCAGTGCTCTGCTGGACACTGATAGAAGTCACAAAACTGCTACACTATATTACCAAAAGTATTGGGACACCTGCCTTTACACACACATGAACTTTAATAGCATCCCATCTTAGTCTGTAGGGTTCAATATTGAGTTGGCCCACCTTTTGCAGGTATAACAGCTTCAACTCTTCTGGTATGGCTGACCACAAGGTTTAGGAGTGTGTCTATGGGAATGTTTGACCATTCTTCCAGAAGCGCAATTATGAGGTCAGGCACTGATGTGAACGAGAAGTCTTTGCTCTAATACATCCCAAAGGTGTTCTATCGGGTTGAGGTCAGAACTCTGTGCAGGCCAGTCAAGTTCCTCCACCCCAAACTCGCTCATCCATGTCTATATAGACCTTGCTTTGTGCATTGGTCCAAATCATTTGGTGGAGGGGGGATTATGGTGTGGGGTGGTTGTTCAGGGGTTGGGCTTGACCCCTTAGCTCCAGTGAATTTTATATTCTTAAAGCGTCAGCATACCAAGACATTTTGGACAGTTTCATGTTACCAACTTTGTGGGAACATTTTGGGGATGGCCCCTTCCTGTTCCAACATGACTGCACACCAGTGCACAAAGCAAGGTCCATAAAGACATGGATGAGCGAGTTTTGGGGTGGAGGAACTTGATTGGTCTACACAGAGTCCTGACCTCAGCCCAATAGAACACCTTTGGGATGAATTTGAGCGGAGAATGTGAGCCAGGCCTTCTCGTCCAACATCAGTGCCTGACCTTACAAATGCTATTCTGGAAGAATGGTCAAACATTCCCATGGACACACTCCTAAACCTTGTGGACAGCCTTCCCAGAAGAGTTTAAGCTGTTATAGCTGCAAAGGGTGGACCAACTCAATATTGAACCCTACGGACTAAGACTGGGATGTCATTAAAGTTCATGTGAGTGTAAAGGCAGGCGTCCCAATACTTTTGGTAATAGTGTGTGTGTGTGTGTGTGCGCGCACACACACACATTTTATATATATATATATATATTAGTGTGTGTGTGTGTGTATATGCACATACTGCAGATGAGAAAAGCTATTTCGTTTATATTTACTAAAATAATTGCATTTCCATGTTCTGTGGGAGACCAGATATAGTGTATGCAGTGTCCTGGGGTTAGTAACACTTTAATGGACAAGGAAACTGTAAAGCTGACCGAGGAAATAGCAGAATCCTTTTCATGGTTGTGCAAGCTGACAAGGGTGTTCGAATCACAAAACTGGCTGAGCTGAATTACAAATCCCTGGGCAGGTATAACGGCTAAGGCTCCATGTACACGGGACGTTTTTATAACTGCTCCTAAATCCATTAAACTTGACAGATAGTAACCCACGTTTAAAACTTCAGTTTTTCCGCTTTTACATGCCGCGTTTGCATTTAGTTTAAAAAAAAATAATAATTTAAATGGACAAAACCGAAAAACGCCTATAAACGAAACGCGGGTTTATGAAGAAAGAAATTTTCCTGGACTGCTGCACTCTGTTCAAACGTTTATTTAAAGAAAAGAAATGCAAAAATGTTGAAAAACCATCAAAAGCAACCAAACATAAAAAGTGGACGTACAGGTGATAAGGCTAACGCGTTTCACAACAAGGTATGAGTAAGCATCATACCTTGATGTGAAAGGCGTTAGCCTTATCACCTGTACGTCCACTTTTTATGTTTGATTGCTTTTGATGGTTTTTCAACATTTTGGGATTTTTGCATTTCTTTTCTTTAAACGTTTGAACAGAGTGCGGCAGTCCAGGAAAATGTCTTTCTTCATGGATCAGAGCAGAGCCAGCACCTGTGAGTGAAGCAGGGCGGGAGCAATTAGAGGAATTTTGGAACCTTAGACCGGTACACCTTCTCTCTGCTAAACGTGGGTTACCGCGTTTTAGTCGCGTTTGGCGCCTGAAACGTGGAAATCTTCTGCGTCTGAACTAATTTTTTTTGCTTTCAAAGAAACGCTGTTAAACGCAACTGCCTAAAGACGGCAATAAACGAGACTGTGTACATGGACACATAGGATAACATTGAATGAGTTCAGGGGCAGTTGAAAAAAGCGTCCAACTGCCTCCTGAATGTCCGTTTAGCAGCGTCCCGTGTACATGGGGCCTAACAAATATGCATTACAACTGCATATTTAGCTGTTCAGATTGGGTTGCCCTTTAAATAACATGTAAGACTTCAGTTTTTATTTGATTGGGAGTCACCCCCCCCCCCAATGGGATATCCATGTTGTACCCCCCCCCCCCCCCCCCGCTCTTCTGTGCTTTAATTAATTGTAGGTTTTTAATAACTCCATTATGTGATGATCTGTCTCTTGCAGTACTTGGAAGACCCTCCTCCCTTGGTCCTGGAGGAATCTACTCTGAACACACCTGAAGAACAACAATGTGATCACATATCTATCGTACAAATGGACCCCTACCAGGATGATCATGAAGGAATGCCTCCTGATCACAGCCAATCGGGTTCAGAGAAGACCTGAGCGCTCGGTGGAGGGATATTAGTAAATGGAACAATATGTACAAACCTGAATCCTTATGCTGTACATGCAGAGTATGGACCACTGGGCTACACAGAGGATGTTCTCCCCGAGCGCTGCTACAGACGCAATCCGGACAAGCGGATCTGTACCTTGTACACCATGCAGGCCGGGTGTACAAAGGAATCACGGGCCTCATCCTGGGAATCTGATATATTGTAGGAGCAGCCGGCTGCTTCCCGTCTTATTGTCTTCCTATTTTTCTCTGCAAGGAAAAGATGTAAAGCTAATCAATGATTTGCACTATGTGCCTTAATTTTCATGTGTTTTTATATGAACATGACGGGTCCTCAGTCCTGGACCTTCCGATGGGGGTTCATGTGACACACAGACATAAATAAAGTGTTTAATAAAGCTTCACTAAAGAACTCCAGCCAAAGGGATAAACGCAAAGGTGAAATAGGTGAAAAGGTGCAGCGTGGCTTGGGTGTGTCTGAATTACACATGTGCAGAATGAAAACATTTTGTTTTATTTTGATTTCATTATTTACATAAACTTGTTTTTTAGTTAAATTTTGTTTTAATTTGTTTTTAAAATTCGTTTAGTTTTATGTGCAGAGCGAAAAAAAATATTGTTTTGATTCCTTATTTAGCTAAATTCGTTTTAATTTGTTTCGTTTTCGAGTTCGAATCAATACGAATTTTCTGAATTTAGAAAATTCTAATTGATTCTAATTCCAAAAGAAGGTTATATTGTTATATTCATTCTATTCTATTATTTTCTATTATTTTCTGAAAGTTTCCTTTATTTTCTGTTCAAAATTTGAATTCCGGAAGATGATTTTATTCTTTTTTTTTTCCATTCTATTCTTTTTATTTTCTATTCTATTTAAATCTATTCTATTCAAATTTATTCTATTCAAATTTTGGCAAACAGTTATATTTTTCTATTCTATTGTTTTTAAAATTCTATTTTATTTTCTATTCTGTTCTTTTCTATTCTATTCCAATTTATGCTATATTCACATTTTGGCAAATGGTTATATTCTTTCTATTCTATTGTTTTTAAAATTCTATTTTATATTCTATTCAAATTTATTCTATTCAAATTTTGGCAAATGGTTATTTTCTTTCTATTCTATTGTTTTTTTTTATTATTATTTTCTTTCCTATTCTAATTTATTCTAATCGAAATTCTAATTTTGCAAGAAGGCTATATTCTTTCTATTTTTTATTCTATTCTATTTTTTTTTTTTCTATTCTATTCTTTTTTTTATTCCATTCTATTTTCCTTTCCTATTCTATTCTTTTCTGTTCTATTTGAAATTCAAATCTCAGAAGATGGATTTATTCTTTCTATTGTATTCTATGCTATTTTTTTTTTCTATTAGATTTTTAAATTTTCTATTTTATTTTGTTCTGTTTGACTCCATTCTTTTCTATTCTATTCTATCCTCTTTTATTTAGTATAATGGTTTGTTTTACTCTATAGCCTTTTCTTTTCTATTATATTATTTTTCTATTCAATTCGAAAACTATTTGAACTATAATTCTGTCCGAAATATTTTTTTTTTGTTATTTTGGATTTGTTCAAATTTTTTACTATGGTAATTCAGAAATTTTGGATACATCTGAATTTCCAAATAACCAAAAATTCGTATGAATTTTGATTCGGAAAGAAATGACCCTCACATGTCTAGTATCAATCGCTAGACTGGCTGGACAGAATGAGAATTAGTAATATTTATATATAATAAAACTAATATATATCTCTCTATAATTCTCATTCTGTCCAGCTAGTCTTGTGATTACCACACCCAAGCCACAGTGCAAAGCCAAGCAGGTGACAACACATTTTGGGTAATGTGGCTTCCTGTGTGACAAAGCAAATTATAAATTACGCAAGAAAAACAGTTCCTATATATGTATTTCATCTAGTCATTTAGACTGGAGTTCCTTTTCGTGATCATTTTGTTTACCAGAGTGGAGCTACGCGGTTCAGTGCCCTTGCACTGTGGTTCCAGGGCTCCGCCTCCCAGAGTCGGCAGCAGAAACGCACTTGGGTACCCAAAGAGCTGCAAGTCATGTGACAAGCCAAGGATTCCTGTTTATGGTGAACATACTGTACGTATATCTATCACTTTAACACACCTTAAAGCAATGCTAACCAAGTGCGAAGAACAGTTCAAGAGTGCCAGCCACATGATGTAGACTTTTATCTACTGGGAACTCTTCTATATGGTACATTGGGAAGGTACAAGCACGCTTTTTAGGGAATAAATGACATGTTCTGCTGTTCACGCCGTGTAATATAAGTACTTCCAGTGTTCACTACAGACTCAGAGCTCTCATCGTTATTTTTATCTCATAATGATTTTCTCACTGGAATTATTTGGTGGCAATAAAAACAATGATTTGAAATCCTGGTATACTGTACTTATTCAATGTATCTCATAAATCCTCATTTATAACCCCCCCCACCCCCCACCGAATGTCTTATTTCTTGCTTTCTTTAATGGAGACCTCATTGAAATTGAGTTATTGACAACTTAAAGCCAGCAGTATTGTAGGGAGAGATCACCAGCGTGTTATCTGTGAATTTACTACGTCATATAGAATACTAATTTAGCGGGGTCGGGTAGCAGTACACTAATGTGCCACACTTATCTTCTCTGGTGTTGTTGAATTGAGAACTAACTTTTTGAAAAGAAAAAACAATGCATGTTAATGATGATAATGCAGCATTATGATTTTGTAAACAGAGCTTTAAAACACTAGTTAGTGTGTGTGTAGATGACGTCTTTGTATGACGAAACGCGTTGGTTTAAGCCTGGTCAAGTGATGTCACCACACATGGAAGTTGGCCATTTTGTTGGTTGGAAACTTGGATTTGATTTTCAGATTGACATGCAGTTTGTTTTACTGCTTGCTTGTGAGTATTCTGATGTAATTTAATAAATATAGACCTGTTTCTAAATACTGCGCAATGAGGTTTCGTTTCATCCCTCCATGCTGCATGGTAATAATATATAGTCTCTGGTGGAATGGTCCGGTCCTCAGGATTTTAAAATACCGGGAGGTTACTCTGGATGATCGTTTTGTAGTAGATTAATGAAGAGATGCTGACCACTTTATTTAGGTGGTCCAAACGGAGGATAAAGCCTCATACACACAATCGAATTTCCGTCGGACAAAGCGTAGGACTTTTGTCCGAAGGGCATTGGCCATGAACTTGTTCTACATACAGACGGCAAAACTTTGTCGGCCAACAAAAACAAAACTATGTGGTTTTTCAGCTCTTTAGCGCCACCTTTTGGGCAACTTCTGCTAATGTTGTGTTCTGGTTAGCATTGCTTCTGAACATGCGTGTTTGTACTTTGGAGTTTTTCCAACAGACTTGTGTACACACGATCGGATAATCCGTCAGCACACATTTGTTGTCGGAAAATTTGAAAGCATGCTATCCAACATTTGTTGTCGGAAAATCCGTCAACAATTGTCCGATGGAGCATACAAACGATTTTCCGACACAACCCTGCCATCACACATTTGTCGGAAAATCCGATCGTGTGTATGAGTCTTAAGAGGCTTGGAGTGCTGTGGTTTTGGTGATGGACATCTTATCACCTTTTGTGTTATCAGTGCACTTGAGATGCATCTACCAATTCCTGAATTTTATTATGGGACTGCAATAGACTTTTTTTCTTTACTGTGGGAAAGCGCTGCATATGTTACAAATAAAAAAGAATATCATTTGTTACCAGCAAACTTGTGCTTTCTGCTTTCACTAGGACCCTAATTGTGTATTCCTCTATTTTAATATATAGATAGATACAAATGTCTTAGGTGTGAAATAATGCTGTAAATGTAAAAATGTACCCAATACAATTTAAAAAAACAAAAAAAAACAATGTTCTTTAGCAAGGCACATACATTCTACATCAATAGTTGTGCTACCAAAATTAGTGTGTGCTGTAAATTGCCTCCAGCATTGTTCCTTCTTGCTGGAGGCTGCCATTGTACTGAATCCCAGAGCCCCTGAACAGCAGCAAGTGTTTAGGCTGTCAGGAGATTGGCCTCTACAAATTCGGCCCAGTGCCTAAAATTAGAGAGTAACTGAGCATGTGCAGAGCAGGTAGGGTTGCCACCTGTTCAGGATTTACCCGGACAGTTCGGGTTTGGAATCATGCGTCCGGGTTTCAGACTGCCTGAAACCCGGACACATTATTCAGACTGGACTATGGCTTCCTAGCAGGATTGCTGTCTGCAGTTGTCTAAGCTATGAGTGTCTGTTACACTCCTTCACACTGCCCAAAGCCAGCACTAATCTCCCCCCCCCCCCCCAAAACACACAGGGGGAGAGGAGAGAGAGAGCGCGATCTGCACCTCCCCCCCCCCCCCCATATACCCCTCTGTGTCTGCCCACACTCCAATCCCCAGCGCTGTGCCTCAGAAAAGGATAGTGGGGGCCAGAATTTTGAAGTCCAGCAGCCTCAGATACATCTGGGTGAGAGCTGCTGACTGCCAAGGGGTGAGTGAGCTCACCATCCATCCCTGTCTGACTGACGTTTCCCCCTTCTCTCTCCTGCCTCTGAGTGAGTACACTAAGGTAAATCGGGGTTCTCAGAGCACCCCTTACATTAGAGTTCCCCTTTACACCAGAGGCCCCAGTGTTTCCCCTTACATCAGAGTCCTCTCCGTGCTCTACCTTAAATCACGGTTCCCAGAGCATCCCTAATGTTAGAGTCCCCAGAGCTCTCCCTTACATCAGATTTCCCCCCCCCCCCTTACAGTGTAGGGGAACTCTGTGGAATCTGGTGTAAAAGGGGAACTCTTGTTATTCACTTCATATGATTAGAAATTTTATTTAATAGCAAAATATATGTATAGTTAAGGCCTCATGCCCACGGGCGTTTTTTCAGCCGCGTTTTTGAGCGTTTTTTACAGCTCAAAAACGCCTGTCCATGTTAGTCTATAGCTTCATGTCCACCTAGGCGTTTTTGAGCTGTAAAGAGCATAGGCGTTTGTAAGCTGTAAAAAAAACCCAGGGCCAGTGCGTTCCTCAGCGTCAGAATTAGGCAGAAAAAAATGCGCAAAAACGCGCACTAACGCGCAAAAAACGCGCGGTCGCGTTTTTAGCTCCGACGTTTTTTTTTTTTATTTTTTTTTCAAAAAAAAAAAATAAAAAAAAAAAAATTATTTACAATAACATGGACAGGCGTTTTTAAGCTGCAAAAAACGCAGCTGTAAAAACGCCAGTGGGCATGAGGCCTTATACTATAAAAAAACTATTTTGTGTTCGGGTTTGACTTGAAGAAAAGGTGGCAACCCTAAGAGCAGGGCCCCAACAGGTCATATTTTCAGGATTTCCCTCAGATAAAACAGCTGTGGGAATTACTAAAGCAGTTAAACTGATCAAATAACCTGTACAAAACAATGGAGAGCCTGAAAACATGACCTGTTGGGGCGCCTTGAGGACTGGAGTTGAGAAACACTGCTCTATGGGGCTGTCGGATGGAAACAGAGCTATCAATGGTCTGATCAGGTTTGCCTGAAAAACTCACTAGTGGACCCGATTGGGCCATCAGTGTGGAAGGAGCCTAATTGAACAAGCTGAAGTTAGAAGCTACCAGTCACAGCTGCACCAGTTTTAGTAAATCCCCCCCCCATGCTCACTTCCCTTCAACATCAGAAGTAGTGATGAGCCGAACACCCCCGGGTTCGGTTCGCACCAGAACCCGCGAACGGACCGAAAGTTCGCACGAACATTAGAACCCTATTAAATACAATGGATGCGAACGTTCGAATTCTAAAGTGCTAATTATAACGACTATTATCCATGTTATTGTCCTAAACAGAGTTTGGGAACCTAGGTTCTGCACCAGGGGACATGTATCAATGCAAAAAGAAGTTTTAAAAACGGCCGTTTTTCGGGAGCAGTCATTTTAATGATGCATAAAGTGGAAAAAAAAAAAAAGTCAAATATTCCTTTTAAATATCGTACCTGGGGGGTGTCTAAAGTATGCCTGTGAAGTGCCACGTGTTTCCCGTGTTTAGAACTGTCCCTGCACAAAATGACACTTCTAAAGGAAAAAAAAGCCATTTAAAACTGCTTGCGGCTTTAATGTAATGTGTGGTCCCGGTAATATGGATGAAAATCTTTAAGAAAAATGGCATAGCTACCACATCACCCCCCCCCCCCTACTCCAGCCCCTTTGGGTCTTGTATGGATATTAAGGGGAACCCCGCACACAAAATAAAAAGGCCCTATATACTCTGAACAGCCTTATACAGGCGGTGCATACAAGACAGGGACTGTAGGTTTGTTCTTATGTAGAATCTGTTTGTAATTTTGAACAGCTACATTGTTTAAGTGTAGCTCCAGCCCAAATACCTATTTTTAAGCTTTTTGGAAAACATAGGGAAGGGTTATCACCCCTGTAACATTTGTTTTGCTGTCTGTGCCCCTGTTCAGAACATTTCACCTCACTTTCCGTCCTAATGACAACTGTTTTTGAAATGTGGTGTTTTTATTGAAACAAGGATTGGTGATAAAGCATCAGTAGAGAGGAGACACCTTTCTCCCATATTAATTCTTACAGGAGAGAATTTTCCTTCCAAGGGGTAGATTTCCTCTCACTTCCTGTTGTCTTCTTCCGTTTGCAAGTAGTAGTCGTTTGTAAGTTGGATGGTTGAAAGTAGGGACCTGCCGTATATACTCTGCAGAAATTGGCCCCTTAGGTGTTGGCACAACACTGTAAGCACTCACAGTTACTCTTGGTGGGTGCTGGAACGCCCTGCTGTCAACTATTATATCAGGAATTGTAATAACATATAATTGTTGAACAGTGGTAGTAAAAATTGGGCCTTTGATGGTGGTGCTGGTGCCACAACACTGTAAGGCCTGACAGTTACTCTTGGTGGGCGCAGCAATGGGCCCTGCTGTGAATTATTAGATCAATAATTATAATTGCATGCCCGTGTTGAACAGGGGCTGAAAAATTGGGCCTTAGGCACTGGTGGCACAACACTGCAACCCCTCACAGATACTGTACTTGGAGCACAGCAATGAGGCCTGTTGCAAAGTATTGCATCAAAAATTGTAATTACACGCCCCTGTTAAACAGGGGCTGAAAAATTGGGCCTTAGCCACTGGTGGCGGCACCCATAAACCAAAATGATCTTCCAAGCTATCATCATTAATCGGATCATTGAGGAGGAGGAGGATAGCCAGTCAACATCACAGCACAGGCACTCAGCATCAGTCTTGAAGGGATGTGACATTTTAAAATCAATTAGTCTGTTATATCAGCATCAGGTGTGTGGTAGCTGGTGGTGATCCAAGACTGGTTCATCTTGATGAAAGTCAGTCGATCAACCGAGTCGGTGGACAGGCGCACCCTGTGATCCGTGACAAATCCTCCAGCAGCACTGAATGTGCGTTCCGAAAGAACGCTGGATGCAGGACAGGCCAGTAGCTCAATTGCATACTGTGCAAGCTCTGGCCAGTGATCCATCCTCAAGACCCAGTAAGCCAGAGGATTTTCGGTGGGGAAGGTGTCCAAGTCTGACCTTGCCCCTAGATATTCCTGCACCATGTTTATCAGACGCTGGCGATGGTTGCTGGAACCGATCATACTTTGGGGCTGCGGACTAAAGAATTGTCTGAACGCATCGGTCAGACGGCCACCTTCCCCACCGCTCCTTCTTTGACTGCCCGAAGCCTCAGCAACTCGTTGTCCAGGACCAGGAGTTTGTAACCTCCCAGTCTCTGGGAACGCGTTGCACAGACCTTTCTGCAAGGCCTCCCGGAGTCGTCTCATCCTCTGCTCCCTCTGCGACGGTAAGATAAGGTCCGCAACCTTACCCTTGTACCTTGGATCAAGGAGAGTGGCCAGCCAGTAATGGTCCCTCTCCTTGATCCGAAGAATACGAGGATCCTTCCGCAGACTTTGCAGGATCAGGGAGGCCATGCAGCGTAGGTTAGCTGAGGCATTCATTCCGGAGTCCTCTGGGTCACTAAGGACGACATGATCCGCAGCCACCTCCTCCCAGCCACGTACAAGTCCACTGGTTTCTTGGGACTGTAAATCATCCCTAAAAGACTGCTGCTGATGATGCTGAGTGCCAGCCTCCACCTCCATGCTGACACAATCCTCCTCCTCCTCCTCTTCCTGTGCGATGGGTGGGACAGAAGGAACACTGTCTGGGTAAAGGGGGCCTTGAGAGGCAAGGAAGTCCTCCTCTTCTGCCTCTGTTCTGCCTCAAGTGCCCTGTCCATTATTCCATGCAGCGTGTGCTCCAACAGGTGGACAAGAGGTACAGTGTCACTGATGCATGCACTGTCACTGCTCACCATCCTCGTGGCCTCCTCAAATGGTGCCAGGACAGTGCATGCATCCCTGATCATGCCCCACTGGCGTGGTGAAAAAAACCCGAGCTCCCCTGACCCTGTCCTGGTGCCGTAGTCGCACAGGTACTCATTGATGGCCCTCTGCTGCGTGTGCAGCCGCTGCAGCATGGCCAACGTTGAGTTCCACCTGGTGGGCATGTCACATATAAGGCGGTTCTTGGGCAGGTTCAACTCCTTTTGCAGCTCAGCCAGGCGAGCACTGGCATTATAAGATCTGCGGAAATGCACACAGACTTTCCTGGCCTGCCTCAGGACATCCTGTAAGCCCGGGTACCTGCCCAAGAACCGCTGCACCACCAGGTTAAGGACGTGAGCCACACAGGGCACATGGGTCAGTTGTCCCTGTCGGAGGGCGGAGAGGAGGTTGGTGCCATTGTCGCAAACCACCATTCCTGGCTTAAGCTGGCGTGGCGTCAACCACCTCTCGGCCTGCCCCTGCAGAGCAGACAGGACCTCTGCCCCAGTGTGGCTCCTGTCCCCCAAACACACCAGCGCAAGCACGGCATGGCATCTTTTTGCCTGCGTACTTGCGTAGCCCCTTGAACGCCTACGGAGCACCGCTGGTTCCGAGGACAAAGCACAGGAAGAGGCCATGGAGGAAGAAGAAGAGGAGGGGGTGGAGGAGAGAGGTGTGTCAAAACCAGTAGTAGCATTTTGGAGGCGTGGAGGTGGAACAACCTCCAACACTACTGCACCTTGTCCTGCATCCTTCCCAGCTGCCAAAAGAGTGACCCAATGGGCCGTGAAAGAAAGGTAACGTCCCTGTCCATGCCTGCTGGACCATGAGTCAGCGGTAATATGCACCTTACCGCTGACCGCCCTGTCCAGCGAGGCCAAGACATTGCCTTCCACATGCCTGTAGAGAGCCGGAATCGCCTTCCGTGCGAAAAAGTGGCGTTTGGGAACCTGCCACTGAGGAACCGCACATTGCACAAACTCACGGAAGGGGGCCGAGTCTACCAACTGAAAAGGCAGCAGTTGAAGCGCTAGCAATTTAGCCAAGCTAGCATTCAACCGCTGGGCATGTGGATGGCTGGGAGTGAACTTCTTTCGACGGTCCAGCAGCTGGGGCAGGGAAATTTGTCTGCTAGAATGGGACGTCGGTGTACTGCTAGCAGAGTGGCTGCAAGTACTTGGCTGTGACACACCTAATTCTACACCTTCATTCCTCTCAGTGCAGGTTTCAGAGAGGACTGAAGGTATAGTGGGGTTGGAGCTCCCAGCTGATGCGGTGCAAGGAGAGGTCCGCTTTGTTCTTTGGTGTGGGTCTTTAAGGTAGGCTTGCCAACGAGCTGCATGGCAGGTCAACATATGTCTGATCAAGCATGTGGTGCCCAAGCGGCTGATGTTTTGGCCACGCGATATACGCTTGAGACATATGTTGCAAACAGCAGCTGTGCGATCTGATGCGCTCGCCTCAAAAAAGGCCCACACCAAAGAACTTTTTGAATGACGGGCAGAGGCAGCGCCCTGCACAGGCGGAGCTCTGCGGTGTGATTCCGTCGGTGTGCTGCCCATACGCTGGCCACCCAAGGGCATCCTGCCTCGTTGGAGATGTGCCTCCTCCTCATCCTCCTCCTCCTCCTCTCTCCTATTAGGCACCCACGTGGAGTCAGTGACCTCATCATCCCCTCCCTCCTCATCACTGGAGCCAATCTGGCAGTATGCTGCAGCTGCTGGAGCATGACTGCCAGATTGGTGTCCTTCTTGAGCATCCCCTCTCTCTGCGCTCACGCTACTGCCTTCCTCTATCTGGGTATCATCATCAGATCCTTCGAAACGCTGGGCATCCTCCTGGAGCATGTACCCAACACTGTGCTCAAACAGTTTGGGGGACTCCTCAGGAGGAGGACATGGTGGGTCTAGGGAAGGATTGACTAATGAAGATAATGATACCAGAGAAGAGGACGCTTTGGCAGCTGCTTTGCCAGTACCCTGAGCCTGGGTGAGAGAGGATGAGGAGGATGAGGTGGGCTTGGTCATCCACTCTACCAAGTCTTCGGCATGATGTGGCTCAACATGTCCAGCTGTCGAAAAGAAGGACAAGCGTGTCCCATGGCCATGTGCTGATGACAATGCACCGCGTCCACGACCAGCACTGTTGCCCCCAGACACAGAGCCTGCTTGCCCTCTTTTTTTGCCTCCTAACTGTCTGCCTCTCCTTGTTTGCCTTCCAGACATTTTAATGGATGGCCTGCAGGGAGATGGGAAAAACAGCAATAAGGGCTACCTTCAGGTGTATACTGTGCAGGAGGCTTAGCAACAATGACACTGACACTGTCCCCTGCCTATCCTTCTCTGTCCCTAAACACAAGGATTTGCAATATGCTTCAGCAAGATTGGTTTAGCACAGAATAGCACACTGATAGTTTCCCTCACTGTCCTTCTCTGTCCCTACAAACAAGATTTAGCACAGAATAGCACACTGATAGTTTCCACGAGTGTCCTTCTCTGTCCCTAAACTCAAGGATTTCAAAGATGGTTCAGCAAGATTGGTTTAGAATAGAATAGCACACTGACACTTTCCCTCACTGTACCTAAACTCAAGGATTTCAAATATGGTTCAGCAAGATTGGTTTAGAACAGAATAGCACACTGACACTTTCCCTCACTGTACCTCTCTGTCCCTACAAACAAGGTTTAGCACAGAATAACACACTGACACTCTCCCTACCTATCCTTATTTGTCCCTAAACACAAGGAATCCAGGATTAGTAAAGGAAAAAAAATGACACTGTCCCTGCCTATGCTTCTCTTTCCCTGCTCCGGAACACACTACACAAGGCCGCCACGCTGGCGCCAAGGCTGCCTGTGGCCAATCATCGCTCTCCTCGCTGCCGGCGCTGTGATTGGCCAAGCATGCGGGGTCACAGTGCATGCTTGGCCAATCACAGCGCCTGGATGACACTGCGATGGCGTAGTGCATTGTGGGCCGTTCGCGTCACTCGAATTTGGCGCGAACGGCCCAAATCGTTCGTTCTTCGTCGAACGATCGAACAGCCGATGTTCGAGTCGAACGTATGTTTGACTCGAACACAAAGCTCATCCCTAATCAGAAGATGTCCAGCAGTACCCTCAGCACAGAACTGGTGGGAACCAGGGGGAGTCTTGCCTTCCTCTGAGAATGTAAAGGCCCTCCAATAGAACCAGGTTTTCTGGTACATTTCCGGGTTGTTTTGTGAAAAATGTACTAAATCCTCCATAATGGTTTTACTTCATTTTACATATCCTCTCTGAGATTGAGGGGGGGGGGAGTTAGGGTCTTTCCACTATAAAGGAATACATTCGGGAGATGACGTAGCATCAACATCTTATACACTATATGACCAAAAGTATTGGTACGCCTGCCTTTACACGCACATGAACTTTAATGGCATTCCAGTCTTAGTCCGTAGGGTTCAATATTGAGTCGGCCCGCCCTTTACAGCTATAACAGCTTCAACTCTTCTGGGAAGGCTGTCCACAAGGTTTAGGAGTGGGTCTATAGGAATGTTCGATATTTCTTCCAGAAGCGCATTTGTGAGGTCAGGCACTGATGTGGACGAGAAAGCCTGCCTAGCAGTCTCCACTCTAAAGCCTCGTACACACTCTTTGATTTTCGGACGTCACATTGGGGGTTATTTACTAAAGGAGAGTCCACTTTGCACTACAAGTGCACTTGGAAGTACAGGCACTGTAGATCCGAGGGGAACATGTAAGGAATGATTGGATGATAAAATCGGCAGAGCTTCCCCTCATTTCAGATCTACAGCAACTGCACTTGCAGTGCACAGTGGATTTGCCTTTAGTAAATAACCCCCCATGTGTTGAATAGTTTTGTATGTATTCTTTCGTTTCTGAGCATGTGTAGTCTTGCTCTTACGATTTTTTTCGTACAAAAAACGTACTAATTTAACAAAAATCAGACGTTGAGTTCACATCCGACTTTTGTCTGACGGAAAAGTGAAATCCCGCTGTCGAAAGCACCGTACTAACGGTAAGATTTGCGGACATCGTAACACGATTAACGTCCGAAAATCAAACCGTGTGTATGGGCCTTTATTCATCCCAAAGGTGTTCTATCGTGTTGAGGTCAGGACTATTTGCAGGCCAGTCAAGTTCCTCCACCCCAAACTGGCTCATCCATGTCTTTTATGGACCTTGCTTTCTGCACTGATCCAAAATAATTTGGTGGAGGGGGGGATTATTTTGTGGTGTTGTTTTTCAGGGGTTAGGATTGGCCCCTTTGTGGGAACAGTTTGGGGATGGCCCCTTCCTGTTCCAACATGACTGTGCACCAGTGCACAAAGCAAGGACCATAAAGACATGGATGCGCAAGTTTAGGGTGGAGGAACTTGTTCATGTATGTAAAGGCAGGCGTTCAATACTTTTTTGTAATTATAGTGTATGTCTTAATAGGAATTGAGGAGTGGTGTAGCAGGATGCACGCTGGACAATCGGGTATGGTAAAATCTTAGAATTTTTGGGATGTCTCTCTAACGCAGTGGTTCTCAACGCCTGTCCTCAGGACCCAATAACAGGCCAGATTTTAAGTATTCTCTTGGGGAGATGCAGATTAGAATACTGCAATCACTGAGCAGCAAATAATATGACCTGTGATGTATTTCAGTTCTCTTGCAAACCTGGCCTGTTGGTGGGTCCCGAGGACAGGAGTTGAGAACCACTGCTCTATCCTCATTCCTGAAGGGATTCAATAGGGGGCATGACCACAAAAAATATGTAGGGGCGACCCCTTGTCTTTATTGCAGCTCAAATGTCAGTACGATTTGGAAATGATAAAGTATTGTAGGTGTTATGCACCTCCGGGATAATACCTTGAAATTGAATTTCTTGGTGCTATGTGCAGGTTCGTGACTTTAGAGCTAGATGCAGATTTTTTGGGGATTGTTGTGGAGTGAAGGGCAGTCCTCCTGGGGGTCAAGAGGTACAAGAGTAAATAATAGAGAGAGAGAGAGTGTCTAATGGGGCTTTGACTGAAACAAAGCAAATATGCAGATTCTAATGGTGTGCAAAAATTTACTCCCGAAGTTCCCAAAGATGGAACTTCGGCTTTTTGGAACCCCCCCCCCTTCCGGTGTCAAATTTGACACCTTTCAGGGGGAGGGGGGAGCAGATACCTGTGTAATACAGGTATTTTGCTCCCACTTCCGGGCATAGATACCCGAGTCACCCACGGGTATCTATGCCACTTCACACCTGCCCCCTTGTCTTCTGGGAGACACAGAGGTCCCAGAACACAGCACAGGGACCAGTGGGAATGAGCATGTGCACTAGGGAACCAGGAAGTGAAGCTTCCTGATTCTCTTACCGAAGATGGCAGCAGCAGCACCCGAGAGCCGAGGGAGAGATCGTCTTTGGGTGCCGACATCGCGGGCGCCCAGGACAGGTAAGTGTCCTTATTTTAAAAGTCAGTAGCTGAAGTATTTGTAGCTACTGAATTTAAAAAAAAAAAAAAAAATTGGCAGAGCTCCGCTTTAAGGTACCTTAAGTGGACCATTGAGTTTTTTTTATATACTATTGCGCTACCTTTTGTTCTGCAGAATGCACAAAACAGTTCCCAGCATTCCTTCAGGGAGCACAAAGATGCCACAGTACTGATAACAAAAGCGTTTTTTTTTTCTTAGATGTTTTAATAATAGAAAAATAGACTTGTCCTGCCAGGAAATGTGCTGCCAGTCGGTAAATTACCAGCCTTTGCATTGTGTAGCTGATCTTTTCATGCTGCAACAGGAGTGTTCCATTATCTGGGCCTGGCTCCAATCTAAATAACATCATGTAATAAAATGGTGAGGCGGAAGTGTTATGAAATACCTTTTTCGGGAACATATGATTAACTGCAATTAGCACATCTAGCTTATTTCCAGGCAATAGATAAGATCAGTCATATAATTGTTGTATACCTGGAAACAGCTGGTGCCCGAATCTGCAGAGCAACCTTACTCTCTCTGGAGGAAACCTGATGATATGCAATGTGAAGATCTACCTGCCTCTGTTTTGTTCATACATTTTTTCTTTCAAGTAAAGCATTGATTAAGTGTAGACCCGTAGCAGGAAATAGACCTATTGCATCTGCTTTTTGTGGATATACCGTACTCTTGCCTTCGCATAAAATGCAATCCTTTATAGTTATGGCACTTTTCTCCATCCACCCTGTGCCATCATTGGGAACTGATAATCACATTGGATGATGTGAAATGTAGCGCTAGAAATAGTGTACAGTGAGAGTGTACCAGTGGTATGTAAGTGGTAATTGGTTAATAAAAATCAATCTCCAATATAATGATCGTACATAAGTGAATAAATACACATATAAATCAAGTTCGGTGGAGTGAATCAATCCTTAAGTGAGCATAAACAGTCCACAACAAAGAAGTGGTTATTCCCAAGCAGGTACTGATGGTGTAAAGAAGCATGTGCAACATCCGGAATAGTATGTCATCCAACCAATGATAGGAGTATGTACTCTTACCGGAAAAGGTGAACTCGAGTGTCGTCGACAACGAGTCGGTCAAGCAGGGGTGCCCAGATCGGCAGGTCTCCAAAGCGATCAAAGAAGCCCAAGGATCTCCAAAAGCGACTCCAAAGGATCATGTGGATAACCGCCAAGCTGAAATTTTGATGGCCAAAACTGGACATCCAAAAAACTCTCATCCGGGGGGTATGAAAATAAAAAATGCCTCCAATAGTGTAGGTCAAAAGAGAGGGTTTTTACATATAAAAAAAAAAAACATACACGGATAAAATGTGATCACAGAGTAAAAGCAATGTGGGGGAGAAATAAGCCAAGTCCGATGCGTTTCGTCCAAATAGGACTTCTGTATAAAGCCCCGTACACACGGTCGGACTTCCATCTGACTTTTCCGTGGTTTTTTGTCTGAACGGAGTTGGTCGGGAACACGCATAGCATACACACCACAGGACTTTTCTGCAAACTTTCCCAAAACTTTTTGCAACATCACGTGGTTTTTCTGCTCTTTTCTGCTCTTTACCGCCACCCTTTGGTCAACTTCTGCTATTGCTGGTTGATTTTAACATTAGTTGTTTTGTCCATCGGACAAAAGTCCGATGGTTTTCTGTACACACTGTAGGACTTTGCTCCATCGGACTTTTGTTGGGCAAAAGTTTGTCCGTTTGCAGACCCAACTTTTGTCCGATGAAAACAAGAAAAAAGCAAAAAAAGTTTGTCCGATGGAGCGTACACACGGTCGGATTGTTGGTCCAACTTGCTCAAAATGAAGTTTGTTAGCCAAAAGTCCGACCGTGTGTACGGGGCTTTAGTCTGTAGAAGTACCTGCTTGGGAATAACCACTTCTTTGTGGTGGACTGTTTATGCTCATTTTAGGATTGATTCACTCCACCGGACTTGATTTATATGTGTTTTTATTCACTTATGTACGATCATTATATTGGAGATTGATTTTTATTAACCAATTACCACTTACATACCACTGGTACACTCTCACTGTACACTATTTCTAGCGCTACATTTCACATCATCCTGTACTTTGAATTTTTGTCACATTCTTATGTAGCAGTTGTTTTCCCCTTTTTTTTTTCTACTTTATTGGGTTAGTGCATTAACTATTTGCATTTAATTACGAATACGATATAAAACATTCACTTCTGCAGCTCGCTATGTAACATTTCTGAGTACACATAGTTTTGTAAAGGGTACCATTAACACTACATCATACAAGTACATTTTGGACAATTGAGCGCTTCCAAACTTGTGGTTCCAACATGACTGTGCCTCGGTGCATAAGACCAGCTCCGTAAAGATATGCTTTATGGGTTCGGTATGGAGGATCTCAAGGGGCAAGCACCAAGCCTTGACCTCAACCCTAATTAACACCTTTGGGACCAATTGGAACACCAACTGCAAGACAGTTCTCATTCAACATCTGTACTTGTCTTCACAAATGCTCCTTTGGCTGAATGGGCACATTCCCACAGACACAATTTTATGGAAAGCCTTCCCAAAAGAGTGGGGTCTTAAGCTGGCTATCGACAGTTCCAATCTCAGTTGGTTCAGCAGGGACCGGCTGAAATTCAAACCATGTATGGGCAGGCTGATTGTACCCAAGTTGATCGATCAGTCAACTTGGGTAGAACTAGCCTGTCAGATTTTTCATGCAATTATTGTATAGCTGCTAGCAATAATGGCTGTGTACTCGATTGGCAGGGATGGCTACCCACTCCCACCCTTCACTGGGAGCACACAATAACTCTGCAGGAGGGATCCCCTCATCAACACTGACTGCGTTTATGGGGGAATCTTGCCGGAATGAAAATCGCACCATCTATGGCCATTTGTAGCTGCACCGGCATCCATAATGATGCCAATGGTTTTGAAATAGAATTTCCAACAAGCCCATAGGGGTGTGATGGTCAGGTGTTCACAAATGTTTAGCAATATAATGTATATAGTTAAAAATATTTATTTCACGCATAAGACAATCAGGTTTCTTTTGGAAAAATATATATTTATTTATAAAGAAAAAAAATATATCATTGTTAATTGCACACACCATAGAAAGTTTTTAGTTACTATATAAAAAATAAAAAAAAAAACATAATATACAACTGTGTCAACGTAATAATGGACAATCAATCAGATTCTGTTTTGTCTAAAAAGAGATTCAGAGCTGGAATCTGATTGCTTGCTTTGGGCCATTAAAATATAAAGGCATTTTCTTGCTGTGCAAAGGTAAAATGTACAGGAAAAGGAATAGTGTAATTACTTGTAGATATATACATTTTAAAGACATTTTCATAACTTAAACATCTAAAAAAAAAAATATTAAGACAGGTAAAGTAAAAGAGTTCAACAAACTTTTGGCCTCATTCAATAAAGAGTTCTTATTGTTAAAGTGAACCTGTGCTTTTATCCTGCAGGGCAATGCAACACAATAATTTTGATCGTCCTCATCCCCAAAAGCATTTTTTATCCTAATTGTGCTCCCCCTCTACTCTCTTCTACCATGGGGTGCAAGGAAGGACAGCCCTGTTTAAGTCTGTGTTTAGGCTGGCCATACACAACTCGAATTTGGGACGATTGCTGTGAATTGGCCAAAAATTGAGCCATGGGTTGCCCTGGCAACACCACCCAGCTCAACAAACTTCAATTAGGATGCCAAAGGAGCCAAGCATAAAAAAAATTGGCCAGATATTGGCAGCCATTCAGAATACTATAACTAGCAGCAGGAGATCCGTCTATCACAGGAATGGGAAAATATATAAATTTCTCTTCAGCCCAACTGGCTGAACGAAAGAAGCCTTTAAATATGTGGCCAGCTTTACATAGGGCTTACTATCTCCCTCCATGGGACACCCTTGGAAAATCAAGGTTGAGTTCCCAGCTACTCCATTTTTGGAAGTAGCAGGCATTTCCCACGCTCCAGACAGGCTGAATGGAGCATAGGAAAGGTGAGCATGTGCTGCTGGGAGACCAAGCTTTAAAGAGAACCTGTGCTGTACAGAAAGCCTGAAATGTGGCTTTCTTCCACCCCGTAAAGCATTGCCCTATCTCAAGGAGATCTCCTGTGGTCATCGCCGGCTTTTCGCCAAACCACATAGAAATACCAGCAGATGATGCCATATTTATACAGTACTAGTGAGCATCACATTGTTCACCAACTTTTTTGTCCCCTCCCAAGTCCCATGTATGCACCATTGCATAAGCAAGTGGGCATTGTGCGGGAGGAGCATTCACAAGACCTGGCTGCACTGGCCGAGCCCACTTGTCTGCAGTCTGGGAGGTGCTATGGGCGAGCAACATTATGAATGCAGAAAAAACTAAAGATGAAGTTGTGTTGGTAACTATTGATTTGAAAATCTGAGTTGATATTTGCATAGAAAGGACGGCACTGCTTATTGCAAGTACCAAGGGTGGTAAATAAACAACTTAAATCCTTGGTGAGCCCCATTTTTACCTTGCTTAAGTTTGCCTTAAGTACACTTTAGGTGCTAACAGTAGCAACCATTAGGAATCCATATTGCATTGATCAGATTGCTTTTTTGCTCTTAAGAGTTGGCACCTAAAGTGTAATGGCAGCTTTTGAGTGATTACACTTATATTGTAGGTTGCTCGGCTTCCATCTTCCCCTGGAAGTCTTATACTCAACTGTTCCCCATCCAGCTAGATATTGTTCAGAAGCAGCAGATTCAGTGAGATGGAAACATAGAGCTGAAGACCTCCAAATCCTCTGAGCTGGCCTTGCACACTTGCTCTGTATTCCCTATTCAGTCTACTTAAGATTTTGTACTCCTGAGAATGGAGTACAAACTCCCCATAAGATTGCATGGGAGAGGGCAGAAGATTTCGAGAAGCGGCTTTTTGCAGCTTTGTTGGTGATATCTCACTGGATCGGGGACAGGTAACTATAAGACCTGGGGGGGGGAGCCTACCATGTAAGGGTAATTGAACCAAAGGTCCCC
The DNA here is from genome assembly GCA_029206835.1 of Rana muscosa. NCBI lineage: Eukaryota > Metazoa > Chordata > Amphibia > Anura > Ranidae > Rana > Rana muscosa. Next base: position 74,565,083 of record CM055117.1, read on the forward strand.
TCATCACATCAGAAGTCCCCCCAACATAACAGAAGTCTCACGATCACATAGGAAGTCGTCCCCCCCCAATATAATAGAAGTCTCACCATCAAATCAGATTTCCCCCTTCACAGAGAGTCCCCTCATCACATCAGAGTCCCCCATCATATAGTCCCTTCGTCACATCAGAATTCTCCCATCACAAAGTCCCCTTTTTCCATCTGAGCCCTACCTTATGACTCCAGCAGCATGGCAGAGGGTGGGGCGTGCAGCAGGTTTGGATGGAGGTACACTCCTGTCCTCTCCTAAATATTTGTGGACACCCACACTGGATTGGCATCTTGTATTGCCATTATAATGAATGACATCATGAGCCCTGGCCCTAGAACGTCATTGGTTGTTACGGTGCTTGCCGCCGGCCAACCTAAACCATGGCAACATATTACGCAGTGCAAAAATAGGGGACAAACTGCATCATGGCATTCATGGCACACTGGATAAGCCCAAACGGCACCCTGGTTGAGAGAGATATACCTCTCTATGCACCGGCCATCTAAAAACTCATGGACAAAGCACAGGTTTACTATGGAACAGCTAATGAAGATGAAAAATAGGCTGATTTAATAAGGTAAAGAGCGAGGCAGAAATTGCAATAAACCATAGCAACTAATTTAAATTAAAATCTTTTACAACTAGCAGTATGTTAGACAGACCTTGTATTTGCTTAAAGAGGTACAAGTAAACTACAAATGGACATTATAAAATAATCATGAACTTTACAAAAACATACACCTTCTCTTACAGACTTGACAGACTAGAGTTAGTCCTGCTAACTCTGATTTTGTCTTTTTTTTTGCACAATTCCACCTTGACTTAAAGTGTTACTAAACCCAGGACTCTGCATTCACTATATCTTGTCTCCCACAGTACACAGAAACACAATTTTAGTAACTATAAACTGCTAAATACCTTTTTACATCAACAGTTAGAGCAGTCTTGTGACTTTTATCAGTGTCTGGTTAAATCTTGTAGGAGGAGTTTTCTGACTATCCTATGAGACTGCAGGACCCCTGACCCTCTGTCTGGACAGTGCTGATTGGTCCTGTGCTGATCACATGCACTCTCTCAAGAAAAAGAAAATAAACTCTCTAGCAATACACATCAAACTGAGCATGTGCAGTCTGACTCCATAGACTCTGTTTTTACAGGAAATTATTAAGGGGCAGTAAAAGGAGGGGAGGATCAGAGAAGACAGGATCAAACAGCCATTTTACACAATGTGGAAGATTAACTCCTTAGGTTCCACAGTGAGTATAACAAGCATTCTTTACTGCATATACAGACTGAGTTTACTGTTGTGGGTTTAGCAACACTTAAGAGTGAATTTCCACTTTTGCAGTCAAATTTAAGAAACTCCCACCATATGTCTGTTATGTAGTCCCATTTTTAAAAATTAATTATTTGAAAAAAAATGTTTTTTCAAACATTTCTTACCTTTCTAGTTGTTTCTTTGGAGCTGTATTATATATAGAAAGTAATAGGGATCCTGCACTTATTGGACTGGTATAATTATTAAATATGGTTTATGATTGTGTTGCACCTATTACTTTAATTTTTAGTATAATACATAGGCCTGCAAGTTATTCTGAACAATTTCAAAGTATAATTAGAGAGACAAACTGAGTAAAATTGTGTCAACATACAATGGATCATCATAAGCCTTGAGATCTTTAACCTTTTGTTAGGACAGAAAGAAGAGTGCACGTTTAGTTGGCAGCTGATAACGTGATCTGCCAGCACAGTGCACACAGGATTATTATAGCATTAGCTACCCAGTCCCCTCCTTAATATTACATAGCAGGAGAAAGCTAGGTAGGAGTTTTAGGTAAGTAAAAAGGTAAGCAGCAGTTTTTAAATATTTTTTGTAGTTAAGCAAGTGAATGGGAACATATAACAAATATAAAATAGTTGTTATTTTAGTTTGTGTGCAAAAGTCTAAATACATATTAAAGTAGATCAGAACAATTCAAAATGAGAATCTGATGAAAAATGCATCAGCAGGTGTTACCGTCAGTGTCAAAACAAGAACAAATATAAAAATATAGACAACTGTAAAGGTTGAGCTTTGCCCCACCCCTTATACCTCCTGGACTTTGCAGTTGGTTAATGAGGCAACCAATCACATGAAATGACCAACAGAAAGAAGAAAAGGGGAAGGGCCAAGCACAACTTTAAAAAAAAACAAAAAACTGTGCACAGCGATTTTGGGGCACCCTGGAGGTAGTCCATAGGGAAAATGAGTTCAACCAACCTTTGATGCCTCCTATAGAGTGAACTGGTTAATTCTCATGAAATGGGCAAACTATAGGTTTGCTTTAAGTCACCTTAAACTACCCTCTATTTTCATTGATACAATCTGGATTTCTGCACAGGTTCCACACTGTGATTCCAGACAATCCACTGTGCCTTAGCCACACCCCCAAGATTCCAAAGAGGAACCTTGGGGGTGTGGCTAAGGCACAGTGGAATGTAGCCTGCCAATAGAAATGAAGGCTGTGGCCACATTAACTTTCAATATTAACTTATGAAATTTTTATCAAAATAAAGTGCCTTGTAATAATAGGAGTGCTTTGATACCCGTGAGTATGTCTTCAGTGATAAATAAGAATAAGTTCACGTTCGGGCCAAACTCAATTCGACCCAAAACTGTCATATGATAGCAGAATGTGGGCCGATCAGCTGCAGCCATGGAATTCCCTGCCCCACAGCAATGCATAACAAAGGGGTGAAGATGCTTGTGACATCCCTGACCTTGTCATAAAAAAAATGAGAAGCTGATTGGTTTCAGTGCAGAGCTTCACCAAATTTTCCACTCTCCAGTTTTAGTAAATCAACCCTACAGTCATATTTGATCAAAGACATTGGCAATATATAGCCATGTGGCCATATTAGGTCTTCCCAAAACGTTGCTAGTGATAAATAAAGCACTATTAATCTGTAATTAAAGCGTAGTTTCACCCAAAAATGGAACTTCCATTTATCCGGTTCCTCCCCTCCTCTGGTGTCACATTTGGTACCTTTCAAGGGGGAGGGGGGAGCAGATACCTGTCTAATCCAGGTATTTGCTCCCACTTCCAGCGATCTACGCCACGTCCGTCCCGTCCTCTGTCCCCCCCCCGGTGTCTTCTGGGAGACACACAGGCCCCAGAAGACAGCAGGGACCAGTCAGAATGTGCAGTGTGGCTTGCGCATGCACAGTAGGGAACCAGGCTGTGAAGCCGCAAGGCTTCACTTCCTGATTCCCTTACTGAAGATGCCGGCGCCTGCACCCGAAGCTGAGGGACGGGTCGGCTTCGGGTGAGGACATTGCAGGTGCCCTGGACAGGTAAGTGTCCTTATTTTAAAAGTCAGCAGCTGCAGTATTTGTATGGGATGCGTACTAGGAGGGGGGGGGGGGGTTGATTTGTGCTGGCAGGGGGATCGGAAGTGGTGGGGAGAGCATGTGTACTGGGAGGGGAAATTTAATGGGTAGAGGATTTGTGCTAGGAGTGGTGATTTTTTTCCCCTGGGGGGGAGGGGGGATTGTGCAAGTAGGGGTATTTGTGTTAGGAGGAGACATTTTTTGAGGGGGGATGTATGCTAGGAGGTGGGGGGTGATTTGTGCTGGCAGGGGGATTTGGAGTGGAGGGGAGAGGATGTGTACTCGGAGGGGAAATTTGATGGGTAGAGGATTTGTGGTAGGAGTGGTGAGTTTGTTTTTTTTGGGGGGGGAAGGGGCATTTGTGTTGGGGGGGCAAATATTTGTTCTGGGATAGGAGATTTCAGCAAGGGGGGTTACTCATGCAAATTAGTGCTCAATTATTTTGGGGGGGGGGGGTTTGCTGAGACATAATGCTCATACATCTGGGGGGGGGGGTAGGTTCACTCTGGGCTCCAGATGATGTTGTCCCAGCACTATGAGAAAGCCCTGTTGCATGTCTGCGCATGGATCAGCTTTCCTGGCCATCTGCACACACGTGGGGTTTCCCGCGCATGGGCAAAACTACTGCCAGTGCAGTCCAAAAACACATGAAAAAAATCGCCTGCACATACGTAAATGGGCTGACAGGCTCTGCCAGGACCTGTAGGTCATACTATGTCTCTTACCTGCCTGTTCATACTATACACTGAGCTGCAAATTACTGAAATGTTGGTCCGACCCGGCCAATGAAATTGCCCGGAGGTCAGTACCATGTCAGCGGCCAGCAGGAAGCTCCGGCACACCACAGAGCTGGAGAGAAGGTGAGTATAGTTCCACCTTGATTTATTTTCCTTCCTGTTTCTAACAATTTTGTTAATTTGTTCTCTCCAGACTGCAAAAAATGCCTATTGATAGCTGGGTGTCTCTTATTATTCATAGTAATAAACAGACAAGCTTTCCACAGGGCGTGTTCGCATTAACAGCACGCTAAAACAATATGTTGACCCTTTTCTTTCTTTTTTTTTTTTTTTACTTTATTGAAATGTCATAGTGACATTTCATTCATGCCTATGAGTTGCATCGGATCTGCTGTGCGAAAATGGACACCGAATTCTGGGGAGCTCCAGTGCAACGCACCGCAACCCACCCAGAGGCAGCATAGCAATGTGAACAACAACAGACAATCGTTTTCTGTGTGGAGTTAATCAAATGCCAGTCGCTGCATATAGTGTGAAATGTTTTTAAATTGTAGTGAGTAAACCAAGTGACTTAGCTTCACCTGACCCCCTTTTTCATTCATAGCTCAGATTTTTTTTTACAAAAAAAAAAAAATCACATCGGTGAGCTGCGGGAGCACGTGTTTTATTATAGGTGTGTTGCAGTGCCATTTATTCCTAATAGCACCCAAACACACATGTGTTGCAGTGCACCCCAAATGCATAGTAATCTATTACCATGCATTGTGGGCTGCTGCATTTTACAAAAATGTATGTTGGGCACCCAATTAAAATTTAATGGGATGCCCTAAAGCAATGCGCGGTAACGTGTGCAAGAATGTGCATCAACGTACATTGCAAAGATATGAACATAGATTTACTGTCAATGAGCATGCAAACACTCGACAGTTACTGCACCTGGGGGACCGAACTCAATCTTGGACTGAGAGTAATATTTGCGCACCATTGTTAACCTAAGGAGAAGTTATTGCTTATCATCTAAATATTAGACCAGCACCACATCCCTATAGAGAACATTTATACAAAAGTGGGGAGATTTGATGGGATTTGAAAGGTGCAAATTTACACCAAAGTTATATTGAATAAATATTATTTATTGAAAATTTAAAATGACATCGTCAAAATATGAAAATCTGATCATACAGTACAGTTGCAAACGGAATAGTTCTCTACATGTTTCGCCACGACTGAGGAAGCTACTACTCGTGGCGAAACATGTAGAGAACTATTCCGTTTGCACCTTTCAACTGTACTGTATTAACAGATTTTCATATTTTGTCTATCTCATTTGAAATTTTCAATAAATAATATTTTTTCAATATAACGTTGTTGTAAATTTGCACCTTTAAAATCCCATAAAATCTCCCCACATTTTACCATTGTTAACCTGTTTGGCTTACTAAGTAGTACATTTAGGGGATGGACAACCAGAAAATGAACAACTTCCTTGAACAATTTCCAGGAACTTGTCAATGGCCTCCCCTGCAGGTAAACTGCAGGAGAAGTTATAAAAAATAGTGTTCTATGCAGAGTTTTTCTTTAGGCAGTTTCATTGGTCTCTTCCTTTGTCTCTTCATTCTCTTCTGATAGAAATGTCAGCGGTTCACAGGACTCTCCATATTCTTCTGAAGACTGTGGCGGCAGCGTTGGGGTGTTATTAAATGGATTGCTTAAAAACTGAAAGAAAAAAAAAGGACCTGTCACACCACTGCATGATAGATTAGATAGATTAGTAAGACAAAAAAGGGTGAAAACAAATGTAGTGTCAATCTACACATTCACAGTAGCGCAGTGAGAAATATATAAAACATTGAATGAAATTCAATTTAAAGGCCATCCCCTGTGATGAAGTCGGAAATGACGAAACACGTTAGGGGGTTACTACACGGCAACTGTATCTTGATGCTGAGAGTGCGATCTGTGAGTGCGAGCGAGAAGAGGTTGGTGACGCAGCATGCAGGCACCCGGCATGTAACTTAAATTATGTCAAAGGCGATTTTTTTTTAATTCTGACGTAAGAGCAATCCTTTTTTCATTAAAACTGCTACCTTAGACTAGAGGTTTTGCACTATTGGAGGCTCTGTGTTGATTTTATCTCTACATGTGGACAGAGCTGTCATCTATTTTCAGTCTGAAGAGATCTGAATGGAGTATGGGATTGTCATCTGCATAAAGCAAGATGAATTGCACATAGGATTAAAATGTACACAATCTGGTGAGCCTCATTCTAAAAGGGTGTGGAACTGGCACTTGTTCATTTTGGTGAATGATTTATGGTGTTTTTTAAAGCGGAGTTCCACCCAAAAATGGAACTACCGCTTTTTGGAATTCTCCCCCCTCCGTTGTCACATTTGGGACTTTTCAGGGGGGAGGAGGGAGCAGATACCTGTGTAATACAGGTATTTTCTCCCACTTCCGGGCATAGATCACTGCGGTGATCGCGGTGACCTACGCCACGTCCGGCGCCTACTCCGTCCCCCCCGCTGTCTTCTGGGAGACACAGGTCCCAGAAGACAGCAGGGACCAGTGGGATCGCGCAGGGCAACTTGCGCATGCGCAGTAGGGAACCAGGAAGTGAAGCCGCAAGGCTTCACTTCCTGATTCCCTTACCGAAGATGGGGGCAGCAGCACCCGAGAGCTGAGGGAGAGATCAGCTTCGGGTGCCGACATTGCGGGTGCCCAGGACAGGTAAGTGTCCATATATTAAAAGTCAGCAGCTGCTGTATTTGTAGCTGCTGACTTTTAATATTTTTTTTTTCGACGGAACTCCGCTTTGAGTTCTCTTTTTTTCTTTTGGATATTTGCACCAGTTTTTCACAATGGACTTTTGATGTTATTTCTATTATTATTATTATTATTATTTACAGGATTTATATAGCCCCAACAGTTTATGCAGCACTTTACAATATAAAAGGGAGACAATACAGTTATATTACAATAAAATACAAGAGAATTAAGAGGGCCCTGCTCAGAAGAGCTTACAATCTAATAGTGTGGGGCAGGTGGTACAAAAGGTTGTAACTGTTGGGAATGAGCTGATGGAAGTGGTAAAAGATTAGTCTCATCTCTTCAGGGAAGCCTATTACGTCTCAGACTAAGATTTGGGTGTCCTCGGCATATAAGTGGTTTTGGAAGCCGTGGGCGGTTATCAAGTGACAGATAGAAAAAAGAAGGGGTCCAAGAACAGAGCCTTGGGGGACCCCCACAGAAAGGGGCAATGGAGAGGAGGAGACAGAGTTGTAGGTAACACTGATGGAGCGCTGTGATAGATAGGCAGGGAACATTGATATAAGAGCATTTATATTTGTGATGGACATTTTGATTATGGTCACAATTTAAAATAATTTCATTCAATGTTTTATATGTTTTTCACTGCGCTACTGTGAATGTGTACGATTGACACTACATTTGCTTTCACCTTTTTTGTCTAATATTTTATTTTAAAGTAGCAGCACGTTTAATAATATTTTGTTTTTCCGTTTTTAGCGCAGTGCTTATATGAGAATTTGAGATGGATTAGTACGTTTAGATAGATTAGTCAGTGTCAAACTCAATTTCATCGCGGGCCGCATCAGAATTATGATTGTTCTCAAAAGGGCCGCTTGTATCTGTAAGATTAGGTGTTCAGCGCATCCCCTCCCCTTACATTAGATGTCAAGAGCCACCCCACCATCAGAAGTTTAGTCCCCCACCCTCCCTTACATCACAGTGCACCCCCCTTTCCTTATGCTGCTGCTGGGAAGAGGCTGGATGCATTGCTTGAAAGCAGAAAGTAGGGGTCTGGAGGAGGACCAGAGGAGGGCTGGAGCTCTCCTGCAGCTGCAGGAGAGGTACAAGGGCCACATGAAATGGCCTGGAGGGCCGGATTCGGCCCGCGGGCCTTGTGTTTGACACCTGTGGATTAGATAGATCTCTAATTTCACTGGTTATTTGGAAGGTGGCTGGTAACTTGCATACAACTGTACAAAAAATGAACACACAAGCCTCTTCTGCAGTGAAATACCGACCTCTTTCATATGTTCAGGGATAGAATATGACGGGAAAGCTCTCCATCTCGTGTATGCTGTGAAACCGAAGTAGCAAAGTCCAAGGACTGTAGTCATTGTTAATAACATTGTTATGAGGAACACACCAGCGATCTGCCACCACGGTATCCTCCCTGTAATTCATATGCAGTATAAGTATACATCATATCCAGCAGAATCATTTCATTTAGGGTCCTGAGTTTTTAAAACTGCCAGAAATGCCCTACACCTGAGGCACCATTCCAATCAAAATCATTCTGATTGGATGCTTTTAGCAGCAGCTCTGCACTACCTTTAGTAACCCTTGCTCCAGATCCATGGAAACAATAAAGCAGAAGCAGGGAGATACATGCAGTACTAGTCCACAGGTACAGCTTCCTCACCAGCATATTTGGTGAGACTAGCAGTCAGAGGCAGCAGTGCCTTAGATCTCACACTGCAGATATACAGCTATGAGGCTACAGAACATCCAACCAGACAGTAACCATGGCTAGTCTATGCAGCCGACCTATACAGGGCTTAAAATAAACCTCACAAACCACATACTACCAGTTATGGTTTAAAGTATAAATGAACCCCAACAATGAACTTATTTTATGTGCTCCTTTTAGTTTGTTAAATATACAATCACAAGGTGAACAACTTAAAGAAAGAAAATGAATCAAACCACCTCATTGAAGTACTGGTAGGTTGCGATATAAAACATTTTTGCTGTATTTTATTATATTATATTATTGTTCAGTATAAGGCTGCAAAAATCACTCTGCAGCCTTATCTCAAACAATATTAGCATCCCTGCTCATGAGTCTGTGGACTACAGAACATTTTTACCTTACATTATGAAAATGAGGAAAGGAGAAGGTGTTATGTAGTCCTAACAGATGTGCTGTCCTAGGGTGACAACGCTACCATAGATACAGTGAGAGAACATTGTCATCCTAGGACAGGAAGTGTGCTACTGGCAGGATCACAAGGTGAAAAGCTTTAAGAAAGAAAATCAATGAAGTCGCCTCATTGAAGTACTGGCAGGCTGCATATATACAAAAAATGGTGCTGCGCTAAACAGTGTTGCAACGTCACTCGGAGGCCCAGCCCCTTATGACGTCACCGCCCCATGGCAATATAAGTAGTGGCACACCGCGCACCCAGCATTACAGCGGGAGAGAGCGTTGAGTCAACATCGGAAGAAGAACAGAGGGAGAACACAGCAGACAAGACCCGGCAAAAGAGTGCGAAGACCCAGAAAAAGAGCGAGAAGACAGCGGAGAAGACCCAGCAGAGGAAGAAGACAGCAGACAGAGGGAGAAGAACCGGCAGAGGCAGAAGACAGCGGACAGAGGGAGAACAACCGGCAGAGGCAGAAGACAGAGGACAGAGGGAGAAGAACCAGCAGAGGCAGAAGACGTTGCCAGAAGAGGGAGAAGACCCGGAGAGGGGAGAAGAAGTCGGAAGAGTCGCTGGAGCTGTCTTAATACATTTCTTTAAAAACCTGTGTACTGTGTTTTATTTTTGACACTTAGATGAATGGGTCATTCGCAAGGGGGGGGCGAAATCAGGGGGCCCCCTTGTCAAAGGGGGCTTCCAGATTCTGATAAGCCCCCTGCCCGCAGACCCCGGCAACCAACGGCCAGGGTGGTCGGGAAGAGGCCCTCGTCCTCATCAACATGGGGACAAGGTGCTTTGGGGTGGGGGGGTGCAAGGCCCCCCTGCCCCAAAGCACCCCCCCATGTTGAGGGCATGCAGCCTGGTATGGTTCAGGGGGGGGGGCGCTCGTTCGTCCTAACCCCCTTTCCTGGCCTGCTGGGCTGCATGCTTGGATAAGGGCCTGGTATGGATTTTGGGGGGACCCCACACAGTTATTTTGGCGTGGGGGTTCCCCTTAAAATCCATGCCAGACCAAAGGGCCTGGTATGGTCCTGGAGGGTGAACCCATGCGTTTTTTTTTTTTTAATTGGCGTGGAGTTCCCCTTCAAGATCATCAGAGCACAAGTCGCATGCTAAAGTAGGATCAGTTAAGACCACGATCCGACTTTGATCCGACTTCAGTGATATTCAATGGGCTGAAGTAGGATCAAAGTCGGACCAAAGTAGTGCAGGCAGCATTTTCAAAGTCGGACCAACTTGTGTCGGACCAGTTAAGACGGGCGGCTCTCATAGGGAAACATTGCTTTTCACACGTTATGCGACATGAGCTGTCGGAGCGTTTGTCGTACCAGTGTGAACCCGGCCTGAAGCAATAATCTTTGCAAGGGTCACCAGCTAGAGATGTATCCACAGGTCAAGTCAGGACAGTCACTGGTTATTCAAACCAGGCTTTATCGGTCCCACAACCATATTCAACCATACAGATAAAAGACACCAGATAGTGTGAAATCCTAAGAGACTCATTTATTAGAAGAGGTGCTGCTGGATATTTTACACTTCAATTTCTTTAAATTATTTTTTTTTAGAAATTTTGGATATATGATTTTTTGCACATGGCAGTATTAAATTTGTATGAAGGCTACAATATATAACTATTTTGTTATATTATATTATATTATTGTTTGAGATAAGGCTGTAATGTTCACTTTGCAGCATTATCTCAAACAATATTAGCATCCCTGCTCACGTGTCTGTGGACTACAGAACATTTTTACCTTACAATATAGAAATGAGGAAAGGACAAGGTGTTCTTTAGTCCACTCCTAACACACTTCCTGTCCTAGGGTGACAACTCTACTCCACCATAGATACAGTGAGTGAGCATTGTCACCATAGAACAGGAAGTGTGCTACTGGCAAGATCACAATGTAAAAAGAAAAGAAAGAAAGTGAATGAATCCGCCTCATTGAAGCCGGTAGGCTGTAAAATATAAAAATTTTGGGGTTTGGGCCTTAAAGCGGAATTACAGTGATTGAAAAGTCTCGTTATTTTTTTTTCTAAAAAAATAACAAACATGTTATACTTACCTGCTCTGTTGCAGTGGTTTTGCACAGAGCAGCCCAAATCCTCAATTTCTCGGGTCCCTCTTTGGTGCTCCTGGCCCCTCCCTCCTTTCGAGTGCCCCCACAGCAAGCAGCTTGCTATAGGGGCACCCGAGCTGAGCCGCAGCTCCGTGGATCCATTCAGACACAGTTCGGCCCCGCCCCCTCTTTCTCCTCATTGGCTAACTGACTTTAATTGACAGCAGTGGAAGCCAAGGCCGCCGCTGCTGTATCTCAGCCAATCAGGAGGGAGAGTCACAGACGGCCGAGGCACTCGTGGACATCGCTGGATAGAGATAGGGCTCAGGTAAGTATTAGGGGGTGCTGGGGCGGCTGTTGCTCACAGAAGGCTTTTTATCCTAATGCATAGAATGCATTAAGATAAAAAACCTTCTGACTTTACAATCACTTTAAAGAAAACAAATGAATCCGCCTCATTGAAGGACCGGTTGGCTGCAAAATATAACAATATTATTATTGGGTTTAGAAACCTTAAAGCAGAATTAAACCTCCTGGAAGCTTTAAAACCTAGCGTTCCCTTCCAGCTCTGCGGTGTAAGCGTTTTCAATTGTTACAGGTGCTTCCATCTTCTCCCGGTCTTTCTTCTGGGTTTAGACTTGGATTTCCTTTGCATACAATGTTATGTTTAAGTTATAACAGTAATGACAAGAGTGTGAGGAAAAGGGGATTAGACCCCTTTTCCTTATGGGATCTTGGCAGGAGCAGTTTCCAGACTCCCCTTTGGGTAAACAGACGGGAAGGCCTGGGATTGGTTAACTAGCTAGTTGCTGGGGAAAAATTCCTGAGTGTAGGATAGGTCAGCTAAGGTCAGTTAGGCGGGAAAGCTGAGGATTGGCTTAGCTAGCCAGTTACTAGGGAAAAATTATTGGGGTTCCTAAGTTTAGGATAGGTCATCTGACCCCTGGAACTTTCTAGAATCTTAAGGGGTCCCTATTTAAAGGGCTAGTCCGGGAGGTCTGGGGCCAGTCGTTTTGAAGAGGATCAACAGCGGAACTTCCCATCCCCCCCTTCCCTTGTCGTGGCTACACTATGTGATAAGGTCCACTTTCGTCGGTATGGCAAAGGGGGACAATTTTGTGGAATATTTAAAGGCAGATTCCTTTCAGCTCGAGTTTTAGTGGCTGAGCTGTATTTATTTATTTAAATATTTGTTTTGAGTTATTTGAAATAGTTTGATGATGCTGTTTTAATGAATATGTGTTTTTAATTAAAAACCAATAGTACATGCCGTGGCCAAATTTTATCCAAAATAAATAAATAAGTTGAATTAAAGAAGTGTGTTGTTATTGGATTCTTTCGGTATGTCCAGGCATTCCTGCCTATGATCCCATAATATTTACCATTAGAAGTAGTTTTCCCACAGACTGTTGGGCTGAACTGTCCTTCCCTTTCACTCTCAGGCATATAAGCTTGTACTTTCAGGCAGTAGTAGGTCCATGTCTCCAGCTTAGTCAATGTTTTTACACTTTGTGAAGTGTTCACATTCAGAACCTGGAAGAGATGAAGATTTGTTAGCTAAGCTCCTTCCAGAATGGAAAAGGACATACATTGGAAACTTAGTGCTGAGGGGTAACGTACATGACCAAGGTACTGGACACTGGGAGGATAACATAAATGAGGACTGGGCACTGAGGACATAATGCACATTGGCTGAGGACCTGGCAATGAGGGGCTAACACATAAGTGTGGAGGAGGGGGTTAATGGTTATATGCTGGAGACTGGTCACTGAGGGGTTCATACCACCAGCATATACTTATTGGCCTTTCCCCCATACACCTCCTCCTGCACACACACATTGGTCTTTTCCCCAGTTTAAGATCAGTTAGTAGTTTGCTTTTATTATTCCATTTTATTCAATGTGAATAGGTGGTAAATGCATGGCAAATGCCCTTTTATACTAGAATAAAGCGATCAACGATAAAACTACTATGGGAGCAATTAAAAAATGAAGTGCCAACTCAGTTCCTGAGTGCAGTCACTGCAATTAAAGAGGACGTAAACCCTGGGGAAAAAAAAAACCCCTGCAAAAGAAAGCCATAATGAGCTAGTATGCATAGCATACTAGCTCATTATGAATGACTTACCTGAGATCGAAGCCCCCGCAGCGGTCCTCGGTCACCTCCGCCGCCGCCGATATCTTGCCTCGATGTCCCGTCACGGGTGTCAATGTATCGCCGCTCCGGCGCTGTGATTGGCAATTGGCCGGAGCGGCGATTACGTCACACGCATGCGCGCTTGGGTCGGCAAGAGCCCATTCAGAAAACCAGCAATGAAGCCGGCCCGCTAGTGCGCATGCGCGTGATGTCATTGGCGCATCGCTTTATAGTAAATATCTCCTTAACCATTTAGGTTAAGGAGATATTTCTTGCACCTACAGGTAAGCCTTAATCTAGGCTTACCTGTAGGTGCAAGTTGTCTAAGTGGGTTTACAACCACTTTAATAGACCATTAAACACTAAATCAGATAAAGGCATAGACCCCTAAATCACCCAGACACACCGAGACCTAAGACCTAAGTACAAGGTGTCTTAGGTGTGTTATACACTATAAAAAATTCTTACATGAGAAGGGTCTTCTTTCTTCCAGTACAATATTCTGTAAAAGAGTTCACCATATCTTGCTTTTAAGGTGTCTTTTTGACTATCCGACTGGAGGAAAGGGCCAGACATACTGATATCCAGGTGGCCAGATCTGGAAGATACAACGACTTCTGGTGCACCAATCACCGCTATAGAAGAAATAAGAACAAGAGTTACACAGTAAAGTAGTACAATTTGGGATAGACCAGTACTACTTAAAGTATATCTAATGTACAATTTTATTTTTGGTTTTTAGTTTTGGATAGAATGTGGAAGGGTTAGGACAGTGATGGCGAACCTTGGCACCCCAGATGTTTTGGAACTATGTTTCCCATGATGCTCAACTACACTGCAGAGTGCATGAGCATCATGGGCAATGTGGTTCCAAAACATCTGGGGTGCCAAGGTTCGCCATCACTGGGTTAGGACATTTGGCTTATTATTGCTGTATGTGTCCCCTCTCTTTGATCATGACTATCATTGTTTCCAATTCATAATTTAATAGAAAAAAAAAAACACAATTTTAGCGTTGTCACAGGACAAAGAGATGAAGGAAAATCATCCAATGAGAAAATCATCCAACCATCCAAAACTGTAAAAAAAAAAAAAAAAAAACACTTTACATACACTCTAACTGTTTACATGGAAAGGTGTGATAGATATATGAGACCACCAGGTGTTTGTAGCAGTTTCTGAGTTGCACAGAAATCTTTCCTGGTTATCAACTAGCCACAGTTTGGCTATCAGATTTTGGCGCAAATATGGTGCATTAGTGAGTGCTTGGAAAGAGTAGTTAAAGAAGAGATCAGAGCATGGGGCACAACAGGCTGAGTGTGGCACCCTAGATAAAGTAGGGGAACTGAGGTGGAGATACTATGTAAGAAATTGTGTAGGACTGATAAAAAGAACCAAGCCTACTAATTCCCTTTAAGCCTGGAAATACCTCTTACAAGATTGTCCGCACAGAATCATTTTGGGAAAGGGAAGCATTCATACTGTTGTGCTATCATCAATTGTGACCTTTGAAGAGCTATTCTATTTGCCTACACGGGAATACAAGAGTGTGATAAGTGGTTGTTATCTTGTTTATTAAAAGAGAAGTCTCCCAAGGTCCCTGTACAAAGGTTCTATAGCTCTTCTTCTATTCAGAATAACAGAACCCGTCCTAAGATTGGTGCAATCTGTATGTCCAGGACTGTATTTACCATAATGGCACTGGTTGCCCATGCCTAGGCAGAAGGGTAAGGGGGAAGTACCAATCAACAGATTGTTCTTATTTTGTTTATCTCTTCTAGTCACCTTCTTAAGAAAAATAATAAATAGCAGGAACCTTCATTGTGAAGAAACCATTCATAGTACTGCTGGGGCCAGCACAATAATGTCTGGCCACAGAATAAAAAAGCCCAGTCTGCCTGACACATAGTCCAGTTTGAGGACAGGGTCTGCTCAATGCATGAGCCATTTCGAAGATAGAGTCTGCTGGATACATGAGCCAGTTCGAACATAGGGTCTGCTGGATACATGTGCTAAAGCGAAAACTGGGTCTGGTGGACGCATGTGCCAATATGAGCACAGAGTCAGCTTGATGCATACAAAAATTAAAGCACAAACTCTTCCCAAAGGACATGCCAATTCAAACACTATCTGCACAAACCAAGAGCCAGTTCTGGGACAGGGTTTGCCTGATGCATGTGGCAATTCAAATACAGGGTCTGCTTAATGCATGCATCAATTTGAAGAAAGAGTTTGCTCAGTGCTTATGCCAGTTCGAGAACAGAGTATGCTCGATGCATGTGTCAATTCAGAAACAAGGTCCACTTGATACATGTCCCCTTTTAGAGGACAGGGTATGCTTGATGCATGTATCCATTTGAGGACAGCCTGTGTGGAGGGGACATCCTGTGATGTCCCCTCCCATGGAGGAGGTGATTGGCTGCTGCAGCCATCACTTTCTGTTTGTGAGATCTTTTTGAGTTTAATAAAAGCCTTTGATGGGGCGTCGGCTTGGCAGTCATGCATGGGATGCTGAGATGAGAACATAGCTTTGTGGTGCTGCTTTCTTGGGATGATTGGGACGAATGATGGTGAGTGAATTTTAGCCTAAAGATAGCATTATTGCAAAAGGATGAAATCTGAAGTGTGTGCTTATTTAGCACAGGAAAAATAGGCTGTATGCTCTGCATAGAACCTATATTTCCACGACACAGGGTATGCTCGATGCATGTGTCAATTCCGAAACAAGGTTCACTTGATACATGTCCCCTTTTAGAGGACAGGGTATGCTTGATGCATGTATCCATTTGAGGACAGGATTTGCTATATGCATGTGCCAATTAAAAAAAAAGGGTCTGCATGATGCATGTGCATATTTAAGGATAGGGTCTGTTTGATGTATGTGCCGTAAAAGGACAGGGGGTGTGTACTGTTTTAAGGACATGGTTAAGTCAATACTTGTGCCAGGATCTGTGTGACAAATGTGCCCATTTAAAGTGGTTGTAAACCCTTTTAAACATTTTTTTTTTTTAAACGACCTGTAAGACAAAGGCATTATGAGCTAATATGACTAGCATAATAGCTCATTATGCATCACTTACCTTAGATCGGGGCCCCCGAAGCCATCCTGGTCTCCCTCTTCAGCCGCATCCATCGCTGCGGCGATAGCCGGAAGGTTACTTCCGGGTATCGCCGCTGCAGCCAATCACAGCGCCGCTCCGGCGCTGTGATTGGCCGGAGCGGCGGAGACGTCACTCTGCGCATGCGCGCGAGAGCCTTTTCATTCGGCTACACCCAGCGATTGCTGGGAAGTAGTCAATTTTGTGAATGGGATTAACCTCATGAATGCGCCATTGTCTACGGCATGCATGTGCCGTAGACAGCGGCGCCTGTCATTTTTAGTAAATATCTCCTAAACCGTGTAGGTTTAGGAGATATTTCTTGCACCTACAGGTAAGCCTTAATCTAGGCTTACCTGTAGGTGCAAGTTGAAAAAGTGGGTTTACAACCACTTTAAAGACAGGGTCTGTGCATTAAGAACATTGTACAGTCTACCGAAATCCTTGTCCTTAGCTCTGTTCTTGCACCACTAGTGGAGCAGCAGAATGGTTGTGCTACAAAAAAAATAAAAATAAATAAAAACCAAGCCCCAAGAGATGGGGTTCAACAAATGGTCTTTGCTGTAGAAATAACAAGCCAGCACTGATGGGCACCAGGCTTTTCACAACTGATGGATCTGCAAAAGTGGAGATGTTGCATCATTGGTGGGACCTGTGCAATGGGTTAGAAGAGGAATCTGTTGGACTACCTTATCTTTTTATTATGATGCTAGTAAAGTGTTGCTACAAAGTCTCCCTAGTGCTCCCCATGACTCAGTTAACCGATTAACCAACCAAATGTAGGCAAAGAAGTTTGGAATTTCTCCAAATATTTGCAGATGAACTCTTGTTGGAATCATGCCCTTGGTAACATTCAAGGAAGTTGTCATTCACATACTTGCACAAACCATTAGCTCGAAATACAGAGTAAATATACGTACTTTCATTGTAGGGGTTAAAGCGTACTGTCATCCATTCCGACTGGTTGTCACCCACTGCTGCACTGACTCTTACATAAGATTTATATGTGATATTTGTTAAATCACACTTCGGGTCCTTAGTTATACAGACATTAGCGTATTTTATCCGTTTACTGATAGTATCACTGCAAAAAAAAAAGATTATTGTACCTAAATGGCAAATTGTCATTTTACCAAATGCATTTCTTGACAATATACACACACAATGAAAGCAAGTCTTCACCACACATTAAAGGTAAAAACACCAGGGACATAAAATGTACACAAATTATTCGTTCTGTATTAATTGATATTTATATTTATTATATGTAAGCAGTGCAGTGGCGGTGCGTCCATAGTGGGCGCAGGAGCGCCGTCCCATCTCTCTCCTGCGCCCGTCACTCACAACAATACATAGGTTTATGCATTCTATCTGAATAACAGCGGCTGGTTGGTTTTTGGAAGTGCCTATCAGAGCCAGGTTAACCAGGGGACGCACGGGGGGTGCGTTCCTTGGTTAACACTGACAGGCGTCTCAGCCAATCAGGTTCACCGGGTCTGGTTACCGGTAACCTGATTGGCTGAAGCGACATCGAGGGTGGGAGAAGACATCGAGGACGGAAGAAGGGCGGCACTGACCCGAGGAAGGTAAGTGCAGGGCTGGGGGGAAACTGGCTGCATTTGGGGACAAACTGGCTGCATTTGGGGACAGACTGGCTGCATATGGGGACAAACTGGCTGCATTTGGGGACAAACTGGCTGCATTTGGGGGAAAACTGGTTGCATTTGGGGAAAAACTGGCTGCATTTGGGGAAAAACTGGCTGCATTTGGGGAAAAACTGGCTGCATTTGGGGGGAAACTGACTGCATTTGGAGGGAAAACTGGCTGCATTTGGGGGGAAACTGGCTGTATTTGGGGGGAAACTGGCTGTATTTGAGGGGGCAAACTGGTGGCGTTTGGGCACAGTGGCTGTGTTTAATGGGGACAGTGGCGGCAATTCATGTTTTTTTTTTTTTCAGTTTGTTTGCGCCCCCCCAAAAATTTTGAGCACCAGCCGCCACTGAAGCAGTGTAAGTTTGACTTGGTAAAGTCTGACTGAGAGAGGGAGAAGCAGCACAAAGAACCAATGAGCTGTGCTGCAGTGCTTGTACGAACAAGGAACATGCTGATAGGAGTAGAGAGTGACAGAGAGATGGATTTATCAGTCTACTGCTTCTGTTTGAGGAAAGGTAGAAACAGAAGGTTCCTAGGCAATGCTGTATCCTGGCCTAGGCCAACAAGGCCCAGGCCTAGGGCAGCACTTTGCAGGGGGGCAGCATGGAAAGAGTCCCCGCCGGCTTGCGCGACACTGTTAGTGTAACACAAGCAGCTTCTAATTTTGACTGTCCTGTCAGCCTGGACCACAAACCTTCCTTACTGTGCTATATGTTTTCTGCTGCACCATTGGCATGGTTATATCTTCTTAGTCCTCTCCATAAAATTATCAGAAATTTGAGCTTAAAGTAGAACTATAGGCAACACTCCCAGTCAGTTTTTTACCATCCCTGTCCCATTGCAGAGCTTTCCCTTCACTTCCTGCCCCATAGCAAAACAGGAAGTGAGAGGAAATCTATGCAAATTAAGGGAATCCAATGCCCCCCCCCCCCCCGGCTCTAAGAACTAGTGTCCCCACTCGAAAATTTCAGGGCAGGTCTTAAACAGAAAGGGGTGTGGCCTTGACAAATTAGGGGGTGCACGAGTTTAGTCAAGCCTAGGGCAGCACAAAACCTAAATACACTACTGTTCCTAGGGACTTTTAAGGTGCAACACCAGTACTAAGCGATTCATTAAAATAACAATATTTATTACAAAATTTGGTTAAAACAATATATTCATATGAAATTAAATACATTAATGACTTCTACAGTATATTCCTTTAGTCCATAGAGGTATTATGGTGGTGAATCCCAACATGTTTCACCGGCTGGGCTTCTTCAGGGAATGTACTGTCCACTAAGGGGTCATGGCACTAAATCAAATAAAGACAAAATATTCTCTTTTCATTTACCGGTCACAAGCTGGGAGAGGGACAAGACCGTGTTACTGAAGTAAAACAGGGAAAAATCAGGTCTTAATCCTCCCAAGACAGGGCTGTGCTGTGTGGCAGAGCCGTGTAAATCTCAGAAGTAGATGGTTAGAAAAACAATACAGATATCAGTTAGGGGTGATAGCATTATCTCTCTTCCCTGACAACATTAATGACCGATTTTTATCGGTTATCAATGATAACATATATGTATAACAATTATCCATATTATTTTAGATTTAGACTACAAAACGAAACGCATCAAGCTTAATCCCGTCACCAAGCAAAATTTAAAGCGTTAGATACTTTTGCAAATAAAATCCATTGGTGTTATGGAATGACGGAGAGATATATGCAATGAGATGTTGCTTGTAAGACAATGTCAGACTTTTATATTTTATGGTTGTAAAAAATATAATGGTTTTAAATAAAATAATACGATTTTATTTGATAGATGTTTGAATTATATACTGTACCTTTAAAATTCCAAGTAGCTGAATTTTTGCTGTTTGTGTATGTCAGATAGAAATACAAATTCTTTGTCATATAAAACAACTTGTGTAATTGTATTTAATTTGTGTATTTTTTATTAAAATAACAGCAAAAAAATGCAGGGCACAAAAAAATATAAAATAAAATAATTAAAAAAGTCCAAATATCACTGAATCTGTGTTTCCAGAGGTAGTGATTGCTAAAGCTTCCTCATGAACAACAAGAGAAGAGGCAACTCACCAGAAAAAAAAATGCTATCTCAGCCAAGAGAACGGCAAAACACGCTTTGTGTAGTAGAATAGTGATGTAATCATCAAAATCCAGTATCAAGTAGTATCAACTCCTCCTCAGAATATCGTAGTGTCACATCATGATATCATGAAAGTAAAAAAATTCTTATAGTGTGATAGTAATTACTGTATAAAATAATAGAAGTGAACACCCGTGCCAAAAAATTATAAACAGTGTATACTTGTGATCCAAGGTGCCTCCCACGCATGCAGTGCGCACTCACCAAAATTCATGTGCTGCCATAAAGTATGCAGCTAATAGTGATGAGCCGAACACCCCCAGGTTCGGTTCGCACCAGAACCCGTGAACGGACCGAAAGTTCGCACGAACATTAGAACCCTATTAAATACAATGGATGCGAACGTTCGGATTCTAAAGTGCTAATTATAACGACTATTATCCATGTTATTGTCCTAAACAGAGTTTGGGAACCCGGGTTCTGCACCAGGGGACATGTATCAATGCAAAAAGAAGTTTTAAAAACGGACGTTTTTCGGGAGCAGTCATTTTAATGATGCATAAAGTGAAAAAAAAAAGTCAAATATTCCTTTAAATATCGTACCTGGGGGGTGTCTAAAGTATGCCTGTGAAGTGCCACGTGTTTCCCGTGTTTAGAACTGTCCCTGCACAAAATGACACTTCTAAAGGAAAAAAAAGCCATTTAAAACTGCTTGCGGCTTTAATGTAATGTCTGGTCCCGGTAATATGGATGAAAATCTTTAAGAAAAATGGCATAGCTACCCCATCACCCCCCCCCCCCCTATCCCAGCCCATTACCAGCCCCTTTGGGTCTTGTATGGATATTAAGGGGAACCCCGCACACAAAATAAAAAAGGCCCTATATACTCTGAACAGCCGTATACAGGCGGTGCATACAAGACAGGGACTGTAGGTTTGTTCTTATGTAGAATCTGTTTGTAATTTTGAACAGGTACATTGTTTAAGTGTAGCTCCAGCCCAAAAATCTATTTTTAAGCTTTTTGGAAAACATAGGGAGGGGTTATCACCCCTGTAACATTTGTTTTGCTGTCTGTGCCCCTGTTCAGAACATTTCACCTCACTTTCCGTCCCAATGTCAACTGTTTTTGAAATGTGGTGTTTTTATTGAAATAAGGATTGCTGATAAAGCATCAGTAGAGAGGAGACACCTTTCTCCCATATTAATTCTTACAGGAGAGAATTTTCCTTCCAAGGGGTAGATTTCCTCTCACTTCCTGTTGTCTTCTTCCGTTTGCAAGTAGGAGTCGTTTGTAAGTTGGATGTTTGAAAGTAGGGACCTGCCGTATATACTCTGCAGAAATTGGCCCCTTAGGTGTTGGTGTTGGCACAACACTGTAAGCACTCACAGTTACTCTTGGTGGGTGCTGGAACGCCCTGCTGTCAACTATTATATCAGGAATAGGGATGAGCTTCGTGTTCGAGTCGAACATACGTTCGACTCGAACATCGGCTGTTCGATCGTTCGACGAAGATCGAACGATTTGGGCCGTTCGCGCCAAATTCGAGTGACGCGAACGGCCCACAATGCACTACGCCATCGCAGTGTCATCCAGGCGCTGTGATTGGCCAAGCATGCACTGTGACCCCGCATGCTTGGCCAATCACAGCGCCGGCAGCGAGGAGAGCAATGATTGGCCACAGGCAGGATGCCTGTGGCCAATTATTGCTGAGGGTGTTTAGTACACGCCCCACACTATAAAAGGCCGCCAGCACGGCGGCCTAGTGTAGTGTGTTCCGGAGCAGGGATAGAGCAGCATAGGCAGGGACAGTGACTTTTATTTCTTTCTTGCTTAACCTGGATTCCTTTAGTTTAGGGAAAGAGAAGGATAGGTAGGGAGAGTGTCAGTGTGTTTTGTGCTTGTGCTATATTGTGCTTAAAAAAAACATTTTTTCTAGGGACAGAAAACTGTAGGTAGGGAGAGTGTCAGTTTCTTTCACTGTCAAAGTCCTTGTTTCCAGGGACCTGGAAGGACAGTGAGTGAATTCTCCTTGTGCTAAATTGTGCTTAAAAAAAACATTTTTTCTAGGGACAGAAAACTGTAGGTAGGGAGAGTGTCAGTTTCTTTCACTGTCAAAGTCCTTGTTTCCAGGGACCTGGAAGGACAGTGAGTGAATTCTCCTTGTGCTAAATTGTGCTTAAAAAAAACATTTTTTCTAGGGACAGAAAACTGTAGGTAGGGAGAGTGTCAGTTTCTTTCACTGTCAAAGTCCTTGTTTCCAGGGACCTGGAAGGACAGTGAGTGAATTCTCCTTGTGCTAAATTGTGCTTAAAAAAAACATTTTTTCTAGGGACAGAAAACTGTAGGTAGGGAGAGTGTCAGTTTCTTTCACTGTCAAAGTCCTTGTTTCCAGGGACCTGGAAGGACAGTGAGTGAATTCTCCTTGTGCTAAATTGTGCTTAAAAAAAACATTTTTTCTAGGGACAGAAAACTGTAGGTAGGGAGAGTGTCAGTTTCTTTCACTGTGAAAGTCCTTGTTTCCAGGGACCTGGAAGGACAGTGAGTGAATTCTCCTTGTGCTAAATTGTGCTTAAAAAAAACATTTTTTCTAGGGACAGAAAACTGTAGGTAGGGAGAGTGTCAGTTTCTTTCACTGTCAAAGTCCTTGTTTCCAGGGACCTGGAAGGACAGTGAGTGAATTCTCCTTGTGCTAAATTGTGCTTAAAAAAAACATTTTTTCTAGGGACAGAAAACTGTAGGTAGGGAGAGTGTCAGTTTCTTTCACTGTCAAAGTCCTTGTTTCCAGGGACCTGGAAGGACAGTGAGTGAATTCTCCTTGTGCTAAATTGTGCTTAAAAAAAACATTTTTTCTAGGGACAGAAAACTGTAGGTAGGGAGAGTGTCAGTTTCTTTCACTGTCAAAGTCCTTGTTTCCAGGGACCTGGAAGGACAGTGAGTGAATTCTCCTTGTGCTAAATTGTGCTTAAAAAAAACATTTTTTCTAGGGACAGAAAACTGTAGGTAGGGAGAGTGTCAGTTTCTTTCACTGTGAAAGTCCTTGTTTCCAGGGACATGGAAGGACAGTGAGTGAATTCTCCTTGTGCTAAATTGTGCTTAAAAAAAACATTTTTTCTAGGGACAGAAAACTGTAGGTAGGGAGAGTGTCAGTTTCTTTCACTGTGAAAGTCCTTGTTTCCAGGGACCTGGAAGGACAGTGAGTGAATTCTCCTTGTGCTAAATTGTGCTTAAAAAAAACATTTTTTCTAGGGACAGAAAACTGTAGGTAGGGAGAGTGTCAGTTTCTTTCACTGTCAAAGTCCTTGTTTCCAGGGACCTGGAAGGACAGTGAGTGAATTCTCCTTGTGCTAAATTGTGCTTAAAAAAAACATTTTTTCTAGGGACAGAAAACTGTAGGTAGGGAGAGTGTCAGTTTCTTTCACTGTGAAAGTCCTTGTTTCCAGGGACATGGAAGGACAGTGAGTGAATTCTCCTTGTGCTAAATTGTGCTTAAAAAAAACATTTTTTCTAGGGACAGAAAACTGTAGGTAGGGAGAGTGTCAGTTTCTTTCACTGTCAAAGTCCTTGTTTCCAGGGACCTGGAAGGACAGTGAGTGAATTCTCCTTGTGCTAAATTGTGCTTAAAAAAAACATTTTTTCTAGGGACAGAAAACTGTAGGTAGGGAGAGTGTCAGTTTCTTTCACTGTGAAAGTCCTTGTTTCCAGGGACCTGGAAGGACAGTGAGTGAATTCTCCTTGTGCTAAATTGTGCTTAAAAAAAACATTTTTTCTAGGGACAGAAAACTGTAGGTAGGGAGAGTGTCAGTTTCTTTCACTGTCAAAGTCCTTGTTTCCAGGGACCTGGAAGGACAGTGAGTGAATTCTCCTTGTGCTAAATTGTGCTTAAAAAAAACATTTTTTCTAGGGACAGAAAACTGTAGGTAGGGAGAGTGTCAGTTTCTTTCACTGTCAAAGTCCTTGTTTCCAGGGACCTGGAAGGACAGTGAGTGAATTCTCCTTGTGCTAAATTGTGCTTAAAAAAAACATTTTTTCTAGGGACAGAAAACTGTAGGTAGGGAGAGTGTCAGTTTCTTTCACTGTGAAAGTCCTTGTTTCCAGGGACCTGGAAGGACAGTGAGTGAATTCTCCTTGTGCTAAATAAAAACATTTTTTCTAGGGACAGAAAACTGTAGGTAGGGAGAGTGTCAGTTTCTTTCACTGTCAAAGTCCTTGTTTCCAGGGACCTGGAAGGACAGTGAGTGAATTCTCCTTGTGCTAAATTGTGCTTAAAAAAAACATTTTTTCTAGGGACAGAAAACTGTAGGTAGGGAGAGTGTCAGTTTCTTTCACTGTAAAAGTCCTTGTTTCCAGGGACCTGGAAGGACAGTGAGTGAATTCTCCTTGTGCTAAATTGTGCTTAAAAAAAACATTTTTTCTAGGGACAGAAAACTGTAGGTAGGGAGAGTGTCAGTTTCTTTCACTGTCAAAGTCCTTGTTTCCAGGGACCTGGAAGGACAGTGAGTGAATTCTCCTTGTGCTAAATTGTGCTTAAAAAAAACATTTTTTCTAGGGACAGAAAACTGTAGGTAGGGAGAGTGTCAGTTTCTTTCACTGTCAAAGTCCTTGTTTCCAGGGACCTGGAAGGACAGTGAGTGAATTCTCCTTGTGCTAAATTGTGCTTAAAAAAAACATTTTTTCTAGGGACAGAAAACTGTAGGTAGGGAGAGTGTCAGTTTCTTTCACTGTCAAAGTCCTTGTTTCCAGGGACCTGGAAGGACAGTGAGTGAATTCTCCTTGTGCTAAATTGTGCTTAAAAAAAACATTTTTTCTAGGGACAGAAAACTGTAGGTAGGGAGAGTGTCAGTTTCTTTCACTGTCAAAGTCCTTGTTTCCAGGGACCTGGAAGGACAGTGAGTGAATTCTCCTTGTGCTAAATTGTGCTTAAAAAAAAACATTTTTTCTAGGGACAGAAAACTGTAGGTAGGGAGAGTGTCAGTTTCTTTCACTGTCAAAGTCCTTGTTTCAAGGGACAGAGAAGGACACCTGAAGGTAGCCCTTATTGCTTTTTTCCCATCTCCCTGCAGGCCATCTATTAGAATGTCTGGAAGGCAAACAAGGAGAGGCAGACAGTCAGGAGGCAATAAAAAAGGGCAAGCAGGCTCTGTGTCTGGGGGCAACAGTGCTGGTCGTGGACGCGGTGCATTGTCATCAGCACATGGCCATGGGACACGCTTGTCCTTCTTTTCGGCAGCTGGACATGTTGAGCCACATCATGCCGAAGACTTGGTAGAGTGGATGACCAAGCCCTCCTCCTCCTCCTCATCCTCTCTCACCCAGGCTCAGGGTACTGGAAAAGCAGCTGCCAAAGCGTCCTCTTCCCTGGTATCAATGTCAGACTCATCATCAGTCACTCCTTCCCTAGACCCACCATGTCCTCCTCCTGAGGAGTCCCCCGAACTGTTTCAGCACAGTGTTGGGTACATGCTCCAGGAGGATGCCCAGCGTTTCGAAGGGTCTGATGATGAAACCCAGCTAGAGGAAGGCAGTAGCGTGAGAGCAGACAGAGGGGATGCTCAAGAAGGACACCAATCTGGCAGTCATGTTCCAGCAGCTGCAGCATACTGCCAGATTGGCTCCAGTGATGAGGAGGGAGGTGATGATGAGGTCACTGACTCCACGTGGGTGCCTAATAGGAGAGAGGAGGAGGAGGAGGATGAGGAGGAGGCACATCTCCAACGAGGCAGGATGCCCTTTGGTGGCCAGCGTAAGGGCAGTACACCGACGGAATCACACCGCAGAGCTCCGCCTGTGCAGGGCGCTGCCTCTGCCCGTCATTCAAAAAGTTCTTTGGTGTGGGCCTTTTTTGAGGCTAGTGCATCAGATCGCACAGCTGCTGTTTGCAACATATGTCTCAAGCGTATATCGCGTGGCCAAAACATCAGCCGCTTGGGTACCACATGCCTGACCAGACATATGTTGACCTGCCATGCAGCTCGTTGGCAAGCCTACCTCAAAGACCCACACCAAAGAACAAAGCGGACCTCTCCTTGCACCGCATCAGCTGGGATCTCCAACCCCACTATAACTTCAGTCCTCTCTGAAACATGCACTGAGAGGAATGAAGGTGTAGAATTAGGTGTGTCACAGCCAAGTACTTGCGGCCACTCTGCTAGCAGTACACCGACGTCCGATTCTAGCAGGCAAATTTCCCTGCCCCAGCTGCTGGACCGTCGAAAGAAGTTCACTCCCAGCCATCCACATGCCCAGCGGTTGAATGCTAGCTTGGCTAAATTGCTAGCGCTTCAACTGCTGCCTTTTCAGTTGGTAGAATCGGCCCCCTTCCATGAGTTTGTGCAATGTGCGGTTCCTCAGTGGCAGGTTCCCAAACGCCACTTTTTCTCACGGAAGGCTATTCCGGCTCTCTACCGGCATGTGGAAGGCAATGTCTTGGCCTCGCTGGACAGGGCGGTCAGCGGTAAGGTGCATATTACCGCTGACTCATGGTCCAGCAGGCATGGACAGGGACGTTACCTTTCTTTCACGGCCCATTGGGTCACTCTTTTGGCAGCTGGGAAGGATGCAGGACAAGGTGCAGTAGTGTTGGAGGTTGTCCCACCGCCACGCCTCCAAAATGCTACTACTGGTTGTGACACACCTCTCTCCTCCACCCCCTCCTCTTCTTCTTCCTCCATGGCCTCTTCCTGTGGTTTGTCCTATGAACCAGCGGTGCTCCGTAGCCGTTCACGGGGCTACGCAAGTACGCAGGCAAAAAGATGCCATGCCGTGCTTGCGCTGGTGTGTTTGGGGGACAGAAGCCACACTGGGGCAGAGGTCCTGTCTGCTCTGCAGGGCCAGGCCGAGAGGTGGTTGACGCCACGCCAGCTTAAGCCAGGAATGGTGGTTTGCGACAATGGCACCAACCTCCTCTCCGCCCTCCGACAGGGACAACTGACCCATGTGCCCTGTGTGGCTCACGTCCTTAACCTGGTGGTGCAGCGGTTCTTGGGCAGGTACCCGGGCTTACAGGATGTCCTGAGGCAGGCCAGGAAAGTCTGTGTGCATTTCCGCAGATCTTATAATGCCAGTGCTCGCCTGGCTGAGCTGCAAAAGGAGTTGAACCTGCCCAAGAACCGCCTTATATGTGACATGCCCACCAGGTGGAACTCAACGTTGGCCATGCTGCAGCGGCTGCACACGCAGCAGAGGGCCATCAATGAGTACCTGTGCGACTACGGCACCAGGACAGGGTCAGGGGAGCTTGGTTTTTTTTCTCCACGCCAGTGGGGCATGATCAGGGATGCATGCACTGTCCTGGCACCATTTGAGGAGGCCACGAGGATGGTGAGCAGTGACAGTGCATGCATCAGTGACACTGTACCTCTTGTCCACCTGTTGGAGCACACGCTGCGTGGAATAATGGACAGGGCACTTGAGGCAGAACAGAGGCAGGAAGAGGAGGACTTCCTTGCCTCTCAAGGCCCCCTTTACCCAGACAGTGTTCCTTCTGTCCCACCCATCGCACAGGAAGAGGAGGAGGAGGAGGAGGAGGAGGAGGATTGTGTCAGCATGGAGGTGGAGGCTGGCACTCAGCATCATCAGCAGCAGTCTTTTAGGGATGATTTACAGTCCCAAGAAACCAGTGGACTTGTACGTGGCTGGGAGGAGGTGGCTGCGGATCATGTCGTCCTTAGTGACCCAGAGGACTCCGGAGCGAATGCCTCAGCAAACCTACGCTGCATGGCCTCCCTGATCCTGCAAAGTCTGCGGAAGGATCCTCGTATTCTTCGGATCAAGGAGAGGGACCATTACTGGCTGGCCACTCTCCTTGATCCACGGTACAAGGGTAAGGTTGCGGACCTTATGTTACCGTCGCAGAGGGAGCAGAGGATGAGACAACTCCGGGAGGCCTTGCAGAAAGGTCTGTGCAACGCGTTCCCAGAGACTGGGAGGTTACAAACTCCTGGTCCTGGACAACGAGTTGCTGAGGCTTCGGCCAGTCAAAGAAGGAGCGGTGGGGAAGGTGGCCGTCTGACCGATGCGTTCAGACAATTCTTTAGTCCGCAGCCCCAAAGTATGATCGGTTCCAGCAACCATCGCCAGCGTCTGATAAACATGGTGCAGGAATATCTAGGGGCAAGGTCAGACTTGGACACCTTCCCCACCGAAAATCCTCTGGCTTACTGGGTCTTGAGGATGGATCACTGGCCAGAGCTTGCACAGTATGCAATTGAGCTACTGGCCTGTCCTGCATCCAGCGTTCTTTCGGAACGCACATTCAGTGCTGCTGGAGGATTTGTCACGGATCACAGGGTGCGCCTGTCCACCGACTCGGTTGATCGACTGACTTTCATCAAGATGAACCAGTCTTGGATCACCACCAGCTACCACACACCTGATGCTGATATAACAGACTAATTGATTTTAACATGTCACATCCCTTCAAGACTGATGCTGATGCTGAGTGCCTGTGCTGTTATGTTGACTGGCTATCCTCCTCCTCCGAGTCCTCAATGATACGATTGATGATGATAGCTTGGAAGATCATTTTTGTTTATGGGTGCCGCCACCAGTGGCTAAGGCCCAATTTTTCAGCCCCTGTTTTACAGGGGCGTGTAATTACAATTTTTTTAGCAATAATTTGCCATAGGGCTCATTGCTGTGCTCCAAGTACAGTATCTGTGAGGGGTTGGAGTGTTGTGGCACCAGTGCCTAAGGCCCAATTTTTCAGCCCCTGTTTAACAGGGGCGTGTCATTACAATTTTTGAAGCAATACTTTGCAACAGGGCTCATTGCTGTGCTCCAAGTACAGTATCTGTGAGGGGTTGTAGTGTTGTGCCACCAGTGCCTAAGGCCCAATTTTTCAGCCCCTGTTCAACAGGGGCATGCAATTACAATTCTTGATCTAATAATTCACAGCAGGGTCCATTGCTGCACCCACCAAGAGTAACTCTGAGGGCTTACAGTCTTGTGGCAACGCCACCACCACCACCACCACGAAAGGCCCAATTTTTCAGCCCCTGTTCAAAAGGGGCATGTAATTACAATTCTTGATCTAATAATTCACAGCAGGGCCCATTGCTGCACCCACCAAGAGTAACTGTCAGGGCTTACAGTGTTGTGGCACCAGCACCACCATCAAAGCCCCAATTTTTACTACCACTGTTCAACAATTATATGTAATTAAAATTCCTGATATAATAGTTGACAGCAGGGCGTTCCAGCACCAACCAAGAGTAACTGAGTGCTTACAGTGTTGTGCCAACACCAACAACTAAGGGGCCTATTTCTGCAGAGTATATACGGCAGGTCCCTACTTTCAAACATCCAACTTACAAACGACTCCTACTTGCAAACGAAAGAAGACAACAGGAAGTGAGAGGAAATCTACCCCTAGAAAGGAAAATTCTCTCCTGTAAGAATAAATATGGGAGAAAGGGGTCTCATCTGTACTGATGCTTTATCAGCAATCCTTGTTTCAAGAAAAACACCACATTTCAAAAACAGTTGTCATTGGGACGGAAAGTGAGGTGAAATGTTCTGAACAGGGGCACAGACAGCAAAACAAATGTTACAGGGGTGATAACCCTTACCTATGTTTCCCAAAAAGTTTAAAAATAGATTTTTGGGCTGGAGCTACACTTCAACAATGTACCTGTTCAAAATTACAAACACATTCTACATAAGAACAAACCTACAGTCCCTGTCTTGTATGCACCGCCTGTATACGGCTGTTCAGAGTATATAGGGCCTTTTTTATTTTATGTGCGGGGTTCCCCTTAATATCCATACAAGACCCAAAGGGGCTGGTAATGGGCTGGGGTAGGGGGGGGGGTCATGGGGTAGCTATGCCATTTTTCTTAAAGATTTTCATCCATATTACCGGGACCAGACATTACATTAAAGCCGCAAGCAGTTTTAAATGGCTTTTTTTTCCTTTAGAAGTGTCATTTTGTGCAGGGACAGTTCTAAACACGGGAAACACGTGGCACTTCACAGGCATACTTTAGACACCCCCCAGGTACGATATTTAAAGGAATATTTGACTTTTTTTTTTTCACTTTATGCATCATTAAAATGACTGCTCCCGAAAAACGACCGTTTTTAAAACTTCTTTTTGCATTGATACATGTCCCCTGGTGCAGAACCCGGGTTCCCAAACCCTTTTTAGGACAATAACATGCATAATAGTTGTTATAATTAGCACTTTAGAATTCGAACGTTCGCATCCATTGTATTTAATAGGGTTCTAATGTTCGTTCGAACTTTCGGTCCGTTCGCGGGTTCTGGTGCGAACCGAACCCGGGGGTGTTCGGCTCATCACTAATCAGGAATTGTAATAACATATAATTGTTGAACAGTGGTAGTAAAAATTGGGCCTTTGATGGTGGTGCTGGTGCCACAACACTGTAAGGCCTGACAGTTACTCTTGGTGGGCGCAGCAATGGGCCCTGCTGTGAATTATTAGATCAATAATTATAATTGCATGCCCCTGTTGAACAGGGGCTGAAAAATTGGGCCTTTGGTGGTGGTGGTGGTGTTGACACAACACTGTAAGGCCTGACAGTTACTCTTGGTGGGCGCAGCAATGGGCCCTGCTGTGAATTATTAGATCAATAATTATAATTGCATGCCCCTGTTGAACAGGGGCTGAAAAATTGGGCCTTTGGTGGTGGTGGTGGTGTTGACACAACACTGTAAGGCCTGACAGTTACTCTTGGTGGGCGCAGCAATGGGCCCTGCTGTGAATTATTAGATCAAGAATTATAATTGCATGCCCCTGTTGAACAGGGGCTGAAAAATTGGGCCTTTGGTGGTGGTGGTGGTGTTGACACAACACTGTAAGGTCTGACAGTTACTCTTGGTGGGCGCAGCAATGGGCCCTGCTGTGAATTATTAGATCAATAATTCTAATTGCATGCCCCTGTTGAACAGGGGCTGAAAAATTGGGCCTTAGGCACTGGTGGCACAACACTGCAACCCCTCACAGATACTGTACTTGGAGCACAGCAATGAGGCCTGTTGCAAAGTATTGCATCAAAAATTGTAATTACACGCCCCTGTTAAACAGGGGCTGAAAAATTGGGCCTTAGCCACTGGTGGCGGCACCTATAAACCAAAATGATCTTCCAAGCTATCATCATTAATCGGATCATTGAGGAGGAGGAGGAGGATAGCTAGTCAACATAACAGCACAGGAACTCAGCATCAGCATCAGTCTTGAAGGGATGTGACATTTTAAAATCAATTAGTCTGTTATATCAGCATCAGGTGTGTGGTAGCTGGTGGTGATCCAAGACTGGTTCATCTTGATGAAAGTCAGTCGATCAACCGAGTCGGTGGACAGGCGCACCCTGTGATCCGTAACAAATCCTCCAGCAGCACTGAATGTGCGTTCTGAAAGAACGCTGGATGCAGGACAGGCCAGTAGCTCAATTGCATACTGTGCAAGCTCTGGCCAGTGATCCATCCTCAAGACCCAGTAAGCCAGAGGATTTTCGGTGGGGAAGGTGTCCAAGTCTGACCTTGCCCCTAGGTATTCCTGCACCATGTATATCAGACGCTGGCGATGGTTGCTGGAAACGATCATACTTTGGGGCTGCGGACTAAAGAATTGTCTGAACGCATCGGTCAGACGGCCACCTTCCCCACCGCTCCTTCTTTGACTGCCCGAAGCCTCAGCAACTCGTTGTCCAGGACCAGGAGTTTGTAACCTCCCAGTCTCTGGGAACACGTTGCACAGACCTTTCTGCAAGGCCTCCCAGAGTTGTCTCATCCTCTGCTCCCTCTGCGACGGTAACATAAGGTCCGCAACCTTACCCTTGTACCGTGGATCAAGGAGAGTGGCCAGCCAGTAATGGTCCCTCTCCTTGATCCGAAGAATACGAGGATCCTTCCGCAGACTTTGCAGGATCAGGGAGGCCATGCAGCGTAGGTTAGCTGAGGCATTCAGTCCGGAGTCCTCTGGGTCACTAAGGACGACATGATCCGCAGCCACCTCCTCCCAGCCACGTACAAGTCCACTGGTTTCTTGGGACTGTAAATCATCCCTAAAAGACTGCTGCTGATGATGCTGAGTGCCAGCCTCCACCTCCATGCTGACACAATCCTCCTCCTCCTCCTCCTCCTCCTCTTCCTGTGCGATGGGTGGGACAGAAGGAACACTGTCAGGGTAAAGGGGGCCTTGAGAGGCAAGGAAGTCCTCCTCTTCCTGCCTCTGTTCTGCCTCAAGTGCCCTGTCCATTATTCCACGCAGCGTGTGCTCCAACAGGTGGACAAGAGGTACAGTGTCACTGATGCATGCACTGTCACTGCTCACCATCCTCGTGGCCTCCTCAAATGGTGCCAGGACAGTACATGCATCCCTGATCATGCCCCACTGGCGTGGTGAAAAAAAAACGAGCTCCCCTGACCCTGTCCTGGTGCCGTAGTCGCACAGGTACTCATTGATGGCCCTCTGCTGCGTGTGCAGCCGCTGCAGCATGGCCAACGTTGAGTTCCACCTGGTGGGCATGTCACATATAAGGCGGTTCTTGGGCAGGTTCAACTCCTTTTGCAGCTCAGCCAGGCGAGCACTGGCATTATAAGATCTGCGGAAATGAACACAGACTTTCCTGGCCTGCCTCAGGACATCCTGTAAGCCCGGGTACCTGCCCAAGAACCGCTGCACCACCAGGTTAAGGACGTGAGCCATACAGGGCACATGGGTCAGTTGTCCCTGTCGGAGGGCGGAGAGGAGGTTGGTGCCATTGTCGCAAACCACCATTACTGGCTTAAGCTGGCGTGGCGTCAACCACCTCTCGGCCTGCCCCTGCAGAGCAGACAGGACCTCTGCCCCAGTGTGGCTCCTGTCCCCCAAACACACCAGCGCAAGCACGGCATGGCATCTTTTTGCCTGCGTACTTGCGTAGCCCCTTGAACGCCTACAGAGCACCGCTGGTTCCGAGGACAAACCACAGGAAGAGGCCATGGAGGAAGAAGAAGAGGAGGGGGTGGAGGAGAGAGGTGTGTCACAACCAGTAGTAGCATTTTGGAGGCGTGGCGGTGGAACAACCTCCAACACTACTGCACCTTGTCCTGCATCTTTCCCAGCTGCCAAAAGAGTGACCCAATGGGCCGTGAAAGAAAGGTAACGTCCCTGTCCATGCCTGCTGGACCATGAGTCAGCGGTAATATGCACCTTACCGCTGACCGCCCTGTCCAGCGAGGCCAAGACATTGCCTTCCACATGCCTGTAGAGAGCCGGAATCGCCTTCCGTGAGAAAAAGTGGCGTTTGGGAACCTGCCACTGAGGAACCGCACATTGCACAAACTCAAGGAAGGGGGCAGAGTCTACCAACTGAAAAGGCAGCAGTTGAAGCGCTAACAATTTAGCCAAGCTAGCATTCAACCGCTGGGCATGTGGATGGCTGGGAGTGAACTTCTTTCGACGGTCCAGCAGCTGGGGCAGGGAAATTTGCCTGCTAGAATCGGACGTCGGTGTACTGCTAGCAGAGTGGCCGCAAGTACTGGGCTGTGACACACCTAATTCTACACCTTCATTCCTCTCAGTGCAGGTTTCAGAGAGGACTGAAGGTATAGTGGGTTTTGAGATCCCAGCTGATGCGGTGCAAGGAGAGGTCCGCTTTGTTCTTTGGTGTGGGTCTTTAAGGTAGGCTTGCCAACGAGCTGCATGGCAGGTCAACATATGTCTGATCAAGCATGTGGTGCCCAAGCGGCTGATGTTTTGGCCACGCGATATACGCTTGAGACATATGTTGCAAACAGCAGCTGTGCGATCTGATGCACTCGCCTCAAAAAAGGCCCACACCAAAGAACTTTTTGAATGACGGGCAGAGGCAGCGCCCTGCACAGGCGGAGCTCTGCGGTGTGATTCCGTCGGTGTGCTGCCCATACGCTGGCCACTCAAGGGCATCCTGCCTCGTTGGAGATGTGCCTCCTCCTCATCCTCCTCCTCCTCCTCTCTCCTATTAGGCACCCACGTGGAGTCAGTGACCTCATCATCCCCTCCCTCCTCATCACTGGAGCCAATCTGGCAGTATGCTGCAGCTGCTGGAGCATGACTGCCAGATTGGTGTCCTTCTTGAGCATCCCCTCTCTCTGCTCTCACGCTACTGCCTTCCTCTATCTGGGTATCATCATCAGATCCTTCGAAACGCTGGGCATCCTCCTGGAGCATGTACCCAACACTGTGCTCAAACAGTTCGGGGGACTCCTCAGGAGGAGGACATGGTGGGTCTAGGGAAGGATTGACTAATGAAGATAATGATACCAGAGAAGAGGACGCTTTGGCAGCTGCTTTGCCAGTACCCTGAGCCTGGGTGAGAGAGGATGAGGAGGATGAGGTGGGCTTGGTCATCCACTCTACCAAGTCTTCGGCATGATGTGGCTCAACATGTCCAGCTGCCGAAAAGAAGGACAAGCGTGTCCCATGGCCATGTGCTGATGACAATGCACCGCGTCCACGACCAGCACTGTTGCCCCCAGACACAGAGCCTGCTTGCCCTCTTTTTTTGCCTCCTGACTGTCTTCCTCTCCTTGTTTGCCTTCCAGACATTTTAATGGATGGCCTGCAGGGAGATGGGAAAAACAGCAATAAGGGCTACCTTCAGGTGTATACTGTGCAGGAGGCTTTGCAACAATGACACTGACACTGTCCCCTGCCTATCCTTCTCTGTCCCTAAACACAAGGATTTGCAATATGCTTCAGCAAGATTGGTTTAGCACAGAATAGCACACTGTCAGTTTCACTCACTGTCCTACTCTGTCCCTACAAACAAGATTTAGCACAGAATAGCACACTGATAGTTTCCACGAGTGTCCTTCTCTGTCCCCAAACTCAAGGATTTCAAATATGGTTCAGCAAGATTGGTTTAGAACAGAATAGCACACTGTCAGTTTCACTCCCTGTCCTACTCTGTCCCTACAAACAAGATTTAGCACAGAATAGCACACTGATAGTTTCCACGAGTGTCCTTCTCTGTCCCTAAACTCAAGGATTTCAAATATGGTTCAGCAAGATTGGTTTAGAACAGAATAGCACACTGTCAGTTTCACTCACTGTCCTACTCTGTCCCTACAAACTAGATTTAGCACAGAATAGCACACTGAGAGTTTCCACGAGTGTCCTTCTCTGTCCCTAAACTCAAGGATTTCAAATATGGTTCAGCAAGATTGGTTTAGAACAGAATAGCACACTGTCAGTTTCACTCACTGTACCTCTCTGTCCCTACAAACAAGATTTAGCACAGAATAGCACACTGACACTTTCCCTCACTGTACCTCTCTGTCCCTAAACTCAAGGATTTCAAATATGGTTCAGCAAGATTGGTTTAGAACAGAATAGCACACTGACACTTTCCCTCACTGTACCTCTCTGTCCCTACAAACAAGGTTTAGCACAGAAAAACACACTGACACTCTCCCTACCTATCCTTATTTGTCCCTAAACACAAGGAATCCAGGATTAGTAAAGGAAAAAAAATGACACTGTCCCTGCCTATGCTTCTCTTTCCCTGCTCCGGAACACACTACACAAGGCCACCGCGCTGGCGGCCTTTTATAGTGTGGGGCGTGTACTAAACCCCCTCAAGAATAATTGGCCACAGGCATCCTGCCTGTGGCCAATCATTGCTCTCCTTGCTGCCGGCGCTGTGATTGGCCAAGCATGCGGGGTCACAGTGCATGCTTGGCCAATCACAGCACCGGGATGACACTGCGATGGCGTAGTGCATTGTGGGCCGTTCGCGTCACTCGAATTTGGCGCGAACGGCCCAAATCGTTCGATCTTCGTCGAACGATCGAACAGCCGATGTTCGAGTCGAACGTATGTTCGACTCGAACACGAAGCTCATCCCTAGCAGCTAACACTAATTTATTTACCGGAATGTAGCAGCTTAAACAGTCACTAGCAATAGCATGAATCAGCCGGTATAGTAATAAAAAAAAACGCTGCTGTTTTACTCACATCAAAACGCCGCCACCTCGGAGACCGAAGTGGCGGCGTAACGTCACGTAGACAGCTCCCCTCTATGCGTTTCCCAACCAATGTGCGTCCTTAGGGGCCTCTAGTGTCCACAGTGTTGGTGGCCATATATATGTAGAAACTCCTATTAGGTCACTTCCAGTCCAGCGTCGTTATTTAGTAGGCCAATAGTAGGTAGTAGCGGCCACCATTTTGTTATAGATCAGCAGCAATCAGACCGTACATATCCCAAACCGCATTCATTCCCATTGTTAACAGTTGACCTTTCAAAAAAAGGACAATAAAGCCCAGCAGAAATAGACCTGCATATCTATCAAGGGGCTGATAGTGATGGAATGTATGCATTTAAGAAAACCATATAAGTATACTAGCTAGAATGATAAACTAAAAATAAGTGAATAAAAGAAGGGATAGGACAAATAGGTAAAAACTGTAAAGGATAAAAATTCCACATATAAAATGTGATACGCATGTTAAAAAGAAGTCTATAAGGGCTACATATATAAACATAAAATTACATGACATACATCATTTTATTCATCCCCTAAAGAGTTCTAATGATTAAATACTATATAACATTCATATGAAAAATATATAAAGATATATATATATATATATATATATATATATATATATAATAAACTAGATAAGTACTAATAAGTAAATACATAAATTCATTCATACTCATCTAGTTTATTATATATAGTTTTTATATGAATGTTATAAAGTATTTAATCATTAGAACTCTTTAGGGGAGAAATAAAATGATATATTTCAAGTCATTTCATGTTTATATATGTAGCCCATTAAGACTCCTTTTTAACATATATTTTTTTTGTGTACCACATTTTATATGTGGATTTGTAATTAAATTTTTTATCCATTACGCTTTTTACCTATTTGTCTATCCTTTATTTTTAGTATATCATTCTAGCTAGTACCTGTATACCTACCGTATATACTCGAGTATAAGCCAAGTTTTTCAGCACATTTTTTGTGTGATGAAAATGCCCCCCCCCCCCCCCCTCGGCTTATACTCGAGTCTGTGTCCGACTTCAACTTTGTGTGCCTGATCCCGGCCAGCTGTAGGTCCCCTGGACCCCAAACTTGGCACACATGTAGCCCCACTCTTTATCTACAAGTCTGCAAAGTTTGTTGTCCAGGAGACCTACGGCCGGGGAGCACCAATTTTTTAAAGCCGGGCACCCCTTCCATAGACTCCCATGTTAAACGTCAGTCCCTAGTCACACAGCGTCGGAGATCAGGTAGGGAGATTGGGCACAGTGAGGCATGGGCACAGTGACAGTGAGGCATGGGCACTGTGAGGCATGGGCACAGTGAGGCATGGGCACAGTAAGGCACAGTGAGGCATGGGCACAGTAAGGCACAGTGAGGCATGGACACAGTGAGGCATGCACATGGACACAGTGAGGCAAAGTGAGGCATGCAGGTGGACACCCTAGGCTTATACTCGAGTCAATACGTTTTCCCAGTTTTTTGTGGTAAAATGAGGTGCCTCGGCTTATATTCTGGTCGTCCTATACTCGAGTATATACGGTATATAGTATTTTATATACATTCCGTCATTATCAGCCCTTTGATGGCTATGCAGGTCTATTTCTGCTGAGCTTTATTGTCCTTTTTTGAAAGGGTAAAGCCCTGTACACACGATCGGATTTCCTATGGTTTTTAAACCGATGGATTTTTCAATCGGAAAACCGATGAAGCTGACTTCCATCAGTCTTGTCTACACACCATCAGTCAAAAAAACGACCGTTCCAAACGCGGTGACATAAAACACTCCGATGAGCCGAGAAAAATTAAGTTCAATGCTTCTGAGCATGCGTCGACTTGATTCTGAGCATGCGTGGGTTTTTTAACCAATGGACTTGCCCATAGACGATCGGAATTTGCTATCGGTTTTTTATCCATCGGAAAAATTTAAAACATGTTCTATTTTTTGTCACCGATGGAAAAAAGATCGATGGGACCCATACACGATCAGTTTGTCCGATGAAAAAAATCCATCTGACTGTTTTCATCAGTAAAACCGATCGTGTGTACGCGGCTTTACTGTCAATAATGGGAATGAATGCGGTTTGGGATATGTGCGATCTGATTGCTGCTGATCCATAACAAAATGGCGGCCGCTACTAAAATATGGTGCTGGACTGGAAGTGACCTAATAGGAGTTTCCGATTATGGACTACATTTATATGGCAAACACTGGACACTAGTGGCCCCTGAGGATGCACATTGGTTGGGAAACACTAAGGGCAGAGCTGTCTATGTGACGCCACGCCGCCATGTCGATCTCTGTGGTGGCAGCGTTTTGATGTGAGTGAAGTAGTAGCTTTTGTTTTATTACTATACTGGCTGATTCATGCTATTGCTAGTGACTGTTTTAGCTCCTACATTCGGGTAAATAAATGATTACACTATGATACTTTATCTTTGCTGTTTTATGGTATAATTTAAGTGGCACAGTGTCCCCTACAGAGATATAAGGAGAAGATCCCATCAGAGGAGATTGGTGTTTATTTCCCATCCATTCATTCATGCATCCATCCTGCAAAGTGGGTTAGCTGCATACTTTATGGCAGCACATGAATTTTGGTGAGTGCGCACTGCATGCAGGGAGGCACCTTGGATCACAAGTGTACACTGTTTATCATTTTTTGTTCTCTTCTAATATTTTATACAGTAATTTATAACTACTACACTATAAGAGTTTTTTTGCTTTTATGATATCTTGACACCACGATATTCTGAGGAGGAGTTGATACTACTTATTACTGGATTTTGATGATTACATCACTATTCTCCTACACAAAGCATGTTTGCTGTGCTCTTGTTTTTTTTTTCTGGTGAGTTGCCAGATCTCTTTCACTACCTTTAGAAAACACTAATGGATGATTCATTGATATTTGAACTTTAATTGTCTTATTTTATATTTTTTTGAGTGCTGCAATTTTTTTGTTATTTTAGTTTTGTGGAGGATTGTATATTTCTCTTGTTGCTAGCAGCTCCTTTCACTTTGCACTTAGTTTGGGTGTAGCGTTGACTTTATTTATATTTAGTTTCCATGTTTTTTTGTTTTTTTTTATTGTTTGCCTGGAGTTCAGCTTTAATGAGGGTTATAGAAGTCTCTACATTTTTTGTAAATGTCAATAAAAAAAAAAATTGTATAGTAAATTCATATATGAGCAAGAAAACTGTTGCATTTTTTTTCTTTTTCAAACAAACAAAAAAAATGTTTATGAATTATTTTCTTCTTTACTTCCTGTATTCCCATATTTTGTTGGCCTGCTATGGACACCATTCTGTGCCATAGTAAGATTGGACGGTATTTGCATATTGACTCCTGCCATAGGTATTTTATTACTTGATTAATTTTTACACTTCAGCATCTACAAACCTTGTAATAAAAGCCCAGCCATATCCAGTTTTGATAGACTTGGAAAAAGTTGGAACCTTCGTCAGGTGGATGGATAAGCAGCGCTGGAACCCTAGGATTGTGCTATTGGTATCCACTATCCAATTGTGCTGCGTTCACGTTCGAACAGGGTGTCTGGATTCTCATCTGGCAGCTTTTACACATAAAAGGATCTCACAGTTTCCTTGGTTTGTATTACAACTAAATGGATCTGAGATTGTAGTGCCACTCCACAAGTTATTATACAAATGTATTCCAATTTAAAGTCATATAGATACATTTATAAAGGAGCCAATGCATTTTGGAAACCAGAACTTGCCCATTTCATCAGGGTTTTACCAATTGAATGATGAAGAACAGTATTTGTCAACAGGGGGTTTGAGAGCGAGTTCTGGCCCCCCAAAATGCGTTAGATCTTTTTATAAAGTTTACTACCCGATATTACATGGGAATGAATTTGTATCTTGACATTGTAATTAATTTGTATCTTGACTATTCATGTCCTGAGGAGGCCGGATTTGAGGGAAATTAGCTACAGACAGCAAAGTTAAGGACAGAGGGACAAATACACCCTCAATTCTTCCTACTTCAAATCTCAGTGACCTCACAAGAAGGAAAGAGAGATCTCCCTAAATTGTGGTCGCAGATGGGTATAAAAACTAATGTACGTTCTAACCCTTTCCTGTATAATCATATATATATTTATAATTTAAATTTAAAAAAACGATCCTACCTGAAATTGGGTTTTAACCCTATTTACCGCTAACAACAAATTTAGGGTACATTTATTATTTGATGTTCTGTATCCTTTTCTGCAGGATAGATTATTTTGCTTTGAGTGATAGTATACACATTGATATTTTGCTCATAGGAGGTACACTATTTCCGGTTTTAGCAATTGGAGAGAAAAGGATGATTGAACCCACATTATTTTGAGATCAGGGAATATTGGCAGGTATTTCTAATGTGTTTCACCAAACGAAAGAAATGAATTGACTGAAACTTACAACTTATACTCCACTGTATAAAGTATGTCTTCTTCATCTTCCGTGAAGCCAGGTGGGGGGTCCCACTTTAGAATGGTGTTAAAGTTTACAGAATCTATCCTGACATTGGTGGGTTCAGGCAGCTTCCCAAAACCTGAAAAACAGCACAAAATAAACAAAATGAAAAGGCTGAACTAAACAAAAGAGGCATTGGTATATTAAATTTGAATTATTGTGTTAAAGTTCTAATTCACCGCACAAAACCCTTACAAAGTGACAAACTGCATCTGGTGGCTGCGGTGGCAGGCTAGTGACAAGCTGCATCTCACAAACCAACAAAAGATTTCCCAGCACACTTACCAACCAGCCTGCAAAACAACCAACCCTGTCTAACGGTTTACATTAAAAACAGAGGGTTTTGTTTGCACACATTTGCAAATATATGCGTAAGCCACAGTGCCCATGCCAAGGGCACTCCATATGTTTGCAAATGTGTGCAAACAAAACCCTCTGTTTTTAATGTATACCGTTAGACAGGGCCAATTTGGTTGTTTTGCAGGCTGTAAAGGTGCTGGAATTTTTGTGATGTGCATTGCCCTTCCGTGTCCTTTCTTGCTGCAGACGCCACTTATAGATTGGGGTGGTTGCCACTTTTTTGTATACTTACAAACTGCATCTGGTGGCTGTGGTGGCAGGCTAGTGACAAGCTGCAACTCACAAACCAACAAAAGATTTCCCAGCACACTTACCGACCAGCCTGCACTTGCCTGCCAATGGCTGCAGTGGCAGGCTAGTGACAGGCTGCATCTGGTGGCTGCGGTGGCATGCTAGTGACAAACTGCATCTAGTGTCTATGGTGGCAGGCTAGTGACAGGTTGAATCTGGTGGCTGCAGTGGCAGGCTAGTGACAAGCTGCATCTAATGGCTGCAGTGGCAGGCTAGTGACAGGCTGCATCTGGTGGCTGCGGTGGCATGCTAGTGACAAACTGCATCTAGTGTCTATGGTGGCAGGCTAGTGACAGGTTGAATCTGGTGGCTGCGGTGGCAGGCTAGTGACAAGCTGCATCTAATGGCTGCAGTGGCAGGCTAGTGACAGGCTGCATCTGGTGGCTGCGGTGGCATGCTAGTGACAAACTGCATCTAGTGTCTATGGTGACAGGGGCTAGTGACAAACTACATCTAGTGTCTATGGTGGCAGGGGCTAGTGACAAACTGCATCTAGTGTCTATGGAGGCAGGCTAGTGACAAGCTGCATCTGGTGGCTGCAGTGAGTTGAAGCATTGCAGTATTTATTACAATGTAATAGTATAAATAATGCATTTCAATCATTTTGACACCAGTTCAACCATAATGTCAGGATGACTGAAGTCCTAACATCCACCCCAACCGCCAAACCCCCAACCACAACCACATTTAGCCCCCCCCCCCCCCACACACACACACCTTCCCGGTCCTTGACAAAAATTTCCACATAAGCTGTCCCTGGTGCCAAAAAGGTTGGGGGCCGCTGCTTTAGAGGACAGTGAGTTGCACATATGGACAGAAAGGACAATTGCAGCGTTATCCCAAACAATATTAGCATCCCTGCTCAGGTGTCTGTGGGCT
Organism: Rana muscosa; assembly: GCA_029206835.1. Lineage (NCBI taxonomy): Eukaryota > Metazoa > Chordata > Amphibia > Anura > Ranidae > Rana > Rana muscosa. Next base: position 74,607,195 of record CM055117.1, read on the forward strand.
GCCGCTACAGAACCCTTTTATCTTACATTATGGAAATGAGGAAAAGACAAGGTGTTTTTAGTCCTAAGGTGACAACTCTACTAAAGATGGGGTGTGCTGGATACATGTGCCAATGCAAAGACTGGGTCTGGTGGATTCATAGGCCAATGGGAGCACAGAGTCAGCTGTATCCATACAAAAAATTAAAATACTAAGTCTTCCCAAAGGACATGCCAATTCAAAGACTATATCTGCACAAACCAAGAGCCAGTTACGGGACAGGGTTTGCCTGATGCATGTGGCAATTCAAAGATATGGACTGCTTGATGTATGCATCAATTTAAAGACAGAGTTTGCTCAGTGCTTATGCCAGTTCGAGAACAGGGTATGCTCAAAGCATGTACCAACTCAGAAACAAGGTCTACCAAAATAAAAATAAAACAAGCCCCAAGAGATAGGTCTCAATAAATGTTCTTTGCTGTCGAAATAACAGGCCAGCAATGATGGGCACCAGGCTATTAACATCTGATGGGTCTGGAGAAGTTGGATCATTGGTAGGGCCTGTGCAGTGGCTTAGGCCCCTTTCACACTGAGGTGCTTTGCAAGCGCTATTGCGCTAAAAATAGCGCCTGCAATGCGCCCCAAAAAAGCCGCTCAATTGTATCCAATGTGAAAGCCCGAGGGCTTTCACACTGGAGCGTTGCGCTTGCAGGAGGGTCAAAAAACTCCTGCAAGCCGCATCTTTGAGGCACGACAGGAGCAGGAAAAATACCGCTGCTATAGCGCCCCTGCCCATTGAAATCAATGGGGTAATGCCTCCAAAACACCCACAAAATGCCGCAAAGAGGCGTTATTGCAGGCGTTTTTAACCCTTTTTTGGCCGCTAGCGGGGGTTAAAATCCCCCCGCTAGCGCCCGCAAATCGCGGCAAAAAATACGGTATAGCGGCGCTAAAAATAGCGCCGCTATACCGCCAGCGCATCCAGCGCCTCAGTGTGAAAGTAGCCTAAAGCCCCATACACACGGTCGGACTTCCATCGGACTTTTCCCTGGATTTTTGTCCGAACGGAGTTGGCCGGGCACACCCATAGCATACACACCGCAGGACTTTTCTGCAAACTCTCTCAAAACTTTTTGCAATATCACGTGGTTTTTCTGCTCTTTACCGCCACCCTTTGGTTAACTTCTGCTATTGTTGGTTGATTTTAACATTAGTTGTTTTGTCCATCGGACAAAAGTCCTATGGTTTTCAGTACACACGGTCGGACTTTGCTCCATCTGACTTTTGTTGGCCAAAAGTTTGTCCGTTTGCAGACCCAACTTTTGTCCGATGAAAACCAAAAAAAAAAAAAAAAGTTTGTCCGATGGAGCGTACACACGGTCGGATTGTTGGTCCAACTTGCGCAAAATGAAGTTTGTTGGCCAAAAGTCCGACCGTGTGTATGGGGCTTTAGTAAAGGAATCTGTTGGACTTCCTTATATTATTATTATGGTGTTAGTAAAGTGTTGCTACAAAGTCTCCCTAGTGCTCCCCATGACTCCGTTAGCTAATTAACCAATCAAAATGTAGGCAAAGAAGTTTGGAATTCCTCCAAATATTTGCAGATGAGCTCCTGTTGAAATTCTCGCCCTTGGTAGCGTCCAAGGAAGTTGTCATCCACATACTTACACAAACCATTAGCTGGTTTACAGAGTAAATATACGTACTTCCACCTTCGGGGTCAAAGTGTATCATCATCCAGTCTGACTGGTTGTCACCCACTGCTGCACTCACTCTTGCATAAAATTTATATTTGATATATGTTAAATCACATTTCAGGTCGTTAGTCATACAGACATCTGTGTATTTCATCTGTTTACTCATATCACTGCAAAAAAAAGAAAAACACAGATTATGGCAAATTGTCATTTTACCAAATACGTTTCTTGACAATGTGCATACAAACAATGAAAGCAAGTCTTCACCACAAGTTAAAGTAAAGCTCCAGGGAGATAAATAGTACACTAATTATTACATCTCTGTATTAATTGATATATATTATATGTAAGCAGTGTAAGTTTCTGAGTTTGACTTGGTATCACATAGCAGTACAAACAAGGAACATACTGATAGAAGTGGCAAACTTTGAGTATGGCCTCATATAAAAAAAATCATTAATAATTAAGCAAATTGTACCATCATCCAGATTTAGATAATAAATTGGACCAAGTGAGCATATGGTGGCAGTTGGGAGGGGAAGGTTTGTTGGACTGTCTCGGTCTTAAAAAATGCTTTATTACATGTAAAAAATTAATACATTTCTAAAAACCACATACGATACCCCACCCAAAATTCAACACATTGTTCCTGACGGGTAACCCCGTAAGGTTGCGGTTGAGGTGATGTATAATATGGCAGTTCCTCTACCGGTTTCGTGGACTCCACCGCTTCTTCAGGAGGAATTGATCTATATAACACATAATGTGATAGACCAAAAAAACATAGTAAACAGCATGCAAAAACAAATTAATACGTAGAATACAGAACTAATATACAGTCGTTATTTAGGAATATGAAGATCTGCTCACCCAGTAGACCAGGACAGCTCAACAATGCCCCCTGTGGCGAACGAGGGGGATGTAGGACCCACTCTCTATTAAAATAATATAGCCAGATCTAACTTAGTAATCTTTTTTTAGTAATCTTAGTAAGCTTTTTGATTTTTTGATGCTCACTTAGTCCAATTCCATACTGATAGAAGTAGCGATCAGAGTGACAGAAAGATGGATTTATCAGTCTACTGCTTCTCTTTTCAGAAAGTTAGAAACAGAGGGTTCCTAGGGACTTTTAAGGGGCAACACCAGTACTAAACGATTCATTAAAATAAAAAATGTTATTACAAAATTAGGTTAAAACAATATATACATATGAAATTGAATACATTAATGACCCATTTCCTATATTTCTTTAGTCCATAGCGGTATTATGGTGGTGAATCCCAACATGTTTCACCCGCTGGGCTTCTTCAGGGGATGTACCGTCCGCTAAGGGGTCATGGCACTAAATCAAATAAAGACAAAATATTCTCTTTTCATTTACTGGTCACAGGCTGGGAGAGGGACAAGACCGTGTTACTGAAATAAAACAGGGAAAAATCAGGTCTTAATCCTCCCAAGACAGGGCTGTGCTGTGTGGCAGAGCCGTGTAAATCTCAGAAGAAGATGGATAGAAAAACAATACAGATATCAGTTAGGGGTGATATCATTATCCCTCTTCCCTGACAAGGGGATTTAGTTCGCATTTGTAGTGCTATATAAGTTATTCACTCACTCACAACATTAATGACTTATAGAGGTGCACACCGATTTTTAATACCTACAAGGGGCTTGAGTATGCTATGAATAAGCACTTTTGAAAGTGTGAAACGTGTCAGTTCCTGTATTCCGTTGTTTGCTGTGTCTTGCTTTTTTTGGATTATTACCTCTTTTTAATAAAGGCATTGATTTTGAGTGCGGCTGTCCAGAATTTACTCCTCACCCAATTGCCTAAGCTCAGCCTGCACCTGCTGTTCCTATTCTGAGGAGAGTTACATTTCCAGACACCCTTCCTAGAGCGGCATTCCTCTTCCCTTTGCTCCTGGATTTTGTATTGCAACTAAATGAATCTGAGATTGAAGTGCTACTCCAGTTATTAGTCCAGATACATTTAGAAAGGAGCCAGTGCATTTTTGGAAACCAGAACTTGCCCATTTCATCAGGGTTTTACCAACTGAATGATGAATAACAGTGTTTGTCAGCAGTAGGTTTGAGAGCAAGTTCCCCAAAATGCATTGGGTCTTTTATAAAGTCTACTACCTGATATTACATTGGAACAAATGAATTTATATCTTGACATTGTAATTAATTTGTATCTTGACATTGGAATGAATTTGTATCTTGACATTGTAATGAATTTGTATCTTGACTATTCATGTCCTGAGGAGGCCTGAACTGAGGGAAATTAGCTACAGACAGCAAAGTTAAGGACAGAGGGACAAATGCACCCTCAATTTTCTTCTACTTCAAATATCGGTGACCTCACAAGAAGGAAAGAGATCTCTCTAAATTGTGGTCGCAGATTAAAAAAAAATATCTTACCTGAAATTGGGCTTTAACCCTAATTACCAGGATGGATATAAATCAATGTTTTTTAAAAAATAAAATCAAACAAATCGGATTTTTGGGATTTTTTTTTTATAAGTCTCATGGCCAGAATCTTAATATCCACCTGTAAAAGGGATATGGGCCTGTAGGAGCTCGGGTTTAGCGGATTCTTTCTGGGTTTAAGTGGGAGAACAATGTTGGCTTTAGTCATGGAGGTAGGGAGAGTCTGACTCTCCCTGGCTGCATTAAATACCTTGAGAAGGTGGGGTAGTATTACTTCTCCGTACTGCTTAAACACCTCTACTTGGGAGCTCATTGTCACGGGAGCCTTGAAGTTAGAAAATAAGTTGATCGCACATGGATGTTTTGGATTTAAATCAGATTTTTATCAAATTTATAAAAAAAAATGCTTTTGGAGTAAAAATCTATCTAAAGATATAGTTTTCTATTTAAGATACATTAATAAATTAGTTTATTCAGCATGAAATGGAGCTTAGTTATGTAGCATGAGGCTGTATATTCTGCAATATTTAAGTTTTTAGCAAACTCATTCTATAAATCCAAGCTCTGCAAGCTGAGATAACATGCACTGCATTGATGCATTCACACAATTTCACAGTAACCATGAGATAAAACAAAGTTCAGGAATATTCCTTTATCCTATTATTTTGCAAATCTATGTACACTATAAACTGTACGATTGAATCGGTTTGGATATCGCTGTTTTACTAACCTGACAGCTTATTATTCTAAATAGGAAACCTTAATTTTGTTTGCAAATATTAAAGATTCTAACTACCAGCAAGAATGAGTCCTTACATTTAAAGAGCACCTGTCATTTTAGATCCATCATGGCAGCGCCTGTTAGCGGGCATCCACTCACCTGCCGCCTCCACGTCCCTCACCTTGTTGTGTCACTGCCGCATCACCAGCCGTCCCATTAAAGTGAATGGGACTGTCGGTGAGTAAACAGCGGGTCAGAGGAGGAGTGGCTATAGGACAGAGATGACAATTGCGCTTTAAAAATTATGATTTAAATCAAATCCAACCTGCTAATTACTGCTAACAACAAATTTATGGTACATTTATTATTTGATGTTCTGTATCCTTTTCTGCAGGTTAGATTACTTTTCTTTGAGTGATAGTATACATATTGATATTTTGCTCATAGGGGGTACACTATTGCTATTTTCGGCTTTAGCAATTGTGGGTGGTGTTTGGGGGGATAAGTACGATTGAACCCACATTATTTTGAGATCAGGGAATGATGGCAGGTATTTCTAATATGTTTCACCAAACAAAAGAAATGAACTGTCTGAAGCTTACAGTTTATACTGCACTCTATAAACAATGTTTTCCGTGAAGCCAGGTGGGGGTTTCCACCTTAGAATGTTCTTAAATTTTACAGAATCCATCCTGACATCGGTGGGGTTAGGCAGCTTCCCAAAACCTGCAAAACAGCACAAAATAAACAGCATGAAAAGGCTGAATCTAAACAAAATCGGTATTGGTTTATTAAATTATAATTATAAACGCTCTAATTCATTCAGGTTATCTATAACTTGCAGTAGCTAGTCACATTCAACTTGACTTGCTCTGTAATGTTGAAGAAGTAATCCACCATTCTGGCCAGAGCCCTACATCTATTGGCGTCTATTGTGGTGAGAGGGCATCTGCCCATCCAGATAGAGTTTACAGTATTGCTGAGTAAGTTCTTTCCTACAGACTGGCTGGTGAGACTTGTAGTCCCACGGATATGAATCTACTCCTTCACAGGCATCGTACAGCTGGCACTTGGGGCCTTGTCTTTTATCTCCTGCGCTGTAAGGTCAGTAATGTATTGCACTCATATTTAAAGAGGAATCTACAAGTGGAGATATTTCTTCAATTTAAGTATTCATCAGTACACCTTTGTTCTTCAGTCATTTTGTCTTTTACCTACCTGGATTACAAAAGTACAAATTACACTGCAGTATAAACAACAGGCTAGCTGAAGATATCCGGAATTGAAAGAACATTCATCACCCTCTTATTTTATTATGCTTTACTGCTCTACATTTAAGGCTAATCATTGAATTACAACCTAGGTGGAGCCATTTTGTGAGATATTCTCTAAATTCACACTGTGTTTACTGTATGTATATGCTGTGCACTGTTTGCTGGTGTGTGTGCTAAGGCCTCAGAGGAAAGGTATCCAATACATGTGTTAAAGGCGTTGGGTATTCGTCTCTCTGTGTACCTGTTCACATAGACCCTTTTCAGGTCATAAGGGTACAACACACCTTTGTATATCAGTGTCAAGTGATATTTTCTGTCAAACATAAGTTGTGTTCATGGATACCTTTTATTGTGTTTATTTTTCATCTCAGTAAAGATTCTGAGTGGTTCAGTGATATTGTGTGAGTTTCTCACTACTAACACAACATTTCTGAATGGAACCCAAGGTGTCAGAGGTAAGAGAGGAGTTGCAGAGTCGGGGCAGCCAGTGGGGTATAGAGTCTATCAGCAGCCCTCACAGGGGTACCGCTACATACAAAACATTGGGACATTAGCTTGTATATCCGAAGACCCAACACCCAAACACAAGTGAAATAACTGAAGTATACTGTATGTTGGAGTGGGAATGTAAAGACCTATCAAAAGTGAATGGGCCAGCATAGGTGGCGTATTCTACAGGTCAAGACTCGTCAGTTTTCCTAAACGTAAAAAAAAAAAAAAGGGACATTCCTTAGAGCAGGGATCTCCGATCCCCAGGCCGCAGACCGGTGCCGGTCCATGCGCTGTTGGAAGCCAGGCCACACAAGCCTCACTGAATGAGGTGAGACCAGAGCATCATCGCTCGCATCACCGCTGTTGGGTCCGCCTCCATGAGATTCGCAGATCTCATCATAATCAACTGAGTGTGAGCTGGTTTCCTGTCCTGAATGGATTTTTTGCAAGGCTATAGCGCTGGGGAGAGGCTGTACTACTATTAGTAAGTTCTTTCACCACACAAAACCCTTACAAATCCTGACAAAGTGACAAGCTGCTTCTAGTGGCTGCGATGGCAGGCTAGTGACAAGCGGCATCTGGTGGCTACAGTGGCAGGCTAGTGACAGACTGCATCTAGTGGCTGCGGTGGCAAGCTAGTGAAAAGCTGCATCTAGTGGCAGCGGTTGCAGGCTAGTGACAAACGACATCTAGTGGCTGCAGTAGCAGGCTAGTGACAAGCTGCATCTAGTGGCAGCGGTTTCATTCTAATGACAAGCTGCATCTGGTGGCTGCAGTGGCAGGCTAGTGACAAATGAGATCTAGTGGCTGCAGTAGCAGGCTAGTGATAAGCTGCATCTAATGGCTGCAGTGGCAGACTAGTGACAAGCTGCATTTAGTGGCTGCGGTTGCAGGCTAGTGACAAGCTGCATCTACTGGCTGCAGTTGCAGGCTAGTGACAAGCTGCATCTACTGGCTGTGGTTGCAGGCTAGTGACAAGCTGCATCTACTGGCTGCGGTTGCAGGCTAGTGACAAGCTGCATCTGGTGGCTGCAGTTGCAGGCTAATGACAAGCTGCATCTACTGGCTGCGGTTGCAGGCTAGTGACAAGCAGCATCTGGTGGCTACAGTGGCAGGCTAGTGACAAGCTGCATCTGGCGGCTACAGTGGCAGGCTAGTGACAGACTGCATCTAGTGGCTGCGGTGGCAAGCTAGTGAAAAGCTGCATCTAGTGGCAGCGGTTGCAGGCTAGTGACAAATGACATCTAGTGGCTGCAGTAGCAGGCTAGTGACAAGCTGCATCTAGTGGCAGCGGTTTCATGCTAATGACAAGCTGCATCTGGTGGCTGCAGTGGCAGGCTAGTGACAAATGAGATCTAGTGGCTGCAGTAGCAGGCTAGTGATAAGCTGCATCTAATGGCTGCAGTGGCAGGCTAGTGACAAGCTGCATTTAGTGGCTGCGGTTGCAGGCTAGTGACAAGCTGCATCTACTGGCTGCAGTTGCAGGCTAGTGACAAGCTGCATCTACTGGCTGTGGTTGCAGGCTAGTGACAAGCTGCATCTACTGGCTGCGGTTGCAGGCTAGTGACAAGCTGCATCTGGTGGCTGCAGTTGCAGGCTAATGACAAGCTGCATCTACTGGCTACGGTTGCAGGCTAGTGACAAGCTGCATCTAGTGGCTGTGTTTGCAGGCTTATGACAAGCTTCATCTGGTGGCTGCGGTAGCAGGCTGGTGACAAGCTGCATTTAGTGGCTGCAGTGGCAGGCTAGTGACAAGCTGCATCTACTGGCTGTGGTTGCAGGCTTATGACAAGCTTCATCTGGTGGCTGCGGTAGCAGGCTGGTGACAAGCTGCATTTAGTGGCTGCAGTGGCAGGCTAGTGACAAGCTGCATGTGGTGGCTGCGCTGTGGTGTGAATCATCCTGGCACCATATCCAGTCCTTGGCAAAATTTTCTTCCACGTAAGCGGTCCCTGGTGCCAAAAAGGTTGGGGGCCGCTGCTATAGGAGGACGGTGAGGTGCACATCTGGGCAGAAAGGACAACTGATTCACAAATGGTCTGAAAGAGGCCTTCTACATCAAACTGGAACAATCATCCCTGAACAGGAGTGTGGTCTTCGACACTTTCTGTCTTCCACATATAATGCTGTTGTACCTTGGTGATTTAACAACATTTTACAATTTCAGCCATGTAAGTCAAAGGATTAACACCCATGCAGACTTCCTAAAACCAAAGGATGGGGTTATGTAACCAGAACAGGGTGGTTCCACAACTTTCACACCTCCTGTCCTGTTGTTTGACAATCAACATCTACCTTGACTCGTTCCATGGTGATTGGTGACTGTGCTACCTGTATGGATATGAATGCTGGGCTATGTACCACACATTTATTAAAATTGAAGAAGTGGCTTGGATAAGCACTGAAATGTCTTCAACATTACAGAACATGTCCAGCTGAATGGGACTAACACTGCCTCATGTTAAAGTATAAATCCAATCACTAAAACCTCATATAAGCTTTAACATATATGTAGCAAGGGTCCCCTTTGGTCTAATGAGAACCTCTAGAGTTAGGGACAGCTGACATCCTTCTGAGTAGAGTGGGTTACAGGGCATAGTGGGTGTAATGCAAGGTAGATTCATGGGCGTCAGACACTTCTTGAATGCAAAGAGATTTATTTTCTCTTGAACAGAACTGTGAGAGAGAAGTAGTTGCAATGGTAATTAGCAGACTCCGAAACTTCTATAGGTAGACAGCCATGCAGGGAAAGGCACCCAGCAGGGCACCACGTCTGCATATGTAGGATTGCTGTCTCCTATGGCAACAGTCTTATAACAGTTTCTAACACAAGTTGTAACAAACTTCTGTACTTCCTCTACAATCATTTCTTGTAGCTCCTCGGTCCACTAAGCTTCCAGTCTCTCCTCACTAGACTTGCTGATCCACTGCCACTGGATCTCCTGAGCTCTTCCAACCTTCTCACTGAGTATCTCCTCATGCTTCACCCCCGTTTCCCTGCTGGGTTTCTAGCTTGGCACTCACAGATACTCCTCAAGCATCACCCCACTGGCCTGGTCGGTCCCTGGCTTGACACACAAGGCTGCTCTGCAAGCGTCACCTCTGATGGTTAGGTCCCTGGCTTGACACCTGCTGAAGTTTCCAAATTCTTCACCATCCCTGTTTGGTGAGAATTCTGCTCCGGTACTTGCTTCAGCTACTTACTGTGGTCCCCGGTAATAAAGTGGATGGACCCTTAGTGGCGACAGCTTCCTGTCCACCTCTGACCATGACAGGTTCTCCAGCCGGCAGAACCGTCACTTATGGTTGGACTGCAAGCCGCAGTCCAAACCCTACACTGCTCTCTTGCTTCTGGATAGGCCCTCAGACAGCCTAGCAGCCAGATGTCCCCCTGATAGGCCTTAGGCTCTGGCTTAGCAGCCAGGGACAGCATAACATACGCCCACCCAGACAGCCGTCCAGGTGGCACAGAACCCCCAATCACCTGACCTCACCCAAATAAATAGGCTCTGCCAGCAAGCCAAGGGACTAGAGGCGGCTCTTTAATTATGCGGTCGCGTAAGGCCTCGCACTCACAGAGGCCTCACAGCTGCCTAATTTTCCTGTGCTCGATCACCCGCTGGGACTCTGTAGCCCAGGGGTGGACTGACCACCCTGGATAGGCCCTCAGACAGCCTAGCAGCCAGATGTCCCCCTGATAGGCCTCAGGCTCTGGCCTAGCAGTCAGGGGGAGCATAACAGACGTCCACCCAGACAGCCATCCAGGTGGCACAAAACCCCGATCACCTGACCTCACCCAAAAAAATAGGCTCTCTTAGCAGGCCAAGGGACCCAAGAAGATCCCTGCCCATTAGCTGAGATACCCTATCTATTCCTAATCTGTCCTTGCAATGCCCTTGTCTTATCTAATGTCACCAGATACCCAGCCATCTAGTGACAGAAGCGAGAAGTGCAGCAATTCCAGAATTACTGTGCAATCAATTGATCTCCTAACAATTGGCCAAGGCAACTATACCTGGCAGGTAAATTTACGAACAAAGCTGCGCAAATAGTGAAAAATGGTATATGAGCACCACCTTAAAACATAAGTGAAAGATATATATTGAATGAAAAAATAATGATGATTAAATAAATTAATATAATTGGACTGGAACTTATTTGCCAATGTGACAAATAGAACTGAAGAAAGTCCCAACTGTCAATCAGACACCCACATCACATTCAGCAAAAGTCTTGTGTAGTGAAAGAATTGATGTTGAATAGTAACTGTGTGAATAGTACAGTCCAGATAGCCAAAACTGCAACGAAGTGTAGATATGGATCTTCTCGTTAGGCTAATTGGTGACTTCAAACACACAACACCCAATGAAAAGTGCCAAACACTGGATAGATGTAGATTCCACCACCATCAGTTCACACTGCCGCTTACCAGAAATGGTGATCTCCACAGAGATCGATACAAGCAGATGGCTATTCCCCAGCCAGGGTCTCTAGATAGTATCAGTTTAACTCCCGAATTTCACGCCACTCCTCTCCACATATCGCAAAGTAAATATGCAAATGGAAAGAAAGCCACCATAGCGTGAAACCGATAAAACAATTTATTGTAAAAAAGTAATGCACTTACATGAAACGCAAGTTATTATGGCGTGTAGTATATTTAGCCGGCCGGCTAAGACTGCCCGTTCCTTCCGGGACTCGTTGGTATGTCGGTGACGTCAGCACGCCGCTCCTCCCTACGCCGTTTCGTCACAGATGACGTCGTCCAGGGGCACGGGCGGCGTGCTGACTCACCGCCATAAATACTCATGAATACAATAGGAACGCCCAGATCTGATCTTTCAGCACTCCTGACAAATGAATCGCCATGTTGACTATTGGCAAGCATGCCCATACAGCAACAAGATGATAAGGCGATAATCCATATTGCCACCTAAAAATGTAAACACTCCTAATCATAGGACAAAAAATTATTTATATTTATTTCTGATTGGAGCCTGGGGACGAAAGAAGGAACTTTAGTCTGTAAATGGTATGCGGGCTGGCTGGTGGTGCCGCGCGCAGCACAACCATAACTGACCAAATCACATCTTCCAACAACAACCCCATATATTAAGCAATATATATCGCCAACTCATATATGTTACCTTTAATAGAATTACAAGTTGGTGCATATTTAATATAATCCAACACAAATTAACAACGTTAAAATATAATTAAAAAATACTATAAGATAAAGCAGCCCTCTAACGGTCAAATTCCAACATTAGCATGGAAATAGACCCAGACAGGATGCTATACATGATGGCACTTCCAAAAAATGTTAAAAATGAAAATGCTTATTTAAATATTTGCATCGTACAGCTAGGTGATAGAACACACATCAAAGGACATAAGATGTATGGCTACCACCCCCCAAAAACAAATGCAAAAATAAAAATAAATTAAAATTAAAAGGAAAAGGAAAACAATAAGCAAAAATTAATTGGTCATTGGACCAATAATTATTCATTAGGTCAAATAATAACTTCTCACATTTTATGAGTACTCTCTGTGATATTTGTAACTCACAATATGTGGTGTCATATCATCATACGGGGTCAAAAAGATGTATCCCATTATAAAAGTCTAGATGTATCTATTCAAAGATATTCACATTTCATTGTATCATAGAAACAAGAAACTAATAGTTTCCGTTCATATGTTAAGTATAATGGTTGAATTATGTAGCTAGTAAACAGACACCACTAAATGATCAGATCTGGTTCACAGATCTCTATAACAAAAACAGAGAAAATATGAAACCATAAACTCATGTCCTATGCATTATCTATAAATGCGTTCACATCTATGTCGATGTTAAGGCCATAAGGGGTGTAGCTACGAACCCTATATATCCAAGACATTTCCATCCTCGATATCTCTCTCACTAGGGAACCTCCCCTCCAATGTGGACTATACCTATCTATACCCAAAAATAGTGTTCCAGCTGGATTACGTTGGTGATGCAAATCATAATGTCTTGAAACCGAGTGATCCTTAAATCCACTCTTAATATTTGTGATGTGCTCACCAAGACGCACCTGCATAGATCTTTTTGTTCTACCTATGTATTGCATGCCACATGGGCATTCCAACAGGTAGACCATACCCGTGGAACTACAGGTCACAAAGGCCTCGATTTTATGTTCCCTAGAGGTGCTAGTTGATTTAAACGACATTGTTTTCTTTGATTTGATTTTATTCAGTGTACATACCTGGCACCTACGACACTGGTGGTAGCCAGAAATGTTCTGAAAGAAAGAAACTTTTTTTGGGGGTGGATCAACCACATTTAGCGCTATTTTATCCCTTAGTGAAGGGACACCCCTAAAAATAACTTGTGGAGTAACTGGCAAGAATGAGTTGATAATTAGATCACTTCTCAAAATATGCCAGTGTTTACCAACAATCTTCTTCACTAAATAATGTTGGGTAGAATAGGTAGTGATAAATGGTATCAATGGTCCCTCACGTTTAGTTTTAGAATTTGTATCCAACAAAACAGATCTTTCTATTTTTTCAACTTCTTTTAAAGTTGTTTCCAAAGAGTCTGCATCATAACCTTTATCCATTAATCTGTTCTTCAAAATGTTAGCTTGAAGAACGTAGTCAGATACATCCGAACAATTCCGCCTTATTCTCAAAAACTGACTCTTGGGTACTGATTTTAACCATGATTCCTTGTGGCAACTCCCCAAAGGAATGTAGGAGTTGCGATCCGTCTGTTTGAAATATGTAGTTTATGGTTTCATATTTTCTCTGTTTTTGTTATAGAGATCTGTGAACCAGATCTGATCATTTAGTGGTGTCTGTTTACTAGCTACATAATTCAACCATTATACTTAACATATGAACGGAAACTATTAGTTTCTTGTTTCTATGATACAATGAAATGTGAATATCTTTGAATAGATACATCTAGACTTTTATAATGGGATACATCTTTTTGACCCCGTATGATGATATGACACCACATATTGTGAGTTACAAATATCACAGAGAGTACTCATAAAATGTGAGAAGTTATTATTTGACCTAATGAATAATTATTGGTCCAATGACCAATTAATTTTTGCTTATTGTTTTCCTTTTCCTTTTAATTTTAATTTATTTTTATTTTTGCATTTGTTTTTGGGGGGTGGTAGCCATACATCTTATGTCCTTTGATGTGTGTTCTATCACCTAGCTGTACGATGCAAATATTTAAATAAGCATTTTCATTTTTAACATTTTTTGGAAGTGCCATCATGTATAGCATCCTGTCTGGGTCTATTTCCATGCTAATGTTGGAATTTGACCGTTAGAGGGCTGCTTTATCTTATAGTATTTTTTAATTATATTTTAACGTTGTTAATTTGTGTTGGATTATATTAAATATGCACCAACTTGTAATTCTATTAAAGGTAACATATATGAGTTGGCGATATATATTGCTTAATATATGGGGTTGTTGTTGGAAGATGTGATTTGGTCAGTTATGGTTGTGCTGCGCGCGGCACCACCAGCCAGCCCGCATACCATTTACAGACTAAAGTTCCTTCTTTCGTCCCCAGGCTCCAATCAGAAATAAATATAAATAATTTTTTGTCCTATGATTAGGAGTGTTTACATTTTTAGGTGGCAATATGGATTATCGCCTTATCATCTTGTTGCTGTATGGGCATGCTTGCCAATAGTCAACATGGCGATTCATTTGTCAGGAGTGCTGAAAGATCAGATCTGGGCGTTCCTATTGTATTCATGAGTATTTATGGCGGTGAGTCAGCACGCCGCCCGTGCCCCTGGACGACGTCATCTGTGACGAAACGGCGTAGGGAGGAGCGGCGTGCTGACGTCACCGACATACCAACGAGTCCCGGAAGGAACGGGCAGTCTTAGCCGGCCGGCTAAATATACTACACGCCATAATAACTTGCGTTTCATGTAAGTGCATTACTTTTTTACAATAAATTGTTTTATCGGTTTCACGCTATGGTGGCTTTCTTTCCATTTGCATATTTACTTTGCGATATGTGGAGAGGAGTGGCGTGAAATTCGGGAGTTAAACTGATACTATCTAGAGACCCTGGCTGGGGAATAGCCATCTGCTTGTATCGATCTCTGTGGAGATCACCATTTCTGGTAAGCGGCAGTGTGAACTGATGGTGGTGGAATCTACATCTATCCAGTGTTTGGCACTTTTCATTGGGTGTTGTGTGTTTGAAGTCACCAATTAGCCTAACGAGAAGATCCATATCTACACTTCGTTGCAGTTTTGGCTATCTGGACTGTACTATTCACACAGTTACTATTCAACATCAATTCTTTCACTACACAAGACTTTTGCTGAATGTGATGTGGGTGTCTGATTGACAGTTGGGACTTTCTTCAGTTCTATTTGTCACATTGGCAAATAAGTTCCAGTCCAATTATATTAATTTATTTAATCATCATTATTTTTTCATTCAATATATATCTTTCACTTATGTTTTAAGGTGGTGCTCATATACCATTTTTCACTATTTGCGCAGCTTTATTATCTTTATTATATTTTTTTGTGTGTGTCTCACATAGAAGTTGCAGCAACAATTTATGGAGAGATAGATTCACTAATTCAGTGTTTTATGTCTCACCCAATGGACAGCGCAGTATAATTTACACAGTTTATATTTACTACAGATACACAATATTGCAGCAGTCCGAAACTTCAATAAGTTTTTTATTCACATTTTTATTTATAGTATCATATAATTAATATCAATATTGATTAGATTGACACAATTATTTGTTTACACTCATTGTCTCTGATTAATTCACAGCGGATTGTTTAGGTAGATGGATATATTTGAATATAGAGCATCTAAGGTGGTCAACACCGATGGTGTATTCGAGACCTATAGCACTAAAGATAGCGATATGGGAGGGCTTTTTGTCCGCCTAAAAAATTAACCATCTCTGAGCTTCATACTCAGTGGGATGTGGCATATTTAGAGACATACATCAAACTGAGTATGGTCCCAAGGAGCTTAAGGTGGGAAGTATGCCCACAAAAGGGAGAAGTAGATCTGGAAAGTTGGTTCCGCTATTTCAACGAAGCTGGGGTCAATTTTTTACGTTTCTTGGTACAAAGAAAAAATAGTAAACTTACCAGATTAGATACGGAAGTGAAATCTCTCAAAGATGGCCTTCTCCCGTTTAAAGATACGGAAGAATATAAGGAAAGATCAGCCAATCTTTTAAAAATTCTAGATAAAGAGGAAAAGGAACAAAAAAACAAAAAAAGAAAGAAATACAATAGGGACTATGGGGATTATCAAGCTAATAGCGTTTTTGAATGGCAAAAAAAACTAGCCAGTGAAGAACGAGATAAGCAGGAGTCAAGGATGGAGGCCATAACTCAAGGTGAGAATGGGCCCACAGCACCTTCTGGGGAAATACAACACCTACAGGTTAGGGAAGTGCCCCAAAAAATTTCAAAAAAGACTCTTAATATTAATAAAACTGGAAAGAAAGGTAGGAGAGTATCCTACCAATCCCCATCCAGATTTCAGGGCCCCAATAAAGGAGTTCAATATAATAAAAGCAATAATTGGAACCATCAATATGGAAATGGGGATCGAGTTCACTATGCCCAATAAAATAAACCTCAATACCAGCAATATAGGGAACCTCCAAGATTAAGGAGAGACTCTGAAAGATTCTCTTACAACAATTATGGTCAAGAGAGACCATCTCATCAGGATATATATCATGATGAGTGGACACGCCCAGAAAGAGATAGGGATGAATGGGATTATAATGGTGGAGTTGACTCCAGGAATCGTTTTTTTTCCCTTAAGAGATAGAGATGGTCCGACTCAATCAGGCCAACTTGATTATGGAGACCAGGATTATTCTTGGACTCCTAGGGACCACTCCAATGGATCGGATGATAATTCCTATGAACAACACCATTGGGGTTTTCCCAGGCCCAATCAAGGCACAAAGAGGCCAATAGAAAGCAAAGAGGAACTAGAGGGGGGAGGAGAGCACAATCAAAAAAAGCCAAGGAATTGACTGGAGAGGGCATCTTTAATTTGAGCTCACAAGTTTTATCACCATCAGAGACTGCATTGTTGAACAAAGGTTTAAAATACGCCCCCCCCAAAAAAACGTAATAAATTTGAGACATACATGGACATACACAAGTATGTAAGAAGAATTAACATCAAAAGACATTTTGCCAGTATGCCATCTTTACAGGGAGGATGCAATGTATCCAAATATCATTATTCGGGTTTGTCTAATGCCTCCACATTTAACCCCCCAGGAACATTGGCTCCTTCACTAAGGATATTCCGTGATGTGGTGTTAAGGGATTTAGAATCAGTGAAGGTCAAAAATAAAGAAATGGAAAATAACTTGAAAAAGGGTTTAGACTCTTTGTGCAACAACAAAGAGTTGGTTATCCGCCCTGCAGATAAGGGGGGAGGGATTGTTGTCCTGGATCGAAAGAGTTATCTCCAGGAACTATCTAGGATTGTAGGAGATAGTGATACATATGTGCCTCTATTGGGAAATCCAGTAGTACAATACAAAAAAACACTGGAATCATTGATCCAGAAAGGTGCATCGCTTGGTATTTTGAATGAGAAGGAGCAACTATTCCTGATCCCCAAAGCACCAAGGGTTCCTATCCTTTACTGTCTGCCGAAAATCCACAAAAGCCTCACTTGCCCCCCGGGTCGTCCGATCATAAGCGGGATAGATTCCATCACGTCCCGGGTGGGCAAGTATGTAGACTATTTTTTGCAGCCGTTGGTACAACAAATGCCATCGTACCTTAAAGATAGTCGGCATGTAATCAATCTATTGGCGAACCAGAAAACAACAGAATCCACTTGGATGGTTACGGCTGATGTAACATCATTGTACACGGTCATACCTCACACGTTGGGATTATTTGCTGTAAAATATTATTTGAATCTCCTTTCTAAAATCCCACATGAACAGCAAATGTTTGTGATGGAATTATTGGAATTTGCTGCTAACCATAATTATTTCTGGTTTAGCCAGAATTTCTACAAACAGAAAAGGGGTGTAGCCATGGGGGCCAAATATGCCCCCAGTTTGGCCAACCTGTTCATGGCCAAATGGGAGGAGGACGTCATCTATAAAGATCAAAATCCTTGCCTTACTTTTTGGGCAAGATATATTGATGACGTCCTCCTCCTATGGGAGGGGACGGCCCCCCAATTGGAGGAATTTTTTGTGAAAATCAATGCTAACGATAGAGGTATACATTTTGTATATGAGGCCAGTCAGGATAGGATACACTTCCTTGATCTCACAATCAGAAAGGAGGGAACTGGCTTCAAGACAACTACATATTTCAAACAGACGGATCGCAACTCCTACATTCCTTTGGGGAGTTGCCACAAGGAATCATGGTTAAAATCAGTACCCAAGAGTCAGTTTTTGAGAATAAGGCGGAATTGTTCGGATGTATCTGACTACGTTCTTCAAGCTAACATTTTGAAGAACAGATTAATGGATAAAGGTTATGATGCAGACTCTTTGGAAACAACTTTAAAAGAAGTTGAAAAAATAGAAAGATCTGTTTTGTTGGATACAAATTCTAAAACTAAACGTGAGGGACCATTGATACCATTTATCACTACCTATTCTACCCAACATTATTTAGTGAAGAAGATTGTTCGTAAACACTGGCATATTTTGAGAAGTGATCTAATTATCAACTCATTCTTGCCAGTTACTCCACAAGTTATTTTTAGGGGTGTCCCTTCACTAAGGGATAAAATAGCGCTAAATGTGGTTGATCCACCCCCAAAAAAAGTTTCTTTCTTTCAGAACATTTCTGGCTACCACCAGTGTCGTAGGTGCCAGGTATGTACACTGAATAAAATCAAATCAAAGAAAACAATGTCGTTTAAATCAACTAGCACCTCTAGGGAACATAAAATCGAGGCCTTTGTGACCTGTAGTTCCACGGGTATGGTCTACCTGTTGGAATGCCCATGTGGCATGCAATACATAGGTAGAACAAAAAGATCTATGCAGGTGCGTCTTGGTGAGCACATCACAAATATTAAGAGTGGATTTAAGGATCACTCGGTTTCAAGACATTATGATTTGCATCACCAACGTAATCCAGCTGGAACACTATTTTTGGGTATAGATAGGTATAGTCCACATTGGAGGGGAGGTTCCCTAGTGAGAGAGATATCGAGGATGGAAATGTCTTGGATATATAGGGTTCGTAGCTACACCCCTTATGGCCTTAACATCGACATAGATGTGAACGCATTTATAGATAATGCATAGGACATGAGTTTATGGTTTCATATTTTCTCTGTTTTTGTTATAGAGATCTGTGAACCAGATCTGATCATTTAGTGGTGTCTGTTTACTAGCTACATAATTTAACCATTATACTTAACATATGAACGGAAACTATTAGTTTCTTGTTTCTATGATACAATGAAATGTGAATATCTTTGAATAGATACATCTAGACTTTTATAATGGGATACATCTTTTTGACCCCGTATGATGATATGACACCACATATTGTGAGTTACAAATATCACAGAGAGTACTCATAAAATGTGAGAAGTTATTATTTGACCTAATGAATAATTATTGGTCCAATGACCAATTAATTTTTGCTTATTGTTTTCCTTTTCCTTTTAATTTTAATTTATTTTTATTTTTGCATTTGTTTTTGGGGGGTGGTAGCCATACATCTTATGTCCTTTGATGTGTGTTCTATCACCTAGCTGTACGATGCAAATATTTAAATAAGCATTTTCATTTTTAACATTTTTTGGAAGTGCCATCATGTATAGCATCCTGTCTGGGTCTATTTCCATGCTAATGTTGGAATTTGACCGTTAGAGGGCTGCTTTATCTTATAGTATTTTTTAATTATATTTTAACGTTGTTAATTTGTGTTGGATTATATTAAATATGCACCAACTTGTAATTCTATTAAAGGTAACATATATGAGTTGGCGATATATATTGCTTAATATATGGGGTTGTTGTTGGAAGATGTGATTTGGTCAGTTATGGTTGTGCTGCGCGCGGCACCACCAGCCAGCCCGCATACCATTTACAGACTAAAGTTCCTTCTTTCGTCCCCAGGCTCCAATCAGAAATAAATATAAATAATTTTTTGTCCTATGATTAGGAGTGTTTACATTTTTAGGTGGCAATATGGATTATCGCCTTATCATCTTGTTGCTGTATGGGCATGCTTGCCAATAGTCAACATGGCGATTCATTTGTCAGGAGTGCTGAAAGATCAGATCTGGGCGTTCCTATTGTATTCATGAGTATTTATGGCGGTGAGTCAGCACGCCGCCCGTGCCCCTGGACGACGTCATCTGTGACGAAACGGCGTAGGGAGGAGCGGCGTGCTGACATCACCGACATACCAACGAGTCCCGGAAGGAACGGGCAGTCTTAGCCGGCCGGCTAAATATACTACACGCCATAATAACTTGCGTTTCATGTAAGTGCATTACTTTTTTACAATAAATTGTTTTATCGGTTTCACGCTATGGTGGCTTTCTTTCCATTTGCATATTTACTTTGCGATATGTGGAGAGGAGTGGCATGAAATTCGGGAGTTAAACTGATACTATCTAGAGACCCTGGCTGGGGAATAGCCATCTGCTTGTATCGATCTCTGTGGAGATCACCATTTCTGGTAAGCGGCAGTGTGAACTGATGGTGGTGGAATCTACATCTATCCAGTGTTTGGCACTTTTCATTGGGTGTTGTGTGTTTGAAGTCACCAATTAGCCTAACGAGAAGATCCATATCTACACTTCGTTGCAGTTTTGGCTATCTGGACTGTACTATTCACACAGTTACTATTCAACATCAATTCTTTCACTACACAAGACTTTTGCTGAATGTGATGTGGGTGTCTGATTGACAGTTGGGACTTTCTTCAGTTCTATTTGTCACATTGGCAAATAAGTTCCAGTCCAATTATATTAATTTATTTAATCATCATTATTTTTTCATTCAATATATATCTTTCACTTATGTTTTAAGGTGGTGCTCATATACCATTTTTCACTATTTGCGCAGCTTTATTATCTTTATTATATTTTTTTGTGTGTGTCTCACATAGAAGTTGCAGCAACAATTTATGGAGAGATAGATTCACTAATTCAGTGTTTTATGTCTCACCCAATGGACAGCGCAGTATAATTTACACAGTTTAAATTTACGAACAACCCTGCCTAACCATCAGGGTGCTACATCTCATTTCAAAAGTAATTTCTCTTTTTTTTTTAAAACCTGCTGCTTTTATCAAAAATTATACCTTGGTGATCTTGCCACGAAAGTATTTGTTCAAGAATTTTAAACTGTCTCTATTGTGCCCATAATAAAAATAAAAATGAAAAGGTTTTGGCTTTAGATATATTTGATAAGTATGTGTACAGCTTAGTGAGGTAACACAAATTAGTAAAAGAGGTACTAAGCACCGTCATAACGTCAGGTGGAACCTTCAGTATTTTCTGTTTTCTCT